>CM048647.1:865118-3300743 GCA_026413185.1 Pueraria montana var. lobata
CCCCCAAGGCTAAATAGGCGCAAGGGAAGAGTAATAGACCGGACCAACCCACAAAAGCGAAATGGTCCCTCCACAACCAGTCATCCATAATATCAAATAAATCATTTTCATCTTTGGTAAATTTACCAAGAGCTATAGTCATAGCGATCCTCCTATTCAACTACTTCAACCATTTCCCAACACCTCATAGCATTTTCAGGGATGGAACGGACCCTTGAGGCTTTTATCATTTATCTATCTATAATATAGAGAGATAATTTTCTCGTATACTTTCCCTTCTTTTCTAATTGGTTTCGAATAAAAAATCATTTATGGGTCTATTGATATCTAGGGAAAATCGATGAACTCAATGTGGTTATTCCTTTCTATTCTTAAAAATCCTCCAAGTCATAAATCATAAAATCTCCTATGACTCAAAAATCTGATAGAAATTTTTTTTTCAATTAAAAGAACTGTTCAAGAAACAAATGATCCCCTCTTTCACTCCTTGTACCTAGCGGATCCTCAGACATATTTCTCTCCTTTCATTAGATAATCTTATTCTTGAATCTTGTTTGTGAACTTACGTCTATTTTGTCTAGGGAACTACTCTAGGATCATAGATTTTATAAATTTCTATTTTATTCACAGTTTTTTCTTTTTATTAATTATTATTTTATTAATTATTAAAAAATAATAATTATTATTAAAAAGAAAAAACTATAAGCGAAAGTTTCTGTCTCACATACATTAATTGCTGGAAAAATATCGTACGCATCGATATGAAAAGAAAATATTTGATACGCGAAGACATAATTTAATGTATTTTTCTATTATTTCTATAAGATTTTATCTTATAGAAATTGAAATTGATTTTATCTTGTATTTGGAAAAAAAGATGTTTCAAATTAATAAAAACTTGTTTGGTGGAACTTGGAATAAGGCCCTTCTGAGTAAAGAAAAGGCATAGCAATTTTTTTTATAGGACCTTCAAGAACAAGAAGATTTAATTGGAAATATCGACAAACTCTTAGGGAGTCTAAACCAAAAAAGTATTAAAAAGAAAATAAAAAATCATTGTTCGAATTTCATCTTTATCCAATTTGAATATCAGAATAGTAAATATAGGTATAATTCAATGGGTTAGGTCCACTTACTTTTTTTAATCTTTCCCTTTTTAATAATTTTACACTTTTTAATTTTAAATTCTTTCTTTACTATATTCTAATGAAATTCTACGATTACTTTGTTTTTTTATTACAAATAGAAAGTTTTTCCAAATATCAACAATATTTCTATTCTTCCTTAAAAATACTACTGCTTTTTTTTTTATGGAAAAAAAAGTAAAAAGCCCCTTATCGGATTTGAACCAATGACTTATGCCTTACCATGGCATTACTCTACCACTGAGTTAAAGGGCCCCTATTTGATTCAATTCCTAAATAAGGAACTAGCCAATATGACTAGTACATCTATTTGTTATCGCGTATACTTATTATATAAATTTATGTAAATTAGATAAATGAGATTATAATATATGTACATCAATATATATATATATATATATATATATATATATATATATATATATTAATTTGCATAATGACTTATCAAAGAACAAAAAATTGTATTTACCTAGTGAATAGAATATAGTAAAAAAAAAATTATTAATATTGGATTTGACCAATATCTATGGAATACATTATTTCAAAATTGATTCTTGAAATCATTCTAATCATAACACCAAATTCATTTCTTTGATACATAAATGTACTCACCAATTCAAATATTTCATCGAATCGTTGATAAATGGATTCCATTTGTCTTGTCCCTAAACCAAATTCGCATTTTATTGAAAAATTCTTTTCAAAAACTTGTTGATCTCTATCCTTCTTACCCAATTTCCAGATTGATTATCATTTTTTTATTTCCCGGCTTAGTATTAGATATAAATACACCTATCGAATCTTAGTAATAAAGGACAATGAAAGAAATGAAGTTTTAACCTCCCGTCCTTTCCAACAAACCAATCATTCCCATAAGGGATTTTATCTTTATTTGACTTTCTTTCACATTACTTATTATTTTCTTATTATGACTAGAATAAAAATAAACAATTTCAAAATCGAAATGATTAATAAAAAATTTCTATGGAATTCTGAAAGACGGAAAAAAAATTATCGAATCATATCATTCCATTATATTGACAATTTCAAAAAACTGTTCATACTATGAACGTAGTATAATGGCGGTCGGGCAAGTATGCCCCCATCGTCTAGTGGTTCAGGACATCTCTCTTTCAAGGAGGCAGCGGGGATTCGACTTCCCCTAGGGGTAGGGTGCTACGAAAGGAAGTTGATCATGAATTTTCAATAAAAATTGAAATGTATTCTTCCTGTTCCTGGGTCGATGCCCGAACGGTTAATGGGGACGGACTATAAATTTGTTGGCAATATGTCTACGCTGGTTCAAATCCAACTTGGCCCAAGAATTTGCCGATCCACTATGAAGTTATATAACCCATTTATTGTTCTCCGGAAATGACTGATGTGCTCTGATACGGAAGAATCAAAATATGAAACATCCCTAACTCTATTTTTTTTTCTCTATTCTACATTTCCACAAATTCGAATCTTGCTAATAATCTAGATTCATATCAAGATCTATAAATAGAAAATCTAGGGAAAATTTTTAAATAAACAAAAAAAAAAAGATTTTTTTTCATTGATTAAATTTTCAATCGATTTGTCACTAACAAACGAATTACGAGTAATCTGTGTTGATCTCACTAAAATGCATATCGATATAGATATCAATATATACAAAAATCCGCCTCTTTCATTTACAGCAAAATGGTTCGAATCCGAAATAGAAAAAGAAAAGGTTTGAAAGAAACCGTAAAAATATGTATACTGTACACCCCTTTCCCTGGGATTGTAGTTCAATTGGTCAGAGCACCGCCATGTCAAGGCGGAAGTTGCAGGTTCGAGCCCCGTCAGCCCGATGGATACAAATCTAATAAAATCAAAAAGACATCCATTCATTTTTTGTGTGAAAGGGAATAAAATTGATAAACAAAATCTTAATTCCTAATAGGGATCCCTCCTACTTTTTTTCCTTTTTCCTTGAAACATTTACCTTAAATGAAAAAGGAAACGGAAGGAAAGGAAATTTTGAATTCCATCAAAAAGAATTTTTTTTGGTTTTATTTAGTATGGATAAAAGATCTTCCTATGTTATACTATTTAATTCTCGACGATGAGTCTATTTGATAGCTCAGATATTGTTATTTGTGATATTGATCCAATTTGATATCATCGAAATCAAATTTATACCATTCTTGAATTAATTATCGATGAAAGATTTATCATCTCTATGGGATTAAATCCCGAATTTTTTATTGGAAATTTAATAGAAAGAAAACATAATAAAGATTATGGAAGTAAATATTCTCGCATTTATTGCTACTGCACTGTTTATTCTAGTTCCTACTGCTTTTTTACTTATAATTTACGTAAAACCGGTAAGTAAAAGTGATTAATTATACTTAAATATGACTTCTTAATTTTTATCAATGTAATCAATGATTAAAAAAATGAAAAAGGTTTTCAATTTGGGATCTTAGTCTCAAAAAAAAAGATCGGACTACAATCAGCGTAATCCAGATAGTAGAAATCAAATATATTTGATTTCTACTATCTAAGAATTGTGTCCAATTTTATTTTAGTTTCATCTATTTGATTTGTATTGATTCCAATAAATCTGAAATAATCAAAAAACAACTCTTATTCTTCCGATTCTCATTTTTTTTAGATTTCGGATTCTTTTTACAATCCCAGTATCATATTAAAAAAAAGAAAGGGGGGTAAAAAGTAGGAATGGGGATTACGCGGTCCCCCATTTTCCATATATATATAACCTGGTTAAGCGTCAGTTCATCGAAATAGAAATTTTAAGAAGAATTATGTTGGAATAGTAATCAATTTCCTATTCTATTATATTCTCTTGAGTTTCTCAAAATATGAATATAGAAATAATCCAAATCTTTGTTTGATTGAAAGAGTATTTTCAATTTCTATACATAGAATACATTACACTACTAGAATATAATAGAATCCTGAAATGCAGATCTATTTTATATTTGAACTCAGTTAATTAGTATAAATGAAATACTTTAATTCAATAGTTTAGAAATTTAAAAACCCAGGTAGAAAACAAAATGGGTACTTTGATCCCTTAACTCAATTTTGAGTATCCCTATAGTCCACTTCTTCCCCATACTACGAGGGAAAGGGAAAATGAAAAAACTACCATTAAAGCAACCCAAGCAAGACTTACTATATCCATGTAAATTTGTCTCCTATCTCTAAAAATATGAAGGAATTATTTAATTATTATTCAAAAAAAATTCTTCTATTATTTTCTTTTGTATTATTCACTAAAAATACTATAATAATAGCGGAATTGCTGTTAGAGAGTCAAAAAAAGGATTATGGGATAACACCATTGACGAAAAACAAGAATCCATTCTATTAGAACATCTAAAAAGTTTTTTATATGATTTTTAGTAAAATCAGAAAATATTAAGCATAAACAACACATCCGAAAACATACTCGGAAGTTTTAAGTAAATGAATGTTACTAATAGGTAGGAATAATAAGATTTCTGTTTTATCCCCCCATTTCATTAATTCATTAAGTAATTTCATTAAGTATAAAAAAAAAGAAGAATCAAGATAGATTAATTTGCATACTTATACTCTTATTTCTATTTGAAACAATTCCTTGATGTCTCCCGATTCGTTCTCTAAAATAACTAAAATAATCGGAAGATAGCTTGCCTATTAATTTTTTTTACTAGAGGTCAATGAAAATAAAGATTTTCGTTTTTCTATCAGATTTTAGAATAATTTTTTTAAAATTATATATATACTTTTAAGATTAAGAAAGCGAATTAGCTAAATTAAAAACTATTCAATCTAACTAATCTAACTAATAGTAATTAAATGTGGAAGCACTAATAGACTTTACATTAGTCTGTGTACAAGGTTTTTCTTCCACCCGTTCCCTAAGAAAAAATGGAATTCCCTATCCGACTTATCCTTATCCGATCTAATTCAAGACCCAGTTAGTAGACATACACTACAATAGTTGTGTAGTGAGAGAACTATCATTTCTAAATTTATTGATTCCTTTTCACTACTTGAATCTGAGACAAAAATATTTACAGCATTTTTTAGAACAAACCTGCTAATGCTTAGAATTTAGAATCAAACGCAAGTCTCAAGACTCATTTTCCCTAGCTTGCTTCTGCTGGAAAAAAGTTTTCTATAAAAAATGTAATACAATATTTCATTTCAAATGTCTTATCGATTAAGCGACACCCAGATTTGAACTGGGGAAAAAGGATTTGCAGTCCCCTGCCTTACCACTAGGCCATGCCGCCAAATAGATATAGATATTTGAAGTATATGAGAATACCCCTTTTTTCTATTGAAAAATGAAAAAAAAAAAAAAAAGATCGAGACAATTTGCAACCGTTAACTATTCATTTATGAATTATTCTTGAATATTTGAATCTAAAATGGTTTTTTTCTTAATGAGATAAGAAAATAAAATTGATACATAACTAATAAATATTGCTTTTTTATTTAAAAAAAAAAAAACTTTCTCCATTCCAATTATAACAGCAACTATCAATATATGTAAACCCTAGAACATAAATTTGAATTGTTACACAGATATTATCTAATTGGGTATCTTATCCATCCATATATGTAATACCGATACTATACAGATTTCTCAAGAAATTGTCGTGCTTCTCCCCTTTTTACAATTTTTCTATTCAATAAATTGAATAGAAATGGAAAAATTGTAAAAATTAACACGACATGTCATGTGTTGTCCCGAACAAATATGACTGCAATAAAGTTAGAGACAGATCTATAGTTGGAGTTAAATCTGTGCATGTTTAAAAAATACAAAAGCCTTATTACACATTACACACTCTAATCGTATTCTCCAAAAAAATAGTTAAAAATATTTCTTTTCTTTACAATCCCAAATTCATTTTTTCTAGTATCCAATTGAATTGGAATATGTAATATCATAATAATGATAGAAACGGGATGCATTTTTTTATATTCCTTAAAAAAAATCTTGAAATCCGGGTCAAAATTTTCAATTAATTTCCATTTTTAGATTAGAAATTCGATTCTATCTGTTTGTTTTGTTGCAAATTCCTTCCTTTGAAGTTGAGTATAAAATTTTATTTTATTTATTCCTCTTTTCATAATAGGTATTTCATACACGGGATTGGGTAAAATTTCATGTAATTCAGTATAAAGAACAAAAATTCCAGTATTGCTAAATTGATTCATGTGATTTGATGAAGAATGGCAGCAAATCGGTGGAATATTTTTTGATAAAATTCACAGGGAGATTGAAAATGCTTGGGGGTGGAAATGAAGGAATGTCTACACTACCTGGATTGAATCAGATACAATTTGAAGGGTTTTGTAGGTTCATTGATCGGGGCTTAACAGAAGGGCTTTTTAAGTTTCCAAAAATTGAGGATACAAATCAAGAAATTGAATTTCAATTATTTGTAGAAACATATCAATTATTAGAACCCTTGATAAATGAAAAAGATGTTGTATATGAATTGCTTACATATTCTGCTGAATTATATGTATCTACACGATTAATTTGGAAAAGTAGTAGGGACGTACAAGAACAAACTATTTTTGTTGGAAACATTCCTCTAATGAATTCTCTGGGAACTTCTATAGTAAATGGAATATACAGAATTGTAATCAATCAAATATTGCAAAGCCCTGGTATCTATTACCGTGCAGAATTGGACCCTAGCGAAATTTCGGTCTATACTGGCACCATAATATCCGACTGGGGAGTAGATTAGAATTAGAGATTGATTGAAAAGCAAGGATATGGGCTCGTGTGAGTAGGAAACAGAAAATATCTATTCTACTTTTATCATCAGCTATGGGTTCGAATTTAAGCAAAATTCTAGAGAATGTTTGTTATCCTGAAATTTTCGTGTCTTTCCTAAATGATAAGGATAAAAAAAATCGGGTTAAAAGAAAATGCCATTTTGGAGTTTTATCAACAATTTGCTTGTGTTGCTGGAGATCCAATATTTTTTGAATCTTTATGTAAAGAATTAGAAAAAAAAAATCAAACAAAGATGTGAATTAAGAAGGATTGGTCAACGAAATATGAACCAAAAGCTTAATCTTGATATACCTCAGAGCAATACATTTTTGCTACCACGAGATATATTGACTGTAACCCCCCTTTCTTATAAACATAATTTAACTATTTAATTTATATTATATATTTATTTCAAAGTTCTGATACGTTCTCTCAATCCAAAATATGTTCTGTAATTTACATCATTAAAATTTATATAAACACTGCTACAAAATAATTCTAAGTACTACAAATTATTGTCTACCCAAAATAGTCTCATCCTATATGCTCTGGAATTTCTGCATCTTCATCTTTTAACTATATCTTCAAACACCTGCAAATCAAACTTCCCTAGAATCTAGGGACAAAATTTACCGGATCAGGCATTTAATTTCTCATACAATTAGAATCAATATCCATCATGTACATTTCATATAACAATTAATCAATCACATACATAAACAAATGCAGTGTGATTTATGCAAATGAAGTTTTGACTCAAAATCATTTTTGACCCTGCTCCATGGAGACTTCCCCTTTGAGTGTTTAGTAAGAAACTGGCCTACCATTACGCACTGCAATTCAGCTATCAGCCCCTACTAAACGCGAATAAGCTAAACAGAATTAGGAGATCAGGATACCCGGAAGGCCACCACGACCGCAACTCAGTCCAGTTTCCAGCCACATGTGGAATTGCCAATATCCTTCACCCCCACAGACTATATAATAACAGACTATACAGTCCTGTTTAACTTATTCTGCTCACCCCAAAGATTCAATTCTCAAATCATATTCATTTCACATGACTACCGCAGTCCCGGTTAGTCAACAAAATCATTTCTCATATATCAACTCGTTTCTCATGACTACCGCAGTCCCGGTTAGTCAACATTTATTCTTTCTTTTCTTTCTTTTCTTTTCTTTTCTTTCTTTTTCATTTTCATGGCTACTGTAGTCCCGGTTAACCAACATCAATTATTTTTCACTTGAATCTTTATAAATCCCCCAAAAAGACTCATGCATATGCAATATGTTAATAATCACAATTAAATAAGTAATTTTAAACAATCACCTACAAAAATATAAACATTCAACAATTTCCAACATCATTCACAACACAATCAAGCCAAATCAAGCAATTTCAATCCAACAACAAACCAACCAATCAATTTCAATCCATCACAACATATCATCCAATCAATCAAACATGGTTCCAAACAATTATTTCAAGCTTCTAATATCAATTATATAAAAACCCAAAATCAATTTCATCCTTTCATGGTTCTTGATCAAATCTTGAATCTAAACTTAACAACATGTTTTTCTACATTCCAAATGGTCTAAAATGAAATTAAATGCCATGATCCTTACCTAGAATCCTTAGTTTGATGGAGAAACCTTTGAATCCCTTTTTTTTTCCTTTCTCCTTTGTCTTCTTTAAATTTTTGGATTTTTCTCCCAAATATTTCTCTTTGACAGTACTGAATATGAGCTCTCACTGATACAAGCAATTCACATGCACAAACAAATTCCAGCACTCTTTGCCCGAGGATCCGGTCTCCAATTCACAGTTAATAATAGAACAATCATTAATAACCAATAATCCAATAACTCAAACTCAATCCATCACAAATCATTGCATTCATATTTCTATGGAAACTTCCCTTTTTAGGTGAAATTATTCCTTAACAAGTACAATTAAAGGCATTAAAACCAAATACACAATTAATACAATTAAATTTCATGTGGACACATAGAGCTGTACACACACACCAAAACTTATTTGATACATCATATCAATTTGAAATTTCATGAGATTTTACAGAGAAACTATACATCATTCATATTTCATCATATAAATTTATCTCACGAAAATTCAACCCACAAATATTATTTTTGAATTAAAAACAGTGGTTGGACATGCTCTGTAAAACACAATTCCATATTTTTAGAAAATAGCATATCAAATTCGTTTTATGTGAAATTTTACAGAGAATATCTCCAACATGTTGACCATCACATATAATTTTCTCAGTACCAAAAATCCAACAAAAATACCCTTTTTGAATTTCCAAATCATTATTGCTCCAGAACAGGGTTTTCAATAAGAAAATGTAAATAATTACAAAAGGTACTTACAAAATTCTGAGAAAATCCATGGATATTCCACATGGTCAAAACAGTATTGTTAAATTTTCTCAAGACCAAATTCTCACAAAAAGTAATTTTCTACATTTAATTTCTCTGCTGTCCAGCTATTCGGTTTTTCCAACATTAAATCACTAAAAATACTTCCTATCATGTATTGAATAAAGCAATATATATCAGATAACACTGTATGATAATAATGTATCAAAATGATAGATATCAGAGTGAAAAGCATATCATGGATGCGGAAATTATGTTCAAAAACACCTCATATTTATTCAATGATCAGCCAAAGAGGTTTCACAGAGTATTGTAACAAGAAAAACTCTACGACATCAAAAATTCCATTTTCTCCCCCTTTGTCATCAACAAAACAAAAAGAGGTCTAAAAGATGGAAAAAATGATTTTATCATCATAGTCACCTAGGGCTGTGGAGGTGTATCTTGTGGTGGTGGTGGTGGTTGTTCTTATGGTGCATCAGGAGGTGGTGCAGGGTGGTTAATAGGTGGTTGTGGTTGAGGTATGGGTTGAACAGGAGGAACTTGATGAATGACAGTGCCAATGAGGTTAGCAGCAGTGGATTGAATTTGATTGACCAACATCTGTGAGAGGTTCAGGAACTGATCAGTAATAGCATTCTGCAACATTAATCTATGTTGTGCAACTTCTGCTTGTTGTCTTTCCTGAAAGGCACGAAGAGTAGCTTCGGTTTCCAGTTGTTGTTTGAGAGCTTGTAGAACAATCTCGTTCACTCTGTCCTTAGAGACTCCTTGAGGTTCGACAAAGTGCAAGGGAATAACAGCTCTTGGACTTGAAGACCTTATAGGAATCATTTGTCTGGTTTCAGAGTGCGCTTCATTGGACGCACAAATAATTGGTTGGCTTGTAGCAACTTCTGGAGTAGGCTTTTCAGCAGAGGACTCTTTTGGTTAAGGTGCTTCAGTCTCAGCCATATGTTGCATAGCTTCATCTTTGGACGCTTCATATTAGACTGTTTATTCCTCATGAGAGGTGACAAAGTGTTCCACATCCACTTGTACCTCAGACTGTAAGTCCAAATGAATTAGCATATTATTGACTTTTGCAGAGGCTTCGTCCAATTCTGCTTGTGTGATTATTGGTTTGGCAACCGGCTCAATTTTTTCTTTAGCAGTAATTTCAGCTTGCTCATTTGCAATTTGCACTAGGTGAGCTTGCTCAGCTTGTACTGCTCGTTCCTGTTCCAAGCGAACTTGTTTAGCTCTTTCTCTTTCAGCTTGCTCTTGCAAAGGTCTTTCTTCTTCAGCCTTTTGAAGATCATGAAGCCTTTGAACTTCGTGTACAAATTCAGAGCTGTCAAGACTTCTAAGGTCATATACCTTGTTGCTTTTGATGATTGGCAGTGTCCTTAAGACCTCTAGAAAATCATCATTATCAGTCAGAAAGCAAGCAAAGGTATGAGAAATGACATGTCTTGACTGGATGCAGGACTTCAAGTCCTTTTGGAGGATGAAAGAAGGAATCCTTGGAGCATCCAGAGGTTGAGGCTTCCTGAGTGTTTGCCCACACAATTTGACGCCAGAAGATTATGGTGTTAAAAGTGCCTAGGGCCCTTATTATCTTACCAGTCTTATCAAAAAGATGATTCCAGGTATGTGAGGAAGATGAGAGCTGAACCTTTTCATCTCTACTAGGCATCTCTGTGCCATAGTACTTAAACCCTTTCTTCTTTCCAGCATCATATAGGGGTAGTCTAGGACATACCTTATCAAGTACGAATTTGATATCTATGGAACGTCTGATGCGGAGGTTGGGTGGATAAGCAACAGCCTGGTCTTGATGTACATTTGCTGGAGTAGTTTGCCAAGTTCGTCATAATCATTAGGCTTAAAGTTGAGCATAGGAGTTCCAGGTGGTAGTGGAAGAAATTTTGTGATGGGAGTCCAGATGTGAACATCTTTAACCCATTTCACTTCTGGATGCTGGTTTGCCTTGGATGGGTCTAGACTTTCTTTAATGGCCAATTGCAGTTTAGCATCCAATTCATCAAGATTGCTGGGAGATGACTTCTTTGTTGTTGGCTTCCTTTTCCTTTGAGTCTTGCCTTTTTGTTCAGCCACAGTTTTAGCAAAATTTGATGCAATTTCAACCTCTGGCTCAGGAGGTATATCTTCAGCTGGGCGCACCCTCTGTTGAGTACCAGTTGGACATGTATAAAGGCATTCCATCCGAACCAGGTTTGGATAAGATTCTCTCGTCCAAGTTGGTGGAGGATTGCTAACAATGGTTCCTTCTGGTAGTAAAGCAAATTCAGCAGATTGAGGATGAACATAGTCATACCTCGTCCATTCAAGTGCAGATACTGAAGTCAGATTCCTCTCCAGTGGTTTCTGTTGAGATCTCCAAATAACATCACATTTCTTGCAATAGTTCTGTTCATTCCTTGTAAAGAATGCAACAGGAAATATTTTCTGGTCTTCTTCTTCTTTCGTCTTCCCCTTTGGTGGAATCGTCCATTGAGTCCATGCATCTCTCCAAGCATCCCTTGGACGCACAAATTTTGACAAGTCTAATTGGAGAGCTGGACGCTGTGCTGATGTGATAGTTGGAGCACCTAATGGAGTAGGTGGTGGAGCACTGGTTGATCTGCTTTCGGTGTCTTGAGATGAAGGTTGTTGAAGTGCAACTTTCCTTGGCCTGGTTGCCTGAGTCTTAACTCTCCTTGGTACTTTAGTAGGAAAGGCAGTGGCTTCGGAAGTAGATACCTTCTGTCTCTTCTGCGGTGTAGACTCCTTTTCTTCAGCTTTTCTCTTAATCTGGCCAATGGGCATTTGATCCTCGTCATCGAAGTTGTCAAGCATTTTTAGTTTGCGAACTCTAGATTTTTCTGATGCAAGCTTCACTGGAGCAGTCTTTGGACGCTGCTCATCCTGTTTTGGTTTGGACGGAGCAATCCTTGGACTCTTCTCAACAGGAGTACTGGACAGAGCAGGATCATCATATCTTTTCTTTGTTCTTCTTTCTTTTTCTGCATCTTCTTCATGCTGTTGCGACATGTGTCTTGTTACTTTCCTACTTTCTTGTTCCTTCGTCAACCGTTTGATCTTTCTTCCAAGACCAAGAAGATCAATTTCTTCTTCATCATCATTTAAAATGAGTATGCTTTGCTCATGTCGTTGCTTATTTATACTTTCTTCGTCCAAGTCCCTTAGGACCTTTGCTGTAAGCTTAATCTTCATTGGCTTGATGTTTGATTCACCAAATATATGCTGTGTGGCAACTATTCCTCCTTTCTTCACATTGTTTTCATGATCATCTTTGTCCAACTCATCAAAGAAACATTGGTATACTTTATGATCCCAGAGGATCTTATTCAACAGTGCGGCATAGAAGATGTCATCATTTCCACCAATAGTTTTCATCATTCGCAGAATATTGATGTAAATGGTGTGAGGTAAGTTGAACGGGATACCTTCCATTAGATGAAATTTCATGAACTTGTGTAAGTCTGTGACTGAGTCCTTAGACCCAGCTTTGTGCAGAATGCTCTTGTTGCACACTTGTTGCCATATCTTTGCTTCTTCACATAGATTCTTGTATTCAATCTTGGAGGAGTCTGTAGACTTGTTCTTGCAAAGTACCTTCCCAACGTAGTTTCCATATTGCTTGGCCCAAACTGACCTGTACTGATTTTGTTCCCTGATACAGCCAGTGACTTTGGCTATTGATTCAGTAGACAAAATCACTTCTCTTCCAAGCATAGTGGACACGAGTTCTCTGGAGTTCTGGAATCTTGTGTTCCTCCATAACATTCTAATCAGTTCTGGAAATATCTTCTAGTTTTCATTGAAGTATCCTCTGATTCTGCATTTTAGGAGACTTTCATCGAGATTCAGACCCAACTTTTCTAGTTTTCCTATGACGAAGAAGTGGTCAATGTGAACAGTGGCAACACCTTGAGACACAATAGTGGTTTCAGGGTAGGTATGAACATCAAGTTCGGAGTTGCTTGAGTTTGCAGAGTTCGTCATGATGATAAAGGTTTGATTTTTAGGTTTAGCAGAGAATGTTTAGGTTTTCTGAGAGAGAGAAAAAGGTTGGAGGTAGAAGATAGTTTCGGTGAAGGGAAATTTGGTAAAGTAATTTTCTGAGTGAATTTGTCAGTTTAAGTATAGGCTTTGTTTGGAGAATATGAAATGGTTTAGGACTTTTGTGAATATTTAAAATGCAGGTTATGCCTTAAGACCCGCCATGATGAGACGTGTTGAGGATATGGGTAACTGTGTATGGTTACTACCAACTAGGTGACTCAGCATAGAGCATTAACTTGCAATTACATAAAATGAAACCATTTTGGCTATTAAAACAATGTGTAGCATATGTAGTGCACATGCATGACAAAGTAACCTTTGGACGACATATCCATTGGACGCTACATATGGATTTAATCATTCTTTTACAAGACCCATGCCAAGTCTATTTCTCAGAAGAACTAGCTTGTCTGCAGTAAGGGGTTTCGTAAATATATCAGCTAGCTGATTATCTATGGTTACAAAGTGTAATTCCACAGTACCCTTCTGAACATGATCCCTTATAAAATGATGTTTAATTTCTATATGTTTTGCCCTTGAATGCAATATTAGGTTTTTAGAAAGATCAATTGCAGCTTTTCTATCACAAAAGATAGGAATGTTACTCTCACATATGTTGTAGTCCTCAAGTTGATGCTTGATCCATAGGATTTAAGAGCAGCATTTTGCAGCTGAGATATACTCTGCTTCAGCGGTGGATAGTGCAATTGTTCCTTGCTTCTTGCATTGCTTTGACCCAGCTTTCATCTTCCAGAGCATCGTCCACAGTCTTAGGTTCTATCTGTGATATGAGTGCTGTGTAACCTTGTTGATGAAGTGAAGATCTGGTTTTGACTCTATCCTTTGGATCACTAATAATTTGATCTTCTGGATGATGCTTCTTCATTTGCCAGTTACGTCCAGTTGGTTCCCTTTGTTCTTCTGTTGGATCGTCCAGGGAAATATTGGACTCTTCAACTGTGACATCACTGTTGGACGTGTCTGATGATTTCCTTGCATCGTCCAGCCTGAGTTCTGCAAATGATTCATCTAGCTCTGATAATTTCTTATCAGGCTTAGTGTCATTGAACTTTACATGGATAGCTTCTTCAACAACTAAGGTTCTAGAATTATAAACTCTATATGCCTTTGAAGTTTCAGAATATCCAAGCAATACTCCTTCATCACACTTAGAATCAAATTTTTCCAAGTTATCCTTAGTGTTCAGAATGAAGCATTGACATCCAAATGGATGGAAGTAGGATATGTTGGGTCTTCTCCCTTTTCACAATTCATATGGAGTCTTTTTTGAAATTGGCCTGATATAGATTATGTTCTGTCACTGCTTCAGCCCAAAAGTGTTTAGGGGTTGAATTGTCATTCAACAGGGTTCTAGCCATCTCTTAGAGTGACCTATTCTTCCTCTCAACAACACCATTCTGTTGTGGTGTTCTGGGTGTTGAGAAGTTGTGAAGGATACCATTTTCTTCACAGAACCTTTGAAAACTTTCATTTTCGAATTCTCCCCCATGATCACTTCGGATCGAAGTAATGCATACTCCTTTTTCATTTTGAATTCTTTTACAGAAGTTATAGAAGGCCTTAAAAGACTCATCTTTGTGAGATAGGAACATGACCCATGTTCATCTAGTATAGTCGTCCACTACAACTAATCTGTATCTCTTACCACCTAATGAGGCTATTCTTGTGGGTCCAAACAGATCAATATGCAACAGCTCAAGAGGTCTAGAAGTGGAAACAATGTTTTTACTTTGAAAAGAATTTTTCACTTGTTTCCCTTTCTGACAGGCTTCACAAAGAAGATCATCTTTATATGACATACTTGGTAATCCTTTCACGAGGTTGTGCCTATTAAGTTTTGAGATTAATCTCAAGCTGGCATGCCCAAGTCTTTTATAACATAGCCAATGATTTTCTTTAACTGAAACTAAGCATGAAACATTTTGACTTGATAGTTCCCCAAGTTTGATCTTGTAGAGATTACCTTGCCTCTTTGCAGTAAAGAGAAGGGATCCATCAGAGTTCTTAACTATACATTCACCTTTGTTAAAGGCAACATCATATCCACTATCACATAATTGACTTATGCTAAGTAGATTGTGCTTGAGACCTTTAACATAAAGAACATTATCAATACAGGGATAGGGTGGTATACCAATCTTACCCACGCCAACTATCATCCCTTTCTGATTCCCTCCGAAAGTGACTATCCCACCAGTCTTGGGTTGGAGGCTTTGGAACATACACCTTTCTCTTGTCATGTGATGCGAGCACCCACTGTCCAGGTACCATGACTGGAGTTTCTTTCCTGCTGTTAAGCATGTCTGCAACAGGAACAATTTTATCCTTAGGTACCCAGATTGACTTGGGTCATTTCTTGTTAGTTTGAAGGGCATTGGACGCTCCCTTCTTAGGCAGGTGTCTGCATTTGGACATTATGTGTCCAGGTTTCCCATAAAAGTAACACACATCTATATCTTCATCATGAATATATTTCTTTCCCTTATATCCATGTCCTGACCTGTCATTTGGTCTCTTACAACCTTCATATTTTAAAAGCATCTTAAGGTTGTCAGATCCCTTGACAAAGTTGGACAGATCCTTCTTTAGGCTGTCAATCTCTTCATGAAGTTTTACAACATCATGTGGTTGACCTCTTAAGGAAGTATCTGCATCAACTTTCAGAAGCTTCTCAACTAGCCTTTTGTTTTCTGCTTTGAGAGTTCGAATCTCTATGGAAAGATTCATTTCTCTAGTCCTTGAATCCTCATAGGATTTATAGGCTCGAGCAGTATCATTCCAAAGAGTTCGTCTATCCTCATTGAAGGCTTCATGTTCTTTTTGAGAGCTCTGTTAACTTTTTCTGTAAATCTTCCTTTTCACTTTCAAGCTGTTTGAGATTATTTTCTAAAACTTCTTTTTCTTTTGAAAGTGACTTGGACGATTTCTTCAAAGTTTTGTAGGCCTTTGACAGAATAGAAGAGTTTGAAAGTAAATCATGATAAGCTTCTTGAAGTGAATTTAGATCGTTAAAGTTTACCTTATCTTCCTCTTCTGGTTCTGAAGAATCTGATGTAGTATCTGCCATCAGGCATATGTGTGCTTCCTCTTCTTCTTCATCGTCCGATGATAAGCCATCGTCCGGATCTTCCCATGTGGACATCAGAACCTTTTTGCCCTTCTTTTTGTTGAAGATTTTCTTCTTCTTGTCCTTGCTCTTGTCAAGGTCTGGGCATTCTGATTTGAAGTGTCCGGGCTTTTTGCATTCGTAGCATACGATTGGACTCTTCTCCTTCTTTTCTTTGAGACTTTTCTTGTTCAGGTTTCTCCATCTGGATCCACCTTTCTTCTTCCACATAGAGTGGATTCTCTTGGATATGAAGGATAGCTCATCATCCTCGTCTGAGTCATCATCTTCAGAATGTTCGTCTGATGATGTTTCAGCTTGCATGGCTTTGGACGATGATGCTTTCTTTGGTTTTTGGACGCTGAGTGCCAGAGACTTGCTTTTCTTGCCATCACCATCTTGTTGCAGTTCCAGCTCATGCACCTTAAGGATTCCCACAAGCTCTTCTAAGGACATGTCATCCAGTCCTTTGGTTGCTCTCAAGGCTGTAACCTGTGGTCTCCATTGCCTAGGCAAACTCCTCAGAATTTTGTCAATATGTTCATAGTTATTGTAATCTTTACCATGTGCTCTAAGTTCATTTAGTATGGTTTGAAACCGTCCAAACATACTTTGTATGTCCTCGTTTCCTTCCATACTAAACAATTCATATTGACGAGAAAGAAGGCTAAGTTTGTTACGTTTTACCTGGGTGGAACCCTCATACGTTAACACAAGAGTGTCCCACATTTGTTTTGCGCTTTTGAAACTGTGCACTTTGTTGTATTCTTGTTCAGATAGTGCACACATGATGATGTTTCTGGCTTTGGAGTTGAGATGAAATCTTTGTTTCTGCTCCTCCGTCAATCTAGCCTTTGGGATCTCGTTGAGACTCGCATCAACCGGAATGTAGTCGCCCGTTTCCACAATGTCCCACATATCAATATGACAGGATTCAAAGAATGCTATCATTCTTTGCTTCCAATAATCATATTTGACACCCTTGAAGAGTGGTGGTCTGTTCACAGCTTGTCCCTCGTTTTCCATCTTTCTTAGAATCTGATTTCCTCTGTACTGTCAAGTACTCAACTTGAGAGGCCGAGCTCTGATGCCAACTGAAATGTAGAGATTCACACTAGAAAGGGGGTTGAATAGTGTGTAGTTATTTTAGTTTGAAAACTTTTCGCAAAGATGGAGATAGAATATCTTAGGTTTCACAAGGGACTTGTAAAACAAAAGATCATAGGTATCGTCCAATAGTTAAAAAGACAGTTTAGTGAAACTGCGTTTTCTTGTTAATCATCCAGGCGTAAATAAGAGATTTTCGTAAATAGGATATAAAGAAACTTGTGCGCAAAGTGTGAAGAAATAACTTAAGAGAATAGCAAGTAAGCTTGATTGCGATAGAGTAAAAATACTTGGTTTATACTGGTTCACTCAACCTGAGCTACGTCCAGTTCTCCTTCAAAAACTTTGAAGGGTTCCACTAATCAATTTCTGATTACAAATAAGTATTATATACCCTGCCACTCCTAGCTACAACTATTCTCTAGGCCACTTCTGGCACACCTTTAATCTCCCCCTGAGATTAAAGAACACCCAAGTATTCTTTGTCACTAAACCACTCTTGGCTTTCCAAACAGAAACTATTTGAGTACAAGTTAAATAAACAGCTCTCACAGAGAGGATGTTACAATGAAAAACTTAATTACACAGAATAGCTTAGCACAGCTAAGTAGATTGCTCTTTTCGCACAAGTGTAGGTCGTCCAATTAATTTGACAGAGTTACAGCTCTTTGAAAAACTTGAAATGCTTCGTTGTTGAAAACATGAGTTGGTTCCTCTATTTATAGGTGGTTTGGTGAAGATATCCGTTGTGGGATCTGGTTCCTCTATTTATAGGTGGTTTGGTGAAGATATCCGTTGTGGGATCTGTGCCTTTGCCAAAAAACGTTCTCTCACAATCATATTACCGTTGCTACATGTCAGCTTAGGGTGGAGAGATGGAGGAGACAACAGTACATGCAACGCCTTCACTACTTGTACGGCTTTTTGCATAGAGAAGCTTTTCTGCCCCTGTGGTACACTTTTTCGAATATTCAAATGAAATGTCACATTAGAAAAGAGAGGGAATAATAGAACATTTCAGATAATCATTATCAAAAAGCATAGGTGTACTTCTACTCAATTATGGACACATTATATAACCGTTTGCTAGAAAAGGATGATTATGAGTTATATATGCGTTGGACGCTTCCTTGAATGGACGCAGTGTTTACACACTGGTTTTCACAAAGCATTTGGCCGCTTGTTTTATAACAGCGTATTGGACGCTGAATTTTACACTTAAAAACTAGTTGCTCATTGGACGTACTATACACGTAAAAAAAAAATATTTGAGTTTGAGAAATACAGTACCATTGAGGCACTGGACGGTGTAGAACCTATAAAACTCAAACATAGATCATTAGATACTTCAAAATTTAACTTTATTTGTTATCATCAAAATCGAAGTTTGAGGGGTTGGACATTGTCCAAAGTCTTAAATTCTAACAATCGGCTATCACATTAAGGTCAATGGTGGGTACGGCGGCAGACCTGGATTCCGTCCACGTAGGTGTGGGATTGCCTAGAACAGCCAATTGACCTTGTCTGCCAGCCGTCATAGTGTTACCATGTATAATTGATGGTTCATATGAGGTGACATGGTTGAACTGTCCGCCAAGTAAATTTTGTCCTCTTGGAAAATTATGATTCTGGTATCCCATGTTCGCGATGCTTCCCATAGGGACCTGGTGTTGTGTATAGGCAGAAGTTACAGCGGGTGGGTAAATTGGAGGCAATCCTATGTTTCCAAAAGCATTCATAGCATTCATAAGATGCCTAGCCATCTGCATAGTCCCAAATTGGAGTGGGGGAGGACCACACATCTCAAGCCTACCACCGGCCCAGTGACCAAAGGCTGAATTTTGTAAGCAAAATTAGCCGATGCCTCCAGCTGGCCATGGTGACGACGTTCCTCCTCTCGAGCTTTCTGGATCTCATTGATCACCATTGGTTTCACAACATCACCTAACTATTTCGACAACGCATGATATCATGAACTCCCATTTCCATCTGCTGGCGTACAACTGATGGTATAGGCGGGATGATCTCCAGTGCAGGGGCCATAGTGCTATGATTTTCTCCTTCACTATCAACGTAGTCCTCCACGTAGCCATCTGCTGTTAATGTGATGATTGCAGGGATGGGTATTGACGCCACTGTAGACACCGTATTTGACGTCCCTACGCTTGTTGGGGAAACGACGCGTTGAGTCGTTGCTTTCTTCGTTGGTGGTTCCATCTTCTTGCATCCGGATCGCAACTACATATGCTAAGGATGGTCAAGTGGAAGAGTAGGAAACCTCACAAATGTAGTAGAGGTCCCACCGGGCGTGCCAAAAATATGTTGGTGTGAAATATGATTAGCCGTTGCATCGACTAACACCAGTCGATTCCTTCTCATAGCGATTGACTCAAGGGAGGGATTCTATCCCTTGATTGGGTTCCTGGTCCACTCAAGAGAGCTTTTCAATACTAAGTATTCGTAAAGGTTCCTATGCTACTTGTAAACCTTAAGAAAATAACTTTTGAAAGCAAATAAATGGACAACGGCTGAAAAACCATAAACAAAAGTTATAAATGGCTGAAAACAGAAAAGGTAATAAGACTGTAAAATGGGCAATAAAATATGAATTTGGTTTATATGATTTTCTGGTGCCTGTTATATTATCAATTGCTCTATTTATAGAGATAGAGTGGTTACAAATATTCTGATAAACTATCTCTATTCCTAAAATCTAGGAGATAATGAGACGTTTCTCTCCTCCACTCTCCATCTCCCTGAACATCCTTTCTGTGCAAGCTAACCGTCTGTTACAATCCAAGATCTATGGGATTTGCCTAAAATATCACATCATTACGGCTTTCGTGGCCCCCACGACTAATATAGCCGTTATCACTTCCTTCAGCCGTTTCCTGTCGGCTGCTGTGTTACCCTTGGCTAGTTTTTTGTGTCAACATCCATATAACTAATTTCTGAAGTTAGTTTTGTCGTATGAGCAGAAGTTAGTTATGTGCCATAATTAACTTTAGAAGTTAATTATGTGACATAACTAATTTCTGCCTATGTGGCAAAATTACGTTCTACCCATGAAGTTAGTTATGCTACATGGGCAAAAGTTAATTATGTCACATAACTAATTTCTAAAGTTAGTTATGCCACATGGACAAAAGTTAGTTATCATATCATAACTACCTTTTGCCCATGCGACATAACTACCTTCTGCTTATGAAGTTAGTTATGCTACGTGTGCAAAAGTCAATTATGCCACATAGCTAATTTCTAATGTTAGTTATGTCACATGGGCAAAAATTAGTTATGTGTCACAATTAACTTTAGAAGTTAGTTATGTGACATAACTAACTTCTACCCATGTGGCCTAACTACCGTCTGCCCATGAAGTTAGTTATGTTACATGGGCAAAAGTTAATTATGCCACACAACTAATTTCTGAAGTTAGTTATGACACATGGACAGAAGTTAATTATGTGTCATAATTAACTTTAGAAGTTAGTTATATGTCATAACTACCTTCTGTCCATTAAGTTAGTTATGGAACATGGTCAAAAGTTAATTATGCCACATAACTAATTTTAGAAGTTAGTTATGCCACATGGGCAGAAGTTATTTTTGCCACATAACTAACTTCTAAGTACCTTCTGCACATGAAGTTAGTTATGCTACATGGGCAAAAGTTAATTATGCCACATAAATAATTTTTGAAATTAGTTATGTCACATGGACAAAAGTTCGTTATGTGACATAATTAACTTTCGAAGTTAGTTATGTGACATAACTAACTTTTGCCCATGTGGCATAACTACCTTCTATTCATGAAGTTAGTTATGTTACATGGGCAAAAGTTAATTATGTCACATAACTAATTTGTGAAGTTAGTTATGTCACATGGGTAGAAGTTAGTTATGTGTCATAATTAAAATTAGAAGTTAGTTATGCCACATGAACAAAAGTTAGTTATGTGACATAATTAACTTTAGAAGTGAGTTATGTGACATAACTAACTTTTGCCCATGCAGCATAACCACCTTTTGCCCATAAAGTTAGTTATGCTACATAGGCAAAAGTTAATTAACATAACCAACTTCTTAGGCACAAGTTAGTTATGTAACATGGGTAGAAGTTAGTAATGTTACCCAACTAACTTTAGAAGTTAGTTGTGCCACATAATTAACTTTAGTAGTTAGTTTTGTGGCATAACTAACAATTATCCATGTAGCATAACTAACTTCTTGGGCAAAAGTTAGTTATGCCACATTGACAAAAATTAGTTATGTTACATAACTAATTTTAGAAGTTAGTTATGTGGCACAACTAACTTTTGAAGTTAGTTATATAACATAACTAACTTCTGTCCATGTGACATAACTAACTTATGCCCATGAAGTTAGTTATGCTACTCGGACAATAATTAGTTATGCCATATATAACATAACTAACTATTGCCCAAGCGCTTAAAGCAATGAAAGCCACAACATTACCAAAGGAGCCACGTAGGCATATATATTAAGGTTAACAGATATGAGTTAACTATAGGACATATTTATTGCGCTTTTTTCACATTTATGGACTAAATTCGAATTTTTCATATTGCAAGGACCAAAATATGTCAGCAATGATTGTCGCTTTCGAGGACCTAAATGGCCATTTATCCTTAATTTTTATTTTGCCATGTGTTTTAATCTATTTTTAACTTAAAAATCCAATTATGTGTATCGCACACGTAAAAAAAAAGTTAAAATTAAAATAGATTAAATTAATCTATAGGTCCCTATACTATTCCACAAATTTTAATTAGGTTCTTAAACTATTTTTTTTTCAATTAGGTCCCTGAACTTCTATTTATTTTTTAATTAGGTTTGTGCCGTTAATAGAACTAACTGTAATTAACGGTAGGGACATAATTAAAAAATAAATAAAAGTTCGGACTCAATTGAAAAAAAAATTAATGAACCTAATTAAAAATTGTCGAATAATTCAATAACCTATATATTAATTAAACCATTAAAATTTAAAATAAGGGAAATTAGTTCCTGCATCCCTTTTTTCTTCCTGCACCTCTCAAAATGTTTTTAAATTTCCATATTACCCTCCTTTATTATGAAATGGTCATTTTGAAAGTGTATAGATATTTCGAAAGACATATTCTAGAATACGTTTCTGGATTGCTATACACCACAATAGTTATTCGAGAATATAAAATCATATTCCAGATGCAGATAGGTAATTCAGAATAGCTATTTCGAAAACCTAAAATGATTTGAAGTTGAAGCAGAAAAAGTGCCATTTTCTTCCCATAACCCTCTGACGTCGGATCAAGGTCTCTTCGTCGACAATGCTCCTCTCCTTCCCGAAGCTTCTAGAAACTCCGCCCGCGACATTCTCCTCTCTACTTGATGCGGCGCTCCCTTCCGCGCTCTCTTCGTCATCTTCGTAAGGTGGTGTTGGGTGGTTTTGGTGAGGGTTTGCTTGGGAGAGGGAGGGTTGCTGGTGAGGTGTATTTTGGTCTTTTGGTCTTTGGGGGTGCAGGAAGTAATTCCCTAAAATAAGTTAGTTATCCAGCCCAAGATTTTATTCCATGACCTAACAGTCCGGCGCCGGAAACAACTCGGCCAAGGGTCATTACACTACACCGAGGTGGCTGAGTTGATTGTGAGGAAAGAGGCAGAAGACTGTCACTGCCTTCAAGGTATTGTTTACTCCAACTTCTTCTCATTACGGCTTCTTTAGGTTCTTTTCTCTTTTATCTACTTTGAAGTTTTGTGTAGTTGATTTTGTTTGCTTTCATTTTTTACAGTTGGTTTTTTCCGAAATGTCTCGTGTTTCTGCAATTAATTTTTGGATTCGTGTTTGGCGCTGTTATCCTTTTCCATGACCTAACAACAGGTTTAAACCCTCTAGTAGTCGCCGACCAGCCTAGTAAGAGTTGTTTTGGGCTATCATTCTTTCTCTTTTCCATTTCTTAGAGAACCGGTGGCATCACCACCGGCATCTACCCCTCTGCGGTTTTATTAAGGACTGGCTATTCTTTCTGTGGTTATTAAATTGTTTTTCGGTTGTAAAAGCTCACTTAAATTTGATAGGCTTACCCCTTGCGGTTTTATTAAGGACTGGCTATTCTTTTTGTGGTTATTAAATTGTTTTTTGTTGGTAAAAGCACACTTTGTAATTTGATAAGTTTGCTTGCTCACCACCTGAAGTCACGATTCTTGTAGTCTGAGTAGAAGAGATGGTGAGGCTCACTGCTGACCTGACCTGGAAAAGCCCTCATTTCTTCAATGCGATTAAAGAGCGTGAATTAGATCTTCAAGGTATTCCTATCTCCCTCGCATTTTCCATCTCTCTCTCTATATATCTCTCTTTGAGATTAAGTTTGTCATATTGTTGACAGGAAACAAGATAGCTGTAATTGAAAACTTGGGTGCTACTGAGGTGCACAATTTAATCTTCTTGCCTTCCTTTTAGTTTCCCCTTATATTGTTGAGGCTTCTTTTCATGTGAGAGGATATATTATTATGATTCTGTGTTTATATGCTTCAATTATAAAAAACTTCATAATGGTTCATCCTGGTGTTCATAAATTTGAGTTCCCTTGTAATGGATTTCCTGCAGGACCAATTTGACACCATAGATTTATCTGACAATGAGATTGTCAAACTGGAAAATGTACCATATCTTAACCGGTTGGGTACAATGCTCATTAATAACAATAGGATTACTAGAATTAATCCCAACATCGGAGGTACAGTTTGAACTTTGAACTGCACATCCATCCTTTTCACTACCTCATGTTAGCGACCTTTTTCCTTCTAGTTGTAAGCTACACAGTATGTTGCTCTACCTTACTGTCATTTGTATTGCAGAGTTCTTGCCAAATTTACACACGCTAGTTCTCACAAACAACAGAATTGTAAACTTGGTAGAAATTGATCCTTTAGCGTCCCTTCCAAAGCTGCAGTTCCTTAGTCTGCTGGACAACAATATTACAAAGAAAGCAAATTACAGGCTTTATGTTATTAACAAGCTGAAATCCCTCCGGGTTTTAGATTTCAAGAAAGTGAAAAATAAGGTAATTTTTTTCTCTCCCTCTACCCATACATATCTTTTATTGGGCTGCTTGTTTGGAATATGAAAGATAGGATGTTCTGTTAATGTCTGCATTCAATTAATAAATCAGCATTTTAAGCTTGAAAAACAGAACTACCAGTGTCTGGCACTGAATGCGAAGGCCAAGTGGGGAAATTTTGCTGCATAAGTATATATAGCTGTAGATTATGGACTAATTTTTTACCAGACTGCTTTAGCCGTTGCTTTGCTCAAGCTTTCATATACTGAATGACTTCAAATTCTACCCTAAACTTGGGTGCAAGGTTTTTGTGTCTAGCAATGTTAAAAAAGAAAGGAAAATGGTGGTACATTATCTATACTAATATAAAATCTCTCCAGCCACTGCCACATGTCACCATTTTATGCAGTATGGCCCACTGTTTTTTTTTTCTTTTTAATTTACTATCTCTCTCTCTCTCTGTTCTCTTTCTTTCTCAATTTCTCTCACTGCCTGTTCATAGCATGGACTCTCTTGCTATATTATCTATTATCTATACTAATATATAATCTCTCCAGCCACTGCCACATGTCACCATTTTATACAGTATGGCCCACTGTTTTGTGTTTTTTTTTAATTTACTCTCTCTCTCTCTATTCTCTTTCTTTCTCAATTTCTCTCACTGCCTGTGCATAGCACGGACTCTCTCTCTAGTTAGGTCTATTTCTTATTTCCAATTACACATACCCTTCAATTATATTTCCGTCTTTTGATGGTTTCTTATAATTAATAATTAATAGGAACGGTTGGAAGCCAAAAACTTGTTTGCATCAAAAGAAGTTATAGAAGAAATTCAAAGGACACCAGCAAAAACAGTTGGTGAAACTCCAAATGTTTCTGAAGCGATTGAGGAAAAACAGATGCCCAAAGTGGTTGCTCCCACACCTGAGCAAATTATTGCTATTAAGGTACATTGATACTTGAACTCATCAATTTATTTAAGGCTTATCACTGTAGGGTTGAACATGTGACATACCCATCATGCATTCATGCTCAATTCAGATATATAATTAATACATTCTCCCTTTTATGCATTTGATGTAGCGTGGTAAAAATTGTAGATGAGAAGATGTCCTTCTTGCTTCTACCCATAACTTTACAGCAAACCGTTGGAATCTATTCCAAAGTCTAATGTAGAAGGACACACTCAGTGATAACCAAAGATTCCAAAGAGATTATTCCATCACCTTGTAGTCCAAAAATAAGTGGGGGCTAAACCGGAACTTGTCATGTTACTTTCAAATATGTGACGTGTCCCTTCTATCCTATTAAATACCATTGTCCAGACAAAGTACCTGACCTACAGTGCCTGTTGTTCTACTTAGTAATTCATTAAACAGAAAAGAAAAATGCATTGATTTAGTTAATCCTGCTTAGTTTCTTACATGTAAATACCCTGAATATCCAAGTAATATTTCTGTTAATTAAATTAGCCAGGCCCCAACTCTAGAGCTCTAAAATTAACCATTTGAAAGTGCTTTATCTTGAAAGTGTAACTCATTGTCCTACAAGTTAGAATTATGCTGTAAGATGCCTATACCTGCTGCTCTATTGGCCCATGTGATAATTTTTTTATTGGTAAACCATTTTCTGATAGATCACCTTACATGCTCTTGTGATATTATCTTCAGCTAAGAAATCATTTCCATTCTACATTAGCAAATGACCATATTCATAAACTATAGTTAACTTCTCTTAGATGCTGGTACATCAAGCAGCTACTTTTGGTTACCTATGGTTTGACGTGTTTCTGCTTTATGCAGGCTGCCATTGTGAATTCTCAGACTCTTGAAGAGGTTGCTAGACTTGAAAAGGTGCTTGCTTTTCTAAATTAGATAATTGCTTATTGGATTTTAATGTTTGTTTGTGTCATACTCATGCTTAACATAATATTGAAATTACTGTAAATAATATGATAGGATAATTTATAACTAATGACCTGCTGTTAGAGGGATGATCTGATGGGAGACTCTCCTATGAAATGTCTCACGTGTCATTGGAGCTTAGAAACACTTTTATGTTCTCTGTTTTTCTGTCAACATTTGCTAATTGCTGGCATAGATATGTAGATTGGATAATTTGCCATGTGGGGTAGATTGGATTTGGTTTGTCATAAATTGAGGAGTTCCTCTTGGTTTTCTTTGGTGGTTTGAGAAATAAGGAGGGAAATTGTTTTGAGATTTGTTATCATTTGGTCTTGGGAGTCTTGTTATGATACCTCTCTGGCTATTTTTCTGTTTCATGATATCTTCAAACTTAAAAATTCTTGTCTCTTCATAATTTAAATTGAGAAGGGATTGGCTTACAGTGGTGTAAGACATAACATTCTTACCCCATTCAATAACTTCATTATGGTTTTTATTGGTCTAATTGTTGAATTATAAGTCTCCATTACTTTGGTAGTTTGTGTCAAAGTTTGTAAAAGTTCAACAACAATTTTTAGGAATATAATTATATAGTTCTTATTTTAATATATTTCAAAAATATATATCATGTTAATTTTGATGTATATCGATGAAATACATAATAATTTTGGATTAATGTAAGATTTTATAGATATGATTTATATGATAGACACGTTCAATTCAACTATGGTGTAAACCAATCTCTCCTCCTTTAATTATCTTATCTATTATGAATAGGACTGTAATAATGCAGCACATCTAATTGGTGTAAATGATTGCAGGCATTGAAGTCTGGCCAGCTTCCTGCAGATTTAAAAAGCTTGAATGATAATATAATGTTGGATAATGTTGATGAAAAACACGAGGACATGATTCATGACGATAGAGGTCAAGCTGGTGACGAATCTAATGATACACAAGAGCAGAGGAATACTGATTCTGCTTCAATGGAACAGGTATATGGCTACATTGACATGTGTCTGTCAAAACTTTTATTCTATATCTTTGTGAAATCATTATTCCTCCATGATGCATATTTATTTTGTTTGTTTCCATAAGTTATCTATTGTGCTATAACTATGCTTTTATCAGAACTTTTTGAAGATATAAGCAGTTGCTGCTCAATGTACTCAATCATTGTTTAATTTTAATTTTAACTAATAGTTAAAATGTATCAAAATGAATATTTGCATTACAATTTCCAGAGTCTGTGGACTCTTCCTTGTTTCAGATTCTTGTTACCCATTATTTCTTTGTTTGGCCTCACTCACTTGTCCAGCCACATGAAATTGACAGTGCATCTCTGGTCAGTGGTCACCATTGCCAGCAACCATGACAGGCCTTAGGCTGTTTCAGGTCTTTCACCTCAATCTCAATACCCCCAGTGGCTATTTCAGGCCATAGCCTGTTTGAGTCCCCATTTCTTGTTATTTTGTTTGCCTGGGTTTGCTCTGTTTGGTTGATGTTTTAACTTTGCATGACGAGTTTGCCATTGTACTGTGGTCTTATTTGAGGCTATGCACCAACTTGAGAAGCTTTTTTATATGAAGATTAGCATTTATTGTTTCTTTTTTTCCTGTTTATGGAATATGGATTGAAGAATTTGAACACTAGTAAAGGCATTGTTTGTCATAGTTATTAATTAATAGCACATGATAGCACTGCGAAAAAGCCGCTACAGAAATCCTGTCGCAGAGCAATTTGGCTTTGCAGGTGTCATGCCAAAAACCTTAACAATTTGTGGCTGTCATAACCGTGAGACTGCAACTGTGAACAGTGACTAGAAACACTTTTTGGAGGGTTATTTCATAAGTTCTCTCCTTTTTCATCAGAATTGAGAAATGGTTCAAAAACCCTTGTTCAAATACTCTTTCACACAAACGCCAACAGCCTTCTCTGCTTTGATGCAATTCCTTAGACACACTGCACATGGGCATCGTTCCAGCCAAGCCCAGCTTTTTCTGGCCAGCCTAGCCTCCATTTTCCAGCCAAGTCAGCATTTCCTGGCCAAGCCCTGCAACCTGATGCTCTGTTCTACAGTTACTCTGTTCTGCATGTTCTCTACAGCTTGATTCTGTTTTCACGAAACGATATTGTCTCACATAGGTTCTATAGTTCAAAAATAATTCTGACTTGATATTTCTCGTATCCTTTTGCATTTTTGCCTTTTTTTGCTTTCTAAAATGATTCTGTTTGTAAAATAATCTGGCCTAATAGATCATTAATCCATATCATTGAGATAAAGATTTGACAGTTTTAAATTGGCTGTTGACTGCCTAACACATCTCTTTTATCAAAAAGAGATCTGACTTGATAGATTATTGATGCTTATCATTGAGATTTGACTAAGTTTTAAATTGGCTGTTGAATACCTAACACAGATCTCTTTTATCCATGACTGGGAGTGGTTTTAAATTGTGATCAGTGCTTATGCACCTCAAGACTCAAGTAGGGTTAGAAGAGCACCACAAGGCAAAATTCTAGGAGAGTTTTCTACAACCCACAACTAATGTGAAAAAACACAATGTGGGGTCACAACAGACTTTTCTACAACTATAGGATTGCACCAAGGATAAACTGAGCAACTATCTTTTACCTTGGCTTTGGATGTGCTTACAAAGCATATCCAAGAGTCAATACCATAATGCATGTTTTTTTCGGAGATGCAATCGAAGTTGGAGAGATAGAGGAAATAAATGGGAAGTTAAAGATGTGAAGACAGACTTTGGAAAAACATGTCCATCATTTTAGTAAAAGGAGGAGGAATATGAAATCTAAGTTTAACTGTGAGTGCGTCCATCTTGGCGTTGAAAGTAAAAGGAGGAGTATATGAAATGTAAGTTTAGCCCGGGGGGGGGGGGGGGGGGGGCAATCCATCTTGGCGGTGAAAATTGAAGACCGTACCTTATCACAAATCACAAGGTTTAAGTATCTTAGGTCGATCATACAACACAATGGAGAAATAGAGGGTGATGAATGCCATAGGATTCAAGCAAGGTAGACAACATGGAGGAGTGCTATTTGTGACAAAAAAGGTACAGCTAAAGGGAAAATGTTACTGCACAACTAAAGACTTAAAATGTTGTAAGAAAATTCATAGACTTTGGGCTTAGGGCCTAATTCAACCTCACAAAATTAGGTTGTAAGGTGAGGATTGCCATAGCATAGTTTAATAAGCAGCTCTATCTGAGTCATATCTCTGATCAATGTGGGACTTAACACACTCACTTGAGGCTGCAATTAAGGCAGCCAAAGGGTCAAAATTAAGGTGGGTCGGGGGTGACTGCAATTAAGGCAGCTTTCCAAATTCCAACACCCCCCTCCCTTCATGCCCAGGGCTATGGGCTTGGAGTGTGGAAATGTTGGTGGCCCAAAAATGGATGTAAGATATGCTCTAATACCATCTTAGAATTTGGGCTTAAGGCTTAACTCAACTCCACAATATTGACTTGTAAGGTAATGATTGCCTAAGCTTTATAAACTCTATTAAAGCGATATCTCTAGGCAATGTGGGATTAAACACATCTATTTGAGGCTGGAATTACTACAGCCAAATGAGGCCACAATTAAGTCGACTTTCCAACAAAAATGATTGTTAAATGGAAAAGGCCTATTAGAGAATAAGCTCAATGTATCAAGGATAAGAATGTTGCTTTGGATAAATGAACATACCAGATTGGGAACGAATGCATTAGAGAAAGTTGGGGTATCGTCAATTATAGAAAAAAATGGTAGAGTCTTGTCTTAGGTTGTTTAGGCATGTGTGGAGAAGAGCTGTAGAAGCCATAGTAAGGAGAATAGATTAGATGGAGGCTAGCCCTATCATAATGGATATAGGGAAATTGAGAAAAACTATAGGCAAAACTATTAAGGATTTAGAGTTCAGTGGCTTGTCTATAAACATGATACAGAAAAGCAGTTAATAGCGTCATTTGATCTTCTGTCGGTAGATTGTTGATCAAAGGCAAATTAAGAAAACCAAAAGAAAAGATTTGAATGGTAAATGAGTCTAATGCCAAGGCCCAGCTCTGGTAGACAAAAGGACACTGCCAACTACTAATTCATTGCTATTGTGGTTTTGCAATTGACCTTTAGTTCAACTAAGAGTGCTTGGCCTGGGCTGCTACATTTTTTTTCCGGATTTGTTCTATAAACATCCTGGTGATGCTGAATCTTAAGTTTTGGTAGTTGTGATAATCTGTGGCTGGAGAGGAAACAGGTTATGAGGCAGGATTCAGAAACCTAGTCAAAATGTGGTGTCATCCTATTTGCTATTCAATAGGTGTGGCAATTTTATTGTAGAGGATTGTGTATGTGTATATAGCTCAGAAGACTGGGCAACTGTCAAAGCCAACCAAATGAGCTAGATTGCAAAAGTCACTGCAATTTAGTAGGAACAAGGTTTTGCAGCACTAGGATTGTGCATCAAAACTTGGATAAAAATCTCATCGGATGGCTGAAGTTCTCTGAAAATTGACAGGTGGTTACATAATGGAATGTGCCAGCTCCAGTGGTAATGGAAGTACATGAACAGGAATAACGCCTTGTTTATGCTGTAATATTTTTGTTCTCAAACCCCAAATATTTGGGATTTAAGGCTGCTAGGTCATTTGCAGTATACTAGAATGTCCCGTAATTAATTAAACAAAGTTGCTTGCTTGTGGTATGTATACTAAAATCCCATGGTTTATTTTTGTCAGCCTAATACCAATTTGTGCAATCCTAAATTTAATTTATGGATTTGAATTTTAAATAGTATTTGTGAATTGTGATTGCTGGACTCCAACATATCTATGATGTAATATAGAGAAATGATATTTGCATTATATGCTCTCCTTTTTCTACACATTTAAATTATAGATAATAATAAGCTTTTAAGTGGCATTTAATGATAAAATTATGCATGAGAGCAGGTTTAGAAGTGTGTATTTGATGTTTATAGCAGTTAGCACTATTTTATGTGCAACTTAATGAAGCACGGTAAGGAAAACTAGCATAGTACCATAGTAGTTAATAGCGGATAGCGGCGCGTAGCGGCCGCCCTCCAAAAACGCTATAGCGGGATAGCGGTAGCGGGATGACCGCTATTTTGATCCCTAAGTGCATTTATATTACAAGATGTATATAATATATATGTGCTGAAAATTAAAGAAAATCACCTAAAATTAAACACATTCTAAATTTCTAATTAAGATTCATAACCAAGAGTTCCAAAACAGCAAAAGCTGCATAACAACATATCACTATGTCCAAAAAAATAGTCATTGTTTGCATCTCCAAAACAGCAAACAATTAAGGAAATCAAATAAAAAAAGTTTAAGTTTCTAAGGCTTAAAGGCTAAAACCAATTAGCAAATTCTGTACAGAACATTAAAAGCATTTAAATGTCATCATCTTCAGCTGCAAGGTCAAGCATTGCATCATCATCTTCATCACTTCCACTGTTGTAGATTTGTTCCTCCTCCTCTTCACTTCCAATTTCATGACCAATAGGCCTAGAACTACAAGCTGCAGCTGCATTTTTAGCTCTTGTATGCTGTCTAGTGTATGTAATAGGCTCCTTAACCCCAGTTGCAGCTGCCACATTTCCCCAAGTTAAATCATCAAACACTAATTCATCTTCTTGGACAGCTTCTTCATCTTCATTGCCCATTTCTCCCAACAACCATTCATTACTCTCATCAACCTCATTCAAGACAATGGAATCTTTCACATCTTTACAATCAAAACGCTCATTGAGTGATTGGTTATATTTGATATATACCAAATCTTGCAACCTTTGATGCTCAAGCCTACTTCTCTTTTTAGAATGAACCTATTTTATATACAAACATAAAAAAAAAAAAAAATAGTCTCACTTTCACATTCTTACACTAAACTATTTTAAATGAAGTAATTTCATAAATTACTTACATGCTCAAAGATGCTCCAGTTCCTCTCACATCCTGATGAACTACATGTTAAGCTTAACACTTTAATGGCAATCCTTTGTAGATTGGGAGCTTGTGATCCAAAATTCTTCCACCATTCAGCTGCAAACACAATTATACAGCAGCTAATTAAAATTTAATCCATTATACAGCTGCAAAAACAATTATACAGCAACCTTTGATCCAAAATTCTCATACCAGGATGCAAGTTAGACCTTTGTCTTATTGCCACGGGATAGCCCATGTGGAAACCAGCTCTTCTATAAATTGACAGCTCAGTATTTGCAGCATCTTCCTCCTTTGGAGTTGCAGCTAGCCTTTGAATACACTTAAACAACCCATCCATCACTTCTGGATCATTTTCAAGTCTTGGATTGCCATAAAAGTATTCAGGATTGAGATAATGACCTGCTGCATGCAATGGGTGATGAAGTTGGCTCTCCCATCTTCTATCAATTATATCAAGCACCTCCTTGTACTTCTCTTTGTTTCCATTGAATCCATATTGGATAGCTTCTTTCGCCCTATCCATAGCCTCATAAATATAGCCCATGGCAGGTTTCTTTTCATTATCCACTAGCCTCAAAACTTGAACAATTGGTCCCATAGCCTTGAGGGTATAAATCACATCAGCCCAAAAGGTAGGCATGAGCACTGTGTCGGTTGCTCTTTTTCCTTTAGTTTCCTTGGCTGCCTTTGACTTCAACCAATCATTAGAAGTAAACATCCTTCTAAGGTTGTTTTTTTGATTATGCAACCTTTGTAACGTGAGGAAGGTTGTAGCAAATCTTGTCACTCCATACCTAACCAATTCGGTTTTGTTGGTGAACCTCCTCATAGTATTCAATGCCAATGAGTGGTTATAAATGTAGCCCACAAGACTAATCCCCCTTTGTATAGTTTTCTTCACTCTTGCAATCTTCCCAATGTCTTCTAACATTAAATCAAGACAATGGGCTGCACATGGTGTCCAAAATAAATGTGGTCTCTTGGCTTCCAACAACTTACCTAAAATTCCAAATTTAATAAACTAAAATCAGAAATAATCTTAACAATTCAGAATTTGAAGCATTAGTAATATTCAAGATTCTTACCAGCCAATTTAAAGTTGCTTCCATTGTCAGTGACCGCTTGAACAACATTGCTCTCTCCAATCTCTTCAACAAAATTATCTAACAACTCAAACACTTTTTCTCCGGTCTTCATGTAAGAGGATGCATCAACACTCTTGACAAACATAGAACCGGATGGACAATTTACTAAGAAGTTGATCAAGGTTCTATTCTTCTTATCGGTCCATCCATCCGACATAATTGTGCAACCAAAATTTTCTCTTTCAATCAAATGCTCTTTCATTAAATTCTTTGTGTACTCCATCTCTTTCTTGAGAAGGGGAACTCTACATTCATGGTAGGAGGGGGGCTTTAGGTACTTGCCATAATTACCAATTGCTTCAATCATTAACTTGAAGCTTTTTGACCGCACAACATTAAAAGGAATGCTGTTTCTAACAAGAAAACGCTCTATGTACTGTATGGTTCTTTCTCTTGCATCTTTATCAACAGCATTGATCACGCTTGTTTGCCTCATGTCCTTGCCTAATTTAATAGTTTCCTCTGGCTTCCTGAAAAACAGTAAATCAATGGGACCTTTTGCAGTTTTTCCTTTCTTGGCAGCAGTTGAGGCTACATTTGTTGTTGCTGCAGGCCTTTTTCCAGTTACAATATTGTGGATTTCTTCCACCTCTTCCTCCTCCCCATCTTTTGCATCTATCTCAACTGCATATGCCTCCTTCTCAGCCTTTTTCTTTGCAAATGCTTCCTTGAGCAATGCTTGCACATCAGGGGTAATTTTCTTACAACTGTTAACATCACCCTTCATCCCCATCTGATGTCTCTTTGCCCGGGTAATACCACCAGTGCTGGTATTCAAACAAAAATCACAAGTTACAGCCTTCCTATTATTGATATCTCGGAGGCTGTTCCACTGCCAAGCCATGTCCAAGTTAGGACCAGTTAGCTTCACCAATCTCGTGGTTGCTGGTGGTGGTTGTGGTGGCTGAACATTTTCAGTGGGTGAAGCCATAGTTGCTAAAGTTTAAAAAAAATAAGAAAGTTGGAAGAAAAGGAAGAAGCAAAGGGTTCAAGTTTACTCGCCGGAACCAGTGGCCGGAATCGTCGCCGGAACCAGTGGCCGGAATCGTCGCCGGAACCAGTGGCCGGAAAATGGGTGAAGCTTGCGCCTAGGGTGGACAGCGCGGGAGCATTGAGCGGCAAAAAAAGGCTGAAGGTCGAAGGCTTGTCGAAGGCTGGAGGGGTGGGGCAGTTTTTATGCAGAAAAAGGGACTAAGTAAAACACACCGTTTTACTTACAGATTTTTTTTTTAAAAAAAAAAAGCTAAAGTGAAACGGTGCATTTCAAGGGAGGGAGCACTGCAGCTTTGTTTTAAAAAAAAAACAAAAGCCTTAAGTGAAACGGTGCGTTTCACAGTTAATTTAAAAAAAAAAAAAAAAAAAAAAAAAGAAGCAAAACGTTGACGTTTGGATGCATCTCCTTCCCCTCGCCCTAGCTCACTGTTGCGCCGTTCTTCGCCGCAAAACTCCGCGATTCTGCGCGAAGAAGGCCGCGAACAGCGGCGCGACCGCCGCGAGAGGCAGGTGCAACGCGACGCACCCTATCGGAGCGGCAGCCTGCCGCTCCGCTCCGCGCCGCCGCTATAGCGCGCGAAAGCGCCGCTATTAACTACTATGCATAGTACTAGATATCATTAAATATTTGAACTATATAGACAAGATGGAACTTAAAAGTACTTCTCCTGTATGGCCATAAATAGCGTATTTGTTATGTCCTCCCATAAGTAGTGTCTCTAGTCTTTTCCTTCTGTTGATCTGTTCATATTTCACACCATTATCTTTTTATCTGTTTTCATGCGGTAGTATTATTGTAAGTGATGCTTCAATTTTCATTTTATTTTTTGCAGGATTAGAGTGAAGGTTTTCAAATAGTCCTAGCACTGTGGACTTATTTAATGTCAGGTTCTAGAGTCAGACTCTTGGAAATTTTCCATGAAGTGTACTTGATGAATCTTCCATTACTTGAGAACTGGATATTTCAATTTCACTTGTGGTGAAATCATTGCTTTAGCCATTATATGTATTAAATTTTGTTGTCTATACACTTGAACGATTACGGCATTTTTGTTCATAGCCATCAATTTGTTGGTTCAAGACAATTATTGACCTTTTGTGTCCAGCATAGTCAAACATTAGGCTAAAATGAAGTACCATAATGTTATTATCTTGTGGTTTCTACGTCTGCCTAATATAAAGATGCAGCCATTGGACCTTGTATCATAAATTGGATGAATTGAAAGAGATCGATGGTACAAAATTACCAATAACATGTTGAATAGGCAAAGGAGCTTAAAGGTTAAAATTGTAATGTGATCCGACTGAGAATGACAGCAGCATTCTGGGCTGTGCATGGTCTGCAGTTTGTGAATTGAGTTGGACTTGATGCATGGTCGATTGGGCAAATCCGGTGGGGGCAATTGCTTCTTGCACTCCATTTTTTGCTACCTGCACCTCTTTATTTTCAAATATTCTGAGATTGCCCTCCATGGAACCTCCATTTAAAACTGCCACCACTATTGCTTCCTTTTCCTCCATCTGAAAGCCTTTAACACCACCGTTGTCTTTCATGGGTCATCGTTCATTACTCTGTCAAAGAGGTAAGTTCTAAGGTTCTTTTTTTTTTTTTTTTCCAAATCTGGATATAATTTTGGAATTATGCATACATAATTATGTATGCATAATTCTAGAATAGGCAATCCGGAACTATGCATTATTCCAGATTGCCCATTTCGGAATTATGCATACATAATTCCAGATTGTCCATTCCGAAATTGTGCATACATAATTTTGAAATGAGTATTTCGAAAAACATGTTTTATGGATTACTCATTCTTTCAAAATGGGCAATCTAGAAGTGCTAAGTTTTTTTTTGTCACTTTCAGATTCAAAAAACACAAAAGAAAGAAAGAAAGAAAATAAAAGGTGTTTTTGTCCATTCGAGTTTCTTATGGGGTATAGGAAGCAACACATGGGGTGCTGGAAGCAATTGCCATCTGGTGGCTCTGAAGTAGGGATGTTCATAAACGATCCAATCCAATAAAAATCGAAAAAATCGATCCAAAAAATCGAAAATCAAATAAATCGAAAATTGAACTGATCAAAATTTTGAAAAATTGAAAATTTTTATTGGATTATATTGGATTTCAAATCAATCCAATCCAAACCGAACTTTTATATATGTATATATTTTTATTCATAAATTGATAATATCACTCATGTTTATATTTTTATTTCTTATATATTTGTAAAATTATCACATAATTTATATCTATTTATAAAAATATTTAATTAAATCTATTTTTTACTAATTATTTGAGTTAAGATGCATAAATATAATTATCAAATTGTATAATATTTATTTATGATATAATTATATAATGATGTATAAATGAAATATTTGATATTTTGAATTATTTTTTATTATATATATTATATATCTTACCATTTATTTAATATTTTCTTAAAAAATGAAATTAAGATTAAAACCAAAAACTGATCCAATCCAAACTGCTTTAAATTGGATCGGATCGGATCTTATTAAAATCTTGAATAAAATCGATTGGATGATGAATTAGGAAAATCGAACGATTTTTTTCCTTCAAAATCGATCCAATCCAATTCGCGAACACCCCTACTCTAGAGTGGTGGTTGGGAGTAGGCTCAATTGGTTGGAGATGTTGTTACAGTTCGGGTTTGCAATCGGTTCTAGCACAATGGTAAAGGATGTGGTAAAGGTGGGGCTCAATATTATTAGAAAGAAGTGTTAGAAAGGGAGTGTCAGAGAGAGTGTCATTAGCATTCCTCTAGTATGTTTTGGGTCATCGCCAAATTTGGAGCTTTTGTCATTCTCATTATCAAGTATCCCCAGTTAATATGTAATCCCTACCAAATTCTCATGACAGAAGAACCCAACTTCAAACTTGCTTCTCTACATAATCATTGTAAACTCACCGCCATTTAGAAATCCAATTCATGATTGTGCTGAAGATTATCAAATGGTTTTTGAGATGAATTTTTTTTAAAAAAAATTGCTTTACAAATTTATTCTGACTATGTTTCTTTATTTCCTTACTTAATTTATAGAATTAAAATAGGAAAAATGAAAATTAAAACAATCTAGAATTATAGAAATATAAAATCTACTTTATGAATTATAGGAAACCAATTTATCGTATTCTGATTTTAATTTTTTTTTTGGTATGCAATGGTGGCAATGAACATCAAACTAAGTATTCATACATTTTTAGTGGGTTCATTTTTAGTGGTGTACAATTTGTTGTATTCTAATTTTAATTGATCCTTAGTTTCTAGTCTAAAACTAATAATGTGAAATGTGAAGAACTTTCATTTTATAATAGGTTAAATGACCATTTTAGTCCTTTATCTTTTTTTTTTTTTGTTCAGTTTGGTCCTTTATTTTTTCAAAACATTCATTTCAGTCCTTTATCTTTTTAAACTGGTTCAAAATTGTCCTTCCATCTATATAGGGTTAACGTCGTTAATAATTTAAAAATATTGATGGCTTTTAGCCGCCACAAAATGTATTTCTCAGTTCTCTCTTTTCCCCTCATCTTTTCCCTCCGCAAACCTAGAATCCCCTCCCTCTTCCTCCTCTCTTTTTTTTAATCCACCCAACAACAAACCACGAACTGGAAGATTTGAGTTACCTTTTTTTTTGGTGGATGACTTTTTCGTGGGCTTGGCATTTTCGTGGGTTAGTAGAAATATATGGATATTCTGGTGGGATTCCTTTTTTCCCTTTTCTCTCAGTATAGTTTAGTGATCTTTTGTTTTGTATTTCCAATTAATAGTATATGTAGATGGATTTCTAATCTTTGGGGTAGAGGATTTAGAAAACGGACAGAGGCTACCGTGCATAAGTAATACGATCTGCTAGATGCTCCACGCAAAAATTGGATGGCTAATATTTCTATTAACAGACTGAGTGCAAAGGCTACCACTTCCTACTGAATAACTAACTTTGGATTTTATAAAAAATAAAAAAAATCGTATGGGTCCAACTCCAATCTACTATCCCCAGGCTACGAAGCTAGCCTTTGACAGTGGCTGTGGGTGGGGTTTGCCTTAAAAAGTTAGATTATGTTTCTATCCAAGAACAATATATTTAATAATAAAAATCAAAATATTTAAAATAAAATTTAATGATATATAATATATTTTTTAAAATCAATTTTTTTAATAAACTTATACTGTTTTAAATCAAAATATTCCTTCATTTTTAAAAAAGTATAATTTAATTAAATAAATTTATATTGTTTACAATTATTTTTAATATTTACATAATTTGTTAATAATATTGTTTTAAAACAAAAATAAAAATATTTTTCTCCATAATTTTTACTTTTTATCAACTTTGGTTTAGTGACTAAATATTTTCATTGAAAATAAAAATAAATAATATAATAATTAATGATGTGATGCAAGTAAAAGAGTGTGTTCAAAGATCATAACAAAGTAGTAATTGACAAGTTGATTGTTGTACACGTGTGAGAGTGATAAAATAGGTAAAATTGTTTTTAAATTGAACAGTTAAAAAGTTAGCTGGTAACTGAAAATTGGTAACTAGTAGCTAAAAGCTATTAATATTGATATTGTTAGATGATAGGTTTATTTTTTATTATTATTTTTTAAATATTTTATTATTAAGTTACTTTCTCGACTCCTATTTATAAGACTCAATTATCTAATTCATCAAAATTAAGAAAAGTAGTTAATTTAGTTGATAACATTGAGAAAAGTGGGATGTCAACTTAAAAGTATGTTATTTTTACTTTATTTTATATTTGATTGGAAATGTTTTAGGATATAGTATAAGATAATTTTTTTATTGGCAAACGTTAGCAATTAATATGTTGTGTTAGTTGTAACAACCTCATTTTCGCTTTCCGTAATTAATTGTTTGTTTATTCTTAATCTTGTTTTTAAGAATTGATAAATCCAGGTAGGATGATAAAATATTAAATCACAATATCGTGACTAATATTTTATATTCTATATAATTGAAAACTTTAATAATTATTCCAGATGAAAATCTGAAATAACTATTAAAACGACAATTATACGGAATTATCAATATTTGTGACAAAATAAGGATAAGTCTCAAATAATTATAAAGTAATTATTTGAACTTAAAATCATGTTTTTATAGGTTTAAATATGGTTAGGATAATTTTCTCAGAAATTTTAGAGTTTTCTGAGGAAATTTCACAAAACGCTCTAAACATACTGTTAATAGGTTGGTCAGTATAAGATTAATATCAAAACCTTATGAAACTGACAAAGTCAATTCATTTTTAAGTCACACATATAAAAATATAATCTCTGGTGAAATTTGAAAATTTATAGAGCTAAAATGAAATTATTATGAAATACCTAATTAATTCGAATATTTCAAAAATAACTATAAAAATGTAATTTTAAGTTATAATTAAAAAAATTAATAGGTGTGCCGGACGATCCAACTTGGTTGAAGCCACACTCATCTTCTGAAAGCCCAAAACTTATTTATTATAATTAATCTTTAGTTATCTATAAAAAAAAATGAAAATTGTGGATAAAAGTCATAGAACTGCCGTGGAGAGCAAGTTGTACGTGGCTCACATACTTGGCTGCCAAGTTTAGATGAGATAATCACAAATAGTTTTTATTTATTTTAATTTTCTTTTACCATAAGATAAATGATGCCATGCGAGGATGTTTCTACGGAAATTACATATTCACCGCAAGAGATAATGATCAGAATTAATAAAATCAAAATAAAATTTAAATTAATTAAATACATTCCTATTTACAGTTACCTACACTTATACATAAATTCACCCTTCCTCACTTTATAAATTGCACCAGCAGTGGAGATGCTAGCTGTAACACCCTTATTTTATTTTACTGTTTGTAGATATTTTTCTATAAATATTATGAGAAATTATGTATTATATTTTATAAAAACCTTCTGTACATATTTTCATAATAAAATTAATACAGTTCTATTCAGAAAAATTTTCTGAATCTTCTGATATTTTTGTTTTTGTGTGAATTACTTGTTGACTGGACAGTTGTGTCAGACAGCTGTACAGGATAAATTTTCCAGTGTAGCATTTTTTGGAGTAAACTGTAATTTAATAAATAGGTAATTGAATTTAGATTAAAAATATATATAGTTGGAAGATTAAAATGCTAATTTCAAATTGTTATGATTTTCTTAAAGTTAGAACTCTGAGAAATTATTACGATAAAATTTTAAGGTAGAAAATTAAGATAAAATTTGTATGACACCTATGGAATTTTTTATTAATTATAATATACTTAGAATAATTATTAACATTGTTTAACTACGAAAAATTAAAAATAAAAGTATTAGCCAATCAAATTTTGACAACTCAATATTTCTAGTGTGATTAAATTAAGCTAATTAGACTTTGATTAAGAGATAATTAAAACACTACCCCAAGGTTTTTGATAGTGAGAAATTTAATGATGGTGTTAATTTCTTAAAATTCTAATTAGTTTGTAAGATAATTAAAAGTCCTAAATACATTCTAGAAGACTCTACAACTTGCTACATTCTTTGACTATTTGACCAATTGCCAAAACAATTAGCAATTCACGTAATGAATCAGTTTTGACCGTCCAAGTGGCTGCAAAATCTCAAGCTTTTGACTCCCCTTGGACCAAGAGAGATGGACTTGCATATAACCAATTGGGTGGAGAAAAATTTATTCAAAAATATAAGAAAACAAAAAGCTAGCTCTCACCCAAAACCGTGAAACCATGAGTGGTGCTGCAGTTGCCCCTTCCTAAAAATCTTCATCTTAGTTTCCAAAATTAAGAGAAAAATCAACCAAAACCTCACACCCTTTAGCATAGCTTCGCCCAAAAGAGAAGAAATTGGGAGAAGAACCCAAAAATTTCAAGAATACAAGAGAGAAAGGGAGAAAAAGGGATTCAAGGGTTATTCATCAAATTAAGGATCCAAGGTAAGGATCTTGGCATTTAATTTCAAATTTAGATAACTTGGAAGTAGGAGAAACATGTATTGAGGTTTAAATTCAAGAATTCATCAAGGGCCATGAAATTGATTTAGAGCTTATATAAATTTGATGTTAGAAGTGTGAAATTGATGTTTGATGTAATGTTTGGTTGATTTTATGATGTGTTATGATTGATTGTACTTTGATTGGTTTGTTTTGATTGAAATTGCTTGGTTGATTTTGTGAACATGTTGGAATTTTGGTAGAGACATTCACGGCCATGGCTAGGAAGGGAGGGTAGCATGTGAAAATTTATTAAATAATCAAGGGTAAAATAATCATTTCACATGTTGGGATACATCGGGAATTTTATAAAAAGTTTAAGGGCAATTTAGTAAATTATAAAATATTCAAGGGTAAAATAGTAATTTCATATGTTCTAGAAAGTTTAGGAGTAATCTTGGAATTTGATAAAAAAGTTTAAGGGCAAAATTGTAAATTATAAAAATATTGAGAGGGAAAATGGGAATTTTATAAAAGATCAAGGGCAATTTCGAAAATAATAGAAAAGTATAAGGGTAAAATGGTAAATTCATATGCTCTAGAAAGTTTAAGGATAATTTTGGAATTTTGAGAAAAGATCAAGGGCAAAATTGGAAATAATAGGAAAGAATAAGGGTAATTTGGTAATTTTACATTTGAGGGCAAAAATTGAAATTTTAGAAAAATAGCAAGGGTAGTTTAGTAATTTTTTATAGTAGTGACCTAATTGATATTTTAGTAAAATACTAATGTTAATTATTGAATTGTATATTTCTTTATGTGATTGTTAAATGTTAATTATTTACTTATGATCATTATCACATGGCATGAGCATGCATGAGTCTTTTTGGGGGAAACACAAAGATTTCAAATGAGAGATGATTTTGATATATATAAAATAAGAAATGATTGATGTTGGCTAACCGGGACTGCGGTAGCCATGAACTTTTAAAAGAGGAAATATTGTTGACACCGGGTCTGCGGTAGTCATGTGAAATGATAAATGTTGACACCGGAACTGCGGTAGTCATGAATTTTAAAAAGATATTGTTGACACTGAGACTGCGGTAGTCATGAGTAATAAAAATTGAGTGAGCAGAGTAAGTTAGACATGACTGTATAGTCTTATATAGTCTGTGGGGTGAAGGATATTGGCAATCCCACAAGTGACCGGAATCTGAACTGAGATGCGGTCGTGGTGGCCTTCCTGGGTATCCTGATCTCCTAATTCTGTCTAGTTTATTCGCATTTAGTAGGGGCTGATAGCTGAATTGCAGTGCTTAATGGTAGGTCAGTTTCTTACCAAACACTCAAAGGGGAAGTCTCCATGGAGCAGGGTCAAAATGATTTTGAGTCAAAACTGCATTTGCATAAATCATACTGCATTTGATTTATTTATGTGATTTAGTAATTGTTATATGAAATGAACATGGTTGATATTGTTTTAATTGTATGAGAAATTAAATGCTTGATCCGGTAAATTTTGTCCCTAGATTCTAGGGAAGTGCAATTGCAGGTGAATGAAGAAATAGTTAGAAGAAACGGATGCAGATATGACCAGAGCTATAGGATGGGAAAATAATTTGGGTAGACAATACTTGTAGTACTTAGAATTATTTTGTAGCAGTGTTTCTTTAAATTTTAACGATGCAAATATGAAAATATTTTGGATTTTTATAGAATATATTAGAACTTATATATATATATATATATATATATATATATATATATATATATATATATATATATATATATATATATATATATATATATAATGTAAATTAAATAGTTAAATTAAATATTTTATTAGAAGGGGGGTTACACTAGCGATCCTCCACATTCTATCTCGATCATCATCACTCTTCTCTATAAAAGCATAAAAATAAGCCCAGTTGCTCCATCTCTCTACTGTTACCGAAACCACAACCCTCCACTTTTGGCTTTTTCTCTCTCATTCTCGCTGGTTCTACACACCAGTAGAGCCTTCTCTCTTTTCTCTGTTCGTCACTCAAAAACAACATAAAAACAATAACTTCAAAGCACCCAAAGCCATCTTCTTCTTCCTTGGACCAACTCAAGGACTCGAAGATTGAAGTTTGCATCCTCTCTTCTCCTCCTTCACTGAACGAAACTCACTTCCTTGGTAACAGGGAGTGAGACTTTGATTCACTTACTATTCTTCTTATTTTGTATTTTTATGTATAAGCTTTACCCTTTTTGATTTTTTTCCTTGTATTACTTTCAATTCCTGTCTATTTCCTTGTAATATTTCTTGTTCTTGGGACTGATTGGGTAGCCTCTCCTTAAGGGGAGACTATTTCAAATTTATTTCTTGATTCATATTTTGTTCTTAATTATTTTCATGCTTATTTGGTAATTTCTTTCATTAACCTTGAATCCTTTCTTGATTCCTCTTGAGTTTTTGGTTCGTATTGTCATCTATTTGCAATTTCTTGTTCTGGTTGGTGCTGATTTAAGGGAGACTCTTGCAATTTTTTTTTTATCCAAGTCACTTAACTTTAAAAGGAACCCACGACATGTTCCCCGTGGAAATCAGAAATTTTGTTTAGCTTCGTGGTTCACGTTTTTATTAAAACAGGGAAGGATTTTTCTTTTTGTTTTATGTTGGTTTGGGATAGCTTTAAAAACTTAAAAGTCTGTTATTAAAACAGAGCAAAGTCAAAATTACTTTTGCTCATCCTACAAGTCTACGGCTTTACAAGCATAAAAGAAAGAAAGACAAGATTTTTTTTTAAAAAAAAGACTGAGTATGAACATGCTTTCTTATGAAGGAAAATAAAATAAAAACTGATCTTATTTTTGTGAGTGTGTGTTTCGGATTATGTAAAAAGAAAGGGAATGAGTTTCCTTTATTAATCATATTAATCTTGATGCTAACTAAGATTTTGAACAAGTAGATAAAATCTTAGGATTGTTTTCACTTATCCAAAGTTCTCTCTTTTTTTAGCAGTATATATGTACGGATATTGTACACATGTATTCTGGAAGTCATAACTAAAACTTGATCAAAATTCCTCACTTAGTAGTTATTACCTCCATATAATAATACTAGACACTTCATTATATTTAATCAAGTTTATATTTTGATAAAACTATATATATATATTTATATATATATATATATATATAGAGAGAGAGAGAGAGAGAGAGAGAGAGAGAGATAATTTTGTTCTATCTCTTTGTAAACATAACTCACGGCCATATAACTCAGATTAAAAGGTTTCGGCATGTTAAAGTTCTACACTTATTTCTTTTACAAAGAGATTTATTATTATTATTACTTTTAGTCAAATTTAAGTCTTCAAAAACTAGTTAATAATAATAAAATAAAATAAAACGGTGATTTGTGAATGTGAGCACACAGAGGAAGGATTCAAATGTTTTTTTTAGAAACCAATACTAGTTTTCGGTGAGTGAGTATTTTTAGATTATTTTAGTTAGTAATAGAAGTTAAAAAAAATGATTGTATATTTGTATGATCTTACTTTTAGTAATTTTAAAGAAAAAGAAGATAATGATAAAAACTAACTTTTATTTAAAATAAACTAAGTTTTTAAAATTAATAGAATAAAATCTAAAGTATGCTATGTGGTCGCAGTTTTATCTGCGTCCACATCAAAAAAAGGGTTTTGTTATTATTAGTTTATAAACTTATTCTATGAAAAATTCTGAGTATGCTCTGTGGTTGCAGTCTAATCTGATCTTCCACATCAGAAAAGAATTTTCCAATATTAGAAATTTATTAGATTTATATAAGAAATATTTTATAACAAGTTTGAAGGTTATTTCTTTTTAACATTTTAAGTTAAGGAATTAGATAAGAAAAAAGAATATAACAAATTTAAAAGCTTTTAATAAAATTTTAATAGAAGCATAGATTAGTTAAACATTAGCTAGTTATTAAATTAATGATTAGTGAAATTAAAAATTAAGTATCTAATGTCTTGCTTAAGTATTTTGTGATATTATATAAATCTTTATATTAGACACTTAATATATGATATGATGAGTATTCTAATAACATTGTTTATCTGTCTGTAAAGCAGATGTGCTGATATACTGTGCTGGTGCTCAGAGAAGTTGAGACCAGAGATATCTCTGAATTTGATGATTGTTATGTTTTGTTGTATCTTTATGCTATGATGATGAACCTCTGCTTGTTAAGGTAGAGATATGTTTTAGAACGACCCATGAAAGATGAATAAGTCTTTACAGATGTATTTCGAGAGTACATTTTAGTTACGTGACTTGGTGTAGCCAAGTAAAGCGGAAGGCCTGATGAGAGATGAAGCAGGAAGTTATGGTTTGGTATGCCGCGAGTTGATATACGTGACCTTGGCTAGGTCGGCCCCTTACGTTCCGAGACTGATAGTGCCAGCTCGTACACCTCGATAAGTGCAGAGACAACTTCATGATGACGCAGAGGGTATACCTCATAATGTAACGGGGATGTGACCCCGTGGGGAGATTGCCCCATGAGTTGAGTATGCACGCTGATATGATATTGAATGACACCGAGAATGGTGTCGAGTACCATGTGGATTGTGGAGCTGCACAGGTATGGGACTGTGATAGCAGTTGAGGTATACTTACTCCCCATCACTTCCCGAAGATGGTATTGTGATCAGTGATTGATCAATCGTAGAGTATGGATCCATACTGCATTTTGAAGGTTGAGATGTTATGACGAGATAGACACTAGGCCCCCTGCTATTATATTATATTATATGGCGGTAGTTTATACCGTTAGTAATACATATATATTTTAGAATCAAGTCTCACACCTCTTTGTTTCTTTTATGTGTATGTTCTTACTGATTGGATACGCGAAGTTGACGGTCATGGTCGGTGATCAAGCTCTCTTGCTAATATGGCTATTTCGGGGATTGCGGAGACTGACGAGAAGATACGAGACGCGAAGGCTAGTTTTATTTATTCCTGTATTTGGGTTAGGGTAGAAATTGTGTACTGCTCTGACTAAAATTATTTTATGGGTTGGAATTAGCTGGTACATAATATCTCTGTATTTATTTTGTAATATGAACTAATGTTTATTTAAAAGAAGATCATGGTTCTTTATAAAATATTTCCTATTTTCAAAATAAGTTTAATGAATGTTTCATTAATCGCGAAAAATTTACCCTTGTTTTTATAATAACTAAAACAAATAAAATGTTAGTGAGGGTTGTGTATAATGTAACGGGGTGTTACATTAGTGAGAAATTCGAATCCATGAGCTCCTTATCACTCCAACCCTTATGCCCTTCCCCCAACCACCAAATCACCTTATGACTCCCAAATATGGTGTAAGATGAATAGTAAAAAACATAATATGTAAAAAAAAATATAATAATTAAAAATAAAAAATACAATTAATATGATTCATCTATAAATAAAAAAAATACAACTATTTAAAATTAATTAAAACTGAACTTATAAATATCCCAAAATATTTTTTATCAATAAAATAAAATTAAAAAATTATATAAAAATATCACAAAAATTAGTCCATTTTTATCATTTTACATTTTCAATTACTTCAATAGATAATTTACCAAACATTTATGATTCAATAAACTAGTTTAACAATTTTCAACTATCAACTAGGCAACTAGCTTTCCAGGTTGTTTTGCCAACTTTAAAGTAATATCTCAAGAAACGCTACAAGCTACTAAAAAAACTTGTTTACCAAACACTACTTATAAGGTCAAACAATTTTGCCAACTTTAAAGTAATGTCTCAAGAAACGCTACAAGCTACTAAAAAAACTTATTTACCAAACACTACTTATAAGGTCAAACAAGCTTTTTCAGCTAGCAAAAAAAGCTAGAAGCTAGTTGAAATGATATGTCAAACATAGCTCTGTTGCTAGTTTTTTTTACTCAATTTTCTCACTAATTTATTTGAAACACAATTTTATCTTTTTTTTTCAATTTAAAAATATTTTACCTATTTTATCACTCTTATACGCATACGACAATCAACTTGTCAATTATCACTGCTAATATGTTCGTTGCTACTATGTTATGATCTCTTAACACACTATTTTACTTGCATCACACCGTTAATTATTACACCATTATAATTTATAAAAAAAAATTCGTCTTTGTTTTAAAATAGTATTATTAACAAATTATTTAAATATAAAAACATATGTTAAACAATATAAGTTTATTTAATCAAATTATACTTTTTTAAAAAAGAACAAATTTTTTTATTTAAAACCATATAAGTTTATTAGAAAATTGATTTTAAAAAGTATATTATATATAACTAAATTGATTTTTAAATATATATTATATATATCACTAAATTTTGTTTCAAATATTTTGATTTTTATTATTAAATATATATTCCTAGGACAACAACGTAATTTGAGGCAAACCCCACCCGCACCCATTGACAAAGGTTAGAATGTAACTTGCGCATTGTAGATTGGACCCACCTGATTTTTTCATTTTTTTTAAATAAAATTTGAGGTAAGTATTCGGTAAAAAGCGCATCCTTTGCACCCAATCTATATATTGAAATCTTAGCCACTCAAATTTCGCTCAAGTATCTGACGGTCCTCGTGTTACTTACGCATGGTGCTGGACCTGTGCTGCTCACGCACGATAGCCTTCGTTTAGAAAACAAGTTGGAGTTTTGTTGATTGGGTAAGGGTGGGTATCCGTCAAGCCATTTTTTTTTTCAAAAACGCAAAACTCACCGTCGTCTCCCTCTGTTTCATGTTAGATTCAAAGGACACCCTAAGACCCTCCCTCTCTGCATGGATTTGGTCCTTGAGGTGGGTAAGGGCGACGTCGACGAAAATGGCAGTGGTTTCTCCGTGCAGATCTGGTCCTCGAAAATGACGTGCATGCTCTTAGTGGAAGCGAAAATGAAAGAGAGGAGAAGAGGACCGAACTTAACTGCTAAGGTAGTCGCCGCTTGCTAACGTGGCGCTGCTCTAGGAGAGCAACGTGGTGGTGCTGTCCCTAGTGGACTCTGCTTTGTTGTGACTAGCGGCGACGTGGTGGTGCTGTCCCTAGTCTAATTTAATTGGATCTTTAAAAAAAAATGCAAGGCGCACTGCACACACGTAGTCAACACAAAATGATATATTAGACAAAAGTATTGGAGCTTTTAGTAGTAATCACTCACAAACACATGCATAAAAAGAGGACTCGTAGCTGGAACCAAACAGACCCACGAGGTCATGTGAGGGGCTAAACAGGAAATTTTGGTGCACAATGCTTATTTCCTTCCTCTTCCACTCATTTGTGCGAGGAAATAATTAACTGTGGATCCCACGAAAATTTTCAAAAACTTCCCTCCCTTCCCATTCAACCAAACCACCTAAAAATACACACTTTCCTTCTCTGCCTTTCCCATTAACCAAACAAAGGGTTAATCCCATTTTAATTTTTGATATGTGATTTTGGTCTCTCTATTTTAGAAAATTCATAATTTTGATCGAATTCTCAAATTTGTGCATGTTTATTTATTTTATTTTTTATATTTTAATTAATTAAATTATTTTTTTTACTGTACCTTAAGTGAAGATGTAAAATTCAACTGGACCGAAATAAAAAAATGGCTTAAATATGTTTTTAGTCCCCCAAATATAGGGATTTTCCTATTTTAGTCCCTCAAATTAAAAGTTATTTTTTTAGTCCTCCAAACTTATTAAATGTTTTTTCCAGTCCCTCGCCCTATATGTTACTAGTGTTTGCCAATCAGATAACAATGAAATTGTAATTTGTGGTGACTTTTGACCATTGGAAAAAATGAAAAATAAATGCAAAAATCAGAGCAAGTTATATCCTTATTCAGCATGTCATAGTCATCATACATCAAAAAGAAGAAAACTGGAAAGTTAACCCATCTCCAAATGAAACCTCCTCATCCTTCATCATATCTCAATCTTCTTCCAAAAAATAAAAAATAAAATAAACCCATTGATTAATGTAACGCCCTAAATCCAGTTTACATATATTCTCATTTTTAACTTATTTTAATTCAATAGACATGTTAACTAACTTTAATTTTTCCAAAAAAACTGTGAAGTTAATAAAACATAGATCGGAATTTTACTAAATTTTTAAAACTTTTCATTAATTAATTTCAGAAGTTGCGTATCGCCGTCTCAATTATAAGTATACATTTAAAATCGAATAAAACAGAATAATAAACATTAAGCACACAAGTGGGAATTTGAGAAAAATAGAGACATGTTCCAGGGAAACATGAAAACAGAACAGCCATTTTGAAAGTCACAGATGAACTTCAAGACGAGGTTTCCTCCATGGTGTCAAAATAAAAGTTTTTCCTTTTTGTGTCTATTTTCATTCAAAACAAATTTCGTGAAAAACCAATGGTTAGATCTCCCAAAAATCACAAAACCGTGGGAGCTGTCCAAGGACACTCGAACCTAACAGCCACTGTTACATTATTTTGAGGTTTGTTTTCAACATGCAACCTTCATCAATTAATTTTATGAAAATTGGGCATGGATTCCCTTGTTCCAGGGGCCTTCCCACTTAGTTTCAAAAGAACAAAAACAACACTAAGGCCAGGACATGCACTCACACAGTCACTGCCAAAGGATTTCCAACTCATTTCATCAACTTTTCACTTTCAAGCATTCAAACAAAGCACACACAACAGCCAAAGAGGGGCATGCATGTTGTATGTAATTGAGCCCCCTAACTCTCAACCACCCTTTAACTAAAAATAGAATCCACAAAGAGTTCCCCTCACCTAATTGTTGATTTTCAGCCAAGAGGGAGAGGAGAAGGTGAAGAGGAAGAGGAACTTGGTTGAGAGGTTAATGAAGTTGCTGTGTGGCTAGCATGCAAGCTTCAAAGCTCATCAGCCATGGCTTCCTTCTCCTTGCTGAGTGTCTCGGCCAGAGGGATCAAGGGAGAGAAGAGAGAAAACTGAAAAAATGATGTTGAGTGTTGTGTGTTGTTGTGGCCGTGAGGGAAGAGAGGTGAGAGAAAAGAGGATTTGCTTGCCAACTTGTTGATTAAGTTAAGTTTTTGGAAAGAATGAGAGAGTGATGGTTTTGGGGTGGGGGATCCGTAAGAGAGGAAAGAGCTTCTGGAGAAGGAAGAAGAATGAAGAAGAAGGAAGCTTGTGTACGTTATAAGTGGGATAAGTTTGAATTTTGTTGCTATTTGCACCCACCTTTTCTCTAAGGACACCTCCTTTTCTTATTTTTTTTCTTTTTCTACAACTTACGGAACTCACGTAAAAGTCCAAAAGAAAAAAATTCACAATAACACTATGACCAATAGCAAAACATAGAAGTTAAGTTAATTAATATATCAATCAGCATAATTTAAATTTAGTTTGCTCTTTCATTATTAATCAAACACTTAATCACACAATTAGAAAAACCGCAACGTTACAATTCTCCATAACAAGAAAATTTTCTAATTAAATCTCTCACATTCATACTTATTGGATTGTAATTTTTGGGGTGTTACAATTAACATTAAAATGGACGGTGATAAAAGAAAAAATATTGATCTGGCCTCACATATTTGATTAAATTCCTTGTGCTGAGAAGACACGAATGCTTGTGGCGCCCAATCTATGGTGTACGCATCAATTCAGAAACACAATATCTTTTTTTTTTTTGGCAAAAAGAGGTGTATTACACCAAAGTAGCAGGGGAGAGAATCCCAACTAGGTTGGCACCCCAGCCCCTACTACTGGAAAAATACAACCAACATAACATTGAAAAGACAGAGATGAACAAAACACTTGGGGGGACCAGACCAAACCCAAGAAAAACTATGTAAACCTATAAGAGGGCAGCCCCTGCCTATATCTAAGGAGCTCATGCGATATGAAAGTGGGAGGGCAATCCCACCAAGTATAACCAGAATTTGTGCACCAAAAGAGGCCAATTTCTCAGCACAAGCATTAGCCTCACGATAAATGTGACTAATTCTAAAGTTAAATGTTTTGGTTAAATTTATACAGTTGGACCAGCGGTTGTAAAGAGACCAAGGCACACTATGCGGGTGCTTAAATGCCTGGACTAGAAGGGTAGAATCAGATTCTAGTCAGAGAGCATGCCAACTCTTAGCTCCAGTAGTTTCTATGGCAATAATAGCAGCCATCACCTCAGCATAGAAAGCAGTTTGAATGCCAATGTTAACAGCAAAACCACCAACAAAATTAGCACTACTGTAAATGAAAATACCCCCACAACCTGCCATCCCTGGGCTACCTCTTGCAGCCCCATCTGTGTTACATTTGAGCCAAGGAGGGGGAGGAAGCCTCTAAGAGACTTGCAAGATGATAGTGGGGTTTCTAGGATGGGCGTTAACTCCAAACTATTTGAGAATAGCAAAATCCATTATAGAGTTGGACGAAGAGCCTGAAATAACCAAGCCTGAAAGATGAACATTAGCCCAAATATTGTTAATGGTGGTTCTAAAGTGAAGCTACTGGTTGTCAAAATTAATTTTATTCCTTCTAACCCAGATGTGATAAACTGCAAAAGTTATAGCAGTAAGAACAACGACATTAAGCTTAGGAGCTCTTTTAATGAAGCAAACTGAGATGATGTCTTGTAAAGAAGAAAAGTTCAGATGGCAATGAGTTTTATATTCCAGCCAGCTCCAAATTCTCCTTGCAAAGGGGCAAGAGATGAGCAAATGATCCTGAGTTTCATAATCACTACCACAATTAGCACAAACAAATACAATGTTCACACCTCTCCTTCTTAAGCTATCGTCTGTGGGGAGCTTGTTATGAAGGGCACGCCAGAGGACAACAATTTTGGACGGAGGGATAACATTATTCCAAATCTTCTATCAACTAATAGTTAATCTATCATAAACAAAAATTAAAAATGAAAGTTGTTGTTGAACCGGGGAGGTTAACGGGCTCATCCCAATCAGCTACGGCAAGTTGCTGTAACGCCGGGGAGGCCGGAGGAGCGCAAAAGGAAGGTTCTGCGGCGGGCGCCCCCATGGTGGCGGTGGAGGAGGACGCCGCTATGGGAGTTTGGACATGGAGCATGAGATTGCGAGTGCCTGGTTGGTTTTGACGAAGGTTTGATGAGAGAGAAGGAAGGTGGATCTCACAATGTGTTTGGGGAAGATGGAGTATGAGGAGGAAGAAGAGAATGGGGTTCTGGAACCTGTTTTAATTTTTTTTCTTTTCACAATTTGTGGAGGTTTTAAACCACCAAAAACTGTATTTTAAAATTTAAATTACAAAATCAAATTATAGCGGTTAAAAGTCGCTTGAGAATTCAGTATTTTGAGACTAAAAACATATTTAAGCAAAAAAAATGCAAAATTGATAATCCAACAAAAGTTATGAATTTTTTAAAATAGGAGAAAAAATATTGAAAAAAAGAGAACTAAAACCACGGATAAAAAATTTAAAGTAGAATTTAACCTATATATTACTAACGTTCATCGGACTGTATTGATGTAGGCTGTGTGCGTGTTTGGTTTCACGTTAGAGAATTGATTCTGAGTCCAAAATTGATTTTGGATAAATTTTGATATGTTTGGTTTCGCGTTGGAAAAAAAATTAGAATTGATCCTGAGTCGAGAATTGATTCTGAATAAAAGTAACTTTGAGTAACTTTGTGTTGGATCCAAAATTTTGTATTGAATTTTACTCCTAACTTGATTTTATAAGAAAAAATCCAAACATAAATTGCATCGCTTCAAAATCAATTTTAACCAAAATTAATTTTACAAAATCAATTCTATTCAAAATCAATTTTACAAAATCAATTCTATTCAAAATCAATTTTGCTAATGTTTATCCAAACACAGCACTGTGTCTTCGGGTTCAACTAGGAGAAACGCGCGTTCGTGTGTATTCGAATTCCATTTTTTTTGTTTTTTGTATATTTGAATTCCAATTGAACGAACAATCTATAAAAATAAAATAGGAAAAGATAGACCCTCTTATTCTTGATCTTTCCCACAACACCCCACTACAACGATTCTTCCTTCCATTCCACACCCCTATTGTCAGTGCTACGATCAGCGGCATCGCGCGCCACCACTCTGCTGGGTCACCTCTCACATATTTGGGGTATTATTATTGCTGATTTGCTATTGAGCATTTTGATTTTCTGATTTCTGATTCTAATTTCTGTCTTTTCTTTGTAATTCTGCTTACCAATATATTATAATGCTGATAAATTTTGAAGACCTTCTTGTATCACATATTATTATAATATAAATACAAATACTATATATATGCTGCGCGAGTGTGCGCGTTGCTTGCTCTTTTATTTGATGTCTGCGGTGGTTCCATCTTATCAAATCACTCACTAGAAAAAAGAATGGACTCGGTTATCAATGCTGCGGTGGAAGAGATATGTGGTGGGATTGAAGATGGACTAACTCTTGCAGCCCTGTGGGCCAAGCTTGAAGTCTCACCCTCTCTTTCATCCTCCAATCTCCAACTCAATTCGACTGTCAAAAGTGCCATATGGACGAACCTCCTTCGCATTCCTACTCTCCGGTTTGAACCTCAACCTTCTTCTTCCGAATTGGAGGATGCTGAGAAGCTCAATTTAAAGATCTTTGCTCAACAGAGCCTCGCCGACAACTTTGTTGGTCTTTATGACTCGCAATCTCTCCAAGATGCTCAAATGCGTGTCCTTCGCCTTCTTGCTAATGCTAGAGCGAATGGTATCACGCAAACTCAGCTTGCTAAACAGTTGCACATTGATGCGAATAACTTCCATTATGTGTTGAGGAGTCTTGAGTGTCAAGGCTTAATTGTCAAGCGCTCTGCAATTGAGAAGAAGAAACAAATCTCCAGTCATGGTGAATCCAAAAATTATCCATGTGTAACTACCCATTTAGTATACTTACGTCGCTATGCAAAGCAACTTTCATCTCATCAAAGGTTTGAGTTTGAAATCACCAAATTCAACTCCCCTGACGATGATGACGAGGATGCAGATGGAACCACACTTCAAACAGATGTTCATCTTAAGGATTATAAACCTCAGATGAAAGCTATTTGTGACAAACTTGCAAATGCCAATGGCAAGGTTCATTTTCATTCAATTCTCTTTAAAGTTACCAACCAACTAATCTCATCATTTATGCTCATGTTTTATTGTCATCTTTTTCTTCAAGGTTCTTCTTGTGTCAGATATTAAGAAGGATCTTGGTTACTGTGGATCGCGTCCAAAACAAAGGGCTTGGAGACAAGTATGTTTTCTGACTTTGAACTTTCCAAAATTATAATTATGTCTTCTGCTATATGTCCAGATTGCCTTATTGCTCGTGTGACCAGATTTCTCATAGGTTGAAAGCAGATGGTATAGTGGAGCAGTTTGACGCTAAGGTGAATGGCAAGGTTAGTTAGTTTACACTGTATCCATGTTGTTGAGAATCTGAATATGATATTCTGAATCTATTGTAACAAATATAGTTTATAGGCACATAATCTCTATTTAGAGGAAACTGAATATCCTCTATTTATGTGTAATTAATTCGATAAGCCTATATAAACTCTCTCCCGTTGTGTATTGAGACACACAGTTTCAGTGAAATATGTCTCTGTTTACTCTCTTTTAACACATGTTTTTTATAACTCATTTCTGTTTGATGAATTTTAGTCTCTGCTGCAGATTGGAATTGTCTCAGCAATGTCTTTCTTGGCAAGCATTTATCAGTCACATTATTCTGTCAAAATAAATAAATAAACAAGTAGTCACATTAAGGGTAAAAACAGATTGTTTGGGTTTGCAATGTATCATTTTTGCCCTTGAATTTCTAAGTATGGCATCTTTTTACTGTTGCAAGACAAGAATGAACCTGATTGATCTTGTAATTGCCTGAAAATATAAAATGTGGTTATTTGGTGGTTCTGTATTTTAACACAGTCCTTTCGAATAACATGCAGTGATGACAAATTCTCCATTATTCATGTCATGAGATTAATGTTGACTGTCTGAGTAACCAAACCTCTTCTTTTAGCTCCCATCGTTCTTCCTTTGAGATTAATATATCTCATGTTTATACCTCATGTTTACACCTTTTTATATCAATTGAATATTTTGTACTTTACCATCAGCCAATTCCTCTCCTCCCCCCTCTTAGCCATAAGTTGTTGTGGTGATCATATAGATGTAAGTCTTTACATGTTTGCAGATTGAGGCTTGCCTGCGGCTTCTTGATCCAATAACTACAGAATCTGGAAATGAAGATAAAAAGTTGAACTCCGGGAAAATATGTCAAGTTATTGATCAGCTTGTGGAGCTTCCCATTGAGCATCAAATTTTTGATATTATTGATGCTGCAGGATCTTGTGGCATTACTTTGAAGGAGGTACTTTTTTTATTCTTATATTCTCTTCTTTGGAAGACATGAAAAGATGTCAATTCCAGGAAAAGAGAAAGAATTAATAAACAATTAGAGTCATCGATTTATATTGTTCAGGACATTGATGAATTGAGATGGATCAGAGGTGGGCTAGTTCCTTCTCAAAGTACATCCATAAACTTGCTGATGAATTTTATATTTAAATTTATGTTGCTGTTTAGAGAAGATTTGAGAAGAAATATTTTGCAATATAATTTGTGGTTTTTAATGTAGTACTGGCAAGAAAATGGTTGCAGTGAATTTCTATGAATTGAGATATAGTTGTAGAGATGATGGTAAGGGTGAAGTTAGGCGGTTTGAGTGAATTGGTTGTGTCATTTAAATGCTCTTTTAGCTTGAAGCATGGACAAGGCACAAGCTCACCCAAACCTTGTGATGCAGTTTCACTGCGTTCTTAGTTCTGTCTATGCAATATAGTTCTTGTTGTCAGATATAAATGCTAAATGATTAGGGGGCTTGGTCGGCTTCCCATACTGTGGCTGATAGCCTTAAAAGCATATGATGTCTTTATTCAATATTTCAATGGCAAGGTCAATTTGTAACAGATAAAGGGGAAATGTTTCCTAAATAACAATTAGATGGAATGATTGCTTTTGCTTCCCAATAATGGGAACCAATGGGTTCCTTCTCATTTAAATGCTTTAGGGGACTGAGTTTGTGTTTATGGCTTCTATTGGTGTTCTGCTTGGCATTGCTTCTAGGGAGTTGCTACTTGCTATTTATAGTTGTTTCACTCATAGTTGTTTCTATTCTGCTCTAGACCTTGGAGGATATCTTATCCTGTACCGCAATGTATTTTCCTTCCTTTCTATGTAATGAATCTTTTTAATAAAAAAAAAAAGATTTATTTAGGCGTACCTTTGTAGAAAAATCTAGAAATATGTGACAATAAAATGATTCCGTTTTTATTCTCCAAAGAGGAATTAAACAGATATTTAAAGAATGATACAAGCCTCCAAAAAGGAAACAAATCACTCCTAATCAAAACATCTCCTACACTTTTTCCTCATCAGTGTCCCTCAATTTTCTCCTAATTAATATCCCTCAATTTAAGGGATTTAAACCTGTTAAACTAAGAATATTTTACATTTAATACATAATATTTACAGCTCAACAACCTTTTCTCTTTGTTTGGAATGTTTGTCTGTTGTATACACTTGTGATCTTTTTAATTGAAATGAGCTCCATTCGTTTTTATCTTCTCTCTCTTCAAATGAACTTTTCTTTATAGGACTGGTTCTCAATGATGCATCCTTAAATGTGAATATCGTTGCCTTTCCACTTTGAATTTATTGGGATTTTTTTGTAAACAGATATGTGAGAGGCTTGGGATTGAACTGAAAAAGAGTCACATTCGACTTGTAAATTTGTGCTATAAATTTGGAATGAAAGTGCAGGAAGAACAATGCCTAAAATCTAAGACAATTCGAGTTTGGACTTCAAAGAATTTCAACCCCGAACCAGAAGTTGAACTTATTTGCAAGCTTGATAATGTGCCTGACAGTTCAAAAATAATATCTGAATTTGAGACTTCAACTACCAGTGGAGAACTTGCTGACCCTGCAAAATTGGAAGATAGAGGAGTTGGTGCAGAACTATCTTGTGTATCTCCAAGAAATAATGAGTCAAACTTTGTAGAAACGTCAACAGACTTGCAAGATTTGGTCCATGACCGAAGAAGTACGGTTTCTCACTGCAAATTGGCCAGTTCATCAGTGGAGGCAGACAATGCACCATCAGGAGCATTTCCATCTGATGTGTTGAAACCATTCTCTACTGGATCATATCAAAGATATGCAAGTTTATCTTTAAGTGTTGATAACACTAGAAGGGCAAATAGGATACTAGAAAGACTAAAGGTCTGTCTTTTTTTTCCTTTCCTAATCCTATTGCAAATGAAGCAAATGTTTATTTCCTTAAAATTTGTATTGTACGTTCCTAAGACATTTTTTACGTTTTTCCTCATGCAGGATGAAAGGTTCATTTTGAAACCTGAGATAAATAGGTGGCTTAATAGCTTTGAGAAGGATAAGTCTACAAAAGTGGACCGCAAGACTATTGACCGAATATTAACTAAACTTCAAGAACAAGAGCAGGTCAAATGTATAACAGTACATTCACCTGTTATTTCTGAGTATTCCAGGACAAAAGATTGCGTAGTAGTTGTGCATCCATCCATGAATCTATCTCCTGAGTTATTTGATGAAATTCAAGATAGAATACGTTCATTTAATTATCATATTCGCAGCAAAAGTACTTCGCATCAGAAAAATGATGAATTGCTACCTGTAATGGAGGATATTCAGAAAAATCAAAGCGTTATAGTTCCAGAGGGGCAGGCTAGTAAAGCAGAAGCCATGCGTGCTAATGGATTTGTATTAGCTAAAATGATTCGTGCAAAGCTGCTGCACAGTTTTATTTGGGATTGTCTGCATAGGTCAACAAGCCATATTGATGCTTTATCATCTAAAAAATGTGCCTTTGAGGTGACTGATACTCCTCATAGTAGCAGCAAACTATTTTTTCTAGATGCAGCTATTAAAGAAATGCCAGTTGAATTATTCTTAAAAGTTGTTGGGTCCACTAAAAAATATGAAGAAATGATCGAAAAGTGCAAGATGGGTTTACGTCTCTCTGATCTTCCTCCAGAGGAGTACAAGTGTTTAATGAATGCTCAAGCAACAGGAAGATTGTCATTAGTTATTGACATTTTACGGCGATTAAAGGTATTCCTGTTTACTGTTGAGTTAAATTTGAGGTCTTTGTTTTAAATTGGAATGATTTAAAGTTTTTCTTTTGCAATTACTTTTGTTTTGCTGGTTCCATCTTATTAAGGTCTGGGAGTGGTGGAGTATTCAACCACTTAACATGCTAGAGTCATCTTTACCAAATAAAATATATCAATTCCTTGACATGTTGCAGTCATCATTGGTAGACAAAACAACTTTTTGATCTCTTTAGGGAAACATTATCATGGGAGACTGTTTTTCAGTCAAAGTTAAGGATTTTCTTTCTCATTTCTGTTCTTGTCTCCCTACTCAATAGTTCCATTCATCCTTACCCAATGTGGCTGTGATAGTGAGTTGGGAGAGCAACCCAACCAGTGATGGCAATGCATAATTTGAAGCATTCAGCACACTGATTTGAGTTTTTTTGACAACAATCTAAAGAAATTTTACTCATTTATGTTTTATGTTTTGTCCTAAGATTTTTGTTTTTATTAAGAGTCAAAGGAAGTGAAAGAAACTAGACAGATTGATAGGTAACCAATGGTTAATTAGTTAGGGTCTGATTTAAAATAAACGAACCAGATTAATATTTTATTCACTTGATTGGCTGCACTACTATTGTTAAAAATGGTAATGAAATACTTAAGAAAACAGGAGTAAAAGAAAAACCATTTTACTTAACAAGCTGCTAAGGCACTGTAAGTTTGTCGCAAACTGATATACCCCATGGCTCATAAAACTTGCAAGTATTTAAGTTATTCTTAACTTGGCTATTTTACCTCTTTTCTCATCCCTGCTAAGGAATTTGTATGTTGCTTTTTATTTGAGCAGTTGACTGCAGATGGTGTTAAAATTTTCACTTAGTTTTGCGCATCCTGTTTTTATGTCATAAATGTACTTAATGTATGTAGGATAAGACAAAGAGCTGTAATTAGAGGGCAAAACAGTCCCACCAAAACGGAAAGTAAGAAACTGTTGGGGAAAAAAAGTTAAAAGAAATAAGGTTACCATTACATTGTAAAATTTAAATGATGCATCCTTGACGTGAATTTATTTGTGTAGTTGATACGAATGGTAACTGATTTGCAATCTAGAGATGGAGTCAAAACCCCTCATACTCACACGATGGAGCTTAGGCCTTATATTGAGGAACCCATTTCAAACGATGCAGCATCTTTAAATTTTATATCTCTTGATCTTCGACCAAGAGTCAGGCATGATTTTATTCTGTCTAATAGAGATGCAGTTGATGAATATTGGCGAACATTGGAGAATTGCTATGCTACTGCTGATAGAAAAGCTGCTTCATATGCATTTCCTGGATCTGTGGTCCATGAGGTAATCTGGAAGTTTGTCTCCAGTGCACAGTTTCAAAATTTCTCAGCTTTCATGCCTTAAATTCAGCCTAATATTATATTTTGATGGCATGGTAGTAGTCCAAACTCTAAAGATAGTAATTTTTTGTTTATATTGTTAGCTTTTCCGCTTCCGTTCATGGGCATCTACTCATCTTATGACAACTGAACAACGTGCTGAGCTTTTAAAGCATGTAACGAAGGATAATCTTAGTGAAAATATTTCATATAGGGACTCTGAGAAGATTGCAAAAGATCTGAATCTTACCACAGAGCAGGTTAGTTTGTTTCAAGCTGTTGACTTGATTTTGTTGTTTATCCCTTTTGGAAAGGAAATGCAATATCAGTACATTTCACCCCCCGCCCCTCCCCCCCCCCCCCCCCCCAAATAAAAAAAGTGTGAGCATATCTTACGAGTTCCTGTCTTGTCTCAGTTAAATAGACACTGTTGCAGATTATCTTGCTTAATATGTTTCTCCCAAAATAATATTATTTCGCATTTATCTCAGAAAGCATGATTGTGTAGTTGTAGTTGACAAGAAACCTTTGATGAATTATGATGAGGAAATTAATGGCTTTAATCTAGGATTAATTTGTCACACACTTCATTTCTTGAACCTGTTGCTGCTTATAGTTTTAGAGACATGGTCTGGTAGATTATACTGAGAACTGTCAATGGAAGTGAACTCCCAGAATTTAAATCTTTTAATGAGGAAAAGTGAATTCTTTTTTATTTGAGTAAAATAAAAATTTAACTCATCAAGTATTATTGCCACTGTTTCAAGATGACTGACTCTTGCAATTCTTTCCTATATATATTTTTTTCAAACTTTAATGCCACTTGTAGGTACTTAGCATGTATTCTAGTAAGCGTCGTCGCCGTTTCGTTAATCAGTTCAAAGATGAAGAGAAAGAGGATAATTCATCTCGTTGTAGGAAAAAAAAATCCACTGAGCTCAGGCCTGCAAAGCATGCCAGAATTGATGATGCAGTAACTGATGTTGTGGACATGCACATAGAAGAATCACAAAATTTGGATGTTCATTCAGGAGAGTGTGCCACACATATGCAAGAATTTGAGGAGAGTATGCCTCAAGACTGTATCCCCCTTGTTAGCCAGTGTGTCTTAACCAAAATGAAGCTAACACGCCAAAGGAGATTCATTTGGTCAGACAAAACTGATAGGTAAGAGAAATTTTAGGAACCTGTTAAATCTTGAGCAAAATAATTATTTTACTTTAGATTATATGTGTGGAAAATGGCTCTCTGAAGTTGGACCATTTATATATTAAAGCCAAATTGAATGAAGTAATTCAGCTTATTCTTGCTTGTATTTTTAGTTTGTTCTGAATTGATAAATATAATGACTGTATAGTCTTATTTTGTTACCATTATTAGTGGAACCTGTAATGCAAGCTTAAATCAAAAGAGAGTTCTTTTAAGGCTTTATTTTTCATAAACTAGCATTGGGCTTAATATGCTACACAAGCAACTTGTCATATGTATTTTTGTGATAACTTTTTACAAAAACTATTGTGGCTCTAATTAATAATAAATAGTTATTTTAAGAATTGTGATTAAGTCACAAAGAAAGGATAAAAACTAAAGAAACTACTTATAATTGATCATGAATGCTGATTTTATGACACGATTTTATATTAACAAGAATTTTATTTTTTTTAAAAATGGCTTGAATTATAATGCATAAATAGCTTAAGAGTATCGATAACAATTACTTTTTTCCCATTTGTATCCATTCTATTGTTCTGTAATTTGAAGGCATATTTTCTGTAATTCAGATTACAAATTGTCCATCTCTCCTGTAAGTCTATGAATATGGTATTTTCAATGTGGTCTGAGTATCTATGATTTTATATCATTTCAGGCAGTTGGTGATCCAATATGTTAAACACCGTGCTGTTCTTGGTGCCAAATATCATCGCATAGATTGGACGTCCATTTCTGATCTTCCAGCTTCTCCAAGCACTTGTATGAGAAGAATGAATTTGTTGAATAGTAACTTGAGATTTAGGAAAGCCGTGAATAAACTCTGTAACATGCTCAGTGAACGATATGCAAAGCAACTGGAAAAGTCCCAGAACTCGTCATTAAACAAAGATGATTGCAAACAGTTTGTGCAATCCCAGTCTTGTGAAGGTATCCACAATAATTCTAGTCCTGATGCTGAAATTCAAATTACAAGTCTAAACAGAGAAGCTTGGGATGACTTTGAGAACAAAAATATCAAGACCGCCCTTGATGAGATTCTTCGCTGCAAGATGATGGCTAAGCTGGGTGCCTCCCAAAAAGGTCAATTGCAATATGATGGGTGGTCAGATGCAAATGCGAATGCTGATGGATATGTAATTCTCTAAGACTTTAACAACAGTAATGTCAAGTCATTGCTTCCAAGTATCTAAATGAGACTTAGGGCCTGTTTGGGTAAACTTATTCAAAAGCACTTCTAGGAGAAGAAAATAAGAAGAAAAAATGAAATAAGCTTCTCCATAAGTTAAAATTAGCTAATACATAAGCTAATTTATAAAATCTCTCTCATATAGGTTCTCTAAAATATGAGAGAGCTTCTACAAATTAGCCTATGCATAAGTTAATTTGAGCTTATGGAGAAGCTCATTTCATTTTTTTTCTTTTTATTTTCTTATCCTAGAAGTGCTTCTAGATAAACTTACCCAAACAGACCCTTGACGTATTTATGGCTAGATCTAGTATTTAAGTTTTAATTTCATAATTTTCCTTTGCTCTCCTCTCATTATCGTTCTTGGATGAATCCTTTTTTTTTTTTTTTTATAATTTATGTTTTATAGTTTTCAGGTATTCTGGAATGTCTGGCACTGACTAAAGGAATCTTTTTTTCTGGCAGGAATCTCAAGAAAATGAAGAAATTACATCTGCTATTCCTTGTGAAATTATTCAGAGTCATGGGAAGCCCCATACATTTTCCACCCAAAGATCACGTCGGCGGCGGCTTGATAAAAAATTTACTAGGTTTCTGAATAATATGGCTAATGTTTATGGACAAGTAAACGAATCATTGGCTATTTCAAATACTGTAGAGCTATTTAAACTTGTTTTTTTAAGTACCTCAACAGCTCCTCAGGCACCAAAATTACTAGATGACATTCTTCGGCGATACTCACAGCATGATCTGTATGCTGCTTTTAACTATCTTAAAGAGAAAAAAGTTATGGTAAGTTGTTATCAATCTCTCATTGTTTGTATTAATTGCATCATATGTGATGTTGATTGGTTATGTGATTAACTTGACCCCGTGCTGTTACTTGCTGTAGTCATCTTTATATTGGTCATCATGTGAAATAGTAATATGCCTCATAATTTTATAATAGATATTAATTACTATTTATGAGCCATATTACTATTTCACATGTTTGGGTGTGTAGACTCACATCTAAACTCTAAGCCTGTTGTAAATGAAGTAATCTTTATCTTATAAGAGAGTTGTAGCTTAACATGAGGAAAATGATATGCAACATGGTTATATATTTGAAGGTGGCTGCTAAGAGAATATTATGTCAATGTTGACTTAATTCAGTGAGAATATGTCTATATTCATGTTGTTAGTATTAGAATTAAGCACATGTAAACAAGAGATAAGCACATGTATAACTCAGATTAGCTATTACTGATTTTTAGCTGATTGAGTAATTAATTCCTGTATGTTAGCACTTAGAATTAGCATCAGATTCCATTTTATTGAATGCTGTACAGATTATAAATATACATGTGTAGACTGATTAGTCACATAATTTGCCAAATTCTATCCACATGTACAAAGGTTTACAAGAATAGAGTATGGGTTAAAATATGCTTATACAAACATAAAAGTTCCTACATGCCCCCCAAGCTAGGTTGTACATTCTTGTGTATTTGAAATAATACTTATTCAAGCAATGAAATTGACTTCAAAATCATTGGTAGCCACAACACACTATTAAATCCCAAATAAGATAAAACTAATCACGATCACTGCAGTCTTGTTCTTTATTCTCAGGTTTACTAAGACTCAATTTAGCTGATAACTTGTTACTAACTGTAATGGACATTTTCCTTTGACCTTAAAAGACTTAATGGATGTTGCCTTAGATTTCTGAAGAGGTTAAAACTATGATGAGCAACCCCCCTTGGTAATTCCTTGCTCCCTGAGCAGCCTAAAAGTTTGTGATATTTTTTTTGGTACTGTTGCCATTTATTTTAATTTGACTCTCCACTTTAAGATTTTTTTTACTACCTGATTTCTTTTTCTCTTCCTTTCTCCTCTTTCTTACTGTTGAAAATCAGAATATAATATTCTGATTTATTAATAATAGCGGTTTATAGGCACATTATCGTTGATTTAGAGGAAATAGAATATCCTCTATTTATATAATTAATGTAATTAGTCTATATAAATATGCATCCGCTGTGTACTCTGATACACGGTTTTCACTCAATTTCCCTCTGTTTCCTCATATTTTAACACTTACTAGTTACTGTTTTATATAGACAACCTGAATGTGTGTGTGTGCCTGTGTGTGTTTTTGTACAAGTTCTAATTACATTGACATTTGATAGGTTGGGGGCACTGGCAATGAACGTTTTGAACTATCACAACAGTTCTTGCAGAGTGTTTCAAAGTCACCATTTCCATTTAATACTGGAAAGCAAGCTGTTAAATTTTCTGTGTGGCTGGAGGAAAGAGGCAAAGACCTCACAGAAGTGGGCGCTAATCTTGCTGAAGATCTACAATGTGGGGACATTTTTCATTTGTTTGCTTTAGTCTCATCGGGTGAACTTTCAATTATGCCATGCCTACCGGATAATGGTGTTGGAGAGGTTGAAGACTTGAGAAGTGCAAAGCGTAAATCTGATGCTACCGAGTCTTCATATAGTGATAAAGCTAAAAAATCCAAATCCTTGTTTGGAGTAGAAGGTGAAATTATTTCTCGTCGGGAAAAAGGTTTTCCTGGTATCATCATTTCTGCACACCGAACAACAATTTCAAGAACTGATATTTTAAATTTGTTCAAGGATAATGATAACAATGGCCAACCTTTTGAGGGTGATTTCCAATTAAACATTGGCCAAAGCAGTTCACTTCCAGACCATATCTTGGAAATTAATAAATCTTGTGACTCTATACCTCTGGAAGAAAATCATACTGAATCACTCTGGGAAGCTATGGCAGGCTATGCACGACGTTTGTTGTCAGAGTATTCCAATCAAAAACATGCATATGCCATTTGTGCTGAGGTCTTCAGGGTCGTTTATGCTGCCATCCAAAAGGCTGGTGACCAAGGATTAAGCATGGGAGAAATTTCCCAGGTTATAAACTTGCCAGGTATAGATGCTGAGATTTAACCAAGTATAAAATTGACTTGAAATTGATTAATATTTATAAAGATTTTCAATTATTTAAACTTTGAAATTGTTTATTGTTCTTTGGCTTTTTCAGGAGCAGAGGTAGATGGCTTGATTGTTGATGCTCTTCAAGCATTTCAGCAAGCCTTAAAGGTTTCTCCCCCCTTTCCTTGTTTCAATAGTTTATAGCATGTTCGTTTGCGACTCATGGTCTGACCTAACGGAAAGCAACTTTTTCCTCCTATTTCTACTCAAACCATGGTTTGAGACCCAAAATCATGTTCAAACACAACCCAAGTACCAACCATGATTTTGCATAACTTGTTATTTTTGGATCAAAGTCAAGTTACACACCCAAACTAGGATTTGGGGTGTGTGAACTATGACAGAACATTCTCTTTGTAGTCTGGAATATTTCTGAATTTTAGAAACTGCTGCTGTTATGGTGCTCTGTTGTACATTGATAGATTGGTTACATCTACACTTCCCCTCAGTGGAAGCTATGATAATTGATACCGTTATCCTGTGTCTTCAGTATTTTTTTTGGTTTCTTTTTTTAGTTTTATTGAATTTCTGGTATATATATATATATATATATTGCTGAAGTAGTTTACCACAGTAGTGATTTGAGACCTGTCCCTCAGAAGAAATTGAAAGATTTTTACTGAAATTCGTAATAACTTATTCTCAGGCTGGTATTAGGTCCTTCATATTGTGTTTTCAAATTAGTTTTCTTTCCCACCTTTTTCTATAATAATATTCTCTTTACTGTACAGGTCAATGCTTATGATACTGTCCGTGTTGTTGATGTCTTATACTGTCACAAATACTTTTTGACACCTATGTCTGATTTTCATCAACGTGTTGTACAATATTCCTCAACAAAAACCATCGAGAAAATTGATCATACATGTGAGCTTTATGAATCAGAAGAAAGGGGTACTACTTCTGTTGATAATCCAAGGGAAAGAAACACCACTATTGATAATGTGCACACATTGACAATTCTCAATCTTCCACATGGGGATGTGGATCGTGAAAATAAAGCTTGTAAGAGGAATGAAGGCTGTAAGCAAGACAAACTTGGCTTATCCAGAGTCGATCATGAGAAAGAAACTCTCAGATTTTCTTCTGGTGAATCATGTGTGCCAATATTGCCATGGATCAATGGAGATGGGACCATCAACAGCATTGTTTACAGGGGACTCAGACGTCGTGTTCTTGGAATAGTGATGCAAAACCCAGGGATATTGGAGGTATGCAAACTCTATAATGTTTCTTTATTTAATATATTTAAAATTTCATAGAACTTTGAAATAGATTTTCCATTTCTTGAAGGGGGAGTATTTAGGAGACTTGAAAGAAAAATAATTGAATATATTTGTGTTTGCAATACATGCTCTAATCCCCTTTTATAGGCTAAACAAATAAACCTATTAAAGGAAATAGGGAAACTAAACATACAAAGGGAAATAGGGAGAGTATGAAAGAAAATAAATCTATCCTAGTAATAACAAATATACAACGAGATTTTATTCTATTTACAACACTCTCCCTCAAGTAGGTGAATGGATATTAATCATTCCCAACTTGTTAGTGGAATCTCACTGTAGGGAATCCCTTGGTGAATACATTTGCCAATTGGAGTCCCAAAGGGATGTAGGCTGTGGCTATAAGACGACTGTCCAGCTTCTCTTTGATGAAGTGTCTGTCAATCTATATATGTTTGTATCTGTCATGTTGTACGGGGTTGTGTGCAATGTTAATAGCTGAATTATTATCGTAAAACAACCTCATAGAGTCCTCGTACTTTATCTTGAAGTCATTAAGTATGGTCTTCATTCATAACACCTCACATATACTGCGTGCCATAGCTCAAGACTTCGGTTCTGCACTAGATTGAGCAACTGCATTTTGTTTTTTACTCCTCCATGTCACTAGATTTTCTGCTAGAAACATGCAGTACCTTGAGATGGATCTTCTATCAATAACTGACCCAACATAGCTTGCATATACACTTCCATGGATAGTGTACATTTTCTTCTGAATAGCAGCCCTTTTCCTGGGCTTGCTTTAAAATATTAGAGGATTTTATCTACTACCTGTTGGTGTTTCTCTCAAGGATCATGCATGAATTGACTGATCACACTTACAACTAGGGGTGTTCAAATTAATTAGTTATAAATCTAGTTAACTATAACTGGAGATAACTGGTTATAAAATATCTTGTTAAATAAAACTAGTTATAAAATATAACTGTTTCATTAGTTAAACTAAAGTTTGGTTATTTGATTTTTTTAACTGGTTAAAAATGGTTATAATATATTTGATAACCGGTTATGATAATCTTCACTCGTTTTTTTTCTCACTCTTCAGTCCCCTCTTCTGAATTTTGGATACTACTGGTAGAAGTCCTCTCCCATTCATAAAAACTGGAGTGTGTCAATTGAAGAAATATACACCGTTGATCAAAATGAGTGAACAAGATCTATTCATTCGAAACGTGGTCCCCAACTGCTTTATGTATTTCTCTGACGTAGATTGAAGATAAATTGCTGAACTTCAATTTTACGGGGTATTTGATAAAAACCAATTATACATTTTCTCTTATTTAGTTAAAAGAAAAAATCATTTCTAAATTATTTTTATTTTTTAATTCAAAACTTTTTTTTCTCTCATTTTTTCACCCTATATTTGATTAAAGTATTATTATATTAGATTTTAAAAAATTTAATTATCAAATTAGTTTCTTAAATTTTTAAATTATTATTATATTTTTTAATTTTATGATCAAATTAATTTTTAAAAAAATTATTTACTACTCACGTTATATATTATTTCAAAATAATGATTAATAGTACTATAATATATTTATATTCTTGTTATGTTCAAAAAAATCATTTTTTAAATTTGTTATTTATTTAGTTTATTAATTTAACTACGACATTTTCCTTTTTTACATTAAGACTAGGAGATCTACGCATGATACAATTTCCACACTTTACATGATATCATTATGACAATCCCAACCTCCCCGTTTGACTGTTTCTGCTCCTTTCAGTTATGACTATGACTAAAATTAGTAGTATAATAATAAGGTAATAAAAAATGAGCAATGCTAAAAAATACGAACATATAAGTACGAAATAGGCACGAAATGATGTGTTTACATTTCATTGGTTAAATTTAAATTAAAAAAAAATGTGAAAAAAGTGAAATTCACGGATATGTTATCAAAAAACGGTTTTGGCCAAATTCGTGTGGTATTTATTCGTACCATTAAGTATTTCCCATAAAAAATTTGTTTACTTATTTTTTAGGACACAACTAACAGTTAATTATTTATTTATTTTGAGTGTGACATTATTTTGAGTAAGAGATCTATCTGTGCTTAGTGCGGACATCAAGTTCCGTTACAGACGAAGAAATTATTATAATTGTGACTGTTTTTGCTTTATTCAATAGAAGCATCTGCACGAATGTTATAAAAGTGTCCTTTTTTTTTTGGTAAAATATATTTAAAAAGTTTTTGGATATTATTGAGTCAAGATGTATTTATATATTGTTAAAAGAAAATTTCATTTAAAAATATTATCAATTTTAAATTTTATTTTTTTAAAATTGATTAAATAATAGTTTATATAACCAGTTATGAATACATAACTAGTTATATATCTGGTTTTAGATATAACTAGTTATATGACTGGTTATATATTGATAACCAGTTATATAACCAGTTTTTAAAAACAATAACTAGTTATATCAAACCATAACTAGTTATACAAAACTAGTTATAGTTATGGTTACAATAATTACTTGTAATTTGGTTATTTAATAGATATGGTTATAGTTATTTGAATAGCTAAATTATGAGCACCCCTACTTACAACATAAACAATGTCTAATCTAGTGTGGGATAAATAGATGAGCTTTGCCACAAGTCTCTAGTATTGAGCCTTCTCTACTGTTGGGCTTTCTTCATCACTTCCAATCTTGTAGTTCTGCCTAAGAAGCTCACACATTGCTATTCATGTACCTCCTTGGGTAGATAAAGATACCTTGTCTAAATAGGCAATCTCTATCCCAAGAAAGTACTTAAGTGTGATTTGGAAGATCTACCCAAGCTATGATATCCTTGGGGTACAAACAGAGTCAAGGTGATCATACCCTTTTGTAGAGGAATTTCCATGTACACCTCCTCTTCCATGTCTCTATGAAGGAAAGCATTTTTAACATCGAATTGTTGTAAGTCCCAGTCGAAGTGAGCTACTAAGGACATGATAACCCTTATTGTATTCATCTTTGTTACTAGTGCAAATGCCTCCTCGTAATTAATCCCATAGGTTTAGGTGTGCCCCTTAATTTTGCCTTATATTGATCTAGGGTGCCATCAGATCAATACGTCAAAGTGTATAACCACTTACAATCAACTGCCTTCTTTCTCTCCGCTTGTCTACAATCTCCCAGGTTGGATTTCTTTGTAATGCTCTCATCTCATTGAAAGCTTGAACCTAGTTCTCATCCTTTAAGGCCTCTTGAACTGAGTTAGGAGTTTTGATTGCATCAATGGCTACAACAAAACTCTAATGCTACGCATAAAGATGGTTAGTACACACAAATTAAGATATAGGATACTTGACACACAATCTTTTTCCTTTCCTCAAGGCAATTGCATCAGTAACACTTTCAGGCAAATCTTCAGTAACATTTTAAGGATTAATATACCTCCAGATTGAACGATTGAATTTGTTATGGAACAAGAGTAGTTTTCTTTCACCTTTGGTTCTTGTTCCCATAGAATTGGTCTACTTTTCTTGCTTGTACCTCTCTTGCTTTGCCTATGACTTCCTCAATACTAACTTCTTCAGGAATGGAGTCTTGAACATCCTGCATAGTGAGAAAAGGTAATGACTTGACAACAAACTCAACTTCTAGACTACTCTCTCCCTGAAGTTGAGGGTTTGTATGAAAAGACTTAGTTTCATGAAAAGTGACATCCATAGAGACATAAACATGATGACTCTGAGGGTGACAACACTTGTACCCCATCTTGTTTGAGGGACAATCGATAAAAACACAATTGATAGCTTGTGGATCTAACTTTCCACGACATTGATTGCGGTGTTGAACAAAGACACCACATCCAAAGACACAAATTTAGAGACTTGACATGATAGAAGAAGGGAAGAATGACAACATGTGTTGTACAAGAGTAATACCATTCAAGACAAAAGTAGGTAACTTGTTTATCAAATATGAGGTAGTCAAGACAACTTCTCTATAATAAGCTTTGGGAATTGACATTTGGAAGAGTAGAGCTCTAGCAAATTCAAGGAGATAACGATTCTTTCTCTCTGCAACCGCTTTTTCTTTAGGGTATCAACACAACACAGTTCATGAATAATGCCATTTTCTGAGGAATTTGGAAAACACTTGATTAACATACTTAGTGCCATTGTTAGATTGGAATCTTTTAATAGACTTTCCAAATTGGTTTTGAACAAGATGAAAAAACTATAAGAATACTTGAAAAATCTTTGATTTATTTTTCATAAGAAATATCCCAGGTGTCATGAATGCAATCATCAATAAGCAACACAAATATAGAGGTAGTAACAAGTCCCCACACATCAAAATGAAAAGGTTCAATACTCTTATTATTGTAACTAGGAAGAAATGTTGCATCATGGTGCTTTGAAAATTGACCAACGTCACAATGAAAAGATTTGATTGACTCTTTTATAAACAAGTGAGGATATAGAGATCTAAGCATACTAAAAGGTGGATGTCCAAGACGCTTATGTTGAAGCCAAATATGGGAAGTTGCCCAAGTTTTTGAGTTTGCCAAATGATAGGAAGGCAACACCTTTTGCTGATAGCCTCATCAATCTCCATATATTGCAAGAAATATAACTCACCTGGCTTTTTAGCAATTTCAATCGTCCTCCCTGTGGCAAGGTCCTGGAAGACACAATGAAAGTGAAAGAAAGTTACTATACATTTCAAATCCCACGTACGTCTATGTATATAGAAACAAGATTATTAGCTTGTTTAGGAACATAAAAGACATTGTGCAAGGATAGGGATGATTGGAGTGGAGTGTTGCTCAATCCAATAATAAGGGCATAAGCTCCATTAGCAACAATAAGGTGTTGCTTTCAAGAAAATGCAGAGTAAGTATGAAGAAAAAAATGTCATGATCAGTTTCTACAAAGTCAAGAATCCAAATATCCTAAGGAACGATACCAAAGAGATTGAAGGAACTCTTATCCTTCGTGGTCAAGGAATAACTGAATAAGTGCCAAAAGGCTTACAAAGAGAATCTATAAGAGCCTGCAGATGTTCTAGCTCCCCTTACTAAGTGTTGGTACTTCTTAGTCAGGTTAAGGGACTAGTGGGTCTTTTCTACAATCTTCGAGTCAGATTTTGTTTGATTAGCCTACTTTTGTGTAGGACCTGTGTCCTCCCATGCATTCGAGGACCTTTTCCCTCCCATGAAGTTTATAGCAAGTATCCTTAGTATGTCCTGACCGTTTGTAGCAAGTGCAATACTCCCTATAGTTATTCTTCATGAAAGGCTTCCCAATTCCCAGAGGTGGAGGAGCCTCTAGTGGAACCCTTTCCCGATGCTAGGGCTGATCCTTCACTTGAACTACCTCCATCCAGCATGACTGATCTCCTAGTTTCTTCACCCCACACAGTATAAAACACTTCTAAAAGTGAAGTGAGTTTCTCTTTGTCCAAAAATTGTACTTGAATAGGGTCATACTTAGAGCCAAAAAGAAACTTTAAGATTCTTCCTCGCTCAATAAACTCGATCGGTGTAGTCAAATCAACTCTGCATGTCATCTTCAAACTCTAGTACTGGTCTAACTCGATCCATAACCCATTCAAGGTCCCTCAATAAAGATCTTGCTTTCGATCTTATAGCATGCAACAATATCCTTCATAGAGTATGTCTGAGCAAGGTTCTCCCAAATTTATGTGGCAATGGAGAAGAACATACAATTCCGACTGATTTCTGAAGCCAGAGTGTCATAGCCAAGTCATAATAAAGGAGTCTTTATCATCCCAAGCTTAAAACCTTTGGTTAGCTCTAGTTGAAGCATTTCCCTCAATATGACTTAGCTTCTTACCCCCTTTGGGAGTAGCACGAACCAACTGGGTTCATTGAATATGATTACGACTAGGGGTGTTCAAAACCGAACCAACCCAAACGAAAAATAAAAAACCAATGGAAAATCGAATTTTATTGGTTTTGTTCGGTTTTTAATTTTCCTAAACCGCGCGGTTTGGTTCGGTTTGCGGTTTGGGAATGTAAAACCAACCCAAACCAAACCAAACCGCTAGCTATATGTAAATTTGTTTTTTTTCCTAAATGCACAATAAGTAAGTATACGACACACAAGTTATTCAAAACGACAAAAGTTGTTTTACTTTAAGTTCAATGACTATTTTACTTTAAGTTTATTAACTATTTTAATTACTTTAAGTTCATTGATTGTTTTTACTTTAGCAAGTCATATTTCTTTTTTGGCTGATAAAAAAAATTAAGTTTTGCTCTATCAGTGGAAGTATCACATTAAATTGATAAATATTTTGATTTTTTTAATACTTAATAGCATATTTTTAAAACCGCAAAAACCAAACCAAACAAAACCGCTAAAGATTGGTTTGGTTTGGTTCGGATTTCATAATACATTTAAACCGAACCGCACTTAATTTCCTTGTTTGGTTTAGGTGACTTTTAAGCCAAAAATCGAACCAAACCGCACCGCGAATACCCCTAATTACGACCATCAAGTCAATATGAACCCAGCAAGGTTGGCAACTAGGGACTGGAAAGAACTCTTCTCTTTGGAGATAACAAGAACAGGGTAACGAGGATGTTCTGTTCAAAGAAAAAGAATAGAGCTTGTAGATAGTTGCCAAACAAGATATGTTATAGGGAAACTAACCCCTGAAATTGGAGGAGGGATTGCCAGACGACCCTTTTTGTGGTGAGTCTGGTGACGCTGGCAAGTGGGATCCACTGGAGGGTGGCATGTCATTTACACACATCGAAGATTGGGGTGGTGCATGTGGCATTGGATGGTCACGATTCTTTGGGGATGTGTCGATGGTGAGGAGGCACTCCTCCTTGTGTAATTGTCGGCCAAATAGGAGGCAGTGCCAGCGAAAACAGAGCCCTTGAGATTTGGAGCTCTGATAAAGAAAAAGAAATGAATATATTTCCATGTTGCCATACAAGCTCTAATCTTTTGTTGGCTAAACAACTAAACCTATTAAAGGAAATAGGGAAACTAAACATAAAACAGGAAATAGGGAAAGTAGGAAAGAAAATAAATCTATTCTAATAATACCAAGGCTAAAATGCATTTTTAGTCCCCCTATAATTCTCAATCCACCATTTTAGTCCCTCTATTTTAAAATCAAGACATTTAGTCCCCCAATTTTTCAAAATCAACAATTTTAGTCCTATTTCAAAATCAAGATTTAGTCCCCCAATTTTTCAAAATCAACAATTTTAGTCCTTTCGTGGGTTGATGTGACACCTATGTAAGCTGCTAACATGGCACTTATGTGGCAAGTGATTACTCCCTTCGTCCCTATTTATAAGACCCATTTTGAAAAATGGTTTGTCCCTTTTTATAAGACCCTTTTCTAATTCTTAGATGCATTAATTATTTTTTTCCTATGGTACCCTTAATTAATTATTCTCTCTCCAATCATTAATTAATTAGATGAGAAGTAATTAAGTGGAGAGAGATAAAAAGTTAAGGGCACTTTTGGAAGAACAACACACATTATTGACAAATTTAATGTGACTAACTAAATTAACTACTTTTCTTAAGGGGTGTGAAGTAGTTAAAAGGGTCTTATAAATAGGGACGGATGGAGTAAATAGTATGAAAAATAAAATGTCCTAGTGAGAATTGAACCCAAGACCCCTTTCACAACAACTAAACAATGAACCACTAGGCTAACATTTCTTTAATTAATATTGTAAACAATATTTGTTATATATCATTATTGCACAAGTTATTAATTTTTTCTTATTTTATTTTGATTATAAAAATTAATTAAATTATGTAAATTATTTACATAAATTATTTTATGTAATTTACACAAATTACATAAATTTATATCAATATGTAGTTTTATTTATTTTTCTTACCACACCAAATAAAATTATAAAAAAATAAATATTAAAATTTTATTAATTTGTATAATTTGAATAAAAATAATTTACATAAAAATAAATTTATGTAATTTGTATAAATTACCTAAAATGATTTATATAAATATTTTATATATTAATTTTTGTAATTATATGGATTTATATTTATAAAATTAGAAAAAAAATAATTTATAAATTAAATAAATTAAATATTTTTATTTTATTTATACAAAATTTTTAATAATTTACACATTATAATTATACAAAATTATTTTGAGTAATTTACATATTTTAATTAAACAAATTTATTTAACTTATTAATATATATTTTAATTAGAAAATTTAATTAATATATAAATTATTTTTATTCTAGAATTGTATAATTAAAATAATTTATATATTAATTAAATTTTTATAATTGAAAAATATATATATATATATATATATATATATATATGTAAAACAAATTTGTATAATTAAAATATGTAAATTACTCAAACTAATTTTTTATAATGATAATATGTAAATTATTAAAATAAATTGTATAAATAACATAAAAAGGTTTGATTTATTTCATGTATAAATTATTTTTATTCTAATTATATAAATCAATATAATTTCATAAATTAATATGTAAAATATTTATATAAATCGTTTTATGTAATTTATACAAATTGATAAAATTTTATTTTTATATAATTTATATATTAATATAAGTTTATGTAAATTACATATAATAATTTATGTAAATAATTTAAATACTAATTTACGTAACTTAATTAATTTTAATAATTAGAATAAAATAATAAAAACTCGTCTAGTTATGATATATGACAAATATTGTGTATAATATTAACTAAAGAAGTTATATAGCTTAGTGGTTCATTGTGTAATTTTTGTGTAAAAGGTCTTGGGTTGAATTCCCATTAGGACACTTTATTTTTAATATTAATTAATCTCTTGTCACATAAGCGCCAAGTCAACATCCTACATGGGTGTCATGGATGGTCAACTTTCGGAAGGACCAAAATTGCTAATTTTGATAAATTGGGGGACTAAATGTCTTGATTTTAAAATAGGGGGACTAAAATTGTAGATTGAGAATTATAGGGGGACCAAAAGTGCATTTTAGCCTAATAACAAATATACAGCGAGATTTTATTCTATTTACAACGAGTAAAGAATTCAACTTTTGATAATTTGATGCATGCTGCTAATTGTTTCCTTTATTATTGCTCCAAAATGGAAAGAAAAACAGTGGTTATGTAATAACAGGACAGACCACTAGTTGGCAAAGAATCTACATTTAAATATTATAATGAAAAATATTGAAAGAGAAGTTGTAATGCTGGCCGATGGCAGTACTTATCTTAAAAATAAGAGTGATTACATAATAAATAATAACTTGAGGTGCAGTTTAAATCAAGTTTTACAATTTTTAATCCTTCATTAGGAAATGGAAAAATCCACTGACGATTTCATTTTGTATTTGTTAGGATGATATTCTACATCACATGCACGTGTTGAATCCACAGGTATTTTACCAAATTTTCAAAATTCTGCACTTTTATTATGAAATTGCTAGTCACTAGTTTAGTCACTTGCTGACTTCTATTCTGAAATTTTAGGACTCTTATCTCCATTTGTTTTTTTCTTAAAGAATCTTTTAAATATAAGTTTGAGTCAATGGTCCTTTTCCTGAGGTATTATTGAAATATGCCTCCACCCCTCTAGTTTAAAATTATGCTATAAACCTCCAATGGTTTGCAAAATCTATCCCTACACTCGCTCCCTGTGTGTGCGCACACTTGTGTATTTTGCACTCACAGATTTTGTCCTTCCATGCAAGGTGAAAAGAAGCTGACAAGGGAGGATCTATGTATACTATGAAACTAGAGAAGATTCAAGCCTAGGATTTTGCAAGCCTATAAGTTTCTCAATGTCTAACTCCAATTAATTACAATGTCATTTATCAGATAGAACTATAGAAGTATAATAGGAAAGGTCATTGGTATTATGCAAGGCTTTATACTATTATTATTTTTTTTATCTGGTGATTGTGAGCCTAAACGTTGATATGATTTTCTTAATGCTGTCACTGCCTGTGTTACCCGGTGTTTGTTTTGTATGCTGGTTTTGAGCTTATATGCTGATTCGAGTTTCTGACAGAGCTGTAGAACTCTCTTGGAACTGATGGTTCTAGATAAACACATAATTGTGAGGAAGATGCATCAAAATATATTTGATGGGGGACCCTCCGTACTTCAGGATCTTATCGGAAGCAAATCCAGTCAACCAAAGTTGATATGCCGAGAGCATTTCTTCACCAATCCCATGAGTACTTCCTTGTTGTAGGGAATCTGTGGCATTGACATTAGTACTTTCTTGTTATATATGTGCAGAGAGAGAGAGAGAGTAAATTGTGTCTCTGTATACATATTTATAGGCAATTTTGGATACTGGCCTTTTAAGTTTATATTTGGAAGAACTTAGGCAATCCTAGTAAATATGTTTCAAGCTGGGAACTTAGGATTTTGGATATTTGACAAGTTTGGTTGCTACAATCCTACTTGAGTAGAGCAGGTTGGTAAGAAACACAATTCAGATTTTATAAAAAAAATCTTATTTATTTCTTCTGAAATTTGTTGGAAAGCTAACACATCGTCTCACACCGTGAAGACTACCGTTGTTCTTATTTATGCATACCATTCATTGTTTCATGTGATAGCATCTTAACGATGTTACTTAGCCTGTGGTATTCGTTTAACATTCATGGAGTGTGGGGCAAATGGTTTTTGTGGAGGATTTAAGGAATGATAATTAATAGGTCTTCAAAATTTGCACTCCCTTCTGATTGACTGGGTTGACTGTGGTATAGCATTTTCCTTCACCATTCTGGACTATATAAACCGATCTAGTGATCGTGATAATTCACCTTGGTGGTCCATTTCCGTTCACAATGTAGGATTGGAAGTTACTTTTTTACATCATCGATCTTTGGTTAATTGTATCACCTTTTACTTTAAATGTTATTTCAAAACTATAGTTGTCTAAACCTAGACGTGATTTACAAACCATTTTAAAAATTTTAATTTGGAAAGAGTGTTAATACATTTCGAAATTAAAATTTTCAAAATAAATAAGTATTAAACATCTTTAGTCCCTATAAATATGAGAAAGTTTGTTTTTAGTCCCTTGTTTTTAAAACATTGATTTTTGGTCTTCTAATTTTTAAAATATGTCACAATACACCTTTATCACTGACTCTGTTAGATGGGTTAACGGTTATTCAATTTGTAGCGCTAAAGATCGCTAGAAAATGTGAATTGTGATTCACTCAAAATCAGAAGCGTACACGCTTCCCTCACTTGCATCTCACCCCCTAAAGTAAATGCGATACAACTTCTTACTCGCATTAGGATCAGTAACAACATCAACACTTCCATGTAACAATAAAGGAAAGACTTACATCACATAGCCTCCAATTCAACAAATTCGTGACCCTTAAAAACTCCACCAAAAGGTGTATGCTTCTGGTCCACAAGTGCGACGAAGGACTTGACGTTTAGTCGCGTGTTGCTAATAGAGGATGATCTTTCATCGTTTGTCTTGTTGGTTATGGGTCCAAAGTGATGTGACCTTGCAGGTTCTTGCAAGGCTTGGGCTGAGTTCAACCAATGCATTTAAGCTTGAGGTTTGTGGTGCGAGTAGCATGGAGGTGTGTCAGTCATGGTTCTTTGGTGGCGTCGTGGAAGGGTTCCAAGTTGAGGAGGTCGATGAGGATCGATATGGCAACACTCATGGACTTAGCGTGGAGGAAAAAGGGAAATGTTTGGAAGTGGGGATTTTGGTGTTTGATGGAGGTGACGAAGGCTTTGAGGCCTTGGGAGTGACCTATGTTGCACTTTACAGTAACAATTTGGGAGAAGGGCTCAGCGTCAGAGGTGGCGCTATGCAATGTGTATGCTTCTGATTTTGGGTGAATTACAATTCACATTAAACCGCCACAAATTGAATCACCTTATTTTGCACAATGTGAATCACAGTTCACATTTTCTAGTAGTTTTTAGCCACTACAAATTGAATCATCGTTAACCCAACTAACAAAGTTAATGACTAAGGTGTACTGTGACACTTTTTTTTTAAAAAAAATTGTTGAGTTATAAGACGAATCAAAACCCTCAATAATTTTGATTTGATGCAAATAAATATTAAGCTAAAAAGATTGTGTCTTATAGTGTCAACAGACGAAAGTGTTGTATCTACGTTTGTAAGATACAGATGACACGCAGACAGACGCTTAAGTCTGAAGAAGCATTTAAAGGCATAGTAAATGCAGTAGCGCTTTAATCTGTCTTGTAGGGAATGTTAGTGGAACATCCTTCCTAGGATCTGTCGAAGTGCATAAAAGGGAAACAGAAAGAAGAGTCAAAGAAGCAAAAGTTCTCCTCACCTCAAAAGACGTGCTACAACTAGCAATAAGTACTTGTAGAAAGTGATGTGACCGCTATAGCAAAAGGATATGGAGTGCCCCTAAAGGAAGATAAGCATAGTGCTTTATCAGCTCAAAGTGACTAGTTGGTGACAAGAATTTAATGCTCGCATTAAATGCCCCAACGGCCACTCTCCTTCAGACGCAGGTCAGACGCATGCAAGAAGGCCGTTTAGAGACAACAGTTACTTCCTCAGCAAGACTATATATAGCAGAAGAACTGAAGTGCTGAAGTTACGAAACTTAATTCATATCTTTCAAGCATTCTTTCAAGATTTCGTTCTTTCTCTTGTAAAATTCTCTAAGTTGTGAAAGCTCTCAAAACACCTTGAGTATCCTGAGAGAAAAAGACTTTGAGCTTCATTTGTAAACCTGTCTGTAAGACAATACATATAAGTCTGTGTGCACCTTTCAAAAAACAAATCTTGCGATTTGTTGTAAAGCCAGAAGTGGCTTGGTAGTAAAGAATACTTGGGTTTTTAGCTTGAAGAGACTAAGTGAAAAAACTACTTGGGTGAGCCAGAAGTGGCAGTGAAAAATACTTGTAACTTGTGAAAGTTAGTGGAACTTGGTGGTTTGCCAAGAATTGGACGTAGTCTTGTGGTAAGAAGAACCAGTATAAATCTCTGTGTTTTCTGTAATACTATGATTTTCTTAATTATATGATTAAGTGTTTTAATTAAATTACAAGGATGATTAAATTTATTTTATGTTGTTGAGAAAATAAAATATGAACCAGATGGATGATGTTTTCTGTGTTTGGGTTGAAGTTGTGATTTGGGTCGTGGGCTTTAGTGAGAGAGGCTCATTCCCTCATTCCTTCTATTTCTTATAAACCATCATTGTCCCAAGAGGGACACTCTCATTCTTTTCTCTCAAAAACCTAAGAGCTCCCTCTTCCCCTCTTCTCTCAAAAGCTCTCTCATTCTCTCATGTTCTCCTTCATCCACTCTTAAGAATAAGGCTTGATTTCCTTTCAAGACAAGATGCTATCTTCTCTTTCTTGGAGCTTGTGACCCATTATATGTTGGTGAGCTCTCTTCTCTCTTCTTCCTCCTTTCCTTGGAGTTGACCCATAATGGGTATTTGAGCAAACTCTCATCTTGTGTTGTTTTGGGTGGTGTTTCTTGGGTTTTTGTGAGATTGAGTTGTTGTTGAGGAAAGCCCTCTTTGTTGAGCTCAAAGCTTCTTCCTTCTCTCTTTTCCTCAAAGACCCAAGCTTGAAGATCAATAGGTAAGGGAAGCTTTACAATATGCTCTGTTGTTTAATTTGATTTGGACGGGTTGTGAATACCCTGAAGCACTTTTGATTTCTGTTTGATTGTTTTTAGAGTTCTTACCCATTTATGCTCTTGATTTGGGAATTCTTGGTTTAATCTTGCATATGTTCAATTGGTTGTTGATTTATGTTATTTTGGGCTTATGTTGAGTATTGGAATGAGTTTTAAACAAATTGTGAGTGTTTGGAGAGGTTGGGAGTGATGGAGATATGTTTGGGTTTGCAAGAACCCCAAAATCGCAAACTGCAGATTTTGCATATTTGCTAAGCGAAATAGGACTCGCTAAGTGAAACACTCAAGTCTGGTGTGTTTCGCTGAGCGACGCCATTTCACTGAGCGAGTAAAATTCTCTGTTTTGAAATATTTGAAAAGTTTTGGAATTCGCTAAGCTGCATTATTTCGCTGAGCGAAACCTATCTTTGGAGCTAAGGGTGTCTCATGATTCTTGTTTTGCTAAACGAAGGATGGTCGCTGAGTGAATTAAAGCCTCTGACTTTGAAATATCTAAAAATCCTTGGAATTCGCTAAGCGATCTTGCCTCGCTGAGCGAGAGAGATAAGTTTGGCTTAGCTAGATTTTGGAGGCTGAGCGAAAATGACAGTTTTTACTTTCTCTTTTCTTTGTCAAATAGCTTTTCAAATGGAATTCAAATGACATTAACCTTGCTTTATGAGCTTTTATAAATGAGTAAAGTGAACTTTAAGTTAATATCAAGTAAGTCACATTCATATAAGGATCTTTTGGCATTCAATGGTAAGAGTTCATGGAGTGAATGTCTTATTAGGCTTAGTGAACTATTAGTGGGTTTATGAATGGTGGTGAGTTTATGATATGATGAACCCTTTGGGTGTTGAAATTGATGATACGATTATATTGTTGTTGAGATGTTTATATTTTGACAAGGGGATAAAATATGTTGTTGTGAATGAATATTTGATGTTGGAACCATCTTTATACATTTAAGAGAGTTAATTATGTTCTTTTGGGGAGATTTTATAGAAAATGGCTGCTTTGGGAGGGTGAGTTCCACGCTAGGACTCCGATCCACTAAAGCGACCTGGGGGTCTCGCTTGGTTAGATATCTTCCTAGGTACCCACCCCTATGTTTTATCTTCGAATGGCGTGTCGGAGTGATGATTAGTGTTGTCCCAAAAGGCGTAGTTGGTTCTTTCAGTGTATATAGGGTGGATTGTTGTTATGGTTGTTGTTGTTGATGAAACTGGATCCTTGAGATAGACCATAGGTGAGATGGTGGGTACGGAGGTGTCGAATCTCAAACCTCAAGTGAATCCAAGTTTTGTTGTTGTTATTTGTGAGTAGGCACGTAAATTGAGGATGCTCGATGAGGTTCTCAACCTAATGTCGGGGAACCTTCGTGGTGGCTGGATAGGCCTATAGAATAGCTGAGAGGGCGAATCCCGCATGTAGACCAAGGTTTACTACAGACCTTGTGCCGCGGTAAGCCACTACCCACACTCATCTATTTTCGATAAAACCACTCATTTCTCACAGGATCAGTCATAGGACTCCCCCAATGGATTGGTGTGTAATCTATGTTAAGGGATGGGCCTAAGATGATCGCTCATGTGGTGTAAATCTCCATGGAGTAGGGTCTGTCTTTGATGTTTGATGATTAGACCCGTGATACTGACTATGCGGGTGATGGTTTAATTCCATGGCAACTACATAGGTGAAGGTGGATCCTATGTAGTGGTTGGATAATGGAATAACTATATGTGTTTGTATATGCATCGATGTTTGGTGTGAATGTTATATTATAATGGTGATACCCTGTTGTGGAAACTATGATGATGATACTTGATGGTTGATTTATGATGTTGTTATTTAAATTTCAAATGCTATGTTTTAAAGATGATAGAGTATGGATATGTATTATTTTATTGAGATTTAAATTGTTTTAAGTATATTTGTTCTTGGTAAGTTTACCCTTGCGTTGTGGCACATGTGGTTGTGATTATGATGATTTCAAACTTCGTGTTCGTGGGAGCTGATGGCTAGGAGGTGGACCTTTCCTTTGAAGGCATCAGGGATGGGCATGATTGGACGTGAAGATGCGGTTGTTCTTGGCTTCTCTTTGTTAGTTTTATATATAGTGTTGACCAGCTTAGGTGTTTAAGATTTATCTCTTTAAGGAGTTGTATATGTATATATAGATGTGCGTTGAGTTGTTTGATGTTTTATCTTGGAAAGGATGTTGATGTGCCATAAGGCATATGGTTTTATTTAGTTGATAGTTTTATATATGAATGTTTGATCTTTAAGTTATAGGTTTTGGCTTTTGGCTTTTGAAAATGAGAAAAGGTTCACAAGTATTTTCGTAAATAAATTAAGAGTAAACAGTCACTTTAGTCCTTGAATTTATCATCTACTCTCATATTTCAGTCCTTGGATTTAATGAAACTAAAAGTAAGTCCTTGAAACTGTAATTTGCAATTAAATTTAGTCCTTTTGTTAAATGAGATTCGTTCCTTTAACGAAATTGTGAACGTGACTCTCTGTTCCTCTCTATGTCTGGTCCTATCTTTCTCTCTCCTCACCCAGCCGCCATTCTCTCCACCACTGTTTCTCCTCCCATGATCTCTCTTCTCCTTCTTGTCACCTCTGATCTCTCTTATGATGAGCATGTTGGGTTCCTCACTAGACCTGCGCAGTTGAGGGCTTTTAATCTGGGGAATATGGTGCCGGAGCTTGACCACCATGCCACTAACCCCGCCCTCCTCTTCCAGCTCACTAGCATAATAAAGATAGCAGTACACCATCATATCATACAAGTTTATAGCAATGAGATCATGGAAGCACCTGCGTATAATTGTTCAAACAGAGAAAAGCAAGAACAGTCGAGTAGATAGAGCTCCCTGTTATAGAATATAGGCATGTTCTTTCAATTTTTATTCACTCCAGTCTTGTCAAATGTAAAATACATTTCAGAATATTTATATAAAACCAGAAAGCTGCAAATGTTGTATTGAACAAATTTGCACAAGTTTCTCTCGATTAGTAGAGAGTAGAGACCCATGTGATGTGAGAGCTGGCTGATGCGAGGGAAAAGAGAGGTCGCGGAAGCAAAAACGATGGTGGTGGCAAAGGCTGCTGGAAATGGCAACGGGATGAGGATAGAAAAAGAAAGAACAAGGCAAAGAGAGGAAAGGATAAAACGAAGAAGAAAGGGGAAGATGAACAGTAAAAGTTACTTTCATTTTTAATTCTCTAGTGAGTACTGATAGTGTCATCTACATGAGAACAGAGGTGTTACATTTACAATTCCGTTAAAGGGAACGGATCTCATTTAACGGAAGGACTAAATTGAGTTGCAAATTACAGTTTCAAGGACTTGTTTTTAATTTCATTACATCCAAGGACTAAAATGAGAGCACATGACAAATTCAGGGACTAAAGTAACTGTTTACTCATAAATTAATTGAAGACTTTGAAATAAACTAAAATAAAATTTTTCGTTTTATTAGTTATCCGGTTATCATGTAGTGGCTGTGGATCGTTACATTTTCTTCTCTGCTCTGTCTCTCTCTTAACTGTTTGAACTAACATTGTCTTGTGATTTGTTTGTTTTGTTTTTGAAAGGGTTTCGTCTGTTATCTTACATAACATCGTCTGTTAACACTTTTCTATTAAACTCCTTTTTATAATTGTTACAAACGAACTGTTTTTGAAAAGTTTGCGAAAATTTTTATAAATCACAATTCAACCCCTTGTGATTTTTTCCTTTACAAAAATAGAGGACCAAAAATCGATGTTTTAAAAACAATGAACTAAAAATAAACTTTTTTATATTTATAGGGACTAAAAGATATTTAACCCAAAAAATAATGACAAACAACATATCCTGTTTAGACGAAGGTAATTTGGGAATTACAAGAAAGAGGAATAACAATTTTTCTTTTTATCTTGTGTAGCCCATCATGAATTTCAACATCAATAATGTATCCACCATTATTGATCATGAAGATGATGTCTTGTCCAGGTCTTAGCATTGTTCATATATCTAGTGTAATCACCTTTAAAGGATTTTAAAAAAATTATATTGGTTCATATATGGGGCAGGATTCGTTTACACTAGGTGTAAGTCTAATGACTTACACCAAATCTTAGCCATTGAATTAAGATAATCTAATGGTCTCAAATTTTCCAGTTACAAATTAGAAAAAAAATAAATCAAAAACAAAATAATACTCACGTGACATAAAACCCCCAAATTAGCTTACGTACTGCAACTCATATCATCTGGCCAATTACATGATTCAATTTACTTATGCTTCAATTCAATTAAAGAATTGGATAATTGGTGAGCAACACCGTTTTTAAAGAATCACATTAATTCAATTCAAGTAATTGTTATTGAATTATCCTTTTGAAGAATTGTTCTTCTACCTTAACGTAATAGTTACTTAATCTGATTGATTCAAGTATATAATTCTTTTGTTTTTCATGAAGCCAATAATTTTTTAAGCCAATCGTGTTTTTCTGGCTGGTTTTAATTTTTACTCGCGTATTTCAATTAGTTGAGTCACATTGGTCCATTAAAGCTAATTGGAATTGAATCATGAGGAGAGTTGCAGTAAACCAATTTTGAGTTTGGTGCCACGATTCTGTCCAGCAAAAGAATTCCTGAGTATTGAGATAGGTTCACAATCGGTTTTAAAACTTGCAGGATGAAAACATTAACTGGCTTCAATTGTCAATCGAAAATTTTTATTGACTTTTACTGTGTTCAAAAGTTGAATTGAATAGGATACGAAAAAAATAAAAAAAGTCACGTGACTCACTTTTTTAATTTTTCAAGTGACATAAATTCAGCCGTTGGATTGATTTATTTTAACGGATAGGATTTGGTGTAAGTCATTATACTTACAATATGTCTTTTCGTGGATTGAAAATAGCATCCTCAATACTAACAAGCTTCTTCAGAATTTGTGTTAGTTACCCCCATTTTGCAACTTCCTAACTATTGGAGATGACAACACATGAAAATGTAGCCACCATTCCTTTGCTTGTAGCTTGTGTAGTTTCTCTTGTCACATTAGCAGTAGGTGGTCTAAATGAATAGCAGATGTTGAGGTCATTCTCGCTCCACATCTCCACTAGGGTCTTTAGCCCTGTTAAGCATCTACTTATATTTATTAGATTTCACTGAAAAGCATGGATTTTGGGTTAAGAATGTCTCTTACCATCAAATTTTGGGCAGCAGATCGCTCAGAACCTTGTTGCGATACTGGAGGGCCGTGGACCATTCCGCCACTCATGATAATGCTCTCAGTTGTTGGCTGCTGCACTGTCCTTTGTGCCAACCTTAGAAAACTGTCTTTTTTGGTTTGTGAAAGGAGAAGAGAAGCCAATCAAGCCATCTAACGTGTTTAACTACCATACTGCTAACATTACACATGTATTTAAGGACGGAAACTAAGACCTTGGAGCGACTGTTTAACCCAACCCATGATCACCCCTAGTTTATACCTGCAACTTGACAATGATAATATTGATCTAGTGAAAGCTTCATTGACTCAGACAATTGAAACCTTCAATCCATGCCGTTGAGTGTCGATTTAAGTGTTACAACGATGTTTCAATAGTCTCTTTCTCCAATGTCAATCCAGGAATGCCGATGAAGCTATTTCCAGGCTCTGGTTTCTGAACTCTCCTTTGCTGCATTGATCTTCTTTCTTTGCTCATTTCATTCCATTGACCGGTACTTGCATACATGTTTGCAAGAAGAACATAATCACTGCTATGGTCTGGTTCTAATTCCAACAGATGTTTCCTTACCTTCTCACCAAGTTCGACGTGTCCATGAAGTCGACACGCAGCTAACAAAGTCCTCCATACAACTGCATTGCACTCTACTGGCATGTTCTTTATCAAATTGTATGCATCCTCAACTAAACCAGCTCGACCCAAAAGGTCCACCATGCACCCATAGTGCTTTATTGTGGGTTGGATGTTATAGTCTCTGCCCATAATATCAATACATCGTCTACTTTCATCAACCAATCCTCCATGGCTACAAGCACTTAACACCCCCAAGAACGTAACATCATTCGGTCTCTCCACATTCTGCTGTAACATCTTTGCGAAAAGTGCTAACGCCTCTTCTCCGTTACCATGTGACGCAAGCCCAAGAATCATGACATTCCATGAAATCACATTCTTCCGTTTCATGCTGCTAAACACATGGTAGGCTTCTTCCACTGCTCCACACTTTGCATACATGTCAATTAGGGAATTTGAGACCGATGTACTCTCACCAAGTTTGGTATGTTGTTGTATGAGAGAGGAATGAATTCGCCTCCCAAAATCCAGGGCTCCTATTGCACCACAAGCTGAGAGGGTCACTACCAGAGTGGCGTCGTCCGGCTGCACTCCACTCCGCAGCATTCCGCCAAACAGATGGAGAGCTTGTTTATAGTTTCGACAATGCACGTGACAGTCTATGATAGAGTTCCAAGCCACTAAGTCTGCATTTGGAATTTCCTCAAACAGGTGGTGTGCAGTTTTGATGTCCTTCACCATTCCATACATATGCATCAGAGAGTTTCTTACATAAGTATGAGTTTGGAGTCCAAGTTTAAGGATGCTGGAATGCAGTTGCTTTCCCAAAGTAACTGATCCCAATCCACCAATAATTTTAAGCACGAAAGAGAAGGTGAAAGTATCAGCTGCCACGTCACCTTTTCCCTGCATTCTCCTGTACAAGTCAATGGCCTTATCTGGTTGGTTAGTATTCCCAAAGCCCCTGATCATGGTGTTCCACATAAACGCATCGGGTTTATCGATTCTGTCAAAAACCCTCACAGCGTAATTCATGTCTCCGTGCCCCGAAACCGCGCAAAACTCAATGATCTTTCCCACTACGAGCGGGGTCTTATCGAACCCACTCTGGACTACACGAGCGTGCATCTCCTTCAAATGCTTCATTCTGGAACACTGCTTGAAAAGGGTCAAAACACTTTCTTGGGCCTTCCAAAACGCTCCGTCTTTGGGACTCATTAGTGTTATAAAATCCTTTCTCTTTTCACTGCGTTCCAAATCCCTCCCACATAATTAACCCGCAACCGTTCCTTAGCTTTCTCAACTCTTTTCTAAATTTTTGTGGCGGGCATCAGAAATTGTCTATTGTGGAACTAACCGTTAATTTCTGGCAATTTAAAAATAGAAATAAATATAAAAATCGAATTAGTAATCAAATTAGAAAAATATATATATCTTTTAAAACAAGTCATAAATTTTAAGTTATTAATTTAATCTAATATACCAAAATAAGAGAAACTTACCAAATGTTAAATAAAATAATTCATGAAGCAAAATGTGAAAAACTAATTAAAAAAATTATCAAACATAGAAGTTTTAATAGCTCTTATTTTAGATAATTTTATAATATATTTTTCATTGGACAAAATTAGTTAACTTAATTAAATTATTTTTCTAATTCAATTCTTATTTAGAGTGTGTTTGGTAAGACTTTTGATGAGTTTATAAACTCATTTAACTAGCTTATAAGCTACTTTTACCAAAATAAGCTTGTTTGATACACTAGCTTATTTTAGTAGCTTATAGCTTATTTTGATAAGCTACTTGAAGTAGCTTATGATAAACTAGCTTATAAACTACTACATTTTTTTTTCTCAATTTTGTCTTCACTAATTTAATTGAAACTTCTTTTTATCCTTTTATTCAATTTTAAATATTTAGTCACTAAACAAAAGTTAATATAAAATAAAATCATAAAGAAAAAACATTTTTTTTGTTATAAAATAATATTATTAATAATATATTTAAATATTAAAAATTGATTTTAAACAATATAAGTTCATTTAATTTAATTCTACTTTTTACAAAAAAAAAATTAAAAAATATTAATTTATTAAAAATTTGGTTTTAAACAATAAGTAAAATCACCATAAGCTATAAGCTTATTTTAAAAAATTTACCATTTTAAAAGTAGGATAATAATTTAAAATTATTTTAAAATATCATTTTAAAAAATTATTATCCTACTTTTAAAATGATACGTTATTAAAAATAAATTCAAATATTAACAATATTAACTATATCCTTTTATGTCATTAGACATTTATCAACTAGCTTAACAGCTAATTTTACCAAACACTTTCAATTAAATCAGCTAGCTTATAAGCTTTCAGCTCCCAGCTTATAACTTATAAGCTTTTAGTTAGCTTATAAACTTTTAGCTAACTTATCAACTAATTTTACCAAACATAGTCTTAACCTTATGAATCACACGGGTTCAAACATTAATTGTTTACATTTCAAAAGCAAGCATGACTTATAATTACTAGTTTTTCTCTCTTGGCAATATTTTGTCTGTGATTGTATTCTTTTCCCCTTGATAATATTCCCACATGGATAATATATATATATATATATATATATATATATATATATATATATATATATAGTTTTATATTAAAGATCCGTTTGTTACAATTTTTTTTTAAAGAAACACTTCTTTTTTAAAAAAAAAATAATAATATTTTTTTTTAGTTTTTCATGCTTTCTTCAGTTTTTCAAAATAATCATAAATAGAAAAGAATTTAAAATTTGACTAAAATTAGAAGTTATTTTGAATAGTTTCTCATGAAAATAAAATCAGTTGTTTCTTTAAAAAAAAATTATTTTTATAATTTTAAACAAACATAAATTAATATCTGATTTTTTTTTAAATCTCTAAAAATAATCACTAAATTATTTTATATCAAAAACACTTTTTTTAATCTATAACAAATTGGCCCTAAATCTTTTACATATACTATGTATACGGAAAATTATCTATATTAAGTTATATTTTTAGTCTCGGCTCCCTTAAATAGCTGTTCTATCTTTTACTAAGTTACTAACTTAAATAAAAATTCTACATACATCAACTTGTTCAAGAAAATACTGTAGTTACTCACTTACTTGCATTAAAATGTTTTGATAGAATAAATATATTGTTCAAAAGAAGTTACTTATAGTCTTATACTGATCTCTAAAGATTTTGGATTATATAAATTAATTCCCAAAGTTATCATCGTGCGAACAAATTCATCCTTTCATAGTTGTTAACTTGCTAACAAACTTAGTCCTTCATAAAGCAATCTCTCAAAAAAATTTAGACAGAAACACAAGTAATTTTTCTCCACTTGGTAAGCTCAAATTCAAATTACAACCCCAATACCTTATCTTGTATGTAAATATTTCCTGTTAATTTCCTAAATTTTCACATCGGATTCTTAAATTTTCTAATAGACGAAGCCATCACCAGTTGCTAAAGCGAGGCTATCAAATAATTAGTAATTGCAATATACTTGAAAATTTTCTCAAAAGTCAATATAGGACGAGAAAAAGAAACGCGTGGATAAAGAAATAAAAGCAAAACATAAGGCACCAGAATTCAATCTTCTACTTCCACAGTTCACTCATATATATATATTTTCTAAGAAACAGGAATTCGGTCGGATACAACCATCAAATTCAGAGGAAGGAGTAACTTGTCCTCAAGTCAACGTACAGGTTACTCGTGCGACTCTGAAGAATGATAAAATAAAGACGTTTGGGACATAGCCCAGAAAATTAATTTGGCACTTCAACTTAGAACCATATGTGTAATATGAATCATCATATTGAGAAGAAAACAAAAGAAAGGGAAAGAACTTGACAACCAACAGAATGACATAGCTAAAGAACTAATAAATAAGAAGCTCTTGTCAGAAATCTGCAAAGACAGCAAAAAGATCACCATTGATGTAATCATTGTCGACCAAACTGACCAAGAAGTAGCTGCCCCCCACCTGTGACACAAACAGAAAGAATTATCAAAACTCTAGCATCTAGCTGAAAACAAAAGTAAAAAATACAGCACTGCCATCAAATACAGTATTTCCTTTTATAAGGCAGTGTGCAAGGTTTTACAGGACCATAGATTTAGAAACCAACCTCTTCAACCAATTTCCTGGATGCATCACCCTCAGGGTACAAGCTTGCCCATCCTCTTGACCAAATTTCAAATGCCTCATCCTTCCATACATTGAAGCTGACAGGATCTACAATGGTTGGTTGTATTATCTCCTTAGCTGGGAAGACACCCCATGTCACAGCATTAACATCAGTTTGACCCACATTAGATTTCCAGCTCCCTTCTTTATTCACAGCCATATAAGTTAAAGATGTTTGATCCTTGCATTTATCAACAAGTGCATCCAGCTTTTCCTTAGAGCAGAAGAACTCTACATATGCCTTCTGATAAACATAACCACCAGGTCCACCCCAGCCTATGCCATATATCAAAACAAAGGATTTATTAGTGTATCTCATACCCACCAATATGTACAAGACATCAATACCCTCAGTCATAAAATGCACTGGACATTATCCTCAGGAAAATCTCAATATATGTTCTGTATCCCTATTTTGTTTTCAGTACTCTTCAATCTTCATTATTCATTATTCGTTTTCCAAGAAAGTATAGTCAATATAAAGTGGCCACCAGAAGTTCAGTAATTTAAGAATAATATTTTTCCTAATCAGCTTAAAAGTAGTTTAGGCAATAAACAATTTGAATTGATCTGTAAGACACCAGATCAGTAATATCTGTATAGGTTCAAAAGGCCATGTATCAGATTCGACATTATGTAATTTTTACCAACAAAAAACAAGGAAAAAGAAATTGGAAATAAAACGGAACTACAATTGCCCAAGTATGGTTGTATGCCGAATTGTGGCACCTTACTATCATGTTATCCATTAGCACAGTATCAGATTTAGCAAACCAAACCAGCATGCACAAACCAACAAGAAACATGGAAAAAGAAATTGGTAGGAAATTAAAAAAAACAGAACTACAGAGACAAATAACAAAACTAAAAAGGCAGCATTACATGCTTTGAATTTAGATTTGCTTTTATAGAAATGAATATTCAATATTCAGGTAATTAAAGACAAGGCACAAATCAGACAGCCAGTGCTAAGGGTTAACATGCCAACTTTTCATTGGTGAAAATATTTCAAACCAAAGATACCCCACTGGAAGACCATGTCAACTGGTAATCAACCCAATGTAAGTAACCTCTTTAAAGTTAGTCATTTATCTATAGCTAGTACAAACCAGAATGCTCTAAACCTACATTCACAAAATATCATGCATAGATAAAAATCAACTTCTTTTACACCCACCTACAGTAGGAGAATCTGACTTTTCCCCATTGACAGCCGGCTGGCTATTGATGGTGAGGAAGCCCTTCGTGTTAATCTTCTCCAGCTGCTCATTTATAATCTTTGTCTCTGGCTGAAGACCGTCTAGTTCTGACCAAGGATTGCTTCTCAACTTTCCAAGGCAATACATTCTAAACCTCTGATATGTAACAAAAGGCGTAGATTTAGATGATGTTGAAGTGTTAGTAAGAATACTCTAGCAATGTTCCAAGTACAGTAATTCCACCTCGTATATATCTTCAACGCTTTTCAAGGGAACTGCCCATTCTTCAATAAGCTTCTTGTCCCGTGCACGTGGCCGCATGAACTGCAAGAAAGAAATGATCAATTATAGCACCAGCAAATTACAAGACTTACCAATTTCTAAAAGCTTCAATGTAGTGTTTCATTCTTCTGCCTTGTTTTCTTTTCCTTATGTTTTATTCCATGTACAAAGTAATTAGGTTGTGCATATGGACCTCCTTTTAATACCATTCTATTCATTTTTTCCAAAAAAAAAAAAAAGGAAGAAAAAGAGTTTATACAGCCTCCTAATCACGCAACAAAACATGCCACCCAAACCCATGTTTTTCTTTCAAAGTAGGGCACCAAATAGCATTCACATTAAATCCAAGGTTTCAAATTGTGATTTACACTACAACCATAACTGCAGCCACAATATTGTGGTTCTGGAGGTTTCCACAACCACATTACAATCATAATTGCGGCTGCATCAACTGCATTTGTCAACAATTTTCCACAATTTCAGTAATATCAACACAATTTTGACCACAATTTAGAACCTTGATATTAAGTATTAACCTATTCGTTGTAGGAGAGATATGCAAAGAGTTTATGTTTCTTAAAGGACTATTCTTCTCATTAGATTCATCACTACAGTATCATCCACATTTGGATAGACAGGCAGCAGTTTTAGTTTCTGCATTTTACAAGTAGATTGCTCTGTCTACAATACAATCATGTCTGGCTGAATCATTGGTGGAATCCTAATGCAATAAAATATATTAAAACAAATATATCTCAAATCAAGGAAAGTATAATGCATATGAATAATCCAAAAAATTATAATCAATCAATTTTTATGTTGCCTATACTGGTAATCCCTGAAGTACTAATGAATCTTGTTAACAATTTATTTTACATAAAATGGTCTATTGTTTAACAATTGATTTTGATTTGCCGATAGTGTAAAGAGTTTTATATCATCTGTAAAAGAAAACAAAAGTGTAACATACACAAATTAAAATCACTAAGTAACCATATGCACCTGATAATCAGTTAATGCACCATATGATGGGTTACAGGAATCACCCCAACGCCCGTGTGGGTATTGATCCCATCCTATGGTCCTTGATATGTAGCTTTTTGGACGATTTGCCCTATATGAAAGTTGCATAAAGAAAGTAAGAAATTCTTCAGACAGGAACTCCCTTCTTATATTTTGGAACAAGCCATAGCAATTGCAAAGGTAACATACCAAAAGATTGGACGGACATCTTCTTTAACACGGAAAACATTTGCAGGGCGTCTCCAAGGTAAGGACCTAGAAATTTGGGACTCTTCAATTAAGCCAAGGTTCTGCCAGCAATAACATTAATATCAATTTTCAATTAAGTGAAGTCTTTCAAAAATAGCATTAAAAATATACACATCGCATGCAATAGGAGACAACCATTAGTATTGCTAATGCTGATTTCTCCATATTTAGTGTATAAAGATGCAATGTCTTAATTCCATGAGCTAAAATCTTTTTGCACATTTCAGTTCCCAGGTGAATTCCATAAGCCTTGACAGCTTCTTCGTTGTCCTTGATAGGCTCTAAAGCAGCCATAATGTCAGCTGGTATCTAGATTATAAATAAAACATTGTATTAGAGCCCATGACACTTGACTAATATAACAAATTGGTAAAAACTAAAAAGTAAACACATGACATAACAAAGATATATTGTGTGAAAACTTTTTCCCTTATACCTTCATCCCTAATACTATCTTGTTTAATATGTTCACTCATCCAACACAACATTCTTCTCTCCGCTACGCTAAGTTTATTCTCTGGTCAGCCTTTTACCACCTAACATTCAGTTCCATTAAATGTCATAATGTCATAACAATTATATGGCTTTCATGGTTGACCTCCAGAGCATAAATCAAATTGATTTTCAGTAATGTAATTCTCTTCTTAATCTCCACTAAATTACCCTTCCCCATAACTTCATAATATGACTCATGAGCTTTATTCCCCTAAAATTTGCACAATTTTGTATGTCTCCCTTGTTCTTATAAATAGGGATAAATAAGGATTAGAGAACAACTCCTCCACTCTTCCAGCATTTTCCTAAACCTCATAATTGATAGTTTAGGCATGACCAGAATGCATAACAGACATCAATGCATGTTGGGTTAATACTCTAGTAGTTAACTATCTATCTAAATGCAAGTAATTTTTTACCTAGCAATGTAATTTCTATACACTTGTTGAAGTTTAATTTTTATTAATATTCTCAAGTTCCAAAGGGCACAACTGATATTTTCTTCCAGTATACATGTATAAAGAGATATCAATATTTAACATCCAAGTGACTCTTTATTATTCCTTTGAGAATCCTCCTCCTCCACGGTCCTTGAGATTATTAAACATTTAGAATATTTAATACTAGGTTTATACAAAAAAAAAATTCTTACCTTTGTTTTACAAAACCCAGTCATGCGGAGAAAGCCCTTGTAATTATTAATGGGCATAATTCCAGGTACAATAGGACAAGTTATTCCAATTTGGCGACAGTCATTCACAAATTTGAGGAATATATCCGTATCATAAAATAACTGGGTGACAATCAGATCTGCTCCAGCATCAACCTATAAAAAGAACATAAACTCAGAAAAGGAGGCCTGAAAAAAGGCAGAAAGATGAACAACAAATTCCTTGCAAAATAATCCTTCTCCACCGCCCACCCCTCACTGTCTACTTTTCATTTTCATTTGGAAGAACAGCCATGTTTATCAATAAATGCAGCATTTCTCATTAATATTTTTTCCTTCTTGTTAAGCATGCAAGTCACGGATTAAAAGAATTCCCTAAAATTATGTTCTAGAACTGATAAAAAAACTTTTAACACGTAAAATGGGTGGATTCTAATTCAATGACAATACCTTGCTCTTCAGGTAAGCAAGATCATTTTGATAACCTTCAGGTGTAGCCAACCCATCACTTTCAATAACATCCGGATGTGCCTCTGAAGAGAAAGACAAAAGATTACAAGAGAAAATGATGGTGGAAAAAGGAGCAGAGAAGCACTCAACAGAAAGTGATAATGAAGTTGAAAATAATGATAACAAAAGTAAGAAACCTGGATAACCAGCGATTGTAATGCCGAAGTAGTCACCATATTTAGCTCTAATATGTTTCACCTACAAAAACATCAGCATCCATAAAATCAGGACTCAAGACCAGACAAGTGGCCGAACTAACAGGATCAACAGCTACTATCAAATTTTATGAAACTAAGCTTAAAGTTTTATCATCACTAAGAATGCAGTATAGTGTTCCATAACTTACTGGAAAATGTTGTCTACATGTCCAAAAGTTTGGTTTAAAAAAGTATATCATTGTTTGTATTTTCAGGTTTATTTCCTACGTTCAGAGCGGTAGTCATTTAAAAATATTTCGAAATGCAAATAAAAACATCTCCTGAATAAGAGGAAAGTAACATCTCTTTCCAGGAGAGGCCATTTGACACAACAAATGAGACACTGAGAAGTTATAACAGAGTCAGAATGTGACTCTGTACAATAGAAAGCTTTTCTTAACAAAGGCTTTTACAAAAATGTTTTCCAGGAAAATAGCTTGAACAAAAATATATAGTTTAATAATTACTCATTTGGCCCCTATACTTGCACCATTTTTCGATTTGATCCCTAGAAACTAGACATTTTAGTCCCTACAAATTGTCGCTTTGGCAACAAAATTGTGGTGGTTTAACAACCTCAGAAAATTTGTAGCAGTTTTACCTAACAAAGTTAAAACAAAATAGTCCATGTGTAGGGAGTAAAACATCTAGTTTCTAAGTATAGATACCAAAGCTTAAAAGTAGTGCAAGAATATGGACTAAAAGAGTAATTAAGCCAATGTATATTCAACAAAGTCCTCTCATTCTCCACACAATAAATGGTGTCCAAAAATTATAGACTTGCTCAGAGGTGAATTGGTAAAATGGAGCATGAGTGAGGGTGACATAGTACTATACAGATCCCAGCTGACCTTGGCAAAAATAGAATGAGTTATATAAATAAGGAAGAGAAAGGAATTGGTACCAGGTCGCGTGCACAGGCAAAGCCGCCTTCGACCTGGACGAATTTGTCCTGGCCATGTGGGGGATCACCTCGAAGTGCAAGCACATTTTGGAGGCCATTGGACTTGATGGTGTGAAGAGCATGGTCAATCTTCTCAACAGGCATGTTGGTGCAGGTGAGGTGCATCATGGTCTCCACACAGACAATGTTCTGCATCTTGTTGGCAATTTCCAATGTTAGATCAGCCGTTGTTCCTCCAGCACCCCAAGTGATGTCACAAAACGAGGGATTGTGCGCCACCATGCGGTCCATCCTCTCAAACAGATTGTCCACCCCATCCTCAGTCTTGGGGGGGAAGAACTCAAATGAGAACACCACCCTGTTTGGATCAGCTGCCGCGGCTGCTTGAATTTTCTCTATGATCTTCATTCTTTTTTATTTTTATCCCTAAGGCAAGGCCAATCAAAGCAGTAAGTAGAGTAGATCAGCTAGATCCAACACTCTATCCTAAAACAAACAGACATGTGTTATTCATACAACAATATTTTTTGTATCTATCTCTCTCCGTCACATCATTTATTACATCTCACACATTTCTCTCTTCTCTCAAATAACATTTGTCAAACACAAATATCAGTCGTTAGCGAGAGAGATTCAAAGTAGTGTATACAGATCTCAGCCAAATTAGGAAGAGAGTTTTCAGTTCTAGATCAGAATAGCATTAAGAACGGAAGGGGAAACCAAAACTTGAAAGGAATGAGAGCAATAGTCGTACCTTGTGAGGTGAGGTAAGGTAGGGAGAGATACACCAAGCGCGCAATGTAAGGAGCGGTAGTGTGGTTATTTATAGACGAAACGACACAATTACAAAGGTAGATCTGTGACTGTTAGTGAAGATGGTTGGTGGCAACTGGCTACCGGGTATCGGTCCCTTCTTCACATGGAATTTATGGGTGAGGAGAGTGACACCACGATTTTTCACAAATAGTTGGAGAAATTCTTTTTCATCGTTTTAATTAAAATAAAATGGGTTCAGCTAGCACTGTCAAATAAATAATTTTGAAATTAGGAATTGCTGTTTTGGTCGTATGAATCTCGAGTCATAAATTCTTTTCTACTAAGATCTGTATTTTTACAACGACGGCAATAAGAAAGTCCTCATGCATCTACGAGTTTCACCAATCTCAACCTAAAAACAGTGATAGAAAAAAAATTATTAAAATTACCATTTAGTTATTAGTACATAACAGTATAAATAAGTGAAGTGACTAAAATTAAGGCCTTATTGAAAGTGCTGGTCAATTTTGAATTTTAAAAAAATTTAAAAAATTAAAACTAATTTTTAGTTTTATAATTGGGTAAAATATGTTTTAGGTCCATGTACTTTCAGAAAAGCTTAGTTTTATTTCCTGTACTTCCGAATTAACCATTTTAATCCATGTATTTTCAAAAAAGCTTGATTTTAGTCCATCTCCTCTGATGGTGTTAATAATGTTAACGGAAATACAATTTATAACGGTTATAAACTGCCACAAAATACACATTCCTCATGTATTTAAACTCAACATCATTGGCGACTAAAAACTACCACAGATTATTAAAAAAATAGATACATAATGTGTCGTCGGTAATGGAAGAGACGGACTTCTCGTTGAGTTTGAGTCTGTTTCTCTTTGAACAGTGGAAGAGAAAGTGTGTTTTTTTCACTGTTCAAATCATTTTTTTTTTTAATATCCAAGGCACTATCTAAATCTCTTTAAGGACGAAAAACAAAATAAATATAATTTGCAAGGACTAAAACCAATTTTTTTTTTTTGCAAGAATGAAAAGCAAAAAAATGCTAAATTGTAAGGACTAAAAAGGTATTTAAACCTTTTTTTATTATTGGCCCGTAGTCTAGTCTATCAACCTTTATGATCAGAGCTTAAACAAAAACTAAGAGAAATGTACCATAGTATAGCTTCATAAAAATAATCATGTAAAGGCATCAGAGCAATATGAGCATATGAAGATCAAAGCAACATAGACAACCAGTCATATATTAATGGTGAACAACCATAAACAAAATATAGTATGTATTGTATCAGAGCATAAAGCATAAAAAAACAACAATGCTCATATGATCAAAATCCTACTTCTCCCCCTTTTGTCATCAACAAGTAGGGTTCAAAGAAAGAAAATTGAAGTACATCATAGTCATTGGGGTGGTTGTTGAGGTGGTTGAGGTTGATCTTCTAGTGGTGGTCGATGTTGTTGTTGTTGAAGTTGTTAAGGCACAAGAGGCAGCACTTGATTTAAAGCAACAAGGATGGGGCCCAAGTTTGCCGGCAACTGATGTGTAAAGGCATTGTTCAACACTTGAAGTTGACCAGAAACTTGGTTTGTAATCTCTTGCTTTTGTTGGTTCAACTGTGCCTTGATGGATGCATCAATCATAGCTTGAATATGTTTAGTAGTCAAGCCAGGTGCCACTTGTGGTGAAGCAACATTTATAGGGTTCACCTTAATAGGTGACTCACTTCGTCTAGCGTCCACAGTTGGGGTATTGACAGAAGAAACCACCAATTGGCTTGATGGCATCGTCCATTGTAGCTTCAGCAGCAACTACATAGGTATCTTCCTTAGGCTCAACATTTTCCATAGCCAAATCCACCAAGACTTCAATGATGGTTGTTGTAGCAACATCCATCTCAACCTTATTAGCATCATCCAACTGCTTGATGTGTGCAGTGATATCGTCCATTACACACTTAATCACTTTATCAACACATTCATCTTAATGCTTCTCAGAGGTCTCCTTGTACAAATCATAAAGCAATTGGCCAAGCAGTATAGCATCTCAGTTTCTTCACCCAATGTTGGATGGAAATTCTTCCTTACAGGGCATGTTGTAACATCATCAAAGTTGTAGAATCTGCATCCTTTGGACCTTGCTCGTTTAATCCCTCCAGTGGGTACTTCAGCTTTTTCCTCTTCACTTAACATTAACCTTCCATCTTCTTTGGCAATATCCCATATGTGTTATTGCCATAATTTTCTTGCATCATCTTCATAGAAGGTCTAAGTGAGCCTTATATGATTCTAGACGCCATCTATCATCTCCAAGAATTTCTGGAATTCAACTTTGGCTTTCATTGGTAGCTCTGGTGACTTTGGCTTAGAGACCTTCTTCCTATTCATATCCATGATAAGGAGTGTATTGCATACCCTATCAGGATAGAACTTTATCTCAGTGTTTTCCTTTATGTGCAGTGTTGGAAGGTAGGATTCAGCCTGTTTCTTCACCTTCAATTGTCCTTTGATAACTCCTGCACATGCCAAGTCTCGTCCATTAGGAAAGAAACCATCTTCCATATGGTATAGTGGTCTGAACTTCAGTTTGCTGGCCTGATGATCACCCTATTCTCTAGATTAAGATTGGTGGAAGTGGTTGCAAGGCTTCTGAATATAGTTGTCTCTAAGTTATCTTCTTCTTCATCAGAATTGGACGCTATTCTCCTTGTCTTTTGTTGTTTGTCCTTGCCTCTCCTTGTAGTTATCTTCCTCTTGTTGTTGGCTTGCTTGGATGTAGTAGCCTTATTGATGCTTATGCCTACAACGTTCTTCATCTTCTCTTCTTCCTTGAGAGTAAGAGGTATTACATACTAAATAATATCTAGATGTTGAGTCCGAGGTACTGTTGGTTTAATCACAGCAACGACGACGACGATCATGTTGATGGTGGCGATGGCAATCATTGTGGTGATGGTGATGACAACCATGATGGTGATGATGATAGGTTTGAGATATTTTATGATGGGATAAATTAGATCTTAGATATTTGATTTTCTAATTGGTGAATCTTTTAGAGATTTTATGGTTACAGGAGGTTTTAATTTAAATTTAAAATATTTTTAATCTAACGATTGAGATTAATCATTCTCATTCTCACATAGGATGATTATTCTCATATGATATATATATATATATATATATATATATATATATATATATATATATATCTTTATCTTTATTATAATAAAAGTAAACAAGTTTAAGTGGGAAATTTTATGCAATTGAGCGGAAAATTTTTAGATAATATTTTTTTCTATTTTTTAATTCATAAAATTATATACATATATATGTTTTAATTAAGATAATTAATATTATTTTATAATAAGGTATAATTTTAAATTAACTAAAATAATTACAGTGCACTATTGTTAATTTGAATTTATAATAATTTTGAAAGGTTGTATAATCTTTATCATTATCTTTATATTAATAAAAGTAAATATTTATATTAATTAATAAAAGTAAAGAAGTCAAGACGGAAAACTCTTATTTTAATTTACTTCTTTTATATTTGCTCAAAATAAGGATAATTTGATAATTAAATTATTTTAGCAATTAAGAATATTTTTATGACCAACTTCCTAATTACAATAAATTTAGAGTAAATAGTCAAATTATCTTGTACAATCAAGGATCAAGATGTTGTAATCTGTCACATAATATGTTATATTTTTCTATTTATTCTTTCTATTTATTGTGTATTTCAATTTAAATTTAACATTTATTTTGACCTATTAATACGTCACATAATATGTTATATCTTTCCATTTATTCTTTCTATTTATTGTAATGTAATATGTTATATTTTTCAATTTATTATTATTTCTATTTATTGAGCATAATCTCTTAATTATTTGTTACTCTTAATAAAATTAATTTTCATCAAATTTTAATATAAATTTAGATGAGAACGCAAATCTTACGCACGGAATTGTTCTTGCTTACACACAGTGACGGATCCAGAAATTTTTAGTTGTGGGGGCAATCCTCACATATACAAATTAGTGGGGGCAATATTCATGTTATAAATTATTTTTTAACTAAATTTTAAATTATGGGGACAATTTCTAACTATACATATACATTATATTAAAAAAAAATCTTGTGGGGGCAATTGCCCCCAAAGCCTCCAAAGTGGATCCATCCCTACTTACACATGTTTTTCTTCTTCTTCTTTGTGTTTTTTTGTTTTTTTAATTTTCTTTTTTATGTACTTTTATTTCTTCTTTGTAGGTGTTTTTTTATTGGGAAGAAGAAAAAAAACCTCTTGCGTTTTACCAGGTGTTTTGCAAGATCTAATGAAATTGTTTTTGTTAATGTTAACGTGTTCTCATCCTATCTTGGTAATGTTCACATCTTATTTTTAATTATTTTCATTATAGTTTTTTTTATTGATGTGAGATTTACCGTAAGCGCACGGTTGTTGTCAAGTAATAAAATTATCGTCTCCACAGGGACTGCATTTTGGCTGTGTAATTTTCACAATTTAATTAAAATTAAACAAAAGGGAAGATTTGATTGGATAAGAAAATATTTGAAAAGATTAAATTGAAGAGAAAAATAAAGATAAGGTAAAGATAAAGATAAGATTAAAATAAGATAAAGATAAAAGATAAAATAAGATAAAGATAAAACAAATATATGATAAAGATAAGATAAAATACAACAAATATTTGAAAAGATTGAAATCAATAATGAGAAAACTTCCAGGATTGGGTTTCGCACCAAGACTTCCTATTAATTTAATCTTTCTACCTCTATGTTCTTGTTGGTTCTCTTTGAAGGTGAATTAACCTAAGGTAACCTTTGTTCCCTCTCAGGATATAAATGTGTATCTAATTAAATTAACCCTTACTCTCGTGGTAATTAAGTTCAATTAAATTCATTTAGTTCTTTGTTAATTCATTGATTCCTCGAAGGATTAAACCTATTTTCGTGATTTAATACCTAAGTTCCTCCCCTATGGATCCAACGATTAGGTTCACCTCTCAGTTCTTCCCTAAGCATCTATGATTATGAAAAACGGTGGCCAAACACTTCGCACGGATAAAAGCAATAGAAGAGAAATCAAGAGGAGAAACCAAAAGAACATAAAGATAAATCAAATAAGCATAGTAGTTGTCAAGGGCTAAGCCCCAATCCTAGAACAAAAAGACTACTCACTCATAGTCATGGAAACAACAATGAAATTAAAGGAAAACATAACAAACCAGAAAAAGAGTTGAAGAAGAAGAAGAATCCTCCGCTCTATCTCCAAAACGTATGCTAATCCTAAAATTCAGAGTGTGTCTAATCCTAAGTAAAACACTCTATTTAAAGAGAATGGGCTAAGGAAAAGATAAAGATTTAAGCCCAAATTACAATTAAAATCGCAAAAGATAAGATTATCAATCTAGTGCAGGTCACGACCATGACTCTAAATGTCACGGCCATGACAATTTGTTGTCATGTGCGAAGCTGAAGGTCAGATTGGGTCACGGCCATGACTCTGAATGTCATGGCCATGACATCTGTCAGGGATCCAAAAATGTGGAAATCAGCATTGTCACGACCATGACTCTGAAAGTCATGGCCATGACTTCTGTCAGGTGACCCGGTTGTGCTTTTCTTGTAATCTTCAAGTGTCCCTATGCCCCTAGCTTCAATCCTTGGAGTCACCATGCATCTTTCTCCTTGATTTGATGTCTTAGAGCTCAAGAAACAGCCTTGAAACATGAAAATACCAAAAGCGTAACCGGTTCCAAAAAGAAATGAAAGACAATGCAAATGCAAGGTAAATGAGTCCAAAATGTAAGAATATGCAATATTTCCTAAGTAAAATGCTATGCATGAATGATATAAAATGCAACGCATCATTTCTTTTCAAATGTTGTTTAATATACTACATTACAGATAGTCTGCATACAAGACCTTTGCGTCTAATCTTAAAAGGTTGAAAGCAGTAGAAAAGATATCAAGGGAGCTTCAGGTCTAAGTTCTGTCATCATATTCTAATGCTTGCTTCTTATTTTTATTATTTTTCATTTTAAAGATCTATAGGTGCTGGTATAATATTGCATTTGATTTAGCGTTTCCTTTTCATGGTAGGTTAGTGTTTTATTTATTTCTATTTTGATTTAATATTTTTTAACTTTTATTTATATTTTGATTTTTTATGTTACATTTTGTTTATTCTTATTGATAATATATAAAATTATGATTCACCAAATTTTTTTATCATCCAATGAATGACTCTTATCATGATTTTTATTTATTGAATTTTGTTCCCAGTTCTTTAAACAATTTTTTTATAAAACTGCTCTTCTTTTAAAAGTTTGAAAATCTACCAATTTAATAATTAAAATTGACCATTTTTTAATAATACTGTAAACGTTTTTCTTCAATTTATGGTTACTTTCCTATTTTGTTCAATCTTTAAATCTCTTGACTCCAGTTTTGCTTATGATTAATGGTAAAAAGAGAGAAATTTTAAAACTATAATAGATTTGTTCATCTTTTAAAATGTAAAATATGTTTTTAATCCCTATACTTTTACTCAAAATTGGTTTTAGTCCTTATACTTTTAAATCGATCATTTTAGTCCTCAAAATTTGATAAACATGTGGATTTAGTCCCTTACCAGTACTAACGTCATTAAAGGAGAGGGATTAAATTTAAATCCATATATATTTCAAAGTTTGAGGACCAAAATGGTCGATTTGAAAATACAGGGACTAAAACCAGTTTTGAGTGAAAGTATAAGGACCAAAAACTCATTTTACCCTTTTTTAAAAGAAGGGGATTCATCAAAAATAAAAGTAACAATTTTTTATCACTTAGTTTATGCATTTGCTTTAAAAATGCACCAAATTTTTAAACTTATTTTTTTCATTTTTGCATGTCTCTGATATAATTTGCAAAAGTCGTTGCAAATTTAACAAACACTATTTCATTTATTACAAGTGTCATGTAATTGAATCTGTCATATATAGTTTTTATGCCATGTAAATTATTATAATTTGTCTTTAATGGTGGAAGTTTGGAAATTATTATATAGACATATAGAAACTATTATAAATATTTTACACATACACATAGACTATCTCTTAATTCATATATCTTCGTTGTCATTTCTATCTAAAGAGAAATACTTATTAGTAGTTATCTATAATCTCATACAACACATAGAATTCAAAAAATATAAATATATTTAGTGCTAAAAACTTTTTGGGACTTCACAAATTTAATAATAAGTATTTTGAAATTCTGATTAGTTTTAATGTCACAAATCCATGGCAAAAGATGTTTTTAAATATTATAATCACTATGAAAATTAGAGTTTGATGAGCATGAATTTTGAGTAGCATTCATTTTTATTTAAAAAATCTTTTTATCTTACAAAATCTTAAATAAACTAGTAGGATATTTAAAATTATATTATTTATATCACTAAAAATGATGGAAAAAATTTACACATTATTTTTTATTATTACTACATTTGAATAGATTAAAATGTAATATATTTATATTTTTTTAAAAAAGTATAATTTTGAAATTAAAAAATGTAATTTTAATGCATATGAAGAGAAGGAAAATATTCATCATAGAAATTTTGGTTGATGGAGAAATAAGGCAAGCATGAGATAGTAGTGTATGCCACTTAAAAATACACTAATACTAGAAGTAAGGTCTTATGTTAATTATATATTTAGTGATAAAAACATTTTGAGATTTCACTAATTTAATTAATAATTACTATTTTGTAGTTCTAATTTATTGTCTAATTGTCGACTTCCAAACAAAATGTCATGTATGAATAAATTATTTCAAGTTAGTGAATGGTAAACATCTTCAAAGGACTTTTTTTTTTTTTTAATAACCCAAAAAAATAGGACTTATTATTTTTTGAAGTATTTTTTTTTTGTCAAAAGTGGTAAAACTAAAGCTAGTCATTTTATAAAACCATAGTTGAAAAAAAAATAGGGATGAAAAACATTCTCCAAGACATTCAATATTGCCACGTAACAACTATGTAAATCTCACATGTTAGCAAGCCATATGAATGTCACGTGTTGTACTACTCGGACTCGACACGCCGCCTGTGAGGGGGGCGTCCAGTCGAGTAGGCAGCTTGGCCAACTGAATAGAGACTCGACCATCGTAAATTAGGAAAGTAGGAAAGCTTATCTCCCCGCCTTAAAGATAAGAAAAGATAGAGATCCTATCTCTATATCCATTATCCTCACCACCATTAATGACACTTATATCAAGTAGCTAGGCCATGGGCCTAGAAAACTCTATATAGTATATATACAATCTTAGTGACATCAAGATTCGTGATTTCATGGTGCAACCTTGGGAGTTATGGTTTACTCACTCTTAGAGAGGCCAATGCCTGTGCAGACTTCCTTGCAAAGCGTGGTTCTTCCTCTACTAGTTCTTTAGCTATTATAGACTCATGTCCTCGTGAGCTTTCTGTTTCTCTGTCAGCTGATGCTACATGGACTTCTTTTCTTAGGCTTTAGTCTCTTTGTCCTTTTATATTTCCCACTGATAAAAAAATACAATCTCAGTGACATCAGGTAATCCAATTTGATTTCTAACCATAATCTCGATACCTTCCTTTTTATCTCTGCACCGCTAGCTTGAACATTGGAATGTCTTTGCAGGTACCCTCAACCGTCGTGCACGGAGGAGATGTAGGAGGAGCAATTACAAAAGATGTTCTGCCAAATTTGGTAGGAACACGTGTCATTCATGTCACACAATTTGTCACATAGATATCAAATCACCTAAAAATATTAGTAAGTACAATGTTGTTTTATGCTTTGGTTAGGCACATCAGCAATTAACTTAATAGACAATAACTAAAATTAGGTGTTTAAAAATACAATGACAATAACTACTAATTTGAAAAGTTGTGGACTAAAACTAAAATTGGCAAATTTTCAAGAACTAAAATCATCATTAAATCTACCTAAAAAAAACATCATTAAATCTTAAAATAAAATAGTAAATAAAAAGTTACAAATTCTTAAAATACCAAAAACTCAGTTGAGTCCATAGTTTTAATTTTACAAAGATACGTACAGTTGCAACTTATAAAATAATAGGATCGTGATAAGAAAAAAACTTGGCAAAATTATATAGGGATTTATATATTAATTTAACCTATGGATTTTAACTATAACATTTTGAAACTCATTTAATTAAAAATTATATAAATTACCATAGCAAACTCATTTAATTAAAAATTATATAAATTACCATACCAAATTCTTCCTCTAGTGCAATCTGATGAAAATGCCTTGTCTGGCATTGTTCCACTTTAAATAATAAATTGCACTTCTTCTAAAAGAAAAAAAAAAAAAAAAACATAGCAAACTCGCATTCTCTTTTTTTTATTTTTTATTCATGAATCTTGTTTTTGATGCATAAACTCGCATTCTGTTTGTTATTACAGTTTATGTTTCAGCTAAACTGCTATTAATTAAATACCCAAAATGTTTTATTTTTCTTTTTCTTAATATGGATAGTTGCTGTCACGGTTGGTGGGTTCAGTAGGTAGGGATTTGGTGGTGGGCCAAATACTTGCGCGGTAGTTGGGATCTTCGTATTGTCTTTTTAAAATTAAAACAAAGAAAAAAAATCTAAACGTGTTAAATAAAATACTAACTATCAAGGTGTCTAGTTTAACTGTGTAAGTTATTATAAATTTTTTAGTACCTATCTTAATTCCTACACATCAAAACAAAAAATACATACTAACTTCGAGCAGAAAAGTAATGAAGAAAAAAGTCAATAATTTAGAGAAAATGAGAATTTATAGGTACAAAGATAACCAGAAAATTACAAAAGATAAATAGAGCCAAAAAAGTAATAAATGATAATAAAATAGATATGGACAGTCACAAATTAATTATTTATAACACTCCTTCTTAGATATTCATTATTTAAGAATGTACACCCTTAAAACCAGTGATGAAGATTCAAAAGAAAATTTGGAGGACCAAAATAATTAAGCTTATAATATATAAATTAAATATAATAGCTTTGATAATATTATATTTTGAGTGATTTTAAGCATTTAAATATACTATTTAAATATTAATTGTTTTTTAATTAATTATCTTTTATGATATTGAAAAAATACTATTTTATTAATAACACTTTTTAAGGGGGTTTTACTACTTTTAAGTTGTTGAAAAAAATTAGAAAATTTATTAGTAAATTATTTTTGTAAAAAATCTGCAAGACATAAGTTTTTTATACACTTTTTTATGAAAATATACAAAATAAAAAACATTAAAATTTTCTATGGATTTTTCAACAAATTTAACGATATAATCATATTTCAACCAAAAATAATAGCAAATTTATCCAAAAAAAATTACAAGAAAATCACAAAATTCATAAAAAGAATTTGCATGAAAAAACCACAAGAAAAAATTCCACGCAAGAAAAATTTGCAGGTTTAAGTTATATTGTATAAATTTTTCTATACAAAATGGAAATATAAAAGTTATAGAAAAAAAAAACGAGTTTGAATAATGCAAAAAAATATTTTTATGTTATAAAAATAATTAATTAATGAAATAGTTAATGTATGAGAAATAAACAACTTTAAAAAGTATTAAAGAATTATAAAAAAAAAAATCTTTGAGATCTTAGACCCATTTCTCTCTGTAATGTGATTTATAAGATCTTAGGTAAAGCATTGGCAAACAGGCTTCATAAAGTCATTTCCAAATGTATCTTGGAAGAACAATTGACATTCATTGAAGGGAGATCAATTTTGGATAATGCATTAGTTGCCTTTGAAATTTTGCATTACCTGAAGTGTAGAAACAAAGGGAGAGTAAGACATGTGGCATGTAACACCCTAAAAATTACAACTCAATAAATATATATTTGTGTGATTGAGTTATGATTTAATTGAAATTTGTTTCTTTTAAATAAGAAAATGTATGTTTGAGTAATTAAAATATAGTTAGTATTATTGTGGGATTTTTGAAACTTTTACGTGAGTTCCGTAAGTTATAAAAAAAAAAAAAAGAGAGAAGGGGGTGTTCTTAGAGGAAGGAAGGTGCGAAAAGTAAAAATCTAATTTATAACCGCCTCATTCACGTGAAGCTTCCCGAATTCGATTTCTGCATTTCTTTCTCCGTTTTCTATGCTGTGAGCTCTAACTTCTCTCTAAGTTTTGAGCATCAAATTTTCATCTTTCACCGTTCATTTTTGGATATGTTAAAGAAGAGTTCAAGAGCTTCAATACCCACCGATTGGATTTTGATTTCGTCGAAGTATGGAGGGGTTTCTTTTTTTTTCTCTAAGCTATTTTCTTATTTTCTTGTTAAATATGGATTGTGGCTGTTGTTGATGGTCTGTAAATAATTTTAAAAACCCGAAATAAGCTACTTGTGATTTGGGTCCCGTGACTGTGTGGATTTTTCGTCTCGATTTTCATACATGTTTTTGATGATGTAAATATATTTTCCTATGTTTTGATGCCTCTGGATGTCGTGGTTAGGGATGTTCAAATTAATTAGTTATAAATCTAGTTAACTATAACTGGAGATAACTGGTTATAAAATATCTAGTTAAATAAAACTAGTTATAAAATATAACTGTTTCATTAGTTAAACTAAAGTTTGGTTATTTGATTTTTTTAACTGGTTAAAAATGGTTATAATATATTTGATAACCGGTTATGATAATCTTCACTCGTTTTTTTTCTCACTCTTCAGTCCCCTCTTCTGAATTTTGGATACTACTGGTAGAAGTCCTCTCCCATTCATAAAAACTGGAGTGTGTCAATTGAAGAAATATACACCGTTGATCAAAATGAGTGAACAAGATCTATTCATTCGAAACGTAGTCCCCAACTGCTTTATGTATTTCTCTGACGTAGATTGAAGATAAATTGCTGAACTTCAATTTTACGGGGTATTTGATAAAAACCAATTATACATTTTCTCTTATTTAGTTAAAAGAAAAAATCATTTCTAAATTATTTTTATTTTTTAATTCAAAACTTTTTTTTCTCTCATTTTTTCACCCTATATTTGATTAAAGTATTATTATATTAGATTTTAAAAAATTTAATTATCAAATTAGTTTCTTAAATTTTTAAATTATTATTATATTTTTTAATTTTATGATCAAATTAATTTTTAAAAAAATTATTTACTACTCACGTTATATATTATTTCAAAATAATGATTAATAGTACTATAATATATTTATATTCTTGTTATGTTCAAAAAAATCATTTTTTAAATTTGTTATTTATTTAGTTTATTAATTTAACTACGACATTTTCCTTTTTTACATTAAGACTAGGAGATCTACGCATGATACAATTTCCACACTTTACATGATATCATTATGACAATCCCAACCTCCCCGTTTGACTGTTTCTGCTCCTTTCAGTTATGACTATGACTAAAATTAGTAGTATAATAATAAGGTAATAAAAAATGAGCAATGCTAAAAAATACGAACATATAAGTACGAAATAGGCACGAAATGATGTGTTTACATTTCATTGGTTAAATTTAAATTAAAAAAAAATGTGAAAAAAGTGAAATTCACGGATATGTTATCAAAAAACGGTTTTGGCCAAATTCGTGTGGTATTTATTCGTACCATTAAGTATTTCCCATAAAAAATTTGTTTACTTATTTTTTAGGACACAACTAACAGTTAATTATTTATTTATTTTGAGTGTGACATTATTTTGAGTAAGAGATCTATCTGTGCTTAGTGCGGACATCAAGTTCCGTTACAGACGAAGAAATTATTATAATTGTGACTGTTTTTGCTTTATTCAATAGAAGCATCTGCACGAATGTTATAAAAGTGTCCTTTTTTTTTTGGTAAAATATATTTAAAAAGTTTTTGGATATTATTGAGTCAAGATGTATTTATATATTGTTAAAAGAAAATTTCATTTAAAAATATTATCAATTTTAAATTTTATTTTTTTAAAATTGATTAAATAATAGTTTATATAACCAGTTATGAATACATAACTAGTTATATATCTGGTTTTAGATATAACTAGTTATATGACTGGTTATATATTGATAACCAGTTATATAACCAGTTTTTAAAAACAATAACTAGTTATATCAAACCATAACTAGTTATACAAAACTAGTTATAGTTATGGTTACAATAATTACTTGTAATTTGGTTATTTAATAGATATGGTTATAGTTATTTGAATAGCTAAATTATGAGCACCCCTAGTCGTGGTATTTTTCTCAGATTTTTTTGAGCACTGTAACTATTTTTACCGGAATTGTTTTCGAAAACTGTTAATTCTGAGAATGGGACTGTTTTGATTTTTACAAGAATTTTGGGACACGATTTTGGAAAAATGGAACCATGCGTTCATTTTATGTATCATGAGGGTCATCTCTGAATTTTTTCAAGGTTAGGAAAAGTCGGGAAGTAATTTTAGAAAATTATTGTTGTGAAAAACGAAAACTGGACAGTGGAGAATTCAAATGGGGAAAATATCTTTTTTGAGCGAATTTGGCTATGAGAAAACTTTGTAACCTTATTTGAATTATGTAGAATATCTGTGAATTTTATCGGAATTTTATAGTAAATTTTGGTAATTATTTATGTTTTTATATGGGAGACTCTGTTCTGAGATAGAAATACTTTAAAAATTCAAAAAGGGTAATTTTTGGTGAATTTTTGGTACTGAGGAAATTATATGTGATGGTCCACAGGTTGGAGATATTCTCTGTAAAATTTCACATAAAACGAATTTGATATGCTATTTTCTAAAAATATGGAATTGTGTTTTACATAGCATGTACAGTCACTGTTTTTAATTCAAAAATAATATTTGTGAGTTGAATTTTTGTGAGATAAATTTATATGATGAAATATGTATGATGTATAGTTTCTCTGTAAAATCTCATGAAATTTAAAGTTGATATGATGTATCAAATAATTTTTGGTATGTGTGCACAACTATAAGTATATGCATGAAAATTAATTAAGTGATTTCGTAATTATGCCTAAGGTCATTCGTTGGACTTGCTAATGGATATTTCACCTCAAAAGGGAAATTCCTATAGAAAATGTGTGTATGATGTTGTTTAATGGATTATGTTGAGTTATTGAATTATTGATTATTAATGATTGTTCTATTATTAACTGTGAATTGGAGACCGGGAGGAATGTGATCCTCGGGCAAAGAGTGCTGAAATTTGTTTGTGCATGTGAATTGCTTGTGATGGTTTGTTGATTGTGGGAACGAGAATTTTTCATTCTTGTGTGGGAGCAAATGAACTCCAAATGGAGTACATTTGTGAATACTAGAAGGTCATTCTAGTAATCAATAATATTCACTATGAGCAATAGTGAATCAACTATAATTAAGAGTGTGAACTTAATAATATTATGGATTAGTAATTAGGAATTACCTATGCACATGGAGGATGCCGGATGTTTGGACTTAGAAAGGAATTTAGGACCCTTGCATGGATTTGGGCAAAATGACTGAAGTAAGCATAAAATGTGAGAGTGGGTGAGGATTTTCATAAAACAAAGTAAGACAGTTAAGAATCATGATGTGGGTCATGATTGGGTAAAGTGCGATACGCACATGTGTTTGAAAGTTTGTGAATTGTGATTGTCCGAATCGTGGTGAGAATCGAAAGGAGGAAAGAACCTCCAATGCTAAGTCGTGTGAGACGGTTGAACGGATTTGTTCATGGACAAAGCTTGAACGGATAATTGCGAGACAGGTCGTGTGGAGGCTTTATCTACGGTGAGCATTGTGCTTGTGAGATGACGGGGTCGTAATGTTTAACCACTGTGATAGTGGGAGAGTTTGATCTCCGTGTTGTATGTCTGGGACATATGTTGATTGAAGACCGCCGTCGAGTACCTTTGGTAGAAAAGCTCACACAAACCTGTGAAAAGTCGCGTGGGATATTTCAGCTGCGAGTTATCTGTGAACCAAGGTCGGATTGCGAATGACGCGTCACTTGAGGTGATGAGATCGTTACGATGTAGCGATAAAGGCAAAGTCCTTATTTATATATGCATATGTGAGCGTAGAGGTGGTACCTTTAGCTCGGCGTCAATTCGTCCGCACCTGTACCATGTGCAGCGGGAAACCCACATGCGACGAAGAAAAAAAATAAACTCTGTGAGAGAGTGTTGAGGAGTCAGTCCTCGGAGTAATGGATGACCACAGTTGGTACCTGGGAGATGATCGTAAGGCAGGTTGTTCTTGGAGGGTAAGGCACTGAGTTGTGACGATAGATCACGTAGCTGACTCGGCCACCCTGACAAAAATACGAGCCATCATCAGTTGGTGAGAGCCCGCCATTGTACCATGGTGAAGGGTGTACTCCCAACAGTCATCCAACTCAAAAATATGTAAGACCACTGAGTTCTGGAAGTTCCAGTGGCAGCTGGCCAGTGTGAAATAATTTACAAGAATAGTTGTGGAAACGAATAGGTTTCGAGTGAGACTCGTGAGAGCACCACTGTGAAGTGGTTGATATTGTATGTTTGTTTGAGACCGGAAGGTCGTTTGGTTGTTGGTTTAGAGGAGGAGAGAGACTCACTCCATACGCCTTTATTTTTCAGATTTAGACAAATGATCTTATGCAGACAACAAAGATGGAACGAAAGGCTACAACAAGCACCGTGAACACGAGTGGATGTTTTAAGAGAAAGAAGAGGATCCTTCTAGGATGTTACTTGGGTTGATTAGGTATTTTTGAAATTTTCATTGAGTCACTGCTCTGAGTCTTAGTACTTTCTTGTATAAAAAGGGCTAGACTTGATTTTAATATTATGATGTACAACTCTTTATATGTGGCTCAAATGAATAATGTGTTAAATTCCAAGAAGGTAAATGCATGAATATATTCGGTGTAATAGAATAATATAATACTGGATCTGAGGATGTTTTTAATTAAAGAAGATTTTGTTATGTTTCATGGTTTGCATCGAAGTTAATGTCTTATAAAATGAGTCTGATTTATTAAGACTGATATTTCATTAAAAGGAATTTTTATATATTAATAAGTTATTGGGGATGATTTTGTTTGGAGTTTTAAGTAACAACCTTTTTAAAGGAAAAACAAATCTTCCCGAATCAAAAAGGCTATTTTCAATAATTGGATATTGAATTACTTCACAAATTTCTTAATTAATAAGAAAATCTTTAATAGTAAAAGAAGGGGGTGTTACATGGCCCTTAAGATTGATATAAGTAAGACATATGATCGCATCGATTGGGGATTCTTGGAGGCGATGATGTGTAAGTTGGGTTTTCATCATCAGTGGATTAGTTAGATCATGCTCTATGTGAGGAGTGTGAATTATATTGTATTGGTGAATGGTGATAGTGTGGGTCCTATTAAACCTGTGCGAGGCCTCAGACAGGGTGACCCTCTATATACAAATTATATTTATCATTTGTGCATAAAGATTATCCTCACTGATCCATAAAGTAGTTAGGCAAGGGGATACTCATGGGGTGAAGATTTGTAGGGATGCTCTAGTTATAGCTCATATGCTCTTTGCATATGATTGCTTTTTTTCTTTTTTAGGGCCTCTACCCAGGAGTGCATCAAAATGAAGGAGATTCTTTAAATGTATGAGATGGCTTCTGGATAATAAATTAACTTGCAGAAATCTAAACTTGTTTTTAGTAAAATGTCAACCAGCAGTTCGTAGTGATATTATTAATATTCTAGAAGTCAAGGAAGGTCTCAGGTCTAGTAAGTATTTGGGAATGCCAACATCCATTGGGAGAAGCAAGAAGGCTACTTTTAATTATGTAAAGGACCGTATATGGAGGAAGCTGAGTTCGTGGAGAGGAAAGTTGTTGTCCATAGCAGGGCGCGAGGTACTTCTTAAAATTGTTATTTAGGCTATTCCTAAATATAGCATAAGTATTTATTTGTTTCCCCTTTCTTTGTGTGAGGAAATCCAAAGGATGGTGAATTATTTCTGGTGGGGATCCCATTTTAGGAAGTCTAAAGGTATTAAATGGTTAGCTTGGGATAAATTAGTTATGAGTAATGAGTGTGGTGGTCTCGGATTCAAGGACATCTATGGCTTTAATGTAGCAAGGCTTGGGAAACAAGGTTGGAAGTTCTTATCCAACCCTGATGCTTTGGTTACTAGAGTCTTCAAATCTAAATACTTCCCGAGAGGGGTGATAAACCATATTTTGTAAGAATTGGGATATGAGTTTTAGCCCTAAAATGCTCTATTTTATGCAAAATATTTTGGCAAAACTCACATACCCTAGAAACTTGATGCGTAAAATATGTTCGCTTAGGGCAAGCGTATCCTACGCAGTAGTAACAGTGGACTTTAAGTCCGGATATCGAAGCCAAAGGACTAGTTGTGTTTCCATAACAATTCAATTTCGTGGCAAACTAAACAATTAGATTTTAGAACCAAATTTAGAGAAATTGTGTTCAATTATTCCTTTAAGAAGAATGAGAATTAGAGCAGAAAGTTTAATGTAAGAACGAGTATTACAAAGATAACCTAGGATTGTGATTTTACATGTAACCCCTCTTCCCCCAATTCTAATCCCAATAAAATCCTTAATTAAGTCAATCGCTAGCGACCTCTTAAAATCATAAGTTAACAATTGGTCATAGTTAACAACGTTGTTTCCCTTAATATAATTCTCGATTAATCTTGGATGAATTAACCTAAGGTAAACGATAAATCTCATAGAGGTTGACTAATGGTGTTAATATAGTGGAAATCCACACAATAGGTTTGATCATGCAAATTGTACGAATTCAATCACTTCACGGTTCGATTAATCTCAAACAGCTAATCATTGACAATGGATTAATTTAGGTTCAAAGTGATCAGTTCTAAAAAGTAATTAAGACAGTGAAGAGATACAATTACTAAATAACATCAAGGATTTCATTAAAATCAAAATTAGGGTACAAGGGTACATTTACATCACAATCTGGGCTAAGAGAAATTAGCCACTCATGGTTATGATTAAGCCAGATAACTCAAAAGAAGACCTAAAGATTACAAGAAAGGAAGAAACTTTATAGTGACGACACCCAATGATGTTCTCTACGTCCTATTGCGGCTAATGATCTCTCACATAACCTCTTTCTTGCTCAGAACCCTCAATTTCATAAATAGAGCAAAAGATAAAAAGAAAAGGTTTTTGTTCCCTATTTATAACAAATAAAATGTATCCGACTCCACAGACCACCACGACTGTGGTGGTATGACCACAGCCGTGGTCCTTGCATGATCTCAGCCTACTTTAAGATTACCATGGCCATAGTCAATTTACCACAGCCATGGTCAATGTACCACGACCATAGTCAGAAAAATGACACTGATGCTCTCAAATTGGGCACTTTTACCATGATTGAGTTGATTTTACCACAATTGTGGTGGTTACCATGGCCATGGTCAATTGAGCACGACCGTGCTCTTCGGGAGATGCCCAAATATTATTCAAATCATCCTTTTTAAACTTTGAAGACCAACTTATTTACTTCCAATTAGTAAGTTGCCAAAATTTCAACATAAGGACACTTTAATTTACTAAAAGAGGTGGAGCATGTTCTGATCTAATTAAACCCATTCCCACGTTTTTCTTCATAATTGCCATGTGTCCAAAAATTTCAATGCTACACCCTCAGATTATGCTGACACAGGCATGCTAGTCAAATTTAAAGAGAACCCCATTTTCACGTTTTCTTCAGCTTATTACTTAGATATAAAAAGCTTAATAATAATAATAATAATAATAATAATAATAATAATAAAAGGGAAAGAGACAATCCTTGATATTATAAAATCAATTGTAGCATGCAGAGTTGTATTCTAACTTTGGCACTTCCTTAACGAGACTCCAACAGTCTCTTCCTCTTTCATTTTAAATCTTCTCTTGTCTCTCAAATTTCTCACTTCAAGTCCTATAAACACAAGTTTAAGAAACATAAAAATCAAGATAATGATTCTATTCTTGCCTTGATTCACTCTTAGTAATGGTAAGTTGTTCTCAAACTTTCTCTTCTCTTTTCCTTATTTATAAAATATCTTAACCTTTTTTTTTTCATGCTAACCATTTCTATTTTTATCTTGTTCATGGAAATGGTTTGTTGTTGGATTAATGGTGATTTGTTCAAGACCTTGTTCAAAGAACTAAATTTCTTCCACTTCCCAATCTCTAAAAACTCTATCTTTTTAGCATCTCTAGAGGTAAGGGAAGCTTGCAATTCTTTTTTTTACCGAATGACATGTGCTGTTTTGTGTGGTATGACTAGCTTGATTTCTATTATTTGTTCTTGTTTGCTGAAAGCTTAAGTCATAAAAATGACTAAGTTTGCGATTTATTGGTATTACTTTTTCTTATTTAATTAAAACTCTTTATCTATTAAAAATAACAGTAATTAGTGTCTAGATTTGTATGAGATAAAACGTGATATATAAACTTTATTTTAAGTTCATAGTCCTTTTTTTTAAAATAGAAAAAGAATAAATATAATATTAAAAATGTAAAACTATAGTCGGTGCTTAATCACTAAGAGGCACAAAAGCTTGGAGGTTATAAAAAGTACATAACACATATATAATATATAATAGTAGGAAGATATATTTGCTGCATGAGGATTGGGGACTATATTACGGTATTCTATTTTGATAGGCAATTACTGGAGCAATTTGTTTGCTGTTATGATATGTATATTCTGTCATATATGTACGGTGGTCATGGCTGTATTCTTTTCTAGTTTGAGACACATCATGTGTTTATAACCAGATTTATTATTAATAATCATTTTGCCTTCAAAAAGAAAAATATTAAAAATGTAAAATAGATTTGTTTCATTAATATAGTAATGAAAAAAAAATTAAAATTACGAGATACCTCTTGACCTGGAGCTTAAGGTAGTGTAGTATAAATATTGGTTAATGATTATCATATTAAAAATTTTATTATTTGTCAAAAAAAAAATTCTGTCAAAAAGAGAGAGAGAGACACGAAAACAAACAGAAAAGTTAGCCACTGTAGAATTGGCTAAGACATTACCGAGGACCAAAGGCCTAAGGCTAACAAGGTAAGATTTTTTATATTTAAGTTTAATTGTATAGGAGAAAGGTTAAAAATATAATAATCATGTAATAATGTTAGGAGCTTTCGATAGATAAATGTTAAATTTATAAAAATATATATATAATAAAAGTAAATTTAATTATTATTTCTAAGTTCTTTATTAGTTGTAATAAAAAGAAAATTATTATTTAGTAAAACCTTTATTTGACTTAAGTATCTAAAATTTAAATCCTTAAGTAATGTAATTAATCCTAATAAATTTTAAAATTTAACACCCTCGATGATTAGGATAACAATTAATAATTTTCTAAGAGAAACCATAATGACCTGAGTTATTCGGCATTTTAGTAATCGTCGAAGGTATGAGAAAAATAGTTGTTGAAAATCCTAAGGGATTTTGTTATATAAGACTTTGATAGTAAGGTGATGTTTTTGTTTAGTACCTCGTGGAAAGGCCTGGCCCATGAGAGGTGGCGGACATATCTTGATATGTCTAATCCACATAAGAGGAAATCTAAGTGGTGATGTTGAGTTTATTGAATGTTGTTTAGTAACACACATTCATGTATAAGTCGTTGAGGAACGTTGAATAAGTGTTGGGAAGGCTAGTGGAGGTACCATTGGCATCCTTGAGGATGTATGGATGCGTGAATCCACATGAGGCGGGGACCATTGCAAACCCTGTGTTGTGGTGGCGACCACCCACATACGTATATCCTGACGAAGCCACAACTGCTCCAAGATCAGATTTAGTGTCGCCCTAATGGTTTTATTTTGACACGTGTCGTTTTTCTTGGATCCTCGTGATCCGGTGTTGTTGTTGTTGTACCATGCTTAAGGGACACATCAGACTAATCGCTCAACATGTTGGAGATCTCCATGGAGTCAAGTCTGTATATATGTCATAACTGTTATCGAAGACATATCTACTTTATTATCTTGTTCATTGTCTTTATTGAATGTTAAGGTTTCATATTTTGGTTATATGAATTGTTAAGTGTAGATTATTCTTAGTTATATAAGCTTACCCTTGCATTGTTTGTGTTTGACTGTGATGATAGCGACGATATGTTCGCGAGAGCAGAAGCCGGAGACGCGTCGGTTCCTAACGAGGCTCTACATTAGACTATTGGATAATACCACTGTAAGACGTGGAGGAAGCGTGGAGTACTTCATCCCCGGTCAGATTTGATGAGCAGCGGATAGGATGTCATCAGTTGGATCGCAGTTATATTTTCGTCTCTGTTGTCCTTAGGAGTAGTAGATGTTTTGGCCAGCTAGGGAGTGAGTTGATGTATTAGATTTCCCTCCCCCTTTTGATGTACTATCGTATGGGTCATCTCGTACCAGTATGTATGCCATCTTTTGAGATACTTTGTTGTGTTTGGTATATGGGTTGTAGTGGCATAAGGCACAGTACTTATGTTTTCTGCTAGTTATGTTATCTATGCATGTGATTCAGTATGTTCTCTTACTTTTAAGTTGAAAATTTTTGTTGTTGAAGACTAGTTTTGAAATCGCGAAAAATTTACACGTTTTTTATATAAATAAATTAATTATGCGTTTTAATTAAAATAAAATAAATTTTGTTATTTCCGTTGAAAAGTGTCATGTAGCGAAAGCGGGTCGTTCCAGTGGTTTTTATTGTTACAGTCATTGGACCAGCAATCCTGAGCAAGAGCTAGCATGCTCTTTTTGGAGTTTGTGGGTGAGTAGAAACGACACAATTTGAGGGAAATAAGGATGTTAATATTGTGAATACAGTGAATCGAGCTGAAAATGTCCTTAACGATTGGCATTTTGCAAATGCTTTGCATTAGACCAAAGGCACAAATGATGTGGATCTGCAAAATATCAAATGGTCAGCTCCTGAAGATGCGTTCTTAAAAAGTAACGTGGATGCTTCAATTGTTAATGAAAATTATTCCACAGGATGGGGATTTTGTATAAGGAACAATGTTGGTCATTTTGTTAAAGCCATAATAGATTCTCATCAGGTCTGCTATGATAGCATTTTGGGAGAAGCCTTCGGATTTCTGTTTGCTCTAAAATGGGTTGTATCGTTGGAATTACATTCGGTCATCTTTGAGTTGGACTGTGAAACTGTTGTGGACAAATTGAAGTCTGTTGTTGAGGATTATTTAGAGGTAGGTGCTTTCTTGAGAGAATGTAGGACTATTCTCTCTAACCATCAAAATTTTAAAGTTAAGTTTGTTAGGAGGCAAGGCAATATAGTGGTTCATGTGTTGGTAAGGGCAACCATATCTTATGCTTCTTCCATTACCTTTTTTTATTTCCCTAGTTGTATTGACTCTTAAATTGCAAGTGAAATGATATAAGTATTTTCCAGTAAAAAACAATATTATAAAAAATCTTATTATAGAAGCAACTAAAAATATAAATATAGTAGTTGTGCCAAAGTACTTTCTCAGGTAAATTTTCTTTAAAGATGCAGGTAGTTGAAGTCAGTTAATGGATACAGAGTGCATTATTTTTAGATGATTAAAGAAATTTTGTTAGAACAAAAAGAGTTAAACTTTGAACTTGAAGTGCATTATATTTGAAATTTACTGGCACTAATCTAAACTTACCATGTTTGTTGGCTAGGTTTTTATTGAAATACATATATATAAAAACAGCAAAAAGTTTGGGCGGCCATGTCCCCCCTCAGCCACAAAGGAAGCTCTGCCATTGGTTAAAACCTTACTAGGAAAAATTATGTGGGTTAAAAACCCACTGAAAGGAAAAGAGTACATCATCCTTCAATATGTTATCATTTGCCTTATTAAAAACCTTGTCAGGAAAATCCAATGGGACAAAACTATGATGAAGGGAAAAATAATGCAGAATGTATTTATTTCTCCCCCTTATGTAAACAATCATCTTTAAGACGACAAAGTGCAATCTTGTGAACCAGTTGCTCAAAAGTGTTCCTTGACAGTGACTTTGTAAAGAAATCTACTAGATTTTCACATGAACGAACCTGTTAATATTTATATCACCATTCTTTTGGAGATCATAAGTGAAAAAGAAATTTGGTAGAATATGCTTTATTATATTAAAACTTATGCTTGTAACCCCAGGTGTTGCTTAACTACTCGTGCTGAGCTGTGGGATATTCTATTCTATATTCCATAAAAATTGCTTTGGAACAATGCTTGGAGAGACTTATGGTAGAATATGATTATGAGTGTGTTCTAAAGTTGACAGGTGGTTACCCATAAACACATTTTGCTTTCCTTTTCATGTACATATGATTAATCAGATGCTAGCATATTGTGAGATCCAATGGTCCATGTAAAGAAAGAAACGTGTAATGTTTTCGATGGTTTAGCAAAGCTAGGTCATAAGCTTAGTTATGACCTTCAAAAGTTTACTAACATTTCAGTTTCGTCTTGAATCTTGACTTAATTGATAGTAGAACTTTGTTCTATAGGTGATCTCTTTCGGGCTTTTGCCCTTCTGATCCACAAACTCGAAAAATATAAACACAAAAAAGATTTAATTGTATTTCAAAAAATTTCGACAAAACAAAAACTGTTTTTTTCTCTTAGAGAATAGGAAAGACACCTCTTCAGACAATAACTTAACAACTTTGTTAGTTCTCTTAAAATATTATTCAAATATAAAAATTACGTTATTATCAAATTTGTTAATATCTATAAACATTAGATATCCTAGGATTTAATAAAAAAAACCTAGTTATCCGAATCAGATTCTTATTAGTAAGTACATGTTTAATTAAAATTATTTTTCTTTTTTTTAAATAATTATTTTTGTAAAATAATCGTACACTAAAAAGAACAAAATAAAACCAGACTCATAAGCAACACAACACAACACGTAACAAACATAAACATAAAGCTTGGTTGAGGGCAACGGCACCGCACGGTTGCCCTATCCATTTCCCAGAAGGAAGTAAAAATGCGGTCTCAGATGGTTTCACTCTCAGCCTCAGCCAACACTACCTTACTGCGACAAGCTCTTCCAGTTTTGGTCAAACCCTACAAATCCATTCCCTCTCGAACTGCTCTTACTCTTAGTCGTGCATTCCTCTTCAGCTCCACATCTAATTCACAAACCCTCCTACACATTAATACTCAATTTCTTAGACCCGTCAAGTTATTCTCTTCGCGCAAGTTTACTTCACGCGCCACCCATGTCAACGATGCTGGCTCTATTGACTCGCCTCTGATACAGTCCATGGAGAAGAAGGTATTGTTTCGAGTAAACCACCATTTTCGTCCTGAAACTAAGGAAATTTCAAATAAATTCCAAATATTTTAGTTGTTCCATTTAACTGATTTAGGTTCCTAAACTTAATCATTTACTGTCCCTAATTAAGTCTCATTTTTTTTTACTCGAATTGTATTGTTTCGATTGTTGCTATTATGGAAAATATTTGCAACCCATTAGGGGTGCCTGCCGTTCTCAACATACATAGACTTGTTCTTTTTTTTTTTTTTCTTCTTATAATTTCGGACACAAGTTTAATGAATTGGTGGCTTCTCTGTCAATGCTAAGCTGAATGCTGCTCGTAACTGTTGTAATTTGTCTAAAACAGCATAGGAGTGTGCTGACTGCTGAGCAGTGAGGGGTTGAAGTAATATTTTCTCCCTCAAATATTACTGCTCCATTGTTAACCGCAACAACTTTTTATCTTTTTTGTTTTTCTTGCTTTGTTATATGATTTTCTTACTTACCTTTTAAATGTCAACGTGCCCCACCAGATAAAGGAACAACTCAATGCAGAATCAGTCACCGTGAAAGATGCTTATGGTGATGGTCGGCATGTTAGGTGAGAATTTTTTTTAACCATTGAAATGAAATTTGGTTTATCGTTGGACTTCATATATATGTGTATGTGTGCGTTCCTTTTTGTGTATGGCATCACCAGTCCCTTTGGCTGCATCTTCTAATTTGAACTTAATTTGAAAGCCACATTTCAACATGCCCCTAATAATCAACAAATGGCAAGTGCTTTTCCTTTGGGAGCACTACTCAAAATAACAATCCATAAAAAAACACCAATATTGAGATTAGGTAAAACTAAGTTTATAGCCAAAAGGAATTATTGAATAGCTTATTATAATTAATATGTTTGATATCGATGGTCCTGTATTCAATAAACAAATATCTCCTCTAGATGGAATAAGATTCTCTTTAAATAGTAAATTTGTTCCATCTGCTAGAGCTTGAAAAACACCAAAAGGACTGGTATATTCAGGTCCAATATGTTGTTATATAAAGTATAAACTAGAAACTGAAGAACTTGGAAAAGAAGTTGGCAAGGGGTGGCTTGGGGGAGTGCAGGGAGATAGTCTATGGAGTGTCTACATTGAACTTTACACAGGTGGCAATAATTTGTTGAACATGCAAAAGTAATCCTTTCAACAAGAGCAAGTTTGGAAGAATCATAGAAGCCCCCACTCAAGATTGATGAATCATTGGAGATTGTTTGTTTATTTCATTAAGATTAAAATGTCATTAATTTCTTGGTCACTTTCCAATGGATGACAGAAAGTGAGGCTTTTAAGCTTTATAGATCATGACAAATCACTAGTCACTAGCTATGACATTCAAGGGATAATTAATCTTGTTGTATACTTACTGATTTTGTGTCTTAGAATTTGATTGTTGGAGATCCCACATCGACTAGTGATGGGGCCAAAATACTGTATATAAGTGGGGGACAACCTTTAACTTACAAGCCGGTTTTGTAGGGTTGAGTTAGACGCAAAACCCACATTCTGATATGGTATCAAAATCTATCCTAGCGATTGTTGTTGGCCCCATCGTGCCATCTACTATTGGACCACCCGCAGATGTTCAGTCTTGTAAATTTCACGCTCGAGATATGCAGTTCTCGGCATGAGGAGGGGTGTTGGAGATCCCACATCGACTAGTGATGAAGCCAAAATAGTGTATATAAGTAGGGGACAACCCTCACCTCACAAGCTAGTTTTGTAGGGTAGAGTTAGGCCCAAAATCCACATTCTAAGATTAATTTAAATATTCTTTTGATTAAAGAAGAATGTTTTGTTAGAGAGAAAAGAGAGAAAATACAAGTAGGGGGGAGGACTAGATATCCTCTAAAACATAGAAACTGAATGGCAATGAAGTTCTAAGAGCCTCAAAGTGCAATAAACTAATAATTCCATCTAGAGCATGTTTGGTTAAATGTTGGTGAGGCCAAACTTAAGTTTGCCAACGGATCCGGACCCTTCCTTTTGCGTTCATTTTGCTTTGGTCCGTTGGATTTATCTCGGAATTCATGCAACAACAATTTGGACTGAAAACCAAACATGTTCCTAATCTCTATCAGAAATGTTAACTCCCTTAAAACGGATCATGAGCTGAACACCACAAAAAATCCACAAACACAATAACATTACATATTTTGTTGCAAAGAGAAGTCCTTGAAGAAGTAGACACTTTGCCCCTCTCACTCACAGCCCACATTGGTCTTGACTCTTGAGCTACACTTCCAGGCCTATTGGCTGATGCCTCCACTTTCATGACTAAACTCATCAAATATTTCTTGTTGGGTTGCATCATGGGCTTTTCAAGTTGGGTCGGGCTCAAATTTAAATCCAATTATACAAGCCACATTATAACAATTATTCTCTTTGCCTTGTATTCTTGTCCTGTTCAACTTCCCAGTGGTGCCACTCTCACCTCTATATCCAAGGGCAATATTTTTATTGAACAAGGGAAAGATATTTAAGAGTAATGTCTGTACTTTTTATTTTCCAATGGTTTTACTGCTTTTGCTTTTACTTACTACAAGGAGTGCCAATTTCTGTTCATTTTAAAGCTTGTATATATGCACTGGTGTTTCTTCATCAATGATAATGTGCTTATTCCCATCAACAAAACATGGCACTGAGTGTGAAAATCATCATCTAAATGAGACTGCTTTTCTCCTTGCTCCTTCATCAAACTGTTAGTTACACTTTGTTTTGGGGGCAATGTTTTCCTTACTGATTATTGATTGATTTATCATATACTGTCTCCTGTTCTCCAAAATGAGATTCCCCACCAAATTTATATGCCCAAATAGCCTCGTTATCTTATTTCTCCATACATTTTTTGCTTTACACCATTTGTTCGAATGCACAAGTGAGTTGGACTTTTGTAGCATATTTATGTATTCCGATTCTACAACTCTATATACATGGATAGTGCAGCTGTTAGAGCAACTATTAGTTTGGCTATTTAAACATTTTTTATAGAAAAAGAAGTTCAAAGCAGAAGATGGAGAAGTACAAGGAATTTGGAGGATAGGGGATCATCCGTATCAAAAAAGGGGAAACAGAACAACAAAGAAAAAGAGAAAACATTAATGGGGCTAAGTTTTGCACCATATAAAAAGCCAATTGCATAATCTTATCATAAATATTATGACATTACACCTCAACCATATATACAATTCAACACTCCCCCTCAAGTTTGATGTAGTAAATATGTTTTATAGCCGGCCATTTGAATGAAAGCTAATATCAATATCTTTTGAAAGTATCTTCTCTCATGAAATAATAGTCTCTTCAATGTGTTTGTTCCCTGCATAACAACTAGATTAGAGGCTATGCATGTTCCTCACAAATCAGCTGAATATCTCATTCTTCAAAGTTTGAGGATGAAATTGAATGCCACAGAGAAAAAAAAAAAAAAAAGGTCTCAAATTGAACCATGTCTTGTTAATTTTTTATATCCTCTCTGATAGAAGTTTTCCTTGAAGCAAGGTGCCTTTTTTTTTTTTTGTACTAATAGCTGCATTTGACACTTACATTGCACAGCTTGGCTGGGGCATAGCTCTAATATGTGGTTTGATGTTGCAGTATTGATGTAGTAGCTACTGCCTTTGAGGGAGAATCAGCCGTTAATAGGCAAAGGATGGTTTATAAAGCTATATGGGAGGAACTTCAGACTGTAGTTCATGCTGTTGATCAGATGACTACTAGCACTCCTGCTGAAGCAGCCGCAAAGTGATAAAGGATCATGAGAACATACATTGACTGCTTATATATGGGGGTGAACTAGGAGTGTTTGTGCTCTTCATAAACTTTTGTATTGCTGTTTTTCTATGAATGAATTCCTAATTTTTAAACTACCATTACAGTATGTTCACATGCAACTGGACATCAGTTTTCCATTTCACACCCTCAGAGTTTCTATATTCATTAATTTGCCAGACAATGCACTTGGTCAAGCAACCAATCCTTTTCTCACTAGGTGAGGTTGTCTTGGATTAAATAATGCCATAATGTTTTGTTGATTAAGACTTTCACAATTCTTCACACATGTTCAAACCACCTAAGGTGAATTTCTACAATCTTTTCTTCGATGAGTACTACCTAAACTTTTTCCATAATACATTGTTTTCTAATCCTATCTTCTCTAGCATGTTCATTCAACGGATTCTGATTTTTGTTACATTTAGTTTATTCTTTTGTTGACCTCTTATTCTTTTGTTGACCTCTTACTGCCTAACATTTTCATCACAAGTTTTATAGTTGTGCATTAAATTTTCCTTTGAGTTGTATCCTTTTGTCACATACTACACTTAAAAGAACTCCATTTCACCCATCTTGAATTTTATAATTTTCATTGAGTTTGAACTTTATGCATTGTCAGTGTAAATTTTTTTACAGTCAACTAATTAGAAATTATTGTTTATATGACTTTTAAGAAAGTTGTAGTAAAAGTCAATAAATTCACCATATATAACAATTTGTGATTGGAGGATAATGTAAAAATCTTTGACATTGTCAATGTATATACTATTTATTCATTTACATTTATTTTTAGAGCAAATTACACTTGCACTCCTTGAACTTTTATTGAATTATACACAAAACCACTTTTTTTTCTACACTAACTCCCCTTAATATTTGGAAACATTATACGGACACTTTATATATTACACTGATTTTTCTTAATGTTTGAAAACATTACACTGTCACCCCTTTATATATTGCATTGACACTCTCTATAAGGAAAGTTCTAAATATTAAACAATGAGGAATATTGTGTGAAATTAAAAAAAAAAATCACTATTTTAGTAATAGAAAGTGTCCAGTCATCACTTACACTTACACGTATAATTTTTTTTTTCATTTTTTCACTGCGCCTACTCTCTTTTACTCTCTCTTTCTCTTGCTTTTTTCCATGACCTTGCAAGGCATAGGTGGGACTTTTCTAGTTTGAATAATAGATGCTAGATACTTAAGGTGACGTTTACTTGTAATTCTATTTTTTGTTTTCATTTTTTGTTTTCAGTTTTTAATTACAAAACTGCCATATTGTTTTCATTTTGTTTTCTATTTTTCGAGATATGTACAAGAAATAGAGAAAACAAAGAAAAAGCCGTTTTTAGTGCTTCCTCTACAAATATTAGAAAACAGAAAACAAAATGAAAACAATGTGACCATTTTGTAATTAAAAATTGAAAACAAAAAATAAAAATAGAAAACAAAATTGCGAGTAAACACTTCTAAATCTTCTAACTTGGTAAAGTATACTTTCCAACAAGTTTTGCCATTATATTATGGTGATTTCACTTTTGGTAAATTTATATTCCATGTACAATATTGGATTAATTAAGTTTTTAGTTCCTCAAATTTTCAGATTCTAATTTTTAGTCTCAAATTTTTTTGACAACTTCTAGTCTTTTATTAATTTTCTGTTAGTATTTTTAGTTCCTTTAAAATTTTGTCCATTTTTAGTCCTTCATTTATTTTATATTTGGGATTAATTTTGATCAATAAAAATAAACAAGGGACTAAAAATGGACAAAAAATTTTACAGAGATTAAAAATGCTGACGGAAAATTAATAGAAGATTAAAAGTAGTCAAAAAAAAGTTTAGAAACTAAAAATTAGAATTTGGAAAAGTTGAGAGACTAAAAACTTAATTAACCCTAGATATTTTACATAAGCAAAATCCATGAGTTTCCAATGCCTGTATGCACATTTCTAACTTCATTATTGCTTGTCTCTCTAACTAGAATTATACCATTTACAAAAATTATGCATCATATCACAAACTTCTAGATATGTTCCACTGTTCAACGAGCATGTATAAGACTAAGGTAAAGAGTTAAAAGCTCAAATTGATCCTTATTACAATCTTATGATCATAGGAAAGTTTGTTGTGTTCTCATTTTGTATTCTCATTTCTCACCATAATTGCGCCAGTGCCCCTTATTCATGTTTTCAATCGTTGAAATATGTTATACGAATCTCTTTCTTTTAGAGGACATTCTACAATATCTCTCTCCATACTTGAACATAAGCCTTTTTTTTAGCAAATTAAAGCAACACCCTTGAGGTTTCGTGTAATTATACAAGTACTCCTTACTTTTTTAATCATACTTTCCCCTCGCGTAGAGATGTTAGTATAAGATTTGAGGGAATATCAGTGTAACGTTTTCAAACATATAAGGGGGTGTTAGTGTAATGTTTTCAAACTTAAAGGGGATTGGTGTAGAAAAAAAAAGTGGAGTTATGTGTAATTTGATAAAAGCTCAATAATTTACTTTTTTTTTTTTGTCTTTAATCGCTGAAATATTTGTTATATAAATATCTTTCTTTTATAGGGCATTCTACAATCTCTCTCTCATACTTGATCATACACCTTTCTTTTCAAAATAATAAAGACTAAATGTAAATAATTTTTGTTCCTACTAGTGAGTAATGACCTAGCTTTAACACTCTCACTTTATCGATTCATGTCATAGAGATTTGATAAAGTTATATGTTTGTCGTTAATTGTCTAAGGGGATGCTATTCTCATCGTTAATTGTTATTCTCACCCTCTACTGTTTAAAATTCCTTTGGAAAGACATACCTACTCCTGCTAACATTTCTTCACACCCCTCCTCCTTCCGTTGCACTCTTTTCTCTCTCTCCTTCTCCATTTTTTCTTCCTTTTCTTCACACCCCTCCTCCCCCTCCTCTTCTCTTTCCGCTACACTCTTTTCTTCCTCTCCTCATTTTTTCTTCACACCCCCATATAATACTTCATGTTTTTCTTATTTTTTTAACTTTAAATTTTATTAAAATTTTGTGTAGATATATTTTAATTTAAATTGTTTTAAAATTGTGTGATATATGTATATATTATATGTATTCATTATGTAAGTTATTTAGATTTTTATGTTATATATTTTGTTATAAAATTGATATTTTTTTAGTTTATATGTGTTGCTAATTTAAATTTTGAAGTTTTTTATATTTGTTAATTTTTTATTAATATGGATTTTTTAGTCAATCTAATCCTACAAACACTACTCTCCATAATACCATGTACAATATTAGTGGTGTGATTTGCAATTTACTGAAATGATTAATAACATGTTTGGAAATATGTTGAGAAGTAAAAAATCACATTTGAAATATGAAAACTATAACTATAAACTTCTTAGAATCACACTGACATGAAAAATCACATTCAGGATATGAAATCAAATATGCTATAAGTGTATCACGTCATATTCCAACCTTGGGGTTTCAATTAACTTCTCTGTACTTGATACGCTACACAATTTTGAATTTATGAATTGCTATACAACTATACAAGTTTTGACCACGTGAAAGAAAAAACCTATGCATCCCAAACCCCCCTTTTCCCCAAAAAAAATCCCCATAGACAATTAATAGGTCATTTTTAAATTTGTTTCATACTACTGTTGCACACTAATTAATGGAAGGTAATATTGGATTCATCCCAAGTCCATATCCTCCAAAACTACCTGGTTCTGCATGCTTCACCCTACCAAAGTGTCTAATATGACGCAGAAGTCTTGCTAAGAAGGTATTGTGGCATATAGTCGAGCTGTCACAGACCAAAGCTAAATGTTTGCGTGCTCTTGTGATGGCAACATTGATTCTTCTGCTATCCCCGAGGAATCCAACAGCTCCCAGTGTGTTTGATCGTACCTATTTTATTATTATTATTTAAAAAAGGGAAAAATATGTTAGTTCATGTGGAAGACCATTACTAGATAAATATTTCAACAAAGTGTTTTTCAAAATCAGAATCTCCTAGATGGATCACGTATCTCAGGATTTGAAGGTTCCATAATCAAACTGATAGTAGCAATTGATCATGCTATTAAAGAAAATTTTTACATAACCACCCAATTGCAGAAGTTAATTATGAACAAGTAAAAATGAGACATAGTGAATTAGAAGAGGACATCATGGAAGCAATGTAGTGACAGTATACCCTAACGTAAAGCGGGTCTATGTCCATGTTTCAAGCCCAAAAACCTCTTGCATAAGGGGGTACATGAGAAATTAAAACCATTCTTTCAAAGTGGTGATCAAAATAAACTATGATGACTAAATTTCATAGTTATTGGAGAGAGGAGATTAGATGACACCTTCAATTCTGATAAATTAGTAGGATGGAAGGGGCCTCATTTGACTCGCTTCAAGTTACATTTAAGGTTGTATTGTGATAATATTTGAATTTTCTCGTGTTATCTGGAGATGATACGTTATTCACGTTTCCCAAACATTTATTATTTGATCAAGTAATAAATTTATTTATTTATCAACCAGAAATTTGTTGAAATGATGGATCTAAAGATTGGATTCGGATCATACCATGGATAAAATTACTGCATCAGCTTCCCGACCTTGGAAACTGTCAATGGTCGCAACCTCCGTACCTGCTGCTTCTGGAAATTCATCAAGCTTGTCCCTCAAAAGTTGTACTTGAGCAACATAAGGGGATTGCACTGCAATAGCAGTTGGGCTAACACCTGCATTTCCAATTCAAATTAACAAGGAAAATCTTATGTCAGCAAACACAAATGACAAATAAGTTGCATCACAAGATTTCAAAACTTCGAAAGACTGAGAACTTATTTTGCAAAAGTATGATAACAAAAAAATGGTATGCAGTAATATCTTTTTCTTTTTTCTTGGATTGATAATACTATGCTCAAATATATATTAAGGGGATTGCATTACAATAACATAGCGGTGAGGTGAACGCCCACATCTCAGATTCAAATTAATTAACCAGAAAATCTTACATCAGCAAACACAAAACAAGGTGTCAAAACTTTGAAAGACCGAGAACTTTTTGATCCATAGGAATTGAACTCAATATCAGGAGTTTACAACAACTCACAGTTCAACATTCTCCATTATTGGGTGAAAATGTGGCCCTACTAAATAGGGAGTGAGATATACATCATTTACCCTATCTTTGTTTTAAGTTTTAACGTAAATAGAGAGGATGGAAATGAAGAGGAGTGAGATAGGATGGCAATATTAAATTTTTACTGTGTTTGAGAGGATAAAAAAGCTTTTTATATTAATTAAAAAAATTGAAAACTCCAAAAAGTTTAAACTTTTTACTATATTATTTTTTTTCTTGACATAAAATTATTTAGTTTTTTATTTTTATGATGTATGAAAATTATTTAATTTTTTTAAAAAGGTAAAAAACACAAGTAAAACAAACATTTGTTTCTATTCACGCTTCCACTCATCTAAAATAAGCAGAGAAAATTTTCACCAATTCATTCCTTTTTATTTTATCCATCTAAACAAAGCATCTTCTATTCTTTCTTTTTTACTTCTATCATTCCTATTTCTTTCCTTTGGTATTTCACTTATAATCCAAACAGACCATTAGTAGGACCCATATGGATTTCATCTAGTAATAGTGTGTTGAAAAGAGTGAGTATGCCGTTAGCTTTCCTCATGAGTAGAAACACAAAAGATCCTTATTTCTTTATATTATTTCATGCACAAAATTGAATTATGCACTTATTTGTCCAAGTATAGAATTGTATATTTATCGTGTCATATGACAATGTGAAACTATATAGGCAAGAAAACCATGCACAACTGCTAAAATCTACATGCAATAATGCTGGAAACAAATTGAACTTGAAGCTGATATACCAAGCAGATTTGACAAGGAACACTGATAATAATCAGCACAATACAACTAATCCAACTTTATAAATAGTGAAATGTAAAAAATCTGTAGTAAATGTAATATGCAGTGATGTAGCTGACACTAAGAATCAAAGAAAGTAGCTGACAGAAATAATTGTTAACGACATGATTCGAAAGTTATTGTATTTGCATTGTACTGCTCATTTTTCATGTCTAGAACTAGAAGTGAAGTTGGCTAGCCAAACTTACCAATCATGAATTAAAGTCGACAATGACATATTTTCTAATGAGTTTCAATCACGCTGATTCTATGACCTTACATAATCATTTACAATGGAATTTAAACTGATCTCTTTGATCAATTCAGGAAGGAGAGTAAAATTAGTACTCTGGTCTTCCATCATTGATTAAATACAGCCCAGTATCTCTCCATTATATGACTATGAAAAGGGGAAATTATAAAAAAAGATTTCTTGGTAGAAGTGTTTCAAATTTAGGAACAATTAACCACTCAAGTGGTTACTAGTTAGCAATGTTCCAGAAGTGGTTACATAATTAACAACTCAAGAAAATAACAATGTTAAAGAAGTAGTTATATCATTACCTACTTTATGAATTGTTAAATTTTAGAAAATTAGTTAGTCAACTGTATTTGATTGCCATAAGTTTGCTAGTGATCAACTCCTTGATTGATTGTAATCATCTCTCTGATTGTATCCACACTATAAACAAGAGATCCGAATGCTAGGCTGGAGACACAATTTTGCTCAAACACAATTTTTTAATTAATCACTTGAGGATTTAAATGTTAATAAACATGAAATACTTATTCCAATAATTCCTGTTTTGGTAATTTTCCCTTTTTAATATCACCTAACACCTATCTACATCCAGTATGCATAACACCCAAAGGACATGCATACAAACTACCTAAAAGGACACTGAATTAGGAATAAAAAGTAAGCATCTCCAAATGCAAGATTAATAGTAATTGTTCACATCAGGAGGACACCTCAGGGCACTCCATCCTCCCTCCGGCGTCCTCCCGACATGAACAGTAATGATTCATCATGCTTTCAAATGCTTAAATGTATAAGATGCGAGAATCGCACCGTTCATAGTTTACCTCATGTTTAAGCTGATGAGAAACAGAGATTAGTAGTATCAAGCTAAACACTACAACTCCCTGTCACAGTTACTTGTAAACAAAACAAGAAACGTGACAAAATCTTAATTTTGACATCCACAACATACATGTTAAGACAGTTAATTTTAGGAGATATCAAGGCATGAATGTATGATCTTATTGTTAAAATCAGATTTTGGCCTGTGAAAAGAACAGACTAATGCACCAAGGTCTGGACACCAAACACCCTTTGTAACAGGCTACACCAGTTCCACGTTAAGGTGTCAGTGGTGCCACTGCCAAACATGGCCATGTGTGTCCATTCACAATAGTAGTTGGGCTTGGGGGGTGGTGACTTATGTCCGCCAGTCTTTGGTCATTTTGTTTTGTTCTTACAATTTCTTGTTAATAATACCACAAAATATTCACAAGGGAAAATGTTTTATGTCGCCAAAAGGAAAAACTTTTAAGAGTCAAATATGATTACCAGCATAGATTAAGGAAAAGACATGCTGCAAAACTATCTCAGCTTCTCCTTCATTATAAAACGAGCCTGTTCCAGCCGGGTCTAGATGCTCTTCGCAACCAACTGACAGACTTCCATATGGCATTCTAGTATCTAGCAATAGCAGTGGGCATTGTGTTATCCAAGTAGGCTGCAACAACAGCAAGGTCAAACTTTCCATTCATGTAATAAGAATTAGTAATAATAAAAGTAAATGGAGAAATACAGATAAAGATCAATATATAATCACATACATCCCTGAGTCAAAAGAATAGGTAACACAATATATGACAAAAGCTAAGGTCTGAAATTAAGGACCAGCAATATCAAACTAGTAACAGGAATAAGGTCTGAGATACTTTAATTAGGACAAGATGTAAATAGAAACCTTCACTTAAATGAAAATGGAGATATCATTGATGGGCATAATACCTTAACAAAAGGAGAGTCTACTAGAAGATGAGTAAAGACAGTCTCAGAGGACTTCAACAATCCTCCATACATCTCCTTTGAAGCCCAACTAGCAATTGCATCATTCATACGGTATTGTGTTGTTAACCTAGTGGTGAGAATCCCTTCATGCAAAGTTGCAGCTCTCTCCAGTAGAGATATTCCAAGACCACCTTCTAAGGCCTTTCTAGATAATATGACAGGAGCAAGTTGGCATTGATCACCAGCAAGAATACAGCGCTTTCCCTGCAATATAGGAATCCAGCAAGAGGGTTCAATTGCCTGTCCAGCTTCATCTATGACAACCAAGTCAAAAGTATCTAGCCTTCGAATCATAGGGTCAGCTGCTCCAGTATTAGTGGCAAGCACAACCTGAGCACTAGATAGAACTTCAATGACGGTCTGCTTTTCCTTTTTCTTCAGTGACCTTCCCAGCTGCTTCAGAAGTTGGCGTATGCCTGCAGCTAGTGAATCATCCCTTAAACAATGTCTTAGATCTTTTCTTAGATCTGACTTCTTCCTCTCATACTCTTCTCGAAAACTTGCAAGCTTAGCATTTACAATTTCTTCCAAAGACTTTGATCCCACTGTTTTTGATATACGAGCTGGATTTCCAACCCGCACAATATTTAATCCGACATTTGAAAGCTTTTCAACCATGTTATCAACAGCTGCATTAGTAGGTGCTGTAACAAGAACCCTTTCACCTTGCTGAACAGCACACACTATAAGTTGCTTGAGCAAACCAGTCTTGCCTGTACCAGGAGGGCCTTGGATAACCAATACAGGCCTCTTTTTATTCAAACCCATTGCAATTGCTCTCCGCTGAGAATCATCAAAGGTTTCACTTCCTAATCTTCCATCCAATTTTTCTTCTTCCCAGTCAGCCAAATGATTTTTCTCAAGCCAGGCAACATCTTCCCCATCTCCAAACAGTGTAGCAACAACAGAAATTGAAGGATTCTTCTTTCGTAAACCATTCTTCTGAAGCAGCATTAAAGCTTCACAGTTGCGCTGGAAAAGTCATAAGCTTATTAAAAGATGTGTATTTACATATAAAATCAGTGAGCTAAGGAGTAAAACTTCAATGAAATTAACAAATAGAATCATCAGAGTCAAATTATGTTAACCTGTTTAAAACTGATCACCAGAATGCAAAATTATTTTTTAGCAGAAAAAGTAGGTGCTGAGTAGTTAACAATTTTTAACATATCACTATGCCTGTCCTTTCCATAGCAAGTGGCAGAATGATGTAACCACATGATATATTTCACCCAACAAAATGGTAATTGAATTCATTACTACATATTCAACTGATCACGATATAATAGTTAAGTTATTCACATTCATAGACCACAAGAGATGTAAAGAGATACGTCATAAAGAAGTTCATGAAGGACTACTTTTCACCATGGAAGACAAAGGATATATAGCAAAAATAAAAAAGAAGGTGCTGATCTGTGCTTTATGACCAGAATAGGGTGATGCAAAACAAATAAAAAGTAAGAAATAAGACAGTAGCTGCAAGCAACAAATTATCCAATATAAAATAGTTGTTGAAATTATAGGACTTTAGGTATTGAGGGAGGAAAAGGAGAGAATAGAAATTGAGTATTCTGAAATTAATATTGATTTTATATAGCATGATGCGTCACAAAATGTATAGCACAGGCCTTTATATTAATACTAGACTCATAATCTGAATTAAATGAGGAAATAAATTATGAAAATATAAGGAAATATGAAAACTAATCCCGAGAGATGATCTAAGATATTTTAAATTACTCTAAGACACGATCAAGATATTATGAGATATTTTTCAAGTATTCTAACAAAAGTAACTGAAGGATAGTGACTAACAGAGCAACATTTACAAATTATTTAATGGTCAAAAGGACATATAGCCTGATCACAATGCAGTCAATGTGCAACTTTGAAGTAACCGATTACAATTTCTTCAGGAAAAGAAAAATAATAAATCACATACACTTTTTAATCATGACTTAAAACTACATACACCGTCTTTTTATATCTTACCACTAACACATGCTTCCCAATTATTAACAGAAATATTGACAACATTAAATCCACTAGAATTTTCCAGTTCAATCCTTATTGTTTGTTTCAAACAAAATGTTAAGAGTTCAATACATGCTCATGTATGATGAGCGATCAATATATATTATTTTAGAACAGAATACATAAATATTGTTCGTACATGACATTGGCATTTCCTTAACCCTAGAGCACCTTGACAAGGTAGAGATGACTGCTATAATATGTCTAAAATTTAACTTAAGTAGGTCATAGAATTTCTAAAATAAAATAAGATGTACATGATTTTTTCATAACCTTGGGGAAGACCTATGTAATATAAATAGGAAAACTAAAATTAGTTAATGTCCACAGCCAAGCAGATAAAGAGAGCAAAGTCCTTATGATAAAAGTGCTCAGAGGGGATAGTCTTTCTATCTTGTCAACTGTCAACATGTAACATCAACTTTCTAGCAGTAAAGAAGTTGTGTTTAATAGTTTAGACTCTTGGATTATGAAAGGAAAATGCATATTGACAGTTTATAGTAAATATGCTTATAATTATTGGACTTGTTCACCTTCCTAATCAAAATAGTTGAATTAACTAATCAATAGTTGACCATAGATTTTTTCTTTTTCCTTAGATACCATTGATTTTATTTTACTGTACTTGACTAAACACAAATAGTAGACACTCATTACACCCTGATTTGGGGCTACACAAAACTTCTTAGTTTCAACTTTAATAGAATTCATGGCACCCTTTCACAACTTTTCCACAAATGTTTCTTGGAGCCACAAATGTTTTGGATAAATGCAAGAAAGAAAAATGCTAGCAATGCACTCTTTTGAACACACTATTATTGGCTAAAATTTATTGGAAATCACCAATTTTTGTGAGCTCCACTTCTCATTTAATGAGTCTCTCATGATTTTGTAGTTTTCAATAAATTTTAACCAACAAAAGAGTGTGTTAAATAGTGTGTTGTTAGCAACACTCATGCAAGAAATCACATGATAGATTACAATACCTCATAGGTAAGTGTATCAGCCAGTCCTTGAATACGGTCAATGCGCACACTCTTCCCAAATAGTTTAGAGAATGTAGGATCACCATGGCGTGACTCTAAAGCAACTGTAATACTATAGCCATCATCCCCAAAACTGTTCACAAATCCTTGTATGCAAGAAGTTGTAATTGCACCCGTGCTGTCATATGTTCTCACACAAACCATGTCTCCAGGTGAAAGAGAGGTAGGTGGTAACCGGTGGTTCCCTTCAACCTTGAATAACACCAAATGCATTCCCCCCAGTCCTGTTTACACAATGAAATATGACCATATCAGGCAAACTGGATTTAGCTACCCATCCTTACTGAAGAGGCTTTTTAAGTTACACAGACTAAATTGATATAATTAGCATCCTATGCATGCATTCCATCAGTTAAGACCAAATTCTTATACATCGTATAGATTTTTGAATTAGGGTTTATGACTTAGAGTATAGACATCCAACATTATGATTTACATTCTAAACCTAGATGAGTCAAAGTTCATTTAGGTCTAAGTCTACCTTCCACGTGTATCTACTTTCTAATATCTGTAATATATAGTTTAACCCAAAATTAGATACAGTAAATCAGTGCAGAAATATCTGTCTATCTATCCATTAAAGGCTCTATTATAAAATCTGCTAGTTGATCATTTGAATTGATGGAGGGGTAATGACTTCAGATAAAATCTTCTCTCTGGTGAAATAACAATCAATGTCTCACTAAAATGTTAAACCATAATGCTAAATCCATCAAACCAAGCCCTAAGGGATTGTTTATAGATTTGACAAACTAGTGCAAAAGACTCCCCTTGAGCAACAAATCAAGTAAGTTTCTCCATACAAACCACATTGGCAAGATCACCATGGAGAAAAGCATTCTTGAATCTTGAATATCTAGTTGATGGAGGGGCTAGTGACGAATAATAACAGCCATGGACAAAAACAGGCAAATTGAAGCCATTTGTTCCACCGGCAAGGTGTCCCCTTAATCTAATTCAAAAACCTATAGATGCCCTTTGGCTATTACACAAGCCTTAAGACAATCAAGTTGACCATTGGGGCAAACCTCAACTATGAAAAACCAGTGACAACCTCAACAGACTTCCTAGGAGGAAGAGGAATAAGGTCCCAAGTATCACTACTCAAAAGTTACACATTTCATTAAAAATAGCTAATCTCCACCCAAGATGGGATAAAGCCTAACTTAGAGGATGAGGAAGGAAGACAAGGTGAAGTGCAACGAAGAAAGGCAATGATAACTCAAAGTAATATATTGAAGAGACAGGTTACAAGTAGACCATATATCTTTTTGAAGCACAATACAAAGGTCTAACTAGGTGCTAGGACTAGAGCAAGTGGAAGAGTTGGCTTCAAGGTAGAGTTTTTAGTGATGTCATCAGCAATAGAAGGTGGAATAGGCTTAGGTGGTGAAGGAAGAGGGCTGTTGACAAAGATATACCTAGACGGGATGAATAGAGATCAGTGGTTCCTAAACATGGGACATCTCTAGTGGGATTAACTTGACAGAGGCTAAATGAAGATGAAGAAGTAAGACTGTAAAGATAATCTTGAGTGGAGAAAGGAGACCCAAAGAAGGGAACTAACTAAAGAAAAGTTAACATCAACTGTGATATAATATAGGCAGAGAGTAGGACAGTAACAATGATAATCCTTTTGGAACTGATTGCAATTTGCAACTAAGAAAGACACATTTGAGAGACCAAGCACAATGTATATCAACACTAGGTCTAATATTATGAACAAAACAGGTAGGCCTGGAGATAAAGGATGCCAACAAATGCAGAGACTAATGAGGAAATAACACAGTAAATAAAGTACTAATCAAGGATAGAACACGCCCCCCCCCCCCCCCCCCCCCCCCCAAATAGAAAGAGACATGTCCACGAAGTGAATGTTCAAGTGGTTCTAATAATGCTGTCAATTTTTGCATTCGGCAATGCTATTTTGCAGACGGGTATGATCACATAATGATTGGTGAAGAATGTCAAGAGAAGCTATAAAATGTTTGAAAGGACTAAGACAAATATTGACAAGCATGATCACTTGCAAAATACAAATTGGAACACCAAATTGTGTTTTTATTTTATGATAAGAACATTTGAAAGAGAGGAACAACTTAGACTGATTTTCCATTAAAAACAACCGAGTACAATAAGAGTAAACATCAATAAAATCAACAAAATATTTGGACTCCAAAGTAGAAGCACTACAGCTAGGACCCCAAACCTCAGAATGAACAAAAGAAAATGGAGATATAGCTCAATAACTGAATTGATTGGAAAACAACTTGTGAGTATGTTTCACCAAGATGTTTGATATATAGTCCAAGTCTAAAATATTAATGAATTTCCTGTACTTTACCACATATTATATCACATAACTCATAAGCATGTCAACAATTCAACTTCTTTTATAGCACATGCACACATAAAGGAAAGTCAATGCAGGACCTTGGTGTACACAATGCATTTGTCTGAATAAGAGAAACAAAAAGAGGAAAAGGAGAAGACCTGTAGAGGTACTGATGGCGTTTAAATTACAAATGGTGTCGCAGAGTTCTTGTTGAGGCTGGCTATGGCTAACCAAGAAATCAATCGGTTTTGAAGAATCAGAAGAATCATCTGGTTTAGGAACAGCATCCAATTCCTCCTGAGTAAACTCCAATTCAGCATCCCTTTCAATACGGAGTAGTTCTGACATGTGGTTGGTGAATTCGTCAATCCTGTGCTGTATTGCTTTGACCTTTTCGAAGTCCATTCCTAAAACGCCTTGGACACTCTTGGGTTGCGTTATCTTTCTCACAACCGCCCTATGCTGAGCTGCAAATGAACCATTAGATAGTAAGACCCTATCTTTTGCATTAAAAAATACAAAACTGATAGAAAAAACCCCTCTTTCACAGCATGGATCAAAGATATGAGACACATACAAAGACACACCACAAATAGAAACAATGAAAGACATGAATTTAATGTGGTTCGGCACCTCTTGCTTACATCCACAGCAACATCTTAACAAATATTTACTATAAGATTACAAGATTCCTGAAAAAACTTAAGAAAAACCCTCTCCATTACATGACCCCCTCTTACTTGCGTAGTTGAGTGTCTCAAGAAGTTGTATTTATATTGTGGTGATTGAGTTCTTAAAACAGTTAGAGTAAGCAACAATGAATTGATTAAAAAGTGTGTGTCGGGAGAAATGAATAGAAACCTGAATTGGCGAGGTTCTTAAGCAGTTTCCAAGACTTGGTGTCACGCCAGTCCTGAATGAAGGACTTAGTCTGCAAGTCTCGGAGAACTTCGCGAAGCTCCCTCTGAAAATGGTCGAAAAGAGTGGGATAGTGCGTGCAGGCCTTCAAGCAGAGACCCTCAAGGCCAATGGGCATAGGAACCGCATTGAGATATGGCTGTGCCTGCATAATAAAAGTGAGACCCGGTCCCATGCGCTCCCACAACTCCAACTCTCCCTGTAACTCCGCTGCAGCTAAATCAGACGCCATCGCCCTCATGCTATCACGAATCCACCTCATCACACTCTTCCCAAGATCCTTCTTCCCAATAGGGTCTCCGTTCTCATGAATACTACCAATACCCTCCTCTACCACCTCCTCCCGAGTCTGACTACTCCTTCTTCTCCTTCTTCTACTTTTGACATTAGTTGAAACCACCTTAGTTTCACTGGTGGTGATGCTGCTGCTTCTAGTGGCGTTTCGAATTAGCCTATGGTTTCCAAATGAAGGGGGCAAAGAAAAACGCACGTGTCCGGAGGCAGCATTATTACAACGGAAGTGCTCACTTGCAGTTGGAGGGACTCTACCACAGGCACAGAAGAAGCAAGTGAGCGCTGTTTCCATTATTTTAGTGCAATTCACAGAATCATATTCAATAGTTGTGGTTTTTTATTCGAGAAGCGGCTAGATGCCATGGTGGAGAATTTGAACCGCGAACTGCATTTGAGGCGAGGAAGGAAAGTGATTTTATTTAGTAGTATTTTTCTTTTCATTTATGTGACAGAAGAAGAAACTAGGGAGGGAGGAATGAATAGGAGTTATTTAGTGAAAGCGAAAAGTATGAGAGAACTCAGGACAAACGCAACTCACGCGGCCTACCCAAGATCCCAGCTCCTCCTCTCATTGGCTGCTCTACGATTTTGTGGCGTGGATGCCTTTAGCCCCTCTACTTCTTGCTGACGTGTTCCTTTCCCCTTCGCTTTTTTTATTTTTCAAGTCTTGTGTTCAATTTAATCTTCGCTAATGGCTATTATTTTTATATTTTATTTTGTAAATTAATTTTTTCTATGCTTCTTAAAACAAAAACGAATATCATATATATGGACACGATTAATTAGAAAATGTGATCACGTCTATTTTGTGTACAGCGAACACGTATAATTGTCTACTATTTTCTCTTAATTATTTCATTTCATTTTATATCAATTCCTTTCTCGTTTTACTCTTACCCAAGTCTTTGGCATCTAAATAGGCCTCCTTTCATTGCCTTTTGATTAAATCAGCCTATTTTATGTATTTTTATGTTTATTTTTACTTTCTTTGCTTATTACCTTTCTATCTCCATTAATTATATCTTTCTTTTCTTTTTAGCTTTTCAAGATTATGTGTTCTAAACTCAATGAATTAATTTTATTTACTTTGTGATTCCTTTATCATCTTATCTCTTCATTTCTGAAAATTGAATTGGACCGATTTAAAACCCAAAATTTTGCCAACCTTACTTCTTGTTTTACTTTTATTTCATTTCCTTTTTTCTAATTTTTACATTTTGGGCCATCTGAACCTACCCTTTAGTCACCCTTTTATTCCTATCTTTCCTTTTCTCTCTCTTGGACCATTGCAACCCATTATAAAAATAGATAAAAAAAAATAATGATAAATAATAGGCTATTGTTATATCCACTCCCCTTTCACTTTTTTTAAAAATCAAATTACTTAAATAATCTTTCCTTTTCAAACCTTCTTCTCTCACTCTTTCATAGCAACAACACACAGGGACGGAACTAGGAAAAATAATTAGGGTGGGCGGAATTTCAATAAATAATAAATAAAATTAATAATAATTAACTTTTACTATTAATAATTATTTAAATTTTAGTTTAATAAAAAATAAAATATTATATATCATATGAAAGTAAATATAATTACTTTTAATGCAAGCTTGTAGTGAAATTTTTTAAGATTGCAGCATAAGAGTAGGTTGAGATAGATTTTTTTAGGTCACATTGACATTACGAAGTATCAATGACTTCTTTTTTCTTAAATATTTTTTAGGGATGAAAATCAAAAAAACTTTTTTTTACAAAGATTAAAAGCAAAATTCATTCATGTTATAAGGATTAAAAACAAATTTAAGTAAAAAATATAATGTGTATCTTATTCTTAAGGTAATTAGTGTAACAAGAAAATCTTAACGTTGCCTAATTAAAAATCTTAACATAAATAAAAGAATCTTAACAGAAATAAAAATATTATAAAACTAATTAAAAGCAATCCAAAATTAAAACAAAAGCATTATAAAGAAAATTATTTATAGAATCAATTAAAAACAAAATTAAATCCTAAGATGATAAGAAAAACATTGCGTAAATATTGTCTAAAGGAAGAGTTCAATGTTTCGATAACAGTACAGTAAATACTTAACGCACACCTAAATACTTTTTATATATAAAATTTATTATTTTATTTATTTTAAGTTAATTTTGACTTGACAAACATGAAAGTTTAAATAGTTAAACTTAAAAAGTGTCATATTAGTAAATGGGGGAGAAAAATGAGAATGAAATAAGAAAAAGAAATAGGAGGGGAAGAGGGAAGGGGGGCGATAACATAGTATTAATATATACATTGAGTACATTTTTTTTCATAGGGGGGCAACTGCCCCCTTGCCTTCAAGCTAGTTCCATCCCTGACAACACACCCCATCTCTTTCATCACACTCCTTCCTCTCTTTCACTCCCTTCATCTTCCTTCGATCTTTTGTTCCAGTCTCCCTTTATTCCTCTCTTACTCTAGCATTAGGATTTTTTCATCCTCCAAACTCAATGTAGTATGTTTATGCTCCCAACTACGTTTCTTCCTTGTTTTATTTTTGTCCACTCACACAACACCATTAATGTCTCTCATTTTATATATGCAACAACGTAAGGCTAGATCATAAATTTGTCCAAGTTGTTGCAGCAAAGAGCCTTTTAGGGTTGTCCAGATTGAAGGATTGATATCAATTATATGTTTTCTCTACTTCAATTGCTTCACTATTGTACAATTTTTCCTTTATATAGGGTTTTTAATGGTTTTGCTTGAATTTTTTTGGATATTTTTTTAACATTCCAGAAAGTACTTTTTGAAACACAAAAACAGTATTCTAGAAAAGTACTTTTCAGAATGTTAATGATAAAATTGTATTCTGGAAAGTACTTTTTGGAATGTTAAAAATAAAACATTGTTCCAGAAAGTACATTCCAGAATAATGGTTATGTATCAATGTTATGGATATAAAGGGTATATATATAATAAAAATTAGAAGAAAAAACAAATGGGAGTGGATATAACAAAAACCTAAATAATATATAAATAAAATTTGGGTTGCAAGCCCATTGAAAAATTAATAATCCAGTCCATAAAAAATAAAGAAAACATTTATAAATACAAATAAATAAATAAATAATTATAAATAAAAATAAAATAAATATAAGATAGAAAATTTGTTCATGTCCTACTATGCCACCTTACTCCCTATCATGGCTCCTCCCTTATAATATTGTCCTAGTTGTTTGTAGCTACTGCTAAGCATGGCAATGGGGGCAGGTTGAGAGCTGATTAATCTATCTCTCTTGTTCCTGTCATCGCAAAAGGTGTTGCAACTTTTAGTTTTTAAAAGAGGTGAGCTTAAAATTCTTAAACCAAATTCCATTATCCTCGGATTTTTTTTGGGTTCAAGTAAACTTGCTGAGAACCCGCTATATAAAGTTAATAAATAAAAAAGAACTTAAAAATAAAAAAAATAAGAATTAAATTATATTTTTAGTTAAATATAATTTTAAGTTTGTTATTAATTATTAATATAACTTAAATTACTTAACTATTTTAATAATTAATTTATATACTTAATAAATATAAAAAAAGTACGAAAAAAACTTAACTCTAGCGTGTGTGTCTATATATATATATGTGTGTGTGTGTGTGTGTGTGTGTGTGTTGTAATAAAAAAATTGTAAAAATAAATATGTAACTGGTGGGTTTGAGGATGGGTGCATAGAGAGGAGTTACATCCTCGAACTTGACCTCGCTTAATTTTATGAGTAAGGGAAAACTCGCCCTCGATCAAAGTGAATTTTTTTCATCAAAGTTGGGTTGGAGTCGAACGGGTATCCACAAGTTTAGAGTTACTTATCATGCATAGCTATTGCCATTGTAAAAGAAGAAAAACTTGTAATTAAAAAAATGGTTTTGAACCCTCTATAAATAAGAGAATGAAATCAAGCAAGGGATTCAAAATTTTGAAGACAAATAAAAGGAGATGTGAGAAATTTCTGAGAAAATAAAGAGCACAACAAATACAACACAAATAAGGATCTCAAAGATGAATCAAGAGAAGGGATTATGATACTACAAAAAATATTAACTTTAGCGACTAATCAATTTACATGTAATTTTTTAAAATTCTTCACTAAAATTTTATTGACGCTGATATTAATGATGAAAATTGCATTTTCGTCACTAAATTTGGTCACTAATAAATTATTTTCTTGTACTATGATTCTTAAAATAATTCTCCAATAAATAGGGGAGCACATACAAAGAGCATGACAAGGTCAATCTAAGTGTAAGGTTACTAAAACTCAACTTTAGATCCATCAACAAAAAATGGTGACCAAAGTGTACTAGCCGGATAATTATTATATGGACATAATGCTGCTAATAGATAACTATAAAACTAATAAAATTTTAAGATCATAAATTTGGATGATAAATTTTAAGATTTTAGAAATTTTGAAATCCATGAAATTTAAATTACTTTTAGTTAAATTTCCTTCATTTTCTATTTTTTTTTTTGGGGTAAAACAATTCAAATGTCTTGAATTTCAAATTTTTAGTTTGAATAGGAGTGTTCATGATCCATATCCCGTCCCACTAATTCAGCCTGGCTTGAAAGAACTTTTGACTAGTTTGAATTTAAAAAATTGGACTCAATGCATTTTGAGGACGAGTTTGGATATACTTCAGGTCGTCCCAACCTAGTTCAATATCATATATTTTTTAAAAAAGTATAATTTTTAAATAATTATATATTAATAATACAACTTCTTGACTTAATCAATAATGTTTTGCCTAACATGATATTATATTTCCTTTTAAAAAAAACATGATATTATATTTATATTGATATTATTTATTTTAAAAAATATGTTGCAAAATATACATTATTTGTAATTGTATACTTTTTTAATTGACGATTTAATTACATATAATGTTAAGATTAATATATTATGCTAACAAGTTGAGTTGACTCAATCTAATCTTATATGTTATCGGCTCTTAATTGGATCAGATTTGGATTTACAAAATTAACCCTATTAAAATTTCGAGTCAAGTAGGGATAGGTAAACTCGTTCGGCAAACATTCCTAATTTGAATGAGACAATTCAATTTTCATCATATGAATAAAGAGAAGAAAGATGAGAGAGAGAAAAAAAGAAAATAGGAAAAAAATAATCAAAATTCAATAGCAAAATAAAATTTAAAAATCTATAATTTTAAATAATCAAAATACTTCAACAAATCACTAAAATTGAAACACACTATCCAAACAACATAATTTAATACAAAAAATTTTAATTTCCTATCGAGTAATGCTTACTAGTTTGCTTCAACAATTTTTTGTTTGTAACCTGTTATACACACATCAATGCTCAATTTCTTCCTTAATTTGTTGCTACGAAGGAAATTCAAATATTTTATGCAAGCTAGCTACAGCGAAGAGACGATGAACGGAGAGTTTAGACCAGTCGTAGTAGGTTGGATGTGGTTGTTAAGCACGCTGTCCAACTCCTTTACAAACCTCTCCATGGCTTCAGATGGTAAACAAACTGGTATCACTAACCCTTCCTCTCCTTTAGCATTTTTAAAGGGTATGTAAAAGCTTGCAACACCAGGTATGGTTCCAACCCCTCCATTGGCGGGTCCTCCATAAACAGCCTTTCCCCACCCAGCACGCGTCACATCCGACACAAGATACGATCCCACCGCAGTGAAGTGAGGTCGTCCCTCGGTCACCATTAGATCCGCCACCGAGTGCATATATTCCTCACTCACATCCGCTTTCGCTTTCCTCACCAACTCCAAAGCATATCCCACAGGATTCTCACACAGCTTCCCCGCAGTGCTAACCGCAACGGGAAACGCAAAAGCGTTGCCGTAGTAACCACTTTGTAAAGGAGGGTCAAACTTGGCGCGCGCGTTCACAATGCAAAGAATGCGAACGTCGTCGTTTCTGTTCAGTTGCAACGCTATTGTGCGACAGCGCCAAAGGCATGCAGTGAGGACTTCGAAATTAGAGCATTTAGGACGCTGGTGAGGGGGGGATGAGACGACGAATGGCAGCTAAGTCAGTTAGACCGAAGAAGAAAGAGCGATTTTTCATGTCGTCTAAAGGGGTGATGGTGATGGTTCCTTTGGTGTGAGGCACTTGTTCGTATTCGCGATGGGTGCATGTGACTCTTGGTGGGTTCCTCGCATTTAGAAGCTCTCTGCTCCACACGGGTAGGATTGAAGGTTCGTGCATCCCGCGAGCTATTTCGCCCAAGGCACTCATGAATTGGACCAAACCAGTTGCATCGCTCATCGTGTGGTTCAAGCGGAGAGCCAAAATGAAACCACCGCACTTGAGGCGTGTTACCTGCAGTCAATCATAAATTCATAATTTTAATTAGTCTTTCTATATTTATTTTTTATCCCTCAGAAAATATTTATAGATTTTCTTAATCTTTCGTTCATAGAAATATGTCAATGGTGATTCTTGTTTCACAAAAAATAATTTCCATTTCATCTTTCATTTATAAAAATATATAAGAATAACTTGCAGGTTAATGACATACTAACAGGCCGGTCTAATAGTAAATAAGGCGTGAAGAAAATTTTGAAAGAGATTTTTTTATTTTAAGTAAGAGAATTATATGACGAATCTTTTTGTTGCATATATATATATATATATATATATATATATATATATATTCCTTTTTTATTTAAAAAATTAATTAAAAAAATATGTTTTTATTAGTAGGTTCAAAATTTGAATTTTAGTTACATTCTTAAATTTAAGTTTTAATTATTTTACCGTTAAACAAATTCTGCATGCTAAGATTATTAGTACAGACTCACCATTTGGATACTGCATAGGCTTAAACGCATGCAATTTTAATCCATCATAGCTATTTAACGGGTTTCTAGAAGTGCTAAAAGATCTCCTTACCCACTGAAACTACAAGATTTTAGTGGCTCCAAGAAATTTCAAACCCACGTTCACCAAAAAGTCAAGTCCGAGATCTTGACCTTTGTATTAACTCGTGTTGTCACTTGTCACTTGTCACGCTATTATGGGGGGTTGACAAGATAGATCATTGTACTTTTGAAAATTAATAGATGTAAGTGGGGGTGGAAATAAATTATATTGGTGTGACCTATTCTAACTGTTGCATTATTAATAACTCTAATAATTTTATATAAAATGTAATTTTTATTAATCTTGAATTGTTGAATAATATTTATATATTATTTTAATTATTTGTGTCAAATTTTATAAAAATTAATTAACATTTTTAATCTTGTATGTTTTTTATTTTATTTAATTTGATTTCTTATTATTTAAAAAGTTTAATTTAATCATTTTATATATTTTTAAAATGAGTTAAAATAATTTTTTTAAAATCTTAATCATTTTCAATTTTTGAATACGATTTTAAACTTACAAACATGAAAATTATAAAATCTAATTAATATTTGAATAAAAAGAGCTAATGAAACTCATTGGATTTACTTTTCATGCAAGTGAAATGATCTATTTCTTTTTGTCATATATTCTCTGTTTCACTTCCAAAATCCTTTGGTAGCATGAAATGAAGGATACCTGTATGAGCAGCAAGGGAGTGTTAAGGACATTTGCTGAGCCGGGAACATCGTAAAGGAGTTCCTCCAAACATGGGAAGGGAGGTTGAAGAGCATGACCAAATTGCTCAAGAGTGACATCAGCATCGGCTTCAATGAACAAAACACCTTCCCCAGTACAATCCACGCCCTTCCCTGAGCCTACCTGCAAAAGGATAGTAAAACACAAGCGTTTTGGCCACAGCCTTCCGAATCACCTCAACAGGGTCTTTCCCTGCCATTGATGGATCGTTGCGATAGAACTGTATCACTGGAATTTGGAAACGTAGGCTGTCTTGGTCATCTATATCTGATAGTAGCGAGGGGTGGGTTTGGCCGGAGCTATCAGCTCTGGCTCACGCCTCCTCACGGTAAACACCAGTGATGAGTCCATACTCGATCAGGAAAATGGAAATTAAATAGATTAGCTGATCAAGAAGACAAATTAAGAACAATTAATGGTTGGTAGTAGTGCATCGTATATATATAATGGAATGACCCCCCCACATCGTGCATTAATTTATGTTCACCGTGGAAACATGTGGAGTGATAACGCTAACAAGTAGGAACACCACTTGAAAAGGACTTTTAAATTATTGGTAGCTAGGTTAAAATATATATTTTTAAGATTACCACGTGACACATAATTTTAAGAAGAATAGTTTTCTTTTTTTTTTCACCAGAAAAAGTATTGAATAGTTTCTTGTGTTAAGACTGGTTGACCAACATCTGATTGTCTTATCAGATTTTTTGATAGAATGATAAATTATTGAATTGTCAATATTATTATTATTATATCATTAATTAATATTATTACTTATAGTATGAATTAAAATTGTTATTAGTGAAAGAATATAAGAATCAAAAATACTAAAAATTTTGTTCATGATCCAAGTAAAACTTACAAAATGTTTAGAAATGAAAAACATAATTTGGTCTACTATTAATTTAATCATTCTCTCTTGAGTCAGATAAATGATAATCTGGTAAACGTATAAAATTCAACAAATTGTTGGTATTATTAGATAATTTAGTATATACTTGGTTTGACTTGGACACTTTAATATCATGACTTTTGACAATGACTTGATTTGACTTCGTACTTGGTAGGCAGTAGTAAGTAAGTATCCCGATAAATGATAAATTAATAAATGTATAAAATTGCACTTTTTTTTTTTAAGAAATTGCACAAATTCTTTTACCGCTATTATTTTAGCCTTTAAGTTGTAGGAACAGTCCACTTGCCCACTATAATGGACTTTTTAACCTACCTTCGTCAAGGTATTTTTTTATTAAGTCTTAGTTAGAATATCTTTCGATTCACATCGATAATATGACAAAATTGCAAATATACAATTATCGTCAAATAATAAAATATTGGATAAAATATATTTTTGTCTCTCATTTTATCTTGATTTTTATTTTGAGTTCCTTGAAAAAAATTTCTCTATTTTTAGTCTTTCATAAATTGTTATGTTCTATTTTTAGTCTCCCATAAATTGTTATGTTCTGTTTTTAGTCCCCCATAAATTGCTTTGTTTTGTTTTTAGTCCTGACATTAATTTCAACTGTTAAGTGATGACATGACAGACATAAACTGTGTATGTGAAAATTTTCTGATTAAGTTTCTAGTGGCTTTTAACCGCTAATTTTTTGGCAATCAGAAATGTTTACTTTTGTAACATTTCTTGTGATTTCAGAAAATTTGGTGTTCGGGGTTTTTATTTTTTTATATTTTTTTAACATTTCTGACGATTTTAGTCTGCCAGAAAATTTTAGCAGTTAAAAACTGATAGAAACTTAAACAGAAATTTTTTCAAATGCAAATTCTGCTCGCCACGACATCACTTAACAGTTAAATTAATGTCAGGGACTAAAAACAAAATGAAACAATTTTTTAGGGACTAAAAACAGAGAAATAATATATGAGAGACTAAAAACAGAAATCTAGATAAAATGAGGGACCAAAAACATATTTTGCCCTAAAATATTAAATCTACAGGAATTATGTTTTATGATTACCAACTAATTGTAAATCAAGAAGATAAAACGAGAATATTATTTAATTGAGAAAAAATATTGAGAATAAAATAAAGAGTGAAAGCAAATTAAAATAAAGGGTAAATGACTATTTTAGTCCCTAAATATGTAAACCGATAACAACTTAGTCCCTGCAAGATGAAAATTCTGATTTAGTCCCTAAATGTGTAAAAAAAGTGCAATAATTACATTATGTCATACAACTTAATGACAAATTGGTCCCTAAACTTTACAATTTAATGTCAAAATGGTAATTGAATATTACACTTTAATGACAAAATGGTCACACGAGACTTAAAGGCATAACGTAATTGTCGCACTTTTTCCACATTCAGGAACTAAATTGGAATTTTCTTCTTTCAAGGACTAAATTGTCACCAGTTTACACATTCAAGGACCAAAATGATCATTTACCCTAAAATAAATAAAGAATATCAAGAAATAGAGAAAATCAAATATGAGAAAATTTCTAGGATTACAGGTTCGCACAATGATTTTCCAATGGGCTAATTTCCTTAACTAAGTACTCTTATTAGTTCTCTTCGAAAGTGAATGAACTTAAAGTAACCTTCATTCCCTTTCAGGATACAGAGATGTATCTAATTGAATTGACCCTTATTTTCGTGGTAGTTATGTTCAATTATACATTTAGACACATTATGCTCTTTGCTAATTCATTTGATCGTCAAAGGATTAAACCTATTTTCGTAGTTTAAAGCCTAAGTTCATTCCCTATGGTTCCAATGGTTAGGTTTACCTTTCAGTTCTTTTTTAAGCATCTAAGCTTATGAAAAACAACGACCAATTGCTTCACAAAAAGAAAATCAAGAGGATAGCTCAATAGAACATCAAGATAATTAAATTAAACATCCATTATTCAATTAAAGACCAAACTTCAATCTAAAAAACTAAATAAAGCATTCAAACATAGGAAAATCAAAACCAAAAAGATGAAGTAAAAAAAAAAAATCAAACTGGGAAGGAAGAAGATAGATGATTTATCTTTAATCCCTAATCCTTGTGTTGTCATTTTTCCCAAGGTTTCCCCTAGTTGGGGACCTGGTAAAACAAACTCTAAAATGTCTATTTAAACCTAAGGACCTAAAAGGGAACCAAGCCCATTACATTATAAAAAACGCGAAACAAAGTGTTGTAGAGGGCATCACTTGCATGGCCAAAATCATGCCCATTACATGAGATTCTCGACTTGGTGTCTTTATGAAAGTTGTAGATAATTTTACTTAAATATGTTTTGGATCCCTAATAAATTAGCGAATTTTGTTTTAGTTCTCTAATAAATTTTTCTTTGCGTTGAGTCTCTAATAAAACAAAAAATTTGTTTTGGGTCCTTATTATTTTGTCTTGGTCCTTCTAATATATCTATTTTTACGTTTGAGTCCCTAAAATATGTAGATAATTTGTTATTAGTCCCTATCAAATATTTTTCAAAGGGACTAATACAAGATGAACAAAATATTATAAGTACTCAAATGAAAAAATAGATATATTAGAAGGACTAAGACAAAATAACAAGGACCCAAAACAAATTTTTTGTTTTATATTAGGGACTCAACGCAAAGAAAAAATTGATTAAGGACCCAAAATAAAATTCGTTAATTTATCAGGAACCTAAAACATATTTAAGCCAAAATAATTTTGACCTTAAAATTTAGGCACCAATTTCACGTCGTTTCAATTCCTACAACTCAAGATATCCCAAAAATACTAAACCAACGTCTTCTTGTCTAGTGCGCGCCATAGCCGTGGGAATTCCCATACCCTGGTTGTGGTGCATTCTAGTTGCCAATTTAGCCTTCTTGATGCTTGCCATACCCAGGGTGTGGCGCCTTTTGGATGTCATTTTCTCCAATTTTCTTCAATTTTTTTTATAAGTTTCCAAGCTTGTAACCTTTCCTTTGCTTAATCCAAGCTTCAACAAGCTCCCAATTGTCCTTCTTTTTGGTCTAAATCACTCCAAGTCTAGATCCTTAGGCTTCAAGGCCAAATCAATCAATGACAAACCTCCCTGAAATTCATAAACAAAAAAAAAACACATACACCTCAAGAGTTCCAAATACCTAAACTAAGGAAAGTAATGATAAAACTACTCCTAATTAACTCAAAATGCATGCAAACCCACATGGATTAAAATGCAAAACATGGTATAAAATGTTGTGCATTACTTGGTCGGGGCATCTTCATCTCGACCTTGGCCAAGACATATCTTTGGCTCAGCCTTGGCCACGACATCTTCTACTTCGCTTGGATCTTTGATTTGACTAAGCCAAGGCATCTTCGGCTTAACCTCAATTAGGGCATCTTGACTTGGCCTCAACTAGGGCATATCGACTCAGCCTCAGCTAGATCCTTCAACTAGGTTTCAGCCAATGTACTTTCTACTTGATTTCGGCTAGATTATTCTCAACTCAGTCTTAACTAGAATATCTTTAACTCAACCTTAGCCAAAGTAAGTTAAACTCATCCTCGGGCAAAGTATGTTCAACTTGGCCCCAACACTACAAAATAAATGACTTGTAGCTACACATACCTATAGTGACACTCATAATTTAATGTAGGTAGAACTCCTATCCACATGCAGTTGATGTAGGTAAAATCCTTTTAATATTATGTATTATTGAGTAATTCCCTCCTTCAAGTCTCCAACAAATAAAAAAGAACTGAATTTAAAAAAAAAAATTAGACGAAGGTTTTGTTCTTTCAGGCAAGAGAACCCGCGACGCAAGAGAGAAAAAGCTAAGATAATATCAATTTGTCAAAGAGTCTCTGAAAATCACGATTTTTTCTCGAAGCCATGGTTCCTTCTATGCTTCTCGATCTTTGTTCACTCAACCTTCTTCCGATTCGCACTGTCTATGATTTTCTCTTCGATCCATTGCTTACTTTTCCTATTTTGTTTTTACGGTAATTTTCTCATCTTTGTTCTTTCACGTTGTGGTTTTCCACTCTTCTTTTTCGATTATTTAACGAGCGTGCGGAGCTTCGTTGAGTGCATTTTTTATGTTTGCAAATGCGTTGGAGGTTACTCGTGTTTCGATAAAACCCTACATTTGCTTTGGTTGTGACACATTTGTTTTTTCTTCGTGGATTTTTTTAATTTAGGGTTTTGCATTGGAGCTGTGGAATTAAGGAGAGGTGAAGCTTGTGCTACAAGAGCATTGATGTCCGGTGGTGAGGATTTTCCATGAGCAATGGAGGTGTGTTTGCCTGTCACAATCAAGTAAAAATTAATTGCGTATTGAGTCCTATATTTTGATTGATCCTAGTTTAATAGAATTAATGTGATACATTGAATTCTTAATGAAGAAAATTGTTGAAATGTATATGTAAAATAGGAACCAAATAATTAATTGGTTTGGAGCTGTATAATTTTTGGATGATCATAAGAAATGTTGATTAATTAGGTTATTGTGACTTGGGAATGTGAGTTGAGTGTATTTGACTATCTACATGCCTACCATGTGTTTGATCATATTTACTAGTTTTTCTTATATTTATAATACAACTGCATTTTGCAATTTGTGTGGGATGTATATACTTTGAAGAACGAACTATATGGTTTCAAGATTGTGTGAAAATTGTGCTTCCTCCTTCTCTTAGAGGCTTAACTTAAATTTGAATTTAACTGCTTCCTTCCATCATTAGGTGGCAATGCAGATTGCTAACCACAATAGCTTATCACTCTGGGGTAGAGGTATTGCCTTGCCTTCTTTAGTGTTGGTGTTTCCCAAGCTGACTTGCAAAATGCTCTTGATTGGGCTTGTGGACTTGGAATGGAAGATTGCACAGCCATCCAACAAGGAGGAACTGTTGCTTTGACCAAACATAACCCCAGTAAGTTAAATACAAGTGTCACTCACATATGTTTATTGTTTAGTGCTGTGGGAAGTTTATGTTAAGAAATATGGGATTAAGATTCTGTAGCCTCACCATAAAATATATGGATGCATTATGTGAAGATCACAAGTAACATACAGTTTGCCTCTTAGATCATGGGAACTTTAGTACTTTACCTCTTTGCCACTGTTAGTTTTGATGTCTGCATAGCATCCTTTCCTTTTTGGTAACATAGTGATGCTTTTGCAGTATGTAATGAATAATGTTAGTTATGTGATCCTTATTGAATTGTTTTCTGGAAGAAAGGGGAAAAAATAGAAACAACTCTTAAACTATAAGCCAATAACAAGGCCCCTGTATCTGTAGGAGGCTTATAGCACGTTTCAGAGAAAGCTCACCATGTCCTTTACTCCTTAATGATGAATAACAAATTTTGCACACAGCTGCATCAATCAAACTGGTCTAAGAAATTTGCCTCACACTCAATTTTGCTATAACCATAATTACAAGCAAATATCAAACCCTATTCAATTTTCTCCAATTCTGCTAGCAACACAAGTCATCCAGTTTAAGTGCATTTCTACTTTGGAGGTAGGTTACTGCTAAATATGCCATGTACTTTTTTTTTTATATAATTTTGATTTGTGTATTCTTTGATCATTGCTCCTTACTTTGAGGTAAATGTGATTTTACATATAGGGACATGAAAATGAAGTAAAGAGTGTGTCAGGGCTACAAGGACACGTGCATGATGTGAAAATGGTGAAGTGGCATCCCACAAAGGATATCTTATTTTCATTTAGCTATGATGATAATGTTAAGGTATTGCCAACGCTAAAGAGACTTTGCCTTTTTAATTTGATTTTTGTTTCTTTATTCTTACGTTTGCTTCTTTTGTGAATGAATGTGATTAAACCCTTTGGGATAGTGATATAATACATGAATGTGATTCACCTCCTTGTATGAATTTGGAAACTCTGAATAATTATTTGTTTCTTTGACGTAGCTTCAAAAGAATAGTGCTACCTTTCTTATTTTTTTAATCTATGGTGGTAGATTTATTACTAGCACAAATATTTTTTTTTACAATCTGTGGGTGAAAGTCAACAATTATTATTAAGTTTTTTAATTATTTGATAATTTTTTATTGTTGGGTTAAAGTTCTGTTGAAGTGGTTTAAATGGTTAAATGGTACTTAATTTTCATCTGGGATCTATTAAATTCATACCCTTGTTGTTCATGGATCGAGTTTATTTTTAATTCTTCAATATTATTTTATTTTTCAATATATATGCTTTTAAAGGTGTGAAAGATGTTTTGTATATTGAACTGAGGTGTGCATGTGGCGGGCCATCCGTTTATGTTCCTTGCGTTGGGGAGAAGGTTTTCTACTTCCCTCAAGGTCACTTGAAGCAGGTTCAATCTCCTTTGCCATTTTTCTATGACCCTTCCTCCTTTGCCATTTGTAGGTACTAGGTAGTATATATTTTTTTGAATAAAATATACACTAACCATTTGTAGTTTAAATAAAATACTTAATTTAAATTTATTAGTTTAGAACGCCATTATATTTTAAAGCCCCAAATGCATTACACGATACTGAGTGTTTATTAGACTAATGGTATTAATTATGTGGTCTTTACTTAGTTTCATCACAACTAATGTATTCAATTATTTCATTGGACAAAGCCAATGCCATGCTCTAATACTTGATGTTGGATCATTTTAATTATTTATTTGTTGTAATGAATATCCAAATTCACTTCTCTGGAATGCTAAATTGTATTTCTCCTTTCTTGCCGAGTTTAAATCAATTCCTGAACCCAATTTCTCTTCATTTATTTTTCTTTGTTTTTTCTAAAAAAATTTCCCCCAGAAGCCCCCTTTCAATGTAAGTTCTTTCCCTTTTATTTCAATTTATCCCCTGTATTTTTCCCCATTAATTAGTCAAATTTACTTATGTATTTCTTGACTTTCCTGCAGCTCAAAACCATTTGAAGGATATAACAAGGTGGCTAGATGGAGCAGATAGAGTGGCTGGTGGCAGATGACTTTAGTGGTTGTTAACTAAATTCTAAACTTTAGATACATATGATTATCTTTATCTATTGACTTGTAAATTTAAGTATATAGGAAATAGAAACTTAAGAAATGGGAATTAACGTTTTAAGTTTCAAGTATATAAATTATTTGTGGTTCTTTATATTTGTTTTTTGGGTTCTTTATATTTTAAGTTCTTATGATTATATTATGATATGTTTGTAAGAATTCAAAGATTTTCATTTTTGGATATGGATGAATGACAATATAGTATTTCTTTTTTGTAATGAGATAATAAATTGATGTTTGTAAAAATTCAGGGATTTTTATTTTTGTTAAATAAATATTTATATATTTATTATTTTTATATGGGTAATTAAATAAATATTTATAATATATTTATTTAAGTCATGACTTTATTAATGAAATTTATTTTAATTATTTATGATTTTTAAATTTTTATATAATTTGAAATGGATTAAAACTATTATCCAAAATTTAGATATAGGCTATAGTGACACAAATAACATGTTGGCATATGTTAGTAAATTTATTCCCACAATTGCTACAAAGTGTAGGTATAGGCTATAGTGACACATAATATATGTTGTTAAATTCCATTCAAAATCCACACTAAAATTGTGTGTGGGTATATGTCAAAAAGGTATATACCTACACATATTATACCTATAGTAACACTTTTTGTCTGTCACTATAAGTGACTTTTCCTTGTAGTGCAACTAGAGTATCTTCAACTAAGTTTTGGCCATAGTATTTTTAACTCGACTTAGACTAGAGGATCTTTAACTTTGGCCATATTATTTTCAACTTGGTGGCAACCATAGTATCTTGAACTTGGTCTCGCTTAAAGTATCTTCATTTTGACCTTGGTCAGACTACATATGTAAAAAAAGGTCAAACTATTAAAATTTAAGGCCCACAAGCTAGTCTTATCCCACAGGGCCTTATGGGCTTTTTGGCTTTGCTATAGGCTTTTTTGCGTAGAACTTTATCCTTGTAAGCTTTTTTTGGCTCTGACCCATGCAGTCTACGGCCAAATGGGTCAAGTTAGACCATTTTGATGACTTTAGATGAACCGGTCAATTTAGAATTCATTTTAAAAGAAAATAATAGTAATAAATTATCACAAGTAACACATGAATAAATGTTCATTTTAAAATTTATAATAAATATTTAGTATATATTTAATGTTTTGGGAAGTCAATTTTACTTATAATATATTAACTATAATATTTATTAAGTATAATATATTTATTAAATTTAATATTTAATATATGTTTTAATGAAAATTTTATTATTTATTAAAAAATAGTTTATAAAATATTTAAAATATAAAAATTCAAATATGTATATCAATGTAATATTAATAAATTGATAAATAGATAAATATATATAAGTAATTATATCTTTATTTCTAAACTTAATAATTTGACTACATACTATATTTCATAAATATAGAATTTAATGTTATTGGAAAGTCAATTTTACTTATGATATTTTATGAAATTTATTAAATGTAATATTTCTTTTAATACATTGAAAATGTTATTATTTTTATTATTGCTTAAAAGAATTAATGAATTCATAAATATATAAGTATATACAATAATTTATTTCTTAATTTCTATACTTAATTATTTTTAACTACATATTATTTTTAATAAATCTAGTATATTTTAATATAATATTAGTAAATTAATTAATACATAAAATATATAATATTTTACATCTTAATATCTATGTTTAATTATTTGACAACATATATTATCTATACCTATTCATAAAAGGGATATCATTTTTTGGGGTACACATTTTTTTAAACATCTTTGTCCCTCAATTGATTACTTTTACTTATTTATCCTTTAATTTTGTAACCTCAACAAACCACCGAGACATCTTTGAACTGATTCTTTTTCTTCTACAAATCACTATAATATTTTACTCTTTTTATTCTTCTTTTAACTTCCCATTTGTCTTTAAATTTACCCCAAAAAATGTATATGCAAGCACGAAGTACCTTTCTTTCAATAGTATTTAATAAATAAAGTATTTAATGTTATTGGAAAGTCAAATTTACTTACAATATATTAATTATGATATTTATTAAATATAATATATGTATTAAATTTAACAAATGTAATATATGTTTTAATACATTGGAAATTTTATTATTCTTATTATTGTTTAAATGATATTAGTTGATAAAACATATTTTAAAATAGAAAAAATTGAATATAAATTAATATAATAATAAATGGATAAATATATAGTAATTTATATTTGAATTTTTATCCTTAATAATAATTTGACTACATTCTGTATTTAATGCTAGCAGGTAGTCAATTTTATTTATAGTATAGTAATTGTGATATTTATTAAAAGAAACATATTTTTTAAATTTAACTAAAAAGAAACTATCCAAATTATTACCTATATATATATATACTTTGAAATTTATTATTTTTATAATTTTTTAAAATATTTATTTTATAAAATATATTTTAAAATAGAAAATACAATTATATGTCAATATATTATAAATAAACATATAAATATAGAAATATATATTATAATTTATCTATTAATCTTTATAATTGATAATTTGACTACATATTATATTTAACAAATGTAGTATTTAATGTTATTGAGCAATCAATTTTATTTATAATATATTACTTATAATATTTATGGAATATAATATAATAATTAATATTGTGTATGACTTTTAATATGAATCTATATATATTAAAAATTTATTAAGAAATAAAATGTAATTACTTCAAAAATTGTAATATATATATATATATATATATATATATATATATATATATATATCAAAGAATTTCTATAACATATCTTATTTTTTGAAATAAAAATTAATTATTACAAAATTATTAACTATATATATATATGTAGAGAGAGAGAGAGACTTTATAATGAAATTTTGTGGCACATTCTTTGCCCTTTGATTAAAATAATGTGTGTTTTATTTTTTGTTTTTCGTCTATAACTTATTTTTATATACAATTGTATAAAATAAGAAATATGCAAATTATGTTCAAAATTTATGAGTAAAAAATAATTTGACTTTTCCAAGGATGAACAAACAAATAAAGAAAGAAAGACAACACACATTTAATAAATCAAACCTAATTAATCTGTAAATCCAAGCTGATAGTATCTTCTCCACTAATCTGCATGAACCAAAAGGTTATTGTTATATATAAATGCATGCATGAAATCATATCATCACTTGTAAAAAAAGAGGCTGAAGTAAAACATGGCATCTCATATTTCCAGTACTAGAGCCTCTATTGTTGTTTTGGTAGCTTCCTTAGTCCTCCCTTGGCTTTTCACAGAATGTTATTCTTCTGTGCTCATTCCAAGTGCGGCAACCCCAGAGTCAGAATTATCAGATGTTGATCTTTTAGAATTTCCTTTAAATTTAGAATACTTGGAGGCTGAATTCTTCTTGTTTGGATTTTTGGGTTATGGATTGGATGTCTTTGCTCCAAACTTGACTGAGGGAGGACCCCCTCCCATTGGTGCCAAATTGACCAAACTTGAAACCTTTGTCAGGGATGTCATCTTGCAGTTTGCTTTGCAGGAAGTTGGACACTTGAGGTTTTGTTCTGTCTCTAACTACTCTTTGCAATTTCAATTACGTTTAGGCAAAAAATAGAGAAGATTAATTCTCAATTGCTGTGTCTTAATTGCAGGGCCATAAAGAGCACAGTGACAGGGTTCCCTAGGCCATTGTTGGATTTAAGCGCCAAATCTTTTGCCAAAGTAATGGAAAGTGCGATTGGGCAACCTTTGGTTCCTCCCTTCGATCCTATGCTAATGAGATCAACTTTTTGCTTGCATCTTACTTGATTCCCTATGTTGGCCTCACCGGTTATGTTGGTGCCAATCCACTACTGCAAAATGCTACTTCCAGAAAGGTAAACCAATCAAACTTAACACAGCTAACTCTCATGCAAAATTTGGCCTCATTCTCAAGAGATGAAGTCTAGACATACTTTCTCATGCAAAAATATTTGATACAAATTTTAACGAAATTCAAACTAATGAACGTGCTTTAAGTCAAGAGTAAAATTATTGCACTAAAAAATTTGTTGACTTTTACAATAATTATATAAAAAGTCATATTAACGATGATTTGCAATTAGATAAAAGTGTAACACTATTTTGTATTGTCAATACATAGACATTAAACTCAAATATATTCAAATACAATATAATCATGATTTTTTAAATATATTATTTATTGATAAAACTAACTTTACCCTCTCTAAACCATGATATGGAATATACTAACAATCCTCTAAATATACACTTGGCGGTGGATAGTTTTAGCCTCCTTTTTATATATGTTACTATAGCAAGACTTGTCATCACCCTCGAGATATTATAAAAAGAATAATATAATAGATAATTATTATCGGAAAAATAAAAATTATAATTATAAATTCATGTAAATTATTATTGAATTATTTTTATTTTATGAGAATTTCCCCCAACTATTGATCTTCAATCAATTACCACGTTGTACCTTGGAGTTTCTAAAAATTTAAAATTCAATGTCCATAATAACCTCTTTTATATTATTTAGTCATTCCAATTTTAATCGACTCTATGAAAGATTCATTTTATATTATATATGATACAAAAACTTAAATTATATTTAGTCCTCTTTAATAATATCTACTACTTTATTATATTAAAGGTTCAAAATTAAGTGATAATTATTATTTGTTTAAAAAAAAGCTGAATATAAGTAAAGACTTGTGCGATGCATAGGTGGGGAACAAGTAATAAACAATTAATGAATGCATGAAGTCAAATATTCGTTAATGACACCATTAAAATCCATTATCCTTTCTCAAATACTTAATAATAAATGTTTATTTAAAATTCACTTTCTATTAAATGTCTCACTAATTAATATGATCTATTAAATAAATAAATAAAGGTTTAATTGCATTTTTTATCTCAAACTTTTTACTTTTGACGAATTTTACCTCTAAATTAATTTGACACATTTAATCCAAACTTTTTAAAAAATCATGCAAATTTTACTTTCTATTGTTGTGTTAACGTGACATGTTGACATAAGCGTAAAAAGTGGGAGGTAAAATTCACCAAAAATTAAAAAGTTTGGGTAAAATTCGCTAAAAGGTAAAATGTTAGGGATAAAATTAGCCAAAAACTAAAAAGTTGGGTAAAAAGTACAATTATTTTAGCATGTCACATCAGCAACATGATGGAAGGTAAAATTTGTAAGTTTTTTAAAAAATTGGGCGTAAAATATGCCAAATTAATTTGTTGGGGTAAAATTTACCAAAAAATAAAAAGTTACGGGTAAAAATTGCAATTAAGCCTAAAATAAAATAACTAAAAATTATTTGTCTAAAGTGCCCTTATTTTAGGGAGAAAAAAGTGGGTCAAAGCTTCCTTACTTTATATTATAAAAGAGATATATAAAAAATATTATAAAAGAGATATATCATACTACTTTTTTCTTTTATAAATATTAAGCTGAAACAATTTCAATTGATTACATGAAAAATACTCCCTCTCCTTATTATAAGTTTAATTAACTAATTCACTAGTATTAAAGAAATTAGTTACTTGGATGCATATATGTCCTGAGAGAAGCTAACCAGGTAGCGGATGGAATGGCGAAGCATGTGTCGGATCTTACAGACAGTTATTAGGTTTTTGATGTTGCCCCTAGTTGGGTTGTTCATGCCCTAAGAGTTGATGCAACTCATATTTTGTTTCCTAGAGGTTTTTAATCCTCTTCTTCTTGTAGTTCACCAAAAAAAAAAAAGAAATTGGTTACTTTAATTGAGAACATAAAATTTATAGATTTTAATTGTATTTTTTTTTTCAAAACTATCATTGTGAACAAAACTTACAAACATTAATGAGTTATGTTTTTCTCATTATCATGTCATGCTAGAACTGATTTTAATTAAGGACATTTTTGTAAAAAATAATTAATGCAAGAGATATTTTATATTAGACCTTATAAAAAGGACCAAATCACACTTTTAATTTGGACCTTATAATAAATACCGGAGGGAGTATCATATATTATAATAAATGATGTATAATAAACAATTTATTAATGCATTAAGTCAAATATTCATTAAAGACACCATTAAACTCATTATCCCTCCCCTAATACCTAATAATAAATGTTTATTTAAAAGTTACTTTTTATTAAATGTCTCACTAATTAATATATTTTTTTAAATAAATAAAAAATAAAAGACTAAAATGCACTTTTTAGACAATTTACGTACTAATTTAAGTAATTTAATTAATTTTTATAATTAAAATAAAATAAGAAAAAATTAATAACTCATCAATTAGTGATATATAACAAATATTATTTATAATATTAATAATAGAAACTATACAACCTAGTGGTTCTTTGTTAAATTCTTGTTGAAGAGGTCTTGGGTTCAATTCTCACTATGACACTTTATTTTTTACACTATTTAATCTCTTGTCATATAAGCGCCAGGTCAGCAGCCTACATTGGTGCTACATTAGAGTCAACAGAGGACTAAAATTACGGATTTAGACTTATAGGGGGACCAAAAGTGCATTTTAACCAAAATAAAATAACTAAAAAGAAATTGTGTAAAGTTACTTTATTTTAGGCAAAAAAAATGTGTTAAAATTTCCTTACTTTATATTATAAAAGATATAAAAGAAATATTAACAATACCCTTTCTGACACTCTCTTTCTAACACTCCCTTTATGATTGATTAAAATTTATAAGAAATCTCAAATTTTGGTGAATCCACTTCTAAACCAGGAGAGATAATTATTAAATGAGAAGTGGCATCCACAAAAATTGATGAATTCCAAATAATTTCAGTCAATCATAGAGAAAGTTTTAGGAAGAGAGTGTCACAGGCATTTCTCATATAATATTACTTCTTTCGTCCCATAATATTTGTCGTATTCGCTTTTTTTGAACAGACTAAGAAAAACTAATAGATAGATTAAAGAAAGTTACAATTTTACAAAATTAACCTTATTACCATAAAGTCATTTATAGATTTTGTTGCCCATCATTAATATTATAAGGATATAAGTGGGAAAAAAGTAATTAATGTTACATTGAAAAGCTAAAGAGACAATTATTTTGAAACTTATTTTTTCTCCTTACATGACAATTATTATGGGACTAAAGGAGTATTGTTTTTTTTATATATAAATATTTGGTCGAAACAATTTCAATTGATTATACAAAAAATATTATTTTATATCATAAAATAAATGAATGTATAATAAACAATTAATAAACGTATGAAGTCAAATATTCATTAATAATACCATTAAAATCCATTATCTTCCCCCTAATACATAATAATAAATGTTCAATTAAAATTACTTTCTATTAAATGTCTCACTAATTAATATGATGTATTAAATAAATAAAAAATAAAATAACTATAAAGAAATTGTCTAAAGTGCCCTTATTTTAGGCATAAAAAAGTGTGCCAAAACTTCCTTATTTTATACTTCCTCTGAACCAATTAATAAATGCATGAAGTTAAATATTCATTAATGACAACATTAAAACTCATTATCCTTCCCCTAATACTTAGTTATAAATATTTATTTTCTTTTAAATGTCTCACTAATTAATATTATTTATTAAATGAATAAAAAGTAAAATAACTATAAAAAAATTGTCTAAAGTGACCTTATTTTAAGCGGGAAAAAGTGGGTCAAAACTCCCTTAATTTATATATAAAAAATGTCTCACTAATTAATATTATTTATTAGATAAATAAAATATAAAATAACTAAAAAAATTATCTAAAGTGACCTTATTTTAGGCAAAAAAAAATGTGCCAAAACTTCCTTACTTGATATTATAAAAGATGAATGCATGAAGTCAAATATTCATTAATGACACTATTAAAATCCACACTATTAAAATTCATTATCCTTCTCCCAATACCTAATAATAAATGTGCATTTAAAATTAACTTTCAATTAAATGTATCACAAATTAATATAATTTATTAAATAAATTAAAAACAACTAAAAATTTTGTTTAAAGTATCTTTATTTTAGATGGAAAAAAGTGCGCTAATTAAAACTTTCTAACTTTATATTATAAAAAATATTAATTATGATATTTATTAAATATAATATATTTATGAAATTTAACAAATGTAATAAATGTTTTAATATATTTATGGTATTTCCTTGTATAGTATAGCTACATGAACCAGAAGGATTGTTATATATAAAAGCATGTATGAGTGGCAATATATGCACCATATCATCAATTGGTAAAAAAAAAGAGGCTAAAATACAACATGGCATCTCATATTTCTAGAGCGAGAGCCTCTATTGTTGTTTTGGTAACTTCATTAGTGCTCCCCTTGCTTTTATTAGAAAGTTATTCTTCTTCTATGCCCATTGCAAGTGCAGCAACCCCATCATTGAAATTATCAGATGTTGATCTTCTAGAATTTCCTTTAAATTTAGAATACTTGGAGGCTGAATTCTTTTTATTTGGATCTTTGGGTCGGGGATTGGATGTCTTTGCTCCAAACCTGACAGAGGAGGGACCCCCTCCCATTGGTGCCAAATTGGCCACACTTAACAACTTTGTCAGGGATGTCATCTTGCAGTTTGCTTGGCAGGAAGTTGGACACTTGAGGTTTTAACTGCTCTCTTTAATTACAATTATAATTACTTTTATGCAAAAAATAGAGAAGATTAATTCTCAATTGTTGTGTCTTAATTGCAGGGCCATAAAGAACACAGTGAAAGGGTTCCCTAGGCCATTGTTGGATCTAAGTGTGAAATCTTTTTCCAAACTAATGGAAAGTGCGATTGGGCATCCTTTGGTTCCTCCCTTTGATCCCTATGCTAATGAGATCAACTTTTTGCTTGCATCTTACCTGATTCCCTATGTTGGTCTCACCGGTTATGTTGGTGCCAACCCACTACTGCAAAATGCTACTTCCAGAAAGGTAAACCATCAAACTTAACACAACTAATCTATTCTTGTATAATAAATTTGGCCTCATTCTCAAGAGATGAAGTCTAGACATACTTTCTCATACAAAATATTTGATAGAAATTTTAACGAAATTCAAACTAATGTTGGTGCTTTAAGTCGAGTAAAATTATTCCACTAAAAATTTTACCATAATTTTTTTATAATTTATTTTTTCTCTATCTTTCTTTGTTACACCACTCCTTTTATATCAAACATAGCATTAATTTCTTATAGTTTTTTTGTATGTAAGTATATACTAGTATATCTTTACATATTAAAAAAATGTTACAAGAACATGTCACTCATATGACATTGTGCACATGTTGTATGGAACAGCTTGTTGCAGGGCTTCTAGGAGTGGAGTCTGGACAGGATGCAGTTATTCGAGCATTGTTGTTTGAACGTGCAGCGTTATTGGTGCAGCCATATGGAGTGAGAGTGGATGTGTTCACAGCACGCATTTCAAAGCTTAGGAACAAGCTAGGAAATGCAGGTTTAAAAGATGAGGGTCTTGTGGTGCCTAGAGCGGAAGGTGCTGAGGGCAAAGTGGTAGGCAATATTCTTGCTGGTGACAAAGACTCATTGGCATATCCAAGGACTCCACAGGAAATACTGAGGATAATATATGGAGGAGGTGATGAACATGTTCCCGGTGGATTCTACCCTAAAGGAGCAAGTGGTCGCATAGCTAGATCTTACTTAAACTTCACTATCTAAAAAGCTAGAGCATATGTTTTGTAGATTATAACAATAATAAATAAATATCCAATTTTGATTTTCACTTTTCTTTTATATAATTTTCTCTTTATCTACATCTTATAACTATTTTTTTCTCATTTTTTATTTAATCTTTATTCTCTTTCTTCTTCTTTTAACTTCTCATTTATCTCTATATTTACTCAAAAAATATAAATGTAAGTATGAAGTGTCTTTCTTCCTGTTGTTGTTATCGATTTGCCAATCGTATACTCCCATGGACAACAAAAGGTTTGCATCATTTCAAATTCATCTCTGGATAATAAAATAGAATGAGGTGATATACATGATTGAATTGTGAACAAGACAAATAGGTTTTACAACAACCAAAGAGTGTAATAGTAAAAGAATTCACTATAGTTTTTTTTTTATTATCGATGGATTATTGACAGATTCAAATGCACTAGGCATGACAATTAGGCGAGGTGAGGGAAGGTTTGGCTTTCCCTGTCATTGATCCTATCAAAGGCGAGGCAGATTTAGAAAAAGTAGGTTTAAAAAAATTAAATCTAACACTATGTTGGAACAATCTTTATAGGCTGGTACTCCAACCTAAAGATTATTGGAACAAATTGGTGGTAATGGCTCCGCAACAATGAAGAAGTACCAAAGAAGAAACAATTGACGGTAATGATCCTGCAAGAAAGAAGAAACAACAAAAAGAAAGGCGCAATTCTCCAAGGCGTGCGTAAAACACAAACCTTTAGGTTCGATTCGCCCCCACCAATCTCTATAGAATTGGATGCAATAGGGTGTCTTGGCGAAAGGATACAATGGAGTCCGTTGACATGGTTTGCACACCCACATCAACCGTATCGTCAATGGCAGTTTACAGAATAATAGTTTCCTTAATTCTCTATGCGCACAAAGGAAGAAAGGAAATTATTTGGATATAGAGAATTTGGTGATTTCTATGTTTGTTGTTATTTTTTTTTTTTTTTGTCGTCTTTTTCTGCATGTAGATTGGTTCTATTTATAGACAATCTCATGTCTTTTAGTGAAGAGATTTAACCTTTCAAAGAGACACATCTCATGACCCTTGGTGAAGAGTCGTATCTCATGACCCTTAGTGAAAAGTCACATCTCGTGACTCTTGACGAAGAGTCTCATCTCATGTCTCTTGAAGAAGAGTCGTATCTATTCATACTTACACATTTATATGAATAGACACATAACTTCATGAAAGGGTACAACATTTCATTAATTTTGAAAATCTCTCACAATCCCCCACCATTTTCAAAATATATCCAAATCCCGTTATTCCGGAAATCACATGGTTTCAGATAAAGGTATCTCGCGATTTGAACCTTTACTTAGTAAGTCATGGGCTTCACTCATCCCGAATATTATGGTAGACAAGCTTTGAACCAAATAATCATTAGAACAAGCGTGCATAACTTACACATGCAATCTTGGTACCATTGAACAAATTGTTAAAGTGACACATTTGATAAGGCCTTGTGTCATGTATCCTTTTCATGAGAGCTTTAAGAGTCAAGCCCTTAACTCCAAGAAGTGGCCACACTTCACTCCCATATAGGTAGACTTTATCCACTACAAGAATGCGCTCGCAACTAGCGTCGGCCAAACCGACTCTAGGCCGACACTAATCTGGTATTATTTTAATTTTTAATCTTATTGAGTAATTTTTTTGTCTTTCGTCGGATTTAACCGACGCTATACAATGAAATATTATTTTTAAAAAAATATAATTTGAGACGTGGACGGTCTAGCGGACGCTATAAAATAAATATTTATTTAAAAAATTTAATTAGAGGTGTGTCACGGTGTAACCGACACTTGGAAAATTAGAAAAAAATTAAATTAAAATTTTATAGACTGAATTGAAGCCTAACCCAATCTACTTTAACCTCAGTAACCCTTTGAACCTGATGGAGCCTGCCCCTAACTTCTCACTCTCAAACTGACGAACCCTAATCCCCCAATGTGACTCAAATTTGAGCCCTACTCTGAACCCAACCACCACCACATCAGAACCCCCAACACCACTGCATCTCATCCTCCACCGCACAAACCCTAAAGCATGTAGCTCATCCTCCACTGCGCTGTTAGAAGCAGTTCGTGACAACCTTTGGTTGGGTCCTGTGGTGACGGCGACAACCTCGGAGATTGAGGTCTGTGCTTGTCTCTCTGAATTTCGGCTCCCATGGCAAGATCGGTTCGGAGAGTGTCGACACATTGAGAAGGTCCCGTGGTGATGGCTACAACCTCGGAGGCCAAGCCAGACTCCTTGATGCCAAGGGCTTCTTCCAGCGTGATCTCGCAGAAAGGGTTCATCGACATTTTCACGTTCTGGGTCACCACCCTGTTTGCAAAACGGCGTCATCTTAAGCCAAATTCGGAGTGCAGAGAGAAAAAAAGGGTGAGTGAGTTGGTTGCTTACATTGTCAAGGTTGAACCTGATTTTAACAGTGCAGTAATCTGTTTCTTGGATTTATTTAATTAGCAATCTAGTTTAAAAGTCTTCGCTTTATGAGATGAGATCCTTTTGGTCTACTTGTTATATTTTTGTTATATGCAGAAACAAAATTGCCCTATTGATAAATTTATTGTTTTAGCTGTTTCTTTTCATTTGTTTCTTATTGCAATCTTTCAAAAGACCAGCTTCAAAGTCTACTTCGGAGTGGCTATCTAATATATTTGGGTCATTTTCAATCTTTTCACAGAGAGAGGAACCTAAAGGTACAAATTGATTAACATCTTCTGACCCTTGGCAAAGAGCTAGATTCATAATCAACCAAAAGCTTTGTGAAACTCTAATACAAGGTTTTTCAGTCTTGTTTTGGTTTCAAGAATAAGTTTTACTTTATATGTGGAGAAAAGTAATAATAATCCTAACTTTAATTGATTAGAAGATGCTGCAGAAGATTAAATAGGGTGTGGTTATGCAAATAGCTTTAATTGTTTCTTGTTTCATGTTTGCCAAGTATAATGGTTACTGATTCATTCATTCTCCTCATTGGGACACTAGTCCATAAACTACATAACTGATTGGGTGTATTTAGTTGCAGGCAAAATGCACAGGCCTAGCAGTGGAGTGGACCTCCAATCAATGTAAGTAAAAGTAGATGCATTATGTTCTGACTGTGATTGGCAGACTTTATGTTGAGATTCTATAAAAATCCTTGCCTTTTATGAATTTCTGGATAGGTGTTGTTGCTATAGGTTTCTAATTCCTGCTTTTGATGAAGTGTGGCATACTGCAGAAGACAGCTCTAAATGTAATACCACTATACCAGATTTTGTTTGCAAAGAAAAAGAAGTCAATTTCTTCATGTGGGTATAATAGACAAAATAGGAATTAAACAATATGAACTGTAAAACCACCTTATTTAAAACATCTCTTATTACCAGTCAATTTTGCCTTGATCTAATTTTAGGTGATTGAGTACTGTTGTGCGTTTTTGTGTTTATATACTACTTACTCTGATTATCATAATTCTGTGTATCTTCACCAATAGGTACTCCAATGCTAAAGCATTTGTTAAATTATCAGTTTTTGTGATTTCCTTAATTCTGATCTCTTGCATTGTGTATAGCGAGAAAATGTTGTTTGATAACTTCAGAATGGGTTTTGATTGCTACTGATGTAGTTGCCCGGGGCATGGATTTCAAAGGTGTGAACTGTGTGATCAATTATGATTTCCCTTATTCTGTTGCTGCATATGTCCATAGAATTGGTACGTGCAGTTATATTAATGTTGTTTTAGATTTGAGAAAAGATATTTATAGGGATTAATATAGTTTGTATTACTCTCATGGAGCCTCTTGTTTGCTATATCCATGAATTATTATTATTATTTGCTAATAGACAATGTTGATTTTTCATTAGATTGTTCTGGCAGAGCTGGGAGGACTGGAGAAGCGATTAGTTTTTACACAGAAAACGATATTCCATTTTTGCGGAATGTTGCTAACCTTATGGCAGCGTCGGGCTGTGAGGTTCCATCTTGGCTCATGGAGATGCGCAAAAAGAAGTGGAAGAAGCACCGGCTAAAAAGAGATTCAATCTCAACAAAACCAGACCTATAACCCTGTCACAGCAGAGAATGGGTACTTATTATAATCTCTCTCTCTGTATCCTATAAATACTGACTGCTCTTTGTGCTTTAATTTCATATGGTAATCTTGCACTTAAATTTGCATTGTATATGTCATGTGATTTATTATTTAGTAATGCACATGTTGTGTTTGTGAAGGTTTCTTGGTGTAAATGGAATGAAACTCTCGAGTTGGTCTAGATTAATCCTTTGCAATTTTAAGATTTTGTTGTATTCACTCATGCATTTGAATTGCTATATTTTTAGTAATAGTTTTATGACATTGATCTGTATCACTAGGAGGAGCTTTTGGAGACGCATGATCCCAATCTTGCTTCCACCGTTACAAAATAACCAAACGAACTTTAGACTATCAGTAAAACAATTTCTGGTTTTATATTCTTACTAATGTTTGTAACGTTAATAAAATATATGTAAAAAAGGAGTCTACAAATAAGCTTATTGTATGCTTTTCATTCTGGTTTCGGTTTGTTTTATTATTTTTACATGGTCCAAGTTCAGATAGGAGCAAACAAAAGGACTTTCCGTATAAAAAATAAAAACAAATTTAGAGTCGGCTAACCCGACGCTAAATAAAAATAATTAAATATATTAATATTAAAACTAGCGTCGGATCTTGATTGTGACGATTTTCGTGTCAGCTAAGCCGCCTCTAATAGTGTCCAACTTCGAAAACCGACGCAAGCTAAATTAGCTTCGAGGGTTTTAGCGTCCATGTTGTTGTCGACGCAAAGCTGACGCTAAGGCACCTGTTAGAGTCGGCTTTTGTCTATTAGCGTCGGCTTTTGGCCTACTCTAAATGGCTGTTTTCTTGTAGTGATCAGAAGTGCCCCATAAATAAACACTCAAGCACATACATGCTATAAGTCCATTAAGAACAAATGTTCAACCTTCCCCTTTTATTTACTTTATGGTCCAAGTACTTTTAAAATCTTTGGGATGTATCTATTATTGTTAAGTACTTGCAATCACTCTAATAATGTACTTTCACCATTGAACTCAAGACTTGATGCTACTCAAGTGTGAGTCGGGTTTCCATCATTGGTGATCAATTAGATATGAGCTTGCATATCATCCCTAATGGTGTTTTACACACCATATCCCTTGTCAATCCTTTCGTCAAAGGATTTGCAAAATTTCTTTATGCTTTCTTAAAGACTATGGATATCATTCCATTTGCAATTAGATCCTTCACATAGCTATGGTTAAGTCCAATGTTTTTGGACTTTCCAATATTATCAAAATAGAAGTACAAATGAGTCTCAAGTAAGTGCACAAATCATGTTCGTCGGTGAACCAAACAACTAAAACAACAAACATACAAAAAGAGAATCAAGAAGATGAAAGTATCAAAATTTTCGTATACAGTACGTACTGAATATCTCTTACCACAGGCAACTAATCAATGATCCAACCGGTCAGATTTAAGAATCGTGTATCCTGAACCGGATCACAAAATTCCAGCCCCATCCAACGGTTAACAAAGTCGTAAATACAATTTTACTGTGACTGTCATGTGAAACTACGAGAATAACAAAATCTCGCTTCCTTTTCTTAGAGAAATTACCCCCATGTACTTTTCTCGATTACATACACCTTTTCTTGAACATATAAATCCTTAGTACCATTTTATTATGATACTCTTCTTCAAAACGAAGGTGATTGCCTCAATTGTTCAAGAAAAGAATCATCTTTCAGATGTTTTAGACTTTTTAAAGTCTTTCCATGAGGAAGGAACTTTGTCAATGGTTGAAGATACAATCATATACTTTCATCTATATGCATATTATGTTTGTTTGTAGATATTAATAATACATTAAATATCATGCATTTGTTTCAAGAGAGCTACTATCATCTTATAATTATAAAAACAATTAACAAGAAACTTCTTACTTGTTATGTCTCTCATCATGTACCTTAATCTAGAGTTTTGACACATATCAAACAAAGTGTCACATACCATTTAAATTGTGTCTCATGCAAATATAGTTATGATTGTCCCTCTTGTTTTCTAACAGGTTTAACAATGATCTCATCTTCCTTATTTGTTAGTCTTAGGGTATTCAAGACATACATCACCTTTAGAGTAGTACGAAGGAACTTTATCTTCGTTTGCCAATGAACAAACTTTTCACCATTAAATCTCTCAAGTTTGACAATATTAAAAGCCATCTTCTTCAAAGTTGCAGCCATTATTGTCATAAGCAAAATAGAACCTAAAGATTGTTGGAACAATTTTTATAGGCTGGTACTCCAACCTAAAGATTGTTGGAACAAATTGGTGGTAATGGCTCCGCAACAATGAAGAAGTACCAAAGAAGAAATCATTGACGGTAATGATCCTGCAAGAAAGAAGAAACAACAAAGAAAGGCGCAATTCTCCAATGTGTGTGTAAAACACTAACCTTTAGGTTCAATTCGCCCCCACCAATCTCTATAGAATTGGATGCAATAGAGTGTCTTGGCGAATCCCCTTTAGGATACAATGGAGTCCATTGACATGGTTTGCACACCCACATCAACCGTATCGTCAATGGCAGTTTACAGAATAATAGTTTCCTTAATTCTCTCTGCGCACAAGGGAAGAAAGGAAATGATTTGGATACAGAGAATTTGGTGATTTCTATGTTTGTTGTTATATTTTTTTTTTGTCGTCTTTTTCTGCATGTAGATTGGTTCTATTTATATATCATCTCATGTCTTTTAGTGAAGAGATTTAACCTTTCAAAGAGACACATCTTATAACCTTTGGTGAAGAGTCGCATCTCATGACCCTTAGTGAAGAGTCACATCTCGTGACTCTTGACGAAGAGTCTCATCTCATGTCTCTTGAAGAAGAGTCGTATCTATTCATACTTACACATTTATATGAATAGACACATAATTTCATGAAAGGGTATAACCTTTCATTAATTTTGAAAATCTCTCACGTACTATCCTTTATTGAAAATTTATGGGTTCAAGGAAACTCAAAGGAAATCCATCTCCTCTTTTAAAAAAATTTAAATTTCTTATATATTTTAAATAAATTATTTTCACCTTTTCATCGGAGGCTCCACAAAATGGAATCCAATAATTCCTAAATGACTTCCATTTGAGGAATAAATGTTTCTCAACATCATTTATATGTAATAAACAAATTAAAAACTAACAAAAGTTATTTTGAACCTTAACTAATGTTATGACTAACTAGTAATATCATTGAATATTATTTTTGGTAAAAAGAAAAAAAATCATTGAATATTATTTAGTAACGTGGTGTGATAAAAATTTTAAGATAGTCAAGCATTAATTTAACATATGTTGATGTCAAATTATTTTTCATAAAGAATAATGTTTGATGGACACCCAAATACTAATTGACACCTAGAGAGAGAGAAAAAAAAGATAGAGAAGTATAGGTATGATATGTGATATGATGTGATATGAAAAAAGAGATAAAGATAGATGAGAGATGTTGATGGAGTGTTCAAAAAAGTGGAGTGTCTAAATATAATTACTCTTTCATAAAAGTGACAAAGAGTACTAGTTGGATAGTTATATTATCTAGTTAGAAATAATGCTGCCAATAGATAAGCAGCCAATAAAATTTCTGTTGGCATGGTCTCTTGTATTGGGCGTGAGAGAGAGAGACCCGACAGAGAAATGGAGAAGTAGAGAGAGGTGTGAAAGTGAAAGAGAGGGAGGGGGACAGAAAAGGAGGTGGGAAAGACATTACCAAAAAAAAAGGAGGTGGGAAAGAGAAAAAGAGAACAAAAGGGGGAAGAGAGGAGAGCCAAAGGTGCATAAGAGAGTGTCTACTTTTAAGCTTTGGGGTTAGAGAATTCACGATGAGACAACGAAAAAGAAAAGAAATTTCTATTTATTTTTTCATTTTAGGTGTTGTTTGAAATTCGTTTATTTTACTTGAAAAAATCTCTTATAATTTTTTTATCATTTATAAAATTCTTTGTATTCGATATTTAAACAAGTTATTTTGATACGTGACAATTTAAATTCACTCAAAAACAGAATTTCTTTCTCAAAATTCTCCATCCAAACGCATTTGAAAATGCTTAACAAGGAGAGATAAAAAAATAATAAATATGATAGATATTAGTCTTAAGAATTTTTAAAGTATTAATGATATAATTAAAAAAAAAAAGAATATGTTAGCTCTTACCAAATAACAATTGAAATCCACATAACAAAATGTTAAAGTCCTTAATTACAACAAAAATATACTAGGTTTTTTTTTTTGGTCTGCCAAAGCAAATAAAATTATATTAATCAAGAGGTACCAGTGGTACCATAAATTGTCAAACAAAGCACCCTGCCCCTCAAAAGGCTGCAACGGTGAATAAATATTTATATGCACACATAGCATATAAATACCTATTAACCAAAGCAGATAGTTGCCTTAAGACAAATGCCATATACCCTCCAAAACATATTCTATGTACCCCACCTACTGTATATATGTATAGCCTGCCACCAATACAAAGATAGAAAAAAAAACCAATACATCAAGCTTTACACATGTCTCGCAAGAGATTTCCCATGTCAATACGTCTTCAATCCACCACCTCTTTCATTGTTGCCTTGTTGGTATCTTCAAGATCCATCACGACTATGCTTAGCACTAAGAATCTCTTATGTTACATCCTCAAACAATATTTTGCCACCACAAATACACCTATACTAACGTGTCTCTGCATTGAGAAAATAGATACCTTATGGCAATAAGAACCCATTGACCTAACTGGACCCGATGCCACTACCATATCACCAGCTTGTCACATATAACCAAAGATGCATGCATACGGACTACACGACCACTGTGCAAAAGTATAATCAAATTCTGTTACATATGCCTTTAACCAAGCCCAGCAGTTGAACATAATATCTTCCAAGATATCTGCTTTAAGAAAATTTGAATTCCTGAAAACAATCTTGTTTCTATGATTCCATAACACACAAAAATACTAGCTAATTCATTGGATAGACAATAATATATATTAGTGTCATCTTATTGTGGTAGTTTCAATACTATTCTTTTTATAGACAAATACTAGTAGTGAGTATGTTATATTAGTGAAAAATTCGAATCCATCACCTCTTTATCACTTCAACCCTTATGCCCCTCCCCCAACCACCTTATGACTCCTAGCAGTTTCAATGGCTATTAGAAAGTTTCTTTAATTTATAAGCTAAAGATTTCATTAATAATAAAATTGCTTAAATTAAGCACAAGTTGTACCCAATTCCATTGTTTTTTTAACCAGCAAAGAAAATTTCATTAAAATAGAGGATATGGATACAAGAGGTACCCACCAAGTTGTACCCAATTCAAAACTCCAAACACATTATGAAGTCGTCTTTTAATTTATGGGGCTACTTCTATGACTCTAAGACAAAATTTCTTCTAAAATTAAGACCCAGTGTTGTCTGCATAAGTACTATTGGCTTTAATTAGCACAATTTTTTTTTTGTGTTAAAACTTTTCTAATTAATATTGTTATGTATCACATATCTCATACATATCAATTTTTTTTTACATGTATTAACTAACAAAAATTATATATGTATAAAAAAAACTAGCAAAATTTATTTTGAACCCTATCAAGAATGAAATCACCAACTAGAAATAATATCATTAAAGTGTCGTGGTGTGGTAAAAGCTTCAAGATACCAATCTGAGTTGATTTTTAAAAAAAAAAAAAGCCTGAGTTGGGTATTAATTAACATGTTGATATCAAACAATTTTTTTTTTCAAAAATGGTGACAAAGTCAAAGAGTAGTAATTGGATAATCTAGATAAAGTCAGGATGGATCCACTTTAATTTGAAGAGGAAGGGGCAATTGCCCCACTAAATTTATATTTTTTCTTAATATAACATACATGTGTAGTTATAATTGTTGACCAAAAAAAAATGTGTAGTTATAATTAATTACCTCTATAATTTAAAATTTAGTTAAAAAAAAAAGTTATAATATGAGATTTGTCCCCACTAATTTATAATCGAGGGATCTAGCTTAGTTGGTTGAGCAGAATATGTGAGTTGTTGTAAACTTTCCGGTACCTGTCTTCGATTCCTACGGATAAAAAAAATGTGAGTAAACTAAAATTTTCTGGATCATAGTTTTAAACTATTAAAATTTTGACAAAGATATTTAAAGACCCGTGTACGAAATAATACTAATCCTTTGTAATTTTTTCTTGTGATGGGAAAGGGAGAGGTGCGGGAGAGAGATGAAGAAGTAGAGAGAGGTGTGAAAGAAAAAAAAAAAGAGGAAGGGAGTGAAATAGATAGGGATGGCAATGAGTAGGGTCTCAGTATGGTATTATAGTATCCGTCCCCATACCTGCTGTTTAAAAAAATTCCCATATCTAGACCCATATTCGCGTGGGTAGTAACTTCAATACCTGTATCCTTCCCCTTTGGGTAGCTAACTGCCCATACCCATACCCGTTACCCACACTTTAAATAATTATAAAAAATTGATAAATAAAAATATTGATTAAAAATACAATAGTAATTAAATTAAAATCTCATTCAAAGATCTTAATATAATAAATAGGAAAAATTGATAAAAGAAACAAATAAGGAAGGTGATTTTTTTTTAAATTAAGGAACACGATCTATCTTTAAGTGAATAAAGATTAAAGATCATGATCTATCTCTATAAGGAACATAATCCTATTTTCGTTGTGAATTAAATACGTGATCTATCTCTTAGCAAATAAAGAACGAGATATTTTTTATTTTTGATGGATAAAGGAACATGATTTATCTCTTAGGTATTATTATTATTATTATTATTATTATTATTATTATTATTATTATTATTATTATTATGGGTCTGGGTAGGATTAGTTATTAAGGTACCCATACCCGCACCGGTACCCGTTAAAATTTGTAGGTAATTATCCGTACTCGAACCCATACCCATTAAGTGGGTAATTACCCTACCCATCATGGATAATTTTTGCGAGTACCCTTAGGGTCTAGGTAGAACTGTCATCCCTAGAAATAGATGAATGAGAGAGAAAGAGAGATCAGAGAGAGGGACATAAGAGAGAGAAAGAAAAGTGGAGAGAGAAAGAAGATCGTGTGCATAACAAAGTTTTCGCATTTTAAATGTTATTTAAAAATCTATTTATTTTACTTGAAAAAATCCCTTATAAAAAATTTTCCCATTTAAAAAAAATCTTTCTAATTGATATCTAAACAAGTTATTTTGATATGTAATTAAATTCACTTAAAAGTAGATTCTTTTATCAGAATTCTCAATGCAAAGACATTAAAAATATTTAATTAAAAGATATAAAAAATAATAAATATGATAAACATTAGTCTTAAAAGATATATATATATATATATATATATATATATATATATATATATATGAGGAGGGATCAAATTACACCGGTGTAACTTGATCAATTATTACACCATTCAATAACTTGATATAGAATGTGATTTTTATCAATCCAACCGTTGAATTATATCTACATATTGCCAAGATTGTCTGTGTCAAATTTTGTCAAGATTGAACAGCAATAAGAAGGTAATCAAATGATCCACATTTTAGTATATTTTGAAAAGTTTATATTACGTCGATTTTAATCTATATAAATGAGGTAGCAAATAATCTTTGATTAATATGAAATTTTGTGTATATGATCTATGTGAAAGGAACTTTCAATCCAATGGTGGGTTTTAAGAAAACATCATCCAATTGAAAGTTATTGAATGGTGTAATAATTGTTTAAGTTACACCGGTGTAATTTGATCACTCCTCTCTCTCTCTCTCTCTCTCTATATATATATATATATATATATATATATATATAATATAATATAATTTAAAATTTATTTTATTAGTTCTTAACAAATAACAATTAAACAATTAATATTGGAATGTTGCCTTTTGTTGGACTACTTAGGCTGCGTTTGATTTAGTGTTCAACAACGTTGAACGTCAAAGTTTCCTCTCACAGAAATTATATTGAACGTGTCTTAAAATGCAAAATTTGTGTAAAACAAATACACACTTATATGATAATGACTCTTTGATCAATTTTCTTTTCAAATTAAAACAAGAAAGCAAGAAGGAAATGAAGAAAGGAAGACCAATTTTCGTTTATTTCTTTGATAAATTTTCAGACCAATTTGCAAATTGGCTTAATTGCAAATTTTACCACTCAACTTTTATTATTTTACAAATTTTACCACCCAAGTTTTTTTTTTCGCGAATTTTACCACTTAACTTTCATCATTTTGCAAAATTTACCATCCAAGTATTTTTTTGTGAATTTTACCACCCAAATTTCATCATTTCGCGGATTTTACTACCCAAGTTTTCAATTTTTGTGCATTTTACCATCACATTGTGTTGGAGATCCCACATTAACTAGTGATGAAACCAAAATAGTGCATATAAGTGGGGGGCAACTCTCACCTTACAAGCCGGTTTTGTAGGGTTGAGTCAGTCCCATAACCCACTTCCTAAGATGATATCATAGTCTATCCTAACGATATGTTGTTGGGCCTATTGTGCCTTGTTGTGGGTCTATCGTGCCACCCACTATCGGGCAGCTATCTGACCACCCGCAAATGTCTAGTCCTGCAAACTTCATGCTTGAGATGTTCAGTCATCGACGTGAGGGGAGCGTATTAGAGATTCTACATTTACTAGTGATATGACCAAGTTAGTGTATATAATTGGGGGGCAACCCTCACCTTATAAGCGGGTTTTGTAGGGTTGAGTTAGGCTCATAACCCACATTCTATGACATTGGTAACAAAATGACGTCATTTTATTTTTTCTTTAACTTCTTTTTGTGACACATCAACGGTGGTAAAATGCACGAAAATTGCAAACTTGGGTGGTAAAAATTGCAAAAGATAAACTTGGGTGTAAAATTCGTAAAATAATGAAAGTTGAGTGATAAAATTTGTAATTAAACCAACAAATTTTGTATTACACTGTGTTGTCGACATAAATACTATTAACTTTACAGCTCAAATATATTTTTGGTCCCACAAATTTGGGTCACTATTGTTTTTGGTCCTCCTAAATTTAAATTTATTTATTTTAGTCCATCAATTTCGAAATATGCTCCTTTTAATTTCTTATTCTAACTTATTTTTGGCCATTTAAATGCACAATTTGTAGTTATTTTTTATCATGGAAGAAACTAAAAAGAATATTTTTTGAAATTGAGAAAGTAAAAAAATAAATTTAAATTTAAGGAATAAAAACAATAATAAACTAATTTTGAGGAATAAAAACATATTAAAGCCTAATTTTAATTGGCTCGTCTTTTCAACTTTAATATTACTTACGCATCACATATTCTTGTACATATTACTATTTTTTATATGTATATCAACTAACAAAATAACATGTATGAAAAAAAAAGCTAACAAAAAAATAATTTGAACCTTAACAAATGTTACGACTAACTAGTAATATCATTGAATTAGTATCGTGGCGCGGTAAAAGTTTTTAGATAACAATCTGAGTCAAGTTACTCAAGTAGTATTAATTAATTTGACATATTATTGATGTCAAACTATTTTTCACGAAAGTGACAAAGATCGAAGTACTAGCTGGATAATTATTATGTAGACACAACGCTACAGGTGGATAGCTCTAAAGCCAAAAAAAAAAAAAAAAAATCATAGTTAATAGTACTTCCTTCATTTCAAAATAAGTGTCGTCTTAAATTATTTTACACAGATAAAAAAAACTAATAAATGAATGAAAAATAATAATAATTTTACAAAACTAATCTTAGTATTAATATTGTATTGAAAAATTAAAATAACGTTTATTAGGGATATTAGTGGAAAAAAAATACTACATTAAAAAATCAAATATAATACTCATTTTAGAATTTTTTTTTCAAATTGACACTTAAAGAAAATAACATTTATAGACTCACGTAATAATAATTCCAATTTCCAATCCTTACTGTAGTTTGCTTGTTTTTTTGTGATTCTTCTCTTGCTGGCACGGTAGGACGTAAGTAAATTGGAATATTTTATTCAAGCTATAGGTCTAGTCTACAAGGAAGAAACGATGAAGCTAGAGTCTGGACCAGGTTGGATGTGGTTGTTAAGCACGGTGTTCAACTCCTTCTCAAACCTCTCCATGGCTTCAGACGGCAAACAAACCGGTATGACCAACCCTTTCTCTCCTTTAGCATTCTTAAAGGGTATGTAAAAGCTTGCCACACCAGGTATGGCTCCAACCCCTCCCTTGGCGGGTCCTCCATACACAGCCTTTCCCCACCCAAAGTCAACATTTCCAAACCCAGCACGTGTCACATCCGAGACAAGATACGACCTCACCACAGTGAAGTGAGGCCGTCCCTTGGTAACCATTAGATCCGCCAACGAGTGCATGTATTCTTCGGTCACATCAGCTTTCGCTTTTCTCACTAAATCCAGAGCATATCCCAACGGATTCTCACATAGCTTCCAAGCGGTGGTGACCGCAACGGGGAACGCAAAAGCGTTGCCGTAGTAACCGCTTGGCAGAGGAGGGTCAAACTTGGAGCGCGCGTTGACTATGCAGAGAATGCGAACCTCCTCGTCTCTGTCGGGTTGCAGCGCTATGGTGCGGCAGCGCCAGAGGCATGCGGTGAGGACCTCGAAGTTGGAGCATTGGCGGTGGTGAGGGGGGATGAGGCGACGAATGGAGGCCACTTCGGTGGGGCCGAAGAAGAAAGAGCGGTGGGCCATGTCGTCCAAGGGGATGATGGTGCCTTTGGTGTCGGGGACTTGTTCGTATTCGCGGTGGGTGCACGTCACTCGCGGTGGGTCCCGCGCGTTCAGAAGCTCTCTGCTCCACACGGGTGGGACCGAAGGCTCGTGCCTCCCGCGGGCTATTTCGCCCAAGGCGCTCATGAATTGGACCAGACCGGCTGCGTCGCTCATCGTGTGGTTCAGCCGGAGAGCCAAGATGAAACCGCCGCATTTCAGGCGTGTTACCTGCACCAATTCCAAGTCAACTTTGTTAACTACATCAAAATCTTCACCATAATATATTAATGTAAAGTATAATTAATTTTTATAAAATAAAAAATTGATTGGCCATTTTTAATAGCGACTGTGTCTCTATTCCCCCACTACATTTTTTCTAACAACAAAACTGAAACTCTTTATTGTATTTCGTCGTTTTCCTTTACATTTTATTTACTAACCACCTTTTATTTATTCTCACTCTTGATCTTTATATCACCTCACCCACTAATCACTTACTTTGTGTTCCATTATTTTTGTCTTTCTGTCTTTCCTTTTTCTTTTACGTCTATTTCACTTTCACATTATTAAGGGGGTTTGATAATATCATTTTACTTTTGAAAATCATGCTTCCACAATACATTTTTTTTCCTTTAACAAAGAAAATATGGAAAAAGAGAATATTGTAGTCATTTTCACTTGTGGGATTTGACTATTCAAGCAATTTGAATATATGTTTAAATAATAATAAAAAATTAAGAAAAAAAAAATGACCAGTCAAATCAGATTCACCTAAGCTCAACCTTAGTAGCTTTCAAAAAAATAAAAAATAAAAACCTTAGTATCTTTTGGGATAAATAAAAACTATGGCAAATTAAGCGTTTGATATATACGCGATGAATAACAAAAAAATAAATACATATTTTATTTTAAAACAATGATAACATATGAACTTTTCATTATCGATTTGGTATTTTTATAATTATTTATGAAAATAAAAATAAAAATATATAATATTTTTTTCAAATTAAATATTTCCAACTAATCCTTTGTTAGATCTAAGTGGAGAAATTGGCCTCTCATAAATAAAATATGGTAAATGAAAAGTATAGATGTCTAAATAGCTTTATTTTTTAAGTAGGTTTATGGAATGGACTTAAATTAATCGAATTTTAATATAATTTTTTGAATACCAAGGATAAATAATGGGACAGAAATTAAATATAGCCTTGACTAGCTAAGTTGTACAAAATATAAAGTAAAAGAAAAAATTTATTGTTGTAATTTTAAATTTGTATAACTTATAGTTTACAAGTCTTATATGTGTTGTCAATTCACTTTTAATTTATAATGATTGCGAGAATTGAAATAAAAATTTGTATAGGATTTAATTAGGAACATAATCAACACTACACTTGAATGAGTGTAAATATATAAAAAAAAAAGAATAAATAAGAGAAATATAAAATGAAAATAATAATTTTTTATTATTTATTTTTTTTAAAAAAAGTTTTTCTATTAATTCTATATATAAAACAACTTCTCTCCTAAATCTTTAGAAAAATAGGATTATGTTTGTTCTGCCTTTGCTTTTTTTTTTTTAAATATGAAACAAAATTTTTATGACTTAAAAGGTAATAAATAATTTTGAAAAATGTTATTTGTACAACTAATTTTACAATTAAGAGAAAGAGAGAGAAAAAAGAAAGAAATTTAAGATATAATAAATTATATAATTAAAAGAGATAGATATATCAAATGTTTTTTGTTGTTGTAATATTAAATGATATTATATATAAATTGTTGTGTAAATTATTACTACTATATGAATATCACATCTTAATATTTAAAATTAAAGATATACTATACCTGTATAAGCAAGAGGGGAGTGTTAAGAACTCCTTCTGAGGCAGGAACATCATAAAGGAGTTCCTCCCAGCATGGGAAGGGAGGTTGAAGAGCATCACCAAATTGTTTAAGCGTGACGTCAGCATCAGCCTCAATGAACAAAACACCTTCCCCAGTACAATCCACCATCAGTTTCCGACCACGGCCTTCTCTGAGCCTACCTGCAAAAGGATAGTAAAACACAAGCGTTTTGGCCACAGCCTTTCTGATCACATCAACAGGGTCTTTCCCTGCCATTGATGGGTCGTGGCGATAAAACTGTATCACCGGAATTTGGAACCGTAACCCATCTTGGTCATCTATGTCTGAGAGTGGCTTCACTTCGCGAGGGGTGGGTTTCGCCGGAGCTATCAGCTCTGGCTCACGCCTCCTCACGGTAAACACCAGTGATGTGTCCATTAATTATATTACCCGAAAGGGAAATAGAAACTATAATTAATTAATTTATGGTAATTGGTAGGTAGTGGTACTGCTACACTTCAATGTGGAGACTGAACCAACGGCACTTGGTATATATAATGGAATGGAGATGTGGAATGACCCACATCGTGCATTCCTGCTTTAATTATGCTCAGTGTGGAAATAAGGAACGCCATTGGAACGGCCTTATTAAATTATTGGTCCGTAGGTTTGTTAAAATCTATTATTAAGATTAACATGTGAATGTGACAGTGACATATGGTTTTAAGAAAAATAATTTTAAATCTTTTTATAATGTTTTTTTTTTTTTTACTAATTCTTTTGCTTATTAAATGTCTTCATATGTTTATTTTTACAATAGGACTGTATCTAGTTCATTTTTAGAAGGAAAAAAAAACCTCCAAATCAATAAAAATTAATTAGGTTATTTTGATTTCGATTTTAATAAAAGAATAATGATTGATAAACACTTTTTAAATATCTATTATTTTTTAGGCTTAATGATTATTTTGATCATTTATCTTGTTTATTTTGTTTAAAATGATTCTTTATCTTTTAAAAAGTTCGTTTTGGTCTTTTATTTTATTTAAAATGTTCAAAATGATCATTTATTTTTAAAAAAATCCACTTTGATACATTATTTTATTTAAAAAGTTCAAAATGGTTCTTCAACTATTTAAATATATTTAACTTTATTCTTCGAATAATACTCAGATAAAATACCATTTTGAATATATTTAAATAGTTTAAGGACTATTTTAAATATTTTAAATAAAATGAGGTACTTAAGTGAACTTTTTAAAAGATAAATGACCATTTTAAACCTTTTAAATAAGATAAAGAACTAAAATGAATTTTTTAAAAGACAAATGACCAAATTGAACAAAATAAATAAGATAAAAGACTAAAATGGTTATTTAGCCTATTTTTTATTTTTTTTCTTTCTATTATATATATATATATATATATATATATTATATTATATATATTATAGAGAGAGATCTTTTCTTTCTCATTCTTTTTCTCTCACAAGATGTTAAATAATTTCTAAATATCCACTAATCGATACACATACATACTCTTTCTTCAATCTTAAATATAAACAAAAAAACCACTTGTGTGTTGGTCTCAAACATAAACAAATTTTACGAGACTATTTCTAAAATACTTTTTATTTAATTAAGATTTTATTTTCTATGACTCTTTTTTATTTTTGATGATATCAAGTTCAAAGGAAGGTAATTTAGAAAAAAAATATTTTTAAATGAGATTAGTACAATTAAATTATGTTAACTACCTTTTTAAATTAGTGCGAGTAAGTTTTTCTTTTCTTATATTTGAGACCGGAAGGAATATACACGAATCCAATCAAGATTTTTTTTATAGACCAAAGGTATCCCCACGAGAGGCAATCCTACTCAAGTCGAGTAGTGATTTGAACTAAAAATCACTACTTAAACTGGAACAATCCTATACCAATTAATTCACATGCTTGGTGGTAACTTGATCAAGAATTGAAATATATTTAATTGGTTCCATTTAGGTTAGATTTAATTAAGTGAAAATATTAAATGAATTTAATTATCATGTCACTCTTATTCAAAACTATCGTTAACCTATCACCACCACCACCACCACCATTATCGCCACCACCTCTCAGTGGTGGCGACGACAACAACGACAATGACAACGGTCATGGCGGCATAAGTGGCGGCGGCGGCGGTGCGCAACAACAGTCATGGTGATAATTGATCGATTAAATTTATCAAGTTGATTCAATAATTTTCAACACATTAATTATATTTATTTTTATATAATATTGTATTTATTAACTATTAGGAAGATATTGATTAAAAAAAACTATTAGGAAGATATATTGTAGAAAAATATACCATTATTCTTTTAAAACTAATGAACATTTGACACTAACGGAATACAATCCAAGTGGAAAGAAACCTAGAAAAAAAAAATAATGTGATTAAAAAAGTATAAATTAATGTAAAACTTTAAAGTATGAGAGAAACATAATTATATTTTTAATTAGTTTTTTATATATAAAAAGTTTTTAATTTGATCTTATAGGTAGAATTAGTTTCAATTTAGTTTTTACGTACAATTTATTTATTAAAATTATAACATACTTAAATATAAAAAGAAATTAAAAGTATCATGTATAAATATTACAAGTATTATATTTTTATCTTTCTACGTATTAATTATTTTTACTTTAATCATTAGATTTCAAGGTGGTTTCATGTTATTATAACAAAAGTAGATGGTGAGGTGATACGAGAATGATTATAGATAGAGATAAAAGTTTATTAGTATAATGTAATTAAGTATATCAAAATATATTTTACCTTTTATTTAAATAATTAAACTTTATATGATAATAAACATTGCCTGTCAAAAAATATAATAATAAAATTTATATTATTTGTACGAAATTTTAATTTTAATAACATAAAAAAACTACATGAAAGATAATTTACTTTGTAAAATACTACAATTGCCCCGCAGGTTCGTCAGATGTTCCGCGTGTTTGCGGACCGGATGACGCGAAGATTCCAGACACGCTGGTTATATATGACTAATGACTAATGTTTTTTTTCTCATTGATGCTGAGTGTATGTCTTTAATGTTTAATTAAGTCGAATATTAGTTTTTAATTTTCATAAAATGTATTTCCTTTTATTTTAATATTAAAAAAATACTAGTTTTGGTTTTTATTAATTTTTTGTGTGGTCGTTAATGTGTTTTAATTCTTCTAAAATTATATTTTTTATATAAATTACTTTTATATTAGAAGATTTTTATCTTAATCTTTATTATTTACAAATATTACATTATTTTTAATATTTATTAACTACGTAATAAAAATAGAGAGAATCGTCTTCACTTAATAAAAATAGAGAGAATCTAAAATAACAAAAAAGATTGACTCGGTAAAAGATTAAAAATTATTAAAGATTCACGTCATGACTATTTACAAGTTACAATGACTTGACTCCAGGGACGGATGCACTTGGAGCAAGGCCCCCCCTGACTTTTTTAAGTTTAAAAATTATTAGTATGTATATTAGGATAATTAATTTTATAGTAAATAATTAATGTATTGATAATGTAAGATGATTTTTATACTGTTATTTAGTTATAAATTGTCATATATTGTAAAATTATTAACTTTTATAATAAGTATTTTAAAAGTTATATATATCATAATTTTATTAGTTTATAGTGTAAATTTTTATACTAACAATGCATAAAAATTAAAATAATAACATTTAAGTGCTATTTATCTTTTCTATTTTTGACTAAATATTTTATTTATTTTTATAGTCTTTATTATAGAGATAATTGTATCTTTTTATTTTTATAGATAAAATATTCAAGTATCATTTATTTTCTTTTTTAATAATATTTTCCTTTTATAATTCACTACCGTTACTTTAAAAGCTATAAATTGATTTGAAAATTAAAAGCTATTATTTATTAACCAGTATTAATAGGACAATCTTACAAACACAATATAAGGACTTGATTACTTGAATTTTGAAATGTATTAGTAATAATATTTTTTCTTCCTAATTCCTATCACTACTCTTCTCATGTTCTCTGTTTTTCTTGTCTTATATGTGTTTTAGTATGTCAAAATTTGCTTTCAAAACAGTCATTTTTGTCACAACACAAACATTCTTCTTTTATTTTATAAAAATATGAGAGAAAATTCTTTTAGTGAGTAACCTAATTTATTTTAATTTAGTAAATTTTCATAACGTAATTAATATATAGGACTTTTTTTGGAAAAAATACATATATGATTAACATAGGTACCAATTTTTATTATAAATTCATGAAGGTTTTTGGTGACATGTGAAACTAATATTAACATTTTTAATATTGGGTCTTTGGAAAAATATTTAGTTTGTCTTCTATGTAAATATAAATTTTTATTATATGTTCTTGAATTATTTTAAAATTATATTATTATAAATAACTAAACATTTTATATGAAATTTGATGCTATATTTTTTTTTAAGATAACTTTAACTTTCATATGTCCCCCCCCCCCCCCCCCCCCCCCCCAATTTACCCTGGCTCCGTCCCTGCTTGACTCCGCTAGTCCGTTATTGGTCCTTTGGTAGTCAGTCTCCTGATAAATAATAAAAGTATAAAATTGGACAAATTCTTGGTTGGTGAGTGTAGTGCAACTTAAATTATGACTTTTGACATTGACTTGACCTAGGTGGTGCTAAGTCGCCCCATAAATGACAAATTAATTACTAACAAATAACAATCGACATTTTTATTCCATATTCAAAAATAGCATCTATTCAAATTTTGGACCATTTGATCAAGGAACATAAGTTTTAGAATGTGAAGTTGTAGAAAGAAAATTTTACAATTTATATTAGTTTTATCTTTCATAAAAAATACATACAATTTTATAAAAATTATTAATAAAAGAATAAAATTGGACAAATTCTCGGTTCATTTAGCATGCGTAATATGGAGTTAATTTCTTATAAAAAAATATTATTTTAATTTCATTATCGTAATTTTTTCTCTTTTTAATTTACTTTTGACTTTGTTTTCTCTATGTTATTCGTGTCTTTTTTCTTTGATATTTTAAGGAACACAAAATAAGAAATTAATAGTAATATTTTTTAATAAAAACATTTATTATGTAAAAATATATATAATTTATTTAATATTTATTTTTAAAAATTACTTAAAATACTTAATATAATATATTTAATGTTTTTCAAATTATATGTTGATAAGGTACAATTTATTTTGTTAAATGTCCCAAAGTCTCTAAAATAAATTACAAAGTCAATTAAAAACTTATAAAATCTTGAAAAAATATTTATTTATTTTTTGACAGCAGCAAAATTAGTTCAATTCCATCGCAATAAAATAAGGGCTAAAATGAAAGATATGAGAGTCTGCATAATTTGTAGAATTCCTAGCCAAAGTGTGAGTCACTCGATTGGCTTATCTTCCAACAAATTGAATATTATTACTAGGATTAATTCTCAACAGCTCCCTAAATTGATTGAGAATCACTCCACACTCAGATAAATCCTCCTCTGCATGATAAATCTGATTTACAATCAGCTTGCAATCTGACTTCACTGTCACAGAACGCAGATCAATGAGCCATAACAATGATCATTGAAGAATATTGGCAAAAGCCTCCCCCTCTTGCACAGTCAAAGTGGCACGGATAAAACCATTTTTAGCTAACAGAAATTCACCTGTTACATTTTAAGAATGCAGCAGGAGGTTTAATCCAAAACGTAGAATCTGGTTGCATTTCACCTTGGACTCTATAAGAATCTGGTTGCATTTTACTATCTATGATAAAATATGAATGAATGATAATGACTGTTTAATTAAAACTAGTATTACGAACCCCACATTATTTATTAACATTCACGCCGGATCCAGTTGCGGAACACGACAGGATAACAAATGAGTAATCAATAATCGGCATGACCAATAAATTTTATATTGAATTGGTATTTTAGTTTTTTTTAATTTATTTAATTTCGGCAAAAGTTTTTCTTTAGTTTTTATTAGTATTCTAAAATCTAAAATTAATACTTTTGGTTTCTATTGTTATGACATCATTTAAGTATTTATGTTTATATATAGGAAAGTTGCATGTGGTAGCCAATAATGCATATTGGTATGTACTAACTTAAAAATAATAATTTCAAATTTTGGAAAAATGAAAACTAAACCAAAAAATTTCACAATGACAAAAAACAAAATTTTGTAATTCTACAATGACTAAAAATAATGATTTCAAATTTTAAAAGGATAAAAATAGAATAAAAATATTTTAAGAATTAAAATCAAAATTCATTTATTTTAGGAAACAAAAACATATTTAATTGATATTTATTTTTATATAATTAAAATTAAAAATCAATAATAATTTTTAAGATATAAATTATGTTAAAAAAACTATTGAAATTCAATTTAAAAATAGAGATAAAAAAATAAATTAAAATGAATAAATAATTAAGAAGATCAATACAAAATATAGATAAAAGATGATAGTTTGAGATTGTTGAAAGAAAGTTTCTTTTACTGGTTGTGAGGGTAGTGTAAAAGAGAGAAGAAAATGAATATAGAAAATGTCTAATTGAGAGGGTGAGAGTCTCACTCCAAGAAATGTATTTTAATTTATAATATAAGAGTAAATAAATATCTTTGAATATATAAATTATATTTTTTACTTACAATGAACAATTTAAATGAGATGTAAAGTTATTTTCAACTATATAACAATTTAAAAAATTACTGAAATTTAATTTAGAGATATCGGTAAGAAATTATAAATTGAAAGACATAAGTTGTTAAAAAGATTAAATATAAATTATAATTTGAGACTTAAATTTTTACTTATTACAGGAATAATGTATGAAATACATATTTAAAAAAAATAGATAAAATATTCAAAATATCTAATTGGAAAAGTGTGGGAATTTCATCTTGTCACTCTCTAAATTATTATTTTAAGCCGGTCTTCCCTGTAATTTGATGGTTTGCATTATGATTGTCAAACCTCAAGTCCAGGGATCGAAACTAGCAAAACAGAGAAATTATTATTATTTTAAATTATACACAAGAACCAAATGGTTGTAGCTCAGTTGGTAGCCACACGCTGAGCTAGTGGAAGGTCTTAGGATCGAATCCATGATACCAACCTTTGGGAGGGAGCAAACCTTCAGTGTGGATTGACTCCCGCATAACGGATTAACCGATCCAAAAAAAATTATACACAAGAGTATGTAGTTATTACTTGCTATCACTCAAACAGTTGTTACTAAGATCAAAATCTTCTTTTATTTAAATATTCATCTCTGTGAACTTACTAAATTATAGCCATATGAGAAATCTTAACGACACTTTCTCTAACACTCTCTTTCAAACAGTCTTTTTATGATTTGCTAAAAATGATTGGAAATCATCAATTTTGGTGGATCTCACATCTAAATTAAGAGAGAGTCATTAAATCAGAAGTGAAATCCACCAAAATTTGTGATTTTTGATAAATTTAAGCTAATCGTAGAGAGCTTGTTAGAAAGAGAATGTTGCTAGCATTCCTCATAGAGATTATATATCTTCACTATTCATTTTTTTGAAACTAATGATTAAGATTAGTTACTTGATGGAACCATTAGATTTCAAGAAAATGAATGACAAGGATGAAAAATAACTCTAAAAATGTCTATTTGGTTTGCTAAAAATTATGGTATTGGATAGGACAAATATTTTTATTCCACGTTTAATTTGAAAAAGGATTATGGGACAACACAAGTCAAACAGATGAGGACAAGATAAAAACTCAACTTTTTGTTACTCAAAAAATCATGGGACTACTTTTTGTTCCAAGTATTCAAAAGACACATATACCCCATTATCAGCATTTGAAGCTGACTCACTACATTTGAATTCTCATTATCTGCTGGCTACAACAACCTTATCATGCCATGTATTTTGAATTCACATTATCTACTAGTTGCAACAACCTTATTTTTTCACAAAATTTGACACAAGCAACAAGGTAGTAAATTGATATAATTTGACAATTAAATTGATAAAATTCATATTCTATATAAATGTATTGATGATATAATAGTCAGTGTAATTTACACTGGTATAATTTGATCCTTCCCTATACACACACGCAAAAGCATACACACAAAAGACATGTCATATGAGAATGACTTTCTTATGTGAGGATGAGAATAGTCAATCTCAACCCTTAATTAAAGCACAAGGTTGAAAAAAATTACTTAGGTGGTGGTATTGGTGTCACCACCATAGTTGTCATCGTATTCACAACCATTATCATTGTCACTGTCACCACCATTGCTAGCACCACTAACGCTGCCTCCACTATCGTTGCCATCATCATCGTTGTTGCCATTGCCACCACCATTATAAGTTTGTCAAAAAAAACTTATAATGTGAGGTTTCTCAAGTTTATCCAAAAAACTTGTAATGAAGAAGTTTTTCAGGTTTATTTAGAAAACTTGTAATCTGAATTAAGGTGATAAATAAATATTGAGACGTTTCATGAATATAGGCAAAAGATGCTGAACCACATTAAATTGTGTTCTTTCACTAGTTTTATTTATGATGTTGTTGTGTGTGTGTCGTATCATTTTATCCTCATTCTCTCATTATGCGTGAAGGACTAATTTTCCCATCAATTAGTTATTATATTGTTTAGATTTAAATATATGGCTAGGATTTTAGTATGTAGATTATAAAAGTTAAATAATTATATTTATATAATTAAAATTTATAACAAATAAATATCTTTTAAAATATAAATTATATTTTATATTTACAATGAATGATTTAAATTGTTATATAAAATTATTTTTAGCTATTGACCAATTCTTTTAAAAAATATTATTGAAGTTCAATTTAGAGATAAAAATAAAAGAGAATGGATTAAAAAAGATAAATGATCAAGAATATCAAATGTATATAAAAGATAAAAAAAAAAAAAGATAGTTCAAAATGATTGAGAATTTTTTTTAATTAATTATGAGAATAGTATATAAAATACACATTTTTTTTATAAGTAAGAAAAATACAAGACAAACTAAAGCCTATCGAAAGTCACCCCTAATGCAAAGCAGTAGAAAGAGAGGTAGGGCAAGTAGCTTAAGTACATAAAGGCTGGTTGGATCTAGCACCCAACTTAGCAATAGCACATGAAATTTGCTTCCCTAAAGGTATGTTAAAAATGAAGGATCCAAAGCTGAGACATGTAATCACAGTCACAGATAGCTTTGACAATTGCAGCATGCATGAAGAATCAATTCCAGAATGAAAATACACATTTAAATGAGAGAAGAGAGAATATTAACAATATTTAATTATGATGAGAATGAGGAGAGTGAAAATTTCATTCTCCAAAATTATGTATTTTAATTTATAATATAAAAATATTTTTTTAATATCAATATTAATAGCTGATATTATGGAAAATTAAATATATGTTATTAATTGTTTTAAATTACTTAAAAAATAAATATTAAACTGTTTTTATATAACTTTTTTTTAATATCAACTATTAAAGTTACCGTAGACAAGACCATTTTAATTATAAAAAAAAAGGCAGATTAGCCTGTCTCTTTTTAGAAGAATTCTTAATTCTTGTTCTTAATTATTAACATCCAGCGTGGAGAGATTAGGTACAAGTCATTGTTCGTGGAATATAATTATACCATTCGTAAAACCCAAAACGACAAACTGATATTTGTTAGAAAAGCAGCAATAGGCAACTTTGTCAAATTATGTTGTACTCCCATTTCCTCGAAAATTTCCAAAGGCTAAAACAGGATGAGTACCCCATCCGCATCAGCAACAGCATGTAGTGGAGTTGTTGACGATGGGTTGGTGGAAGACTGGAAGTAGGGCTGTCTGATGAGGGATAACTTTTGAATAAAATTATTATATTTAAATTTTAAGGTTGTATTACGTAACCATGCCTAAAAAAGTCAAGTACAATATTATTTATTCGTAATTATATGTAACTTATAATAGAAATTTTGTACATTTTAATAAAAGATTTTGGACCTTTTATTTTTAATTATGTAACTTTTCAATAATTTTATATTTTTCTGTAATTCCTATTGTTGAAAATACTTTCGTCGTTTTGATATTAAATTTCAAGGAATTTCTTAAATTTTTTTTCAAGGAATTCAAATATTAATTGAAATCATAGAGTTCGAAAAAAAAGACTTAAATATATTTTTAATTTTAATAAAATAAATTGTCTATTTTAGTTCTTATAAAATTTTGTCATTGTTAGTCTTTATAAAATTGTAAATTTTTTATATATATCTTTATATATATAAAAGTAATAGTGTTTGCATCCTAAAAAGGAAATATTTTTCCATCTAAAAGAGGGACATTTTTTGTATTTTTATGGTATATCACTCTCAAAAAGGAAATATTTTCTCGTCCAAAATATCATTATTTTTGTAAAAAAAATATATGTCAATTTGTCAATTAATTAGCATTTTCAATTTATCAATTACATCTAATGAAACAATTTCAGGAAACAATAATTCCAAATCGGAATTTATTTGTTGCGAGATTTTAAAATGCTTTGGGTCTTCTCTTCTATTTAAACGTGAGTTATCCTAATAAGGTATAACAATTTTGTTTTTCTTTTTTGGGATGGTTCCTTATAAGAATGGAGCTTTCAACAAATGGCATTGATCATTAGCTTTTTTGGGATGGTTCCTTATAAGAATGAAGTTTTCAACAAATGGGTATGATAATTTGAAGAATGGAGTTTTCAACAAATGAGTCTGATAATTTGCTTCAATGTTGAACCTAGAGCAGATATTTCATTTTTTTTAATACTAATGGAGGTTTTCTTTAAATGGTACTAATGTTTTCTTTCCCTTAGAACATTATATTTATTGGGAATCATTTTTTGGACTTCTGAGGCAACAAATTGAACCACAGTTTGGCGCGCACCATTGGCAATGTTTTGTAAGTATAGATTTTTAGCAATGTTATATTTATCGGGAATCATTTTTTGGACTTCTGAGGCAGCAAATTGAGGCACGTTTTGGGGCGCACCATTGGCAATGTTATGCAAGTAGAGATTTCTAGCAATGGTAAAGAACCAATGTTTATAATTGGAAGACTGCAAATGGCAAAATTCTACATATTTGATAACGACTATTAGGATGCACCAGAAATAATGATTCTCCATAATCTGGAAATGATGAGACATAGGATGTGGAAAAAGAAGAGGATCAAGTATATGCAAATATAAAATTAATTTTATTTTATGAAGTTTTACTTAATTTTCTTTTTTCATTAATGGTTTATATTATTTTTAGCAAAATATTTTAAAATATATTATACTCACAATTATAAAATATGCACCGAATTAAATAATAAAAATAATACCAATCAATGAATGTCAAGAGACAAATTAAGGACTTATTAATTAATGTCAATGAATAAAAACAAAAACAATTAACATCAAATTATAATATGAAAATTTGAAATTAAAAAAATTAAATTTTTAAATAATCATTTAATAATTAAAATTTGAATTTTTAAATAATCATTTAATAATTAAAATTTGAATTTTTAAATAATCATTTTAATTCAAAAGATAAATATAATAAGAGTCATTAGATCTCAAAATATAGTAACTTTGAATCCTAATAAAAATTTGAATTTTTAAACAATCATTTAATAATTAAAATTATATTAATTTGTCATAATAAAACAAAATATAATTATACAAAAAGCAATGTGTATTTTAATTAGAGTTTATTTTTTGAATGAATTAAATTCAATTGTATTTGATTTAATTTACTTTTATGTACTCCATGACTTTTCAAATTTCTTCATTTTTTAATTACATTTCAAAATATAGTAACAATAAATCCTAATTAAAATGCTTATTTGGTAATTAATAATAATTGTAAAATTTTGAAATTCAAAAAATTATTGGACATAAATGAAAAAATAACTACTATTAATTAATCAAAAGTTAATGTGGAAACAAATTCCACTAATTAGTTTTTAAAGGAAGAAGATAATTAATTACCTATTACTATTAATAAGAAAATACCTATTATTGTTAATAATTTGAATTAATTACAATTATTTATTAAAATAAAATTAATGCATATCAAAATTAAAAAAATAGTAATTGAATAATATTTGTCTCCTTCATTAAGTTTAAAATTCAAAAAATTACTAAAAATATGAGTTTAATCCCATATTTTATTAAATATTAAATATAAGATAATGCCGATAATCCCAAATTATATATATATATATATATATATATATATATATATATATATATTAAATAGAGTACATTAAGGCTAATTAGTAAAATACATGGCATGTTGACATGTGTTCAACAAAAACTTTCTTTTATTAAGAGTAACAGATAGATAATAAAATAGATAGATAGATAGATTAAAGAACGGATATTAGTTTTTTGTTTTATATATATATATATATATATATATATATATATATATATATATATATCAAATACATGGCAGAAACTAATTTCACAAAAAGCTAAAAAAGTAGAGGGTGAGAAGAAGAAGAACAGGTGTGTTAATATTCAGCAAAAAAAAAAAAACAGGTGTGTTAATATCATGGGCCTGTCCATATGAGATACATTTTTTTAGCCCACATCCAACAGCGGGCCAACTCAGCCGACACAATATTAACAACCTCGCCCGCTTTACCAATTACCACCCCCGAATGCTAAAATCCCCAAATTTTAGAATCAAACAAGCCTCACTCCCAAGAACCCTATGCCTTCACAAAACCTAACGTCAATTCAGATCGTTTGTTCGCAATTCAATCTTCAGGTGATAAGTAGAATCTTCTTTCCCGCATTGACTTTTGCTAGTTGAAGTCCTTCATTGGTGTCAATTTCGCCGCTTGTACTCTCCAGACCAGGTTTCCCTTTCTCCCTCTCTTGTGTTATCGAATTTGGTTCAAGACATGCCTGTGTAGCTCTTTTTTTTCATTATTTACTTCATGTTATCCCTGCAACAAGAATTTTGTCTCTGTACTTTATTTTCCACCAATTAAAACTTACATGTTATCTGTACTGACAAAAAATGATACAAGTTGTTAAAGCGGGTCAATTGATATAACTTGGGTCTTGGGAATATCTTTTTTACATTATCACTTCTATTATTAATTGTTCTCTGGTGCATCTACAATGAATACCTTAAATTTGACAATGTGTTTGAGATTGTATTCAGCACTGTATTTTAGCCAAATGCACCATACTTCGGCTAGCAACACACTTGCACAAAACATTACATGCCTTACTTCCCTTAGAGCGATAGAAAGGATTTGCAGAGAGATACCCTTGGTGAGATGACCAACTAGTTTTATAAGCTAGACATTGATTGGATCAATTTTAATTTGTCTGAAAGTATGAAGGTTCTATAATCTAGACACTAACCCCAATTAGTTGATTGGATTGTTAGCATTAAGTATAAAACAAATTGATGCAAAGTCTTTTCTATGTGCTATAAAACTGAAATTAATAAATTTAGACTTTGGGTTTCGGTGTTCTAAAGCACTGTCAATTGTTCCGTATGATGCTAAACAAAGTTGAAAAGGAGAGAGAAATGGAAAAAGGAATAGGCCCTGAAAAAATGTGTGAAGTAAAATGGGATTGTAAAATCATGGAAAAATATAATATGTTTTTTATACATGCATGTCAATAACAGAATTTGGTGTTGGGAGAGTCATATCATGGACACTTCAGGCCTTGTTTTTGGGGCCTTATGTATGAACTTTTGTTGACTTCATTATCAATGAGATACGTGCTGATCTGGCCTTCCCCTGCCATAACCCTTTTATGCCACTTAATTGAACAACAGATTGAGTAAAAGTATTACAAGCCCTTGAAAAATCTTGTTCAGTTATAAGTGGAACGGTGATTAATTTATTGAACTCAGAAGTCTCAGATTATTTTACCTTTATTTTTTAAAATTGCAAGTATAAACTATAAAGTTATACAAGTAAGTACCTACAGAATAGATCACACACTAACCTGGACACCTACTAATGATTGTTGAAACCTCATTGATGCTCATCAAAATTGCTTCTAAAATGGAGGCCTAACATAGTTTCTGTATTGGATGTGGGCTCCCACAGACTATGACTTGCCTCAGCTTAAAGGTTTCTCCACATGATGCGTACTGAAGTGTGGCCTCTATTAAATTTCATCATGTTGAGCTGTTATTTAGTTTTTCAAAGAGGAAGATGGGGGAGGGGGAAACTGAGTTGTTATTTATGATTGAATACTACTTTTCGTAAACTGTAAACTTTTTCTCACATTGACCAGCTGAAAAATTAACATTGTGGATCATGACTCCCTTTTTGACAGCTCAATTTGTTGGAAAATATGAAGCTGTGGATGTAATTGACTTGTTGATATCAACATTGAAAGTAAGCCTTCCTTCTTAAATGCTGTAAGTCTCTGATTTGTTGTGATGTTCCTTTGTCATCTGCTTTAAATTGTCTCTTCATTCTCTCTCAACAGGTTGTGTTTCTTCCTGTGTTGGTTGGTGCATTTCTTAATCAATATTTCCAATCTCTTGTTAAATTTGGCATGCAGGTAAAGTCAATATTTTATAATTGCATTATTAAGCATAGGCAGCTTGCTGCTTGCTACCACTTTTTCTGAACTTTGGTTCAATTCCTCATTTTTAAGCTTTTGTTTAGACACCAATTTACTAGTTTTACATAGCGGACATTGCTTTCTTAAGACACAATTTTTATCTCATGTTCTAGTTTAGGATAGGAAATTAATTTGTTTAATTGTCATCTGCTCATTCTTTTTAATGTTTGTTGGAATCAAATTCTCTCTCTCTTCCCCTTTTTGTTGTTTTGTATACATGCTAAATTTGCATTTTTTATAGTGGGCTGCATGGGGTGGGCTAGGGCCAACCTATTTGAGAAGCGAGTCATTATTATTTGGCAATTGCTAAATGCACCCTTTAATTGGTAAATGTACCTTGTTCCTTTTTGTTTAATTACCCAAAATACTTTTTTTTTTAATCTAAAAACCGTAAAATCCTGTTCTCTACGGCCAATTCTCATTGTTCTTTAAACCCTTCTCACCTTTTTTTCTCCCTTCTCCCTGTTCTCTCTTCTATCAAAGGTATTAGAATTCTATGTTAATCTTATTCCATTGCAATCCTACTTTCAATCGTATTGTTTACCTAAATTTGTTCAATCAAAATTTCGATTTTCTGCGCTGAGGTATAACGTGTTTTTTGTAATTTTTATCTTTTGGAAATTAATTTTTGGAATGTAAACATAACTATTTGGGAAACTAATTTTTGTAACATTTTTTTTTTGTTAATAGTTTTGGAGTTAAATTTCTAGAACCTTTTCTATAAATTTTTTCAAGATGTTACAAATTTGTTTCTTTTTTAATTTTATTTTTATTTGTGGCTAGACATGGAAGATCATGTTGGTAAGATGTCTGAGGAGGTGAATATGCCAATTGATGGGGCAACAAATAAGTCTGTTGATTGTAGTGATGCATTCAACACTACAGAGGTAATTGAACTGTAAATTAATTTTGTTAAGTTATCATCATGTTACCATGAAAATCTCAATTTTTATTTATATTTTTAGGTTTTTCCTTCCCGAGATGCTATGTTGAATTGGGCTCGAGATGTTGCAAAAGAGAATGGATTTGTCCTTATTATTTTGAGATCTGAGACATCTACAACAAGATCTACAAGATTTACAAGATCTACAAGATGTAATCAAAGGAAGACATTTGTAATTATGGGTTGTGATAGAAGTGGAAAATATAGAGGACCATACAAGAATGCATTATCCCGAAAGGTGAATGGTACTAGAAAATGTGAGTGTCCCTTCAAGCTAAAGGGAAAAGCTTTGAAAAAGGCTGAAGGATGGATTGTTAAGGTAATGTGTGGTTGTCACAACCATGACTTAGAGGAAACATTAGTGGGTCATCCATATGCTGGCCGGTTGAGTGCTGAAGAGAAGTCTTTGGTCGATGATATGACTAGGAGCATGATGAAGCCAAAAGACATTCTATTGACATTGAAAGATCATAACATGGGTAATGTCACTACTATCAAGCAGATTTACAATGCCCGACAGGCTTATCGATCCTCTAAAAAAGGTTCAGAAATGCAGCACCTGTTGCAATTATTGGAACGTGATCGGTATGTGTATTGGCATAGAAAAGTGGATGATTCTGATGCTATTAGAGATATATTCTGGACACATCCAGACGCCATTAAACTTCTGGGTGCTTTCAACTCTGTATTGATCATTGATAGTACTTATAAAACCAATAGGTATCAGTTACCACTGCTTGAGATTGTTGGTGTTACTTCAACAGAGTTAAAATTCTCTGTTGCATTTGCTTTTGTGGAGTCTGAGCGAGCTGATAACTTCACTTGGGCACTACAAAAGTTAAGAGGATTGATTGTCAAAGATGATGACATGCCCCAAGTGATTGTGACTGTTGGAGACATTGCTCTGATGAGTGCAGTGCAGGTGGTCTTTCCGAGCTCTTCTAATTTGTTATGTCGTTTTCATATCAACCAGAATGTGAAGGCTAAATGCAAGTCGATAGTTCATTCAAAGGAGAAACAAGACCTGGTGATGGATGCATGGGATGCTGTTGTGAATTCTCCTAATGAGAGTGAATATATGCAGCGTCTGACATTATTTGAACAAGTTTGCTCAGAATTTCCTATTTTTGGTGATTATGTGAAAAATACATGGCTGATTCCACACAAGGAAAAATTTGTCACTGCATGGACAAATCAGGTGATGCATTTGGGTAACACAGCAACAAATAGGTATGCCCAAACTTATATTTTAATAATTTATCATGAAAAATATATTATAATTATGCTAATTATTATTATGTCAAGATTATTATGTTTATTTTTATTTTTATTATTTGGTATAGAATTATTATAATAATTATTATGCTACTTATTATGTTAATTATTATTATAAATATTATTATTATAATTAATTATTATTATGTGTTACTTGACAGGGTTGAGGCGACACATTGGAGGTTGAAGACTTTGCTGCAAGATAGCAAGGAGGATATGTGTAGTTATTGGGATGCTATGAAGAACATGATTACATTGCAACACACAGAGATTAAGGCGTCATTCGAGAAAAGCATAAACGTAGTGGAACACCGGCATAATGCTCCATTCTACATCAAATTGGTGGGATTTGTATCAAGGAATGCATTGAGTCATATAACTGATGAGTATGATCGAGTTAAGACCGCTGGTATTGATAGTTCTATATGCGGGTGCATAGTTAGAACTACACATGGTTTACCTTGTGCATGTGAACTTGCTAGGTACAGTACAATGTGTCACCCAATTCCCTTGGAGGCAATTCATGTTCATTGGAGGAGGTTAAACTTTAGTGACCAAGGAATGAATAACGAGGGGTCTGAGTTATCGTTGCAACCTGAAATTGATGCTTTGTACAAGCGATTTCAGGAACTTGATTATGCTGGGAAAATTATTCTGATGGCTAAATTGCATGAAATAGCATTTCCTGATACAGCTTCAAACTGTCTACCTACTGAAGAGGTAAGAACAAAGGGTGCTCCAGAGGGTCCACGGTCGAAAAGAGATGGATCAACTAAATTTGATCGTTCAGATTTGGAGCATGTTGATGCATTGCATCCTGCCCATGATAGCACATCATCTCTCCCTTCATCTCAGAAACCAGTCCATGAGTTTAAACGCAGGAGAGTTCTGCCAATGATGGACCAATTTCCGGTTGAGTTCCATCCATTTATTGAAGACATTATTGATGTGAAAGCAGATTCAAATTGTGGTTATCGTGCAGTTGCAGCTCAACTTGGTATGGGTGAGGAATCATGGGCTCTAGTCCGTCAGGATTTAATTAGAGAGCTTCAACAATGGCAAGATAATTATGCCAAACTCTTTGGTAGCAATGACCGAGTGGCTGAACTGAGGCAATCTTTGTATGTTGGCAAGCAGGCATCTGTCGATAATTGGATGACCATACCAGATATGGGCTATGTAATTGCCTCAAGATATAATGTGGTCCTGGTTGCTTTATCCTCAAAGGAGTGCATGACCTTTTTCCCTCTTAGAGGACGACCACCACTATCTCAGTCAAGTCACCGTCTGATTTCCATTGGGTTTGTGCATAATTGTCACTTTGTACAGGTATGATATGATGCATTTTATTTTAAATTAAATCTTTAATTTAATTTAAGTTACTGACTTTGTTTAATTTTGACTAATATACAGGTTGTTTTGAAGGCTGACTCAGCATTACCTCCCACCGCTTTGCAGTGGTCAAGATACTGTAATGCTGAATCTCGTTCTTGGGAAACTACATATGTTAGTCGTATGCAACATTTTAGGTCATTGTTTCCACAAAAAGAACTAGGTTATGTAGACATTATTGAGGATTGATTAGTGCCAAATTCGCCACTTGTACCCTCCAGGTTAGGTTTCCTTGCCTTCCTCTCATGTGTTCTGAAAGTTGGTTCATGCCAAGCCTGTGTAACTTTTTTCATTTACTTAATGTAATCCCTGCAACAAGAATTTTGTCTATATTTTATTTTTCTCCTATTAAAACTTGTTGATTGATTTTTTATCTTTACTGACAATTGATGCAGATTATTTGTTTCATGCCTAAGACTAACAACACATGGAAACCTTTTTGTCCTTGATGTGCAGATCACAGACTACTTAATATTACAAGAGGGTTGCTAGGGTATCTTTAGAAATCCAAGGGTTTTGGTACAATTGTTTTTTGAACCAATAGTTAAATGAGTTTGAGCACACCATGGAAGAGTTTCTCAATATAGAAGAAAACTCTTAAAATGTCCGAGGATATCATAGAATTTCGCATAATACAATGCATGAAATTGAATGCTAAAGCATTAAGTGCTGACTAATAGGCACAAGCAAAAACTCCTGCAGAAGTAGAAAAGCAGGTCAATTGATATAACTTGGGAACAACTTTTTAAGTCTTTTAATTTGTTTTTGGATCAGTAGTCTTTTAATTTGTTTGTAATCTGGTGATGGATTACACTATCACTTCTATTCAAGTTATTAATTTTTCTATGGCATATCTACTGTGAACATCTTAAAATCGATAATGTGCTTGAGATTGTATTTAGCTCTGTATTTTAACCAAATTCACCATACTTCAGCTAGCAACAGACTTGCACTAAATATTACCTGCCTTATTGCCCTTAGAGCTAGAGAAAGGATTTGCAGAAAAGTACCCTTGATGAGATGATCAACTAGTTTTATAAACTTGACATTGATTGGATCAATTTTAATTTGTCTGGAAGTATGGAGGTTCTATAAACTAGACACCAATTAGTTGATTGAATTGTTGGCATTAAGTATAAAATGCATTGATGCAAGGTCTTTTCTGTGTTATAAAACTGGAATTAATAAATTTCGACTTTGGGTTTCGGTGCCCTAAAACACTGTCAATTGTTTCATATGATCATATTAAAAGAAAATGGAAAGGAGAGAGAAATGGAAAAGGCCCAAAAAATGTGATGTAAAATGGGATCGTAAAATCGTGGAAAAATATAGTGTTTATACTTAAGCATGTCAATAACAGAATTTGGTGTTGGGAGAGTCACATCGGGGACACGTAGGCCTTGTTTTTGGGGCCTGTGTATGAATTTTTGTTGCAAGCTTTGAGGTGGTGTGTTGTAGAGAGAGAAACAAAGGGGAGGGAGAGAGCGGATGATCCAAAACAGTTATGTCGATGTGAGTAGTGTACTATTTTTTTTATTCGTAGGGAATTAAACTCAAGTATGAAGATGTTTACAATAATTCATGCACTGTTCAACCAAGTTAAATGGATTTCATCAGTGACAATTGATAATCACGCTTCATCATGTACTATGAATTCATGTTCAAGTACTAGTGCTATATACTCCTGGTCTTTTTTATAAGGCATTTTGTACAAAATCACACAGATAAAAAAAAGTAGTAAATGCAGATGATTTTCTTAATTAATTAAAAAAATGTTACTAATATATCAATTTTACCCTTATTAATAATAATTAATTTGTTATGGGTGATGTAAAAACATTAAAGTTTAAGAGTATTATGCACTACTATCAATAAAAAACACAAATACTTAGAGTATTTAATAAGGGTAATTAGTGGAAAAAAAATTAAATGCTTCGTAGAAATTGTAAAATGTCTTATAAAAAGAACCATCAATTCCTTCTAAATTATGACTTATAAAAAGAACTAGAGAGAGCAATTATTTTGCGTTGCGTGATAAGAAACATAACTTCTTTCCTTTCTCAGCTGGAACATGTTTAACAAACTTCTAGGTCATACATGTTGGTTTTTTTCTTTCTCTTTTAAGTATATATACGTGGATTTTGACACTTGAGTTTGTCTATTATGGTAAAAGACAAATTCTAGCTCGGAAAAGTACCATAGGTCTCTCACGATGGGAACGGTTTTCTAGACCGTTAGATATGATTATGTAAAAAGAACATTTTTCAAATTTGAGTAACTAAAAAATACAATTTTTTATTTTGGAGACTAAAAAAAATAGACTCTTTAATTTGAGAGACTAAAAACATAATTAAGCCAAAGAAAATTTAATTAATATTGTAAGGATAAAAATAGAATAAATATAAAAAGTTAGAAGCTAAAAATTAACATTTTAAAAAACTCTATTCCATGTAACATTTCAAAAAACACTACAAACTACTAAAAAAAACATGTTTACCAAAAATTACTAATAAGGTAAAGCAAGCTTTTCTACTAGTTAAAAAAGTTAGAAGCTATTTAAAATGGTGTGGCAAACATAGCCATTATTTTCGTGAACTTTTTTTTTTTTTTTTTTTTTTTTATAAGAACCATCATATTAAAGAATGAATAACTTGAGAATAAAATTGGCAATATGTGAGAAGTACCAACACTTATGGTAGAGGCTAAATAAAAGATTAAAACTAAAGTATCATTACTCAACATCTATGGAAAGAAAGGATTAAAAAAGGATAGAACTAATTCCTAATCCTACAAAATTTATAGTTTATCCCTCCATATAAAGTAATGTCTTTGTTAACTTCAATAAAAGAAAATTGTAAAATAACACTCGTTTTTTCTCACTCCCTTACCTGATCACCACCACTTCCTACATGTGAAATACCCACTTTGGTATTAACTGACTTGTAATGTCGATAAGTTCTCCTAGTCTTTTTCTATTTTCCCATTTCTTTTTTTATTTTAGTATTAACCTACTATATTTTGGGCCTTTCATCAAAATTATTAATCAATGGGCCTTGAGTTTATCCAACAACCCTTTCCTTCACAAAATCAAGCCTAACATTGCCCCTTAGTATAGCTACAACCTTATCCTTAAAGATGAAAGTTGAAAATTGACTTAATATGATAGTTTAAGATAATGACGATGAGTAAACCTAATGAAAGACCAAACACTAAGAACAAAGTGAATAATCCATTGTAACACCAATTTATTAACACATGTAAAGTGATTGAACTAAATGTTTTGATTATCGCTAATTAATACTACCTCCTGTCTTCTATATAAGAAACAAAAAATAACATTTTCTTGGTCCTAATTATAAGAAACATATGATTACTTTTAAGTGTATTTATTACTAAATTTCCTTTTTACCCCTAATTTATTGAGGTCTAATAATGATATAGACTCATTTTCTCATGAAAGTGGGTGCATTTATTGAGCTATCAACAAAACAAGATACACAAGATACACTTATTATTGGTTGAAAAAACTATCTTTTGAAAAATAACCACATTTTAAATCATTTAATTCATGGGTAGTCTTGGAATAAAATTAAAATTGATGAAAAATTAACTAATCTAATCACTTTTTATTGATTTTAATGAATTAGGTATTTGTTTCTTATATATAGGACCGAAGGTAGTATATAATAACAAATAATTAAAAGTTATGATAAAACGTAACTTTAAATTCATTTCCATGTTACTAGAATGGTTAAAATTTGAATCACTCTCAATCTATTCCTTGAAATTATTCATGAAAATTTTACAGGATTCATAATTATTCCTTTTACTATACACTTATCTAGACAACATTTATACTTGACTCTACCCAAACTTTTTCTAGTTTACCCAACATTACCCACTTGCTCAACTTTTATATTAAATAAATAGATTAGTCTTCCAAGCTTAGTAGACTTATTTTAAGGCCTAAGACTTGACCATTTTACTTAAACAAACTTTTTTAAAAGCTTAAGCCTATAACATTTTTTATAAATGATTTAGGCCAGGCTAGGTCTTATGCAACTTAGGCCACAAGTCCCTAATAGGCCGTTTGACCTATTTTCACCCGTAATCACCTTATATGATTGCTATATTATTAGGTAAATGAAAAGTGCATGTATGATGTATCTATTTCACTATTTGCTAAGAGGGTCAAAATAGGTTGGACTTGATTGATTAGCACAATATAGAATATAGGTTGGTATAATAAAATTTAGGCTTGAATTCATTTTAGTCTAACCCAACTTGACCCAAAGAATTATTAGCTAGCTGCGACACGGGCAAACTCATGATGGTATGGGTTAACTCGGTCCTTGAAATTTAAAAAATGAAAAAAAATAAAACCCTATTTTTTGTTAGTTTAATATCTTTATAGTTTTCCAATAGTTTAAGATATATTATTACTATTATTGTTATTTTTTCTTAAATAGATTAATTTTGTTTTCTTTTCTCTGTCATTTTTTATTGATTACTTTTACACAAGTTTTCTATCATAAAGAATTTGAACTTGTACAATATAAAAAATATTTTATATTATTCAAAATATCTTTTATTATTATATCCTATTTAATTTATGCTTCCGTATATTTATTATTTTAAAAAATAATTATAAATTAATTATGTATTAATGAAAAATATAGATAGTTAATAAATGTTGTAGTTTATCAATTTTCTTTAAATGTTACATTATGATAAATTAATATTTGTTCTTTTTAAATGATGTAGTATGGATATTCAATTATGCAATTGTATTTAATTATTAATTTAAAAATATAACAATATTATCATTAATTGTTAGTGTAATTTAATATGTTAGTGAAATAATTATTTTACATAAATATGATATATAATTTATTACAAATTAATATAATATCATTTATATTATTAAGTGAACCGTCTGATCGATTCTGCCCCCAGAGGGTCAACTCCTTTGCCTCCAAAAGGAGTGACTCTCACTTGGATGATAATCCTATTTATGCAGAATGTTAGCCACCGGTATGTCTTAGTGACTGACCGACTCAGTTGCTTAAGTATCTAGCCTCAAGCTTTGTCCTATCAAGTACGTACCTAAAATTGTTGGGAGTGGCAACAACACCAAGCAACGCATGTGTATTTTACCTGGTATGGAGCTGGCAGAACTATGCACAAACAGGCGTGTGGTCTACAGAGCCCAATACTAAGAGGACACATGTGTATCATTGTCGGGGGACACCACATATAAACAGAGAAGGGTTGCATGACTCTCTTCAGGTTCATGATTAAGCAGAATTGGGAGAAGACGTTGACGAAAGATTGAGCTAAGGACACTCCGTTCTCTCTTCTGGTGTTCTCTGACGTGAACATTAAAAAAATAAGAAGTTTGTGTTAAACTAGAAAGTTATTAGCATGCAATTAAATTAACCCGACCCAACTATGCCCAAAATAATTTTAACCGAACTAGGTCAACTTGAATTTACGGTTCTATTATTTGTGTGTTACATTTTTTAATCTTCATCTCATGAAATAATACGACTAATTCTATACATTTACTTAACACGTGTCAAATTAGAGAGGGTATTAGGTGAATTTCAGATAAAATTCATAGACTTTTACACGTGTACAAGCTTGACGACTATAAAAAAAAAACTAGAAAGTCAATTGACCCGCCCGTGTTTTTCTTCCTCGTGTGTCTATCTACAAATAAATACAAGGTACATTTTCCTTTCGGGGTAAAATAAAATTCTAATTTTGGTCTAACGCTTCATGTACAGTCTTTTGCTTTTTGTTTGAACCTTCCCGGGCATGCGAACGAAGCTTCCAATCAAGTTCATCATGTGTTCTCCAAGTAGCCCTTTCCACATCAGCATCTGCAACCTTCCAACCATACCAAGACATTGTTAACACGATCAAATCATAATTCTTCATAAAAAAAATGTTATCAACATATCAACACATTTTTTTTAATGTATTTTTTAATACACTTTTTATTGTTGATAATACAATTTTTTGACACACTTTTTTAATACACTTTATATTATCGACTAAAATTTATTAAAAAGTCTTAAAATTGGGTAGATTTCATCTCTTATTTAATAAACTCTGCTTATAACATTATAATTTTTAATAAATTTTAATAAATAAAAAAAATATTAAAAAAATGTGTTGTTATAACTTGTCGTCCTTTTATTTATATATCTATTCTGAAGGTGCCACCAGGAAATCCAACATATAGCTTTTACACACGAGCTTATACCTCATCAGTTTCTATCTCTAACACTGCAAACAATTCGTGTGGGGAGAAAGTTGATTTGATGCTTCTGGTATCCACTCCTTGGTCTTTCAAGCATTTGAGTGTCTCAACCATAGAATCAATTCCAGATTTAGGATGTGGAACTCTCAAATATTGAACTTTACTTCCCCCACCTTCATGATTTGCTTCAAGCTCAACATTTTTCCTTTGCAACTCTTCTCTGCATCCTTGTAGCCGTACAATCTCCTTGGCTGCCATTTGAATTACAGAATTATTATCCGTCTGCCAGGAAAAAAAAAATCAATATTAGAAAAATTGAACATGGTTAACTAATTAAAACCCTATATCATAGTATATATATGTAAATTAATCTTTCTAGATATACTTTGGTTCCTTGTGGTAATATTGAATGCAGGGCCAAGCAACACTGCCTCTGCCTCTGTCTCCTCATTCTTTCATTAATCATGTGCCTGAAACTACGATCTCTCTCGTTCTCTTCTACGTTATTTCTCTCTACAGGCCAACTTTTTCTCAAGAACGCAAGCATTCTCTTACTCATGATCTGGGAATTTGACCCGTTTGGAGAATTAATTCTTCTGGGTAGGTCTCTATATTGAACGAAAGCACTTTGAGTTGCAGGGGGAGAAGCTTCACCCTCAATAATTTGGGAATACTGAACTAAATCACTTTGATCAGTGGCCAAAAGAGGTTCATCCCAGAAAATCTCACCAAGAAGTTTCTCAGGGAAAAAACGATCCATGTGGTATTATTGTGGTTAATTCAGTTAAGAGTATTATAAGAGACAAAGGATGTATTTATATGTAGAGGATATGGGTGCGGCACATTGAAAACATGGTCAATTAAATTGTTTTGACCACTCGTGGGTCAAAGTTTATACACATAATCAAGCTTCAGCTTATTATTTTGGTGGTAGCCCCCGATCAAGAATTCACCAAATGATAGACCCATCCATCACCCACCTTTGTTCCCATTGGGGGATGGTAAAAGCAAGAAAAAATAAAATAAAATAATTACTACTTGGCAATAATCCAAATAAATAATGTTAGCACTTAGCATTGAGTTTTTTTATTAAGGAGAATTATAAGTCTTTTTCAGTTAATAAAAACAATATTAAAATTGTCATAATTTTATTTAGAAATTGTTTCTTGAATTTTTTAAGATGCAAAATTTATGAAAGAGTTATTTCGAATCTTAATTTTTTTTCAAGTTAAAGGTAAAATAAAATTGCCGAATTTAAAGTTAAAGTTATATAACAGTTTTATAATTTTTTAACTTAAAAATTACCAGGTAATGTATTTTTTGATTTTGCAATTTATAATAAAGAGGAAGAAGGAAAAGTTTCTAAAATTAGTTAGCTAAAAGCCTTTTTTTTATGTTTTATTCATAAAAAAAAATCATTTAATTTTTTTAGAGATTTTATAGAATAATATTTGACCCAACGTATCCTTTTAAAGTAGGAGACAAAGTCAAAATAAGGTGGGTCAAAACTTCATTAAAAGGATGATCGAGGAACATTCTTTAAAAAAACAAGGCTTAATTAACAAATTGGTCCCCAAATTATTTAAAATATTTTAATTTGGTCCCTAAATTTTAAAATGTATCAATTTAGTCCTCAAATTTTTAAAAATGCATCAATTTGGTCCTTTCTGTCCAATTGGAGTTGACGCCGTTAATAATTTGGAGCCAAATTGACACGTTTTAAAATTGCATTATTAACGACATCAAATCCAATTGGATGGAAAAGATCAAATTGATACATTTTTAAAAATTTAGGGACCAAATTGACGGGTTTCAAAATTTGGGGATCAAATTAAAGTATTTTAAATAATTTGAGGACCAATTTGGTAATTAAGCCAAAAAACAATTATTCTTAATAGGTTAATAATATTTATTAAGTAATTACTGGCTTTTTTTTTTTAATTTTTTAAATGTAATAATAAATAAAATTATTTTTGAATATAAAGTAAGGACTTCATCACTTTAGTATTAAGCCGACCTAGCAATAGAGAGTGAGATTTACATTATTTAATAGGATTTATTTGTATTTTATCTAATAATAAAACATATTGAAAACAATGTATTAGAGTAGCAATAAACCATTATTTTACCATGTTACATAGGGAGTTTTGAGGGGTGAAGTTGTCTATTTTTCCATGATTTTGTCAGCAAAACTCACGTTTTCTCCCTAATTTTACATGATGCTGAGGTTAATATGAAAGATGGAGAATCAAGGCAAAAACTTAAAGAATTTTATGGAAAATTGAACTCCTGACAATGAGCGCAACTGTACTGAAGTGAGCACAATTGTACTAAATCTCGAGAAGGGAAAACCTCATCAAGGACAGAGCATGATTGTGCTACTTAAATTAGGGTTTTGATTTCAATTACACCTTTGGTTTTCCCCCAAATTTAATCCTAATTGAATTCTAAACAGACTTTGATTGCCAATTAATTGTCTTAAATTTGCTAATAGGCTTTGGTCATGTTCTACTAACATTCTTCCCCTAATATGACCATTATTTGTTCATATAGAAATCAGTTTAGGGTAGCATAAGTGAAGTGCGGAAAGAATGATTAAAAATTATTAATCTAATTGGAAATTCATACAACACAATTGGTCATGTAGCGTCATACAAATCTAATTACTGCACATTTCAATTAATTAAAAGCAGTACAATCGCTGGCAGATAATTAACTACAATTTCAGATGGATCAGGTCTGAAGAGAATTAATACGGAACAGTAATTCAATCGGTTAAATGTCAAAGAAATTCATTTAAGATAAAACATTGGGGGTTCATAGGTATAATTTACACCACAACCCTAGTTGAGATGTTTTAGCTAGCCATGGATGTAGGGAAGCATAAAACAATCGAAAAATACATAAAGAGAAGCAAAGAGGAAGACCTTTTACAGGTAAAGACCCCCGTGATACTCTTCACGTTCCTTCTAAACCCAATTGAGACCCTCTCTAAACTCCATTGACTCACTCGCTATGTTTTGATTTTGAAACAGAATGAAAGATAAAAATTCCCAAAATTCCCTTGTTTCTATTTATTTATAGGTCTGGTGGGCCTTCAGCTGCACAGGGATATGCACGGCCAAATTATGCACGACCGTGCTTTGAAGCACTTTCTCTGCCTTCTGACGCTGGACTTCAAGTTATGAATGGTTGTACTTCGTTTCCGAAGCAGAGTCTTGTTTTCTTTGCACGACCATGCTTAGGCAAGCAGGACTGTGCTCCTTTTCCAAAGTTGATGCATGGAATCGATGAATGACCGTGCTTAATTATGTACGGTCATGCTTCGCGCTCTTAAGCAAATTCTGGCTTTTTTTTTACTTCTTTTTCTTCTCTTTCAGGGCCTTGAGTATCCTGCATCAAAAATGAAACTTTTGAGTAAACATTAATTACTTAAAGTATTGAAAGTTATTAAAATGGTGCGATAAAACCCATGTAAAAATCACTCAAAATGAAGTTTATCAAACTACTTGTTTGATAGTTGAACTGCATAAATTAAGTTTAGTTTATGAGAAAAGTTAAGTCATTTTACTTTTTTATTTTCTTATTCTATAAATACTTAAAAAAAAAAAGAATTACCTAAACAGAACCTATCTTTATCAAATAAAAGGAAACAAGCTTTCCTCGGGAGTCTATCTCTATTCTCTACCATCTAACGTATAAATAGGGCCAGGTATGCATTAACCTTATAACTCCCTTCTTTAAAAATTTTACTTACTCGAGTGATGAAGTTTTTGCACTAACATCACCACACAGCCACATAATTGATAATTTTCTAGGTATTTGCATAACTTGATTCCCAAACAAAATAACACACACGCACCTTAATTCCATGCCAACGATATTAAATTTGATTAGCTAGTCTTTCTTAATCAAATGCAATTAATTATTAGTTACAAGTAATTGCCATATAGGTATTCGAACAAGGCTGAGGGAGGGGTACAGTGGTGCAGGAGCTGATAGTGAAGGACCGTGAGGGAGGGAAGGTATGCCTTAATTATTGGTAGATGCTCCATGAAAACTGACTTGCTACGACTCTATATGTGTTGCTGTCTTCTGTTATGTTAAACTAGTGCAGGGGAGGGATATCAAGTCGATAAGCAGGGGATATAATAGCAATGAATGGATTGTATTTTTATGACCAGGAAATGTTGTCATTGATTAGTTATATATGGCAACACAGTAAACATAGAATCATAATTCATAGTATGTACTGTTTGAGTTCGGAGTTTTGATACAACTTGTGACAAACTCCGGGCTTTTATTATAATTATAATTTCTTTTGGCCTTAAAAAAAAAGTAATAGCAATATTTGTTACAAACTTAGAATAGACAGTTTGCATGTCTCTGTGTGAGTTGCTGCGCTCTATCACCGCACTTAGTCAAACCTTTACTTTTTTTTTTTGAGAGTCAACCCTTTATTAATAGACTCACTATGTAGTTTTTCTCATAATGCGACAATATTTTTCTAGAATAAAAAATGCGCTCTACAATATGTTCAGAATTAACGAAATCATTCTTTGATTTTAATTATTCAATTTTGTGGTGCACTTAATTACGTTCAATTAGAAGTACAATTCGATTGGTTTAACCAACATTGATTGGTATAAGTGATAGTAGTGACTTGTGTTTTTTAACCAAATGGTCTAGGATTCGAATCCTAGTGATGCCACTTGGGTATGAAATAAATCATGTTAGGAGAAAAATACTCATACAGAGACATGCAAATTATCTATTCTAAGTTTGTATAAATAAACCGGCTTTGTCGATGGAGATTAGTCATCAATAATAATATAACATATTGTTTACTCTATATTTACATTATCAATTCATATATTGTTTACTCTATAGAAAATTTTGTGGACTATATAATAACATATATACTCACTTACGATGATTAATTGAGAAAGTAAAAACTATAATCCAAAATATAAGGGGATATTTATTTATTTTTTTGTTTTAATTTGAGAAATACTTAAAAGGAGAAGATGAAACGAGGGAATACTACGCAATGCGTAGATTATAGATAATCCCACTGCTCTCACGTTTTGTTCTCACTCTCTTCACCGCCGCTGCCACCGTCGCGAACCACCGCACCTTAACTCTTCTCTCTCCAGGTTCTCTCTCTCTTCTTCGTCTCATTTCGCCGTAGCATTTTCCGTTTTTCAATATTAGGTTTTGGTTATACCGTTAAACGTTGCTGATGAAGAGTACCTTTGATTTAGAAAAAAATACATGCAAACAATAAGAAAAAAAAAAAACCGTCAAAGCTTGATTCATATTCAAAGGTTTTTGAAATTGACATGTTAGTCTGGTTCATATTTATAAATAGGCTTGAGTACCCTTATACACATTCAATGTTTTGATAAGACTTGTACACATTTAATGATATATAAAATCTCTTTTTCTGACTAACAGTGAATTCTCGGGTCCACTTGTCACTACCTCCATATATGAAGATATACCTATCACCCTTGACCTGATTCACATGGTAAACAGAGAAAATTAATTGCATATGAATTTCCTTAATTCAGTAGCAACAAATTAAGAAGAAAACAAAATACAAGTTAATTAATACATGTGCATACACCTTTTTTTTATTTTTTTTTTATCATTGATTAAAATTTACTGGGTCTCAAAGTATCTCCATTCTCTATTTAATAAGTTTTATATGTAATTTGGCAAGGAGTTTAATCTGTAAAATTTTTACACTATCAGTTAATTACAAATTATGTTAGAGACGACTTTTGAGTTAATTACTATACAAATCAACAAAATTATCTAATTGACATATGACCATGGGTATGTTTGGATTGGCGTTGAAACCACGTTCAACGGATAAATTGTGCGTTCCAAGGCAAAAATCCAAAGCTATGTGAGGGAAGCTTTTTTTTGAAAGCCAGTTGGGTTGAATCCAACTCGTATCCAAACACACACCATGTCTTAAGCCGTAAGATGAAATTCCATGGTGTGTTGCACATGGTACATCCGCGAGGGGCTCTGATAATTTGTTTTTAAAATATTATTTATTAAGCTCACTATTAAGAATGTTATTTTTGTCCTGGATCAAGACCACGGTATCCCCCAACCCACCTGGATCAGAGATTAATCCTGCTCCCGGTGCATGGCTGCCACTAGTCCAAGAAAATTTTACACACAGAAGAAATCAAATACAAGTTCTCCCGTTAAATAGATCATTCTTCCACACGTGAATGCAACGGGAATAAATCTCCTTATATATATAAACGTGGTTACATGAAAATATCACATTCTCATCCCTCTTCATGAGAATAAAAGTATGAAAAAACATTTAAAAAGGAAATTACAACATTCCCAGGTATCAATCATACCTAGGAATAAATTTTCAAAACTTGTAACAATCATAGAAATATTACATTCCCATGTTTACATTCTCGGGAATAAGCTTTTAATCCGTGAAACAAACGCACTCTTAGTAAAATGGGCATGAGTAATTTTAAAAAATAAAAACTTAAATAACCATGTTTTTCTATTTTCTATAAATTTTGAAACTTAAATTTTGATTTTGTATTAGATTTGGATTATTAAAAAACAAAATAAAATTTGAAACAATTTTTAAAACTATTTTTTAAACAAAATTTTAAATATAAATTTAAGAAAGATTTAAATATGAAAATATAAGTTGGATTAATTTTGATCTATTAGGTATTGATCAAATGATCCTTTGAATTTTTAAAAATAGCGAATAGATCATTAACCATCCATAAAATTAAATGGACGGATTGGGTTCAATCCAATCCAATCCATTTTTTGTTGTTGCAATGGATGGATTGAATGAATTTACCGGTGGATGGATTGGATGGATGACAGATAAATCGATCCAATTGCCACCCCTAACATATATATTACACTAGTCCTATTATTTGAAATTTTATTTATATAAAAAAATTAAACCCCCAATTTTGTCCAGGCTGACTAACAAAAATACAAAAAAAAAAAAGAATGAAAAAGTTTAAATAATATTTTTTAAAAATGAAAAAAAAATATGAAATGCAAAAATTATATATATATATATATATATATATATATATATATATAAAGACAAAAAAAAAATACATATTAAAAAAAAAGAAAAAAGAAAAAGAAAGTGACAATGCAAGCAACACGTTCAAACACAAAGGAGACGTTTGTTTCACGGAATCATCTTGCATTTCCGAGAATATGAAGGTATGAATGTTTATTTAGTTGTTTGTTAGGAATTTATTAGAAAATATTTCTGGGTATATTTTATTCCCAGGGAAGTTACATTCTTATGTTTACACAGTTTTTATTCCCATGCTAATAGGTGGGAAAGTTACATTCCCATGGGAATGTGAAAAGATATTTTTTAACTCCACTATAAATTTAATTTTTACTTTTATTTTTTATTATTATTTTAAAACTTTAAAAATATTCCTAGGAATGTTAAAAGTTAACCAAACAATGCCAAAGAATAACATTCCTAACTACAATATTCCTGAAGATGTGATTTCCAGGAATGCAAGATGATTATGTGAAACAAACGTCCCCAAAGAGGCTATTTTCATAGTGCTCCCAAAGCACCTTTCTCCATGTTTCCTGCACCAACCCGTTTTGTTCCAAACCAGCCAGCCTTTTGATTCCAAGAGACAACCAATTGCTTTAAAAATTTGTCATCTTCCAGCCTTGTAACCGTTGCTCATGACTCAGAGGAGACAACTCTCCTTTTACATACCTGCACCACAACCACCATATGCACAAAGGCACGACACTCTTATTTTTTTTTTTTTCTTCTCTCCTCACCATAAAATAGATCACCACTCACCGAAGCCCTCGGACACTACTCACTTCCTCTCGTGCATACATTCACCATCCTCTTCTCCCACTCACGTTGATATGCTCTCTCAAAATAAACACCATCCAACATTGACCCTTCTCAAAAAAAGCACACAAGCCTTTACACATTCTCCTCTCTTCAAATATATATAATATATACACACAACCCCTCCATCTTGACTACACGAAAAAAATCCACACACAACCCGAACCTCAACTTCTCACTCTTGGATTCCACATTAGGCAACACACAGTGGGCTCTCTAACCCTCTTCTCATATTCACATCAAACACCATGATATTAACCCCTTTTGAGCTTCCATAAACGAACCTGCTCCCTCATCCTTACACCAACTCAACACATAGACAGCTTCACTCTATCCTCTCGACACTTCCATCACATTTTGGGACACTGAATTTGCTCTGAAAAAACCCCTGACCATCTTTTCTCACCATCATAACACATACCTTTTTCTCATTCCCATATAACGTGTACCAGCCATCTGCCTCCCATTCCCAAAACAAACTTCACGAACTCATATGCTCACCAAGCTTTGTTGTGTCATCTGCTACCCATTGCACATAATACCTCCTCTTCTCTCACTCAGGTTCATATGGCTCTCACCAGCAAGCCAACCCAAAACATCACACTGTTCTCGTATGCACCGAAGCCAAAGCCAATTGCTGCACCAAAGTAAAGTTCCCTCCTTCTCAATGTTTGCTGTGTCACAACTTTCTGAGTTAGAAATCCCCATTCTCTTTTGTCGGCGTTATATAATTACTATATTTTGTTTCATTTGGAAAGTGGCCTTGTGCGTATCTGTTCTGTTTGCATATGACAGTGTCTCGGTTTCGTTTCATATTGATGGACACCGAATGCTTTCGTTCTTTTTATTGAATCTCTTTCTTCTTTAATGCATGTGATCAATAATGGTTTCTCAAGTTCAATGTTTATCAAATGTTTCCTTCCCTGCACGCAACCTCTTAATTTGTCCGTGAAATGAAGTCTGTTATTTATTTTCTTGTTTTATAGTTATTTGTTATGTTTAAATGTAGTTAAAGTTCTTTTCTTTAGAAAAAAAAAAAATTGTAGTTGAATCTGTTCATTAGGTAATACCCTTTTTATCTGTGCAAGAATTGTAGATTAGGTGAATAACAAAATAAAATTTTGAAATATCATAAAAAATGCTTTAACACTATATTCGTATTTTGGTTATAAGTAGTTATAATTTTTTTTATCCATAGGAATCAAAGACAGGTACGGAGTTTACAATAACTCACATCCTGTTTAACCAATTGAGCTAGATCCCCTTGATAATTAGTAGTTATAATTTAACAAGGAAAATAACAAAGTTAAGTAAATGAAATTGTCAAGGGGAAAAATGAGGTTGATTGGATGTGACATCTTCTTAATCTTTATACTAAATATAAGTATTTTATAATTAGTTTATAATTTAATCCTAAATATAAGTATTTTATACTTTAATAATAATAATACAATAATCCTAAATATAAGTATTTTATAATTAGTTTATAATTTAATCAAAATATTTTATTAATGATAACAAATGATTAATTGGATGTGACATCTTCTTAATCTTGAGGTTTTGGGACACAAGCTATGATGTCTTGATGTTTTAAAATTCCTCTCTAAATTGGTGCTATTAAATCAAATTAATTTTTTTTGGTCTTGGGTCGAAAACCAAAGGTGTCCCCTAACCCACTGGGTCAGAGACTAATACCGCTTGCGGTGCATGACTGCCGTTGGCCCAATGGAATTTTGCACATGGAGGGAATCGAACACGGGTTCTCATGCTGTGAATAGATCATTTCCCCACATGTGAACGCAGTGGGACCTTACACCATTGTGCCAACCCTATGGGTTTAAATCAAATTAAATTACTACCAAAATAAAAATTTCAGAAATTAAAAAAAAACATAAAATTAATTAAAAAACACCAACACACAAATGTTTTTCTACAAAAGAACTATGTAACTCTGATTCTCCATTGCACTTGGAGATATTTAGGAGCAGGGGAGAACTCCTGTCGAGCTAGAAAAGATAAAAAAAAATTAACTTTTTTTTATAACAATAATAATAAAATTAATCTTCATGAAAATTAAATAAAATAATTCCTTGCCATAGTTTTTTCTTTTTAATTAGTTTTGGGTGAGATAAATATTTTAAAAGTTATAAATAATTTGTTTAATTAATTAGAGGTAACCGTCTTAGGACGAATGTCGTAGGGTGCTAACACCTTCCCTACGCGTAATTCCAGAACCTATTTTTTGGTTTCAAAGATCATTTTAAGGGTTTTCCAATGTTTTCCCTAAAATAAACATTGGTGACGACTCCTCTGATTTTTAATTTATTTTTTGGTAGTCCCGTAGTGATCCCGATTGCGACAAAATATATAAATTGATTTAATTTCTCCCAAATTCATGTCAAAACTTCTTTCAAAATTTGGTTTTACTATAAATAAATCTATCAATTATTGTAATTAATACTAATTACATCAAAATACAATTATTTTTTTATGGTAGGAAAAATTAAGAAAAAGGGAAGGAAGTTACATGATATTAGCATACACTAATAGTGTAGATGATTATATTCAAATTGCTGAACGTATTGTAGTGAAACGTTTAGACAAGTTTGCAAGAGGTGTGTGAGCCATATGTTTGGAACTAAGTAGTTGAAAAGACCTAAAATTGAACACCTACTACAAATGGGGGAAGGCACAAGCTTTCTTGATGGTTTAATTGACCGTATACTTCAGGAGCAGAAAATTTGTATTATAGCTTGAAAAGTTCAATTTTGTCGAGACAATCATGCTAAACCCAAAATCTTGTTTTAAGTAGTTGTGTCGTGAGACTTATAAATTTGACATACATTTTTTACATTGTAGATTCAAACAATGACATTAACATGTTAAAACATTTTAATATGTTTAATGATGTTTTGAAAGAACAAGCTCCCAAGAGTGCAATATATAGTGAATGGAACTCAATTAATATATGTTACTATATGGAAAATGGTCTATATTCTGAATGAGCTACATTTGTCAAGACTATCTCAAAGTCGCAAAGAGAAAAAAGAAAATATTTGTTAGGGATGAATTTAAAAATCTATTTAAGGGGGACATTTTTTTTAATCATTTAGATATCTAACTTCTAACAAATAATTATCACTTTATAAAAAAATAATTATCTAATAAATTATATTTTTACAAAAATATTTGAACAGGGAACAAGGATTGAGATCTCCTGCGATTCTTTATCGAACTACATGAAACAACACCCTCCCCAACTGTCGGGGATTCATTTTCATTGCACTGTTGTGTTGGGGTTCAAAAAAGTTAAACTTGAGGCTAATTAGTTTGGGTATAGGTTTCAAGCTGACCCAAATAGAAGAAGAAAGAAAGAAAACTTTTACAATTTTGCTTCTAAATAAACCTTTTCCTTTCTTTTCATGCAATGCTTTCCATTTTCACAATTTGTTAGCAAACACCTATTTCTCTTATCCCAACTTTGTCAACTTCCTAGCTAGAGAAAATGAGCGACATCTCTTTCAGTTATGTTTGTTTTCAAAGTTGGAAGAACCCCAAGGTACGTTTTTTAATTTTGTTTACTTTAGTAATTATTAGTTTGGGGAACACACGGTTTTGTTTTAATTTTGTCACCTTTTCTTATTCTTTTTTGGTGGGTAAATGTGTTTGATTCTCAAAGGTTGTTGGTATTGTTCAGGGGTTTGGAAAGCAACGAGATGGGAAGCTACATGTGAAGTGTTCGAGCAAGAGTAGGAACCCATCTTCACAAAATGCGATTCGTGTTGGTGTTCTTTGAGCTAGTGGCTACACTGGTTCTAAGGTAAGTTACATGGCACATTGTGTGTGAAAAGGTTGGAATATAGAAAATTAATAGAGGAACAAAACAAGTACAAGTTGTGGCTTACAGTGAGAATGAGTTGTAATCATAATTATGGTTTTAAAAAACAATTTTGACTATAATGTGAAGGGTTTTGTGGTCTCTACGACCATAATTGTAGCTGCATCAACACAATATCAAGGATCTTGACATAACTATGACTATGACCATAATTTTAAACATTGGCTATAATTAATTTGTTTTGTTTTTTTACTTGAGCTTTTGGTATATACAACTGTAAAGTGACTTTTATTCCCAATTGTTTGCGTTATTGTTTTCCATGTACTTAACCAAGAAAGTTTATGTCAATTATCAGTTTAGATCTGGTGTTAGTTACTATGTTGTGAGATTGTGATGCTTTTGGTTAGGTTCTGCGGCTCTTGGCAAATCATCCACAATTTGGGATTGCACTAATGACTGTTGATAAGAAAGCTGGGCAACCAATCTTTTATGTATTCCCACATTTGAGCACTCGGGTATGTCTGATTTTAGAGATGATGATGTGTGTTTAAAAATGTATTTTCATTCATTTTTAGTTTTTTTTTTCGAGGGTACGGTGTGCTGTCTATTTTGCTTCTTCCAAGTGAAATTCCCATACTTTTTCTATAATGATCATGGAGGTTGTTCCTATTCTCAATCATTATTTTCTTGAGCAATCCTCACGGCGTGATTATGAAATATGCATGTTAATGCATTGTTATGTAAATTACATAATTTGAAGGGTAAAATATCTTTTTGGTCCCTCATTTTATCTTGATTTCAGTTTTTAGTCCCTCATAAATTTTTTTACTATTTTTAGTCCCTCACAAATTGTTTTGTTCTGTTTTTAGTCCCTCATAAATTGTTTTGTTCTATTTTTAGTCCCTGATGTTAAATTCAACTGTTAAGTGATGGCATGACAAACATAAACTGTGTGTGTGAAAATTTTCTAATTAAGTTTCTAGTGACTTTTAACCGTTACAAATTTTTTGGCAGTCAGAAATGTTTACTTTTGTAACATTTCTTGTGATTTCAGAAAATCTGGTGTTCGAGGTTTTGATTTTTTATTATTATTTTTTAACATTTCTGACAGTTTTAGTTTGCCAGAAAATTTGCAGTAGTTAAAAACCGCTAGAAACTTAAACAGAAAATTTTCAAGCACAAGTTATGCTCGTCACGACATCACTTAATAATTAAAATTAATGTTAGGGACTAAAAACAAAAGAAAACAATTTTTGAGGGACTAAAAACACAAAAAATTTATGAGGGACTAAAAATAGAAATTTAGATAAAATAAGGGACCAAAAACATATTTTACCCTAATTTAAACTTAGCCCATGTTTGCAGGACTTGCCAGATTTGATTGCAATAAAGAATGCAAACTTTTTCTGATGTGGATGCTGTATTTTGTTGTTTGCCTCATGGTACTACTCAGGTTCTTTCTTATTTCTTTTGAGTTTTGTAATTCCCTGAGTTGGCCAGGACAGCACTAGACAAAGTATATAAATGGTTAAAACTATTCCTTAGATTTTCTTATTGTTTCCAAGAAATAATTAAAAGGCTACCAACACACTTGAAGATTGGTAATCTTTCTGCAGTATGTTTTAAATAACCGCTCTCTTTTTTTCAAAAGCAAATCATTATACAATATGAATGAAGTTTTGCTTCATATCAAAATTGTAAATGAGGGATTTTGTAGGATTTTCGTCTAAAAGATCTTTCTGAGTATGAAGAGTGGTATGGTCAGCCACATAAAGCAATAGATTTATAGGTGGGACTTCTTGTCCTGTTCAAAAGGTCTCATTTATCTAGGTCTACCTTCTGTTTTCTAAATCAGTATAGCACAATATCAACTTATACTATATTCTTTGATGTTGCCTTTTGTTTCATCAAATCTTGCTTAGCAAATTGTTGAACCTTTTGTAAGTTATAATTTCAAAAGGTATATATTTGATGAAGTACAATGTGATACCCATTAGGATCGGCCTAGTGGTGGGGGTTGGGGTAGAATGCATGAGGTCATAGGTTTGCACCTTAATGTTACCATTGTACATAAAAAAAATGAAGTACAATGCGATCAATATTTATGAATTTGACATGTCAACTTTTATTTTTGTTCATATACGAGAGTTTTGAATCTCAACTCTCAAGTTGAAACCACTTTTCATGTTGTATTATTTTATTTTTACTGCTGAGTGAATCTAGTTATCTGTATCCAGAAAGACGCTATATATGGATTGACAGAGGTTTTAAGGGAGGAAATAAAGAATACACGTCTAGTTGCTAATCTTGGTTGTTATCCAACTTCTATTCAACTTCCTCTTGTCCCATTGATAAAGGTCAGCATGTTTACTTTGCACTACACAATGCATATGTAGAAAAGTTAATTTTCCTTTTTAAAAAATGGCGTGTGATTAAAATGCTAAAATTAGTCTAAAATTGTGTTCTAATGATTCTGTCATGTGACTATAGTTGTACCTTGCCTTTGCTTTGCCTTGGCTTGAAATTTATTGTCTAGGGTGTTAAGCTTGAGGTACCCTTCACTTTAAGCATATTTCTTTGGTGTTCCTTTCATGGCCTGTTTAAGGGCATCAATGTTTCGGATATGTGAGGAAACTGATAGCTCTCTTACAGTGATTAGTTTTCATATCTCCCTTCTTTTGTCTTTTTTTTTCTCATTTTGTTTTTCCTTATTGATGGTTTGATTTTTTATCCTCCAACTTTTTTTTTACTTCTATCACTTTCTCTAAATAAATTTCTTCTTTTATCAATAAAAAATATGTGTATTTGCATTTATTTAATAACATGAACAATTGAGCATTCATAACACAAAAGGGAATCTACGAATACGCGTACTTAAGGGGTGTAGGTCGCGTGTTCGATTCCCGCGAAAGGCATAAAACCCTATCGCACCCCAGGGAAGTCCATGAGTGCAGTGCATGGGAAAGCTCTTGAGGCACAAGGCCAAGATAGAGATAGCCCATGGCTGTTACAAAAGGCAGAACCAACGTGTTACACTAGTTTTCTTATATTTTAATTAGTGTAGCCAAATGAGCCATTTCCTATTAGGACACCAGTGTCAAAAATGGTCGAGAGTGATTTTTGCTAATTAGCCTGGTTCTCCTCCATTAGGAAAAAAGAGGTGTGGCGATTGGCTAATTGGGCCTGCTAGGGCTCCATAATGAAAATTTATTTGTATCTTGATTTGGACTGTGATTGTGTTGTTCTTCTCTTTATTGACTTACATATGTCCTCTATCCCAAGTGAACAACCTTGGATTGAGCCTTTTACCACTAAGCTCTTACCTTATTTGTTATATATAACTAGTGATTTTAGCTATTGGGGATAAATGGCATATGACTTTGAATAGATCTAATTATCCTATTTTTTATGCTGTTCCTGAAATTGTACAAGGACTTGCCAATGCTACAGGTTCAAAAGTAACTGTTAGTTTTACACCACACCTAATTCCGTTGATAAGAGTAGCACCTAGAGTTCTAATGTTCTATCTTTTGTATTCTTTTCTTCTTGCTTGTCAAGTAAAACAAATGCTTCTTTGCCATTTATTAGAGTCGTGGAATGCAATCAACTATTTATGTGGAAATGGCTCTAGGAGTGAGAATTGAGGACCTGTACCAACAACTGAAGCTCTCATATGAGGTTTATCTTTTTATTTCACTACTTGTCACCTCATCACATAAGTGCTATCTTGATTCCTGGTTTATTTCTTTATTAGTCTACTTTTCGGTTCATGTTTGAATTTCTCGGTTTGTCACATCCTTAATTTCTTTTCTTCTTTTTGGTGATTTCTAGATGGAGAATTTGTGGTAGTGTTGGAAAATGGAGTCATTCCTTGAACTCACAATGTTAAAGGGACTAATTACTGTTTAACCAATATTTTTCATGACTGAATTCTTGGAAGAGCAATCCTTATATATGTTGTATGTTTAAGTTTTTCCCCTTCCTATTTATCCATAATTTTTTAGCTGAAATTTTGGGCATTTAATGATATTATGATATTATTGTTTCCATGACTCTAAGTATGTTGATGTGTTGTTGCAGATTGATAATTTAGTGAAATGAGCTTTAGGTCAAGCTTTACAAAACCTTAATTTGATAATGGGATATCAAAAAAATTTGGGACTTCACTATTTGCCTCTGTTTTCTTATAGTAGTTATCTTGTCAAGCTATAGCCCCAACACTGTAGTCATAATTTCACCTCAGTACTTGATGGAATAGAGGAAAATTATATATTCTCATTCTCTAGATTGCAATTTCAAATTCTTGGAGAATTTTGAAAGGAATTGGTTATAGCAGGGATACTAAAGCTATTCTCCATCAGTTTGTTTTTTCCTTTATTGTGCTCTGTAATGTTAGAATAAGTCATTGAATTTGAAGGTGGTGGCATGTAGTTTTTGAAAGATGGGTTTTGGCCTTTTTGTAATGCCAATGTTTTAGTGGACTATGAAATCTCCATCTCAAGTTTTTTTTTCCCTGAGATATTTGTTTTAATTTGACTTACTGCCTTTTGGATTTTCTCTAAAATAACTGATGTAGAAAGGAATTGATTACTACAGTACCTGTATGTTTGTTATAATTTAGAAATTGGTTATGGCAGGGAAACTAAAGCAATTTCTCCCTCAGTTTTTTTTCCTTTGTTTTCTTTTGTCAAGAAATTGCTGCCATAATTGCTTTAGTATATCTAACTATCCTAAATTATCCTGAATTTAATGGGTTCGGATTACAAAACCCCCACCAAGAAAGGGCCTTTCCCTCCATTACGACCATCACCACATGCAATTTCTCATCTTCCAAGACCCCTTTGATTTGGAAATACCTTTGAACACGAAGGACCCACCCATAAGCGTCATCACCAGAAAATAGAGGAATCTCAAGTCTGCGCCACTTTTCATCTCCAAGGTTGGCATCAATTTTGTGCCCAAGAACAAAACCATTATCTCCATTTGTTTGTACCTCTTCATGATCCTTCCTCCTTTTGTTTTTCGTTGTTTACGCTCGACCCATTCCCAGAATTCTTCTATGTAATCTGCTGTGATAACCTTTCTAATGTATCTTCGATCTTTTTCATGCGACTTTCTTGTAACTCTTGATCCTTCTTGGCTTGTTCTCAATCTTCATCTTGTTTCTGATCCATCTTTCAAACCTAGCTCTGTCCCTCTGTTCTTCCAAACGATCTTCTTGGATTTGTTTCATCGTCTCCAAGCTGCGTTCGAATTTGTCCATGCGTGTCTCCATTCTTGTATTTGTAACACCCTAAAAATTATAACTCAATAAATATATATTTGTGTGATTGAATTATGATTTAATTGGAATTTATTTCTTTTAAATAAGAAAAGATATGTTTGAGTAATTAAAATATAGTTAGTAATTAATTGAGTGATGAAGAAAAATGAAGGAAATTAGATTTAAATTAATGATATGTATAAAAGAATTTAGTAAATAGATTATTTTGTTATGTGCTATAGTATTATTGTGAGATTTTTGGAACTTTTACGTGAGTTCCGTGAGTTGTAAAAAAAATAAATAAAAGTAGGGGGTGCCTTTAGAGGAAAATAGGTGTCAATAGTAAAATTGTAAAATTATCACGCTTCAAAGTTCCTGCTTCTTCCAATTTCTTCATTTTCTTCTTCCTTTCTCCCTCTCCCACAGCTCTCTTCTCTTTCTTTTTTCTTCTCCTGGCCGAGGCACCCTACAAGGGAGGAGGAGGCCATTGTTGAAAGTTTAGAAGCTTTGCATGCAAGCCTAATGTTGCCCCCAACATCCTCTCTACCTTGTCTTCTCCTCTACACCTTCATCTTCCTCTCTCTCTCTCAGCTGAAGCTCTTTTAGGTGAGGGGAACTCTGTGGATTCTATTTTTAGTCTAAGGGTGGTTGAGAATTAGGGGACTCAACTACCTACAACATGCATGCCCCTCTTTGGCTGTTGTGTGTGCTTTGTTTAAATGCTTGAATATGAAAAGTTGTAAAATGGGTTGGAAACCCTTTGACAGTGGCTGTGTGAGTGCATGTCCTGGTCTTAGTGTTGTTTTTGTTCTTTTGAAACTGAGTGGGAAGGCCCCTGGAACAAGGGAATCCATGCCCAATTTTCGTAAAATTAATTGATGAAGGTTACATGTTGAAAACAAACCCCAAAACAATGTAACAGTGGCTGTTAGGTTCGAGTGTCTCTGGACAGCTCCCACGATTTTGTGATTTTTGGAAGATCTAACCGTTGGTTTTTCACTAAATTTATTTTGAATGAAAATAGACACAAAAAGGAACAGCTTTTATTTTGATACCATGGAGAAAAAACCTTGTCTTGAAGTTCATCCGTGGCTTTAAAAATGGCTGTTCTGTTTTCAAGTTTCCCTGCAACATGTCTCGGTTTTTCTCAAATTCCCACTTGTGTGCTTAATTTTTATTTTTCATTTTTAAACCATTAAAAACTAGACAAAACAATATTTTTAACCATATAAATTACAAAAAATATCATGTCCGATTTCTAAATTAACATTTTAAAAAGAAACAGGGCAATGGTTTTTGAGCTCTATTTTGAGTCTGAAATTTAGGCTGTTAGAAACAAATTTACTGGGAACAATAGGGAAATAATTTTGGGACAAGGGTTACCTTTTTAGAAATAAAAAGATGTTACCTTTCTACTGTAAAAATTTCAGCTCAAAACAAGTTTGGAAAGTGGGAGAAATTTACATTTCTTTGAGATATATTCAGTGAGCACTCAAAATTCAGGGCTGCTGATTTAGAAAATTTTTATAAAATTTGTTAGATGTTGATTTTATAAGTGGGATACCTTTCTATAAAATAGATTTCAAGAGCTTCGATTTGATATAAAAAATTTTAAATTCCAAGGTCATTTGCTTGTATCAGTGAGAGCTCACATTCAGTACTATCAAAGAAAAATCTGCCTTTTTAGTCAATTTTGTTACTATATGCGTGTTATTTTGAATTGTGGCAATTATAATTATTAATTTGATTTGGTAAGGTAGTGGATATGTAATATCCATGGACCTATTCTTTTTTGGGTTTAAGTCCTAGATATGTGAATCTTGGGTACTTAATCCTTGAAAGTGTGGTTTTGTGATACAGTCCTTTGGACTGTAGGTTAAACTTTGTGATAAAGTTGTTTGTCTGTATGATGTGTTGTTCACAAGACTCGGTTGCGAGTACTTGTGAGGACTAGAACTATGTTCTAGTGTTTGTGGCTAAATTGCCATGTAACAGATAGATGAAACTTAAACAGTGAGCACAATTAATTAGGCTAAAAGATTTATTTTATTTTATTAAATATAAATTAATTAACGAACTCTTTATTTTATGCATTGGACATAAAAAGAATTTAGCACCTTTGCGTGGAGGAATAAATGGTAATTTAACATTTATAAAATTGTAAAGTTTTGAGAGAGCAAGGAAATACATAAAACATAATAAAATTGTCTACGTGTGGTGAATCATGTTGAGTTGAGAGTCGTACAAGGATGATACGGGTGTATGGCAGATTGCTGGAATTGCAAGATGGCAAGAGAGTCGCGTTGGGTGTTCCAACTGTGAGAATACCAAAGAGAGGGGGCGGAGTTCGAAAGGTGTGTCACGACGTAATGTGACGGTCACCCATAGAAAGGTGATAGAGGCAATGTCCTCGTATATATATATATATATATATATATATATATATATATATATAATTTTGAGCAGAGACAAGGTCTCAGGCTCGGCGTCTATTCAACCGTCTAGTACCATGTGCAGCGGAACCCCACTGTGACGAGAAAGAATAATCCCAGTGAGGAAGGTTGTTGAGGAGTTAGTCCTCGGAGTAATGGATGACCACATTTGGTACCTGGGAGATGATCGTAAGACAGGTTGTTCTTGGAGGGTAAGGCACTAAGTTGTGACGATAGATCACGTAGTTGACTCGGCCACCCTGACAAAAATACGAGACATCGTCGGTTGGTGAGAGCCCGCCATAGTACCATGGTGAGAGGTGTACTCCCAACAATCATCCAACTCAAAAATGTGTAAGACCACTGAGTTCTGGGAGTTCCAGTGGCAGCTGACCAGTGTGAAATAATTTACAAGAATAGCTTTGGAAACAAATAGGTTTCGGGTGTGACCGTTAGAGAACCACATCGTGGTGGCTAGTAGGATTGTGTATGTGACTGTAAATTCGTTCTGTGTGTACTGTTTGATGAAGCAGAGAGTTCACCCTCTGTTTATTTTTCTTTTAGGAACCGGTGGCAGTACCTGTAGATGTCATAAAGACGTTATCTTCATCAGCTTTGTCACTTTTCGTTTGGAGGTTGGTCTAACATGCAGGGTTGGGTATTAGTGATGTCTACTCTGAGTCCTAGGACCCTTTTTCCTTTTCATGTATATATGTATTGACAGAGTTATTTACTTTATTTATTATGTTTTACTCGCTTTAAAATGTATATTTATATTTAAGGTGACGATAAGCAACTTCTGAAATTAATTAATCAAAAGTTTTAAAAATTTAGTAAAATTACGATCTATGTTTTATTAACTTCACAGTTTTTTGGAAAAATTAAAGTTAGTTAACATGCCTATTGAATTAAAATAAGTTGGTAAATGAGAATATATGTAAAATCGGATTTAGGGTGTTACAGTATTAACCATAAAGAACTCCCTGGTTGGGAGTTTCCCGGCAACGGAACCAGTTGTAAAGAACTGATAAAGAAGATAAAAGTACTAGGGAATTGTAGCAAGAAATTAGAAGAATGAATGTTATTCCCTCAATATCGAAAAGGCCCAATGAAAGAAAGAGTATACAACTGCCTAGGACTTTGAGAGCCTGGTCTCTACCCTAAATTTGTTTCAACTCCCCTCCAAAAACTCCTAATTACCTATGATGCCCCCTATTTATAACACTTTACTATCTTTTACAATACTGATATACTATTAGGACTAGGCCCCCATCTAATTACACATTAACAGGACTGGGCCTATCTAATTTGGGCTTATTCCTTAGCCTTCTAATGTATACACTTTTAATTGGGGGTCTAACAATACTCCCCCAAGAGATTCACCTTGTCCTCAAGGTGAAAGTCAAGAAATTGTTGTTGTATGACACTGAATAACTCTCAAGAATCTTCACAAGTGGGCAAATCATGCCAACATATGAGGACCTCCACTTCTCCTGATGAGTTGTTGCGGGCAGTTAAGACCGATTCTGGGGTAACTTGGAGTTCCATATCTGTAGTCAATGCAGAAGGAAGAGGTTGAACCACTGTCGGAGGTGTGATTGCTTTTTTTTAACAAGGATACATGGAAAACTGGGTGAATAAAATAGTCTGCTGGAAGCTGTAACTGATACGCTACTGCACCTATTTTCTTTATAATCTGATAAGGACCATAAAATCTAGGGCCTAATTTTTCATATCTCTTCCTTGCTAAGGTTTTCATCCAATAAGGGTGTAACTTGAGGTACACCCAATCTCCCTCTGTAAACTGCACCTCTCTCCTTTTTTTATCAGCTTGAGCCTTCATGCGGTCTTGAGCTCTCAGTAAATTAGCTCTCGGCTCTTGCAAAATAGCATCTCTGTCTTCAAACAACTTGTTAACTTTTTCTACCTTTGAAGTTGGCATTAGTCACTTAAAGATAAAAGGTGGATCTTTGCCATAAAGTGCCTTGAAAGGCGTAAGTTTCATGGAGCCACTATAGTTAGTGTTAAACCAAATTTCAGCCCAAGCCAACCATTTCTTCCACTATTCTGGTTTGTCACTGATAAGACACCTCAAGTTCTGGGAGCATAGCGAGTTGTTGTGTGAGTTTCCAGTAGTAGTTGTTGCTGAAGAGAACTAAGGGGAGCAATCAAGTGACTATGGCTTCTTAGGTTCTAGGAGGTTCCTTTGTGTGTGTGTATATCTAGTAGCAGTTGCTGTTGAAGAGAACTAAGGGGAGCAGTAAAGTGATTGTGGCTTCTTAGGTTATGGGAGCACAACAGGTTGTTGTGTGTGTGTCCAGTAGCAGGTGCTACTGAGGGTGAAGCCTTGAGAGGCCTTTTGAAAGAATAGATGGGTAGGAGCCTGTGGAGACTTCAAGAAAGAAAGAATACCAAGGTTTTAGGAGCTTGTGGAGGCTTCAGAAAAGAAAAAATACCACATGGTGCTTGGTCTTAGTGGAAAATCATGTGTAGGGACTAATGTAGACCGAGTTGGGTGAACCAGTATAAATCCTTGGAATGTTGTTTCCTTTCTTGATGCTTCTCATTTTATAGTTGTTGTGTGCTTAAAGATAGTTCTTACAAAAACATCTTTTGAAAAGCTTAAACTTGATTCTTGATCAAGGGGTTTTTATAAAAACTATTTTTCTAGAAGCAACTCCTACTTTGATCCATCAAAGAAAAATCAAAAGTTGTAGTATACGGGTTCTGTACTTTTTGTGAGTAGGTTTTGAAGGAGTAACCAACATGTTTACTTGGTGATTTGTCATAGAACTTATCAGTTTATCCAAGTACTTGTAAGGAAATAGGTTACTCCTATTAGTCTTCTGATTCTCTTAGCAGAAAAGTTATGCAAGTAATTCAGAAGCTATTGTGCTTGTGCAAAAATTGGCCAGATCAGAAAAAGGTCACTATTCAACCTCCATTCTAGTGACTGACCGATTCACTTCAAATATTGTTTTAAGTAGTTGTGTCACAAGACTTATAAATTTGACATACATTTTTTACATTGTAGATTCAAACAATGACATTAATAGGGGTGGGTACGCGGACCGGTCCGGCCCGTTTAAGGCCCGATCCGCGAAGCCCGCATTTATACGGACCGGATAAGCCCGGTCCGCTAGTTAAACGGACTATTTTTTAAAGTCCGTATCCGCTCCGCGAAGTCCGCGGATAAACGGACCGGTCCGCGGGCTTAATGAAAATCCAAAAAAAAAATTAAAAACAAAAAAATTGTTAAATTAAAGAAAAATTTATTTTTCTTTTCCTTGAAAATGTGAGAAAGGAAACACTGAAACACATACATAAAAAAAAAACAATATGAATATAAACATTCAATTAAATATTAAACATTTAAATCTAATTTATAACTATGAAACTTGTCTTAACAATGCTTGTAACTAAAATATACCAACATATTTAAAAGATCAAAGTCTTCACATATGTAACTAAAAAATACCAACATTTATAACAACATTAAAGGTTCTAAATTAAATATCAAAGTCTTAACATATCAATACTAAATAATATATATATATATATATATATATATATATATATATATATATATAGAAGCATCAAAACAACACTAAATAATATCTTAACAATTTGATAAACGGACCGGTCCGCGGGCTTTGCGGATTTAGCCCGCTAAGTCCGCGGGCTAAACGGACCGGGCTCAAAATCGGCAATAATTAGACGGTGCAAAATTTTTTAGGTCCGTTATCCGCACGGTCCGTGGGCTTAACGGACCGGTCCGCGGACCCGGGTCCATATACCCACCCCTAGACATTAACGTGTTAAATCATTTTAATATGTTTAATGATGTTTTGAAAGAACAAGCTCCCAAGAGTGCAATATATAGTGAATGGAACTCCATTAATATGTTACTTTTTGGAAAATGATCTATATTCTAAATGGGCTACATTTGTTGAGACTATCTCAAAGTCGTAAAGAGAAAAAAGACAATATTCATTAGGGATGAATTTAAAAATCTATTTAAGGGAGACAATTTTTTTTGTAATCATTTAGATACCTAACTTCTAACAAATAATTATCACTTTATATAAAAAAATATCTAGTAAATATTATTTTTACAAAAAATTTTAACAGGGAGCAGGGATCAGGATCTATTGCGATTCTTTATCGAACTACACGAAATAGCACCCTCACTAACTGCAAGGGATTCGTTTTCATTCAACTATTGTGTTTGGGTTCAAAAAGTTAAACCCAGTGCTAATTAGTTCAGGTATAGGTTTCATCCCGATCCTAATAGAAGAAGAAGAAAGAAAGAAAGCTTTTACAATTTCGCTTCTAAATAAATCTTTTCCTTTCTCTTCATGCAATGCTTTCCATTTTTACAATTTGTTAAAAAACACCTAATTCTCTGATTTCAAGTTTGTCAACTTCCCAGCTAGAGAAAATGAGCGTCATCTCTTTCATTTATGTTTGTTTTCACAGTTGGAAGAACCCGAAGGTACTTTTTGTAATTTTGTTTACTTTAGTAATTATTAGTATGGGGTAGGCCTGGGCAAAAATTAAACACCCGATCGCAACTTGTTTAATCCGATGGAAAAATACACATTTCGATCGATTGCTTTCAGACTTCGGGTTTAAAAAGTTAAAAAATACGGTTTCATGTGGATTGGTTCGGGCAGATGCAGGTTGAGAAATTTTTTCCGTCGAAACCTGCACCGGACCGTGTAACAGAACAATCATTTGATTTTTAATTTACTTAAGATTTACTTTTCCAATAACACTTCAAACTTCAGAATACAGGAACTGTAAAGTCAAAAACCACATTGGGCATTGAGCTACCACTCTTTCTTTGGCTTCCATCATCCACGAGAGAGAAAGACTACCCACCCCCCTACATAGCAGGCCTCTAAAACTTTCTTTACCCATTCAATTTTCACTGTTCACCACCCATGCTTCCTTCTTTTCCTTTACCGCTCACTCAATCGAAGCTGCATCAACTTCACTGTCTTGCCGTTGCCATCTTCTCGGAGTCGATGTTGTGATGTCAAGCCACTGCCATCTCCACCATGTTCTGCCATGGCGATGGTGTCACGAGAAAAGGTGAGCGATCTCATTTCTGCCTCCATCAACGATAACGACATCGTAAGCTCTACCTCGAGTCTTTCTAAGAATCAGGAAGAACTTTCATATGTGCAAACTGCAAAGATAAAGCGTCGGACTCGTAGCTACCCACCCCTCTCACCCAAACCCACCCTTAACCTGAACCCGACAGAATCCGTAAAATGAACGGACACTTACGGGCCATAATATTTTCTATTCGATTTTCAGCACTTTGGACTTTTTTCATCCGAAACCATTCAAACTAACTGATGCCCACCCCTAGTATGGGGAACACGATTTTGATTTAATTGCCACTTTTTCTTATTCTTTTTTGGTGGGTAAATGTGTTTGATTCTCAAAGCTTGTTGATATTGTTCAAGGGTTTGGAAAGTAACGAGATGAGAAGCTACTTGTGAAATGTTCGAACAAAAGTAGGAACCCATCTTCAGAAGATGTAGTTCGTGTTGATGTTCTTGGAACTAGTGGCTACACTGGTTCTAAGGTAAGTTACATGGCACATTGTGTGTGGAAAGGTTGGAACATGAAAAATTAATAAAGGGACAAAACAAGTACAAGTTATGACTTACAGTGAAAATGAGTTGTAATCATAATCATGGTTTTAGAAAACAATTCTGATTGCAATGTGAAGGATTTTGTGGTCTTTGCAACCATAATTATAGCTGCATCAACATTATCAAGGATATTTTTCGATAATATAAACAAGCATGCAAGCAAATGAAACATTCTTACCAATATTATATTAATATGAGTGGAAAAACTACATGCCACCACCTTCAATAACTTATTCAAACATTACAGAACAAAACAAAGGGAAAAAAATTGAAAGAGAAATTGCTTTAGTATCCCTGCCGTAATCAATTTCTAAATTAAAACAAACACACAATTATTGTAGTAATCAATTCCTTCCTACACCAATGATTTTAGAGAAAGCCAAAAAGGCAGTAAGTGAAATTAAAACAAATATCTTAAAAAGAAAAAAAAACTTGAGATGGAGATTTTATAATCCACTAAAACATTGACATTACAAAAAGGCCAAAACCCATCCTTGAAAAACTACATGCCACACCACCTTCAAATTCAATGACTTATTCTAACATTACAGAGTAAGATAAAGGAAAAAACAAACTGATGGAGAAAAGCCTTACTATCCCTGCTATAACCAGTTCCTTCAAAATTCTCCAAGAATTTCAAATTGCAATCTAAAGAACGAAAATACATAATTTTCCTCTACTCCATCAAGAATTGAGGTGAAACTGTGACTACAGTACTCTAAGGAAACAGAGGCAAGTAATGAAGTCCCAAATTTTCTGGATATCCCATTATCAAATTAAGGTTTTGTAAAGCTTGACCTGAAGCTCCCTTCACTAAATTATCAATCTGCAACAACACATCAACATACTTAGAGTCATGGCAACAATAATATCATTAAATGCACAAAATTTCAACTAAAAAACTATGGATAAATAGGAGGGGAAAAAAAACTTAAACATACAACAGATATAATGATTGCTCTTCCAGGAATTCGATCAGGAAAAACATTAATTAAACAATAATTAGTCCCTTTAACGCTGTGAGTTCGAGGAATGACTCCATTTTCCAATACTATCACAAATTCTTCATCCTGAAATCACCAGAAAGAAGAAAAGAAGTTAAGGAAGTGACAAACCAAGAAATTCAAACATGAAACGAAAAATAGACTAATAAAGCAATAAACCATGAATCAAGATAGCACATATGTGATAAGGTGACAAATAGTGACATAAAAAGATAAACCTCATATGCGAGCTTTAGTTGTTGGTACAGGTCCTCAATTGTCACTCCTGGAGCCATTTCCACATAAATAGTTGATTGCATACCACGACTCTAATAAATGGCAAAGAAGCATTTGTTTTACTTGACAAACAAGAAGAAAAGAATACAAAAGATAGAACATTAGAACTCTCGATGCTACTCTTACCATTGGAATTAGGTGTGGTGTAAAACTAACAGTTACTTTTGAACCTGCAGCATTGGCAAGTCCCTGTTCAATTTCAGGAACTGCATCAAAAAAATAGGATAATTAGACCAATTCAAACTCAACTGCCATTTGTCCTCGATAGCGAAAATCACTAGCTATATATAACAAATAGGGTAAGAGCTCAGTGGTAAAAGGATCAATCCAATGTTGTTCACTTGGGAAAGAAGACATATGTAAGTAATGAAGAGAAGCACAACACAATCATAGTCCAAGATCAAGATACAATTAAATTTTCATTACGGAGCCCCAACAGGCCTAATTAGCTAATCCCCACACCTTCTTCCTAATGGAGGAGAACCAGGCTAATTAGCAAAAATCACTTTTGGCCTTTCTTGACACTGGTGTCCTAACAGGAAGTGGCTCCTATGGTTACACAAATTAAAATATAAGAAAACTAGTGTAACACATGTTATTGGTTTTGTCTTTAGTAATTACTGTATTATTGCATTCTTATTACAAAGCTAATCCCTCAATACTTCATCATCACACACAAAAGTGTTACAAGAAGATAAAATATGTTCAGTGAATTAGTTAGGCTGAAGTTATAAGACTCGAAATACATAAATCCAATTATATGAAGCAAATTAGATTTACCATGACGATGTCGGGTAACACCATAAGAATTGAGACCTTCAGTTACTTCAGTGAATAATAAATTTTCTTTGGCACTACGCCCTACAACAAGAACCAAGTCATAGAACCACGCAGAAATGAGAAGCTTGGACTAAGAATGTTTTGTGGAAAACTTGTAATAAATACAAAAGAGGTGCCTCAAAATTCTAACCTGCTCCACTCACACCAGATTTAGCATCAATTATAATATTTTTAATCTCAATAAGACTAGCCTGCAAAACAAAGAAAACACATAAAGAAGAAACTTAAAATTAAAGGGGAGGGATATGAAACACTTCAAGCATCCTAAAATCAATAAATACAAAAAAAAAACAGTTTTTAAAGTAAGAAGCATAAAGTTAAGCCTATGTGCTCAGACAATGCTTTCATCCCTGAAAAAAAACTATTGATTTGGCATCTTGAGTACTTCAGTCAAGATAGACAGACTTAATAAATGAGATTAGTACAGGTACACATCCAAAAAGTAGAATTCATATATTATTCAGAATTGTGGATATTTTCCACCAATCCACTAGATAGATGTAAATGCATAGCAACAAAATCTCACTATTGTCATGTCATGCCTTTTAATGAAACTACATGGACAACAACATATCTTCATTACTCACTCCTCTCTTTTGTGCTATGAATGCTTAATTGTTCATGTTATTGAATAAATGTAAATACATATATTTTTTTATTAATAAAAGAAGAAATTTATTTAGAGAAAGTGATAGAAGTAAAAAAGTTGGAGGATAAGAAATCAAAGCATCAACAAGGAAAACAAAAGGAGAAAAGACAAGAGAAAAGAAAGGAGATCTAAAAACTAATCACTGTAAGAGAGCTATAAATTTCCTCACATACATGAAAGGAACACCAAAGAAATATGCTTCTTAAAGTGAAGGGTACATAAAACTTAACACCCTAGACAATAAATTTCAAGCCAAGGCAAAGTATAGGCAAGGTACAACTACAGTCACATCACAGAATCATTAGAACACAATTTTAGACTAATTTTAACATTTTAATCACACCATTTTTAAAAAGGAAAATTTACTTTTTCTACATATGCGTTGTGTAGTGCAAAGTAAACATGCTGACCTTTATCAATGGGACAAGAGGAAGTTGAATAGAAGTTGGATAACAACCAGGATTAGCAACTAGACGTGTATTCTTTATTTCCTCCCTTAAAATCTCTGTCAATCCGTATATAGCGTCTTTCTGGATACAGATAACTAGATTAACTGAGCAGTAAAAATAAAATAATACAACAAGAAAGGTGGTTTCAACTTAAGTCGAGATTCAAGATTCTAATATATGAACAAAAATAAAAGTTGACATGTCAAATTCATAAATAGTGATTGCATTGTACTTCATATTTTTTTGTGTACAATGGTCGCACTGAGATTCGAACCTATGACCTCATACATTCTACCCCAACCCCCCACCACTAGGCCGACCCTAGTGGGTATCGCATTGTATTTAATCAAATATATACCTTTTGAAATTATAACTTAGAAAATGTTCAACAGTTTGCTAAGCAATATTTGATGAAACAAAAGGCAACATCAAAGACTATAGTATAAGTTGATATTGTGCTATATTGATTTAGAAAACAAAAGATAGACCTAGATAAATGAGACCCTTTTGTAATAGAACAAGACAAGAAGTCTCACCTGTAAATCTGGTGCTCTATGTGGCTGACCATACCACTCTTTATATTCAGAAAGATCTTTTAGACGAAAATCCTACAAAATCCCTTATTTACAATTTTGATATGAAGCAAAACTTCATTCATATTGTATAATGATTTGTTTTTGAAAAAAAGAGACAACGATTATTTAAAACATACTGCAGAAAGATCAACAATCTTCAAGTGCGTTGGTAGACCTTTAATTATTTCCTGGAAACAATAAGAAAATCTAAGGAATAGTTTTAAGCATGTATATACTTTATCTAGTGCTCTCTTGGCCAACTCAGGGAATTACAAAACTCAAAAGACATAAGAAAGAACCTGAGTAGTTCCATGAGGCAAACAACAGAATACAGCATCCACATTAGAAAAGTTCGCATCCTTTATTGCAATCAAATCTGGCAAGTCCTGCAAACATGGGCTAAGTTCAAATTATGTCACTTACATAACAATGCATTAACATGCATATTTCATAATCACGTCGCGAGGATTGCTCAAGAAAATAATGATTGAGAATAGCAACAAAAGGCATGCAAATTTCACTTGTAAGAAGCAAAACAAATAGCATACCATACCCTCGATAAAAAGATTAAAAATGAACGAAAATATATTTTTAGGCACACATCATCATATCTAAAACCATACATACCCGAGTGCTCAAATGTGGGAATACAGAAGAGATTGGCTGCCCAGCTTTCCGATCAGCAGTCATCAATGCAATCCCAAATTGTGGATGATTTGCCAAGAGCCGCAGAACCTAACCAAAAAGCATCACAATCTCACCACATAGTAACTAATACCATATTCAAACTGATAATTGACATAAACTTGATTGATTAAGTACATGAAAAACAGTAACGCAAACAATTGGGAATAAAAGCCACTTTACATTTGTATATACCAAAAGCTCAAGTAAAAAAACAAAACAAATTAATTATAACCAATGTTTAAAATTATGGTCACAGTCATAGTCCTATCAAGATCCTTGATATTGTGTTGATGCAGCTACAAATGGCCGCATATACCACAAAATCCTTCACATTCCAGTCGAAATTGTTTTTTAAAACTAAGATTATGATTACAACTCATTCTCACTGTAAGCCACAATTTTGTACTTGTTTTGTTCCTCTATTAATTTTTCATGTTCCAACCTTTCTACACACACTGTGCCATGTAACTTACCTCAGAACCAGTGTAGCCACTAGCTCCAAGAACACCAACACGAACCGCATTTTGTGAGGATGGGTTCCCACTCTTGCTCGAACACTTCACAAGTAACTTTCCATTTTGTTGCTTTCTGAACCCCTGAACAATACCAACAACCTTTGAGAATCAAACACATTGACCCACAAAAAAAGAATAAGAAAAAGTGACAAAATTAAAACAAAATCATGTTCCTCATACTAATAATTAAAAAACATACCTTAGGGTTCTTCCAACTGTGAAAACAAACAGAACTGAAAGAGATAGCGCTCATTTTCTCTAGCTAGGAAGCTGACAAACTTGGGATCAGAGAATCAAGTGTTTGTTAACAAATTGTGAAAATGGAAAGCATTGCATGAAGAGAGAGGAAAATGTTTATTTAGAAGGGAAATTGTAAAAGTTTTCTTTCTTTCTTCTTCTATTCGGGTCGGGTTGAAACCCATACCTGAACTAATTAACCTCGGGTTTAACTTTATTGAACCCTAACACAACAGTGTAACGAAAACGAATCTCCTGTAGTTGGGGAGGGTGTTGTTTCGTGTAGTTCCATAAAGAACCACAGGAGATCCCGATCGTTGTTCCCTGTTCAAATATTTATGTAAAAATATTATTTATTAGATAATTATTTTTTATAAAGAGATAATTATTTGTTAGAAGTTAGATATCTAAATGATTACAAAAAAATTATCTCCCTTAAATAGATTTTTAAATTCATCCCTAACGAATTTTTTTTTCTCTTTGCGACTTTGAGATAGTCTCGACCAATGTAGCCCATTCAGAATATAGACCATTTTCCAGATAGTAACATATATTAATTGAGTTCCATTCACTATATATTGCACTCTTGGGAGCTTGTTCTTTCAATACATGATTAAACATATTAAAATGATTTAACATGTTAATGTCATTGTTTGAATCTACAATGTAAAAAATGTATGTCAAATTTATAAGTATTGTGACACAACTACTTAAAACAAGATTTTGGGTTTAGCATGATTATCTTGACAAAATTGAACATTTCAAGCTACAATACAAATTTTCTGCTCCTGAAGTATACGGTCAATTAAACCATCAAGAAACCTTGTGCCTCCCCCCATTTGTAATAAGTGTTCAATGTTAGGTTTTCTCAACTACTTAGTTCCAAACATCTGGCTCACACCTCTTGCAAACTTGTCTAAACATTTCATTACAATACATTCAATAATTTAAATATAATCATCTACACTGTCAGAGTATGCTAATATCATGGAACATCCTTCCCTTTTTCTTAATTTTTCCTACCGTGAAAAAATTATTGATTTTTATGTAATTAATTACAATAATTGATAGATTTAGTTCTAGTAAAACCAAATTTTGAAAGAAGTTTTGACATAAATTTGGGAGAAATTAAATTAATTTATATTTTTATATAAATAAAATTTCAAATAATATGACTAGTGTAATAACCATTCCAGTCCCAAACCAGTACTTGTAACTTGCTTTACATACGTATAATTCTTGACATTAAATCCATTTACATAGTTGTAATTCTTGACATTTGAAATCCAATTATACGTGAGTGATCCCATTGAATGCATTCTTTCAACAAGGTAAAAGATAAATAACACATAGAAGAATTGAATTTTTTTAGGAAAAGTAGCTTTTAGTGATGTTTAAAAATTTTCTAGTACTTTGCTAGCAGTGTAACGAGCTATCAGAAATCAAGAAATATAAATGTGAGATTTTTCTTAAAGAAAGATCATGCGAGTCCTAATCTGCGTATAGGTCAAAATCAAATAGTAATGTACATTTCAATATGACAAGTTTCAACTTGTGCCACACTGCCATGTAACAATTTCAACCAGATGTTAGATAAAGGGTTACAGGAAACACAATGTTTATGAAAAGAAAAGCTATTCGACGGTAACAGTTATCACAAACTAGCATTGTCTTCTCTCATCACAGATACTGTAAACTGTAAAGCATGTTGGTCATCGAGTTAAACATCTAACCATCAAATTATTGAAACAATATCTTTCACTAAATTGCAGACAGAAACCAAGACTTTCACAAAATTTATGGAATTTTTTTCATAAGGAAATGGCAAACTAAAATAAGAAAAACACAATCTGCCATAAACACAGTAAACGGAAGAGGAAAGTAAGCGCACCAAACAGAAGAGGAACGCGTGAGTCGTGATGGTGCGATTGTGACGCGTCACCAGACGCCGGTGAAGTGGCAGTGAGTTGCGCCGCCGGTGAGGAAGGGCGCCACCGCCGCGCGATCTGTGAGGCAGTGAGTGAGGGGTGCGTCTGCGTTTGCGTTGTTTCGAGAAGAGGCAGAGAATTCGTAATCGATGGTTGCTTTTACTTTTACCACCTAAAACGACGACGTTTCAGTTTAAAAAAGACTAAAAAAAAAACAAAACCTGCCTAGTTAGACCGGTTCTAACCGGTTTTGTTGCACATCCGATCCATTTAGCGGTTCGGAGTAGTTATGTGTCCGGTTTCTGGGCCAATTGGTCCAGTTCAAGCCAAGTCTAATAACATTGCCTAAAAGTGTAAAGCATTACACTAGAGGCAGCGTTTGGGCTTGAGCCCGTAGACCACCTGCATAACCCACAGCCCGCATGATATATAGGTTTTAATTTTTTGAGTCCATTTAAATTGTGGACTTTTTAGTCCGACCCGTTTAACCCGCGAGTTAAACTGGCTTGATCAAGGTCTCTGTAGACTGTCTACGGGCTTTTATGTCTTAAGTAAAAAAAAATATTTTTTTTGTGTTTTAGTAAAAGTAAAATAAAAATATAAACTAGACTACTAAAATAAAAAAATTGTGGTCATTTTACTTTAAATTAGATACATTTCAAAATAGTCAACATGAAACCAAAACTCATAAAGAATAATTCTCATACATCTAGTGATTAATTGTACTATAAAATGATAACAAAAGGATTTTTAAAAGGGATTTTAATTTGATTTTTAGTCACTTTTTCAATTTGATATTTTTTTAGACAATTATTTTTAAAAGAGTTTGAAAAATGAGTTAAATATCATATTTTTAAATTTTGATTTTTTTTTTTTTGCAGATGCAGGCTGGCCCATTTAGTTTGCGAGCTAAACGATACTGTTGCGGGCTCGCTAAACAGAGCCCGTTTAAATTGTGGGCTTCACGGGACGGGTTATGCGGGTGCGGGCTCAAACCGGCGGACTTACCCGTTTGCCCAGCTCTAATTATCACATTAGTCTCTAAAAGTAAAAAAAATCCAAAATAAGTCCTTATATTATCACTTTACTCCATAAACTTAATTATTTATCGTCACTTTAGTCCTTAAAATTTTGTTAATATTATCATTTTAGTTACACAATTTTTTGAATTTTGGATTAAAGTGAGTGACAAATTATACCTTCAGATACTTTTGTGTTTAATTTTACTAGTATAATATCCCGTGCAATGCACGAGAATATATTAAGATTATCAATATATAATATAAATTTATCTTAAATTTATTATATATTGATAATCTTAATATATTAATAATATGTCCATGTTTTCTCATATCATATTATAAATTTATATTATATCTTATTGAGTATTGTCTATTTAATTTTAAATTGTGTTGCCAAATAAGCAAAAATAGTGATTTAAATTAATAATGGAAATAAATAACATTTTAATTTGAGAGTTGAGAGTTGAGAGTTGAGAGTTGAGAGATGAGAGCCTAGTCTCAGACTCTCAATCCCTTTCTTATGTTTGTGCCTTTTTTTTTTTTTTTTTTTTAAAGTGGCATCATTTAATATTTTTAAAAAAATAATAAATTGTGTGAACTCGTTTGGGTCATAGAAACCTGTTGGTTTCATTGGTTCAATCAAAAATCCGGTCGGGTCACATCGGGTTTCACTAAGTTAATGACATGAGTGATCAGATAATCAGATCAAATCCAGACCACCGATTCCTAGTCTAACCGGCCGAGTCAATTCGATTTTTAAAACTATACTACACAATTACAAAAACAAAACAATAAAAAAAAAAAAAACATATGCGCTATTGGTTCGGTTCAGTTCTCTTTGGATTTAGAGAGCGTGAACTTGATGCCCGAACCGGCCATGATCGGGTTTGATTGGTTTGGTTCGGGTTGGACCCAAACCTAGTAGAAAAATCTGAACCAAATTGATTGGTTTGGTTTGATTTGTCAGGTTCGACAGATTGGTTCAAACCTTTCAAGGTTTCAACAATCCCAAAAACCAGAGAATCATTGTATTGCATGCAATCTCCTCATTCTAAGTTCCTCCAGTCAATCGAGCCAACAATTAAGCGAAGCACAAAGAATCGACACCATTGAAGCAATTAGGAATTGAATGTTACCAGAGATTATGAGAACAATCTGCCTCCAATATTCAAATTTCCCCCTTTGATACAGCAACCCCAAAATGGTTTCTTCGCGTTACAGTAGCTCGTAGTGGCGAATGTTGTTGGGGGTGATTAGGGAAGATTGAAAGGAAGGGAAAAGAAAGCAAAATTGAAGCTCTTAAAAAATGGTGCATGTAGTCGTACTATGCTCTAATCAAGCCAGCCCAGTGGAAAAGAAAGGAAGAAAAAAAAACCCTAACATACACTATTTGGGCTACAGGATACGTGCCAGCCCAACAACAAAAAGAAGCTCAAATTAATTAACTATAATTTAACAAATATACTTAGTTATTCGTATGTAAATATATATATTTTTTATACTAAATATAAATGTTTAAACTTAAACAAAATACTATTATATATATATATATATATATATATATATATATATATATATATTACACTAGTCATATTATTTGAAATTTTATTTATATAAAAATATAAATTGATTTAATTTCTCCCAAATTTATGTCAAAACTTCTTTCAAAATTTGGTTTTTCTAGAAATAAATCTATCAATTATTGTAATTAATACTAATTACATCAAAATACAATAATTTTTTCATGGTAGGAAAAATTAAGAAAAAGGGAAGGATGTTACATGATAGTTGTAACGTCCAAGTTTTTATAAAAAAAAATTGAATTACTTATCCAATAAATAAAAATATTTGTAAATTATATTAATGTTTAAAATACCTATAACTAACTTTGTGAATTTTAATAAATTATTAGATAGTTCTTAGTAAAAAAAACTTAGAAGTAGTAATTAGTTCATAAAATAATAATAATAGAATTTAAATTTAAATTTAAATAATTGTCAAACAATTAAATATAGTTATTTATATTAAGTTTAGATAATTAAATGAAATTTTTATAAATAAAATAAGATTAGTCCTAATTTATGTTTATAAACTAAATAGTTTTTAAATAAATAGTATTAAAAAATTAAAAGAATAAAAAAATCATGATAAAATGTAACTAAATTAGTATAAGTTAATATAATAATTTAAGATAAACTATATAGTAGCATGATCAATCAACGTAAGTCAATTGTTACGTTTAAAATAATAATAATAATAATAATAATAATAATAATAATAGTAATAATAATAGTAATAATAATTTTTTTTTGTTACCATGTTATTGGTACGGAGTATCCATTGGCTTTGCCGATGACTAATCTCTGTCGGAAAACCTGATTGGCCACCTTTAGTGGGGTTCTCCCCTCCCAATCACGTTTTTTCCATTCACAAGACTCGAACTCGAGACCACCTTGCTTAAGGGGACCGAGTCCACACCACTAGGACGAACGACTTGTTGGTATAATAATAATAATATTTGAAGATAAGACAAGTACAAGATTTGATTTAAGTGAGAAATAAAACTCTTAGATTTTTTACTTTAGGCCACCTGCACTGAGCAATCAAGTGCAACTTAACATCACCTTCTGCACACAAGAAAATTCACGTTACATTTAGCTAGTTAAAAAGAAAATGAAATGATAGATCAATTGAATCTAATAAATTATTTTGACATTGAATCATGTAGTAGTTAAAGCTATTAGACTTTACTTCTCTTACAAATCAATATTTGCCACCTGCACTTTGTGAACAACACACACTCACATTACCTTTTGGCAAAGGAGCTCCCAATTTGTTCTAAATAGAAGCGTGTCGGATCATTGTCCCATTGTTCTAAAACACCAAATACTTGACTGGTGACCGAAACCGTTCAGAGTAATTAACGGATGGTTCAAGGAAAAAGGCTTCGAAGATGTGGTGAGGAAAGTATGGGAAGAATCTAACGTTGAAGGAAGGGCAGCTTACAAATTGAAGGAGAAATTAAAAATGTTGAAAGTGGAGCTCAAAAGGTGGAACAAAGAGAATTTCGGAGACTTACAAAATCATAGAAAACACTTAGTAGAAAAGGTGGGTCAAATAGATTCGAAGGATGAAGTTGAAGACATTACGGAAGAGGATGTGGTTGAAAGGTCAAAATTGCTTGGTGAATTTTGGAAGGTATCTACACGGTATGAATCATTGATGTACCAAAAGTCCAGGAGTAGATGGATTAGGGAGGGAGATGGAAACACAAGATTTTTCCAGGGCATGGTGAATGGGAGAAGAAGGAGAAATACTATAAAAGGGATGTTTATAAATGGTGCGTGGGAGGATAATCCAAGGAAAGTTAAGGAGGGGATCAAAAGTTATTTTGAAAAAAGATTCAAAAGGAGATCTTCAACTAGTATTAGGATGGATGGAGTTAAATTTAGGAAGACTGGGGAGGAAGAGAACCGGCTTCTTGTAAAGCCTTTTAAAGAGGAGGAAATCAAGGAAACGATGTGGAGTTGTGATGGGGACAAAAGTCCGGGTCCGGATGGCTTTAATTTCGCATTCATTAAGAAATTCTTAAGTGTCTTGAAGCCGAATTTCCTGAAGCTCTTGGAGGAATACCACTCCAATGGGGTTCTTCCCAGAGGGGGGAACACATCTTTTATCACTTTAATTCCTAAGAAAGACAATCCTCAGGAATTAAATGATTTTAGGCCTATCTCCCTTATTGGTTGCATGGCTAAGATCATCTCCAAAGTGTTTTCCAATAGATTCAGGAAAGTCATTGCTAAGGTAATAGATGATAGACAATGTGCGTTTGTTGGGGGAAGATATATGTTAGACGGTGTTTTGGTGGCAAATGAGGTTGTAGAGAAGATGAGGAGGGAGAAGAAGGAGTGCCTTGTGTTTAAGTTTGACTTTGAAAAGGCTTACGATTTAGTGGAGTGGGACTATATGTACTACATGTTGGATAGGTTGGGTTTTTGCCAACAATGGATATCGTGGGTTAAAGGGTGTGTTGAATCAACCACAATATCTATCCTGGTGAATGGAAGCCCTACGGAGGAATTTGGTATGTGAAAAAGGTTGAGGCAAGGAGACCCCATGGCTCCTTTTCTGTTTCTTGTTGTGGCGGAAGGGTTAGCGGGGCTTATGAGGGAAGCGGTTGACAAACATTTGTTCTCTGGTGTCACCGTGGCAAAGGATCAAGTGAAAATTTCCTTATTACAATTTGCTGATGATACATTGTTCTTCTGCAAACCTGCCCTGGGAAATGTTAGGTGCATCAAGTCTATTCTCATATGCTTTGAATTGGCCTCAAGCTTGAAGGTGAACTTTCACAAGAGCAACCTTGCAAGGATTGGTGTTGAGGAACAGGTGGTAAGCAATTACGCTGATTTGCTAAATTGTAAAGTCATGTCCATCCCATTTATCTATTTGGGAATTCTGGTCGGAGCCAACCCGAGGAAGGAAGCAACTTGGGAACCAGTGATAAGAAAGATGAAGAAGAGACTTTGTGGGTGGAAGCATAGATTTATCTCATTTTGAGGGAGGATCTGTCTGATAAACTCAGTTCTGTCAGCTTTGCCTCTTTTTTATCTTTCTTTTTTCAAGATCCCTCAAACTGTTGTGAAAAAGATTGTGAAGATTCAAAGGGAGTTCCTATGGGGAGGATCACAGGAAGGTTCAAAAATCGCTTGGGTAAAATGGAAGGAGATTTGTATGCCTAAAGAGGAGGGAGGGCTCGGTATAAAAGACATAAAATCTTTCAACATGGCTTTGCTAGCCAAATGGCGATGGAGACTGTTTCATGAGGAGAGAGGTATTTGGTGCAGAGTGCTAAAGTCAAGATATGGAGATTTATACAGGGGGACAGTTAACAACACAACAAGATTTGAATCCTGGTGGTGGAGGGATATGATCAAGGCCACGAGAGGTAAATATCAGGAAAACTGGTTTGATAAAAATGTCCAATGGATCCTGGGTGATGGAAGTAAAGTGGAAATGTGTTAATGGGCAGGCAACAAATCCTTACTTGAGGAATTCCCAAGAATTTTTATGAACTTTGAACAAAAGGACTATCTAGTGAGGGAGATGGGAAGATGGGAAAATGGAAGGTGGGAGTGGAATTTTAAGTGGAGAAGGCAATGGTTTGAGTGGGAAAGGCCTGCTGTAGATATATTCTATGGCAAAATTGGTGGTGTTCAATTAAAGGAGGGACAAACATATCATTGGAGTTGGATAGATGGAGCAAGTGGGACGTATACGGTTAGAGATGGTTACAGAGTTCTGGTACAAAATAATAATTTTGTGGATGAAGTCTTTGTGTTCAAGGATATTTGGCAGGTCCCAATCCCATCCAGTGTGGCTGGCTTCACTTGGCGGCTAATGTTGGATAGATTACAAACTAAAACAAACCTGAGAAGGAAGAGGATTCAGTTGCCTGGAAACGATTATAAATGTGCTTTCTGTCAAGCCGAGGAGGAAACAACTTCACACTTGCTCTTTACTTGTAAGTTTTCATCTGCCTTGTGGAACAAATGCTATAACTGGCTGGGGGTGGGGTTACAGTTACTCAACACATGCAACCGAGGCATCACTTTCTTCAACATTCAGTGGTTGTTGCCAATTTAAAGGTTGAAAAGTTAGGTAAAGTCATTTGGTGTGCTGTGGTTTGGAACTTGTGGCTACATAGAAATAGTCTGCTTTTTAGAGATGGTTTACTAAATGCTTAAAAAGTATGGGATTCTATCATCACGATGTCATGGTTATGTTTGACAAACAAGGCCAAGCATTTTAGCTACTCCTGGTATGATTGGCTAACTCAACCGAGACTGTGCTTGTTGGGAGTTAATCAGAGTTGATACCTACAAGATGGTGGGGTACGTACTAAACTAATTTGAGCAGGTGGATATTATATGAGAGTAGAAGGTATCTATTGCATCCAGGATGAAGCTACAATGAAGATGGAGGGTGATAGTATGGGTTATAACAGAATACTACACTGTGTATATATGCACCAACACTCATTGGTTGTATAGTGGATGGGATAATCTAAGGGAATATTTATGGGTTAGGATGTATTGTGTTTTTTGCTATACTTAGGTATTAGTTATACAGAGAATGTGATTAAACTGTTAAACTCCTTCTCTGTCCAGTGACTGTCATCCTTTATTTGTATTGGGTGGGTATCCCTTGTATCTAATCTTTAATACAATTTCTTTGTCTGGTAAAAAAAAACTATCTCCACGTAAACAAATTCATGTAACCTAAACCTAATAATTACTTTGAAAAAAATATGAATATAATTAAGATAAATAAACAGTCTATTCATTATTTTATAATTCTTAAGTTGCGTAACTTTGGCCTATAAATAGAGTGCTTCAGGAACAACATTTTCACCTTTATCATAAACATTTTCTTTGTCTACTAAGTGTTGCGTGAAAAGAGAAAGAGAGAGAGAATAAGGAAAGAGTGAGTGAAGGTTGATTCATCATTAAGGTGGAAGTTTGGATCATCTTTGCAACAAATTAAGGTAGGGGAGATAGTTGTTTTATCATCCTTGAAAAAGAAGAAATATAATTATTCTGAATCATGGGGTGGTCCTACCCCATATGCTATTATTTCTAATTTCTCTCTAGCTACTTTCTCTTATCACAAAATACATCTAACACTAATTATATGACCTTTAATTTATTTCCAGTGGTATATTGGTCCATTCCTAACTTTTATTCCCAGTTATTTATTTTCAGTCATTTAATTTATTTCCAGTGAGAGACTGGTCCTTTCTAACTTTTATTTTTAGTTATTTATTTTTCTGTTATTTAATTTATTTCCAGTAACATATTGGTCCATTTTTAACTTTTAGTTTCAGCCATTTATTTTCTGTCATTTAATTTAACTCCATGGTATACTGGTCCATTTCTAACTCTTATTTTCAATTATTTATGTTCCTGTCATTTAAATTATTTCCAGAAATATATTGGTCCAATTCTGACTTTTATTTTTAGTTATTTACTTTTCTATCATTTAATTGATTTCCAGTAAAAATATTGGTTCGTTATTGGCCTTTAATTTCAGTTGTTTACTTTTTTGTTATTTAATTTGTTCTCCAATAAAATAATGGTTTATTTCTAATTTTACTTTTCATTTATTTATTATTATTTATTTTGTTTATATACTTATGTATATACTGATCTAATATATTTTTCTAATTACTTACTTTCATATTTTATCAAATTTTATTACTTAGAAATTAATTTCATGTAACTTTAGTTTTTGTTTCCTTATTCACGTAATTACATATTTAACCAAAATTTTACATAGTTTATTTAATTAAAACTATAATTTAAAATCTTTGACACTCACGTTAATTTTTCTTAATACATATATAATTACTAAATTTAAAGAGTTATAGAATTGCTAAATATTACCTTTCATTACACTAATAAGTATTACATAAATTTTTATGGTTAAGCTTAAATTTTAATAAAAGAAAAGAAAAATATCATAAACATCAATTTTGACACTAAAAATAAATTAAGATATAATAATAATAATAATAATAATAATAATAATAATAATAATAATAAAGAAGCATATTTCATTATATTTCATGTTGTGCATGAATAAGGGGTTGAGCTACGCTCTATATTACTAGCGAAGAGTTTGATAGTGGAGGTTTTCGGACCTTGGGGATGAGTGAGTATGGAATACATATGTGACCAAGGCGTAGCAACATATGTCGTGTTATCCTAGGCCTTACTCTGGTCCATCCTGACTAGTCACTAAAACTACTCATGATTGGTTGATTGAGCTACACTGTTTAAATTATTAAAGGTTGGCCAATGATGACATAATAATTTTATAAAGAGTTGTGCTATTTGTTACGAAGTTAGATACATGTGAATTGCACGAATTTTAAATTAAATAGTGATGATTTTCTTTTTTTTAGTAAATATTAATTAAAAATGCTGAAAATATATAAGAAGTGAATTGAGGAGAATAAGTCATCGAGCAATTTTCACGAAAAATAGTTTTGTAAGAAATAGCGTTTTTCTCTTAGGAATGATTGTTGAGACAAAGTGTTGCTCCTCAATCGCTCCCCCAGATAAAGAAAATTATCTCTCCATGGAGTGGTATGATTATGAGCCTCATGCATATCATACATCATTTATACTGCATTAACATTACATTCATTAAATAAATTGAGTGTCATAATTATATTTCATAATTCTTTTTAAGTTGATGCAATGATAAAATGCACTAACCCCTTCCATTTTGTGTTATTTTCTTTCTTTTTTTGTAAATGATAAAAGATGGAAGTGCAATCAAATATTCCTCCCTTGTTGCATATAGTAGCGTGAACATTGGTGGAAAAAGGGGAAAATTGATCGTCAAGATTTTAATGTCATTTGTAAAGGGAGAATTTGAATCCTAATATGATCTCCCTATTCGATGGAGCCAATAAATTTAATTGGCTATACAATGATAACTTTCTTGTTTCCAGTACCGGGTCACTTAATGGGAATAGTTTGACTAGTATTTGGAAAAAAAAATGTACAAATATGGAATAATTTGATAGTTGGTGTATAATAACAAGTGTATAATGTAAAATACACTTAGAAATTATGAAGGAATATTCGTATTCAAATGTGATAATAAATTGGTAAACCTTTATATAAATGAAAATTGAACAAATAAGTCTTATATAATATAGGTGTTACAATATTAGCATACTCTGACAGTGTAGCTGATTATATTCGAATTACTGAACATATTGTAGTGAAATGTTTAGACAAGTTTGCAAGAGGTGTGAGTCAGATGTTTGGAACTAAGTAGTTGAGAAGACCTAACATTGAACACTTACTACAAGTGGGGGGAGGCACAAGCTTTCTTGATGGTTTAATTGATCGTATACCTCAAGAGTATGAAATTTATATTGTAGCTGAAAAATTCAATTTTGTCGAGATAATTATGCTAAACCCAAAATCTTGTTTCAAGTAGTTGTGTCACATGACTTATAAATTTGACATACATTTTTTACATTGTAGATTCAAACAATGACATTAACGTGTTAAATCATTTTAATATGTTTAATGATGTTTTGAAAGAACAAGCTCCCAAGAGTGTAATATACAGTGAATGGAACTCAATTAATATATGTTACTATCTGAAAAATGGTCTATATTCTAAATGGGCTACATTTGTCAAGACTATCTCAAAGTCGCAAATAGAAAAAAGAAAATATTCGTTAGTAATGAATTTAAAAATCTATTTAAGGGAGACAATTTTTTTGTAATCATTTAGATATCTAACTTCTAACAATAATTATCACTTTAAAAAAATTATCTAATAAATAATATTTTTACAAAAATATTTGAACAGGGAACAGGGATCGAGATCTCCTGCGATTCTTTATCGAACTACACGAAACAATACCCTCCCCAATTGCAGGGGATTCGTTTTCATTGCATTGTTGCGTTGGGATTCAAAAAAGTTAAACCTGAGACTAATTAGTTCGGGTATAGGTTTCAACCTTACCCGAATAGAAGAAGAAAGAAAGAAAGAAATAAAGCTTTTACAATTTCGCTTCTAAATAAACCTTTTCCTTTCTCTTCATGCAATGTTTTCCATCTACATAATTTGTTGACAAACACCTAATTCTCTAATCCCAACTTTGTCAACTTCCTAGCTAGAGAAAATTAGCGCAATCTCTTTCAATTCTGTTTGTTTTCACAATTGGAAGAACCCCAAGATACGTTTATAATTTTGTTTACTTTAGTAATTATTAATATGGGGAACATGGTTTTGTTTTAGTTTTGTCACTTTTTCTTATTCTTTTTCGATGGGTAAATGTGTTTGATTCTCATAGGTTGTTGGTATTGTTCAGGGGTTTGGAAAGCAACGAGATGGAAAACTACTTGTGAAGTGTTCGAGCAAGAGTGGGAATCCATCTTCACAAAATGCTTTTCATGTTGGTGTTCTTGGAGCTAGTGGCTGCACTAGTTCTGAGGTAAGTTACATGACACATTGTGTTTGGAAATGTTGGAACATGGAAAATTAATAAAGGAACAAAACAAGTACAAGTTGTTGCTTACAGTGAGAATGAATTGTAATCATAATAATCATGGCTTCAAGAAATAATTTTGGTTGAAATGTGAAGGATTTTGTGGTCTTTGTGACCATATTTTTAGCTGCATCAACATAATATCAAGGATCTTGATAAAACTATGATTGTGACCATAATTTTAAACATTGGTTATAATTAATTTGTTTTTTTTTACTTAAGCTTTTGGTATATACAATTGTAAAGTGGCTTTTATTCCCAATTGTTTGTGTTATTGTTTTCCATGTACTTAACCAAGCAAGTTTATGTCAATTATTAGTTTAGATCTGGTGTTAGTTACTATGTTGTGAGATTGTGATGCTTTTTGGTTAGGTTTTGTGACTCTTGGCAAATCATCCAAAATTTGGGATTGTACTGATGACTGTTGATCAAAAAGTTGGACAACCAATTATAGAGAATGTAGAATACCACAAGCATGACTTGAAGAATTATGTGCTTTTGTCTTTAAGTTTTGATGATTCCCCTCTTCCTTTGTCCCATTTCCTTTATAGGTTTCCATGTATTTATTTTATTATAATATGTATTAAACTTTGAGAGACCTTGGTGAGGTATGCCATGAGATTTGATTTTTGGATTTTTTGGGTGAGGGATCCCAAAGGTTGTAACAAGTGAGGTATCTTGTGTACAAAGGTGAATTAGTAGAATCTCAATAATTTGGATTGGAAAACTGGATGTAGCTCTTTGAGAAAAGAGTGAACTAGTTTGTGCACTATCTCTAACCCTATCTCTCTTTACATTTGGTAAGTGATTTTGTGAAATTGAACCTAATAATGAATGAGTAACTAAAATTGAACTGTTCTTAAACACTAATTGTCAATTCTCTTTAATTTTTGTATTTTCAATTGTTGCATAATTCATTCAATTTCAAATTAGGGTTTATTTATTGCATTGTACATTTACATTAGTCAATATGCATTGAAATCACCTCAATTGAAAAATAAGTTTTTGTTTGATCCTTGGGTGGGTATTTCTTAAAAAGTGTTTTTGAAACCTTTTTTACAAATCAAATTGATTTATGGGCCTTATCATTCTGCACACGCAACTCTTTCAAAAGTTTTTCTTAAAAGAGTGAAAAATTTGTTTAAACTCAATTCATCATCCCTTGAGTTGATTAAGACCCATTTTCTTTCAACAATTGGCATTTAGAGCTCGGACTTGTTTTTGGCTTAATAGCTAAACAAGGAATTTTTAAAATGGGTTCAAGTTCTAACAATAGTGGTAAATATGTCTCCATTACAAAACCTTCAATTTTTAATGGTGATGCTTATCCTTATTGGAAAGCAAAAATGAAAATTTTCATTGAGACAATTGATATGGATATTTGGGAAATCATAGAGAATGGATCACATGTACCCCATGTATGTAGTAAACAATGAACCTAAGCCTAAGCCTAAGAGTCTTTGGACAAGTGAAGAAAAAAGGTTAGTTCAACTTGACCTTAAAGCTAAGAACATCATTTTAATTGGTTTAGGCATGGATGAGTTCTTTAGAGTGTCTACATGTAAGTCTGGTAAGGAGATGTGGGATGCACTAAAGGTCTCACATAAGGGAACCAAGGATGTTAGAAGGGTTAGGATGAACACTCTCACACAAGAGTATGAACTATTTAGGATGTTTACGGGAGAAACCATATTAGATGTCCAAAAGAGGTTCAGACATATAGTCAATCATCTTACTACATTAGGAAAACATTTTGATAATGAAGATTTAATTGACAAAGTGTTGATATGTTTGAATAGGCAATGGCAACCAAAGGTGACTACTATAGCCAAATCAAAGGATTTATCAACAATGACTTTAGCATCACTCTTTAGGAAAATTCAACAACATGAGAAGAATATGATTAAGCTTCAAGAAGATGAAGAGTTTGACAAGAAGAAAAAAGGACTAGCTTTTGTGACATCTTCAAAAGCACTTGAAGAATACGAAAGTGATAACTCGTTAAATGAAGTACAAGAGGAGCATCTAAACATGCTTGTCAAGAAGTTTGGAAATTTTTTGAAGAAAAAGGGCAAAATCAACAAGAAGTTTAAAGGAAAAAAGGAGACTACTACAACTCTTACATGCTATGAATGTGACAAACCGGATCACATCAAGTTTGAATGCCCTAACTACAAGAAAAAAGAAGAGAAGAAAACCTTTAAGTCTAACCTAAGAAAAACTTACATTGCTTGAGAAGACAATAAATTGACCTCATCAAGTGAAGACGATGATAATGAGAAACCAAACCTTTGTCTCATGGCTAATGAATCAAGTGACACTGAAGACATAATAAATGATGAATTTGCTTTATCTTTTAACTATGATGAGTTGCATCAAGCATTTGAAGAGTTGCATGAAGAATCCATGAATCTTGCTAGAATCATATCTAAGCAAAAATCTTTAAAATCAAAACTTGAGCAAGACAAAAAAGATTTGGCTATGGAATTACAAAAGCTTAAACATGAAGTGGATATGCTTGGTTTTGAAAAAATAAGCGGTTTATGGTTTTGTAAATGATACGGCCAATGATCAAAGAGATCATCTTCATGAATGTCTTTAAAATCCTTCTCAACCTTGTGAGAATTGCAAGAAACTTGAACTTGAAAATAATGATTTGAAAAACTCTCTTGCTAGACTCACAAGTAAAAGAGACAACTTGAATGTCTTACTTGGTAAACAAAATAGTACTTCCTATAAAGCCGGATTGGGATACAATCCAAACTCTTTTTATCTAAAAAGGAAAAATGAGGGCATTATCTTTGTCCCACCAAGAAAGCAAATCAAATGTCATTATTGTTGTAAAGATGGTCATATTGTTACTAGATGCTTGATTAAGAAGAAGGATATTAAGTATTTCAATCTAATTTGGGTTCCAAAGGTAGTGGTTCCCAAAACTAACCTTCAAGGACCTAAACGATAAATTGGGTACCTAAGTTAGTTTTGTTGTGTTGTAGCTATGCTTGAAAATCCAAGGAAAAAAGTGGTATCTTGATAATGGGTGCTCCAAGCATATGATGAGAAACATAACCAAATTTACTCAATTAGCTCCAAAGAAGAAGGCTTTGTCACCTATGGAGACTACACAAAGAGTAAAATTCTTAGAGTAGCCAAAATTGGTAAATCTTACAACACTAACATTGAAAATGTATTGTATGTTGATGGCTTGAAATATAACTTGCTTAGTATTAATCAACTTTGTGACAAAGGGTATAGAGTTATCTTTGATGAAAGATGTTGCATTGTTGAGCATACCATTAACAAGGATATAGAAATTGAGCGTTATTTCTTTCAGTTCTGTTTGTTTTCACTGTTGGAAGAATCCCAAGGTACGTTATTTTTAATTTTGTTTACTTTAGTAATTATTAGTATGAGGAACACGTTCATTTTGCCACTTTTTCTTATTCTTTTTTTGTTGGTAAATGTGTTTGATTCTCAAAGGTTGTTTGTATTGTTTAAGGGTTTGGAAAATAACGAGATGGGAAACTACTTGTGAAGTGTTCGAGCAAGAGTGTGAATCCATCTTTACAAAATGCAGTTCATGTTGGTGTTCTTGGAGCTAGTGGTTACACTGATTTTGAGGTAAGTTACATGGCACATTATGCATGGAAAGGTTGGAACATGGAAAATTAATAGAGGAACCAAACAAACACAAGTTGTGGCTTATAGTGAGAATGAGTTGTAATCATAATCATGGTTTTAAAAAACAATTTTGACTGCAATGTGAAGGATTTTGTGGTCTCCACCTTCAATGACTTATTCTATTACAGAGTAAGACAAAGGAAAACAAATTGAGGGAGAAATTGCTTTAGTATCCTTACCATAACCAATTTTTAAATTAAAACAAACACACACGTATTGTAGCAATTACTTCCTACACCAATGATTTTAGAGAAAACCAAAAAGACAGTAAATTAAATTAAAACAAATATCTCAAAAAGAAAAAAACAACTTGAGATGGAGATTTCATAGTCCACTAAAACATTGTCATTACAAAAAGGCCAAAAATCATCCTTGAAAAACTACATGCCACTACCTTCTAATTCAATGACTTATTCTAACATTACAAAGTAAGACAAAGGAAAAAACAAACTGATGGATAAAAGTTTTAGTATCCCTGCTATAACCAATTCCCTTCAAAATTCTCCAAGAATTTCAAATTGCAATTTAGATAACGAAAATACATAATTTTCCTCTACTCCATCAAGTATTAAGGTGAAACTGTGACTACAGTGTTGGGGCTATAGCTTGATAAGAAAATTTCTCTAAGGAAATAAAGGCAAGTAATGAAGTCCCAAATTTTCTAGATATCCCATTATTAAATTAAGGTTTTGTAAAGTTTGACTTGAAGCTCTCTTTAGTAAATTATCAATCTGCAACAACAAACCAACGTACCTAGAGTCATGGCAACAATAATATCATAACATCATTAAATGCACAAAATTTTAGCTAAAAAACTAGGGATAAATAGGAGGGGAAAAAACTTAAACATACAATAGATATAATGATTGCTCTTCTAGGAATTGGGTTAGAAAAAATATTTGTTAAACAGTAATTTGTCCTTTTAACGCTGTGAGTTCGAGAAATGACTCCATTTTCCAACACTACTACAAATTCTTCATCCTGAAATCACCAGAAAGAAGAAAAGAAATTAAGGAAGTAACAAATCGAGAAATTTAAACATGAACCGAAAAGTAGACTAATAAAGAAATAAACCATGAATCAAGATAACACATATGTGATGAGGTGACAAGTAGTGACATCAAAAGATAAATCTCATATGAAAGCTTCAATTGCTGGTACAAGTCCTCAATTCTCACTCTTAGAGCCATTTCCACATAAATAGTTGATTGCATATCACGACTCTAATAAATGGCAAAGAAAGCATTTGTTTTACTTGACAAGCAAGAAGAAAAGAATACAAAAGATAGAACATTAAAACTCTAGAGATGTTACTCTTACCATCAGAATTAGGTGTGGTGTAAAACTAATAGTTACTTTTGAACCTACAGCATTGGCAAGTCCTTGTTCAATTTCAGGAACTGTATAAAAAAATAGGATGATTAAATCTATTGAAACTCAAATGCCATTTGTCCCCAATAGCTAAAATCACTAGCTATTTATAACAAATACGATAAGAGCTCAATGGTAAAAGGCTCAATCCAATGTTGTTCACTTGGGAAAGAGAACATATGTAAGTCAATGAAGAGAAGCACAACACAATCACAGTCCAAGATCAAGATACACTTAAATTTTCATTATGGAGCCCCAACAAACCCAATTAGCCAATCCCCACACCTTATTTTTCCTAATGGAGGAGAACCGGGCTAATTAGCAAAAATCACTCTTGGCCCTTCTTGACACTAGTGTCCTAACAGGAAGTGGCTCCTATGGCTACACTAATTAAAATATAAGGAAACTAGTGTAACATGTGTTATTGGTTCTGCCTTTAGTAATTATTGTATTATTGCATACCTCTTATTATAAAGCTAATCCCTCAATACTTCATCACATGCAAAAGTGTAACAGGAAGATAAAATATGTTCAGTGAATTAGTCAGGCTAAAGTTATAAAACTAGAAATACATAAATCCAATTATAAGAAGCAAATTAGATTTACCATGGCGATGCCAGGTAACACCATAAGAATTGAGACCTTTAGTTACTTCAGTGAACAATAAATTTTCTTTGGAACTACTTCCTACAACAAGAACCAAGTAATAGAACCACGCAGAAATGAGAAGTTTGGGCTTAGAATGTTTTGTGAAAAACTTGTAATAAATACAAAAGAGGTGCCTCAAAATTCTAACTTCCTCCACTCACACCAGATTTAGCATCAATGATAATATTTTTAATCTCAATTAGACTAGCTTGCAAAATAAAAAAGACATAGAAAGAAGAAACTTAAAATTAAAGGGAAGGGATATGAAACACTTCAAGCATCCTAAAATCAATAAATACAGAAAAAAAACAACTTTTAAAATAGGAAGCATAAAGTTGAGCCTAAGTCCTTGGACAATGCTTCCATCCTTGAAAAAAAAAACTATTGATTTGGCATCTTGAGTACTTCAGTCAAGTTAGACAGACTTGATAAATGAGATTAGTATAGGTACACATCCAAAAAGAAGAATTCATATATTATCCAGAATTCTATATATTTTCCACCAATCCACTGGATAGATGTAAAGGCATAGCAGTAATATCTCACTATTGCAATGTCATACCTTTTTATGAAACCGTATGGAAGACAACATATATTCATTACTCACTTCTCCCTTTTGTGCTATGAATGCTCAATTATTCATGTTATTGAATAAATGCAAATACAAAAGGATAAGAAATCAAACCATCAACAAGGAAAAATAAAAAGGAGAAAAAACAAGACAAAAGAAGGAGAAATGAGATCTAATTAAAAGCTAATCATTGTAAGAGGGCTATCGATTTCCTCACATATCTGAAACGTTGATGCCTTTAAACAGATCATGAAAGGAACACTAAAGAAATATGTTTAAAGTGAAGGGTACATCAAGCTTAACTCTCTAGACAATAAATTTCAAGCTAAGGGAAAGCAAAGGCAAGGTATAGCTACAATCACATGACATAATCATTAGAACACAATTTTATACTAATTTTAGCATTTTAATCACACACCATTTTTTAAAAAGGAAAATTATTTTTTTCTACATATGCATTGTGTAGTGCAAAGTAAACATGTTGACTTTTATCAATGGGACAAGAGGAAGTTGAATAGAAGTTGGATAACAACCAAGATTAGCAACTAGATGTGTATTCTTTATTTCCTCCCTTAAAACCTTTGTCAATTCGTATATAGCATCTTTTTGGATACAAATAACTAGATTAATTCGGCATTAAGAATAAAATAATACAACAAGAAAGGTGGTTTCAACTTGAGTTGAGATTCAAGATTCTAATATATGAACAAAAATAAAAGTTGACATGTCAAATTCATAAATAGAGATTGCATTGTACTTCATATTTTTTGGTGTACAATGATCACATTGAAGTTCGAACCTATGACCTTATGCATTCTACCCCAACCCCCAACCACTAGGCCGACCCTAGCGGGTATCGCATTGTATTTAATCAAATATATACATTTTGAAATTATAACTTAGAAAAGGTTCAAACATTTGCTAAGCAATATTTGATGAAACAAAAGGCAACATCAAAGACTATTGTATAAGTTGATATTGTGCTATATTGATTTAGAAAACAAAAGGTAGACCTAGATAAATGAGACCCTTTTATAATAGAACACAACAAGAAGTCTCACCTGTAAATCTGGTGCTCTATATGGCTGACCATACCATCTTTTTATTCAGAAAGATCTTTTAGACGAAAATCCTACAAAATCCCTTATTTACAATTTTGATATGAAGCAAAACTTCATTCATACTGTATAATGATTTGTTTTTGAAAAAAAGAGACAACGATTATTTAAAACATAATGCAGAAAGATCAACAATCTTCAAGTGCGTTGGTAGGCCTTTAATTATTTCCTGGAAACAATAAGAAAATCTAAGAAATAGTTTTAAGCATTTATATACTTTATCTAGTGCTCTCTTGGAAAACTCAGGGAATTACAAAACTCAAAAGACATAAGAAAGAACCTGAGTAGTTCCATAAGGCAAACAACATAATACAACATCCACATCAGAAAAGTTCACATCCTTTATTGCAATCAAATCTGGCAAGTCTCGCAAACATGGGCTAAGTTCAAATTATGTCACTTACATAACAATGCATTAACATGCATATTTCATAATCACGTCGCGAGGATTGCTCAAGAAAATAATGATTGAGAATATCAACAAAAGGCATGCGAATTTCACTTGTAAGAAGCAAAACATGTAGCATACCATACCCTCGATAAAAAGACTAAAAATGAACGAAAATATATTTTTAAGCACACATCATTATATCTAAAACCATACATACCTGAGTGCTCAAATGTGGGAATACAGAAGAGATTGGCTGCCCAGCTTTCCGATCAGCAGTCATCAATGCAATCCCAAATTATGGATGATTTGCCAAGAGCTACATAACCTAACCAAAACACATCACAATCTCACAACATAGTAACTAACACTAAATCTAAATTGATAATTGACATAAACTTGCTTGGTTAAGTACATGGAAAACAGTAACACAAACAACTGGGAATAAAAGCCACTTTACATTGTATATACCAAAAGCTCAAGTAAAAAAACAAAACAAATTAATTATAACCAAGGTTTAAAATTATGGTCAGAGTCATTGTTCTGTCAAGATCCTTAATATTGTGGGAAATTGCAAACAAATGCAAAATCCTTCACATTGCAATCGAAATTGTTTTTTAAAACCATGATTATGATTACAAACTTTTACTTGTTTTGTTTCTCTATTAATTTTCCATGACACACAATGTGGCATGTAACTTACCTCAGAACCAGTGTAGCCACTAGCTCCAAGAACACCAACACGAACTGCAATAGGCTCGAACACATTGCAGTCGAAATTATTTTTTAAAACCATGATTATGATTATAAACTTTTACTTGTTTTGTTCCTCTATTAATTTTCCATGACACACAATGTGGCATGTAACTTACCTCAGAACCAGTGTAGCCACTAGCTCCAAGAACACCAACACGAACCACAATGGGCTCGAACACTTAACAAGTGGCTTCCCATCTTGTTGCTTTCTCACCCTTCCAAACCCTTGAACAATAACATAAACTTTGAGAATCAAACACATTTATTTACCCACCAATAAATCACCACATACTAATAATTACTAAAGTGGCAACGAAATTAATAAAACGTACCTTGGGGTTCTTCCAACTGTGAAAACAAACAGAAGTGAAAGAAATGATGCTCATTTTCTCTAGTTGGGATCAGAGAGAATTAGGTGTTAATGAAACAAACAAAGACGATGGACGTCTAGCGTGCGAGACGGTGCGAAAGTGAGCTGAGCCGTCGGATATAGGTATTATAAATTGAATGGCTGAGATGTGTTTGAATGAAAGCTCTAACCCTAAGGTTTTGGGAAAAAGAGGGAGTAGAGGGTGAGAGACCCTATGGGTGCTGCAATTAAGGTTTTGGGAGAATGAAACAGACACGTTAGCTTGGGTTCACTTACATGGACTAAATGTTAAAACTTCTTCTATTCAGGTCGAGTTGAAACCCATACCCGAACTAATTAGCCTCGAATTTAACTTTTTTGAACCATAAAATGTGTAGTGCTATGCTACCTCAGCGCGTGCTCTCCCAACAAAGTACATTTCACCTTCTTTTTGCAGGTTTGTTCTTTTTTCTGTCACCACATTGTTCTACAGAATGTGTTTCATTTATTACAGCAGTTGATTCTGTTTGAGTAATTATTACAATTAACAATGTTCTGATTGGTCATTCTATTTGATTCTGTTATGTTTACTTGCTTATTGAAATCTAATACTATTGATTTAGGAAAAAAAACTTAGATATAGTACTATAGGCACTGTTGGTGCTGTTATCCGATTAGATTTGGAGTTTCACCAGGTAATGGCGAAATAAAGGAATCCGTTAAATGTTATTGTGTATTACCGAGGTGAAACTTCAAATTTGATTGGAGAATAACACCAACAACAATACCATAGGTACTGTATCTAAGTTTTGTCCATTGATTTATTACAGCATTTGGTGCTAAGAAATCCTTCTCTGTTGTCTTTGATTCTGTTTCAGTAATACTAGTGTAAATTTTTTAGGTTGTCATTCTTCTCCTGTATTAATAAAAATATAAATTTTGGGATCTCATTATGCAATTCACTTTGATTCAAGATTCTCATATATGAATAGAAATAAAAGTTGACATGTCAAATTCATAAATAGTGATTGCATTGTACTTCATTTTTTTTGTGTTCAATGGTCGCACTAAGGTTTGAACCTATGACCTCATGCATTCTACCCCAACCCCCCACCACTAGGCCGACCCTAATGGGTATCTTATTGTACTTCATCAAATATATACCTTTTGAAATTATAACTTAGAAAAGGTTCAACAGTTTGCTAAGCAAGATTTGATGAAACAAAAGGTAACATCAAAGACTATAGTATAAGTTGATAATGTGCTATATTGATTTAGAAAACAGAAGGTAGAACTAGATAAATGAGATCCTTTTGTAATAGAACAAGACAAGAAGTCCCACCTATAAATCTCGTGCTCTATGTGGCTGACCATACCACTATTTATACTCAGAAAGATCTTTTAGAAGAAAATCCTACAAAATTCCTCATTTACAATTTTGATATGAAGCAAAACTTCATTCATACTGTATAATTTTTTTTTTTTTGAAAAAAGAGACAACGGTTATTTAAAACATACTATAGAAAGATCAACAGTCTTCGAGTGCGTTCGTGACCCTTTAATTAATTCCTGGAAACGATAAGAAAATCTAAGGAATAGTTTTAAGCATTTATATACTTTATGCAGTGCTCTCTTGGCCAACTCAAGGAATTACAAAACTCAAAAGACATAAGAAAGAACCTGAGTAGTTCCATGAGGCAAACAATAGAATATAGCATCCACATCAGAAAAGTTCACATCTTTTATTGCAATCAAATTTGGCAAGTCCTGCAAACATTGAGCTAACTTCAAATTATGTAATTTACATAACAATGCAAACATGGGGCTAACTTCAAATTATGTAATTTACATTACAATGCATCAACATGCATATTTCATAATCTTGTCGTGAGGATTGCTCAAGAAAATAATGATTAGGAATAGCTACAACCTCCATGATCATCATAGAAAAGGTATGTAAATTTTACTTTGAAGAAGCAAAACAGATAGCACACTGTACCCTCGATAAAAAAACTAAAAATGAACAAAAATATATTTTTAAACACACATCATCATATCTAAAACCAGACATACCCAAGTGCTCAAATGTGGGAGTGCAGAAGAGATGGTGTAAAAAGAAAATAGGTCTTAATCAACTCAAGAGGGGGGTGAATTGAGTTCAAACAAATTTTTTCCTCTTTTAAGAATAACTTTTGAAAGTGTTGCATATGCAGAATGATAAGGCCCACAAATTAATTTGATTTATAAAAAAGGTTTCAAAAACACTTTTTAAGAAATACCCACCCAAGGATCAAACAAAAACTTTTCAATTGAGGTGATTTCAATGGATATTGACTACTGCAAATGCACAATGCAATGAATAAAACCTAATATGAAATTGAATGAATTATGCAACAATCCAAAATACAACAATTAAAGAGAATTGACAATTAGGGTTTAAGAACAGTTCAATTTTAGATACCCATTCATTATTAGGTTCAATTTCACAAAATCAATTACCAATTACCAAATGTAAAGAAAGATAGGGTTAGAGATAATGCACAAAGGGGTTTATACTAGTTCACTTTTTTTTCAAAGAACTACATCCAATTTTCCAATCCAAATTATTGAGATTCCACTAATTCACCTTTGTACGCAAGATACCTAGGGATCCCTTGTTACCACCTTATTGAGGCCTCACTTGTTACCACCTTTGGGATCCCTCACCCAAAAATCCAAATCTCATGGGATACCTCACCCAAGAGTGCTTGAAACCCTATCAAGACTTCCAATCTTGCAAGCTTCCTCTCACAAGATCAACAACTCATATTCCTTAGTAAGTCAACCTTCAACAATTGTTGAAGAACTTCAATGGAGAGCAAAGAGAATTCCTAAGTCAGAGATTTCCCCAATTTGCAAAAGCTTATATAACGATCTTCTTATAAAATTTCGAAGCCAAATAATCAATTTGTATTTTTGGGTATAGGTGAGAAGTATTCGAATACTTTTCACTCAGAGTATTCGAATATTCCTCCAAGTATTCGAACACTTTTTTCAAATATCCAAAAATTTGCTCTATGTTGAGCAAGTAATCAGATACTCCCTTGAAGTATTCAAATACTTTTCTTAGAAAGTGAAAAGCTACTATTTGTTGAGTGAGTATTCAAATACTTCCTTGGGGTATTCGAAAACTTTTCTCAGAAAATGAAAAATCAAGTTTTTGGCTTCTTTGAAAAAATTATAGCTTAGGAAAAACTCTAACCTAGTATTCATGTACTCATACAAATAATATATCGAAACCTAAGAAAATAAGCTACTCGTTTGACCACCCAAGGTCTCTCAAAGTTCAAACAAATACATGGAAGGTATAAAGGAAAGGGGACAAAGGAAGAGGGGAATCATCAAAACATAGAGACAAAAGTACATAAGTCTTCAAGTCATACTTGTAGTCTTCTACATTCTCTACATTCTTCCCTTTTTTGATGATGAAAACCTCCTTTGCATATCAACTCTTCATCTCATGAGATTGCCAAGATCTCATATATCCACTTCCATGAGTGTAAGGTATATGATATGAACTGCATGAACAATATCTTGATGCAGGCTCTCTTAAGGTGCTCTACCTGTGAATATGTGCATACCTGTAATCAAGAACAAACATCTCTCCCCCTTTGGCATTATCAAAAAGCATATAGGAAATAAAAAAACACATAATGCTTAAGAGAGAAAAGACATACAAGAACTATGGATAAGACATAATGGAAATACAAACTAACATAGGCATAAGGTTTAATGTCATAGTGTAGTCATCCATAGTTTACAGTACCAAATAAAACATAATAGATAATACAATCATCCAAATGTTTATGACTATAATCAAAACATAATCCAACAAAATACATCAAAATAAGCACAAAACCATACAATTAAGCATATAAATAAGTCAAAAGCGCATGCAAATGCATGAATCACTCAATACATGACTCATCTATGATGCCTAACTATCTTCTAATGTAAAAGTTTTCCTTAGCTAAAGGCTTGGTAAATATGTCAGCAAGTTGCCTATTGCTTTCCACAAACTCTAAAACACAATATCCCTTTTGTACATGATCTCTATATGTTTAGTTCTAGAATGCATGATGGGATTCCTAGTTAGATTAATTGCACTAGTGTTATCACACTTAATGGGTATGTGGTCTAGGTGAATACCATAATCCACCAATTGTTGTCTCATCCAAAGGATTTGTGAGCAACAACAACCAGCTGCCACATATTTTGCCTCGGCCGTAGACAAGGCTACACTAGCTTGTTTCTTACTAAACCATGAAACTAATGCATTTCCTAGAATGTGACCTATCCCACTAGCACTCTTTCTATCCAATTTGCATCCGGCAAAATCGGAATCGAAGTAACCTACCAAAGTGCAACTAGAACCCTTAGGATACCAAAGTCCTACTTGATGTGCCAAGCAGATATTTCATAATATGTTTTACATCACTATAATGAGATTCCTTAGGACAAGATTGGTATCTCGCACACATGCAAACACTAAACATAATATCGGGCCTACTAACGGTTAAGTATAATAAAGAACTAATAATGCCACTATACATAGTTGCCTCAATAGGCTTTCCTTTCTCATCTTTGTCAAGGTATGATAAGGTGCTCATAGGTGTAGGTGCTTCCTAAGCTTTGTCCATTCCATATTTCTTGAGTAACTCTTTGCAGTATTTTGATTGGCTAATGAAGATTTCACTTGGTGTTTGTCTAATTTGCAAGCCTAGGAAGAAGGTTAATTCTCCCATCATGGACATCTCAAACACATTCTTCTTAGTCTTAGAAAATTCTTCACAAACAGATTTATTAGTAGCACCAAATATGATATCATTAACATATATTTGCACAATTAATATATCTTTTCTTTTTTCATGACAAAAAAAGTTGTGTCAACCTTCCCTATTTCAAAATCATTTTCTAAAAGAAGCTTACTAAGCTTTTCATACCAAGCTCTTGGAGCCTGTTTCAAACCATAGAAAGCCTTTTTAAGTTTGTATACATGATTAGGTTTTTCATAATTTTCAAAATTTGGAGATTGATCAACATACACCTCTTCTTGAATCAATCCATTGAGAAAAGCACTTTTTACATTCATTTGATACAATTTAAATCCATGTAGCATGCAAATGCAAGTAATAAGCAAATAGATTCTAGTTTAGCTACGGGTGCATAGGCTTCATCATAATCAATGCCTTCTTCTTGATTATACCCTTTTGCAACTAGCCTAGCCTTATTTTTAATTATGATACCATTCTCATCTTGTTTATTCCTAAAGACCCACTTACATCCTATTATTTGTTTATTAGGTGGTCTAGGAACTAAATCCCATACATCATTCCTAACAAATTGGTTAAGTTTCTCATACATGACAAGAATCCAAAATTCATCATTTAATGCATCATCAATACATTTAGGTTCTACTTGAGATACAAAACACATAAAGTGACAAATATCTCTAAATTTAGATCTAGTAGTAACTTCCTTTGATGTTTCTCCAATGATATTGTCTAAAGGATGATCCTTCTTTGAGATCCATTCTTTTGTTTCCTCATGCAATGAGTCTTCAAGTGGTCCTTCTTGAGCTACTTCATCCTTCCCTTTGACTTGATGATCCTTCATCGTCCATTTGCCTTGTTTCTTTTTCTTTTGATTGCATAGGCATATCTACAACACCAAGAATGGAAGTACCTTTCCCAACCAATTGGGGGTTAGCTTAATCAAACTTTACATGTATGGATTATCTTATTGTCTTAGTTCTTTTGTTGAATAATCTATATGCCTTACTAGTATTTGAGTATCCAAGAAAGATACCTTTATCGGATTTAACATCAAAATTTCCCAAGTTATCCTTGCCATTGTTCAATATATAACATTTACAACCAAACACATGCAAATGAGAGATATTAGGCTTCCTATTCTTAAACAATTCATAGGGGGTTTTCTTAAGGATAGGTCTAATGAGAACTCTATTTATCACATAGCAAGCCATAGCAACAACATCAGCTCAAAAATATTTAGAAAGCTTAGATTCATTAAGTATTGTCCTAGCTAATTCCTCTAGTGATCTATTCTTTCTCTCAACAACCTCATTTTGTTGAGGTGTTCTTGGTGAGGAGAAATTATGCTTAATGCCATGCTTATCACAAAATGATTCAAATGCATGATTCTCAAATTCTCCACCATGATCACTTCTAATATATGCAATCTTGAGGTCTTTCTCATTTTGAATTTTTTACCCCCAACTTTTTAATTATTGGTGAATTTTACCCCCAACAAATTAATTTAGCACATTTTACCCCCTACTTTTTAATAAACTTACGAATTTTACCTTTTGTCATCTTATCCCTTACATAATTGCACTTCCTATTCATAAATGAATAGCAACACATACTTCTCCTTGAAAACCTCAACATTATATTTAGAAACATAATGAGAAAAAAAGTTATAAAAGGATATACAAACATGGTCATCACTCATTAGGTCATATTTCTAAGAGGACATGCAACTTATTTATAATATTGAGCACTAAATTAAAGCTCAGAGTGACACAATAGGAGGCAACTATGGTGCATAGATACGAATACGATCCATGTATCATATGATACGTATTTGATATGGTCGTGTATGATTATTTTAAATTATAGAATAAAATATGATAAGTCTAAGATAAATGTTTAGATATATATATATATATATATATATATATATATATATATATATATAAAATTTCATAAAACATAATAATTAAATATATAATTAGAATTTTGTAAATCGAAATTAAGAACATACTTCTTAAACATTACCAAAAACAAAATAAAAATTATAAATTATTCTCATCATAAATCATTCTTTATTGTCTACAAATAAAAATAGTAGCAATCTCATTCCTTTTTTAAATTCATCAAGGAACAATACTTCTATATCTCATATATAACTCCATTGGATTTTCATAATTTTTTAAAGGCCTGGATACTTCGCCTGTGAAGTATCCAAGAATATCGGTATCTTATATCTATCGAATCTGAATACATGAAGCAAATTGAAGTATTAGTACTTCACATGGAGACAATAATAATAAAGAAAATGATTTGTAGATACCTTATATATGCTATTTGACACCTATTGAGATAAAGAAACAATAGAGAAAAATGTAAATATGATGGGTGAAATGATGTGATAGAAAAAAAAAAGAAAAAAAAATGATAAGTATTGACGGAGTTTTTATAATTAAAAAGTGTCTAAATTAAATATTATTGTTGAAATAATAATTCAATGGTACAGACCACTATCCTTTTGGCATTGCCATTGTATATTTGAGCATTTTGAGATTCATTTTGATTTATCAAATGCATAAAAAAGTCTACAATATCTTTAGGCTTTTCAAAGGCATTCTTACGCCTCCTGCAGTCTTCTACACTAGCTGGAGCAATAAATGAGAGGGAGTTTTTTTTTGTTTCGTTAGCAAACAAAGGAAGACTTTATTAAGATAGAGAATGGGGTTACATGGGGTACCCACCTTACAACAGGACCGTGTTTAGAAGTTTTGAGGCCTAAGACGAAACTGATAAAAAAAATTAAATAAAATAATTTTATAAAGTAAATGAAATCATAATAAAATGATAGAATCTAAAAACAAAAAGAATTGCATGTTGATATTATCTATTGACTACTCTAATAATTTAGCATCAATTATTCACTTCTAGAAATCACTTTAAGTCTTTAAAAGAATGCAAAGATTAGAAGAAAAGGAGAGAAAAAAGAATAGAACTAAAAAAATTAAAGTAGCTACTCTATATATATAATTTTTAAAATATCCTATAGGTAATTAAAATAAGTAAATTTGCCTTTTAATTTTCTTAATTTAGGTAATAGTGCATGTATCCGTTGACATTCAAAATCCAAAAGAAAACAATCAATAGTCATTATTATTAATTTTAATATACTATCTAAAATTAATATAATATAATAGTCAATCATACAATGATAAGTTTAGACTACCGCCAATTATAATTAGTATCAATCATGATAGCAATCTACACGGATTTTTTTTCCGTCTGGAACTAGTGGAAAAGAAAAGGGCCTAATTCCTAAGTTATATATGTAATATTACATAGTAACTACTGGAAAAAAGGGGGGCCTAAGGCCGTGGCCTAACTGGCCTTACACTGTACACGACCCTGTCCTACAACAGTACATAAGGATTAAACCTATCCTCTGTCCCAAAGTCCACCCAATATAGAAAAAGTAACACCTGAAAAACCAGTGTCCAAAATATAGAATCAAATTAAACTATACATCCTTCCACAAAATAGCATAAAATAAACGAGTATTAATGTCCCACCATTGCATTAAAAGCTATCAATGACTATTGTGCAATAATAAATGTTGATTCCTTAAAGTTTGCATTTACAGTTGTTAACGCCAATAATACCACCATAAAAGCACATTCACGGGGTCACCAACCAAAACTCACACATCTTATCACATGTTCGAGATTAGCTTCAACTTCCGCTCTCTATGTCGTCATGTGACCATAATTTTCGTCAATCATATTATCCTTGCCACTCCATTGAATTATGATTGACCAACAAAACACGAACCAGGACTTGCAGACCATTGATCAAAAGAGTATGAGAAATTAGGATCATACCCTTTCAGCCATGACCAACTATGAAAAAGTATCTCCTGAATGATGTTGTCCACCTGAAATGTCCCAACTTTGAACACTCTATGGTTTTTTTCCTTCCACAAAAACCAAACCACTGCACACCATATATACTTCCATATGTTATTTGCTTCCTTCCCTTTCTAAAGTAGTATATGTTGCCAAAAATGGGATGCTGTTGATACCTACAAGACTGTAGATATATTCAACCATCGATGGCAGCTCTTCCAAATCACCTCAGCTTTCTCACATTGAAAAAGAAGATGATTACTAGTCTCCTCATAAGAATTACATGCAGAGCATAAAAAATTATTGTTTAGCAGCACCACATTTCTTTTCCTGAGATTAACCGTTGTTGGCAGTCTATCCTTCAAAAGCCTCCACATAAATAAATGTACCTTCGATGGAACCTTGATTTGCCATATATGATAATAAATATCCTCCTGTGACAATTAAGTAGAAGTGTCTATAGAGGCAAATAGGTAGACCTCACAGTATATGTACCTGATTGGTCCTCAAGCTAATTCCATGAGCCACTTACCCCTTTCTTTAACTGCACATTTGTGATCATATTTTGAAAATTATGTACCATTTCCAATTCCCATTGAAACCATGTCCTATGCCACCTAATGTCCCATTTCCAATGCTCTCCCTCCCACAATCCAACTTGTTAAATGCAATCTCCTGAATTTTTATAATTCAAAAACAACCTTGGATAAGCATGAACTAGAGCATCTTGTCCAATCCATTTATCCAGCCAAAATCTCACTTTGTCCCCTCACCCAATCTTCCATGCAACCATACTATCAAACCATTTTAGCTCATTGTTCCCACCGCAAGTCTTAGAGAGATCCTTCCACCATATAGATGCTTCCCTACTTGTTCCTTCTATAAAAATACCCCTCTACCCTTAATATTTAGAGTCCAAAATCTCGCCCCACAATGCATTTTCATGAAAGAAAAGATCTCATCTCCACTTTACAAGAAGAACATCATTAAAAATACTAATGTTCTTTCCCTCCAGTTTTTGGTGTACACATAATTTCTCAACTACCCCAAGAAATCTTGTTTTTTCACTCCTCACTCCCCCAAATAAATTTTCTTTGAATGGCAACAATTTCTCTAACCACCCGTTGAGGCATTTTAAAAAAACAAAGATAAAAAAAGATAGAAAAGATAAAATCAAATTTATTAAGCAAATCCTATCCGCAAAGGACAAAGTCTTATGTTTCTAACTAGCTAACTTTTTTGAGAATTTTTGCACAATGGGTTTCCAAGTGTATACTCTTATAAGGTTAGCTCCTATGAGAATGCCCAAATATACAAAAGGACAAGAGTTTACAATTTAATAAGTTTACAATTTAACTAGAAAGAAAGGATATTAATTAAATGAAGCATGTGAAAACACTAACCTTTTTGCTCCTCGCATATCTCTAGTTGCAGTTTGAACTTATCCACAGAGCGGAAGAAAGTTGGACACGGAAATCCGGTAATGCGTAGTCCCTGAAACAGAAAACTTTATCAATTAGTTAATAACATTTCACAACTCGTGTAGGTTTAGTTTCGATAATATTTTAATAACTATGAGAAAAAATAAGAAACTAAAATGAATTAAATTTCTACAAACTAAAATCACTTTATATTTAAAGTTTAATTACTTATTTAATTTTTATGCCTTTACAATCTTTACTTTTTAGTCTTTGCATTCAGAAAATTAGCTGAAAAGCTAGAAAGGCCATAAAACATATATAACCATAGATGTTGCTGTTGCAAGCGATTGCTCAGTAAACAAGAAGGGGGATGGGTTGCAAGGCATCTGAGAGAGCAGGCACATCCTCATTCCCATAGGTTTCAACAGAACACAAGGTTCACTATTGTGTTGATATGAGTCAAGGGAAGTTGTCTGTGTTGAATTTGATTCAGTAGTCTCGATGAGTTTCCGCAAGGGTCTGATGCCTGCTGAAGGTTCCAGAAATTTCCATACTCCAAAGCGAAAGCCGCTAGAGCTATTTGTGCTTTTGCATCCCACGAGAAGGTTGTAAGTTGTTGAAGAATCCTCATTGCCCCCAAGGTGGTGTCATCATCTGCCACCGTGCATGCATGCTATAAGCTAGTCATCAGGTTCAAACTGGCTGATTTCATCCTAACAAAATTTAATCAAGAGGAGTTCTATCACACATTTTCTACTTATTAAAGCATCTTTCTTTTTTGCTTTTTACATATTTTAAATAGATTTCACTATTATACATCACTTTTTACAACTGAAACAACTCTTTTTTTCCAACTCAATAATTTTAAAAATTTTACTAAATTATGAATTTACAAATAACTTCGTATCCTTACATTTTATCACATTATTTTTTAGGCTTAAATAACTTTTAGGTCCATGATAAATTTCTAAATTTTGTTTTGAGTCCCTGATAAATTTCTTCGTTGTTTTGAGTACTTGATATATTAAAAATTTTGTTTTGGGTCCCTGCCATAAGTTAAATGATGACGTGACACTATCTCAACAGTTGATATATATTGGAAAGAGAGATGTGTTCAGATGGTGTCATGTCATCATTTAACTAACGGTAGGGACTCAAAATAAAAGTTTTGATATATGAGAGACTCAACAACGAAAAAATTTATCAGAGACCCAAAGCAAAATTTGGAAATTTATCAGGGACATAAAAGTTATTTAAGCCTTATCTTTTATTAGTTACTTTTTTTTTATATATATATTATAATTATAATATAATTGGAAAAAAATATATAAGAACTTATGTTACGTGAGAACTGCTTAATATGCACCGGTTCCAACAACAAAACCTTATTAAACATCAGCAGGAAGCCAGGAACGGAGCCACCAGGTATACATCCTAGGGGCCATTTTCATCAAACAAATATATTTGTATCAAATTTCATATAAAAATATTCATTTACATAAAATATTCACAATGTTAATTAAAATTATCAAAACGCTACATATATTGATCATTAGTATCATAAGACAAAGTAAACTTTTATTTTTATTTTTAAAAGATTCAAGATTACAAATATTGATCATTAATTTCACATGCCTAAAAAAACTTTCATGAATTTTTAATAAAAATGATATCCATGTTAATCCTAATTTTTTAAGAAAAAATCCTATTAATTATATTCTAAAATCTATTAAATTACAATGAATTATGCTAGATGATAATAGGCAAAAACCACTGAAAAGACTATGCTTTCAAATTGATAATAATCACACACTAAAAGCAAATTTTGATGGATATACAGTGAAATCCAATATTCATTTGCTTCTCCCAAGGTTTATAATATGACGTGTTTGAATCCATACACTCAAACTCAAAAACACGTTGGAGCATCAGAACCAAAGCTCAAAAAATAAAGTCAGGAGAAGAAAAACAAGAATATACGAAGAAGTGATAGGAAAGAGAGAATGTTTGTTAGTATGTATGTCTCAAATCTTAAACTTTAATACTTTATATAACGTTCATAATTAACCTTAACACATTAACAAAAGTTAATAAATAATCTTTATTTTTCAAATTATTTATAATAAAATTAAAAAATATAAAGAAAAGACTAATAATGTCTTGTAAATATAATTATTCTTAGCTCTTAAAATAACAGACGATAAAAGGAAAATATTATTAAAAAATAAATTATATTCAAATATTTTGCCTAAAAAGAGAAAATAATACAGTTATCTCTATAATAAAAAGTGAAAGATTGTTATTATCTTTACAATAATATATAACAATAAAAGGAGAATAAAATATTTTATCAAAAAATAAGAAAGTAAATTAGAATTAGGCCCGTTTGGGGCTGATTGTGAGTTTTTGGTTTTTGATTTTCAAATGCAATTTTATAAACAAAATGCATTTGACAAAAATGGAGTTGAAACAGTTTTTAACTCAATTTCAAAACACTTTTATATTCATTTTCAAAACCAAAAAAAAAATTGTGAATTTGGTTTTTAATTTAAAAAAAAAAAACTCTCCCTACACTTGACAATGGCCATTTCCGTTGCTATCACCAACACCACCGACACTATTGCCGCTGCACCACCACCCCCTCCACCATCACCACCAACGCCACTGCCATTACTACCAATGTCACCGTCACCACCACCACCGACACAACTACCACCATCATCGTTGTTGCCGGCATTGACACCACCACCACCATCGCCAACCATCACCATCACCATCACCACGGGCATTGCCACCAATGTTGTCATCACCACACAAAAACATCCTTAAACTAATTTTAATAAGACATTTTTTTTAAAATAAGTTTATTTTGAAACTAAAAATTAGAGAAAAACTAAAACTAAATTTTAAAAACTAAAAATTAGTTAGTGTTTTAAAAATTTTGAAACTCACGACTAAAAATCACCCCAAACGAAACTATAAATACCATTATTTGATTCTAAAATACAAATAATTTTTCTAATGTTAATATCTTATATATTAAAAACTTTAAAATTATAAAAAGTCAAGGGGGCCAATGCCTCCCTCCCAAATGTCAACGTGAGTCCGTCCTGAACATCAGTGCTTAATAATAAAAGTGAAAGTGAATGTTGGTATTTCTGATGAAGATGACCTTAATTACTAGTAAGACTGGATAAATTAGAAATAAGATTCGAAATTTAATGATTTCTAATATTTTTTTTGAAATATATGCAACATAATATACCTGGCATGACATCAGCTTCAGTGTGGAGAAATTCTGGTTTGAAACTGCTTATGGTTATGGGATTTCCTATAAATCCATTGGGCTCATCTATCTGCAAGACATCGAAAATTTTAATCAGGCAGCTGTATCGTTACTCTGACTGAAGCTATCACATTTCACATATTTATTTTTTCACAGAAATTTGCCTCTAACATTCCTCTTAAAATAAATTAAAAACAGCTGACAAGAATAAGGTCTCATTATCAATTTGCATTTTGTTACCTTAAGCATAGCCCCAACAATTCGGGTGGATTGCTTGATAACGTTGGACACCACGTTGAAAAGGGGCTCATTATCGCACACTACTTCGTCATCGTAAGCGTGGGATTCATAATCTTCGTCAATGATTTCATCGTAACTCAAGAAAGGGTGCAGCAGAGGCTTTTCTTGAGGTTTGGAGTTCGACATGTCGGTAGCTCAACCTGATATTAGCTAAAGCTTCGTAGGTTTGGATGCAAATGATGTCTTGTGCTATCGTTAAGTTGCTCAACCTATTTATAGGTTAAGATTCTTCGAGGCTTTGCACTTACAATAATTAATAACTTTAGCTAAGAGGAGAGAGTTTACAGTAAATTATTAAAACACATATAATATACACAGCAAAAGTGAAACGTGCCGCTCTGATGCAAAGTTCAGCTTTACCCTTATGGATTCGTACGTGACGTTCGTGAGTCACGATATGATAAAGGATATAATTGGCATTTTCTTGTAATTTCACCAAACTACTGTGTTTTTCTTCTAGTGGTGGAATTTCCTGAAACTTTCGCTTTTTTAAAAGATATCTGAAGGTTCAAGGCAAGAAGAGAAGATTACACCAGGCAATGCTATTGTTCCTGTTGGCAACCCAAATTTAAATTTTCGGAATCCAAATCGAAGGCCTAATTTGATAAAATTGTGTGTTCAGCAGCCAAATGGGCTGAAGTGAACAATGCAAAGCCCAAAATGGTGTTTTCGGAATTAAGAGGCAGAGTGTTGGGAATTGTTTCACAAAAGGGCTGCTGATTGATCCATTAAGGTTTGTTACAAGAGATAGACCGAGTCAAAATTGGTTAAGGAGAGAGTAAATCACTTGCTGAAGGTTACTTAGGATAAGTGAAGAATCTACCGAGAATGAGGGAAACGTGCTAAGCCCATGATCGTGCAGCTAAGTAATTAGATTAGGTGAGGTTTAGATAGGAATTAGTATAAATAAGCTTGTATTACAACAGAAACACAACTTCAATCCAATCCAATCTTCAAATATTTATCTTATTGTCTTTCATGTTTATTGTAGTTTATCTTTCTTTATTGCTTTCAGTTATATTGTTACCGTTTGAACTTTATCTTATCTTCACATATACCAAGCAAGCGCTTTCTCTAATAGCTTCTCAGTACCTATCTATCGTCTTACATTATTTTGGAATCATGTTAGAGCAATTAGCCGATCCAATCGGATGATTATTCACACGACAACAAATTGACACGTCCAATGAGACCAAAGTAGGTGAATTGATCGCGAAGTTTGAGTCAAGGGACGACCACCCTTGGCCTATGTTCCTGTGCTCTAGTAGAAATATCGGTGAGATGGAGTCCAATCAGAAAAAGTCTTGCTCTAGTACAAACCTTTACTTATTAGAGTAATGTTAGTGACACTCTTTTGTAATACTTTATTTGTGATTGACTAAAATTTGTTTGGAAATTACTAATTTTGGTGGGTTTCATTTCTCATTTAATGATTACCTCCTGATTTAGAAATGGAACACAGCAAAATTAAAAAATTTCAAAAAAATTCAGTCAATTATAAAGAATGTTAGAAAAAGAGTGTTATCATCATTCCTCTTCTTATTAATAGACTCACTATGTAGTTTTTTTTTTCCTCATAATGCGAAAATTATTTTCTAGAATAAAAAAATGCACTCTATAATATGTTAAGAATTAATCAAATCATTCTTTGATTTTAATTATTCAATTTTGTGGTGCAGTTAATTAAGTTCAATACAATTCGGTTTCCAAAATTGCTATGGTATGAATTCAAATTTGATAGTTTCTTACAACATAAAGAATCAAGGTTAGAATTCTCATTATAAAAGGTATTTATATTTAACGTCCATTATCTCAAACAAGATTGTATCTGAAATAAAGAAAATACATGTAAGAAATAAGGAAAAAAGTCATATTCATCGAAGCCTGATTCGTATTCAACAGTGTTTGAAATTGGTATGTTAGACTTAGATATGATGAGGTCTAGTTCATATTTATCAATAGGTTTGAATACCCTTTTACACATTTAATTTTATTTTATTTTTGGCATGGATGATAGTATTTTTCACTAGAAACAATTTTGTTTGAACTAGTAAGACTACTATAGACAACAAAACTCTTTTTTTTAAAATATTTAACGTAATTACATACTTAAGGCTTAAACTCAAACTCGAGATCATTTATTAAACTGGAATAATCTCGTACCGGTTGATCCACGTGTTCGGTAATACACATTCAATTATTTGATAAGACTTGTGCATATTCAATTATGTCTAAAATATTTTTTTTGATTAACGAAAACTTAGTGAAATACTATAAGATTGAAGAAGAAAGAGAACAGGGGAAGAGTTTAAATTCTGCGCGTGCAGAACTATTTATTCAATCATGTAATTCAGAACATACAAAAGGTGCCATTATTTAATTTTGCCCATTCAAGGACAAATCAAGTGGCCATAAAGGGCAACACACTTGTTTAGGCACACATACATATACATATATATAGTAAAAAAACACACTTCGAATTCAAGTTGATGTTTCTCCAAAACAAGCCTGGTTCAATGACTCAAGCTTTAGGTTGCAGGAACAATTGCAGTTGTGGAACTTGATTTAAAACCATGGTCAGCCACATTACTACCATGGCAACACTTATAATTAACCGATGTGACCTCCATCACTCGTCCACAAGAAGCATTTGGGCATGTTATGGTTGCTAGGACATCCAAAGTGTTAAATTCACATGGTTGAGGAGCAGGTAGATCACGCTTGGTGTCATAGTATTCTTGGAATGCAATGTCAAAGCCTTCTTTCACGAGCACTCTTTCTTTCCACTTTTCAAAATCTGCCAGAGTTTGATACATAGGTTGGGCATGACCCAGAATCCTCACATTGGACCCTTTACTAAGAATGGCCCATCCTTGTGTGTCTTGCTTGAGGCAAAGCAAAGACCTGATAATTTCTTGAATCTCACAGTCCAAATTCTCGGAGTGCTTCTTTTGCCTCTTGCCTTCTATGCCAATCCAGAATCGAGGAACTATCTTGGGATCATCCTTTCCTAAATGGTAATAGTCTATTATTGCATCTGCCCTCCTTATTGTATCGTGCCTTTTAATTTTATCCACTGCCGCAGTGAATTCTCGGGTCCACTTGTCACTACCTCCATATATGAAGATATACCTATCACCCTTGACCTGATTCACATGGTAAACATAGACAATTAATTGCATATGAATTAATTCAGATTAACTAGAAGTGGGGAAAGTGCTTTTGGTTGTTACCTGTATACCACGGAGATTTGTTTTCTTGACTTCATCCCAGAACCATTTCCATTTCTGAGCAAGTTGGTATGCATCAGATTTTCTGAAAGGGAATGCGTCGATCCCCCATTCGAAAATGATGTCCAAGGCATCATCGTTCAACAGGACACCTTGGGGCTTCACCACTGGAAGGATAGGTTTACCCTGGAACTTGAGATCCTCTTCAATTATCCTGATGCCAGGTAAGGGTAAGGGTTGAACGTACTCCACCACATACCACTTTATGTCATTCTTCAAAGTGTTGAACAGTTCCCTTCGAGCATCCTCCCATCTATTCTCGATCGGGATCCACAAAATCTTGAATTCCTCTTTCTTGAAACCGCTCTTATTATCATTCGAATCTGCCACAAGTCTCTCATAAATTGAATTCAGAAGCCGAATCTCGTCTTCAATTCTGTCCAGACCCGAAATGAATAGCAACACATATTTCTCCTTTAAAACCTCGACATTCTATTCAGAAGAAAATAAAAAAGTTATATAGAAGAACATAAATATGTTGTCTTCACTCATTATATATATAAATCGTATTTCTAAGAAGACAGACAACTTATTTAATTATAATAATTGAACACCAAGTTAAACTTAGAGTGACACAATAAGAGGCAAAAACAATAAGAAAAATGATTTGTAGACACTTTTATATGTTATTTGACACTTAGTGAGATAAAGAATTAATAGAAAAAAAATATAAGTATGATGAGTGACATGGTATAATAGGAAGAGAGAAATTGAAAGATATAACAAATGTTTGTAATTCAGAAGAAGAAAAAAACAAATGTTTGTCAAATACTATTGCTGAAAATGATTCAATGGTACGGACCACTGTTCTATTGGCCTTGCCATCATGTATTTGAGCGTTCTGAGATCCATTTTGATGGATCAAAAGCTTCAAAAAGTCAACAATATCTTTAGGCTTTTTAATGATACTCTTACGTCTCCGGTAGTCTTCTATAGCAGCTGCAGCAATAAAATGAGAGGGAGTAATTTCTTTTCATTACTTTAAGTAGAAACTAGAAAATTTGAAAGGATATTAATGGAAGGAGGCATGCGAAAACACTAAGCACACAACCTTTTTGCAGCTCGCATATCTCTAGTTGCCGTTTGAACTCTTCCAGAGCGGGATAAAGTTTGGCACGGCGGAAGTCCGATAATGCATAGTTCCTGAAGCAGAAAAGTTTATCAATAACATTTCACAAGAAGTATATATAGGTTTAGTTTAGATAATTTTTTTAACAACTATTTATCAAAAAGAACAAAATAAGAAACTAAAAATAAATTAAACTATTCTATAAGTTAATTAATTAAAATCAGTTTATATTTAAAGGTCTAATTACTTGTATGATCCTTATAACTGCATAATTTTTACATTTAGAAATTAATTACTCATTTTATTTTCTATACATACATGATACACCTTTTAATTCGTTTTAATATCTGCAATTTTAACATATAAACTGGACTAAAGGAAATTAAAAAATATACGTGAAAGAATTAAAACAAGTAATTTTTAAGTAAAATTAAAGAATAAAATATCAAGATTATGCATGTAAAAGGATTAAATAAATAAATATAGATTTAACTTTTAAAAAATTTATTTCATTAGACTTGTTTAATTACTAATTTCTTATTTTCATTTTGTACAAGTATTTATTGAGAAATTTATTCAAATAAAGTGGTAAGAGAACAACTTACGAAACACCCTGGACGTTGCTATTGCAAGCAACAAGGGAAGCGACTGTCCAGTAAACAACAAGAGGGATGAGTTGCAATGCATCTGAGAGAGCGGGCACATCCTCAGGCTCAAAAGTTTCATCAGCAGACAAGGTTCCCCACCGTCTGATCTTCTCAACGGCCTCCATCACCAGCTTCACTGTTGCGTTTATTTCAGATACGGGAAGCTGTCTGTGTTGAATTTGATTCAGCAGTCTCAATGAGTTTCCCAGAGGGTCTGATGCCTGCTGAAGGTTCCAGAAATTTCCATACTCCAAAGCAAAAGCCGCTAGAGCTATCAGCGCTTTTGCATCCCAAGAGAAGGCTCTCAGTTGTTGAAGGATCCTCAGTGTTGTTTGGTGGGCGTTTTCTGGCCCCCAAGGTACGGTCATCATCTGCCATGCACCGTGCATGGTATAAGTAAATTATGATAATTAACTAGCTAGATTCAAACTATTTCCAATAATTCTTTTGAAATATACCTGGCATGACATCAGCTTCAGTGTGGAGAATTCTGGTTTGAAACTGCTTATGGTTATCGGATTTCCTATAAATCCATTGGGCTCATCTATCTGCAAGACATCGAAAATGTTAATCAGGCATCGTCACTCTGACTGAAGCTATCACATTTCACATTATTTTTTTATTTATTTCACTATACACTTTTGTAAAAATGATTAAAAAAAGGAATAACGCATGCATGTCACTATCAAAACAAGTGAAAAGACTGCATAATAAATAATTAAGGTCTCAATTTGCATATTGTTACCTTAAGCATAGCCCCAACAATTCGAGTTGATAGCTTGATAACGTTGGAGACCACGTTGAAGAGGGGCTCATTATCAAACACTTCGTCATCGTAAGTGTGGGATACATAAACTTTTTCAATGATATCAGAGTCACTCAAATTAAATGGGTCGGGCAGCAGAGGCTTTTGTTGAGGTTTGGAGCTCGACATGTCGGTAGTTCAATCTGATATATCAGCTAAAGCTTCGTAGGTTTGGATGCAAATGATGTCTTGTGCTATCATTAAGTTGCTCAACCTATTTATAGGTTAAGATTCTTCGAGGCTTTACACTTGGAATAATTAATAACTTTAGCTAACAGGGGAGTTTAGAGTAAATTAATAAAATAACATAATATACACAGCAAACGTGAAACGTGCCGCTCTGATGCAAAGTTCAGCTTTACCCTTATGGATTCGTACGTGACATTTGTGAGTCACGATATGATAAAGGATATAGTTGGCATTTTCTTGTAATTTCACCAAACTACTGTGTTTTTCTTCTAGTGGTGGAATTTCCTGAAACTTTCACTTTTTTAAAAGATGGTAGGTCACTTGTCTAAAGGTTCAAGGCAAGAAGATTACACTGGACAATATTACCATACAAACCTTAGATGACAATGATTTGTTTCCTGTTTTGGAATTTCCTGAAACTTTTGCTTTCCAGAAGGACGTACGGCTGAAGGTCCTGTTTGTCCAAAGGTTCAAGGTAAGAAGATTTCATAGGTCTTGACAGTGAATTTTGTTTTGAGTATTTTTACGTAATTTTGATTTATACTTGACTTGAATTTTTTGTATATTTCTACTATTGTATTCTAAATTATAATATTAGAAACTTAATTAGAATTAAAATTCACTTTGACTGCTGCTAAGTCAGAAGCGTTTAATTTTTAGTGGAATTACATGTGTATATATAAATAAAAAATCTTAATTCACAATTTCGAATAAGATTTTTTTTTTTGTCCCAGAGATCACAAGTGACCCCCAATATATTGGGTCAGATACTAATCCACCCGCAGTAGGTGATTGCCACTAGCCTAAGAAAATTTTACACATGGAGAGAATCAAACACACTGCACCAGCATTAATTTCTATTAAGACTTTGATTTCCAAACAACTAATTAGATTCAATTTATTTATTGAATAATTGAATGTAATTATGAACTTAACTTTGTGATCTTGAACAGGTATAAATACTTGTGACCAAAGCGTTGATATGATTTAATCTTTGCAATAAATTAAACTAAATGTCAAACTAATCAAATTAACAAAAAGTAATTGACAGTGTCAAGAATTGCAAAGTTTTAAAAGAAACTTAATTGCAAAAGCGAAAATATATAACTTGAAAGTAGGGGTGGAAATAGGCACCCGTCGGGGGTCTACGGCCTGGCCCGCCAAAGGCCTGGCTTAGCCCATTTATTAAAAAGGCTAGGCTTAGGTTTTTTAAAAAGCCTTTTTTATTAAAAAGGTCAGGCAAGGCTTTAAAAAAAGCTTATTAAGCCTAACAGACTGACCTATTTATATAATAATATATATAATATTATATATTTATATATATATATTACATTAATATAATATATATAATATTTATATTTAATGTTAGTCTTTAGAAAATATTGAATACTTTAAGATATGAATAAAGTCCGTTAGCCTATTTAGGCTCGTTGGCCTAGTTAGGCCTATGGGGCCTATTGGTTTGTTTATATGCTATTTTGTAGAACAAGCCACGTAAACAGGCTTTCAGGTCAGACCAGACTTTTAAACAGGTCAGGCTAATGCTTAAAAAAAAGGCTTGTAACAGGTAAATATGCCAGACTCAGGCTTAGTAATTATGATGTAGGCCAGGCTTAGGCGCCAAAGCATGGCCTGACCTATTTTCACCCCTACTTGAAAGGAATGTATCTGAATTCAATTACGAAATGTGAATAAAAAATGTAAATTACATAAATGTAAAAGAATTTAGGAAAAGTAAACGCAAAAGTTTACAGGAAAGTAATTAAATGTAACACAATTTAAAAGAAAAGATTGTAAAACATGCAATGAAATTAAAAGGAGTGGAAATGACAATTAGAAAGAATGCGAAGTTTAAAGTGCATGAAATGTAAATGTCTAGGAATATAAATTCAAAAAGAAAATAAAAGGTGGTGGAAATATAAATGCATGAATTTCAATTAACAAAACAATGTAAATGGACTGAAAATTGGAGGGAGAAATGAAAAAAAAAAAAAAAAAAAATGAGAAATGGATATTGAATGACTTGTAAAAATAAATTTATTGAAGCACTGGTGCTTAATATGCTAGTGCGTCGGTAAATCACTTTTACTAATAATATTTATATAATAAAAATTAAAAATAAGATGCCGACAAATATTATCTTTGATTACGCTTAAAAGCTAGATCTTTCTAATTACTATTATTAATTGAAAGCTAGTCATGAACAATGGTTAATTGCGTGATCTTGAAGCATTAGATTTCTAAAATTGCGGTGAAATTAGGCACACTCGAATTTCTTTTTGTCCATCTTTATGATTTCGTGTTCTTATGGAATATGATTAAAATCTTGTGGTCCCTAATTAAAATTTTGTCATTTTACAGTTTGTTTTCTCGTTATCACTCTAGAATTGTTTCGTCCATTTGCATCATAAGATTTCACCAAAGTACTACTGCCCATACATTTTCCTTTTTCAGAAAGACCGACCAAAGGTTAAGGCAAGAATATTATATTGGGCAATGTTGCCAAAAAGCGAGGTACAAAACTACAAGTTAAGCGAGACTCGTTCTGAATTCAATTCAACCGATGTCGACACAAAGACGATGGTGTGACAAAGAAGCAAATCCTGAAATGGTCAAATTATCATTTTTATAATAATATACGAGTATGAAGCTATACTTTTTTTTTTTTCTTCATAAGTTGAAAAGTGAGAAGTTAATTATAGAGTAAAAGAAAATCTAACCTTTTTTGTCCTATGTCAGAGACCACCCCAACCCACTTGATCACAAACTAATCTCGTTCGTGGTGCGTGGCTCCCGCTAAATCATTCCCCCTCATGTGAACACAGCGGGACCTTACACTACTCCAACCCTTTGTTTGGGTTAGAAAATCTAACCTTTTAATTCTAATAGATAATATAAACAAAATAACATGATAAGTAAGTGTAGGTACTAACTAACTTTTCATTACTGTCTTATTAAGAATTGTCTTAAAACTATGCGCAACCTGAATCCTAAGATCTTATCGTCTTAATTAATAATTTAATATTTATAATTTTTATTATTTTAATTTCAAAATATGTTACTTAAATTTGATTTCAATTTTCAGAAAAAAAAAATTGATTTCAATTTTAAATTTTGAATTTTGAGATTTTATATCAACTGACGCAAGGTTGTTCCAACTTAATAAGTGATTAAATACTTGAAGGGAAATTTTTGTCACATATAGTGGTTCTACCCGATTCGAGCACAATTGTCTCTAGTAGGGATACCTTAAAGCACAAGATGAAGAAACTTCAAACGTTGTCCAGGGAGATCGGTAAAGGACTATTTGGTTCAAAGGAGGTAAGGGGAGAGGAGGGATTTTAATGGAGGAGAAGAAAGGGGAAACATTTTAATTAGACATTTTGTTTCGTTAAAAGGAGGGGAAGGGAGGAATTTTAATGGAGGGGAGAAGTGGTAACTTTTTTCTTGTTTGGTTCACAAGGGGAGTGGAGGGATTATAAAAATTAATTTATTTTTGTATCTTTATAATTTTAAATTTCAAAATATAAAGTAGGGGTATTTTAATTATTACACTTGATATGTTTTAAATCTTTTTCCCTTCCCTTAAAATCTCCCCAATATTGGAAGGGAGCAAAAGATAGATGAGGAGGATATTTGCTCTCATTCCCTCCCATCTTAAAATTTGAACAAAACAATACAAGTTTATAAAAATCTCTCCCTCCCTTTCTCCCCCCTTTAGTCCCCCAACCATACACTATGTTAAGGAAATTAGAAAGAGACAACTCGAGGTCCTCCTAATTAAACATTAATGTGTAAGGTCATTTTAATAAGGAAAACAAAAAATAGAGTAAGCTCCCTTAGTGAGTTTTCTCAAGCACAAAGAGGGTGGAATGGTCTGATTTCCTACTAAAGGGTTCTACTTATGGAGCAAGGTGAGGATGCTTTGGTCTAGTGGACATTAAGGTTTTCTTTAACCGAAGGTTTTAGAACACGAATGACAACATGTTTTTTTGCAAAAATGAAAATGATGTGCCTAATGACATTTTGTCACATTTAGGGGAATCTGTTTTGAATTTCATACTATAAATAGTAACATAAGCTTTTAACTAAATGTGTCAATAACACTATAATACTATAATACTAGTTCATGGTGCACTTCTGTTAAGTCACACACTCCCTCAACGTGTATTTACATTGACAAAACACATGCAGATCAACCAACTTCGATAAAATTTCTCTACTGACCTTTTCACTGAAAAACGTGTAACACAAATTCATTAAACATTCTCATGTCCTTAAAATTTTGCCAAACAAGGTCCTAAAATTTCTAAACACAACCCTGGTTTGTAGTAGATATTGATCTCAATGTGAATATAAGTAGAGACTTCACATAATTAAAGAAAATTTTTATGTTATGAGACTTATATCTGGGTACAATTTTGAATTTTCTTATTTATTATTGTTGTAGTATATTTTGGACACAATCTCTATAAGTGTTATGAACACTGCCTTTTAACTTTCGGTTGGGAGCTGATGGCAGAGGCATATTGTCATGAAGCAGATGCTTTACCATATCAGATTTCAAAGCAATATCAGATTTCTCTTTTTTTTATTAATATGATCTAGGCTCTTCTGTTTGCAAGCCTTTTCTAAAAAAAAAAAGGTGGTGATAAAAAAAAATGTAGTTGTACAATGGTGTGGTGGCATCTTGTTGACAAACATAATTCAGATCTAGCAACTGAGTTTGGAAAAAAAGTGAAAGTTGGAGACAATAAATATGCCTAAAGGACATGTGTGTGGCTTAATTGACAATTTTCTCAGGGGTGAGTAATTTCAGAAAAATAAAATTTATTTAATTAAATAATTGAAAAAATAAAACTACAAGAAGAAACATAGAAAAAGGGATTAAAGTGAGGATGGGATAAAATCTGTTAAAAAATTATATTTAAAACTTTTCAAAATGAAATAAAATACTACTTCCATTCTTATATATAAGAAACAAATGAGAACGTTTTTTCTTCTTCTAATTATAAAAAACATATAACTACTTTCAAATGCATTAATTGCTAATTTCTTTTTAGATATTTAATTTATTGTGAAGTGTATTAATAAGATATTGTTGTGCATGGCTCATATTCTATGAGTGAGCAGATTAGGTTTGAGCCACTTGTTGTTGGGTTACGAAATAAGTGGGTTGGGGGTGTGGGGGTTTAGCCCCGCGGTACGGTACAGGGGTAATATTGTAAGTCTGCATCGTGGTTTATTTTATATATACTGATGTAACCCTATTGGCCAAATAACAATAATAGAAACAGTTGCTCTGCTCCCGAGGACGTAGGCACACTTGCCGAACCTCGTTAAATCTCGTGTCTGTGTGTGTGCGTGTGATTACTCTGATATTTAGAATTCCGGTTGCTATTGCTAACAACTAGTATCAGATGGCGCTTAACCCTAGTGCAAAATTCGAAGTGGGGAAGTTCGATGGAACTGGGAATTTCGCAGTGTGGCAGATGAGGGTTAAGGATATGTTGGCACAGCAAGGTTTTCAAAAGGCGCTGCGCGCAACGAAACCTACAGACATGGAGGATGCGGATTGGGAGGAGTTGAAGGAGAGGGCTGTGGCAACCATACGGTTGTGTTTGGCAGACGAGGTCATGTACCACGTTATGGACCTGACGTCTCCGGGGGAAGTATGGACGAAATTGGAGAGTCAGTATATGTCCAAGTCCCTGACGAAAAAGTTGTACATGAAGCAGAAATTGTACGAGCTGAAGATGCAGGAGGGTTCTGATTTGCAACAGCATATCAATGCCTTCAATTAGATTATCAGTGATTTACTGAGGCTTGATGTGAAGATTGAGGACGAGGATAAGGCAATAATTCTGTTGTGTTCTTTGCCTAATTCCTACGAGCATTTAGTGACCACCCTAACGTACGGGAAAGACACCATTAGTTTGGAAGAGATCACGGCTGCACTTATGTCCCACTGTCAAAGGAAACAGAATGCAGGGGAGTGTTCTCAAGGCGAGGGTCTGTATGCAAAAGGGAATAAAGAACGTGGGAGGACGAAAGGCAAAGGGGGTTTTGGGAAGAGGAATAAGTCCAAAACCAGACACAGCAAATCAGTTCTGTGCTACAATTGCAAACAACAAGGGCATTTTAGAAATAATTGTCCAAAGTTGAAGCAGTCTGGTGAAGGGGCATCCCGCTCTGCAAATGTGGCAGAGACTGACGACTCAGACTACTACAGTGAGGGAGATGTTCTCTCGATTTCATGCAGTCAGCTTACAGATGCGTGGATTCTTGATTCCGGATGTTCTTACCATATGACTCCCAATAGGGAATGGTTCACCACATACAGGTCGGACAATTTTGGCAGTGTCTATTTGGGTGACGACAAAGCTTGTGCTGTTGTTGGAATGGGACAAGTGCAAATTGCTATGGATGATGGTGGAGTGAGAACGTTGTGTGATGTTCGGCATATCCCTGAGTTGAGGAAGAATCTGATCTCACTTGGTACTTTGCAGGCCAATGGTTTCAGTTACAGGACTGATGGAGATCGGGATACCCTCAGAGTGTGTAAGGTGCGTTGACTGTGATGAAAGCACAGCGGACTGTAGGCAATATTTACAGACTGTTGGGAAGCACAGTTGTAGGCCGCGTTGCATATGTTGAGTCTGATGATGATGCTACTAGATTATGGCACATGCGTTTGGGTCATCTCAGTGAGCGTGGAATGGTGGAGCGTCATAAGAGAGGACTCTTGAAGGGAGTTCGAAGCTGCAAGTTAGACTTGTATGAGTATTGTGTGCTTGGGAAACAGTCCAGAGTGCGGTTTAAAGCTGCGAAGAACACCACCAAGGGGATCCTTGATTATGTGCATACTGATGTGTGGGGTCCTACTAGAGATCCGTCCTTGGGTGGTTCCCATTATTTTGTCACCTTCATTGACAATTTTTCTCGTAGGGTCTGGGTGTACTTCATGAAACAGAAATCTGAAGTCTTTGAGAAGTTCAAGCTGTGGAAGGCTGAGGTGGAGAACCAGATAGGCAGAAAAGTCAGGTACTTGAGGTCTGATAATGGCAGGGAGTACACAGACTCACGGTTTCAGAAAATTTGTGAGGAACATGGCATTTAGAGACACTTCTCAGTGCGGAAAACACCACAACAGAATGGTGTTGCAGAGAGGATGAATATGTCCCTTACTGAAAGGGCCCGGTGTCTGAGGTTGAATGCTGGCCTTTCCAAAGGCTTTTGGGAAGAGGCAGTGAACATGGCGTGTTATTTGCTCAACCGATCACCACGAGCTTCATTGGATGGGAAAGTTGCAGAGGAAGTTTGGACAGGTAACCCGGTTGATTTTAACAATTTAAGAATATTTGGGTGTCTTGCTTTTGTGCATATATCCAGCGATGAAAGATCTAACTTGATCCAAAGTCGAAAAAGTGTATTTTCATAGGTTATTCCAAAGGCGTGAAGGGGTTCAAGTTTTGGGATCCAGCTTCCAAGAAGATGGTGATCAGTAGCGATGCAGTGTTTGATGAGCAGTCCATGATGCCACAGATAGTTGAGACACATGAGCCAGTGCCAAATGGAGCTTCCCCTAGCTTCGTGGAGGTTCAGGTGGACTTGGAGCATCTGCCGGTGATTCCTAAGAGGGCAGAACCATGCAGTTCAAGGCCTGAGACCACACCTGCACCTGAGCCTAGACCAGTTAGTCCAACAGGACTGCATGAGTACACTCTTATCAGAGATAGTGAACATCGCACTATTAAACCCGTTGTCCGATATGGGTTTGAAGAGTTGGCTTCTTTTGCACTTCTCACCAGTTCAGGAGACCCGTCTACCTTTCAAGAGGCTATGAACAGCCAGGAGAAAGATAGATGGATGGGTGCTATGGTGGAGGAGATGGAGTCTTTACGAAAGAATCAGACATGGGAGCTAGTTGAGCTTCCACCAGGCAAGAGAGCCATAGGGTGCAAATAGGTGTACAAGAGGAAACCTCCAGTATCAGAAAAGGAAGGGGAAAAGTTCAAGGCTCGCCTAGTAGCAAAAGGATATTCACAGCAGAAGGGGATTGACTATGATGAGATTTTCTCCCCAGTCTTGAGGCATACTTCTATTAGGGCAGTGTTAGCCTTGGTAGCCAGTCGAGATATGCACTTGGAGCAGATGGATGTGAAGACAGCTTTTCTTCACGGTGATCTAGTGGAGCAAATTTACATGGAGCAACAAGAGGGGTTCAGTAAAAATGGATCGGGTCGGCTAGTTTGTAAGTTAAAGAGGTCTCTGTATGGATTGAAGCAGTCTCTAAGGCAGTGGTACAAGTGTTTTGATTCTTACATGCTTCATATTGGCTATAGGCGATGTGAGTATGACTGCTGTGTTTATGTGAGGAGCCTTGATGATGGCTCTTTTATTTTTCTGCTACTTTATGTGGATGATATGTTGATTGCTGGTAACCATTTGCGTGATGTGAATGAGTTGAAATCCATGCTGGGCAAGGAGTTTGACATGAAGGACTTGGGTCCTGCCAAGAAGATTCTTGGGATGGAGATTCACAGGGATAGGAGGTCCAGAAGACTATGGCTCTCACAACAGGGCTATGTTGAGAAGGTGCTGGACAAGTTTAGCATGAGTAATGCTAAGTCAGTGAGTACTCCACTTGCAAACCACTTCAAGCTTTCTGTAGATCAGTGCCCGAAGACAGATGAAGAGGTGGAATACATGTCAAAGGTTCCCTATGCCAATGCAGTTGGTTGCTTGATGTATCCTATGGTTTGCACTAGACCAGATTTGGCACATGCTGTAAGCCAAGTCTGTAAGTTTATGTCGAAGCCAGGGAAGCGACATTGGGAAGCAGTGAAGTGGATCTTCAGGTACCTAAAGGGTACAACAAGACATGGTATCATGTTTGGCAGTCAACAGGGTGATCCTTCAGTTGTGGGTTATGTGGATTCTGACTATGCTGGTGATTTGGATGATAGGAGGTCTACAACAGGGTATGTTTTTACACTGCAGGTGGGCCTGTTTGTTGGAAGTCCATTGTTCAGTCTACTGTGGCAATGTCAACAACTGAAGCAGAGTACATGGCAATAGCAGAGGCTAGTAAAGAAGCTGTGTGGCTCACAGGGCTAGCAAAGGAGCTGGGCATTGAGCAAGGTGGAGTTCAGTTGCATTGTGATAGTCAGAGTGCTATTGATTTGGCAAAGAATTAGGTGTATCATGCTAGAACCAAGCATATTGATGTGAGGTTCCACAAGATCAGGGAGTTGATGGCATCTGGTCAGATTTTGCTCAGGAAGGTTCACACTTCAGAGAATGCAGCTAATATGTTAACCAAGGCGGTCACAGCTGAAAAGTTCAAGCATTGCTTGGACTTGTTGAATGTTGCTCGGTGCTAGACGTGACTGGAACCCCCAACCCAAGAGACTTATAGGATATGAAGTGGACTTGCTATTATCTTCCACAGGGCCGAATATTCGCCAAGGTGGAGATTGTTGTGCATAGCTCATATTCTATGAGTGAGCAGATTGGGTTTGGGCCACTTGTTGTTGGGTTACGAAATAAGTGGGTTGGGGGTGCGGGGGTTTAGTCTCGCGGTACGGTACAGGGATAATATTGTAAGTCTGTATCGTGGTTTATTTTATATATACTGATGTAACCCTATTGACCAAATAACAATAATAGAAACAGCCGCTCTGCTCCCGAGGACGTAGGCACACTTGCCGAACCTCGTTAAATCTCGTGTCTGTGTGTGTGCGTGTGATTACTCTGATATTTAGAATTCCAGTTGCTATTGCTAACAGATATACATTCATTTATAATTAAAGTGGATGCATTTATTAGACTGATGACAATATAAGTCATATTCATTGGTTAAAAAGTTATCTCTTAAAATATAAGTAGTGTCATTAAATACAACTACCACTTAAACCATTTAATTTTATGGATATTTCTAAAATAAAATTTAAATTAATCAACTTAACTATTTTTTTTTAGTGTTGATGAATTAGATATTTTTTTATATATATAGAAACAGATGTACTACTAGTGATTAGATATGTACATAGTGCCCGTGTTATGTTATAGTGCTGGTCATTCATAATACAGCATTAGACTAGTTTTTGACCAGTGTTATGTATTCACGGTTGAGTACTTCAAGTACTATTTATAGTTAATGAAATTTTTTAGTTTCTCAAAAAAAAGGAGCATAACAAAGTAGAATTGTTTGATTTTGTGCAAGCCCAACTGGTTTCTCTTTAATTGAACCAAAATCAATTGCAGTAAAACAAACAGACGCTGTTTGAAGCCATTATTTTCAACCCATACAAGGGCACAGAAGAGGCTTGATCACAACAGCTGACAAGTAAAAATGATAATAGTATGATAAAGTAGTGCACCACACAAATGACTTCCAAACTGGGAATGAAGACGCCCCTCCAGCAAAATCAGCAAACTCGACCGTGGATGAATATTTAAGAAGCATAGAGCTTCTTCTCAATCATGACATCGCCACTCTCTGGAACTTCAGCCTTGTGTTGAGTTTGACCGTGGCAGCACTTGTAACTAACAGAAGCAATTTCCATGGATCGGCCACAACCAGCATCAGGGCAGTTAATGGGATGAAGAATATCAGCAGGGTAGTTAGCCAACTGCATGTGTGAACATTCCTGAGGGTAGTTGCGACGCTTTTGCTCATAGTATTCCTTGAAGGCCACGTCAAACCCTGCTTTCTCCAGCACCTTTTCCTTCCATATCTCAAAATCAGCTGCAGTGGCCAACATTGGCTCCCCACTCCCCAACAACTTCACGTTTGATCCTTTGCTAAGCAGAACCCACCCTGGTCGTTGCTGCTTCAGGCAGAGCAGGCTCTTTATCTCCTCAATGGTTGGGTCTTTGTGTGTCTTCTGAATCATGTTCGCAAACAAGCTCTCTATGCCAACCCAGAAGCGTGGAACAATCCTGGGCTCTTCCCTTCCAAATGCATTGTGCTCTATCACCGCGTCTGCCTTCTTGATTGTCTCATGCCTTTTGATCTTTTCCACTGCCACAGAGAAGTCTTGCACCCACTTCTTGTCATTGCCTCCATAGATGAAGATGAAACTGTCCGCTTTGATCTGAATATATATATTCACATACATACACGTCAATTTTACACATAACTTTCTTTTCATGCTAACAGGGTTCAACTGTTTGTGTATTCTGTCTTCTGTAGTACATTCATTCAATTTAAAGTGATTTGTACTTAAAGCATCTTCACTGTGTAGGCTGCATATCAGCATGATTGCATTCAAGCTTTAAAGGATAAAGGGTCTCGAGTTGGCATATTTTGACTAAGGATTCAAAGTGGGTCTAAGATTGTATGAAAGTTAAAAATAATTTTGATAAGTTGGACTTACGAGGTCTTGTAGCTTGGGATTGACTTTCTTCATTTCGGCCCAGAACCAATTCCATTTCTGGGTAAGGACGTCATCATCAGAGGGTCTGAAGGGGAAGGCATCGATGCCCCAGACGAAGATCATGTGCATGGCATTGGAGTTGACGACCCTGCCTTGAGGGTTGAGCACAGGGATGATGGGCTTGTTCTTGTAGTTCAAGTCCTCCCTTAAGAGTCTGATTCCTGCTAAGGGGTAGAAGTATTCCACCACATACCATGGCATTTCAAGCTTCAGATTATCATACTCTGCCCTGTGCAGAAGATTCCAGTCATCCACAACTGGGACCCACAGAATCTTGAAGTCCTCTTTCCTGTATCCTTTCACTTCCAAAGGATCTTCCTGCAATCCCTCATAGATTGATTGCAGAAGCCGAACCTCGTCTCTGATGCTGTCCAGCCCCGAAATGAACAGTAACACGTGTTTCTTCCTAAACACTTCGATGCTAACCTGTTAATTTGTTCCGGTTCAAAATAAAAAATAAAAAGGAAATGAGGCTATCATGTTAGAAAAATGTTATTTTGTACAATAAATTTTTACAACATATTTTACAATAAATAGAGAAAAGTATGAGATGTAATTAATACCCTTCAAATAGTTACTTACCATTTGTCTAGTTAGGCCATCATACACATGTGGCTCGTGAACTTCGTTGTGGTAGATGAGAACCTTGAGAACCTCAACAATTTCTGTGGGAGTTTGAAGCAACTTCTTACGCCTCCAGTAGTCTTCTAGGTCAACTGAAATGAACAGAGATGATATCCCCTTATCAGCAATGAATTAATTTATATAGCCTTCCTCATCAATAATTGTTAATATGCATATATGCTTGGATTTTGTTCTTTCAAAGGAATAATAGACTGCACTCTGCAGGAAGGTAATTATAACATATTTACGGTGATCAAACAATAAACCTCTGAGATGATAGTTAATTTCAAATTTGTTAAACATTTATTATGATAGTTAATTTCAAATCTGTTAAACATATATCATGAAAAACAAAAGAAATGCTAAGTACATAGTCTTAGATAATTAGAAATCTACACTCACTTTCTCTTCTATCACACTTTTACTCTTTTTTTTTTTTTAATCTCTTTTTATCTTTCATAACACATATCACTTCATTTTTAATTTATTTTTTTCTTATCTCTATTGTCTCTACTTGAATCCCACCCTAAAATGGGGTTGATCTTAGTATTTTTCCTAACCTATTTTCTTTCTGCTCCTGGTCAGATTCGCCTTTAATTTGCTGATAACAGCGGCAAGCTTGTCGTCAAAGTTCGCTATTTCATATCTGGAATCCCTGCACAAAAGTAATTGCAATATATATATATAAGAACAATGTTAACAATAATTAATTAAGGAGAAAGATATGAGAGAGAGAACAATGTAGTATTTCTTTAATGTGCTTACGATTCACCAAGGAGGAAATCAAAATGATTAGCACAGACAACAGTGGTGACGATTGCCCAGTAGACAGCAACAGGGATCTCTTGCATGGCTTCAGCCAATGCTGGGACATCCTTTAAGTCATAACCTTTGGTGGAGAGCCTCTCCAACTCGGTGATGCACTCAACCGCGATCAGCAAGTTTTTCACCAAACTGTTGTAGTCAGCAACGGCTTGCCTGTTCCTCTCGACGATGTGAACTCGGCTCATCTGTGCGAGTGATCTTCCAAGATGGTCTCCGGTTGGAGTCTGGACAAGGTGCCAGAAAACTCCATATTCCAAAGCCAAAGCAGCCAGAACTAATATTGCTTTTCCATCCCATGTGTAGCTTCTCAGCTGATCAAGTATCGACATTGCTGTGTTGTGTGCGTGATGCTCACCGTGAGGTGTGTTCATCATCTACACCCCCAGAAAATTAACTATTAACACATACATTCATACACATAATTTAAATCAATGCTTTAAAATCTTGTCTTGGTTAAAACACTACTCCCTCTGGACTCATATAAGCAAAAAAAAAAAATGGTGTTGTATGATGGACTTAAATATAAATAAATCTAACTAATTTTGTCCTATTTAATTGTAATTTTATTTTCAATTATACTTTTTTATTCATGATATCAAATTCCAATGAAGAACATTTTAGAAATAACCTTATCTTTTACTTGATATTAGTAAAATTAAATGATGACAACTAACCTTCTTAATCAGTGTAAAATTAGTTATTTTTGCTTATATACATAGAGTATTAACTAATGGGATATGTTCAATTATAGTTTGTGTCTAATTTTGTAACTAATATGGCCGGACGATTTAATTTAATTCTTTAAAACTTCAATTTTGGTGAAGTTACATATTTCATTTAAAAGTCGATGGTTACACACATATAACGCCCAAAATATTTAATTAATACATCTCTATCCATAAAGTGTGTTTATCTCAAATTTGACTAATGCTTTCACTTTAAAACTTGAAATTATAAACTTCAATTTACCATTTTTATGAAACTTTCATTTTAATTCTTAACTGTTTAACATGTTACAAAATATTATTCACTTTGGTTTCTAATTAATTCTTTAAAATTTATGTAAAAAAAAATTAATTCTTTAAAATTAGTGTGTGTGTGTGTTTACAACATTTTATAAAGTTAAGGACTAAATTAAAGTTTTGTAGTATTTTAAATTTATATAAATTTCCATGCATAGTGGAAGTGGCAAATTAAATCCCATAACAAGAAGTACTAATCAATATATTATGCAGCAGAATTAATAACCTGATAAGCAATGTGCTTAAGTTTTAGGAACGGTGGGTCGAAAGTGGACAAAGGAACCTTGTCTTCAATAAGACCAACGGGTGTGCCAGTCTGCAACAAAACAAGTGGTAAAATGGTTTACTCTACTGATAATGATAACTATATATATAAACATACGCATATAGATTCATGAATTGAAGGTTATATATATACCTTAACAGCAACACTGTCAGCAATTGCAGTAGCACGCTTGATGATGTTAGCAGTAACATTGAAAAGCGATTCCACATCGTACCTATCAGCGGTGTGGACGTGGGTAATGTAAACCTTCTCCAGGATCTGATCATCAGTCCAACCCAATGGGTTCAAAGTGTTGGTTTGAACCAAAGGGTTCGCAGAAGAAAGTGAAGCTGCCAATGCCATTGCTCTTAATTTGTATCTCTCAGCAGGTTTTGTTTTGATGGAAATTGTGTGCCTTGTTCTCTGGCTGCTTCGCCTATTTATAACTCTGAGAGTGGGCTAGAGTTTACACTTTGCCACAATTGCTTTGGCAGAGAGAATCTATGAGCCAACTCTTTTTGTGACATCGATGCTGGATTTTTACGATATAACCTCGTATGTTCGTGATTCATGTGATGTGCGCAGGGTTAGTGTGGACATTTTGGTAATGATTTCCTGCTACTTTTGCTTTTGATAAAGATGGTGGTATGGTTGCTCTCAAAATCTTCAAGGAAGGAATAATTGTATAATACTAAAGGTTAAAGGGAAGGGAATATATATATTTGAAGCATTAGAAGACTGCGACAAGCTAGCAACGGATACCGTCTTCTTTGTCCTTGTGGGCCTAGCTTCATTCCATTTCCATATGTAGTGATTAACGTAACCTGCATTGCATTGCATTGCATTGCATATATAGGATCTCTCGGAAAATATTAAATGATCATGTGTTCACCCGTGAGGTTCAGGACTACAGTTTCGCTAGCTCTCATTGCATTGCATAAGTTTAAAATTAATTTATTAAGTAGTACGTATTTTAAGGTCACTATAAAAACGTATCTCATTTATATATTGTAACAGATACTGTTAGACCATGTGTCTCTGGGGGAAACAAAAATATATAAGAGACTCCCAAACGAAATCTTATATATATGTAAATGCTTAAAAAGAAAATATATATATATTTATTGGGTACAAACTTCATTAACGGACAAGAATAAAGTAAGATTTCGAATGCTTTTTTGCTTTTGGTAATTAACAAGCTAGGGAGAAAAACCGGAAGATGTAAATCATAAGATTTAAGGTTAAGCAGATAAAATGGAGAAATATATAAAAGATGTAAATCATAAACCTCTAATATTTTAAGTGTTATTTGTGATTAAAATTAAGATGTCTCTCAAGAAATGAATATTGATATTTTATTGAATTAATAGTCATATATAAGACTAATAAAACAAAGAAAGATATATAAAAAAAAAAACATTGTATTGAAAAAGTAAGAAAAACTCCTATTGAGAAGAAGAACATGATATATATCAATGAAAAACCAAATATATAGACCATTTATTAGGTCTAGATGTGATCGTTCTAAAACCTTAGGCTTTTCTATTTTTTTTAATAAATCATAAGTATCTTCTGTTATAGATAATATTGCTCAAATTGGATAGGACTATTATAAGCCGTAAAGCTTTCTGCTTGAGTATTTAACACACATGCCCAAAACTCGAAACTATTGTTTAATCTGGAACAATCCTGTATTAGTTGATACATGCTCTTAATGATTTAGGTTTTGATAAAAGATAATGATTATAAACAACATAATTATAATCACCCACTTGACACTTCCTTATTATATGGTATCAACTAATGAGTTAGTAAACTTGGGTTGAATTCAAATTTAAGTAAACAAAAATTTGGGGAAAATGTTTTCAACTGCAACTTGTGTTGCTTGGCAATGAGAGCATGAAACTCAGCAATTTTAAAATTTTAGAGTCTATTTAGAGTGGTTGCGAGTTTTTGTTTGTTGGTTTTAAAATGTAATTTTAAAACAAAATGCATTTGGCAAAAATGGAGCTAAAACAATTTTTAACTCATTTTCGAACACTTTTACATTCATTTTCAAAACTAAGAAAAAATGATTTTTATATTTGGTTTTTAGTTTTACACACTCCCTACATTGACAGTGACACTTCCTGCTACTACCACAACCTCCACATTGTTGTCGCCACCGCCATTATTGCTACTACCGTCACTATCATTGCCACTACCGCCATTGTCATTGTTGACACCACCATTGTCGTCGTCACTGCCACCACCACCAATGTCATCACCATCGGCACCACCACCACCATTGCCAACCACCACCACCACCATCGTTGTTGTTAATGTTGTCATCGTTATCACCACCACACAAAAACATCGTTAATTAATGTAATTTTAATATGATAAGAAACTTTCAAAATGAATTTATTTTAAAACTAAAAATTAGAGGAAAAAAACTAAAACTAAATTTTAAAATCTAAAAATTGGTTGTTGTTTTTAAAATTTTTAAAACTCATTTTTCCTATGCATAAACTTCTTTTAGCATATGAAAAAAAAAAAAACATTTCATTTTTCCTTCGTATTTTCTTCTTATATGTTCTAATGGAGAAGCTTAGCAAGGCTATATATAATATATATGAACCATATAGGGGCGGAGCCTCGATCTTTTGTCCATGGAGTGGCCATGCCCCCCTCTCCCCCCTCCCAAAAAAAAAAATACACAAATACATATTTATTTATAAGGCTATCCTAAGAGAAAATAAAAATTGGCATATATAAGCTATGTGTATATAATTTTCAATGATGATTATATGCACTTTTTTTATAACTTCTCCATTTTCTTTCTTTTTTTTAATCTCTCTCTTTTCTTATTATATCTCTCATTACATCTTACATTTTTTCTCTTTCTCTTCTTTCTTTCTTTTATTATTCAAGATAAATATACTTTTCAGAAAGTATAGAATCATCAATTCTCATAATTTTATAATCTTTTCTTTCTTATAATGTTATAGTCTTGTATCTTTTATTTAATTTATATAATTAAAGTTTTTTTATACATTAAAAAAATATATCATTGAAGTTTTTTGTAATACGTGATCAATTCTTATGAATCTTTTAATTATTAATTAAATTTAATATATTAATTTTAAATTTGTAATTTAATTTTAATTTTTATATTTGGATCCTCAATAAAATTATTCTAGCTCTGCTCCAGGAACCATATAAGTATACATTTTCTAGTTTAGGGGAAGTAAAATATCTAATCATTGTAGTGCCTTATTTCTAGGAATTCTTGAATTTGAATATGCAGTATGAATATAGAAATCTTATATTTAATTTCTAGCACTTTTAATAGAAGTTACTAGAGCAAATTTAACACTGCAAACACGTACCATGAGCAGGATTAGTCTCTGACCGGATTGGAAATACCCGTGGTCTTTGATCCAGGACCAAAAAAAAAATTAACACTATTGTTTATATGAAATGTTTAACTTTAAGAAACGTTGCTTAATATTTTTTACCATTAGAATAGAAGATATAGTGTTGTTTAACCAATTTTAAACAATAAAAAAATATTTTCCAAACCCTAAATCCATTTAATGAAACATTTAAGTGGGACATATTTAAGCAACTCATTTAATTTTTAACATTAGAGAAAAAAATAATAAAACTCTTGAGTTTGATGTGAAATGTATGACATAATAAGTAACTATGCATTATGGATACTCTAATAGTAGAATAATTCAACAAAATATAAAATCAGATCTAATTTAAAACTCTGCATCATAAGTCATAACATTTTCAAGGGCAGAGTTCATTCAATTCTGTGTGCCTCTCTTTTCCAGCTGAATGATTCACTTGTTCAAGCTCCAATCAATCCTTTTTTGCGAGCATAGGCAACTACAATGAGAAATATAATAGCAGAAAAAACTCCTGTAAAAATAACTACCTGCCAATAAAAAAAAAGATATATTATATGTTTTTTTTTTTCTAAATATTGATCTCATTCAAAATTAATTTGCATCATACAATGTTTAATTAACTGCGTACCCATTTGAACAAGTAACCATGGTTTTGATTCCAAGAATATGAAATACTCATGCCAAATATTCCACACACTAAAGCATAAAATGCTAGAGAAAGGTCTGCCGAGGAAAGAAATAGCTCTAACTGCATAAAGTGTAGAAGATGGAGACAAATATTCAAAGGCTAAGTAGCATAAAAAATAATAGGCCTTAATTACTGTTTTAGTCCTTGAATTTAGGGATTGTACTTTTTTTAGTCCTTGAAATTTAAAAATACTTTTTTTAGTCCCTAAAATTTTGAAAATTACTTTTTTTAGTCTTTTTCATGATAAATTGACAATTTGTTACGATTTTTAGAAATTCTGACAGCTAAAAACCGTCACAAATTGCCAATTTATAAATTCTGGCAGCTAAAAACCTTCACAAATTACCAATTTATCATGAAAAAGACTAAAAAGAGCAATTTTCAAATTTTCATAGACTAAAAAAAGTATTTTTAAATTTCAGGGACTAAAAAAAGCACAACTCCCAAATTCAATGACTAAAACAGTAATTAAGTCAAAATAATAATATGCATAAAAAATGAATAATGATAAATGATATGTGTCATATATAATCATATATATATAAAAAATGAATAATCATAAATGATATGTGTCATATATAATAGCACCTGAATCAACTGATTTCGATGGTTGTCAATCTGCAAAATATGAACAATTTTACTTATATAACATGCCATTCACCAAATACCAATAGGTTTTTTTTTTTTTTTACTGCAAATACCAATAGGTATTAGTTACCGATAAAATGTACTTACATGAATATTAATATAATCTTCAGTATCATCGATATATCCTCGTAGCTGTAAATTAATGAAAAGTAATTAGAAATGTAGGATACATTCCATAATTATTTCCTCTATGTTATTTATATAATGTTAAAATTATCTAAACAACCTCATTTTGTTATTTAACGTAAAGCAGATAAAGTAAAGCAACTTGCATATCCAAAGTTCAAGGAATCACGTCTAAATTAAGAACATAAACACTTTACAGAGGCTAATTGTTCTGTACGTCAAGAACTATATAAGTGTGAGAGGTATCTTGTTTTATGGAAATGGATAAAAGGTTCTCAGAGGTTCCCAATGTAGGGCCAAATGCTAGGGACACTTTACGCAATGAGGCAATTGAACTAGTGTTGGTGAGAGCTCAAATAGAAAGTAATTAAGATCTAAATCTCTATTATTATGGGAATTAGGGGGATTCTAATCCTAATAACATATTTCATGAGTATCTTAGGAGATATGGTTCTTTATTTATGCTTTTCAGGTGATATGATATGAATATTTGTCAAGTACCTACTGGGGCAAAGGTAGTTTGTTCCTAAATTGTGTGTTTCTTAGCCATCCACTCTGTTTGATTGGGGTAGAAAGATAGATACGAGAAATGTTTAAAATTTAAATTAAAGAGAAAAAATATAAAAGAATAAAAGTTTTAATTTTTTTATTTTAGAAGCGAACTTTTTTTTTCTTTCATTTTCTTATATATATATATATAACCATAATTTCTTTCCTCTCTATTTTAATTATTTTCCCTCTTAACCAAACATATCAAATGAGTTATTTGATCAAGTTCAGTCCGAAACATATAACTCCCGGCTTGATTAGCAACACACGAAATGAGTAAATAGAAAATGTGGATCTATATTCCTCTTTTCAAAAAAAAATTTATTAACTAAAATATACAGAAATACGTTTTAAGGGAAATACTAATTAACGTTTTGGTACTAAGTTGGTATTAGCATTTCTGATATAAGAATTAAGCTTTACCGCTTTTCTTAATGCCTAGACACAGATGAGATGACACTTACCGTGGTTAATCTGTTCAATGTGCCATCAATTTGCATGAAATAAGCCTGAAAAATGAAAAGCCACCACTTCTTACGGTTTTTCTCAGTAAATAAAAATGGAATATATCCTTTTTCAGTTTTTAATTAAAACTAAATAATATTAATTATAACCTCAAGTAACATTTCAAGCTCCTCCACATCATTTTCATCTCCATTATTTGCTCTGGATTCTATGGTCATGGGGGCCGTGGCAGACCAACCACATTGACTTGTTGATGATGATAATGTGCCTGACGATTTTCTTGATAAGTATAGGTCGTCTGCCATGTCATCATCATCGTCCATTAATTGTTCAAGCTCATCTTTTACCTGCACAAAATAAAAAAAATTTAATTATGGAAATTAACATAAGAGGAAAATGATCTGTGTATCGGGACACTGCTGTTCACAATGTCAAATAATACAAATCGATGGCATAATATGACAAAATAAATTCACAATGAACTGCCCTTATAATATAACAATGATAATATATATAATAATAAAACTCTTAAGCACTTCAGTGCCATCATTACATTACAGTACCCTTATACTAACATTGATAGGCAGAAGAGGCCAAATTTACAATTTCACATACATATTGTAAAAAGGATTTTTCCCAATGTAAACATTTTCAATGCCAAAGCCAAATTAGACATACCTTTTGAACCCTGGCAATCAGCCCCGTCATTGTGTTCTTCAATTTACGAACTCTGTCCAAATTACGGCTACTAATCTATAAAAAGTTACAATAATTTGCGAAAGATCAAAACAACAGCACAAAAACAGTACTTTCATGAAATAGAAAAGAAAAAGAGAACAATTTCCCCGAGAAGGTTCAAATATGAAACTAGATTGAGCACCCACCCACATTATATATACACCAACCAACAGAAACCTTAAAGAAAAGAAACCATAGAGGTAGAATGAACACCTCAACAACGATGAATACAAGCAATAAAAAAGGACAAGATATTTGAAATAAAAGAAAGAAAAATACAATTCAAACACTTATATAAATCTTCTTTTTCATTAGTTTGTGCAATATTATCTAAGAAAACTGAAAAGGGTGTTTAAAACTAATACAAGAGAAAACAACATAAAATGTACCTGGGTGGCAAGTTCATCTAGTTGTACGTGCAGCAAGGAAACTACAAATTGCTTCCAAAACCACTTCGAGGGCCTGGAATTCAAAGGGTAACTCTGCATTGCATAATGGAAATAATATTTTTTTATCATAAAATAGGCTATAATTATATACACAGATTTTTTTTTTATTATTCTCAATATTACTTTTTACATAAATGCTAGCGACATTTTCTCTGACATTCTCTTTTAGAAGGTTAAAAGTTATTGATGATTTCTCTGACATTCTCTCCTAATTTAGTTGTGAAACCTATCAAAATTGATGATTTTTGATAGGGAGAGTGTGAGTGTTCAACTCCTACGTATCAAAAAGAAAGAGTATAACTAGCACTCCTCTACTTTTTATTATATGAATCAAAATTGAAAATAAAACATTATAAAATGGTAAAAATAATAGTATAAATCATAGCTCAGGTGACAAGCTTGACACATATTCAGCCATCGTATTCTAATATATTCATTTTGTTAACAAGAAAAATGTAACAAAATTGAAAATTAAAAGATCGGTATTATATAAGCTAGTTATAAGTCATGGGTTAGTTAATTATACCCTTCTCTTCTACTGAATCGTGATGATGATGACTAGTATTGTCCTGACCAAACCCTTGATTTGTATGAACAATATTTAACCTCCTGTGCAGTTCCTCAACAACAGGGACCAAATTTTCATCCGCTAAGTCTTGCAAAAACACCTGAGCCAATAATTTTTAATTTATTTTGAAACAAATTAATTAAAACCGCAATCTAGAAATTTGGATCCATATATAGTAATTAAACTCTGTTGTACTATATGTTTCTACAATTTATTTGTACAAAAGGAAAGAAAATTTAACCAACCTCGTCAGCAGTGATGATTGCCTTGATATGCTGAAACCGAAAAATCACAGAAGCAAAACGATAGAATAAAATGAAATTAATTAACAAAATATAGAGAAGGGGAAAAAAAAAAAAAAAGCAAGCAAATTAATAATGATGTGAAAAAGTGTGTGACCTCCAAGTTAAGAACAATAGCCTTTTCTCGACCTAGAATGGTAGAGGGGTAAGAGAGAAGAGGATCAAGAATTCTGAAATCACGAGCATCTATGTGAACCCGACGCATGAGATGATACTTGTCCATATCAAGTGAGGAACAAAGACCAGTGGCACCAAACTTAATCCAAGTACTCTTTAGGGTCATGCTTGTCTTCCTCACAATCTTCATCCCACCTGCCATGGGAAATAAAGGAATTTAACACTTTCACACACACTTTGTAGTCTGGGGTAGAAGATACAATACAAGATATATCAACTTGTGACTATAGGTGTTAGACATGCAGTTTTATTATTATTATTATTATTATTATTATTATTATTTATACTGTATTTTGTTTTAAGGTATAATATTATATTCTTAGAAATATTATTTTGAGAATGTTATTTTCATGAACATATTTAATTAGTATTTAATAATTTTATAAAAAAAATTAAAATTTATTAATTGAAAACTGAAAAAATAAAAGTAGCAGAAGAAATATAGAAAAAAAATAAAAATAAGTAGTTATTGTAAAAAATGACTTTCATTCTTATGAGCATAATTGTAAAAACTGGCTTGGACCCATTGGCACAATTGGTTACACCCAGAATCGGTGATATAAAAAATATTTTTAAGCCGCTCATTAGACCAAATATGTCATTGATCCAATTTGACCCGGCTAGTACTACGGTTGAATTGATCTGATTGAGCCAGTGAACCGGGTTGAACCAATATTTTTTAAAATGCAAATTTTAATAAAAATACAACAAAAATGACACATACAAGAATTGAACTTAAGACCTAAAAATCATTTTGTAGATCAACTTACCACTAGATCAACAATTAATTTTGATATTCTTAGTATAAAAAATTTTATGTTGTCCACTAATTAAAAATCACCTTAATTATATAACAATTTTTATTATATTGTAGCTATGTTTGACAAAATTAGTTGAAAGCTTAAAAACTAGTTGGTAGCTAAAAGTTAGTAGCTAGTAGCTAGAAGCTGTTAAGCTAGTTTATTAAATTGTAAGTATTTGGTAAAATTATCTATAGAAGTAGTTGATAAATGTAAAATGACATAAATAGACATATTTATATGGTGTTATATTAATTTTAATTTTAATTTATTGATAAAAATATATTTGGGGATTTATAATTTTAGTTTTTTATTAATTTTAAGTTCTTGTAATTTTTTATTTATAGATCAATTATTTTAATTATTTTTTTACTTTTAGTTATTATATTCTTTTTCATATTATGTATTCTACTATTCACTTATACTATATCTTAAAATATTTAAAATAAAATAAAAATAGCATACTTTTAAATAGACATCATACTTTCATTATACTTTCATTATGTTAATCAATGTAATAGTTAAAATAAATAGTGCAATATAAAAAATTCAAACAAATTAATAAAAAAATAAACATGTCATCTATCAATATCAATATCTTGAAAATGCAAGAATGATAAAATAAAATATTGTAAATAGTATAATGGTTAAAATAAACATTGTAATATAAAAAATATTCAATATTCAAATAATAATAATAAAATAAAACTTATCATTATCCCTATCTTATGTAATAACACAATTTGTAAAAAAAAATAGAAATAATAAAACCCTATCTTATGAGTGGGAAAAGAGGAAAAAAAAAGTAGAATAAAATCTTACCTTGCATAGAAAAGAGTAAAAGGAAATTTAATAAATATTTTAAGTATAGAAGGAGAATAAATACAAAAAAAAAACTAAAAATTAGCGTTTTAAAAAAATGTTACCTGGAGTAGCGTTTTGCAAGTTAGGGTAAATGGTCTAGCTTTTGAACCCAACTCAACATATATCAAAGCAGCCCATCAAATTCGGCCTGTTAAGACATACATCCCTGGAACTAACAAGTCCTTTTACATGAGGTATTAAAAACTTTATAAAAATTATGAAGTTTGAAGATGATGATAAGATGCTACATTTTTCTTTTTGACCGGATACTAAGATACTACATAAAGCATTAATTTTATTTCACTCGAGGGGAGGGGAGTAACAACATTTATCTACTATTTTTGTTATCCTATCGGGAAGAAGATTGTAGCCTCAAATTGTAAAAGATAGCTTTACAACCAATGGACGTTACCCGAAAAAAACAAGCGCCTTTTATAAAATCATAAACCAGTATTTAAGCATTAATGTATGCGCTTAAAGGCAAAAGTGTATCTAACTTATAGATAGCAGTACTAGACAAAACATTCATTCAGACTAAACGTGAAAATCTACGATTCAACTAACTAATAATAGTTGAATGGAAAGAGTAGAAACAACCCTTGCAGAATACCGAATATGCCAATTTCCTCAATCAAGCAAATCGGAAACTGCATTTTTCCTAAATGCATCAACTAGAGCCAACTGGTTAGCCAACGTTCTGTTGGGAAATAGGTTATCAGCTTTCATCCTCTCTCTGATCCCATACGCTGGAACCTTGGCGTTTATATATGCCTGTATTAGAACTTGGAACTGACTTATTCGAGACGTATAACCAGCTTGTCTCATTCTAAGGAAAATCTTCTCCGAGTTATGGACGTCACCCCTCTTTGCATACTGCTCTAAAATAGCCAAATAGGTGGTATACATTGGCTGCAACTGATTCTGTTGGATTGCCTTCAGCAAAACAGAGTCTGCCTTCTCAACTTCCCCAGCTTGGATATACATTTTCACAAGTGCATCCCAGGTCAACGGGCCTATTCTCAACCCACTATCTGCCATTCGCTTAATAAGATCCTTACCCTTCGTTAGCATCTTATTATTTGCATAAACCTTCAGAAGAACTGAGTAGTTCTTGGCGTTAAGTTTCCATTTCTTTGACACCATCTCAAAAACTGCCTCTGCTTCTTCAATCTTCTCCAACTTTCCCCAAGCTTCAACTGCAGCCATGCAGTCATCAACGCGAGGCTTTGATTCACAGACCTTCCAAATTCTCTCCACTTCATCAGCCTTTCCCAGGTTTGCATAAAGGCGGAGCAAAGTTGCGCATATCCACTGATTCTCTTTCAAGTTTTCACCTTCAATCTCCTTCAATATAGCTTCAGCTTTTTCTTTAAGCCCAGCTGAGGTGTAATGCCTAGCCAAGAGTGCCTGTATTTGGATGTCTGGTTCAATGCCTTCTTCCTTCATTGTCTCAAACACTTGCTCCATTCCAGCAATATCATTGGACTGGCCCTTCGAGTCTATTAAGATTCTGTAAGTAAAAAGAGAAGGTTTGACATTCTCTTTTTCCATCAGCAGTAATACATCAGCTATTTTCTTCTTGTCAACCTTCTTATACAAAAGCAGCAACTGGTTACAAGCAAATGCTGTAAGTGGTAAATCCAAGTCCTTCATTTTGTTGAATATTTTCTCTGTTGCCATCAAATTGTTCTGACTAGCACAGTTAGCCAGTAATGTTCGGTATAACAGCTCGCCTCTAAAAGATTCTGGAACACTCTCAATGTATTTCTCTGCCTTTGGGAGGCCACGCAACTTGGCAATCAAATCAAGTTGAGAAGCATAATCACTCTCCATAAATTCAAGCTTCTTATTTGACTCTAACCACTGAAAGAGCTACAGTTCCAACAAAAAAACAATAACATTACAGTATAAAGCATCATATTGGAAAATTGGAAGCTCAAAAAAGGCAAATATACAGTAACAATGTTAATCAGTCAATTAAACAAATATAATAGTTCTTACATACTACATACTACATAGAATACATTTATGGAACAAAACGCTCCATATAAGACAATATGCCTGTGTTATCAACGGAAGAAAAATTACATGCTACTAAAAGCATTTGCAACATATCGATATGCAGGGGGGAAAAAGACAAAAACAGAACCATTCCCCCTACTGGGATTACTATTGTAGCAGGAAGGCAGACAGTGGGATGATCACCATACTGAGATTTTAGATCCACTACAAATAATTTATGGAGAAGGCTGACCAGTGCCCTAAGGGTACTTATTAGCAGGACTCATAATATATAACATACATATATAGGTGTGCACGTGTGTGTATAAACAACAACAATATCCTTATCTCATTAGATGAGATTGGCTACAAGATCTCATGACAGCATGGGCTCAATTAAAAATCAAATTCCTGGAAATATTTTCCATCATGAGATTCCTTTTAATAATTTCTTCTAACATTTTTTTTTTGTTTCCCTGTACCCCTTTTCATAGGATTAAAAACCATACGATTTACTCTCCTTACTGGTGCATTTCAATGACCTTTGCATGTATCCAAATCACCTTTACCAATTTTCTGTCATTTTTTCATTGATAAGTGTCACAGCAATATCTACTTGTGTCCATATCCTATCATTTATTGTGTGTGTGACTACCCAACCATCTTAACATATTCATTTATGCAATTCCCACTTTGTCTCTTGTTATCTCTTTAAAGCCCCAACATTCACTACCATAGAGTATAGTTGGCAGTACAACAATATGCTAAAACTTCCCATTGAGCTTGGTAGCTACTTTGTCGTAACACGCATGTGTACATGCTTTAAAAAATTATCCAAAACTAAAGACATTCATAAATAATGTCATAGTCTGAAAAGACCAGAGAAAAAAAAGAGGGGGGGTGGGGGGACGGGGACATAATAGAGGGTGATATAAAGAAAAAGATCTGCAAACTGTCACAAGGGTGTGAACAGTGAGCAGCGGACTGGGTGGAGAATGTGTGGTTAGGGTTGACTAGCAAGAGATGCGCCAGTGACAAGTGTGGATGCCAGAAAATGTGGGGAACAGCTGGAAATACCACTAGCAATCAGTGGGATCAATCTCATGAGGGTGGATGAGACAAACAGAAGCACATGAATGTTAATGCAGCTAAGATTTTTAATGTAAACCATTGTTTTTTGTGTCTGTGTGATTTGAAATTTTGCATTGTGTTTTAGTTAGCTGTTATGTCATGTTTTGACTTAGTGCATGGTGACCCATACCTTTTGAGTGTCATTAGGTCATGTAATCATGAGGTGGCAGCAGAACACATTACATGTTTACTTGTTCTGTTTTTATTATGTTTATTTTTTGTTATGTATCTGTATTTGAAACAACTTCCGCAGTTGAATGAACAATAGTTTTACATTTTCTGAACTTCTCTTGTGCCACCAACAATGAATAATGGTTGAAAGAAAAATGAAGGAGGTTTCCAATTTCTTGATGTCTAATATGTTGGGGAAATGACAAAAATATTGAAGAATTAGGAATGGAAAAGTCAGAAAATGGGGAGCAAAATGTGGCTTTACCCTCCATGAAGCAATAGCAGGGTGAACAGATGCGATATTGAATGTGAATTGCACACAACAGACACAATGTAGAAATGCTCCACAAACTAAAATTTATAGCAGCCTCCAGCCACAAGTCACAGCACAACAGCGCTATTGCACTGTTATAGCATGTGATGGATAAATATGGTTACAACTTACAATAGCTATTGTAAATATGAAGTGAAGAAACCTCTTGGGTTTTCTGGAACAGAAAGGAAGAGCTGGCCTGTGAAATTAGCCCTTGTTGTAAGTAGTATAAGCTAATTTCTCTTTTGAAATGTTATTTTGGAATTTTTATCATAACCAGTAAACTCTGAAATATAAATAAGCAGCAGCTATGTTAATGTATATTCTATGGAGAAGTGTAAGTATGTGAATACAATGATAGATATTGTAAGTAGTATAAGCTAATTTCTCTTTTGAAATGTTATTTTGGAATTTTTATCATAACCTGTAAACTCTGAAATATAAATATGCAGCAGCTATGTTAATGTATATTCTATGGACAAGTGTAAGTATGTGAATACAATGATAGATACTAACCACTAAATTAAGATTAGATATGTTAAGGGATGGTTGGAATTTGAAACAGAACTTTACTAGTTTATACATGAAGAGTGAAAAAGAGAAGAAAGTGTCTCAAGGAAATTAATTGATATACACCTTCATTTTTAGGATGCAAACAAATATCAGACATAAAAATAAATAAGTAAATTTGAAGATTTAATAGAGGAAGGATGCAAACAGTAGCAAAAAAAGCTAAACCCCAAGGCCCTGGTTATGAATTCTGATTAAGGAATAGTGTAAAAGTAGATGTTACAAAGAATAACAACAGTAAAAGAGCACTATGTGAAAATACACACACACACACACACACACACACATAGGAATGAAGTATAGAGAAAGGCAAAATTAGTAATTTTAACCTCAAAGTTTAACTTAGGTTTCAATTCAGTCTTCTAACTTTTTTATAATTCTTTTCATCTAACACCTTGGTGTTGGAACTTAATGGAGGTATCCTACATAGCTCTACTAAGTCATATTATCTGATTACATGGAAATTACAAAATAAAAAATAGGGGTCAGGGTTCCCAAGTTGAAAGTTAGGATTCTTCTTCAATTTCTGGGTTTTGTTCTGTGAATTAGGCAGCAGAAAAAAAGAATAGCATGGTACCCGACACCGGCATTGTTTTGCTTAGACTTAGAGTTTCAGATAAAAAGCATCACAAGTATAATAACAAAAAAACTTGAAACATCCAGAAATATGAAGCAATTGGAAACCTAAATTTATCAGCAAAACAATTTAAATGTTTAACTGAATAAATGGTAGTAGATATAAGTTTCATTAATTTACCTGCAAAGCCCTCCCATACATTTTACGCTTCCGAAGATTACGCAAGGCTGACGAGATCTCCTTCCTATTTAGTTCTTTCCCTTGTTCAACCCACTTATCAAGTGCAGAATCAACTGACAAACCAGGAGCATTTAAAATTGCCTTGAATAGTTCCGATTGAGTCTGTCTACCTTGTGATTTTTTCTCAGTTGGATCAATCTCAGCATCTGATAACTCCAGCTCATCGTGTGGTCTTCCACCATCCTCATCCCCATCAGACAGGTCTGCGTCAGATTCATCATTACTTCCGTGTATATCCAGCTCAGACAACCCACCCTCCAAATCATCATCATCCTCTTTCGTGCTGCTAGCACCAGCTTGCGAGGAAAGGTCACGCCTGCCCACAGCAAATTTCAGGGACACGCGACCCGTGAGGCAAAATGCGTCAGCCGACAGAAATCTACCATAAGTGATTTGACGAGACTGAGGGATACCAGCCTCATTTTCCTCACAAGTGGTTGGCACTAATTTGACACAAGAAGCACGGGTAGCTCCCGCGTTAAGTCCTTGGCTCCTACTACAATAAACAGTAAGCACAAACTAATCAGAAACAGGTGCAAAAGAATGAGCAGAGAAAAAATAACAAACAAAACCAACAGTTTCTGAGGATCATTAGCCTAATCGCACTCACAACCCTAATTCATAAAATTAGGCACATTTCACTATGATTACACATTAATCATAAAAAGTTGGTCATAAACATCGATGCGCTATGGTCGAAGAAGGGAGGTTTCACCGCTATTCCGGTAACATAAAATTGCATTTAGAATAGATGATTACTGTACTGTGTAGGGGGTGTTAAAGGAAGGTTACGTTACGAGCTAGATGATAGGAAATGAATTATTGGTAGCGATGATTGAGAAGAGAGTTCGTATTCATCGGAATTTTGAGAATATGTATCAGAACGAAAGAGAGTTAGCTAGTTACCTGAGACGAAGAGAAGCTCGACGAAGTGTCCACATGGTGAAAGCAGAGAGCGATAGAGAGAGAGAGAGTGTGAAAAATGGAAATGGAAATGAACAGAGGCTGGACGCTTAAACCCTAACTAGAAACCCTCTCCGTCTTATATCAGTTGCGCAACCCTTGCTAGACCCTCTCCAAGTAATGTATCCACTTACTTAGTCATAGAAACACTTCAATAAATTTATTTTTGGCACATACACTTCAATAAATTATAGAAACAAATTTTAATTCCTATTTATTAAAAATATAAAATTAGCCCCAAATTTTAAATTTTCTGTTAGAATATAAAACTGTAATTCTTAATTGCAATTAGAGCAGTCAAAACGGACCAGTCCGAACGTTCGGTCTGACCCACCTTGGCTCGCTTAATAGGTGGGTCAACCCAACCCGATTCACCTCTTGGTGAGTTTAAAAAATGTTGGCCCGGTCGGGCCCACCACAGGTTGATGGGTTAAACGGGTTGGCCCACTTAAAATAAAAAATCAAAAAAATCAATTTTTTTAAATAAAACAAATTCTAACACAAAATATTTTTTTAAAATAAAAAAAATTCCAGCAATATCCAAATCAATTTAAGCTACCTGCACAATATCCAAGAGGTGAAAATTAAAAAATAAAAGTGGGTCAAGACTTAAGCTAAAGTGGGCTAGGTGAGAGTTTTTTTTTTTTTTAACTTATTAACACTAACCTGCGGGCCAACTCGACTCACCACGGGTTCAACCTAGGTGAGTCGGGCCATAAGTGGGTTGGGTCAATTTTTTTAAATAATCGAAATTTTCAAATTTTTTTTAACCCACCCGGCCAAACCCATTTAATCAGAAATTGGGGAAAAAAGAAGAAGAAAGAAGTGCTTAGAAGGTTCTAACGAATAAGAGAACCGAGATTACAAAGTGTGAAAAGAAGATAATAAGATAGTAATTTTATAATTATAAAATTAAAATCATAATTGATCCCATCTCATTCCTTCTAAATTGGACGGGAAGAAAAATGAAGGTAAGTCATGAAATGAGATGAAATAAATACCATTAGGTTCCATTCCATTCACATATGATAGAAAGTACAACACCTACAAAATATAACAAATCCTCGAAATATAACATAAGTTAAATACACCTAAAACAACAAGAGTAAGACATTTCTAAGCACGAATAAACTAAGATCACACAATAGAAATGTTGTACACATTAATTACACGATGTGAGATCAACAAAAACAATATATTTACATGATAACACAAAAAAATGAAAGAGGATTAATGTTTGATGCATAAAGGATTTAAAACATCTGTAAAAAAAAAGATTTAAAACATACATACCTTTATAAAGGTTAGAAATCACACTTTGTATATATGATTGAGAACTTGATGAATAGGCTCGATATTTGGTTAGTTATACAAATTTACCATTTTCATCTTTATCTAAGTAGTATGAAGTGCTCATTAAAGTATTCATTACTTTAGAATTATCCGTTCCAAATTTTTTTAGTAGCCTTTTACAGTATTTGTGTTGATTGATGAAAATTTTATTCCTTGTTTGCTTAATTTATAGCCTAATAAAGAAGTTGAGTGCACCCATCATAATCATCTCGAATTTACTTTGCATTAGATAAAAAATAAAAAAAATAAAAAAAATAAAAAAAAAAACTCCTTTTGTGACATCCTAAGTGCTGCCAAGGTGAGAGTAATCACCAATGCAAAATAGATGGCAAAAAAAAGAATGACTTCTAATAGGCTTATAATGGGAGAAACACATGAATGAATGAAATACATATTAGAATAAGAGATGTCCAATGATTGTACATGTATAAGACTATACACTTTTGAAAAAACACTTCCTCTTAAACATTGTATACTATGCATGTTACATGTGAGAAGAATGATACAACTAGATGTTGCAATAATTTTACTTTTTAGTTTTTTTTTAAAAAAAAAAAAAACTAGTGTATGTTTGCACTAGAATTTGTAAATTTAATTTTAAGTCAACTTGATATGCAAATATACTTTGGTAAAAAAAAAAATGTATTATGTGATTTGTGTTTGATTAATACAGTATTATCTAAAAAATGATTTTGACAAAATAAATATAATGTATCAAATGATGTTAAATAAGTTATATGTAATTATTAAAAAAGACATAAATTATATAACATAATGTTAATATTATAAATTATAATAAAATGTTGCAACAAAATGTGCTAAACATTCATATGAAAATTGTAACTTAAATTTTTGTATGTTAAAAGACCATTATTTTACTACTTTGATAATGAAGTTAGCAATAATTTGCATGCTACATTCTATTTAGAAGACATGTTTCGAGGAGACCATCAAAATTAATAATAATGATCATATTTCAATTCAAGGGCTTAAGATCCTGAAATCAACTCTTAAAGTCAAAGTCACAAATTTAAATTAACAAAAGAAAAAAAAAACTAATACTACCTCCGTTCCTAAATATAAAACTCTTTTAACTAATTCACAACCTTTAAGAAAGTTGATTAATTTAGTTAATAGCATTAAATTTGTTAACAATTTGTATTATTTTTCCAAAACTATCCTTACAATTATTGGGACTCATCATTTGTCTTTCCACTTAATTACTTTCTACCTAATTAATTAATTAATTAATGAGTGTTAGTCATCTTCTCCAATCCTTATAAGAGAGAGAATGTACTTATCTTATTAATTTATAGCATTCATTAGAAAGTGATTAAGGGTATTTTGGTCAAAAAATAATTAATACAAGAGACAACTTGAAAATGGTCTTATAAAAAGGGACAAAATTTTTTTTAGAAAATAGTCTTATATTTAAGAACGGAGGTATTATAACATTTGAGATGATTGTTAGGATCAAGATGATTGAACTCTTAGTTTTTTTTTTTGTTTTTTTTGAGAGGAGAACTCTTAGTTAATAATAACAAACACAACATAAAACTATAGGTCTTTATGAGAAACTAAACATTGTGTAATACCTACATATTGTCCTATGTGAATCGTTTTACACAAGATAAGATTGAAGGCACAAGTTTACAAGTTTCTTTTGAAGTATATTATACTTTCAAGTATTTTATAAGTAAAGTGTACTCAAGAAGCTACATTAGAATTATCTTGAATCAAAAGAAAGGATTAATTATTCTGATGGTTCTCATACTTTTACCAAATTTTTAATTAGGTTTTGAATTTTTTTTCTTTTAATTGGGTCTTTGAACTTTTTTTTTAATTGGGTCCCTAAACTTTTATATATTTTTCAATTGGATCCTCCCGTCTAATTGTCGTTATGAAAAATTAATTGCAGACATCTAATTAGAGGTGCAGACATCTAATTGTTATATATTTTTCAATGTATAGTTTTTTTTTTTAAATCATTATAAAAGTCAACAATTTTAACATAAATGTCAATTTATGATTAGATAATGACATTTTTTTTTAAATTCTCAACTTATTTAAATTAAATCCATAAACTTTTGGTATTGCAAAGTCATGTTCGAGTCATGCTAGCATTGAAACAAATATGATCACCATTCGTCTCTCACTTCCTTCATAAATTATTTCAAAGTTTAACTGTTTTTGTCCTCTCAAAATATTTCCTTTTTTTTTTTCGCTACCCTCAAAATATTTCCTTAAGATCTGTCATTCCTTATAAGCAATATTACTTTCCAGCATAACCTTAAAATTGCCCAACATACCAACTAGCCCAACCAAATTTATGTAGCTTCTCAAGCCTTCCATCCATTCCTAAATTTAGTTATGTTAGATTTCATTTTAAAATCAAATGTTATGAAATAAAATTACCTAACAGATATATAAATTACTCTTCAATAATTGAAACACGAGAGACTTTTCAACACTTTGTTTTTTTTTCATTTTTAATATTAGTTCTATTTTTTTAAAGTGACCTGCACCATAACCAACTGCATTATTAGTTATTGAGATAGTTGCTTTGTTAGGCAAACATTAATTTGATTCCTTAAAATAACCATACAATATGCCTAGTCTTTCCTCTTTCCTCTTTCCACATCGAGTACTTGATCTACTCAATTTCCAAAGCAGACAAAAGAAGAATAAAATAGAAACATTGCCAATTCAAAATAATGAAATCGCGGGTATTCTGGTTCTTTTCTTGGACAAAGTGAGACCAAAATGTTACTACTTCTTTTTTTAGATAACCAAAATATTACTACTTCAAAAAAGAAATGTTTATTTTCTTTATATAATCCAAGAGGATCCATATGAGTAATCGTGAATTACTTATGCAATCATCTACAAGATAATTCACTTCTCTATTTTGCAAGAATCACAAACAAAAAATTTAATGTAATAAAACTTACGCATTTTAAGCACAAAACTAATAATTGTAAAAGAAATGTCAAAGAAGGTGTCCATTTAATTGTTTTGCACATGACATGCCATGCATTTATGATCCCCTACAAGGGATTTATTTCCAAAAGTAATCTCGCAAAAACCACGGTCCACGACTTGCCCATAACCAACCCTCATAAGGGACCTTCCCTACACATGGGTCTGCTTCCTTAAAATCAATGCTCTTAATTTTTGGCTCCCAAATCCAAATATCCAATTGTCTAAAACTAATATATAATATAATTTTTTAGATCTTCCTTCCGTGGGTTTTCTAATTCTCATCTTGGACAAAGTATAAAACCAAAATAGTACTTCACTAACCAATGTTTTTATTTTCTTTATATACTCCAAGAAGAACCGTGTGAGTAATCTTAAATTACTCTTACAATATATTGAACGATCATTTACAAGATAATTCACTTCTCTAAGTTACAAATATCTCAAACTACAATTTCAATGTGATAAAGCTTATCCATTTTAGGTACAAAACCAATTATTGTAGAAGAAATTATAGTATAGCACCTATACGGTGTACAGTATAATTAAATTAAAAAATCAATTTATATTATATCAATATTTTTATTGGATCATCTATTTTTATTATATATTTAAACTTGTTTGAGATTATATGACTAAAAATGTCGGATACAACACAAAAATAAGAAATAAAGCTTAATATGATTGTTTGGAAATAAGAACAAAACAAAAAAAATACCAAGTTTAAGTATATTAAGATTGAGATAAAATAAGAAAAATCTTCTTAAAATATATCTCAAAATTGTAGATTAAAAAAAATAAGAAAAGAATTCATATAACTATAACTGGAATTGAGATAATGTATCCTAAGAAAATAAATCAAATAAAAAAGAGATAAATGAAGCAAAATTATTTTATTAAATGGAATATATATATATATATATATAATTTAAATATTTAAATAATATGATGTTATATTTATTTGTTGATTTCACGTCATATAAATTATATATTGTTGTATTTGTGTTTTGAATTTAGGTTTAGGGTTTAAAATGCATAATGGGTCACGGCCCAAGATATGTTAGATCAACCCAAATCATATGAGGTTGACCAAGGTCAACACCACCCAAGTACAAGATTTCTAACCCACCTCAAAATGAAGCATCACAGATTCACAATAATGCAACATGAGCTAACTATCTTCACTGTCTCATATTAATATATTAACAAGAAATGATTGTAATTTTTCTTGAAGTCTTTTTTTTTAAATATTTTTTTAACTATATGATCAAATTATATACACTAGATTTTTTGACCTGTGCATTGCACGAGATAAACAAAAAAAATTTATTTACACTTTGTATTATATGTAATGTAATTTTTTATATTTTTTATTCATATTTTAATAAAAAAAATATTAATTCTCATTTGTTATATTTTTTTCATACTTTTCATGTTTGTCAAATAAAATATTCAATAAATAATTTAAATCAGGAAAGAGACAGCTATAAAAAAATATATTCAAATTAAACTTATTATAACAAAAAAAATATAATTTTACCATAATAATTTATATATTAATATGACTTCAGGTAAATTGTTCATCCCATAAATTAAGTGAAAATTTCTACTTGCTTTTCTATATAAAAAAATTCACTATGTGATATATTTTATATATAATTTTTATTTTAATATATTGGCACATACATATCAATGTCTAAAAGAAAATTAAAATTTGTCCAAGTAGAAAAAAATCATGAATAATTTATTTAAGTGAGAAGATAATAAATAAACGAATAATTATTTGCTTTAATTTGAGACACTAATTTTTTGTTGAGAAAATAATATTGATTATGTTGATTTAATTTGATTTTTGTTATGTAATTAAATATATATTAATTGTGAAAAATAAATTTTAACTTTGATTGGAGAAAAATCTTTAGTAAAAAAGTTTATCCCTGTGAATTTAGTATAAATTTGTCTACTTGTTTTTATAAAAAAAATTCAATCCCATGTGTTATATTTTATATGGTAAGTTAAATGTAAATTTCTTTTGATACTTTCATGAAAAATATTCAACCCCGTTTGTTATAATTTTTCATACTTTCTACGTTCATAAAATAAAACATTCAAAAAATTATTTAAATAAGTAAAGAAACAACCATAAAAAATATATTAAAATTTAAATTAATATAATAAAAAAAATTCACCTTAATAATTTAAATATTAAGGTAACTTTTGGTAAATTGTTCATCCCCGTGAATTAAGTGAAAAATTCTACGTGCTTTTATAAGAAAAAAATATTCATCCCTATGTGTTATATTTTATATATAATTTTTATTTTAAAATATGACATATACAAATAATGTATAAAAGAAAATTAAAATTTGTCCAAGTAGAAGAAAAACATGAATAATTTATTTAGTAAGAAGATAATAAATAAAAAACAAATAATTATTTGCTTAAGATTAATTTTAGATACTAATTTTGTGTGGAGAAAGTATTAGTAATTATGTTTTATTTAATTTTATTTTTTATATGTGATTAAACATATTGATTATGTAAAAAAAAAAAAAATTTGATTGAAAAAAAAATCTTTAGTAAAAAAGTTTACCCCATGAATTCAGTTTAAATTTTCCTATTTATTTTTATAAAAAATGTTCATTCTAGTGTGTTATATTTTACATATTTTATATGATAAGTTAAGTCTTAATTTTTCTTCATACTCTCATGAAAAACATTCATCCCTGTTTGTTATATTTTTTTCATACTTTCTATGTTCATAAAATAAAATATTTAATAAATTATTTAAATCAGGAAAGAGACAACAATAAAATAATATAATTTCACCATAATAATTTAAATATTAATGTGATTTATGATAAATTGTTCATTCCCGTGAATTAAGTGTAAATTTTCTACTTAGTTTTATAAAAAAAAACACACACAAATTAATCCCTTCATGTTAAATTTTATATATAACTTTTATTTTAATATTTTGGCATATACATATCAAAGTATCAAAGGAAATTAAAATTTATCCGGCTAGAAGAAAATCTTGAATAATTTATTTAATTGAGAATATAATAAATAAAAAAATAATTATTTGCTTAAAGATTAAGTTTTGACATTAGTTTTGCGTAGAGAAAATAATAGTGATTATGTTGATTTTAATTTGGTTTTTGTTATGTAATTAAATATATATTAATTATGTAAAAGAAATTTTAATTTTGATTGAACAAAAATCTTTAGTAAAAAAATTTTTCGCCGTGAACTTAGTGTAAATTTTTCTACTTGTTTTAATAAAAAAATGTTCATCTCGTGTATTATATTTTATATGTTAAGTTAAGTCTAAATTTATCTTGATACTTTCATGAAAAATATTTACCCTCATTTGTTATATTTTTTTTTATACTTTCTATGTTCGTAAAATAAAGCATTCAAAAAATTATTTAAATCAAGAAAGAGACTGCCATGAAAAAAATACATTATAATTAAAATATTATAATAATTTTTTTTTTACCATAATAATTTAAGTGACTTCAGGTAAATTATTCATTCCTGTGAATTAAGTGAAAATTTCTACTTGATTTTATAAGAAAAAAATATTCATCCCTATCTATTATATTATATATATATATATATATATATATATATATTATTTTAAAATGTTGACATGTACATATCAATGTATAAAAGAGACTTAAAATTTGTCCAGGTAGAAGAAAATCATAAATAATTTATTTAAGTGAGAAGATAATAAATAAAAAATGAATAAATATTTGCTTAAAAATTAATTTTAGACACTAATTTTGTGTGGAGAAAATTATAGTGATTATGTTGATTTAATTTTATTTTTGTTATGTACTTAAATATATATTAATTATGTAAAACAAATTTTAATTTTGATTAAAAAATGTTTAGTAAAAAAGTTTATCTCATGAATTTAGTGTTAATTTTCCTACTTGTTTTTATAAAAAAAAGTTCATCCCGTGTGTTATATATAATAAGTTAAGCTTGAATTTCTCTTCATACTTTTATTAAAAATATTCATCACATGTGTTATAAATGTAAACATTATTTTTATACCAAAACTAATTTACTTACAGTAAACATTTCTTTGAATTTTGTGTATCTTCAGTGAATGTTTTTTTTTAATGTAATTGATAAATTGACATAAAAAATACAAATATGTTGCTGTTTTGAGTGGAAAAGTATTTTCTTTTGAGATCCCAACAAAAAAAATATAAAAAATGCCCCTATTTTGGGCAGGAATTTATTTCTTTTTGAGACTCTAACACTATTACTTTTATATATATAAAGATTATTTTATTTCGTACTTGATTGTATACAAAATTTCATAACTAATATTAAAATTAATATATTAACACTAAAAAAAAGGTAATATTCATTTACTAATTATTTTGATTCAAATAATTTTAATCATAAAATTAAGAATACTGGTAATTAAAATTCAGTACCAAAATTAAATTATAGATAAATTTAATAAAATTTATTATAATTATAATTCATATTAAATGATGAATGAAATTAAGCTCCATATTGATGCATGTTATGATTAAAATGGAGACAAAATTAATTATCATTAAATTTTCTAAATAAATAATATTTATATAAAGATTTGTATTTATATTAATTGATTCATTAAAATGTTTCAAACTTCAAATATCACACTATTATACCTCACATTTAGAAAATTTCCTTATGTAAACCGGTGCAATTATTAAATTCACGTAAATATATTTAATTTTTAGCTACAAATGTCAATCACATTTAAAGTTTTAGCAAATTAAAACAAAATTCCTAATTTTAAATTGACTAATAATAATTACCATCTTAATAATTGTTAATTATATTTCAAAAATTTTAATAAATGTTATTCCTCTAATAGTATATGACAATTTAAATTCAAAAATCTTAATAAATGTTTTTCTTGTTAGGCCAGCCATCTAGGTCCAAATTTGTGTAAATTAATTATTTCATTAAATTAAAATTGTCTTAATTTTTAAATTAAGATTGTATTAATTTTACACGATAATATTTAATAGCGAATTTTAAAATATTTAATAATTAATATAAGATAAGATTTAATTTCAAAATTTACAAATTTAATTGAAATTTTTAATATTACCAATTATTAATATCAACTTTAAATGTCTTAATTAAGTTGATTCCTTTGATTAAGTTATATAAGCATTCCAGTCATTAATATTTATATTTCAAAAATCTTAATAAATGTTATTCCTTTGATGGTATATGACAATTTAAATTCAAAAATCTTAATAAATGTTTTTCCTGTTAGGACAGCCATCTAGGTCCAATTTTTTTAATTTAATTAATTTATTAAAATGTCAATAATAATAAAATATGAAATTATTTGTTAGGATTTTGACATTTATTCTAATTACAATTCATATTAAATGATGACTGAAAGTAAGCTTCATATTGATGCATGTTATGATTAAAATGGAGCCAAAATATTAATTATCATTAAATTTTCTAAACAAATAATATTTTTATAAAGATTTGTATTTATATTAATTGATTCATTAAAATGTATAATGTAAGTACCTATCTAACCTTAAAAAAAGTGAAAAACATAAAATTACAATGTTACCATCCCGACTACTTTTATTATTATAATTATAAAGAAAGATTTTTTTGGTTCTACATATAAAAGATTAAAGCGAGTGAACAAAATAATTCCGTTTTACATTATAGTAGAACATAAACACGAAAGAAGGGTCTTCATTTGATTATTTTAGTGATGCAGCACACGTTTATAAGCCCCCACACGGGATTTTTGAGTTCTAGAAGAAGGAGTCCCACATGACCAACCCTCACAAGGGAAGGGACCCTCGATTCACATGCCCCTGCTTCCTTAAAATGAACGCTCCTGATCTGGCCCCCAGAACGCATCTGGGCCGTCCAAATTAAGCAGACAGAAGGGTGGGTGAGTGTGTCCCACCTTTGTCCTCCAAGTAGGGGGACATGTTGCTTTAAAGTCGCTGTTGCTGCTACCGACACGTCTTTGTCCATAATTTGTGCATTGAATTTTAAAAACACTCACACACCTTCCAGCCTGCCACCTTCTTTATTTCCAACTTTCCTATAAACACAACCTTGCATTTCCAACTTTCCCACATTATTAACATCTCAACTCAACACCAATATATAATATACATTACCAGTAGTGGAATTCAACTCTCAAGAAGCCTAGCTAGTTTCTATATTGTGTACCACAAACTGTTGCAACTGAGTGAGGGCTTTGCAATTTGCATAGAGGACAAGTATTAAGGTTTGAAATATTTTGGCTGGCTAGTTTGGTGGTGGGATTGAATGATGGAAAGCAGAGTGGTATTTGAGAATGATCTGAACCTCAAGGCAACAGAGCTAAGATTGGGGTTGCCAGGGACAGAGGAAAAGGAGGAGAAAACAGTGCATGGTATTAGAAACAATAAGAGGCAAGTGCGTGAACCTTCTGAAGAGTCTGTTTCCATTTCCAAGGCCTCACATGACCAACATGTGGAGAGTGATACAGCCCCTCCTGCCAAGTAAGTTTACTCAAGTTTTCAAGAATCATGTGTTTTCTGTTTAAGGTAGTTAGGGTAAAAATTAACATATTAATTTATCAAAAATATTAGTAGTTTGTGATTGGATGAGTGTATGACCTATTTTTGTCTAATTCTATATCTTCCTTGAACATCTTTATATGGTAAATATATATATTTTTAATATATTAAACATATGTATTTTTTATTTAATATTTTTTTTTTATAAAGAAATAGGAGAATTAATAGAATTATTAGTAGGATAATATAGTCTTATTGTTTTTTAAGAACTTGTTATGTTGTTTGGATCTTTTGAGCTAAATGGATTGAATGTATTATTGGGATGGCAGAGCAAAGATAGTGGGGTGGCCACCAATCAGATCATACAGGAAAAACAGCCTGCAGGAGGGTGAGGGGGATGGGATCTATGTGAAAGTGAGCATGGATGGAGCCCCTTACCTCAGAAAGATTGACTTGAAAGTCTATAGGGGCTATCCACAACTACTCAAAGCTTTAGAGACCATGTTCAATTTGACCATAGGTGAGAGATCAGGAAATTTCATTTGCTTTTGTCTACAGCCCTCCATTGTCTTTTTGTTGTGTGGTGAATGAAAATAATTAACCTGAACTGGGTTTTCTTGTTTCAGGTGAGTACTCTGAAAGAGAGGGTTACAAGGGCTCTGAATATGCACCTACATATGAAGACAAGGATGGTGACTGGATGCTAGTTGGAGATGTTCCATGGGAGTAAGTTCACTCTCTCTCTCTTTCTCTGTTTGTGTGTTTTGTTCATATGTCTAGTTTGTCTCTTAGCTATACACATATTCTCAACCTCACAGAACTTGCTTTTTATTTGTTTTCTGCAGCATGTTTATGACTTCCTGCAAAAGGCTGAGAATCATGAAAGGCTCAGAAGCTAGAGGACTGGGTTGTGGTGTATGAGAAACAACTAATTTAATTACTATGGTTATGATGAGGAAAATCATTCTTTCAGCTTAATTCGGTTCTTGGAACTAAGGGATGTTGAATCAATGCTTGCTATCACCATGCCAATCTGGAGGACTCTAAAGTAGGGAGATGCAAGACTCTTTCTACAAGTTTTGTCAATATTTCTGCTTATTTTAGCATATGTGATGGGGTGCTATGTGCTGTTGTTTCCATTGAACCCTTTCAACGAGCAACCTCATAGAAATTTGCCTCGAATGAAGTTTCTGGACAAGAAGAGAGATAAAAGGGATTGATTTCTTCATCCAAGTTTTTCTTTTTTCTTTTTTCCACACACAAAAATATAGTATAATACATCAAATATTCATGTAATACTTTGCAATTCAATGGACAAAAAATTAACCATATGCATGCATGTTTAAATTTGGTGGATGATGTAAAAGTAACTTTTAACCTGATTTTAGATAAATATTTGGTTATTTAATTGAGTTTATGTTAAGGAATTGATTTTAGGCAAGTGTGTTTAAATTTATGTTGGTTGATCTAAAATCATGAAATATAAATTAATTAATGTGATTGTAAATTTTTACTTCATGTTGAGAAATTGATTATGATGAGTTTAAATCATCAGTTTGGTTTGAATTTTAAAATTACAAACTTAATGACATCGATTCGGGTATTGTATTTGGGTATGTGGAACCAGAACCAACTTGAACCTATATAGTTTTAGAAAATTCTTCAATTTTTATGTTTATTATTTTATAATTCTAAAAATTTTATGTTGTGTAATTCTATAATTCTAACTTTTGAAATTACTGACTAGTTTTCTTTCATTTTATCAGAATTTAATAATTTTTTCTCTAGTTTTTCTTTTCTTAATTTTCCATAATTTTATTATTTTTATTAGTTGACGCAATAATCCAATCCGAATCATCCCAAATATGATATGATTAAGTTGGTCAAATTCATGTTACAAAAATTTAAAGAACTAGATCCAACTCAAACCGGTTACTAACATTTATCAATTTAAATTTAAGTATTTCTTAGACTCAAGTTATTCATATTCGTGCATATTTAGTATAAACACTTATTTAACATCTTATTTCTCTCTTTCTCTCCTATCATATCACCTATATCAATGCTCTCCCCTCCTACCTCCCCCTCTTTTGTGTCTCTCTAGCTCTTATGGTGTAAACCAGCTAGCTCTTAATGTCCACAAAAATATTATTCAAAAATTTATACTTACTTTTATTATTAACTTGTTTTTAAAAGAAAAAACATAAATATAAAGCATTTTATTTCAATTTTTTTAGCTAAAATTTAATTTAATTTTTATTTAAAATAATTTTATAAACGAAGAATCCCACACACATGATATGTAGTGTGCCACATCCAGATTCTCTTGCTCTTCATTTCTTATTTACTCTCAAATATGTTTCATAATATGCCATTTACAATTCTTTGAAGAAGAAAAAAAAGATGATTTGGCTTATGGCCAAGGAAAATCATCACGGGTTGAAGCGGATATGATCCATCCCAGAAAACATGTTATGGTATCGTCCTTTTGAAATATATGGTTATCAAAATTTGACATCTTTGATTATAAAGAACCAAAGAGAGATCGATAATCATCCCCGGGAAATGTTCTTTATTGTAATAATAATATTAATATTAATTGGTCTTATCATCACCAATCCCACCTACACACAAACCCCTACGCATCATGGAATTGAGTTGTAAGTCAAATCAAACTGAAATTGGGGTTTGTTACATATAGATATAGATTAGGCATATGTAGTGAGGTTAGGGAATAAAATTAATTGGTTGTTGACAAAATAATCTTAACAGGCTTTATTAAACATTTGATCAAGAAAATAAAAGATAATGAACAAACGAAGCAAACAATATAGAAGATATATAGTACATAGTACATCCTTAAAAAATTAGAAAACCAGGATTTAATTCAGATGATGTTTGTCACAGCTTCTTTTCTTTCTTTCTTTTTTCTGGGTACAAATGTACAATAATAATAGATCTATGAAGCAATGAGGCTAGGGAGGAAAATGAATTATGAATGGGACTTTGGGAGGTAAGGAATGTTATCAATACCTTTTTTCTTATCTTTTTTATTTTATTACACGATCATTTTTATTAGTTGAAATTTTTGGAAGTTTCATTAGTTTAAAAATGAATCATACTAAATGAGAAATAGAACTCACATATTCAGTGATCCTTCATGAATTTCATTTAATGAGAAAGAAAATGTAAAAAAGAAAATATCAGGACAGGAGAATGCATTAACCTTTCACTTGCAAGGTACTGTATTAGAGTATTAGCAGTCCTTTTTTTTTTTTTGGGAATCTTTTTTTATAGCACGCACAGATCAGAGGTTTGACTTGTAGTAAGGAACAAGAACAGGCAAGATTTACTGTAGATCTTGTTCGTCTAGAAATAATGAAAAGCTGAGCCAGTCCATTATTTCATATCTATAATCACTGATAACTTCATAGTTCAAAAAGCTAAAGTGTCATATGTTTTTGTATGGTAAAGCTGAAGCATCTGATTGACTTTCTACGGCAAAAGATGTGCACACGAACGTGGGTTTCCCCCCCCCCCCCCCCCCCCCCCCCCCCCCCCACGTATATGGGATAATTTTATTTCAAAATTAGTAAGTAACTGTAGAATTTGAATAAATTTTCAAAATAAGGTATTTTTTTTTAAAATACTATCAGTTTTGTCAATGATTAATATTTGTCGGAAAACTTAGTTGACTATGTTTAGTCTAGTCTTTTCTCCTAATTACGTTTTTGTTCATTTACAAGACTCAAACTTAAAATATTTTTCAAGACATTCGAATTCAGTTTAACTTGAATTTAACGTAATGTAGTGATTAGTTGCGATTGTGATCTAGAAGTGAGGTCATTTTTTTGGTATACTACAAATATTCTCCATTAAAGATAATAATATTCAAGTTAGGAGACAAAACTCTCCAACCGAGTATTTAACGCACTTGCATACTCAAGACTGGCTCAAAATTACTAGTTAAGTTAGAATAATTTCATACTAGTTCATTTACTCGTTCGATGGTAAAGTGAGGTCATAAGTGTGCATATTATAAGAAAATAATAATAAAATAAATGAAATATTTGATAAGAAAATTGTATATGTTTTTTTAAGAAAGAAAATTGTATATGTTAATCACCATTTTTGTGTTATGTTATTAAAAAAAAGGTAAAATATGTTTTTGGTCCATGTACTTTCGTTCAAAATTGGTTTTAGTCCCTGTATTTTCAAATCGATTATTTTAGTCCTCAAACTTTGAAAAATATGTTAATTTAGTCCATTAACAACATTAACATTGATAAAGGAGAATGATTAAATTCACATGTTTTTTAAAAGTTTGAGGATCAAAATAGTTGATTGGTAAGTACAAGAACCAAAACCAATTTTGAATGAAAATATATGGATAAAAAGCATATTTTACCTAAAAAAAACATGAAATGAATTCCTTGATCCTACTAACAATTTCATTTATTTTATTATTTCCCTCTCTATCATGCTTGTTTTATATTTAAAAAATAACAAATCATCAGTCATTATTTAAATTTACGACTTCATTTTTTACATTGTCACCCACAATCACGACTTATTAATTTTGAAAAATTATTCAAATTCTACGCCAATTTAATAATCTATATGTTATATAAAACACAGTTGTTGACTAGGACTAGTAGTCCACATGCTGCATTCTGGTGAACTGTGTTTTATATAATATATACATAGATATAGATAGATAAATAGATAGATATATAATCAATCAATTAATTATTGATTAGCACAATAACAATCTTAATATTTATAAGACATTTAATATATTATTATTTTTCTTTCTAGATTTAATATTTTAATATATATTATAATCAATTATTAATTAGCACAATTATAATCTTAATATTTATAAAGCAATTTTAAAATTTTATTGAAAGTAATTTTAAAGTAATTAAAGTAATATTGATTTTCACTAATTATTATTATTGGACATGATTTGCAAAAACGGATTTAAATATTCTGATTGGTTTGATTTTAAAACCCAACAAAATCTATTTTATTCGTTGTCTTTTTGACAATTTTTGGCCAGTGACATGATCTTTCAGAGCTATTGTTGGTAAAATTTCTTAGGTTAGTATTTTTTATAACTTTTCATTTAAGATATTTACTCAGAATTATTATACTAATTTGTTTCCTTCTTTCCACATAATTCCTACAACATTTGTTCGAGAATGAGAACACGTAAATGCTTATAAATAAATTATGTTACTTAGTATATGAAGACGATGACAATTTGTTGTATGAGTATGAAATACTGGAGAAGGTGGACATAGATGGACTGGGTATTCTCTTGGGAGTGGTTGGATGTATTCCATAGAAAAAAAATCCACAAAAGATAAAAGTTGCAGTTCAAAAATTTTCAGCATAGAAACTTTCTTTTGATTGAAGTTTCCTAGGTTGAATAATAAGTTTATCTTTGTATGCTTATATAAAACATGTAATATGATTTTTTATTATCTATATTCAAAAAGAGCCTTGCTAATTGGTACGAAATATACTTGTATGAAAGCAGAAGAGAAATTTGAACCAATCACGGTTGTAAGACCATACATGGTGGAGTCAGTTAAAATTTTATCTCCAATAAAATTTTTCCAAATACAGTTTGTGCAATTCGTATGTAATTATTTCGTACTATATATCTTTTTCCATTCAAAAAATATAAATAAATGCTTCTAAATTTTGTTTTTGTTATATTTTATTTTTGCTTTGCATTATATCTTGAATTTATTCATGAAAATATAAATGAATTATTAAAAAATATAAATAAATGCTTTTAAGTAGGATTGATTACATTAATAATTGGGTTAAATCATATATTGGGTTATTTTAATAGAAATTATTTGTGTGTCTACTAACAAAATTTGACAAATCAAACCATTAATACTATAACCATTAAATTGAGATCAATACAATATATACTTCCTCTTATAACTCTTTTAATTTCAAATTTATTTATTTATTCGTTTAAGTTTATTTCTTAACGAATCTCACACATTTTTTTATTTTGATTTTTATACAAATAAATTAATGAACAATTATTTACACACAAATCAATTATGGACAATTATGACAAACAAATATAGATTTTTTTTTTTTTTACTTTTTCTTATGATTGATGAATCAAAATTTGAAATAAACGATTAATTTAAAATGAACCTTTAATTTTGCCATAAATATGTGCTCTATTAATTTATTATCATATTAATTTTTTATTATCATTCTGTTTATTTAATTATTATACATGTTATCAATTTCAAATAATTTAATAGCATTTTATTGGACCAAATTTAAAATAGATGATTAATTTAAAAGGCTTAAATGCAATTTTGGTCCCCTTATTTTGCACAATCCGCAATTTTAGTCCCCCTATTTTAAAATAAAGATATTTAGTCCCTCTATTTTGCACAATCCGCAATTTTGGTCCCTCTATTTTAAAATAGAGACATTTAGTCCCCCAATTTTGTAAAATCCACAATTTTGGTCCCTCTATTTTAAAAAAGAGACATTTAGTCTTCCAATTTTGTAAAATCCGTAATTTTGGTCATTCCATCAAATTGAAAGCATTGACCATTAAAAGATTAACGTCAACCTTGACGTGGCCCAAATATAGTGATGTTATACAAATTTATTTGTTTAGTTTTTAATTATTCTAAATACTGAGTAGAATAATTGATGAAAAATATATTTTAAAAAAAGGTAAAATAATTTATTTTAATGGTCGAGAGTAGTCGTAAGTCCTAATATGAGAATCACAAGTCTTAATAATTTATTTTAAACAAATTCCACGTCACTAAAGCACATACCACATCGTAGTAAACATTAATCTCTTAATGATCAACGCTTTTAATTTGACGAAAGGACAAAAATCACGGATTTTACAAAATTGAGGGATTAAATGTCTTTATTTTAAAATATGGGACTAAAATTGTGAATTATGAAAAATGGAGGGACTAAATATCTATATTTTAAAATAGGGGGACTAAAATTGCGGATTGTGCAAAATAGAGGGACTAAATGTCTCTATTTTAAAATAGAGGGACTAAAATTACGAATTGTGTAAAATAGAGGGACCAAAATTGCATTTAAACCAATTTAAAACTAACTATTAATTTGACCTAAATATGGAATCATCATTTATCAGAATTGAATTTGACCAAAATATTTCATTGAATTTTCTTATAATTTTCATCTTATTATTGTTATATAATTTTATTTGTCTATATATAGAATTTTTTTTACTTCAACAAAATAACATTGTGACATTTAAATTTATAGTTGTATTATAATGTTTTTTAAAATGATTTGTATAATAAAATAAACACATCCAATTATCTTTTATTATTTTTATTAATTAATAAGTTCCTTATTGTGGAAATTTAAATTAGTTTTAGATATTTTTTAAGTAATATAACAAATTAACAACAATGTCAACATACTTTATACATAAAAAAAATTCATTCACTCCTTAATAAATCCATGCATCGCATGGGTACTATCTAGTTTTGAAATAAAATTACCTCACATCCATTAAAAAAAAAAACTAAGAAAGTGCATGCATCATATAGTGGTTTTTTAAGGACGAATGCATTGTATAGTTTAAACTCTATTAAAATTAGAGTTTAATAAGTGTGTATTATATTAATGTAAATTCTTATACCGTTAATTAATTAAAAAATTATGATGAAAAAATATAATTGGGAGGAGAGACTTCATTAAAGAATCTATTTTCACATTACACTTGTTGCTTATAAAAAGGATAGAAGGCAATATTACATAAATCAAAATACATATATATTTTTAATATTGATTCTACGTAATCAATTTACTATACGTAAATAAAAAATTATACGTAAATTGATTATAATATTATAATCAATAAATCAGCAAAAAAAAAAATTATAATCAATTTATTATACTATTTTTTTCAAAACATAATTATTGTGCAAATATATATTCTAAATCAAATTTATTTTTATTATTTTTATTATTATTATTATTATTATTATTATTATTATTATTATTAATAATAATAATAATAATAATAATAATAATAATAATAATAATAATAATAATAATAATAATAATAATAAAAGTGTTGTTACTTGGTCAATTTCGAACAATGTATATTCTGTTTTAAAATTAAGGTCGTTATGATTAATATATGTTAATTGAGGTAATTAAGATTATTTTAAAGTAAACTAATTAAATTAATTATATTGCAGTAAAAAAATAAATTAATTATATTATTTTAATTAAATTAGAATAATTACAATCAATATATATTCTTCTTTTTCTTTCCTTCGACCATCCTTGCGCGCATCATTCTTTTGTGTTTTCTTTTAGTCTATTGTTGGTTTTTCTTGTAAAGGTATACCATTAAAATAAAATAAGGAAGAAATTATAGGTAAGTTCATGTTTCTCTTTTCTTTCTTTATTATTTTTGACTTAAATATATTTTTAATCTTTTAAATGTCATATCACACTTTACCTCTGCTTCAATTTGTGCCGACCCACTTTCGGGCTCTCGGATCTCAGCAACTAAAAAATTGTCACACCATTCTCTCGCCAGAATTGCCTGAGTCACAGGTCGCACCACTGCGAGCCCCCATGGTTTCCTGCGACAAGAAGGAAGGACCGCACACCGCCTTAATTTCTCTTTTGTCAAGCACTGAAATAGTTGCCGCACGCACACTGCTGAGACGGCACATCCCTCCTCCACCGTAAAACCCCATCCTCGTTTCTACCCAACTTCGTCCTCAACCATTGTGTAACACCCCCTTTCGTGGCACCATGTTGAAGAAGGATGTTTGCCTCAGCAAGATGACTTATTTTCAGGGATTGGTGGAATTAATGGATTCAAAGAGATAATGCACCGCTTCTCTAATTTGGGCAAATTGAAGGAAGTTTCTGATTCCATCAATAGTTGTAACCACCGCTTATCTATTTTTGAAAGAAGCTTTCTCACATTTCTCACATTTTCGTTTTTATATACAACTGTAATAACCCGTGCCTTGCACGGGTGTTAAGATTAAAATGTATACTTTCTTCATTTTTTTATATGTTTTTTAACGTTGTTATGTAAAAATTAAGAAATATATTAAAAAAAATTTATTGTAATAAAATATTTGTAGGATTTCTTATTTTATCCTTTTACAATATTGAACTTTGTAAATAATAGATAAATAGAAACAAAATTTTTCAAAATATCTAAAAATTAAAAAGGAATGGAGGGAGTACTTTTTATATTATTGTAATTATTTAATATATATTTTCATCATTTTTTATTTTATATAAATATATATTAATAAATATGTATATAAAGTATTTAGCTAATATAAAATAATTATAAATATTGATACATATTCAAATGATTTTATATTCACGCATATCTTATATTAGTTTAATTTATATAAAGGTGTGTTTTAAAGAATATTTTCTTTATAAATATACTCGCATTTGTATAAAACTTAGATTAAATTAGATTATATTAGAAATATACATAATTTTAATAAGAGATATTAATAATAAAGAAAAGTTTCTTTTTTCTCAATGATAAAGAAAAGATAAGATGACGTTTAAATAATAATTTTGTAGCAGTAAAAAAAAAATTGCTACTCTCATTTTATTTTGGCTAATAATAATTTATTGATTCCTAATTTTGTTCTCTAGTAAAGTAAATTGTGTAATGAGTTTTAAATAAATAATATTCAAATATTTATAATATTAATTATTATTATTATTGTAAAAAAAAGTTGTAAATTAATTCTAAACATATAGTCTAATTTATATAAAACATTAATTAGATTTAAATTAATTTTAAGTATAAAAAATTCAACCTTATAATATAAATATTAATCAACAAAATTTTTTATTTATGAAATTATTTAAATTTATTTTATACGACTTTTAACTAAAAATAATTTTGTAGCGATTTAAAGTAAAAATAAATTTAGTTAATTAAATTATAATTAATTTTAATAAGTAGTAAGTAATCCTACTACATAAATTTGAGAAACTTTCGGAGGACACATGTCAAGTCTTACTAGCGGTTGCCTTTAAACTGTTCATTTAATAGTATATATCCCATTTTGTCCTTCCACGTTTTTATTTTTGTTGTGATGATTTGGGTTTCATTCTCATTTACCTACCCGTGGCCCATGTGATATACCTAGAGCTGTCAAAATTGGCCCGGCCAGACGGGCCAGCCCGATGGCCCGTCAGGCCAGGCCGGGCCAGGCTAAAAAAAATTGACCTAAAAAAAAGAAGGCTAATTTGGCCCGGCCTAACGGGCCAAACGGGTCAGGCCGGGCCTAAAAATTCTTGACCAAATACCTTTCGGGCCTATTTGGCCCGACCTTTTTTTTATTTTTTTTAATTTTTTTCTTTTAAAATTAGGTTAATTTAAACAAAAAAAATAAATGGGCCAATTAGGCCCGGCCTAACGGGCCAGGCGGGGCCTAAAAAAATTTGGCCTACAATACATTCGGGCCAGGCCGGGCCAGCCCGTTTCAGCAACTTGGCCCGGCCCATTTGACACCTCTAGATATACCCCTCTCATCTCATGGTATACATAAATATAAGTTCTAATATTTAGTTATATATATATATATATTTATTTATTTATTTATTTATAGAGGAGAGATCCACTTACTCCAAGAGTAAGTCTAAGAGAGTTACTATTCATCCTCACATTTTATTTTTTTGAAATCAAATGGTTAGGATTACTTACTTATTACAACCATTAGATTTCAAGAAAATGGATGGTGGAAATGAAGAGTAATTCTCTTAAACTTATTATTGGAGTAAGTGGACCCCTCCTCATATATATATATATATATATATATATATATATATATATATATATATATATATATATATATATATATATATATGACATCTAGCTTAAAAATAAGTTATCCTGTCTGAGTTAATATATTGTTAGTGAGACACAATATTTGAGTTAATATTATTATTAGTATTATTATTAACATTATTATTATTAAATGTATTTGTTTTAAGTAATATTAACATTTGATTTTCCATATCTTAAATGTATTTACTTTTATTTAATGGAACTGAACAATTGAACAATACTATCTCTATTCCTATTTATAAGACCCTAGTTAGAAGTAGTGTTTGTTCATTTTTATAAGACACAATGCACAATGTCTCATGCATCAATTATTTTTTGACTAATTAAGATTAAAATTAAGATTAAGATTTTAAAAATCATAGTCTATGAGATATATAATTAACGATATATCTACAATGTACACCAATAATTAATAATTAAAATTTTATATTTTAATTATAAATAATTCTTTATATATCAACCAATTATTTATATTGCACAACAATAATTAATAACTTAAAATTATTGTGTAAAAAATAATTTAAAAATTATTATACTTTATGATACATGATTGGTATGTAGTACAAAATTCTTATTATTTTTAGTTCATAACTCCTAATTTAAATTTCCACAAATCTTTAAATGTTTAAAATTTAAAATATTTTATAGCATTCTCCACAATAGATTTTGTGCATAACATGCATAGCTTGAATTTAGATTTTAATTTAAAAAAAATATAGTTAAAAAATCATTTCATAAAAATATTTTGTTTTTATTTTTTTTATTGTAACAAAGAACTCTTACTTTAGATTGCTTGAAATATTATTTAACAATAATTATTTAAATTACTATATTACCTAAAATATAATTGATTTTTTACTTCTCTCATTTATTGTACTAGATTTTTGACCCGTGCGATACAGGGGATAAACAAAAAGTTTAAACATATTTATTTGGATTTTATTTTTTAGGGTTTAATTGTGAAAATGAGTATAGACGTTTGGCAAAGAATATGATAGTTTTTTTTTTGTATCTAATTGATGCCATAATTTAATCTTAAATGTATTTACTTTTATTTAATGGAACTGAACAATTGAACAATACTACCTCTGTTCCTATTTATAATACCTAGTTAGAAGTAGTATTTGTTCATTTTTATAAGACCCAATGCACAATGTTTCATGCATTAATTATTTTTAGACTAATTAAGATTAAAATTAAGATTAAGATTTTAAAAATATAGTCTATCAGATATATAATTAACTATATATCTATAATGTACACCAATAATTAATAATTAAAATTTTATATTTTTATTATAATTATTTTTTAATATAAATTTAAGAAAATATTTATATTTTTAAAATATTTTATAAAATATTCATTAACAATATGTACTCGTGCATTGCACGGTCACCTACTCTAATGAAAAAAAATAAAAAATGAGAGAAGAATCACAGTGAACAATTATATTTTATTTATTGATGATTGATGATATTAGAAAGATAGATTAGATTAGATTTTGAAATTTAAAATAAATTAAAATTTTTAGACCTATTAACCTTGTTTAGAATTTTAATTTTAATTGGATTGGATAAATGGGCTTTGTGAACCCGAACCAACCGCCCTTGATAACCGTTCCTCAAATCACCCTTTCCCCTCCTATATATATATATATATATATATATATATATATATATATATATATATATATATATATATATATATATATATATATATATAGGCATGGCAGAAAACCCCGAACCCGTGGGTACTCGCTCGAACCCGTCTCGAGTTTGACGGGGAATAACCGGTTTGACCGGGTTCGGGGATGGGTACGAGTATTACCCGGGTTTTTAATTTGGATACGGGGACGGGTAACCATTCTATCCTGTCCCCGTCCCCGCTCACCTAGTTAGTAAAATTACTAAATTAGCCTAAGTAAGAGTTACACACAAAAAACTTAAAAAGTAGAAAGTTTCCGCCCAAGCCCAAATTGAAAGCCTCACTCTCACGGTCTCACTCAGACTCTCAGTGTCTCACTCTCACACTCACGATTACACTTACACACACAAAGTCACAAACTAACAAACTTAGAAAGCCTCACACTTGGATAGACTTAGGGTTGCGCCGCTGTCCCCAACCCTTATCTTTCTCACCGACGTCACCATCGCCGGTCTTCTTCCTCATCTGAGTCTCTTGACTCTCGACTCTCTTGATCTTTTTGTCGCCCGTCTTCCTTCAAGGGGCTCAATCATCATCTCTCTCCGTCTCTCAACTCTCTTCAGTCTCTTGCCGTCGCCGCTCTCAAGGGTTTTTGCTACTTCAACTTCAAGCGTGCTAAGTATCAACGTGTGAGGTGCACTGTGTTGGGGTCTTGTCGTCGTCAAGGGTTGCGCAACTATGTTGGCTGACCCAACAACATCTCTTTGGTCTCGTGGTGCAATCTGTTTGGTGCGATCTCTGTTACGGTATGTTTTCTTTTTCATGTGCTTACTCTCATTCTCAACGATCCCTTGCGAGTTTGTAAGAAAAAGTCTAAAAAACCAATTTTGTATCCCCTTTCATGATTCGTGTCTCACCCATGCTCAATTCTCATTTTGCCCCAATCGCGACCTGTGCCGTACGTCCAGCGTCAATTGAATCACACCACTGCACTGTCGCGTCGCCGTTAGGCTTCTTCTCTTCTGTTTGCACTTCGCATTCGCACATGCTTTGCTGTGAACGTGTTTGTGAACGACCCTTTGAGACAGTGAGAGTGATTGTATTTTATTTATGCAGCTTTTGTGGGTACAATTATGCACCAGTTATTGTATTTGTATTATGCACAATTGCACATTCGTGTATGATTGATATGCACCAATGGCAATTTTATTAAGATATGCACCAGTGACAACAATAGTTTTGTAGCAATGCACCACAAAATTGGGAAAGTGTTTGATGGTTTGGGTACCATTATTTGAGTCCTGCAAGGCTTGCTAGTTGCTAAATTATTTATGTTTGAAATATGAATTCTGAAATCAATATTGCTCTCGGTGTTGTTTTTATGCTGTTGTTTTTTTCAATCTAATATTTGTATCATGCGTGCACTTCTTGTGCAACACTTTTCATACTTTATTTGAATTTTCCTTTAAAAAAGTTATTGTAAACTGAAAAACAGAATCAGGGGACCGGGTATGGGGACGGGGCGGGGATACCCGACCCCGAACGGGGACGGGGATGGATGTAAAGTATTAGTCTCGTCGGAGATCAGGGACGGGGGCGGGTATGGTATTCTGTAACACCCTAAAAATTTACACTCATTATGTCTATCATGTGTGAAGTAGTATGATTTCAATTAAGTATCTGTGGAATTATTTTCATTAAATGAAAATAATTAAAATTTGTGTGAATTAGAGTCAAGTACATAATTTATATCTTTAATTAATTATTTCTTTGTTAAATCAATTCTCAGTGTTTGAATAATTAAAGAAATACAATTACTGATGAAAATAAATTTAGTGAAGATTTAATTAATTTATTAATTAAATATGCTTTAGAAAAATATTAAATAGAATGAAAGTGAATTAAAAATCCTTTTTTCTCATTGATTAAAAACTAGATGACCAAATCCCGCAGAAACCCAAAACCCAAAACTGAAAAATACCCTAACCCTAGACCTAGTGGGCCCAACACAAACAAACTCTAGCTAAAGACATATGGGGAATTTTTTTTTTAAAAGTTTCACTTTTCTCTCTCTTCCTTTTTAGGGTTTGCAAAAGAGCTTTTCTTTCATTTCATCTTTTCTTCTTCCCTAAGTTTCTTATTTTCTCCTCCTTCTCTCTAAAATTCTGCATCTTCTCTCTATTATTTAAGTACTCAAATCAAAGTTTCCACCGATTAAATTCGGATATATTGTTAAGGAGGGTAAGGGCTACCCAACAACACCATTTTTGCTTCTTTTGAGTGAGGAACCAAAGAGGTATGGAGGGGTTTCTATTTTTCCTAAGCTATTTCTTGTTTCTCTTGATGTTTTTAGACTGTTCATGTGATTGTGAGTCTCTTGACACCATGGGTGTCTCAAGAGCATGTGAAACATGTTGAAATGTGTTGTTTGTAAATTGTGCACTGCAGCTGTTTTCAATTTTTTTGAAAACATTTTTGTACATTATTCTGTAATATAAAGATGTTTTCCTATGTTTTGAAACCTCTGGATATCATGGTATTTTTTTTTCAGAATTTTCTGAACAATGGAACTATTTTTTTTGAAATTATTTTCAAATGTTGCTGATTCTGTAAAAGGGGCTGTTTCGAATTTTATAAAAATTTTGGGATATTTTTTTGGAAAACTGGGATCATGAATTGAATTTATATGTTATGAGGGTAATTTCTGAATTTTCTTAAAGTTAGAACAAATCGGGAAGCATTTTTAGGAAATTAATGTTGTGAAATCTGAAAAACTGGATAGCAGAGTATTTAAATGTATAAAATATATTTTTTACGAGAATTTTTCTTTGAAAAAATTTGTAACACTATCTAGAGTATGTGTACTAGCTATGAATTTTCTCAGAATTTTATGAACACTTTTTGTAATTATTTACATTTTTGTATGAAAAACTCTTTTCTGAAGCAATAATGTTTTAGAAATATAAAAAGGGAATTTTAGGTAGGAATTTGGTGCTGATAAAATTCCATGTGTTTTACCACATGTTGGGGACATTCCCTGTGAAGTATCACAGAAAAAAGAGTTGATTTTCTATTTACCAAAAATATAGAAGTGCACTTTACAGAGCCTGTCCAGCAACCATAAGTAATTCAAAAATAATATTTATGGATTGAATTTTTAGGAGAAAAATTTATATAATGAAATATATGTGATGTATTATGTATATGTAAAATATCACAAAATTCTAAGTTAATTTTCTAAGTTAAATAAGTTTTGGTGTGTGTGCACAACTATAGGTATATGCATGCAATTTAATTGTGTGATTGTGTAATTGTGCCTAATGCCATTCGTTGGATTTGCTAATGGAAATTTCACCTCAAAAGGAAAATTTCTATTGAAAATATGTGTGCAATGTTGTTTAATGGATTATGTTGAATTGTTGAATTATTGTTTGTTAATGATTATTATGTTATTAACTGTAAATTGGAGACCGGGAGGAGTGTGATCCTAGGGCAAAGAGTGCTGAAATTTTATTGGGCATGTGACTTGTTTGCAATGTTTTGTGGTTGTGGGGACAAGAATAATTCATTCTTGTGTGGGAGCAAGTGAACTCCAAATGGAGTACACTTGTAGATACTAGAAAGTACTCTAGTGATTAATGACATTCACTATGTGCAATAGTGAATTAATTATAATTAAAGAGTGGAAACTTAATAATATTACGAGTTAATAACTAGGAATTTCCTATGCACACGAAGGACATCGGAGAATGGACTTAGAAAGAAATCTAGGACCCTTGCATGGATTTGGACAAAATGACTTAAGTAAGCATAAAACGTGAGAGTGGGTGAGGATTTCAATAAAACAAAGTAAGACAACTAAGATCATGATGTGGGTCATGATTGGGTAATGTGCAATATGCACATATGATTGAAATTTTATAAATTGTGATTGTCCAAATCGTGGTGAGAACCGAAAGGAAGAAGGAACCTCCAGCGCTAAGTCGGGTGAGACGGTTGAATGAATTTGTTCGTGAACAAAGCTTGAATGGACAATTATGGGAGAGGTTATGTGGGGTTTCACTTGTGGTGAGCAATATGCTTGTGAGGAATGGGGTCGGAGTGTGTGACCACTGTAGTGGTGGAGAGTGGATCTCCGTATGATATGTCGGGGACATACGTCGTGGAAGACCACCGTTCGGTATCTTTGACAGAGAAGTCACACCAAATATGAACCTGATGAGAGGGAGTGGTTGAGGAGTCAGTCCTCAGAGATTGGATGACCTCACAGAGTGGTACCTGAGGTGTGCTTGCTGACTTACTGTTTCTTGGGGATCTGGTGCCGAGTTTGTGGTCGTGTTTCCACAGTGCTGACTTAGCAATCCCGACAAATGCGAGACATAACCGTGTTGGTGAGAGCCCTACCATTGTACCATGGTGAAGGGTGTACTCCCAGTAAGTCATCCGACTTAAATTGTGTAAGTCCACTGAGTTCTGGGAGTTCCAGTGGTCCGAGTTATGTTGAGATGGTATGATCTAGAGAAATAGTATAATAGATTAGGAACTTCGAGTGGGACTAGTGAGAGCATCTTTGCAATGTAGTTGATTGTTGTATGTTGCTTGAGACCGTCGGTCGTTTGTTTGATAGTTTAGTGGAGGAGAGGGACTCATTCCATACATTTATTTTTCCAGATATCGATGGCGCAGCAGAGGCCCTCCACAAGGGTATGGGTAGTGACGTTTGAGGGTCACTGGACCCACGACGGGGTACTCGATGAGGATCACTTCGTGGGCCACGTGCGTTTTGGGGTGGTGTCACTCACGCGCCAGTTTGAACAGCCGACATACTACGACTTCTTTTTGTGGTTTACTCAGCCTACTCTACCGTACTATCGTCATACTGCATCGGTGGAGATCGTGGAGCTTTCTTCAGACACTTCTGTGTCGTCATCGTCATCTTCTTCTGATTCACCATCAGATGGCCAGTCTCTTCCTCACACTAATCCAGATGCCTCACTTTCTAATGACCTTACTCTGAGGTCGGTGTTTCCTCCCTTCCGCCCTAGGTTGCTTCCAGTTGGGACAGGCACTCATCGCGGAGTGGTCATGGGTGTAGCCGTAGAGGGCCATAACAATGAGGAGGAGGAAGACCCTGAGGAGGATCCGGAGGAGGATCCTGAGGAGGACCCGGAGGAGGATCCTGAGCCGATGGAGGAGGATCCCGAGGAAGATCCCATGGACGAGGGCCATGAGATCTCTTCTCAGGGGTCTTGCTAGAGATTCCTCTGACATCTTTTCTCAATGGGTATAGTCTGACATAGGGGTAGGGTTTAGAGATGACTGCTCTGAGTCATAGGTTTTTCCCTTCTTTTGTACTTTGATATGGGTAGGCCTAGATTCATAAATTTTGTATGTTGTTTCAGTCATCTATTTTCTTATTTCGGTGTATTTACTACTTTAGACTTGGGATGTACATGATATTAATCCTGTGCGTGAGACATTTCTAACCCTTATTCTCATAAACTTATTTATATATGTATATTTTGGTGGCCACAAAGGCACACCTTGTTTATATCTGTTTTACGTTGTTATTCCAATGAATGTTTATTTTCGATATAAGGGTCGTGAGACTTTTATAAAATGTGGTTTTGAGCTAAATTATTTTACTGCAAGTTGAGTTTGCAAATGTTTTAAATCTACTACTATTTTTGTTTAATTACTTGTCTCTTTCGTGTTCCCACGAATGTGAAATTGAACAAATCGATCATGTTTTATTATTGTAAAATAAAATAAATGGATTATATGTAAACCCGGACTTAGGGTGTTACATTAGTGGTATTAGAGCAGTTCGTCCTACCAAGCCTGAAGTGTGGACTTAACCATGTTTGCTGTGTGTTTGAGCAAATGATAACTACAGTTGTATTGATTTGATTGAGTGATTGTCTGGATCTTGCATTGTCTGTAGAAACAGGGGTGTGAGATGAAATTGTTTGTGATGATTGCTTGAATGTGTACACCATAACGGTGGATAATACTTGTAGATGTGTGTATCTTGCATCGACTATGATGGTAGCGATGTGAGGTTTATACGTGTTTGATGTGATGATTTCTTGGAAACTAATGGGTTGATTTCAGGAAGTCATGGTTGGGGTACCCAGTGTAACCCAACAAATTCTGGAACGCGTTACTGCCATTCTGGAAAACCTTATGCAAGATCGTGAGGCGGAACTGATTGAATACCGTGGATTGACCGCTTTCACTAAGCATAATCCACCAAAGTTCTACGACCCCACCGATCTCTCCAGCTCGATCTCGATGTCGATTGGAAGATGAAATAATATATCAACCTATTATGAACCATCGTTTGGAAGAGGAAGAGGAACAAATTGCTGACTAACAGAACAAGTTGTGAACCATCAAGTTGAATGAATTTCTTGTTTTTGTCACAAGCAACATGGAACATGTAACAGATTTTTTTTGTTATCCCGCAGTAATGAGTTTATGTGTTAAGCTTCCAGCACTCAAGAAAGAGAAATATATGACATTTTTTGCATTTCTCAGACTAGTCATTTTGGTGTCTTATTTTTTCTACACTATCCAATTCTGAACACTGCAAAGCATGAAAATTATTGCATTTAGTTATCTTTTTAACCTGTGTTTTTGCCTACTTAACTAAAATTGGAATGCTAGAAAGACAAGCCTCAGATTTGTAGTCAAAGAAAAAATTGGAAGGCATATATAAGTGTACTGCTAATCATTTTGAAGTTTTTTTTTCTTTTGGTTTAGCTTGTAATTTTGTATATGAAGCAAAAAATTTAGAAACAAAAGCTTGCTTCAATATTGACTTACACTGCTGTAGCTTGGACTATGTTGTATGCAAGGTTCGTGGCCAGGAACCTATTTTTGATCACCTCTATTACATGAAACCATATGCTTTTTTAGGGAACGTAAGCTTTCATTCATGTCCATTTCTAAAGTATAACGATAAGGTTGTAGAGCAACAACATCAGGATTCTGAAAAGGCCCCAAGTGCTAATGGTGATGGTAATGCCAAAGTAAAGAGGAAAAAATTGAAGGGGAAAAGAGCAGTTGTAAGATGGCTGAAGTTCTATAGATTTAAGAAGAAGAAAGAGTATGAAAGGATGACAGCAGAGGAAAAAATTTTATACAAATTGTTAGAGGTAAGTCCTATTTTTTTTTTTTAATTTACATATATTGACCCTTTCTATTATTTTGAAATAGTAGGGTTCTGCTTATTCTTTTGTTTTGCCCCTTTGCCATCATGTGTTTGCTATATCTAGATATATATTTGTTTTTCTTATTATCTTCATACTACACATGGCTTGTGTTTAAATTTTACCATGAAGTACTAGGATTCTCTCACTTTATAATAGTGATCTGTAGACTAACTTATGAATTTCTTAAAATAGTGAAGCTCTTGATGAAAATAAATCTATTGTTGTTGGAAACTTAGTCATGCAATAGTGTTTTCTTCTTTTGTATGCCAAAACCTGTGGGCTGTGGCTTAAGAAATCAACTAGAATGCTAGAATCCTTTCAAACAATATTTTGTACAAAGAATTTTGAGATAGAACTGCTTAAATTTCTTGAACAATTGTTTGTGTCAGTAAAGATGGAATCTGGCATGCACCATACCTATTCAAATCTTAATACGCCATTTCAGTCAGATAACATGCATTAAATATTTCAGTTTTGAACAATGAATTACAGAAATATTTTAGTGCATTCTTTTTTATAATATGCATAAAAAATTGCCATCTAATTCCTTAAGTTTATCTTTTTGTTCTTAATAATTTGCAAAAAAAATTGTCAAAATCTGTTTGGTAAATGGTGTTTGAAGATATCTAGCTTTTGAGAGTGACATTGTTAGGTGCTGGCCTAGAAAAATGAGGTAAAAAGTGTCATATTTATTTCTAAAAGATAATCTCTACCCTAGTATCTATGTGATACAGACAGATATGTTGTACAGAGAATTCTCTCCCTCACCAAGATATTTGAGAAAGCTGTATTCTTCCTCCCAATTTCCTATTACTTAAGAAACGTGAGTTGTTTTAGGATTTGAATTTAGAAGAGCTTGAGTGAGTTCACACTCAGCTGAGACTTATATATATATATATATATATATATATATATATATATCAAAAGAGACCAAAGGTCAATAAGTACACTGAGATGAAAAGGGGCAGACTGCAGCACCCTGACCAAACGGCTACAGCAGAGGAAGAGTGTAAAAGAAGAAAACAGACCAGAACAAGTAAATAAGGAAAATAGAAAAGTACATATAAAATAATATATATAAATCTAACACTCCCCCTCAAGCTGGAGCATATAAATTATATGCTCCAAGCTTGGAACATATAAACTGAATTCGTGGCCCCCTCAAGGATTTAGTCAAAATATCTGCAAGCTGATCATTTGAGCTGACAAACTCTGTACTAATCTCCTTGGACAGCAACTTGTCTCTCACAAAATGACAATCAATCTCTATATGTTTAGTTCTCTCATGGAATACTGGATTACAGGTGTTGAGAATCAGAATGATATATTCTGTATTTATTGTAATAAATATAGTTTATAGGCATATATCTGATTTAGGGGAAACTGAATATTCTGTAATTAATTCAATAAAGCCTATATAATCATTCTTCCGTTGTCTGAATAACTGTTGATTCCGTTCTATATGTCCCTAACTGTCCCTTTAACCTGCTTTCTATAAATCGACTTACACAATCACATGACTTGATAATCACTTTTACTAAAAACTCTGTGACATTGCAGGAACGGACTTCGGGAAAGACGATTGGCACCGGATGTGAGTCTCATGGCCTCTACTACCTTAATGCTAGAGCTGTCAAAATGGGTTCTGACCCGCGGGCCAACCCGGCCCACCACGGGTTTGGGCCGGGCCGGGTTGAAAAAAAAACATGTCTTCCAATTATCTAAAAATTCTGACCCGGCCCACCTACGACCCGGCTCACCCGGGTTGAACCCGTGGTGGGCCGGGCTGACCCGCGAGTTTGAAGTTAGCAAGTTAGTAGTCACCCACTGACTCTCAGTCGCTCACCCTCACCAGAATCGGCCCACTACTGCTGGCCCAATTTCAAAAAAAAATCACCCCAATTTCACGGGCCAGCTCTTCTCATTTTTTGTTTCACAATCTAAAGAGTCACAAACCTTAGAAACCTAAGTTGCTCTCGCCGTCGCTGCCCCTCCCTTCTTCAGTTCTTCTCTGAACCTCTCTTCAGTCTTCACTGCGCCGTGCCACTGTGTCCCTCGCTCCACCGCTCCCCTGCGCCACCACGCACTCGCGCCACTGCGCCCCCGCTCCACCGCGCACCTGCGCCGCTCCATCGCGCACCCGCGCCACCGCGCGCACCTCGTACCCACGCCACTCCATCGCTCACCCGCGCCACCTCGCACCTGAGCCACTCCATCGCGCCACCGCCCCACCGCCCCACCGCCCCACCTGGCACCAGCGCCGCTCCATCGCGCAGACGCGCACCCGCGCCGCTCCACCGCGCCCCAGCACCACTGCGCCCTCGCGGGTCCCCATCGCACTTGGCAGTCGCACGTGAGTACTCGATCAGCGCCACCGCTAGGGCCAACACCTCCTCAAAGGTCAGTGCCGCTGCGAGTCTGAACCAGCCAGAGTCCGCGAGTTTGCACCAAGCCACCGTGAGGTTGGTGCTGACTGCTGACTTAATAGTTAATAAATAGCCTTGATTTTGAGTAATCTTATTAATTTTGGTTACAATTTGATATTTGATAATGATATTTGTATTTGGATAACAACCTGTTCTTGATTTTTCTGTCCTTATTTTTCTGTCCTTGATATTTGGATAACAATCTGTCCGTGATATTTGGTTACAATTGTATGCAGGTTGCTTTTTATGTCCTGATTTTTCTGTGAGTCTGTGACTGAAGTGCAATTTTAGTTCATGACTATATTTTAATTTTGCCTATTACTGAACTGGAATTTTAAGTTTTTGTGGTTGCATACATGATACATGCATTATTGCTTTTTCTGCTATATATTTTAGTCCAAGCCATTTGAACTGTCTAGGATATATTTTAATTCTGAATTGTAATATAAATTTTGGATTATATTTACAGAATGGAATCTGAAACTGTTGATGAACACTTCATTGATGATGATTTAAATGAATCAATGCCACCTAATCCAGAAGAGAATGAGAAAGGGGGTAATAATGATAGAGCAAGTAAGAAGCCTAGGGTAAGTACATCTAAAGTTTGGGCTAATTTTACTAAAATTGGTGAAAAAGATGGTAAAGAAAAGGCTAGATGCAATCATTGTGGACAAGAGTATGTGGTTGGTGGTACAAAAATAGGGACTTCATCAATGTTGCGTCATTTGCCAAAGTGTGATGTGCTAAAAAAATTAAAACAAAGAGATGTGGGAAATATGATAATTGATCATGCAGGGAAATTAAGGTCTAGGGAAATAGACCAAAAACATGTTGATGATTTGATTTCAAGAGCTATCATTCAACATGGGTTATCATTTAATTTTGTTGAGTATAAGTGGATTAGGGAATTGCTTATATATTTACATCCTGATGTAAAAATTCCCAGTAGGAATACAGCTGTGTCTAACCTTTGGAGAGTTCATGATGAACATAAAGAAAAAGTGAAACTTGCATTGCATAAATCTCATAGTAAGATTTGTTTGACATCTGATTGTTGGACTTCCATCACCCAAGAAGGGTATATTTGTGTCACTGCTCATTTTGTTGATAGTAACTGGAAATTGAATAGCAAGATTATTGCTTTTTGTAAGTTGGACCCTCCACATGGTGGTCATGAAATGGCCAAAAAAATTTTTGATGTTATGCTTGATTGGGGAATAGATAGGAAGGTATTTTCCCTCACTTTGGACAATGCTAGTGCCAATGACTCGCTTGTAAATATTTTGAAAACACAATTGAAATTGCAAAATAGTTTGATTGGTAATGGTGATTACTTTCATGTGAGGTGTAGTGCCCATGTATTGAATCTTATTGTTCAAGAGGGCTTAAAGGTGGCTAGTGGTGCTTTGAAAATGATTAGAGAGAGTATAAAGTATGTGAGAGCATCGGAGGCAAGAAAAATTGCATTTAAAGATTGTGTTCTTCAAGTGAGGGGTATTGATACTAAGGTAGGTTTGAGAATGGATGTAGCCACTAGATGGAATTCTACCTATGTTATGCTTGAAAGTGCAATTAAATACCGACGTGCCTTTGGTTGTTTGGCTATTCGTGATAGAAACTATGTTCATTGCCCATCACATGATGAATGGAAAAGGGCTGAAAAAATGTGTGAGTTCTTGAAGCCATTTTATGTGATGACTAATTTAATTTCGGGCTCATCTTATCCAACTTCTAATCGTTATTTCATGCAAGTTTGGAAAATTGAATGTTTGTTGCGTGAATATGTTAAGAGTGATGATCCAATGATTAAAGACATGGCTTTGAAAATGTGGGAGAAGTTTAGCAAGTATTGGCATGAGTATTGTGAGATTCTTGCTATTGGGGCTATTCTTGACCCACGGATGAAGTTTGAAGCAATTCGTTTTTGTTATTCAAAGATTGATCATTCTACTTGTGAAGAGAAGATTAAAGACTTAAGAAAAAAGATGTACAATTTGTTTGAAGAATATGTGAAAGTAAATTCAAATGAGTCAAATGCTTCAACTTCTCAAATTTCTCCTCCAACACAAGTTTCTTTTGGGGATGATGAACAAGTGATGGATGCATTTGATGTAAGTTAATTAATGTATTTAAAGTACTTTATTTTTTTCATTTAATTTCAGTATTATTTAATGATTATAATTGATTATTTTATTTCATTTCTCTTGTAATGTCTTAGGAATATGTTGATTATTTGAGCCAACATGCCAATGACAATGGAAAATCTGAATTGGATCTATATTTGGATGAAGGTAATTTTGATCCAAAGTTTTTTGATAAGTTGGATGTGTTGGGTTATTGGAGGGATCGCCGAGACCGTTATCCAAACCTCTCTAAGATGGCTTGTGATGTGTTGAGCATTCCAATCACTACAGTTGCTAGTGAGTCTGCTTTTAGCCTTGGTTCTCGTGTGCTAACCAAGTACCGTTCTTCCATTCTTCCTGACAATGTTGAATTACTTATTTTAACCCAAAATTGGTTGCATGGCTTTGTTGAACCGGGTACTTTTTATAACTTATTATTAATACTTTGTTTTTTTTTTTTTTTACTACTTAATCGTTCACTTTTAAGTAGCTAACATTGTTTTTTAATTTTTATTGTAGATGAAGATAAACAAGAAGTTAAAAGAGATGAAGTTGTTATAGATTTATCCGTTCAAGATTCTAATGTTGTTGATGGATAAGGATAACACTAATTTTATAGAGAAAGATTTGTAATGTTGTAGACTTGAAAGTTCTAGACTATTTCTAGTTGTTTTTTGTAATGTTGTTCAATACTTTAAACTTGAAAGATTGTTGGTTATTTAGTTTATTGCTCATGACTATTTTTAGACTATTTTGAAACCATGATTGTGCTAATTTTTTTGTGTATTTTGGCATATTTTGGTTGCTTATTTAGTTATTTTACGTGACCGCATATTTAAATATGGTAGTTGTTGACATGTTGTGGTTGCTTATTTTTATAAGTGTGCTGGAATGTGCTTCAATTTGAGTCTTTGAGACATGATAAAAGCTGAAGTCTGTGCTGGAATTTACACTTTGAAGGCTGTTACAATCATTAAAAAAAAAAAAAATCGCAATATTTTAATGTTAGGTGGGTCAACCCGTTTACCCACCAACCCGTGGTGGGCCGGGCCGGGCCAGTATTTTTACAACCCACCAAGAAGTGGGCCGGGTTGGGTTGACCCACCTATCAGGTGGGTCGAGGTGGGCCGGGCCCAACGGGCCGGGCTGGCCCGTTTTGACAGCTCTACTTAATGCGACGACCCCAGTGTGCTCCACCTCAACTTCTCCTCTATTGATACATGCTCAGTTGGGGCATCCTGGTCTATCGAAGCTTCAACAGTTGGTTCCTAGTCTATCCAAGTTAACTAGTTTACAGTGTGAGTCATGTCAATTAGGAAAGCATATTCGTAGTTCTTTTCCTGATAGAGTCAATAAAAGGGCTACCTCTCCATTTGCCTTAGTTCATTCAGATGTGTGGGGTCCCTCCCGTATTGCTTCACACTCTGGTTTTCGGTATTTTGTAACCTTTATTGATGATTTTTCACGTTGTATGTGGCTTTGTCTTATGAAGTCTAGGTCTGAATTGTTCTCTTTGTTTGAAATTTTTTATCATGAAATAAAAACTCAATTTGGTATCCCTATCCGCTCTTTGCGCAGTGATAATGCACGTGAGTACATGTCTCACCAGTTTCAGGTTTTTATGGCCTCAAAAGGCATCCTTCATCAGACCTCCTATGCTCACACACCTCAACAAAATGGTGTTGCTGAGCGCAAAAATCGACATCTCATTGAGATAGCTCGGACTCTTCTTATTCATGGCAATGTACCCCTACGGTTTTGGGATACTGCTGTTCTTACAAGCTGCTATCTCATCAATCGTATGCCATCCAGTGTCTTCTCAAATCAGGTCCCACATTCTATTCTCTTTCCTAACCTACCCTTTCATCCTATTCCTCCACGTGTCTTTGGGGCCACCTGTTTTGTTCATAATTTATCTCCGGGTCTGGATAAACTTTCTGCAAGATCCATCAAATGTGTTTTCCTTGGGTATCATCGGTCGTAGAAAGGTTATCGTTGTTTTTCTCCTACCTTGCAACGGTACTTTGTCTCTGCTGATGTCTCATTCTTTGAGTCTATTCTCTACTATGAGCCTTCAGCTAAAACTTCTCCCACCACTAGTACAGACCATATTGTCCCTCTTCCATCCATTGCTCCAGTTGAGTCTGAGGTACATCAGGAGGTTCCCAACGAAGCACAACATCTCATGCGACCTTTTCAGATATACCAGCGTCGCTCACGCCCTCCACCAGCCACTGATACAGTTCGCACCGAGATAGTAGATGCCATGCCAGACTCTTCCCCAGTGTTGTCTCCGGTACCAGGTCCGGACCTGCCCCAAGACCTAGACTGGCCCATTGCTTTGCGAAAAGGTATTCGTTCCACTCGCAATCCTTCTCCTCACTATGTTAACCTCTGTTATCATCGCCTTTCTCCTTTGCACTATACTTGTCTATCTTCTGTTTCTTCTGTCTCTATACCTAACTCTCCAGGTGAAGCATTAGCTCACCCTGAGTGGCGTCAAGCAATGATTGATGAGATGTGTGCCCTCCAAAGTACTGGTACCTGGGAACTGGTTCCTCTTCCATCTAGCAAGTCCACTGTTGGGTGTAGATGGCTTTTCACTCTCAAAGTTGGTCCTGATGGGAAAATTGATCTTTTCAAAGCACGTTTGGTTGCTAAAGGGTATACACAGATCTTTGGACAGGATTACACTGATACTTTTTCTCCTGTGGCCAAAATGGCGTCTGTCCGTCTTCTCTTCTCCATGGCAGCTATTCGCCATTGGCAATTATTTCAGTTGGATATTAAAAATGCTTTTCTTCATGGTGACCTTGAGGAGGAAGTGTATATGGAGCAACCACCTGGATTTGTTGCTCAGGGGGAGTCTTCCAACATGGTTTGTCGCCTACGCAGGTCCTTATACGGACTTAAGCAGTCCCCTCGAGCCTGGTTTGGTCGTTTTCGCACTGTTGTCCAGCAATTTGGTTTGATTCGTAGTGAAGCTGATCACTCTGTATTTTATCGCCATTCACCTCAGGGATGTATTTATCTCATTGTCTATGTGGATGACATTGTCATTACTGGAAGTGATCAACATGACATTATCAGCTTGAAACATTATCTCTCACGCCAATTCCAGACTAAAGACCTTGGTAAGCTTCGATATTTTCTAGGTATCGAAGTTGCTCAATCCAAGGATGGTTTGGTAATTTCTCAAAGGAAGTATGCACTTGACATCCTGGAAGAGACTGGCCTATTGAATGCCAAGCCAGTAGACACACCTATGGATCCTAGTATCAAGTTAATACCTGATCAGGGGGAGCCTTTCTCGGATCCTGGGAGATACAGGAGGTTGGTTGGAAAGTTGAATTATCTCACGGTCACTCGCCCAGATATTGCCTTTGTAGTTAGTGTGGTAAGCCAGTTCCTGAACTCCCCTTGTCAGGATCACTGGGATGCAGTTATCCGGATCCTGAAATACATTAAGAAAGCCCCTGGCAAAGGCCTTATTTATGAAGACAAGGGACATGCTCGGGTTGTTGGATACTCAGATGCTGACTGGGCAGGGTCACCCAGTGATAGGCGATCCACATCTGGATATTGTGTGCTGATTGGAGGTAACTTGGTATCTTGGAAAAGTAATAAGCAAAAGGTTGTAGCAAGATCAAGTGCTGAAGCAGAATACAGGGCGATGGCTTTAGTGACTTGTGAGCTTATATGGCTGAAACAGCTCCTCAAAGAGCTCAAGTTTGAAGAAACCTCTCATATAACACTTATATGTGACAATCAAGCTGCTTTACATATTGCCTCCAATCCTGTCTTCCATGAAAGGACCAAACATATTGAGGTTGATTTGCATTTTATTAGAGAAAAGATTGAATCAGGGGACATCATCACAAGTTTTGTCAACTCTAGTGACCAGTTAGCTGATATCTTCACTAAGTCTCTAAGGGGGCCTAGAATTGATTGCATTTGTAACAAGCTGGGCACATATGACCTATATACTCCAGCTTGAGGGGGAGTGTTGAGAATCAGAATGATATATTCTGTATTTATTGTAATAAATATAGTTTATAGGCATATATCTGATTTAGGAGAAACTGAATATTCTGTAATTAATTCAATAAAGCCTATATAATCATTATTCCGTTGTGTATTCAGACACACGGTTTCTGTCTAATTTGTCTCTGTATACTGCTGTTCAACAACAGGCAATATAGAGAGCTGCATGATTATCACAATACAACTTCATTGGCTGAACTTCACAAAACTTCAGTTCCTAAATGAGTTGTTTGATCCACACTAATTCACATGTGACTGAAGCCATAGCCCTATATTTCACTTTTGCACTAGATCTAGCAACATTATTCTGCTTCTTGCTCTTCCAAGAGATAACATTTCCTCCAATAGATACACAATATCCCGTAGTAGAACGCCTATCTATAGGAGATCCAGCCCAATCAGCATCACAATACCCAGAGATTTGAGTGTCTCCCTTATCTTCATACAACAGTCCCTGTCTTGTAGTCTTTTTGATATATCTGAGAATGCGAAGTACAACATTCCAATGATCAACATGAGGAGCTTGCATAAACTGACTAACAACCCCCAGTGCAAAGGAAATATCAGGTCTGGTAATTGTAAGATAGATGAGTTTTCCAACCAATCTTCTATACCTTTCCGGATCTGAATAGGATTCACCTTGTTCTGCCATTAGTTTCAGATTCGGGTCCATGGGACTATCTATGGGTCTACAGTCAATCATGCTTGTCTCTTTCAGAATATCCAAAGCATACTTTCTCTGTGAAATAACAATGCCTCCCTTGGATTGAGCAACCTCTATACCAAGGAAGTACTTCAGGTGGCCAAGATCCTTGGTTTGAAAGTGACTAAACAAATGTTGTTTCAACTGGGAGATTCTAGCATCATCATTTCCTGTAATCACTATATCATCAACATAAACAACCAAATAAACACATTTTCCAGGAGAAGTGTGACAATAAAAAACAGAATGATCTGCTTCACTGCGTTTCATTCCAAAACTCTGCACAACATGGCAAAATTTTTCAAACTAAGCTCTTGGAGACTGTTTAAGCCCATAGAGAGATCAATGAAGTCTGCAAACTAGATCAGACTCCCCCTGAGCAACAAACCCAGGAGGTTGCTCCATGTAAATCTCCTCTTCCAACTCACCATGGAGAAAAGCATTTTTAATATCTAACTGATGAAGGGGCCAATGACGAATGGCAGCCATGGCAAGAAAGAGACGAACAGTAGTGATCTTGGCCACAGGACAAAAAGTATCTCCATAATCAAGACCATATATCTGAGTGTAGTGTAACGCCCTAAATTATATAATGATAAACGTATGATGTTTGATTCAATTGATTATTCTGTAAAATGCCTTAATTAATTTATTTAAGAAAACACGTGAAAGTTGAAAGAAACATAACCGAAATTTCAGTGAATTTTTTTTTAAACTTTTTAATTTAATTTTAATTTCGAAAGTTTTGATTTCTTTTAGCAATCATAACGCATTATTTAATTCAACAAAAAGGTCAAACATAGCTTCAATCGTAAAAGAATAAATAAATTTTTTGAATATTTAGAAATAAAACAATGGAAAATACATATGACTGGAAATGTAAACATATATATATATATATATATATATATATATATATATATATATACATGTATGTAACCAAAAGACATAACGTACTCCCAGAGCATAAATATACAAAGAGACTACATAGTCACATGATGACTAAATATGTACAACAAAATATCTGAGATGCCTAGATCTACTCAACCAAATACGTGATAAAACAAAGTAAGATCCTAGCTCTCAGAGCAGTCATCGTCTACATCTACCCTATGGAAGACTCAAAATAGAAGCCTAAGTGGGTCGCTGGTCAATGTGGTCCTAGCAGTGAGACTCACGCGAGGAAACTTCAAAAGAATCCCCAAGAGACTCCCTCTCAGAGTCCTCCTCGGGATCCTCCTCCGGATCCTCCTCTGTGTCGGACTCCACTAACCAATCCCTTCCACTAGCTGGAGCCTCCACAACCAACTCTGCCGCTGCTGCGGCTGCTACTGGTGCCACCTGATTCCCCTCAGTGGGAACCTCCTCTATGTACGCCTGTACTTTCGCATCTGCTTGAGCCATCTCCCAACGCTCAGGATCGCTATGCTCCCCTAGCAGTAACTCTAACTGGGAGGAATGGGGCTCAGTAGGGTTGAACTCGAGGTCTGCTAGATGCGGTACTAGTCCTCTAGATGTTGTAGCAGTCGAAGAGACATAAATAATCTCCCCAGGTTCGGTGGGATGATAATAGGGTGGTGTAGGTTGCGTCCACTACGCTAAATACTCATACACATTAGGATAAACTTCGGGCTCGTATTCAGGCATATGTACCAAGCGAATATAACCTGTGAAATGATCGACGTGTCTAACCAGGTCGGGTTCCCACCTCCCATAGAGGCACTCAACTTCCCAGAACTGATGTGGGTCCGGAACCGCCATCTGATCCTAAAAAAAAATAAAACAAGAGGGTAACTCTCTGCTTCGTCAAGCAGTACACACAAAACGACTTTAGAAGTCACAAACATCTATAGTTATCTACCAATCACACACGATACCTAACCGTTTTCCTTGCTAGAACAATTTACTTATCTTTTACTGGCCAGCTGCCATCGGAACTCCCAGAACTCAGTGATCTTACACAAATTTTTTGAGCTAGATGACATATTGAGAGTACACCCATTCTCCACGGTACAATGGCAGGGCTCTCACCAATCGATGATGACTCGTAATTTCTGTCGGGATTGCCAAGTCGACTATGTGACTAGCGTCACAACTCGGCGCCATATATCCCCCAAGGACTGCATCCTTACGATCATCTCCCAAGTACCAACTGTGGTCATCTAATACTCTGAGGACTGACTCCTCAACACTCTCCTCACAGAGTTGATTTTTCTTTGGTCGCCTGTGGGTTTTTCTGCTGCACGTGGTACAGGTGCGGACGAATTGACACCGAGCTAAAGGTACCACCTCTACGCTCACATATGCATATATAAGTAAGGACTTTACCTTTATCGCTACATCATAACGATCTCATCACCCCAGGTGATGCGTCATTTGTAATCCGACCTTGGTTCATAGATAACTCACAGCCGAAATATCCCACACGACTTTCTTACATTCTTGAAGTCCCCGAGATCCGCCGTACTCTCGTATCTTCATAGTACGACTCTCAACTCACATAAGTCACAACGCATCATATGTTTTTATTACGTTTTATGTATATTCCTTACCCTCTCAAGTGTCTTATGATTCTTATAAAAAGATGAGATTTATACTTACCATAAGGTTTCATTTATTAATTTATATTTAATAAACTAAAAGAAAATAAAATAAAAAATCTTAGATCATTTAAATGTGCTCACTGTACAATTTGTATTTATCTTTGAATATAAATTTTGCTATTAACACTAGAAATCAATTCTAGTTACTACAAGTACTCGCGTCTAGTCTTGTAGACACAACACACCGAAAAACAATTTTACCATAAAATCCACACTACAGTCAAGAGACCGTATCACCAAAACAGAGAAAATCACACTTTTAATATCAAGCGCTCAAGTTTTTCCTTCCTGAGACTTAAACGTATCAATCAAAATATAGTTATATAATATCCATTATCTCACATAATCAAAATATTAGTATAAGGGTAAAATGACAAAAGTACACATATTTATGATCACATTTGACCATTAAGTCGAATTTTCATTGGCAGTACTTAATGTGAGCTCTCACTGAAACAAGCAAATGATCTCGGATTTCAAAATTTTTTATAGCAAATCGAAGCTCTTGAAATCTAGTTTATAAAAAGGTGGTTTACTTATAAAAACAACATCTAGAAAATTTTTATAAAAATTTTCTAAGTCAGTAACTCTAAATTTTTAGTGCCCACTGAACATAGCTCAAAGAAATGTAAATTTCTCCCACTTCCTAAAACGAAATTAAATGAAACTTTTTACAGATTAAACTAACACCTTGATCTTTCCAAAAAGATATTTCTTGACATCAAATTAATTTTCATGTGTTCCCAGTAAAAATATTACTAACAGCCTACAATTTTGACATCAAAACAGTATTTCAGACAATTGTTCTGTTTCTTGTTGAAAAATTAATTTACACATAGGACTTGGTAATTTTTTTAATATACATAGTTAAAAATATTATTTTGTCTAGTTTTCAAAGGTTTAATTAACTTTTAAAAACATTAAGTAGACAGGGAGAATTTTAACAAAAACCGAGCCCTGTTCCAGTGAAACCCCAAAACAGGACAGTCAGCTTTCGAGCCATGGATGAACCCCAAGATGAAATAATTTTTCAAAGTTGTCAACATAAATGTTATTAAATTTTATGTCTATTTTCTTTCAAAACAAATTTTAATAAAAACCAACGGTTAGATCTTTCAAAAATGGAAAAACAATGAGGGTTGTTCCATGCTGAACGAAAGAACAGCCTCTGTCCACGAGTTTTCATTAAAACTTTTTAAAGCAAACTTGATCAAAACCCATTTTTGAGAAAGAGGTACATGATTTCATTTGTTTCCAAAGCCATTTCCAATCCAATTACAAGGTGAAAATAAACTTTCTCCTCACATGCAAAAGCTCATTACCACTGCCAAAGAAATTTAATACCACTCATCCAATTTCAATTCTAACAAACAAATCAAACACATCTCAATTTTCAGCAATGGAGGCATACATGCATACTATGGTTAAGGTCCCCAGCCCCTAACCATATTCTCAACAAGAAAATAAAATCAAGAGTCCACAAGAGAGTTCCCTCACCTTGGTTCTTGGTTTCCAGCCAAGAGAAAGGAAGAAGAGATGAAGAGGAGACTAGGTAGGGAAGATGTGGAGTGTATGCAAGACTTCAAGCTTCCAAAAAAAAAACTCCCCTTTTCTCTTTTTGGTGCCTTGGTCAGCAGGTGCAAGGAAGAGAGATGAGAGAATGTGTGTGTGATTTTGTCTGTTAAGAGAATTAGTGAGTGAGTGTGTGAGAGTGAGAGTGGTCGTGAGGTTTTGGTAGGGTTTAGGGTGATGAGTTGTTAGTTTAGGCTAGGTGTCAAGCTCTTATAGCTCAAGGTGTCAAGATCTTATGGCTCAAGGTGTCAAGATCTTATGGCTCAATAAATTTGGTTACTCAGTTTAATTTACACAGTGTAATTTTTATACTGTGTAATCGTAAAGAGATGTGTTTTAAAATTTTAAAACTTAACTCCAAATATCTAATTAATTTTATAAGAGATAACTTGGTGTGCAAGTTACTATAATTTAATATAATTAAAATACTTAAAACCAAATTTGTACACAATTAATTATTGCATAATAGATATTTTAAATATTTTACTACTAGTAATTAATCTCAGCTCAATTAATTACCAGCAGGCATATCAGATGAGCATTCACAAACAATATATGTACTTGATCATTACGTACATATTACACTACACAAATAAATAAATAAGTAAACAACATAGACACTTCAATCATACTGAATTTTATAACAACTTACAAACAAAACACAGGAAAGTAATTACAGAGAAATATATAAATATATACATATTTATAAATATATACGTATATACTTATATAACTGAGTTGAAATTTTTAGGGTGTTACATGTAGCCTTTGGCAACTAGATGAGCCTTAAGGTGATCAACTTCACCATTAGGACCAACCTTGATAGCATATACCCACCGACAACCAACTACCTTCTTCCCAGGAGGAAGAGAAACCAACTCCCATGTACCACTATGTTCAAGAGCCTGCATTTCAACAATCATGGCTTGTCGCCATCCAGGGTGAGAAAGTGCTTCATAAACATTCTTGGGGACAATAATGGAAGACAAAGAGGAAACAAAGGAGAAGTATGAAGGAGACAAATGATGGTAACTCAAAAAATTGTAAATAGGATCAGGGTTGCGAGTAGACCGAATACCTTTCCTAAGAGCAGTAGGCCAACCTAAGTTTGCATCATGAGAAGGTGATGATGGAGAAGGATCCGTTGTAGGAGCGACTGATGAAGGAGATGAGTCAAGAAGATTGTCATGCACTATGGGACTAGCTCTTTGTGTCCTGCTTTGGTAGGTAGGAGGAGAAGACGGAGATAATTCAGCTTGGCTGTTCGCTGGAGAGGGAGGTTGAATTTCTCCTTAGTCGGATGTTGCATGAGTAGGAGACACCACTGGGCTGAAAACAGGAATAGGCAAGACTTGCTGAATAGAATTGGAATCTTGTTTGGAGGAGAAGAACATGGTTTCTTCAAAGAAAGTAACATCAGCAAACATATAATGTCTTTTAGTGATTGGAGAGTAACATTTGTATCCCTTTTGAAGGCGTGAATATCCAAGAAACACACATTTGATAGCTTTTGCTGAAAGCTTATCAAGACCTGGAGAGACATCATGAACAAAACATGTACAACCAAAGACTTTGGGAGAAACATGATACAAAGGTTCATTGGGAAAAATAATTATGTGAGGAATTTTATTTCCAAGAGATGAAGAGGGCATCCTATTTATTAAAAAACAAGCAGTGAGAACTGCATCACCCCAATGGTGAACAGGAACATTTGCATTCAGCATTAAGGTTCATGCAGTCTCAACTAGATGTCTATTTTTCCTTTCAGCTATTCCATTTTGTTGTGGTGTATGAGGACATGTGGACTGATGTAAGATTCCCTATGAGGACAAAAAGGAAGAAAATCCTGAAGAGAAATATTCTTTGGCATTGTCACTTCTAAGAATTTTGATCATTTTCCCAAATTGATTTTTAATCTTATTAAAAAAAGACATGAAAATAGACAAAAGTTCAGATCTATCTTTCATTAAATAAACCCAAGTACATCGAGAGTATTCATCAATAAAAGTAACAAAATATCTGAAACCAAAAGATGTTACAAGGCTTGGTCCCCAAATATCTGAATGAATGGTAGAAAAAATCGAGTTACATCTTTTTTCAGTTTGCTTGGGAAAAGAATATCTAATATGTTTGACTAATTGACATGATTCACAGTCTAACATTTGTAATTTGTTGAGACTTGGGACCATTATCTTCAATTTTGCTAAACTTGGGTGACCTAGACGATCATGCAAAAGCTTTGGAGGTGAAGCTGCAAAACAGGACACAAAAGGGCTAGTTTCCAAATAGTAAAGGCCTCGTGACTCATGTCCTACGCCAATCAGATGGCCCGTACCATGGTCCTGTATAACAAAAGAATCAGCATCAAATGTTACTGAGCAATTTAAGGAACGAGTCAATTGGCTTAGTGAGACCAGGTTATAAGGACAATTAGGAATATACAAAACAAAATTTAAGTTTAGAGAAGGAGAAAAAGGAACTTGACCAACTCCTTAAGATGCAACTTTGGACCCATTGGCTAATGTAACAAGGTGAGGGAATTTAGGTGAAGAAATAGATGAGAACAAGGAACTATTACCAGAAATATGATCAAAAGCACCTGAATCAACTATCCATAGACCTAGACCTTCCACAGATTGAGATACGCAGGCTGTTGAGACATTTGGCACTGAGGAAGATTGGGCTTGGCTGCTAGATTTTAGCCTTAGATATTCTTGATATTCTTCATCAGAAAACTTAGGTTCAACTTTTTCAGATGTGGAGACATTTGCTGTCTTGTCAGGAAAACCATGCAGAGAGTAACACTTGTCTTGAGTATGGCCCAATCTTTGACAGTATGAGCACTTAGGACGACCACCTCTACCACCACGTCCTCCTCTATTACCATGACCCCCTCTACCTCGAGATGCTACCATGGCTGAAGTTTCAACAACTTCGGCTGAATTCTCATCTTTCACCAAAGTAGGAACACGAAGAAGTCTACTGACTAAGCTATTCATGGAAGGAATTTGATCACCAGCCAGGATTTGGTCTCGCACATGATCAAAATCTGAGTGCAGACTCCGTAAGATCAGAACCATAAACAACTTATCAAGTCTTTTCTTCATTTCTTCTGAAGAATGATATTAGGAATTTTCTTAATTCTTCAACTGCAGCTTTAGCTTTACCTATGTGTGAGACCATATCATGATTCGTCTGTTTGAGAGAAACTACTCTCTGAGTTGAATCAAACAGACGTTGAATGTCATTAGCAAAAATATCTTGGGCATTCTTCCAGAAAGAGTAGCAGGTCTTGAATGATCTGAGTATCTCTAACACATCAGGATCTACAGATTGCCAAAGCACAACACATAGTTGGAAATCAAGTTTCAGCCACTGATCTCTATTTTCCACTGGGATTTTAGTGACTTCTTTCTTCAAATGATCATGGTGTCCTTGACCAAGGAACCACAGCTCAACTGAGGCTGACCAGGACAGGTAGTTTTTCCAGTTGAGTTTCTCAGTTGTGATGGTGGGTGTTCCAGAAAAGGAAGAAATAGGTCCTGTAGAGGAAGAAGGTGCAGAGGAACCTGTAGATGCCATCTCAACCAAAATTTTTAGAAACAGAGGCCTACACTTCACAACGAATGAAGGTGACTGCCTAGAGGGTCCGAGAAAAAGAACGGTAAAGGTCCAGCGGCCTTATACTTCACGGAAAGGTCTCTAAGAGAGGACCCACTACCCAAACTGAGATAAAAAGGTAACCTAAGACCTAGAATGCACCCAGAACCCAATGGTGGAAGTACGACGGTGATCTGACACCTGGAGAGTGGCGCGTGAGATTCACGCACCTGTCAGAGTTGCACAGCTGTGACGGTGCGTGAGAGAGCATCGAGCAGCCTCTGCTCATGAGACAAGTTGGGTTGGGTTGCGCTCAGCAAGGCGCACCTAACCCCAAGTTCGTCGGAAAAAATGCCAGCAGTCAACGACGGCAGACAGTGGCGGTCGACGGCGGACGTATCAGAACTACAGAGCGGGATCGAACCCGCTCTGATACCAACTTAAGAAACGTGAGTTCTTTTAGGATTTGAATTTAGAAGAGCTTGAGTGAGTTCACACTCAGCTGAGACTTTTATATATATATATCAAAAGAGACCAAAGGTCAATAAGTACACTGAGATGAAAAGGGACAGACTGTAGCACCCTGACCAAACGGCTACAGCAGGAGAAGAGTGTAAAAGAAGAAAACAGACCAAAACAAGCAAATAAGGAAAATAGAAAAGTACATATAAAATAATATATATAAATCTAACACTCAGTTTTCCACCGACTCTAGCTAACTCCCCCTTTATCCCCTTTCTTTACTGAATACAAGTAATTATTATGTTATAAACGGAACTGAGTTCTAGTCCCCTACTGAATACAAGTAGTACTGACACTCTTATTCTTCCTAACCTAGGCTCTAATAGACATTTAATTGCTTGAATAGATTTGCATTCATAGTTGCTGATTCGTACTCCTTAACTTTAAAATCACATTTTCAAGATTTAAGATGCATACTCTTAGTTAATGGCCCTTGGGTAATAACGACATCCCTACCTATCTTCCACGAACTAGGGTGGACAAAAGGTTGTGTGTTAGTGTTTATGAGGAGTGGTAGAATTGGACTGAGAATAGTAGGAAAATTAGGAAGAAAACAGAATGTGCTGTATTATTCAGTGGACATCCCTTTGATCAAAGTAATCCGCAGGTAGAAGATGATACATGAGATAAACCACCACTCCTGATATTCGTGAGACCCTGATCCTCTCCCAATCTGCTGAGTGAACCCCAAACATCCCTGATCTGGTTTCATGTCCCTTTTCTCCTATACGACAGAAATCCTGACTCAACTAAGTATTGCAATCAGATAGAGGGTGGATCCTACCATAGATTATCTTAAAGGGACCAGCTTGATAGAACCATTATAATTGGCATTGAACCAAAACTCTGGCCAAGAAGCTATTTTGGCCATTGCTGTGATCCAGAGATAAAATATACACAAGACAAACCTCTCTTCATGGTATTCAAAAGACCCTGACCCTCTCCCAATCTGTCTAGTAAATCCCATAAAATTTCTCGTCTTGGTAGAACATTATGTGTTTAACAGAGCAAGACATTTCCTGTCCTTTAATGATGATCCTATCCTAGTATTTCTACCTACAAACTGTGCATTTTGTAATTGATTACATCATTACAGTTAAAAGAACTCAATTTGATTTTGTATGTCAAAAGTCAAAACTCCAATGGACCACTAATATGGTTTTAGAATTCTACAATCTTGGAAGAGTTTATGTAGATCAGCAGCACTCACTTGTTAATTGTTGCTTGGCTAATATGCCATAACAAGTGCTCATATTGACCTAGTCTGAGAATTTGGCAAGATATTCATTTTTGCCGTTGATATTGTTGAATCAAAATTGGCCTTTACTAAATTCAGCTACATCACTCCAAGATCCATCATTTTTCAGTTTTTATCTATGCTAACTGGCATATTTTGTCGCTTTTATGTTCCTTGATGACATAGTAAGAAACAAATTCTTTTGTTTCGCGTTTTTTGCATTCCTCAATAGTGAGAAAGCTCTTGCATCCTCATTTATTTTTTAAATCACTGTTTTGAACTAAACATGGTTTACTGGTTTGCACTTTATGTCTGTCGTGTCAGTTATTGAACATACAATGCTTTCTCCATCATTCTAGGCTCGAAAAAAAGAAGAGAGACTTTGTGAAGCTCTGAAAAAGATTGAGCCTGCAGAATCTTCAGAAACAACCCATGATCCTGAGATATTGACCCCAGAAGAGCACTTTTTCTTCTTAAAGATGGGCCTCAAATGCAAAAGTTATGTGCCAGTTGGAAGACGAGGAATTTACCAAGGTGTAATTTTAAACATGCATCTGCATTGGAAAAAGCATCAGACTTTGAAAGTGGTGGTGAAGACATTTTCAGCAGAGGAGGTTAAGGAGATTGCTGCTGAGCTGGCAAGATTGAGTGGAGGTATAGTGCTTGACATTCATGAAGATAACACAATAATAATGTACAGAGGGAAAAACTACTCTCAACCACCAACAGAGATCATGTCTCCACGAGTCTCTCTTTCAAGAAAGAAGGTACTGTATTGTGTTTTCAATTTTTAGTAATTTATGATACCGAACAGAATTGGAGTTTAACTGGGTGTGGCGTTTCAAAATTTCTCCTAGAGTTCTAGGTCTTCATTGTCCATAATCATTTTGGGAAAATTTCTCCTACTAATGCTTCACTTGCAGAACCACTGCTGTGTCTGAAATTTTGCATTTGTAGTCCTTGAATGTGTATATGCAATCTCTCCTGTTTATGCTACTTGTCTGTTTCACAAAAAAAAAAAAAAAAATTCTTTTTCAAAGTTTACACTCTTATATAATTTTATTTTAAAACTCTTAAGTTCCTTGTTGGTGCTGGTTGGTTCTCACTGTGTCTCCTGGGGGTGTTCTCATCTTTGCAGGCATTGGATAAATCCAAATACAGGGATGCCCTCCGAGCTGTGAGGAGATATATTCCAAGGCTTGAGCAAGAGCTTGAAATTCTTCGTTCACAATTTAAAAGCACGGCTGAAAGTAATACAGATGCTGCTGAGGCAATCCAGAACAGTGACAGAGAGAGTATTGAGTCTGGTGGTATTTCAAATTTCCAGCTAGAGAATTCAGATAAAGACCGTGAGATGATGAATGATAACATTGGGTGCACAGAGGATGAGACAGATATGGATTCTGAATTGGATTCTGATTCTGATAAGTTATCAGATTTGTTTGAGACTGATTCAGATACAGAGAATTTTGTAAAGGAGAAGAAACCTCTTTATTTGGACGAGTTTGATAATTTTCCAGAGCAAAGCCATGGAGAAACAAATGATTTTGAGGAGCATCTGCGACAGATGTCTTTGAAGTAAAAAAACATGGAAAAAGATTATGACTTACCTAAGCTGGACGAAGTTGACAAGATTTTTCTGCGTGCTACTTCCTTTTTAAAGAAAAGGATAAAATGAGAAATTTGCAAAAGACAAGTGTATTCATTGTACTGGATATAAAAAGTGTAGCTTGGGAGAAATTACAACGTACAACAATGAAGTAACATTGTGTTTGACTCATTTTTAACACAGTAGATAAAAATTTAATTGTAACACCATTTGGTTTTTTGTTTTAGACCTTGGTATTTAAAAGTTATATTATTAGATCACGACTAATCTGAGATGAGTTAAGTGAAGCCTACTTAGGTGAGGTGGGGGATAAAGTTCTCCCAGCATCTATTTTTTTAAGAAATGTTATTTGAATAACAAATTTCATAATGAAGAGAGAGAGAGAAATATGAAATGTAATTAATGTTGTAATGGAAAGAGATAGAGAGGAAAAAGAAGTGTTATATAAATTGTACAAATGTTATGGTGTGTTTGGAATAGATTTATGGTGAGAAAAAATCAATTAACTTTTATGGTGAAAATGAAACAACAAATAGTTGCATCTACTTTTTCAGAGTTTCACCATGATTTTGAAGAATAGAATCAACATTGTGTATTATCTAAATACACTATTATTGAAAATCAAGTTTTTTCCTACTTAGACCAATAGGTAATGGTGACACTATTAATATTTTGGTATAGAATATGAAGCTTCTATAATTAACAATTTGGGTGGGGAAAGGAATAAAATTATAAAAATCATACGGATAACTTGAATAATTTGATAGCACTTTTGCATTGTTGCATGTATCTCTCTTCAAACTTGGTCTCTATGAAGCATGGCAACTTTTTTTTTTTCTTCTTATTTTGGTAAATGAAACATACAATTAAAACCTAGAAACCTCTAGGAAAACTAGTACAAACAAAGTCTGCCCTTAAATCCGGGACAATATCGAAGACACAGACTTAAAAAATTGGAGATTCAGTTCAAATTTAGCCAATGCATCAGCAACTTGATTAGCTTCTCGCAGGATGTGGGTCCAAGAAATGTGGCCCGTCTCAACTTTAGTGGGGAAAAATAATAAAGAGAAAGATTTAGAATTACATAAAAGTAGTAAGTAGTTTAATTTTAGTTTTCAGTTGGTTAAATACTTAGTTTAGCTGAGCTGGCAAAGTAATTAGGGTAGTAATCACATATCCACAATTGTATATAAACAATATAATTGTTCACTATCAATTAATGAGAATCAGTAGTGTTATTCTCTCAATTTCTTTCATCTCTTGGTATTGGATTTTACTCTGATGGATTTCATCTCAATTAATTAGGGTTCTACCCACTTTGCTTCCGCGTCGCGCGAGTCTCTAAAATTTGCGATTTCGTCTTGTTCCGCTCTCATCTGCTGGTTCGATAGATCATTCTTTTTGGGATTTCGTCTTGTTCCACTCTCATCTTTTGGTGTGATAGATCATTCTTTTGCTTTCTTTAAGTGTTTGATTGTTTGATTCTTCGATTCTTGGAAATGGTGAGAAATTCTCAAAATCAAAACAATCAGAACGTGAATCTAGATCTTTCTCTAGATCCGTATTATGTGCATCCTTCAGAGAACCCTACCTCGGTGAGTGTATCACCACCGTTATCAGGTAAAAATTACCATGGTTGGGCAACAAAAATGCGCAGAGCACTTGCTTTGAAGAATAAATTTCGATTTGTGGATGGATCGATTCCAGTATCAAATGTGAACGATCTTAACTTTGTGGCTTGGGAAAGGTGCAATTATCTGGTGCACACATGGATTATCAACTCCATGACTCCTCAATTGGCAGAGAGTGTGGTGTTTATTAAGAATGCAGTTGACGTATGGAACGATTTGAAGGATAGATTTCAGAGAGGTGATCGAATCCGAGTATCTCAGTTGCAGCAAGAGATCTCAAATTGTAAGCAAGGTAATCTTGATGTCTCTGATTATTTCACTGAATTGAGAGCCTTATGGGAGGAGTTAGAACAATATAGACCTATGCCTCAATGTACTTGTCCTGTAGCTTGTGTATGTCAAGCCATGAGAAATGCTAGGTCCTTCAAATTAGAGGACAGAATAATTCAATTTCTAATTGGTCTGAATGATGAATACCAAGGTGTGAAGTCACAAGTACTTCTTATGGAGCCTTTGCCTCCAATAAATAGAGTTTTTTCTATGGTATTGGAACAAGAGAGACAGTTATAATATGGTGTGCCATCAGCCACGAATGATGAGCCTGGAGTCTTGGTGAATGCTGTTGAGGGAACAAAATACTATGAAAAAGGACGAGGATCTGATTATGGAAGAGGACGAGGAACTAGTAATTCACAAGGAAGAGGTACTGAACATGGAAGAGGCCGAGGAAATGGAAAAGTTTGCACATATTGTGGCAGAATTGGTCACACTGTGGAGACATGCTATAAAAAGCATGGATATCCACCTAGATTTGGTCGAGGGAATTCATATGCTAATAATGCAAGTCGAGAAGAATCGGACAATAGATCAGTGGCTGGTTCTTTGGTGAAAAATGAAGAAGAAGGAAGCATGACTCTAACAAAGGAGCAATATGATAGTTTGATGGTTTTGCTTGAGAGGAATACAGTGGAGACTAAGCATTCTGCAAACATGGTCAAGGGAGAGAGTCACTGCCACTCAGCACAGGCAGGAGGTAACCTTCCTTCAATAAATTTTAATTCCAAGTATGTTGATTCAACTTGGATTTTGGACACTGGAGCCACGCACCATATTTGCCATTGCATTGATTGGTTTGTTTCATATAATAAGATTAATCCAATAGTCGTAAAATTGCCTAATGGTAATTCCATTGAAGTATCTGTTACTGGAATAGTGAAATTCAATAGTGAGTTGGAGCTAGAAAATGTATTATTCATTCCTCAATTCGCAGTGAATCTGATCTCAGTAGCTAAGTTGTGCATGAGACGGCCTTTCTCATTGGTTTTTGACTCCAATTGCTGTGTAATACAGGCAAAGCAAGATTTGAGGAAGATTGGTTTGGCTAGACAAGTGGATGGTTTGTATTACATGGAAATTGACAAAGAATATTCAGGTGTTGGCTCAAATTTAATTTCTGCTTTTAGTTTGAATACATATGCAATGTCTTCTGCCATTATTTGGCATTTGAGATTAGGCCATCTATCTCATGATAGGATGCAAATTTTGAATAAGCAGTATGCATATATACCTGCAGTCACTCATACAGCATGTGATGTGTGTCCTATGTCTAGGCAAAAGAAGTTACCTTTTTCAATCAGTAGTAGCAATTCAATTTCAACTTTTGATCTTATTCATCTAGACATTTGGGGTCCTTTTTCTACTAAATCAGTACATGGATATAGATATTTCTTAACCATTTTGGATGATTGCAGTAGACATGTATGGGTTGTGAGGCTAAGGTTAAAATCTGAAGTGCCTAACTACGTGAAAAGTTTCATTGCAATGGTAGAAACTCAGTTTGAAAAGAAAGTTAAGACAATTAGAAGTGACAATGGACCCGAGTTTATGTTAGCAGAATTTTATGCATCCAAAGGAATTGTACATCAAAGAAGTTGTGTGGCTACGCCACAAAGAATGGGAGAGTCGAAAGGTGACACCAGCATATTCTAAATATCAGCAGAGCGTTAATGTTTCAGTCTCAATTACCTAAAGATTATTGGTCTTATGCTGTCTTACATGCAGTATTTTTGATTAATAGAATCCCTACTAGAATACTAGGGAATAAATCCTCTCATGAGGTGCTATATGGGAAAATCCCATATCTCAGTTGCTTGAAAGTTTTTGGGTGTTTATGTTACTCCTCAACCTTGTCAGCCCATAGAAACAAGTTTGAACCTCGAGCAAGGAAGTGCACCTTCTTGGGTTACAAACAAGGCATGAAAGGCTATGTATTGCTAGATGTTCATACACAGGAAATTATAGTTTCAAGGGATGTGCAATTCTATGATTTGGAATTTCCCTTTCATTCTACTTCACAAAATTTTGTTCCCTCTCTTCCCACTTATGTGGACGATTCAACAGTACAGGGTTCAGTTCCTACTTCATATGATCATTTGTTTGACCAAGTAACAAGTCAAAATGCACCTGAGTACCAATCCCAACCAGAATCACATTCTGCTCCTAACCAAACAGATATACCTGACATCATCCCATCTCCCACCCGTAAATCAACTAGAAACACACGAAAACCTTCCCACCTAAATGATTACGTTTGCAATCACACTTCCATTACTTCTCACCCTTTGTCTAATTACCTTTCATATGAAAATCTTTCCTCCACTCACCAAGCATATGCTTTGTCCCTCACTTCTGATACTGAACCCCACACATTTACTGAAGCTAGTAAAGACCCGAATTGGATGGAAGCCATGAGGCTTGAGATAGAGGCTCTCAATGCTAACAAAACCTGGGAATTTGTGGATTTGCCACCTGGTGCAGTACCAATAGGCAGTAAATGGGTTTACAAAATTAAGAGACATGCTGATGGATCCATTAAGCGCTTTAAAGCAAGGCTTGTTGCTCAAGGATTTAACCAAATAGAGGGCCTGGATTATTTTGAGACATTTTCCCCAGTTGCAAAGTTGTCCACAGTCAGAATTCTCCTTGCTTTGGCATCTATTCATGGTTGGTATCTTCACCAACTCGATGTCAACAATGCGTTTTTACATGGGGACCTTCATGAGGCAGTTTATATGCGCGTTCCTCAAGGTGTGTCTGCTCCAAAGGATGGGCAAGTGTGCAAGCTTCTTAAGTCACTTTATGGACTTAAGCAAGCAAGCAGACAATGGTTTGAGAAGCTGACTTGTTTTCTCCTTTCTTACGGTTTTGTTCAAGGCCAAGCTGATCATACTCTCTTCCTTAAGACCACTACAAATTCCTTCACTGCTCTACTTATCTATGTCGATGACATAATATTGGCAGGAACTTCCCTTATTGAATTTGACTCTCTCAAGGCTGCACTGCATCAGGCTTTTCGCATTAAGAATCTAGGTGAGCTTAAATTTTTTCTAGGACTTGAGGTGGCACATTCCTCTCGAGGCATTTCTTTATGTCAAAGGAAGTACTGTTTGGAATTGTTAGCTGATTCCGGGCTCATTGGTTGCAAACCAGTAACCACTCCGCTTGATCCAGCCATTCGACTTCATCAGGACTCTAGTCCTGCTTATTCAGATGTGGCTGGATACCGCAGACTTGTTGGGCGATTGCTATATCTCACGACTACACATCCGGATATTGCCTTTGCTACCCAACAGCTTAGTCAATTTATGGCATATCCTACTGAAAATCACCACCGAGCTGCTCTACGGGTTCTACGATATTTGAAACGATCCCCTGGACGTGGTTTATTTTTCTCCCGTCAATCTGACTTACATGTTCTTGGTTTCAGCGATGCTGACTGGGGTGGATGTGTTGATACACGGCGTTCCATTTCGGGCTATTGTTTCTTTATTGGGCATTCCTTGGTTACTTGGAAGTCCAAGAAGCAAGATACAGTGTCTTGTTCCTCTGCTGAGGCAGAATATCGGGCACTTGCTTCAGCCACACGTGAGTTACAATGGATATGTTATCTACTTAAAGATTTGTCCCAACTTCCTTCACGTTCTCCAGTTCTTTACTGTGACAACCAAAGTACCCTTCATATTGCTGCCAATCCGGTCTTTCATGAGCGTACCAAACATCTGGATATAGATTGTCATATTGTCCGAGAGAAGGCCCGAGCTGGTCTGATGCGACTTCTTCCAATTTCTTCTCAATGTCAAGTTGCAGATGTGTTCACTAAAGCTTCATGTCCTAGGGTCTTTCATGGGCTTATTGCCAAGCTTGGAATGGTGGACATCTTCTACCCTCCAGCTTGCGGGGGGATCTCAACTATAGTGGGAAAAAATAATAAAGAGAAAGATTTAGAATTACATAAAAGTAGTAAGTAGTTTAATTTTAGTTTTCAGTTGGTTAAATACTTAGTTTAGCTGAGCTGGCAAAGTAATTAGGGTAATAATCACATATCCACAATTGTATATAAACAATAGAATTGTTCACTATCAATTAATGAGAATCAGTAGCGTTATTCTCTCAATTTCTTTCATCTCTTGGTATTGGATTTTACTCTGAGCCCGTGTACTGAAGAATTGTATGAAGGCAAATTCTACCGTGCATGAGTAGGTCTGGTACGGGGCGTCAGTTTTTGTCATCCGTGTGGTTTGTGGTTAAGAAAATAGATGGCGTCAATGCAACGTCTTACTATAGAGGTTAAGTTGGTGAGCAAATCTTGTATAGACACAAATCCACCACTCACTTTTGCACATAACCATTCACAAGATGACAACTCATTAAAGTCACGTGACTATGAACTTTCTCTCACACAACCTTTACCGAACCCTCCACTCCCCAAATCTTGTCGTTCCCACCTCCACCTCCAGATTTGCCATAACGACCTAAGTTCTAAAATGGCATCAAAGTTTTGCTTTTAGTTTATTTTAAAATAATTATTTAATTAGGTTTGTTCACAAACTATCAAAGATGAAATTTGTTGAATAATTTAATTAATAGATATGGGAGGACAACATCAAACACCTTGCTATTCGACTAAAAAATTTGAGTACCCCCATAGATCAAGGAATAATTAGAAGGCAGACACGCCTCCAAGGTTGTTCATAATTCTAGTGTCTTTGCTGCACATAATAGTGTTGGTGAAAGAGAAAAATTTATCAAGAAGGAATTAGAGAAATCGAAAGGAGCGGATAACTTCAGAACTGATGCTCACGACACAGATGATGCTGATAGTTCCGACAAAAAAATGCCCAAGGCCGAAATTGGATATTATTATAAAAGAAAAAAGCCTGCGACAATTAGATTTGCATATAGTAATGAAAGAAACCGACGCGGGCATGGAGGTAATTGGATATAATTATGAAAACGGCAACGACATGGAGGGAATTGGATATATTTTTGACAACGGCAACCTCACCTGTTAATATTTAATTTTTCTTGAAATATTTGACATAATAATATGTTCAGTATTATATAAAAATATGTTGTTATTTATATTAAATGAATAATAAATTTTATAGTTACTTATTATTTATTAAAACTAATTATAATTTAATTAACTAAATTTATTTTTACTTTAAAGTCCTACAAAATCATTTTTACTTAGAAATTATATAAATCGTTTTAAATATTTTCATAAATAAATATTCTATTGATTCATATTTAAATTTTGAGGTTAAAATTTTTATGCTAAAAATTAATTTAAATATAATTAGTTAATATATTTGATATAAAAAATATTTATTTTGAGCCTGATATTTCAAGTGACTAACCAGGTCATCATGAAATTCTAAATCTGTAAAGTATTAAAGATTTTTCTCATTTAAAGTAACAATAAAAATAAAAATAAACAAGTCATTTGTTGTGACTAACATAAGTATCATTACATATAAGATGTGTTAGTTATTACATTAATACTATTTTTTCATTTCAATCTTTTTAAATGAATACTATCTAGTTTTTGGATTATATTTAGACTAATTATTGTAAACTTTAAAAATATCATTTTAAAACATGTATAATAGTGTAATAATAAATTATTTTGGTTATATATACAAATAATTTTAAAATATAAATAAAATCCAACGTAATCCTTGCAAATGCACGAATATTATACTGGTTACTGTATAAAAACAAATCATTTTACAACATAAACTAATAAAAGATAATTTTAAAAGATAAGCTAGTTACAGAAACAACCCCTGCAACTAATGATAATACTAATATCTTTGTTTGAATACATTTGAAGGCGCAGGCTAAAATGGGAGACCTTATAATGTCCCACACCGTGGGAAACTAATATGCACCGTTGGATTTTGAGATCAATGTGGGACTACCGTACAACCGTCCACACTAGATTTTTTTTTTTTAAAAAAAGGATTTTTTTTTCTGTTTAAGTTTTTTTTTTATTTTTAAAAATGACCATTATTCTCCATTGTTGCTTATTGATGTGGGACTACCATACAACTGTTTACACTAGATTTTTTTTTTTTAAAAAAAGGATCCTTCTTCTTCTGTTTAAAGTTTCTAGTGGTTTTTAACTACCGCAAATTTTTTGGCAAACTAAAACTGTCAGAAATGTTAAAAAATAAAATCAAAAATCAAAATCTCGAACACTAGATTTTCTGAAATCACAAAAAATGTTACAAAAATAAACATTTATGACCACCAAAAAATTTACAGCTGTTAAAAGTCACTAGAAACTTAATTAGAAAATTTTCACACACACAGTTTATGTCATCACTTAACCGTTGAAATTAATGTTAGGGACTAAAAATAGAACAAAACAATTTATGATGGACTAAAACTAGAACAGAACAAAACAATTTATGAGAGACTAAAAATAATAAAAAAATTTATGAGAGACTAAAAATAAAAATCAAGATAAAATGACGGACAAAAAAATGAGAAGAGAGACAGAAACAAAACAACAACAGAGAAGAATGGTCGTTTTTTAAAATAAAAAAAAAACTTAAACAGAAAAAAAATCCCTTTTTAAAAATAAAAAAAAATCTAGTGTGGACGGTTGTACGGCAGTCCCACATTGATCTCAAAATCCAACGGTGGATATTAATTTTCCACGGTGAAAGACATTATAAGGTCTTCCATTTTAGCGTGCGTCTACATTTGAATATCAAACTACAACAGAAAGTGATTCGGTGCTATCTGTACATAACTGTGTGCTAGCATAGGTACCAAACTAGTTATTATATATACAATCCAAGATTATTACACTCTCCCTTATTATTAGTTTTGGGCTCAGAAAAGCCCTACTTCATGAAGTACTACTTATTGGGAATCTTCTAAACCCTTTTATGTGGTCAGCATATCCATAGCAAAAAGATGACCGACCTAGGCCAATACAAAAAAGGCCAAGGCCACACCGACCAGAGATTACCGAAAAACCAAATGGATTTCTTTAGACAAAAATGTCCAAATGGTTCATCACCTCAACCCATCTCACCTAGCCAACACCCGTGGAGAACCAATCCCTTCATCTGAGATGTCAAAGCCCACATCTTCACTTTTACTTAGTGCATAGACAATATCCATTATGCTGGGCCTCTTTGACTGGTCTCTATGCAAGCAAGCAATTGCAATGGTGAGAACACCCATCAAACTTTCCATTGAGCATGTCTCCCTTAAAATATCCTTATCTAACCATTCCTTCAGTCTCCTAGCCTTCTCTTGGTCATTGTCCACTTCAAAAGTTTTGATGGCACTTGCCCACAAGAGATTTCCCTCCTCATCAATGGCTTCCTTCCCAGAAATTAGTTCAAGCAACACAACCCCAAAAGAGAACACATCCATCTTTGCAGAGACCACACCATCAGCCAGATATTCAGGGGCAATATAGCCCTGTGTTCCCACAATGTGCATGGTAATGGCATTCATTCCTGACTTTGCAAGCCCAAAATTGGCAATTTTGGCTCTCATGTTAGAGTCCAAGAGAATGTTGCTGCTCTTGATGTCTTTGTGCACAACCCGTGGCCTTGTGTGCTCGTGGATGTATTGGAGACCATTGGCAATGTCAATGGCTATTCGTAGCCTTGTTTTCCAGCTCAGCTTTTCGTTTTTGTCCTCATGCAGCCATGTGTATAGAGATCCATTCTCTACATATTCATAGACTAGATAGCAATTTGCTTCTTCTGGGTCTATACAAAATCCCTCCAACTTCACCAGATTCCCATGGTTTACCTTCAACACAGAAAATGACACATTGTTAATCAACTACTTAATCATGAATCATGGTGGACATATAATAATCAATCAAGTGATAAAACTATTCGAGAGTAAGTGTAGCCTATTATATTTATTATTTTGAAACTTTTTCATTAGAAATGTAACTATCTTAAATTCAACCCTTAAGTAAGGCTCAAGAGGAAGCTGAAGTGTTATATTATAACTATGATTATTTTGGCCAGATCTAAATATGACCATCACATCTTAACATTTTTGTTATCAAATGGAAACAGACAAAAGAGCAGCGGCGTCTTTTGTCTTTCGTTGTGCTTTTAAGTGCACCTAACGTGCTGCCTTAAATTAAGTTAAATCAGAAACATCATAGTCTATATTATTATTAATTAACCCTGATCTGAAAAATAAGACAGTCGGTAACATGTTTCATCAAATAACCAGAAACAATGATGCCATCAACCACTATTGTTTGATTCCTCTTGATGCGTTTCTAAAATACAAGTATGAAAATAATGAACAATGGATAATTGAGAAAATAAATCCAGTCTGACAGTTTTTGAAATCACCAAAATATATGTAAACTTTTGTTGCTCTTTTTCTCCCTGCATAACAACTGAAGGGAGAGTAACAACATAATAATTAATTCTCATGCTACGATTCCGATTATTTTTATTTTTGCCCCAAGTATTAGAATAGTTGTGTTTATCCAGGTTCCGGGCATCTAGAGGTTTATTCCCTTAGTTTGATTATGCAAAAAAAACTAAACAATTGACGGCGGGTTGACCACTCACCAGACAAGTCACTTCACTAAATATCATCTGATTAATCAGCAACAATAAGATATTAATTAACTCCTAGCATATTTTATACTAAGTAAAGCTTTCTACCCATCTGTTCGTCACTCATACCTTATGATGGACTGTTTCAAATTTCAATCTGTCCTTACATGTTTGATATTTGGTTATGTTGTAACCGGAATAACACTATCATTTCCAAAGAGTAAAAGTCTATATATTGTCAAAGATTTTTATAGTGTTATCTAATTATAAATAATTATGTATGGTAAATTTATCAACTTTAACAACAATGACTTTTAAAGTAATATCAATTGTGATTTTTTAAAGAAGTTATGGTAAAAACAAACAATTTTCCCATATACAACATTTTGTGAACATGTAAAAACCAGTGTATATCCTATTTACTTTTACTCGGTGTTGTTATACAAGATAAGTAAAAAGAAAGATAGGTGTTGTTGTTACCTTCTGTATGAAAATGAAACTGAAATAGATAACTATTAACAAATAAGAGTAATTAGTTTTTGTGGTGACTCTTTATCTATCATCTAATTACTTAACAAGTTATAGCTACACGATTTCTCTGATTGATGGTGATATAGAAATTAAACAAACAATGAGTCAGTGTTGCAATGTAAGATAGGTGTTGTTACCTTCTGCAAGATCTTGAGTTCCTCATAGGCATTCCACTTCATCTTCTTGATGGCAAAGACCTCTCCATCAATTTCACCTCTGTAAACCGACCCCTGAATCAAGCAATTCTGATCAAACCCATCGGTGGCTTCCACCAGTTCCTCAATTCGAAAAACCCTATACTTATCCAAACAATCGGACACATTAGCCATCAACTTGACATCCATATTCTTCTCCTCTTTTTTCCGTCCAAAATAGACCTTATTCCTCTGTCTCCCTTCCTCCTCATCAATACCATCCCTCAACCTCTTCTTCATCACAACCTCTCTATACACCAACACACCACTCACCAAAATCAGCAACAACCCCACAACCCCCAACCCAATCCCCAACCCTCTGACAGTCCCCGTCCTATCATTCCTTTCAACCACCGTCCCGTTCCCGGGCGGCGGCGCGGAAGGAACCACCGCAGGCTGGGACAGAACCGGCAGCCGCGACACGGGAACGAAAATGGTGTCATAATCAAAGAGAGTGCCGCCGTTAACGTCAATGATGGATTGTTCCTCAGCACCAAACGTGGAAGCAATAGAGGATATGTTGTCCGCGGGCTGGACAACGTAGGAGATCATGTAGTTGGTTCTGTTGTTGTCGGGGCATTTGCAGAAGACGGGGAAGATGGTCTCCTGGCCGGCGGAGAGGTCGGTGGCGACGAGGGTGGGGTTGACGGCTTCGACGGAGGGGTAGGTGGTGAGGTTGTTGAACTTGAAGGTGGAGACGATGTAGAAGGTGTCGCCGGATTGGATGGCGTAGGAGATGTTGGCGTAGGAGATGGAGCCGAAGGTGGCGTTGACAGGGTTGCAGGAGCAGGTTAAGGGGACGAAGAGGGGTTGGTCTTGGACTAAGGGTGTGGAGGGAGACGAGATGTTGGACGGGGTTGCGATCATCACCCGGCTCACCTCGAAGAGGTCGCCGATGGAGGCCAGGTCGGTGAAGTTGGGAGCGGTGGCGCGGTAGAAGGCGTATGCCTCGCACGTGCGGGTGAAGTTGCACGTGAAGCCCGTGTTGTTCTGCTGTCGTGCTGTTTGAGCGTTGCAAAGGGTGAGGCTGAGGAAGAAGAAGAGAGCAGAGAAGTGATGCATTTTCATTCTGCTGTTTGTTTGTTTCGCTTTGGCTGGTTTGTGTGTTTATATTGTTGATTGTTGTGTGGAATTTGAAGTTCTGTTCTGTTCTGTTCTGTTCTAAGTCATCTTCTTGCTTTGTTGGAGGTCAATGCACTTGTGTGTTCCCAGGAAAGCTTTTCTCTACTGTGGAAATCCCCGCTGTTTAAATTCTAGTCAAGATGGTTGAATATTCTTAGAGGGGTGTGGGACCCGTTTAATTGGAGGGTTTTTCAATTTTCTACAACTGCCTTATGTCATACTGTACTATTCTTGATAATATTGTTTACAGAATTTTAGCAATACGTAGCTAGCGGGTTGCTATATCTGTGTGTATTTCTATTTTCCGGAACAAATTTAATTTGGTGGCATGTGACTCTGTGTCTGTGAGAGGGGCTGCTGAGATTTTTCATTTTCATTTCTTTATTTGAAATGAAGGGGACTCTAATTCTCTTTGTGGGAATTCCTGTATGAGTGTTTTGAATTCTCGTGTTTCAAAATTGAATGATGACTATACTTGTTTTACTTTCTTTAAGGCTTAAAATGCAGTTTTGCTTTCTTATTTTTTATATTTTATTTGTACAATTTAGTTCTCGTAATTTTTAATTGATTGATCTCAGCATATGCTAAAATTAGATTCCATCTTAGTATAACATTTCAATTGTAAAAAAAAAAAAAAATTGATGATTTTAAATTTTTAATCATCTCTCATTTATTTATTTAATTGAAAAATCAATACAAGTCAAAAAGCATTTTTTAATTTCTTAACAATTATCATAACCAGTTGACGTAAGAACTTAATCAGAGATTTTAAATTCAAATCCCAGGTATACACTGTGTTTCTTCATGCTAAATTAGACATAAATAAATACTCACAAATTACTATCAAAATAACTTGTTATTTGTTTGGATAACTTTTAGATAAACTTAAAAAATTTAAACGCTTGTTGTCCTTTATTAATAACTAATACTAATACGTTTGTTCTGTCTCTTTTTGCATTTTATGCACGTCAAATCAGAATCAATAATTTGTAATTTTACATTATTAAACAAATTTGATGTGATTTATAGCTTATATGTGAGTATTGCCGTATTGGACATGGTCCAAACATACACCGTCAATACTCAAAAGATGCCAAATTTGCAGATCCAATACATTTTCAATTTCGTTGACAAAAGATGAAAATAAATTGGAAATTTATGTACGGATACTCACTGGTTAGTAGACATCTAAAGAAAGAAGGGAAAAAAAGGTATAAATATTTTTTTGAAGGCAAATAAGAAATATTATTGAAATCAAAGGTATAAATATGATAAATGATATGATGCAATTAAAAAAATAGAGAAATTATTGATATCATAAAAGAGAGAAAAATGTGCGTATATACAAAATTTAATGTAATGAAAAAGAAAGATAAAGAAAAATTACTAATACTAAGGAAAAAAGAGGTACTTCGTGTCTCACTATTTTTCTATATATTTTAAAAATAAAAAAAAGATATAAAGGAGGCTATATAATAGTGAGTGACTTATGAAAGTAGTTATAAAAAATATGAGAGTGAAGGTTAACTTCTGTAATCTGTAAATTGATAGGAAAAAAGATACCAAAAAGAGTGAAGAAAAATCAGGAGTCATTGTTATATTTACATATTATTTAAGGATAAAATGATCTTAAAAAAGTGGAGACCAAAAAGTGATTCTTGAAAATGGTATCTCTTTTATATAATGGTATAGATTAAGAAAGTGTTTACACATAATTATTCAAATAAATTTCATATCATAATAGAGCCGTATGTAATATGCAAATTCATGTGTAGTTGTTCAATTTATTGTTACGGCTGTTATTCGTCTTTTTGATCAGTACGGCTGTTATTCGTCTTATCGTGCAAGATACAGGAGACCTTTATTAAGCCATTTAATCTCAAGTCCACGGAATTATTAATTTTGTAACAATTGAATAAAAAGTTGACGGTAAAAATTCCTCGCAAATACACAATTTGAGATTTTAATTTAGTTTCTTTATCTGTTTATGCCAGATCTAAAATAACATTTCTATTAGTTAATATATTAATTCATATAATCATCAGTTCAACTTGATTTAATGTTTGTTTTGTTCCCTAAAAAAAAAATGTTTGTTTTGTTTTACGTTGAAATAAAATCCTATAGACGTTTGAGTGAAATTGTCAAGGAGTACTTCTTCAAACTTATACTACCATGTAACACAAATTTTTATTTCCAAACACACGCCAAAGCAACATAGTAATGTTAGTTTGGATTTCCGTTCTAGCACCTCAAACGGCCGTGCATTTCAATCCATCTACAGACAAGTTTTTTCGTTTGAGTGCTTTGAAATGTGTGTGGACGGTTATTCAAACACACCCCTATTTAATTGGCTTTGAGTGAAATTGTCAAGAGGTAACACGTGACATGTCATCTCAAATGCAATCAAAGTCCGAGGAAGCATTAGAATTTAGAACGGTAAGTAGAGTAGAAAACCGTGAGAGATGTAAGCAATTGGTTGCTTGGTCCTGGCGTACGGAAGTGGGAGCTAACTGGATGAACGCGACGTATTGGAGAGGTCATCACAAAATAAATATCATGGTGGTCACATGACAGTCACAATTCAATTCATACTTATCTTTGATTTTGGAATATGAACATTCGTTGGGAAGAAAATTCAGTCATGTAGAACTAGGTAGAACTAGGAGTGGAGGAGTATGTGGTTAAATATCCATTTTCGTCCCTGAAAGTGTGAGACACTGATAGATTGGTTTATGAAAAATGAAATTTTCGAATTTAGTCTCCGAAAGTACAAAAAGTGCGACAAATTAATCCTACCGTCAATGGCAGACGCACATACATTTGAAGGGGTGCACTTGTACCCTCTCACTTTTAAAAAATTATATATATATATATATATATATATATATATATATATATATATATATATATATATCTTAAATGTGAATATTTTGTTCCCTTAATTTTATGTGTTTGAACCCCCTGTTTCTAATTTTTTTCTCCTTTCATGTATTTATTATTTTTATTTAAATATTTAATTATCTTATTTCTTATCTTAAGGGGAGAGTTATATCATATTTGATCATTATCTAATTTTTAGAAAATTATATAATATCATATCATTATCTACTAATAAAAAAATATTCTATCATTATCTGGTTTGTTATCTTACGTACATCAAATATTAAATATAATTAAAATTTATTTTTTTCTTATCCTATCATGTTCTTATTTTGTCCCCCCTGACCCAGAGTCTTAGATCTGCCACTGCCTATCGTTAACTCTCCTCTGTTATCTCTAACATCCATGACTACATGGCACCTCTGGTGATAACGTGGCAGTTGAAGGTTGTCACGTGTCATCCATGTGGTTGCCACATGTCATTTGCATGGTTGCCACGTGTCTAAAAGTTGACTTTTCAATTTAGTTCATGAATTTAACCACTTGCTGACATTTTGGTCCCTGAACTTAACTACTTATTGACATTTTGGTCCCTGAACTTAACCACATACTGTCATTTTGGTCCCTAAAAGTAGTTTTGAATTTTTAATTAAGTCCATGCTGCATGAAAATTATTAGCATAGTCATCATCATATCTCCTTACTTCCATTCCATATCCCTCATATTTTCACCTTCCTCTTTTGTACTTTGTAGTTCATCTTGACTTTCACATCCACTATTTGCATGCACAAAGTTTGCTATTTATTTAACTAAAACATCAATTCTAATAGGAAAATAACACAAAAACATCTTAAAAAACTATTTGATTTTTTCTTCTTCTTAATAAACATTGTCTAGCTTATTTAAGAAGTTACATTTTATTCAATTGAAAATTTTCAAATAGGTTCTTCAACACTCTCAAGTAACAATTACATTTAAAATTCTTTGATGTTTATATATACCTTGCGGTAGTAGTTCATGAAAACAACTTTTGTGAACAACGATGTGAAAACTTCAAAGAATAAAACCATCGAAAAGGTATGTAAGGAAATAATCATAACACTTTCTTTTTTCTCCCTTTCGTGATTCTCAAGTTTTTTTACCTATCTTTTTGTGATTAATGTTATTCCATAAAATAGATTAATTAATTAATTAATATAACATTCTACACATATTAATAGCATATAAGATAATAACTTGATTTGGATAGAATATCTGGTTTGGAACCTTAAAGAATTTTGTTAACAATGTCCTGAATTTAGTCACTAACTACTGCTTTGTAATCGTTCATAAATTAGTTTCATATTTATAGTGTAATTTAAATGGTAGAATTGGTAAGAGGAATGTGAAAAATATGAGGGGTAAAGAATATTAGTAAGGGAATATAATAATGTCTATGCTAATAATTTATATGCAACATGAAACTCAATTGAAAATTTGAAAGTGCTTTCAAGGACCAAAATGTCATTACGTGGTTAAGTTCAGAGACCAAAATGTCAGTAAGTGGTTAATTTCAAGGATCAAAATGTTAGTAAGTGGTTAATTTCAAAGACAAAAATGTCAATAAGTGGTTAAGTTCAGGGACTAAATTGAAAAGTCTAACTTTTGGACACGTGACAACCACGTGGACGACATGTGGCAACCATCAGTTGCCACGTCATCACCAGAGGTGTCACGTAAGCACGAACGTTAGAGATATCGGATGAGAGTTAACGGTATGACCAATTTGTCGCACTTTTTGCACATTCAGGGACTAAATTTGAATTTTCCATCTTTCAAGGACCAATCTGTCAATGCCTCACACTTTCAATGACCAAAATGGGTGTTTACCTGGAGTCTATACTTTCTAGAAAATGGACCAGGGGTAATTATTATTGAGTTTAATGATTACGCATTATTAGTGTAAAAATTTGTAGACAAATGCTAACCAGTGCCGGGCACTGATTAAGAAACTAAAAGGAAAAAAGTTTTTATTGGAATGCGCAAAATTGCGTTATTCATAGTTTTTTTTGCGCTCTCTCATAATTTCTATATTAAATACTCTTTCCTTTTAATTTCTTAACCAGTGTCCTGGTTAGCAAGACCCAAAATTTTATGCTATCAATCAATTAAAAATCACTCTTTAGTATGACTTTTAAAGTAAATATTATGAAAGTCAATAAATTTATCATACATAATCATTTATGATTGAATAATAATATAAAACTATTTTGTATCGTGAATACATAGCCTATTTTCTCGTTATTCTTTCAGGTGATTAGTAATTAATATTATTCCAAGTATTTACATAATGTCAAACTTGATATCATTTTTTTACACTAATCTTGATCCCAAAAGTCTTAAAAGTTGAAACTTCGAGATTTCGAAACCTCTGCTATACTTGGAATTCCATGATTGATGTAATAGCACTCAGAATTCCAATGTTGTTGTGTGACTTAGCTTGACTTGGTCATACCTTTATTCCAATCCATTTTTTCCCACTTTTCATATGAGATTCCAATACAACTTTTGAACTCATAAAATTCATTTTTTGGCCGAAAATTAATCATGGTTAGACGTATTTAACCAGAGTCCAGAAAACATTGTGTGGCCTCATCTATAATCCAAAGCGACCTTGACTAGTTGATAACAAGTGATAAGGATTGGAAATGTAAGGACTAAGGTGTATTTTATACAGTAAAATATATATTGCATAAGTGGTGATTAAAAAAACCATCGGTTTAACAGTACAACAATATTTGGAGTATGAATATGTAATAACTAATTTTAATGTGTAAGTTACTGAAGTGAAATTTCAATTTCATGAATTGAAAAATAACACAAATTCCTAAACTACTAAAGTTAAGTTTTGTTCATTACATGTTTCCTCTAGGTTTAGGTAATTAACTCTCCCCTCCTAACGTTTGACTCTTCCGAGGCACCATTAACAAATTTACATATTTTATAATATGAATTAAAGTAGGAGACTCTTATTACCACTCCGGAAGAGTGAAAAAGTCGTCGATGACTAGATTGGATGTTGCTGTTTTGTGACCAAAGAGAGGTTAGTGGCTGAGATCATATTTGTGATGATGCATTAGTTGGAATTTGTAAAGCAGGCCAAAGGATCAATTGAGTTAGTCCAAGTAAACTGCATTATCTAACAGCACATCAGAGGTTTTGGAACTTGCTTTCATTCTGTGTTAAGCTCTCTTTTTTTCACAGTGCCATGTGTTTTAGACGCTAGATGCATGTGTTCTCAAATTCTTTAATATAGCATCCAATATCATCTTTATAACGAATAAAAATTCTTGCTCTAATTACTCACTGCACAAGAGTTGAGCTCTCTTTCATCAAGGTTTAAACTTTAAATCTTCTTCGAATCACTATCATCAAGCCATGAGAAATATGGCTTCCAATTTCTTCAACAATCACGTAGTTAACAGATAACCATTAGACTTGGTTGGCAAAGAGTAGCGATGGCATGATGTTGACTCATCCAAACTTTCCAATATAAAGAATGAGATCATCACATGTAAGGTACCACAATAATAGGAAGGCGAATTTCTAGATGTCTTCAACAATAGAAATGGTCAAGGCGTCACTTGAAGATGACATGACACATCATATATAGCTTACTAGACCCACCCCAAGTCTTAGTCTTTACAACAATTAATTTTTACTAGGGTGTGTTTACCTTCTTGGAGCAGTTAATGGTCAATGTGTGAGTAAAATAGCACCCTCAAGTTTTCTGTTTATTTAATATGACAAATAAGAAGGTAGAAATAGGGAATATACGCCTCTTGATCCAACATAAAACAGAAAAATGGGAAAAGTAAAAAGTGAAAACAAAAGAACAAATTCAAATCACTATATTTAAGAATTGTCATATAAAAGTCATGAACTTTATACAATTAATTATCTCTTGGTTATGTCATCCTTCTTGATAGTAGTATCCCATAGGTCTCCATATTTTTCATTGAATTCCCATATGCTCATGGTATTATAGTCATTTATCAACTTGTCTCGAGCTCCCCTTTCCATATTGTATATGTGAGGTTCAAAGTGGTGGGGTTTATCAGGTTTATCCATCTCAATAATGCAAAATATGATTGTAAATATGCCTGCTCCAATGTATAAGTACTCTCCCTGAAAAACAGAAAGTTGTTAGGATTTGTGATTACTTATTAGTTATTTCCCCAAGTAAACTAAGAATGCAAATGCACTGTTTATATCTAAACAAATTAGCCAATTGATTTGAAGATTGAGTTCTTCTTCATTAATGCCAATTAACATTTAGAATTACCGGAACATTGAAGTACACCCCAAGAGCAATGGCTGGTGGGAAGAGCCACGAAATAAGCCCTGCATAAGAAATAAATGTTAATAAAAAAAAATGACCTTGATGATGAAAATGCTATAAATGATAAATGGTGTATGGAAAACACACCCTGGAATCCAGTGGGGGGTTCTGCTGCTGCTATCTCTTCCGCAATTGAGCCCCAAAATGTTCCTGAAATGAATATTTATTATGAACTTTGTCAAGAAAACAGGATGCACTTAGGAAGGAACATTTTATTTTCCTCATAATTTTAAATACATAACCACAGAAAAATTAGATACTTTATGAATTTGAAAACTTGACATCAAACTTTACAGCTTAAAAAAGCAAACGCCTGGTAATAATTTCCAAAAATTAAAACTAAAAAAAAAAAATGCCATCTAAAGTAACAGCCTTGCCAATCCAGATGTTAAAATCAATCATGGGAAAATCATCATCCTCCTAATATCTCTAATACTCTATAAACCATAAGCACGACCTCCTCCAATTTCCATTAAGAAAATAACTGGTAAAAAATAAAATGAAAAGAAACTTAAACTAAGAAAGTAAGCAATAGTGAATAATAAAGAAACACCTTTCTGTTCTCCTTCATGGTAAGTGTGGTGGTCATCATATATTCCATACACAAAATCATCCTGAAATTTACATGAAAGAAATGAGACCCATCACAAGCAAAAAAGAGAGAAGCAAGTAAAAGAGCATTGTAAGATACAGCATCAACGCCATTAGTGGCATATTGGTCTCTAGGATCTTCATTGAGGTCAGGCTCAATCTCATTAAAACCAGCATTCAACAAGAACCTTGTTGATGTGGTGTTACTCTTGGTCAAGATGCCATGCCAATTGGGTGGTGTTGAAGATAAGAAGGGCTTGGAAGTGAGTTTGGTTTGAGAGGTGATTGGAGGGACAAGTGAGAGTGAGGAACATAGCGCCATGTCATGTGTGGTTTGCTTGCTCTCTATCTGATGCTGTTATCCGTTTTCTGGTTTTATAACACAGTCCACACAACAAGACATTTGAATTTTAGAGCTTAGGTTGATTCAATTATCTTATCAACTTATTATTAATGGATTGTTTCATAATGTCAAAAAATAATTACTTGAATTATATATAAAGATTTGGCGAATCAGAATATTTTTGCTAAAATTATAATTGATTTTCATGTAACTTTATTTCCCTATGATGTCAAGAAGTATCAGGCCGAGAGAATAAAAAATAAACATAATATTGCGTTTATATAAAAAATTGCTATTTTTTTTTATTGACAAATATTAATTGTTAGTTTATTAATTTTTGTTAGCCAATAATATACTGTGATGCATTAAAAAAACAATAATATACTGTTTGTCTATAAATAAATTATTAATTGTTATCTAAACTCACAAAATAATTATTATAAAAGTCAACTATCTCATTATGCATGGTAATTTATGATTGTGTATTCTAATATAAGTCTTTTAATTAATAATAAATATTGTGTTAGTAATGCTTTTCCATTTTCTTTCAGTATATGCAAAGCTAAAGAAAAAAAAAATATTAACATTAACTTTAAAACTGAAAAGTATAATAAAATATTATCAGTATCAGTATTCTTAACAAAAAGCAGAAGCCAAATAAAAGAGAATCTGGTGAAATAATTGGTGGAAGGTTGGAAAACTCAGCCGGCCACTGCGTATGCAAGACAAGAGAATCATTTGTCTGTGTTGGCGTCATAAGTCATTTTCTCTCTTTATTCTGAGTCAAATAAGACAGAATATATCCACAAAGCCTATGTTTCTCTCTTTTCTTCAAACTTAAAACTACACTTTCATTTCTTCCTCTACTCACAGTCCACACCTGTACTTACCAATACCAATTCCATTTCAAGCAAGGTACTAACTATTACATTCTTTCTGCTCATTACCCACTGAATCCTAATAATGCATTCATTAAAACTTACTTTTCGCATCTGATCATCTTCCAATGCAACTTTTTCTTTTCTTTATCTTTTTTTTTTTTTTAAAAAAAATCCTTTTTTCCTCAATCCTCCCCTGTATTGTTTACCAATTACCACCCTTTACACTTCACTAACTAAGAGCTCTACACTCTTCATTCTTGTTCTTCACTATATTATTACTTGTTGCTGTTCGGTGTTCCCTACAAATAGTTTGCCTCTGCTTTCTTATACTCACTAAACAAGGTGTTGATTACGCCATAGGCTAACCTTAATATGCGTACATTTCACAATTTGTCATAAAAGAAACAAAAGTGTATTTATCCTTCACAAAGCAAGTAGCAACTGAAGAGCATCGTCTTTGGTGATTTTGTTTCAGGCTTGGAAATGCATAAGGAAACTGAGGATGACTATGCTTACCTCTCTAACTTACTTCAAGACTTCACCAGTATTCCCAACATTGACAAGGCATGGCTTTTTAGCTGTAAGTCTCCTTTGTTGTCCTGTTTGGGAAAAACATTTCAATACGCACTTATACGAGTAAAAAATTAAGAAAGTAGAACAAATTAAACTTCTCACATAAGTTAAAATCAGCTTTTCAAGAAGCTAAATGAGAGAGTTTCTACAAATTAATTTATGCTTAAGCTAATTTTAACTTATAGGAGAAGCTTATTTCATTTTGCATTCTTACTATTTTCTTCTCCTACAAGTAATATTGAGAAGTTTATCCAAATAGGGTTTGTTTATGTCATTGATCTGTGATAGTTCCATTGCATTGCTAACCAAAGCGATGTTTTACTTTTTTCTCCATAGCACCGGGCTTGCAGTTGCAGGGAATGTTTGCTGTTTCCCAACCAGATCTTTTAACAAACAAGAGGAGAACATCCATAGTGTCCTGTAACATTCTAAAAGAAAGTGACAGTTCTGTGAAGTTTCTGTGGGCTCCATTTCCAATAGAGATGTCCGGCGTGTCTATGATTGTTCCATCGCCTTCTGGCTCAAAGCTTTTAGACATTCGGAATCCAGAGGATGAAGCTCCTTGTTGCTTTGAGATTTGGAGCTCGTCTCGAATGGAGAAGGAGTTTCATATCCCCCAATCACTGCATGGCTCAGTATACAATGATGGATGGTAAGTGATGTATTATTCATGTCTTAATTTTTAACTATGAAGGTAAAGCCACTGCTGAACTATTACTACAGTTATGTTGACCCTCATGTTATGCATTATGAAGTCATTCATTTATTCTTTTTTCTATGGTTTAGGTTTGAGGGTGTCTCGTGGAACATGGATGAAACATGTGTAGCATATGTAGCAGAAGAACCCTCTCCTGCAAAGCCCACATTTAACGATTTGGGGGGCTACAAGAAAGGTGGTTGTGCAGATAAGGATTTGGGTTACTGGAAAGGTCAAGGGGACTGGGAGGAGGAATGGGGAGAAACATATGCGGGAAAGAGACGGCCTGCACTTTTTGTCATCAACATCAACAGGTTTTTCATCATTCATATTAATGTTGGATAATATTTAGATATATTAGCAATTCTTAGTTTGGTTACTATTTTCACAGTGGAGACGTACAAGAAGTCAAAGGCATTGACAAATCTTTGAGTATTGGCCAAGTTGTGTGGGCTCCATTTACTGAAGGCTCAGAGCAATACCTTGTTTTTGTTGGGTGGTCATCTAAGCCAAGAAAGCTTGGCATTAAGTACTGCTCTAACAGGCCTTGTGCATTATATGCTGTTAGGGTAAGAGCACTGCATCATGAGTCGAAATCTAATGAACCAGTGCTCCAGTAAGTCACTTTAGTGAGATCTTATCAACTCTCATTGTTTTTATGCCTCTGAAAGTATATATTTATTGTGAAGTTGGTTATTTCTGAACTGAATTATGAAATCAATGTTTTACATGTAGGTCACCTGAAGAATTTCATGCACTGAACCTTACTCAAACTATAAGCAGCGCCTTCTTTCCACGGTTCAGGTAGGCTGGTGGAATTAGTTTCACATCTTTAAGACTTTTTGTCCAATATTTATTAGGTTTTAATTGTGCATGTATTGATTAATCTCCATTTGTTTCATAAGCTTGAGGGTGGCAAACATTTTTGCATAATTTTCTAGTTTTTTGGTGTGTACCCCTGTGATGTAAGTTGTTGACAAGAAAATGGAAACATTTCAAAAGATGAACGTGACTAGTGGCTGGATTAAGGTTAATGTTATCCTGAATCATGTCAAGCCAGTAGCTAGTGGCAGTAAGGCTTGGAATTCTTGGGTCTGGTGGATGGTGGTTGAAGCAAAAGGATAGGCTTCTTTCAAAATTTCTTTTTCTTTTCCAGAAGTTTTATTTTTATTTTTTTAATTTTTATTAAGTTTTTGAGATGTGATGGATTATTTTTCAGAGAATTGGAAAATATGAAAAATATTACTTGAAAGTTACTTGCCTATAGTTGAAACATAGAGTATTACTGTTTTGTCAGTGAGGGAAGTAGGAAGTTGTGCTGCAGAAAACTATCTATCTTATTTCTTTCATCTAAGTGAGATAAGTTGCCAAAGTGCTAAACCATCTTATGACTTGTGAGTTAATTTAATCACACAACACTTATTTTCCTTTTGAAAAGTCAAAAGATTGCTTTATTAAGCAGCAACTTAGTGTAGTCAGTAGTAGTGTTAGTCATGATTCATGATTGTTTCTTCTATTCTTCTGTCTCAATAGTCAAAGCTGAAGAAGGAGATAAATACCTGGAGTTGGTTGGCATAGTTCAACTGGTCAGAAAATCAGTGTCAGTTTGTGCTGCCTTCAATATTGTTATTCACATATCGGACCTATTTGAGCTTCTTTAACACAATGATTCTAGATAGTTTCCCACATTTCACAGATAGAAATTTTATATTATAGCATGGATGCATGTGCCTGATTATTGCAGAAATAATCCAAGTTTTCTTACTCTGCATTAAATTTCATTTTTGTTTTCCTTTATATAACACCGTGTCTTCTTACTTTCCAGTGGTCATTATTTTCTAATGTTCTATATGTTCTATATGAACAAAGTGATTTGTCTCAAGTTAATCAAATACTGGCTCATGAAACTATATTAGTTGTTGAGAAATATTGGTATGTGAGTTGTGTCCCTAAAATTCTGACCATTATTCATGAGTTTTCCACCAGTCCAGATGGAAAGTTTCTTGTATTTTTATCTGCAAGAAGTGCTGTGGACTCTGGAGTGCACAATGCTACAAATTCACTTCATAGAATTGATTGGCCAACTGATGGAAAACTGTTCCAATCTTCCAAAATTTATGACATCGTAAGCTCTTCATATATGACCAGTTTAATTTGAATGTATTTGGTTTAATTGCATTCTTTAATAACTTAGAGTGAACCTTTATTTGCTTTCTCATCTAGTTCATTTATTAAAGACACTGGATTCAATTACAGTACAAGGTGTTGGATCATGTAGTTTTTCATTTGTGGGGTTGTTTATGCTAGCATTAAGGAATTTTATCTGTGGGAAATGTTTTAGAAGGTAGACATTTAGTTAGCTTGATAAATGGTTAGCTCTTCAGGCTTTGTTTTGTGGTTTGCTTTAATTTGCTTTTTTACAAAACAAAACATGATACGATACTTGGTGCTATAAATAAGATTCTTTTCTCTTCTTCTTCCTGCTCCTCCTCTTCTTCTTAGTGGAAGTCAATTAGTGCATATTGTTGTCAGCTAATAACTCTGTTGTTTTCAATCAATTTTGGAGATTCCTGTTGTGATGTGTGCTGAGGATGGCTGCTTCCCTGGGCTTTATTGTACTACTATCCATAATAATCCTTGGCTATCTGACAACTGCACAATGATTATATCATCCATCTGGCACAGCAGTGAAGTTCTGCTCTCTGTGAATGTGTTAAGGTAAGTAAATAAAAACAGGAATGCTTTTTTATCCATTTATCAAAGGTTGTGTATTATTTATGATCAACTCTTCTTTTTTTCGTCACATTATAGCGGGGAAATATTACATATCAGCCCAGTAGAATCAAATTTCTCGTGGAATCTTCTTACACTGGATGGGAACAATATTGTTGCCGGTAAAAACAAATGCTCAATTTATCAATACTTGGGACTTTTGAAGTGGAGGAATATGTTTTATCCTTTTTCTTTGTCAAACCTTTTGCAGTTTCCAGCAGTCCAGTTGATGTTCCTCAAATCAAGTATGGAATGGCCATTCAGAAGGCAACAAGCAATACTACATGGAGTTGGTCAAATATATCCAGTCCCATATTTAGATGCTCTGACAAGGTTTGTTCTATTTTCTTGTGAGATATTAATAGGAATCATTGTCTCAAAAATATATCATTCTATATGTTTAGAAGTGAATCACTGGATTTTGGCTGCAGGTTAGATCTTTGCTGTCCCGTCTCCAGTGCAGTATACTGAGGATCTCAGTCAAGGATGCTCATGATGGTCAAACAAAAGGTTTTCAAGTTATTCTGGTTTCTTACTGATGGATATTTAATACTAAGTTGAATGACTTAATGAAATTTCAGACATGCTTTAATTTTAATCTGTTTATTCTCAGAATCTAATTGATAAGGTATCAGATTACATCGTATGAAATTCAATCCATATACTGCTCATCAATATTGAGGTGAATTAACCTGATCCATGTGATGAAAATCTATACATATAGGAATAAATTTACTTATTGGAAATCATACTGATTCTGCCCTTCAACCTCCCCACCATGCCCCCTCCCAAAAAAGAAAATGAACAAAAGCTAGTTTTTGATTGGTGCATTAAGATGATACTGTGTGTTATATCTTGCATAAAATCTTGGGAAAGCTTTATTTTATTGATAAAGAAACTAGTAAAGAGAAGAACAATAAATTAGAGAACTGAAGCTTTTTAATTTTGAGTGTTCACAGTAAGGGGTATATGTATAACCATTTGCAACAGTAAACATAAAAGAACTTTGTGGATCATTTGTTATGTGACTATTGAAAGCATTTGACATGTTAAATTGATCAAGATTGTCTTCTCATACAATGCAACCATATATTTGGTGACATAATACTTCTGGAACAAATCTAACACTTATTAGTTATACGCTATTCAATAAATCTTACTAAAATTTATAGACCAGTCAACTGACTATAATATCTATCTATTTTTATTTTAATTTCAGGTGCTACTAAACCTTTTGAAGCTATATTTGTGTCATCTAAAACCAAGAACAAGGATGTATTTGATCCATTAATTGTGATCCTTCATGGAGGACCCCAAGATGTCTCTTTGTCATACTTTTCAAAGTATTTGGCTTTCCTATCTTCAGTTGGATACAGCTTGCTGATTGTAAATTACAGGTAGCCAACATACTCTTGAACTTCCAAGAATTAGTTTGGGCCAGTATTGTTAAACTTATGCCAAGAGTGATGGATGGCCCTCATACAGATACAGGTCTCTGGGCCAAAAGTTATTGATTTAACTTATAAAAAATGGATTTAAGCCTATTGCTTTTTTTTTTTTTATGAAAAATAAGCTTAATGGACTTTACTAGCTTGAAGTACCTGTTAAAGAGGATTGGTTATAGAACCTGTATGTTACAACATTTGAATCCCTAAAAAAAGAAGCAAGTTTAGAGTAGGAAAAAAAATGACACTGATAGAGAGAATAAAGAACACAACTCTTTGCGAAATAAGTTTATAGAATGTTAGCATATATGAAGTTTAAATAGTATCCCTTGAAGTCAAATAATACTCCGTCTGAAACTGGAATGAGAAACAAATATGGAAACCTGTCTATAAGAGCTACCTTAGGAATTTAGAAATTGAAATGATTTATGACCTGGGGATTGTGGACAAAAGGATGTTTAGGGTCTATTTTGACTTCAAAATGATAGAGAGGTTGAAGAGTTGAAAGTGAAAGGCTGATCCTTTTTTTTTATTGTGCTATAACGAGTCTGAATAGACATTTTGATTAAATTTCCTGGACAGAAGTCTTTTATGCTCCATCTGCATCCCAATTATATGGTTTAAAAGTTTGTGATACTCAGACTGCTTTTCTTTTGGAAAATGAATGTCATTGTAAACACCCTTAAGAGAAATCCAATATGATCACAAATAGCATAAAGAATCTTTTATATATCAAAATATGGATGAAGAACTAATTGTCTACTTTGAGGTTTCTTGTATGTTATTATTTCTCAGAGGTTCGTTAGGATTTGGTGAGGAAGCATTACAATCTCTTCCAGGGAAAGTTGGGTCTCAGGTATTTATTATTTTCTACTGCTACTTCTAAATACTTAGATTTGGTTATGCTATCTAAGTGAACCTTTAATTTATAAGCTAGTAGTATAGTTACGCTGGATTTTATGGGTTGGACCTTGATTTTAGTTTTTCATCCGTAGGATGTCAATGATGTTCTCTCTGCCATAGATCATGTCATCAACTTGGGTCTTGCCAGTCCATCTAAGATTACAGTGATGGGCATTTCACATGGTGGTTTTCTGACAACCCACTTGATTGGCCAGGTTCAATAAGTCCACTTACTGTGACTTCTTATGATCTACTCACATATCTATATATTTTTTTTTAATCTCTCATCTTCTTGCAATATCAATTTGCTTTAACATATGAACTTTGCATTTGCCTGTCAAGCAACTCTTAACTTATTATAATACTACTACTAACTGTTGTATTCCTTGCATTTGTTGTGATTCATAACATCAGTTGAACTTTGTTACCAATATGACTGCAATTTGAGTTTAACTGATTGTAGAAATGACTTATTAGTGGGACATAAAGGATTAAGAAAAGCTTGTGTTATGTTCCTCATAGTTGGATATCATGACAAATATTGCCAAAATAGGGGGAAAAAAGGGATATCATAATGAAGTGTGGGATATAGAAATCTAACATATATGGATATACTAAACCAATTGGTATGGCTTACAAAATAACGTCTACTTTAAGGATAAGGGCAATTTTTCAAGTGTGAAACTCTGATTTTATGAATTGCAGTCTGGTGGCTTTTGTTGACCATAGAATATTGTTTAGTGGCTTTCTAATTGCTGCAGGCACCAGACAAGTTTGTAGCAGCAGCTGCAATCAATCCTGTTTGTAACCTTGCACTGATGATTGGAACAACCGATATCCCTGATTGGTGCTATGTAGAAGCTTGTGGAACCATTGCCAAAAATTGCTTTACTGAACCACCATCAGCGGATGATTTGACTCTCTTTTATAGCAAGTCTCCTATTTCACACGTCTCAAAGGTTTTTACATTGAGCTGAACATTTTTAGATTGAATTTCACTGGTATTTAGAAGAGCTCTTAACAAAAGCATATTAAAAAGGAACAGAAATTTAACTTGATCAGTGAAAACCATAAAAAGCCCTTTAGAAGTTTCAATACACGGTCTCAAGATGTAGAGGCATCTGAGCACTTGTGTAACTGTTAATCCCTGCAAGCCTTCTCTTTTCAATATCTATCTGAGGCTTAATCTTTTGAGCAAACTGCGTGGACTATATTGTTTTTTCATTTGCAATGAAGCTTGCATTTTATCTCCTTTGGTCCTTTCTTTTCTTTCTCTTGATTTTATACATCAAGTAAATTATATAGTATCCATATGGAGAAATGGACCTCTTAAAGGGAGTTTTTTTCACCCTAAAATACATGCTAAAATTATACAGTTGATATTTCTGCCATTATAGTTTGTACTTTGATAAATTCTGCAGGTAAAAGCAGCAACACTTTTCCTACTAGGTGCCCAAGATATTCGTGTTCCAATTTATGATGGATTGCAAGTAAGTAATTGTGAGCTTTAAGAATAGTCAGACTCTCAGGAGTTACTGTCTTTATTGGTATTGTATGACGGTAAAACTTTTCATTGTTTAAATGTGTAGTATGCTCGGGCTTTAAAGGAGAAAGGGGTAGAGGTCAAAATCATTATGTTTCAAAATGATGTTCATGCACTCAAAAGGTAGACAAATCTTAACATAGAATCAGTCCTGATTTTTAATTTTAATACAACCTGACTATTATTTTTGCAGGCCACAATCTGACTTGGAATGCTTCCTTCACATTGGGGTGTGGTTCAACAAGTACTGCAAATAAGGGGTAAGTGTGTCACAAGACCTCCTAAAGACCTTAACACTCGAGTAATGGATAGAGCCATGGAGGATTGGCAGAGAGCCACCAACTATATCTATCACTAGGGGTGGGCAAAATAAACTGGATTGAATTGGACTGATACTAAACTGCACTGAATTGACTTATAAAAAACTGATCTGTTTCACATAAAAACTGAACTGAACTGTTCAGTAGTTCAGTTTTTTAAAATTGAACTGCTCTTTTTAGCAGTTCGGTGCTACTAAGTTTTCAGTTTTTTTCTTGTCACCGCAAGTCTGCAACAGTCCCCACGTCATATAGCTCTCCAACCAAATTCCTCGTATGTGAGAATTGCTGGAACACTAACGTGACCAATCATGCGCACGCATCATCTACACAAACAAATGAATATATCTAATAACTCTAATAATTAGCTTATTAAGTTATAGTTATTTTATAAGTGGGACCAAAAGCAGAGAAGCTTATGAATTATGTTTTGTTGTCATGGAAACTTTTGCCACTTTATTTTTTAGACGCACGACAATATTCCTCATCATGGTGATCAGCTCTTGGGCTCAATTTGTGGTGAGGTTCAATTTGAAAAATCTTAATTTTTCTTCACAAGAGCAAATTTTTTTTTATTGTATATAAATCTTTCATTCTCCAGAGGCTTCAAGTATAACTCCGGTATGATAAATTTCTTTGACTATTTCTTTTAAAATCTGTAAAAACCAGAAGCAAATAATGTGGTATTTTTGTAATTAAAAGTGAAAATAAAAAATATTTTCTCAAAACAAATGACTCTAAAAGACAGTTCGATGCAGTTCGGAGCAGTTCGGAGTAGTTCAATTCAACATGGTTCAGTCCAGTTCAGTACACATATAAAACAGTTCAGTTTGGTTCACCCGAATTGTTTTGCAGTTCAGTTTGGGCGAACTACATTTGCAGTTCGAAACAGTTCACGGCAATTCAGTTCAGTCCAGTTTGAATTGAACAGCCCTATCTATCACAGTCAAAACGGGGATCATTCTTTGTTACCTTCTATACAATTTGGCTAAACCTTTACCCCTTTACCTACAACTAATCAACATGTGAAACTGTTGGAAACAATGGTGTGAACATTTTTTATATTATTAATGTTGCCCATTCTCTTTCTAATTTTTATTTGGGGAATTCTTTTTGTATCCCTTTTTTCTTGGGTGTAATTACCCCTTTGGTCCTTATAGTTGCAATAACTTTTCCTTTTGGTCTCTATAATTTAAAACATCTCATGTAGTTACAATTTTTTTTAAACTCTTTTGGTCCTCGCTGTCTAAAGTCGCCTAATGCCGTTACATCCAGATCCTTTAAAACTATTACAAAACTGAAAGAAAAAAAATTGGCAATTGAAACCTCCATAAATTAAAAAAATAGTTTTTTTTCCTTCTGTTTTTTCTTCCTTCTTATTCCACTTTCCTAGTAGATGAGGTTGGTGTCCACCATGGCCAGGACAAAATCACGCACAACAACTTTCATGAACAAGTCGAGAGCCTTGTTGGCCTTTGAGACAGACCCTGTAGCGACCATGCATGAAGTACTTCCCCCGTCAAAGCAACATCATCACCTCCCGCAGCGGCAACAACGCCTCCCACCACGAACAACACACCAACGATGCCACATGGAGGTTTTGGTTGTTGAAGGAGCTCACGATCTTCACCAACATGTCATTCGAGAGTGTCGAGAATTTGCTACTAGGAGAGGACGGCGGAGGGTGCACGAAAAAGTCAGAATATGCAATAGAGAATTTGGAAGTAGTTAGAAGGAAAAGAAAATCCTGGGTGGCGAGGGGAGGAAAAAGGAAAAAGAAAATCAGGAAAAGAAACTTTGTTTTTTAATTCATGGCGGTTAAAAATTGCCAAAATCTTTTTAGCAATTTTACATTGTCAGTTTTGGTTTGGTAACAATTTTAAAGGATCTGGATGTAACAACCTTAGGCGACTTTAGACAATAGTGACCATAAGGGTTAAAAAATTGCAACTATAGAAACCAAAATGAGATGTTTTAAACTATAGGGCTAAAAGAGAAAGTTGTTGCAAAAATAAAAAGGGTAATTAAACCTTTTTTCTTCTAAATACAACCCTCCCCTTATTTTTTTTGTAATTTTTTTTTCTTCTAAAAATACCCTATACATGATAGGGGTTTCAAGGATTGGACTAAATAGGTTTTGAAGAGATCAATCCAATCATTTCAGTTTTCTTATTTCATCACCCAATTCGTTAGATTAAAAATTTAAATTTGTTCCAATCCAATCTTAAAGCAATTTGGATTGAATCAGTTTTTAGTTTTGGTCTTATTTTTATTTTTCTTTAAAGAAAGTATTAAATAATAGGGTTAATTACAATTTTGGTCCTTTAAATATTGACTCATATTGGTTTTAGTCTTCTGAAAATAATTTCATTGTATTTGGTCCCTAAATTTTTTAAAATTTCCCTTTTAAGTCATTTATTTAATTTCATTGATTTTTGTGTGTGTTAAATGTAAGCTACCTCCATCTGTTATAGATAATGTAATTTGATTTTTTATTATATTCTTGCAAGACACACTGAATGCTAATGTTGGTATTGTTGGAAATGAAAATGTTAATGTTGGATCTGTGGGGATCAAACCCAGGTCCAAACTCAGCATGTGTTGCCAACTGAGCTACACCAATTGGGTTAATCAATTATCTTTTATTTAAATCAAATATTATCGCATCAGATCAAATCACATTTGATTAATAATGATTAGATCATATCTAATCATATATCTCTTATCAATTAATCAAATCATATTTGATCAATTAAAATATTGATTAGATCATATCTAATCAAATCTTTTATTAATTAATCAAATCATATTTGATCAATTAAAATATTGATTAGATCTTATCTAATCAAATATTTTATTAATTAATTAAATCATTTTTTTGAAGAAATAATTAAATCATATTTAATTAATTAATCTATGACTCGATTTAATTAATTGTTCCAATATTTACTCTATGAGTGTGACCCTATAGGTTCCCACTAGACTGACAATAATATTAAATATTATCTTTATAACATTAAATATTATTTACAGTGATTGACATCTAGCAATCGTCCAAATATCTTGATCGAACACGAGACATAAGATGGTCCATTTTCGCGTGGCCACGCATATAGCGTGTCCCACTTTATTGAGAGGCCCAAATACATAACTCCTGTTATGTAGGATGTTACCATATTATGCAACAAATAATATAATCATTGAAATGCCTCATATATAAAATATATAAACCAAAGTCGTAATACAAATATAGCTTAAAATGGATGCACACTCCAACAATTTGGCCCCTTTATTTTTTAAAATCAAGAATTTTTGTTCAACTGTAAATCTTGAGGCGTTTATCATTAATAAGAAAACATTAATCACTAAATCATTGACATGACACTATAATATTTGATTTTTAATTATTAATTTGATTAGTAAAACATTTAATTTAATTAAAAATTATTAATTATTAAAAAAATTCTTTAAATTACCTAAGAATTTAATTTAAAAAACACAATATTATAGTGTCACGTCAATATTAACAACAACACCTTAAAATTAGTTGTTGAATTAAAATTCTTGATTTTAAAAAATAGGGACCAATGTCTCTAATTTTTTTATTTTATAGAAGAATCAAAATTATATTTTAATTTATATAGATAGAGAGCGCATCGCGGGACATATAAATAAATGGCAATATGGCATAACGGATAAATAAATAAATGGCATGGAAGAGGGTAGCTTTCAGTGTCACTGGTCACAGCTTCAGCTGCAATTGGTGTGTAGCAGTACCAACTTTATTCCCCGGAATCCGAATTTCTCTCCCTCCTAATCCTAATCCTAATCTTAATCCTAATTATTTATCATCAACAGTAACACCCACGCCTCTCTCTCTCTCTCTCACTACTGCGTAAGTAACGTTACTTTCTTTATTCTCACAACACAATCACTAACATAACAAATATTAATCCATTCGTTAAGTTATTCATTTCATTTGAGCAGCAGAAGGTTTTCATCTTCACCCGTTGTTTCAGCCATGGACAAGGAAGACGCCGCGACTGAGCAAGAACACGCACTTCACTCCACCTTACTCCAAGAATTCACCGCCATCTCCACCATCGACAAGGCATGGCTCTTCAAATCCCACACTCACACCGGTAAGTAACTACATAATAAATCAATCACACGCTTCACTTCCATTGATTGATTTTGGTTTTGCATTGCAGGCTCGGCTTCTTCGCATGCAATGTTCTGCGTTAGTCAACCCAACCTTTTGGTCAACAAGAGGAAGAAATCCATCCTCTCCGCTACCATTCTCACACAAAACGACGGCTCCTCCGTCGCGTTTCACTGGGCTCCCTTTCCGATCGAAATGTCTGGAGTCTCCGCAATGGTTCCCTCGCCTTCCGGCTCCAAGCTTCTGATTGTTCGAAATCCCGAGAGCGAAGGTCCTTGCCGCTTCGAAATTTGGAGCTCCTCTCAGCTCGAAAACGAGTTCCATATCCCTCAATCCAAGCATGGTTCTGTATACACTGATGGATGGTAACTAAATTCATTATTGTTTTACACTACTTAAGCGCTGTTGGATAAACTTCTTTCTTAAGCACTTATAAAAAGAAGATCAAATGAATTGAGTTTCTAAAATCAACTTATACACTTGAGCTTTTAGAAAAAGTTAGCTGATAGAGCTTTATAAAATTTAAGTGCATAAGTTGATTTTATCTTATAGGAGAAGCTCCATTCATTTTACCTCTCATTTGTCCAAACAGGACCTTAATGTCAGACTCTCATTAGTTATTCTAATATTTTTTTCAAGTGCTTCACTGTTTTGTAACCGTCTGCAGGATGTAATAGTAATATTAAACTGACATGCATGTTTGGAATTGAGTCATTATTTATTCAAAATAAGCTAAACGCCTAAACCAATCTTGTGCTTAACACTACGTTGTTGCTAGCTAGCTAGCTAAAATTTATGAGCTGGAGCATTGTTCTGTGTTATTGTAGGTTTGAGGGAATCTCTTGGAATTCGGATGAAACTTGTATAGCGTATGTGGCTGAAGAGCCAGCCCCTGTGAAGCCCACATTCAATGATCTGGGTGGCTACAAGAAAGATGGTTCACCAGACAAGGATTGTGGTACCTGGAAAGGTCAAGGGGAGTGGGAGGAGGACTGGGGAGAAACATATGCAGGGAAGAGGCAGCCTGCGCTTTTTGTCATCAACATCAACAGGTTTTATATAATATATGGTTGTGTTAATTTGATAATGAGTGATGTATTTTTACATAGGAAATGCTAACTAAAATGATGGTGATTTTACAGTGGAGAAGTACAAGCAGTCATAGGAATTGACAAGTCTTTGAGTGTCGGACAAGTTGTGTGGGCTCCATCAACTGAAGGCTCTGTGCAGTATTTGGTTTTTGTTGGATGGACATTTGAGACAAGAAAACTTGGTATTAAGTACTGCTATAACAGGCCGTGTGCGTTATATGCTGTTAAAGCACCACGCCATGAGTCAAAAGCTAATGAAACTGAGATTCAGTAAGTCACTTCTGTTTTAATTTTCGTTTTTGAAAGTGAATATTTTTTTGTTAAGTTTGGTTGTGCTAAATTATGAAGGTCTGCTGATGTAGCTCAACTGAAGATGTTCAAGCTGTTAACCTAACTCAAACCATAAGTAGCGCTTTCTTTCCACGGTTCAGGTAAGCTGGTACTCACTTTCCCAATACACATCAAAGTCAGGCTCATTTTCTTTTGTTCTATTTATTTCATATGCTGGAGCAACAAGGTTACCCCCTGGCCCCACAAAAAAGTTATATTTTTTTTTTTTAGTTTTCCAGTTTTTGGTGTGCAAATAACATATAGGTTGATGACAAGATGATAGGAAAGTTAGCTAATGATGAAAGTAAGGGGTTACTGGCTTCAGGTGATTGATTTTTATGGCTATCAATCTCCAGATTCAGAGAGCAATATTGAGGGTGAGGTGGATGGTGGCTAGAACAGAGCAAAGAACTTTTTCCAGAAAATAATTTTCATTTTAACATGTTATTTGTTTTTATGTTTATCCTTTTGAAAAGGCTTTATAGACTTCTGTGCCAACTTCCACCAATATTTGGAGAATATGAAAGTAATCTTTTAATGCATGTATTCCCTGAAACAAACATAGGTTCTCCATTATCAGTTTTTCCTCAGTAAGATGTGTGAGAACTTATGCCTGATCAAAAGCTATCCGAAATCATTCCAAACTTTCTCCTGAAAGTTTAGTTACCTCCTAAAATAGTACATGTTATCACTTATCAGTTTTAGTCACACATGGAACTTGATAATCTTTTTTTAGAAATTTAAGCAATGAGTTATTAGTAATAAGTATGTGAATTTGATTTCTATGATCTTGATTCCTATACATGAATTTCTATCAGCCCAGATGGAAAGTTTCTTGTATTTGTATCTGCAAGAAGCTCAGTTGATTCTGGAGCCCATTCTGCTACGGATTCACTTCATAGAATTGATTGGCCTGAAGATACAAAGCTTTTTCAATCAGCTAAAATTCATGAAGTGGTAAGTTTTTTTTTCCTGATCAGTTTAACTTTAATCTGAACAAATGCCATTGAGCTATATATCTACTGATTCTCTTTTATTTGCTCATTGTAAGCGTATGTGCTTCTTCGCTATCCTATGCTTAAGAACATGCCTAGGAAAATATAAAATGTTGACTCTTTCTGTATATTTATGGTTTTACATGAGATAATTTTGTTTTTAATACATGCCTTGATTGTAAATGTAGTGTTAAACCTTTTTCTATAATGGTTGAATGGGGGGTTTGATCTGGTTGAAAATCTACAACAGCCATTGTACTTTCTTCTTCTTGGGACTACATGTTTTACAATTGGTTTCAGTATCTTTACTGAAAGAAAAGAATTTTTCCAATGGGTGCTCTGTGGTATTCAACACTGCATAACTTAATTTTCTTTCTTGTTGTTGTTTCTGAATCCTGGCTTCAATTTCCAATTTTCCATAGAAGATATTAAATGAGATGGATATCTTACTTACATAGACCCATGTCTAGTATCAATTTCATGAGGCTGTTTGTACTGGCCTCTAGGAATTCTAGCTGTTAGCAATGTTTTAAAAACCAAATACCAGTTGGCTAGGAAAAATCATTTTTCAGCTTCTCATTTGGCTGAGGCAGCATCAAGACCCAAATTGTGAACTCATTGCTATATTTTCCAAATCAATTTTAAAATAAATTTGAAAATTTTACTTTTGTTTTTGTATGCTACATGATATTGTTCTTTTATTTGTCTCCCAAACTTACTAAAATTTTTGGTTTTTATTTTGTATCAATTTTTTAAGATTCCAGTTGTATTGTTTGCTGAGGATGGCAGCTTCCCTGGCCTTTACTGTTCAACTATCCTTAGTGATCCATGGCTTTCTGATGGCTACACGTTGGTTATAGCTTCTATCTGGTGCAGTAGTCAAGTTTTACTTTCCATCAATGTGTTGAGGTAGCTATGACAGTGGGAATGTATTTTGTTATGTTTGTGTAAACCTTTATGCAAAGCATGATGATCAACTCTGTACATTTTCATGAAATATAGTGGAGAAATACTGCGTATCACCCCTGCCGACTCAAATTTTTCTTGGAGTCTCCTTACGTTGGATGGGGACAATATTCTTGCTGGTACTAACCATTAGATGCTTGGTTTATCTTTGACCTAGACTATTGGAGTAATGACACACGTTAGTTTTTTCTAACTTGTTCAACTTTATACAGTTTCTAGCACTCCAGTAGATGTTCCTCAAATCAAGTATGGAGCCATTGTTAAGAAGGCAGCTAATAATAAAGAATGGAATTGGTCAGATGTCGCAAATCCCATATTTAAATGCTCTGACAAGGTTTTGTTAATTTGCCTTTTGGAATATTTGTAGGAATCAATTAAAAGAAATAGTCCTACATGCTAAAATTGTATCATTGGAATTTGGCTACAGGTTAGATCCTTGATCTCCTCTCTTTCGTTCAGTGTAATGAAGATCTCTGTCAAGGATGTTTCTGAAAGCTTAACAAAAGGTATTTGGCATCTTTTGGCTGATTAAATGCACAGATTTACCTTAATACAGCTCTTATGTTCTGCTTACCATAAATTTCTAGAGTAATCATCTCATGGTATCTGGAATAATTCTGCAACAGAAACATTGAACACTTGAGGAAGAAGAAAGGAAGAACCCTGCAAAATAATTTTATTGGATATCTAATGTTGTGTAGTGTGGTATAAGAGAAATGTTATTCATTCTTCTGTACCTTCCTACTGCCCTTCATCAAAAGTAAAGAAAAAGTGTTTCTGATTGGTTCATGAAGACTAAAATGAAGATAATGTTAAGCTCTAAATAGAAGGACAACCTGTATAGAGTTGCTGAAATGGAAATTTAGAAAAGTTAAATTATAAAGTGGGAAACAATAGAAAATGAAGATGGAGAAACTTGAGTAGAACTGATGGACTTTTTCATTTATGGATAGTAGGGTTAAATGTGGCTGAACTTGCATGGATAAACAATAAACATAGAATCAATAGTTCTTTTTCTATATCATATTGAAGTCATTTGATGAGTTAGATGATCTTGATCATACCTAAATGCTATAAAACTGATAATAGAGTTGAGTTGTTTAAAAAAAATTAAAAAGGCAAAGGCATTTATTTGCTTGCCCTTTGATTGCACAATATAAGGTTATACTCGGATTTTTCTTGAGGAATTGATTTTCTTTTCTTTTTTTTTTCATTATTTTTTTTTATCTCAACTTCAATTTCAGGTGCTAGTCAACCTTATGAAGCTATATTTGTGTCATCAAAAGCTAAGAAAAGTGATGCACGTGATCCACTTATTGTGGTTCTTCATGGGGGACCACACTCTGTCTCATTGTCTAGCTTTTCAAAGCCATTGGCTTATCTTTCTTCACTTGGATATAGCTTGTTAATTGTGAACTACAGGTAAATGATATCCTCCTTGGTTTCAAGCATTTGATCTAGGCCATACAATTTCAGTTCACAAGTTTGATGTGTTCTATCATATTCCTGTTGATTCTTTACATAGTGTTGGATCAAGAGATGGATTCTTATTCTCACACTGATGCTGATGCAGATCAGTGCTAGGAGACTTTTAGTGATTCTGAGCCTCAACCACAAATAACACATAAAAGAAATAGCCATATATGGCTTATAAACCTGCATTATATCATTATTCATTAGTATTAGTATTGATTCTATTAATCACTATAGTTCAAATAATAGACCTGATTTTAGAGGGAGATTTGGACTTCCAACGTGATTTATCAAAATGGAAGGTAGCTCTATTCAATGATTAAGTTTGAAATTTGAAAAAAAATATATATATATTTGCATGAGAAACCACAAAAGGATCAAGAAACCAAATCCTTTCGGTTGAGAGTAGAGTCATGGAGACCAAAAAGGAGACTAAATTTCCCATCATTTAACTTAATGAGGTTCCAAAGGAAAAATCCATTCCCATTTTCCTGCCAGAGCAATGTTCTTAGACATCAAATTACCAAGAGCCAAACCCTCATTCTTCTTAGGATTAAGAATGATTTGAAACATAATAATCCTTTGGAAAAATAGGCATAAATAGAATAAAAGGATATAAATGATGAATGAAATTGACAAAAGAGTGAGCAAGGACCCTTGACAAAATATTTGGGCCAAGGAGACTTGCACTTTTCCTGTGTCTGAAAAATCCTTAATTATTTGATCTTATTCTCTCTTTTTTTTTCTGAAAAAATCTAGCCATAATATGGAACAAGTGTAGAAATCCATATCTGGATGACTCTTGTAGGACTCTTAGAGATCCAACTTGACACTCAAGATTTTGCTTTGGGTGGAAAAGCCATCAGATTAGAAATAAAATTGCTCCAGTTTCCTCCTTTCAAATCTTTTTAGTTTCAAGTGAAATGTTGATAATATAAACCTCTAATCTGTCAAGTACTAGTCTGTTTCCAAGCTTCTTATGTGATAATATTTCTCAGAGGCTCATTAGGATTTGGTGAGGAAGCCTTGCAATCTCTTCCAGGGAAAGTTGGATCTCAGGTACATGGTGATTTTTTCTTTTAAATTCTTTTGTTGATATATTTTTTATCCAACAACAGCTCTCCTTTGAAAGCAAGTTCCAACTTCCAAAACTATTGTCTTATTATGGCCATATTTTTTTGATGAGGTTGGATCTTGATCATAATTTGTTATATGCAGGATGTCAACGATGTACTCACTGCTATTGATCACGTCATTAACTTGGGACTTGCCAGTCCTTCAAAGATTGCAGTCCTCGGTGGCTCACATGGTGGCTTTCTGACAACCCACTTGATTGGCCAGGTGCAATTAATACTGCTACTTTTGAATTCTGATTGTAACAGTTATTGTGATAATTGAAACTTAGATTTATAATAAAGTTAACTTTAAAAAGGGCTTTGGCACATAATTATTTGGGCTGAAGATTGAACAGTCATGAAATTAGTAGTTTATAGTGCTGAGGGCTGCTTATCTATTTTTAGTAGCAGACATTTTTTTTTGTTTGGTTGATATTATTATAACAACTTCAATATAATAGTTGTGATTTCACAGATGCACCTGGACATTTATTGATGTCCAGAATTTCTTGAATATTTTCAAGAAACACGGGTTATGTATTTTACAATTTTTGCTGAACTATTACATCAACTATTGTATGGAACAATAAATTCAACTTATAATTAATTGACATCAGAAGTAACTTTTCAATGGTAGAGAAGAATTTAAGCAATTAATTTTTATAATGTACATATAATTGGATGATATAAAAATGAAACACATTGAATTTATATACAAACCTCACCGTGTATATGTATTAGCTATTAACACAGTTTGCAGAATTAATATTCACTTTAATAGTGGTGTGATTCTGTCTACTTAAAGTTTTGGCCTTTACAATTCTGTTATGGTTTTGTTTTATCTTGTCTTTCTGATTGCCGTAGGCACCAGAGAAATTTGTTGCAGCAGCTGCTAGAAATCCTGTTTGTAACCTTGCACTGATGGTTGGCACAACTGATATCCCTGATTGGTGCTATGTGGAGACCTATGGAACCAAGGGGAGAGATAAGTTTACTGAAGCACCTTCAGCAGAGGATCTTACACTATTTTATAGCAAATCTCCTATTGCACACCTCTCAAAGGTCTGTACACCCAAATAAGGTTTTGAAATATTGAATTGCAGTTATATTGCTATCAATTTTAAGCATGCTCCAAGCGACTAGCAAATAACAATAATCCCTACAAGCCTGCAATTCCAACATCAAGGAATAGTTAAGGCTTAAATATTTTGAACAATTGCATCAACTATATAAATTTTTCATTGGCACTGAAATTCTTCTTGCTTAGAATGTTATTTTATTACATTTTTTCCTCTCATTCCTTTGAATTGCTTGATGAAGCTTTACTATCCAGAGAAACTGGTCTCAATGTTAATGCATCCACCATACTAAAACTAAAATTGAAGCCTATTTATAATATATCATGATACTTGCTGTTAAATTCTTGCACTGCAAATTTATATTCTGATGATATCTGCAGGTGAAAACACCAACGCTTTTTCTACTAGGTGCCCAAGATCTCCGTGTCCCAATTTCGACTGGACTACAAGTAAGTATTATGATTCACTCTCAATTTATGAGCTTCAACAAATGACTGAAAACTCTTAGGTGATTTGCCTTCTAAACTAGAATAATATGATAGATAAATAAAACCATGTTGTTTAAATTTGTAGTATGCTCGGGCTTTAAGGGAGAAAGGAGTACAAGTTAAAGTCATCGTGTTTCCAAATGATGTTCATGGAATTGATAGGTAAACAAATCTTACATAAGCATCTCTCTTCGGGCTAATCAGAATTGTAATTGGTAATATAGTTTGGTTTTAACTTTTGTACAGGCCACAATCCGACTTTGAAAGCTACCTTAACATTGCGATGTGGTTCAACAAGTATTGCAAGTGAGCAGCATTACCAGACTAGCGATTGAATCATTTGACTCCCTTAATATTAATTTGCTATTGGGGCAGAGTGTATTTTATATTTGAAAAAGAAAGTGGAACAGACTGTATTTGTCATTGCGATCTTTACTTTTTAATTAAAAAAATTCACTGAAGGACGTATTGTAGCTTTGGGTTATGAAAAAGACAAGACACGCTGATTACTTGAGTATAATAAAATTCTCACATTTATTTATAGTTAATTTTCTTTGACATTGTGTGAGCCAAGGAGGATTGTTTTTTTAGAGGAATGTTAGCAACATTCTCTCCAACACTCTCTTGCTAACACTTTCTTCCTAACATTTGCTAACACTTTTAAATAAAAAATCAAACGTTTTGGTATTTCATGGTACCAGAAGATAAACTTTTCTTTCATTTATCTCCAGGCCTAACATATGCATAGTTTTATTATTTGATAATAGTTGGTTCCATGTCGTGGGCGCACAATGCACTTGTATTTTGATTATGTCATCTCACTTTAGTGTTTAGTGAAGTGAGATGATAAGGTGTTTTGCTCTAAGCATCATTGCAAATCCGATATGCAGTTACCTGTGCGCATAAAATCCTAGAATTATTTCTATAATAATGAAAACAATAGACCATAATCCGATATGTAGTGACAATATTTTATTCTTTCCTCTATGTGTATATTGATATCACAACAAGTGAGTAAATAAGTGACATATATATGTCAATGATCCATTTATATATGTTGAATCTTATGCCACTGCAAAAATACATATGCACATACAAATGGGTCAGCCCAAAGCCTACGGGCAAGCTTGGCCTGTGACAAGTTAGCCTGACAAGCTAAACAGGCTGTGCCAAAAAAGCTCAATTCTATTTAGGCCATATTTTTTATAGTCTGACCTAGCTTATTTTACAGGCTAATTGGGTCGGCCCATCAGGTCAAGCGTATTTTAACAACTTTAGATACACCTATGCACTTGGATAGAGTCATCCAAAGTTGAAAGGCAATGGATTTAGTCTCCCCTTTACTCCCCCCATGACCCATGACAACATTTGAAAAAATATACATATAACATTGTTTTCTTTTGGAGAAAACTTATAAGTGTTTTTGTGATTCTTTTACAATTAAAATTGAGATTTTACCTTAGTAATATACATAATAAATACTTGCATTAAAGGTAAGGATAAATTATTGAGGTAAAACTTCTATTGTGATTAAACAATAACACCAAAAATACTTATATTCTATTTGTTTAGGTGAGAATAGAATGAAAGAAAATAGAAAGGAGGGAAATGAGATAAAAATACCAAATTTTTGTTGATTGTTTGAGAGCAGAAATAGAAAAAAGAGAAATTATTTATGTAGAACCCACTAGAAAATACTTCCCCTCCAAATTAGTATGATATGGGAGGGACAAATCTCTCTGTTTTTCATTTTTTTTAAAAAAAAAATTAAATAGATTTTTTATAACATAAAAATTTTAAAAATAATAATAAATAATTTTTAAAAGAGAGAGATAGATGGCCCAACCCAAGGCCCCAAATACTTTCTTAGCAAAGAAGCCCAACCTGCCCATACCAGAAGATAAAAGAAAAGAAAAGCATAATCCGATTCGAAAGCGCAGAGCGAATTCCTTATCGTCCCGTTCAAATGCTTGTGAAGCTTCAACTTTTGGACACCAATCTTTTGGGTTTCACCAACACACCTCCTTCTCCACTCGAAACCTCTCTCTCCGTTCCCAACAAAACCAGCCACGCACTGCCTCTGCTTCATTCTCCCAATGAACATCGACCAAAGAAGCTCAATTTGGAGAAAAACGCTGATTCAGCCCCTCTAAAGAAGAACAAGGTGCACTCCACGTGTTCGACGAAATGGGTCTCTCACGGTGGACGTATTCCCGCAGTTCTGCACGCTCTCGACACCACTCACGATTTGGATAAGGCTCTCAGACAATGGGAAGAGAAGACTCTCTCCAACAGGGAAATCAGTGTCATTCTGAAGTCCCAGGTCTCTTGGCAGAGGGCTCTGCAAATTTTCGAGTGGTTCAAGAACAAGGGTTGTTACGACTTGAATGTCATTCACTACAACATAATGCTGTGGACCCTCGGCAGAGCGCGGAAATGGGGCCTTGTGGAGAGTTTGTGGAGTGAAATGAATGCAACAGGGGTTGCCCCTGTGAATTCCACGTATGGGACCTTGATTGATGCTTATAGCAAAGGTGGACTTAAAGAGGAAGCACTTGCTTGGCTTCAAAGGATGCAGAGTCAAGGAATGGAGCCTGATGAGGTCACCATGGGGATTGTTGTTCTCTTGTACAAGAGGGCCAGGGAGTTTCGAAAAGCTGAAGAGTTTTTCAGGAGATGGATAAGAGGTGCACCTTTTAGATTAGGGATCAATCATAATTATGCAGTGGATGATAAAGTAGTATCACATACGAATGTTTGTTTAAGCTCTCATACATATACTACCTTGATTGACACATATGGGAAGGGTGGTCAGTTTCGCGCAGCATGTGAAACTTTTGCTAGGATGATCAGACAAGGCATAGCCCTGAATACAGTTACACTCAATACAATGATTCACTTGTATGGAAACTGTGGACGGCTACGACAAGGTTGTTTGCTGTTCCAGAAAATGGGAGAGTTTCGGTGCCTACCCGACACTAGGACATATAACATTCTCATTTCTCTTAATATTAAGAATAATAAGGTCAACTTGGCAGCTAAATATCTTGCAAGGATGAAGGAGGGCAGCCTTGACCCAGATGTTGTGAGTTACCGTACCCTCTTGTATGCATACTCAACAAGGAAAATGGTCCAAAAAGCAGAAGAGCTCATAAGGGAGATGGATGAAATGGGTCTTGAGATTGATGAATTCACCCAATCTGCGTTGACTAGAATGTATGTAGAATCAGGTATGCTTGAGCAGTCGTGGTTGTGGTTCAGGAGGTTTCACCTAGCTGGAAATATCAGTTCTGATTGTTATTCTGCCAATATTGATGCATATGGCGAGCGGGGGTACACTTTAGAAGCCGAGAAAGTCTTTATTTGCTGCAAAGAAAAGAAGAAGCTCACTGTCCTTGAGTTTAATGTGATGATTAAAGCTTATGGGATAGGAAAATGCTATGATAAAGCATGTCAATTGTTTGATTGTATGAAAAAATATGGTGTTGTTGCAGACAAATGTAGCTACAGTTCTCTCATACATATTTTGGCCAGTGCTGACAAGCCACACATTGCCAAATCTTATCTTAAAAAAATGCAGGAGGCAGGACTTGTGAGTGACTGTGTCCCATATTGTGCTGTGATATCAAGCTTCGCAAAGTTAGGCAAATTGGAAATGGCAGAAGAATTATACAAGGAGATGCTTGGATATGCCGTGCAGCCTGATGTCATTATTTATGGTGTTTTTATCAATGCTTTTGCTGATGCTGGAAGCGTTAAAGAAGCCATCAATTATGTTAACGAAATGAGAAAGGCAGGATTGCCAGGGAATCCAGCTATATATAACTCTTTGATAAAGTTATATACTAAAGTAGGCTACCTGAAAGAAGCACAAGAAACATACAAGTTGCTTCAATTATCAGATGAAGGTCCTTCTTTATTTTCCTCTAATTGTATGATTGATCTTTATACTGAGCGACTTATGGTTGAACAAGCAAAAGAGATATTCAAGAGCTTGATGAAGAATGAAGTTGCAAATGAGTTTTCATATGCAATGATGCTATGTATGTATAAGAAAATTGGAAGATTGGATGAAGCCATTCAAATTGCAACACAGATGAGAAGACTAGGATTCTTGACTGATATATTGAGTTATAATAATGTGCTTGGCTTGTATTCTATGGATAGGAGGGTAAGGGAAGCTACAGAGACTTTCATGGAAATGATAAAATCTGGCGTTCAACCAGATGATTTTACATTCAGAGCTCTTGCAAACATTTTGCTGAATTGCGGAGTTTCAAAGCAGGCTGTTGGCAGGCTAGAAGTAATGGTGAAAAGGGATGCGCCTCGTGGTTCGCAAGCATGGATGTTGGCACTCTCATGTGCATTTGAAGGAGTTCATTATACAAATGAGTAGATGTTATGGTTGGAGCCTACATAAGTTAGAAAAGCATGATTGGAGGCTTACCTAGTCTGGCTTTCCTCTGGAGCTGGTTGTTTGCCTTTTTATTGGCTACATGGCTGAGGCTATGGTTGGAGCATTTCTGTCACACTATATAGAATTGCTACTGGTAATTTCTATAATAATCTTGTAATATGGTTTGGTAGTTTCACTAGTTTGAATAGTTGTCCATAAAATGAAGCAAAATATATGGGGATATCTGAAATATGAACATAGGATAAATTGATATTAGTTGTAATGTTGTATATATTGTTCCACAGTTACTGAATGTTGCTCTTCATTTCTTAAAGATCATTTTCTCCGCCAGAATAATTCCAACATTTGAAAGAGCCATGATTTTACCTAATCATGACTACAGCTCTCTGCTGTTTTGCAGGATTCTGGGATGGGAGCAAGTTTTGACTCTTTCTACAAATATTTTTGAAGGTCAGTAATGGGAATTGGATTGTTGAAACCTCCTTGGAACTACATGAGTTGCTTTTCCCCTTTTCCTTCATTTCAAGGACACAAGTAATTTAGTATATATGAGGAATGAGCATAGGAGTAAAAGAAAAAAAGGAAAAATATCTAGAAATATCATCACAATATTGAAATGCATCTTATGAAAATTCATCAAAAGAGATTTTTTCTAACTAAACTCATCTCATAGGTTATTGTGCCAATAAATGAATTCTATAGCTAATTATTGGTGGTTAGCGTCCTGGAATGCATGTATTTTTTTTTTTTCTATACTATAATGTACAGCGTGACTAACCATGGATGATATTTGTTTTGTAATGATCAGATAAATTGTGTACAGATTTGTAAAGTTTTTTTTTTCTGGAGACATTGGTCCTGCATGCTACCTTTGGTCTCTGGAGAAGATATGGTTTGACAGTAGAGGATTTTAATCTTGCACACTTCATTGTTCAGGTATATTTAATATTATTACCTGAGAGCCAGCATGATTGTTTAAAATGTTTGCTTTTAGTTATAGCGTGAACCACCTTTATTTTTTAGCTGCATTCTGGTGTCATTTGTAACTAAATGAAACTCTATGACTATCCTGAAAATTGTGTTATTCCATGTGCAAATAAGTCTTCATTCAACAAGTTTGTTGTTAATTGTCATTCATGCAATTCAAACCGTTAATGACAGTTTGAATGTGAATACATTTTCTTTGTATTTCAGCCCATTTTAAGACTCAAACGGCCATGTACTCTAAGGAGTCCCTGAATCTGACAGTTGATCATATACATGTGGCTAAGTCTAAGCTTTACATTTTCATTCCAATAAGAAGTAAGTGATTTTGCATTCTATCTTTTGGGGAGACCTCCTTTCCATTATGTCTAGTATTTTTTGACTTTTTTCCCCCTTTTTTCAGCATGGAGAAAAAGTTGTTCGTTGCAAGCAGATCTTATGGAAAGCTATACAAAGCTACCCGAGAAGTATGTATCCGCGTTCCATTTTTGCCAATTATAAAATTTTAGTCTTACTTTCTGAGTAAATTTGTAAAGACAAAGTTTCAATAAAATTAGAATGACCTCTCTTCTTGTATTTGAGTATCTCAGTATACAATGTAACAGTTGAGAATTGAGATGAGAATCCATATACTGCAGCTATTAATGTGGCACTCTTTTGTTTAAACTTGCTTATTAGAGTTGAAATTCTACAATCAGTATTGGATAAAAAAACTATAAATATTAAAACAGAAAGTCCTACCAAAGCATAAAATATCCTTTCATAATTAATTTTATAGTAACCACTGCTGTTCGTCAATCGATAGTAACATTTGATTTTGTGGTAAGAAACATTTAAGGAACAGAATGAGATAAAAAAAAAAAAAAATCAGAAACCGTGGGATCGGACGACCTTATTTGATCACGTAGCTCACCAGATCAATAATAGAAATTGATTTTTTTTTTTGGATTGAAAAATTCATTTCTATCTTTCCTTTGCCAATTTAAATTTAAGGACATAATGTAATTTTTTTAAGAAATACTAATTTCCTGATTTCTGTCCTCTTACCAATTGATTCTGTTTTGTTTCCTGCAACATCTCTCCCGTCACTGCTCTCATGGAACTCAACACATTTGTTTCCAGTCAAAAACTGACGTGGCAATTAAAGTGTGGCGTTTTTAAGAATATTTTTTTGCTTTTTTTTAAAAAAAAAAAAATTGTTTGGCTCCATTTATTTTGGAAACAAGTTTTTAAAACTAAAAAATCAAACTAGCTTCAAGATATATTGGAAACTTGTTATTTGTTTTAATAATTTTTCTCATTAAGGTCTTTTTCTTCATTTCCATTCTTTTTCTTAAGGAATAATGTTAAACGTATGTTAAATCGAGGGGGTCTAGCCCAATTGATTGAGCAGGTGCATGAGTTGTTGTAAATCCTCCAGTATATGTTTTCGATTTCTACGGATCAAAAAACATACACCAAATCTTAGGATGGAGGAAAAAGAGAGATAAAAAAAGGTAAAATATATTTTTAGTTCATGTACTTTCAGTAAAATTTAATTTTAGTTCTTATATTTTCAAATTGACCGTTTTGGTCCTGAAGGGTGGCAATTGCGATCTCCGCTCTCTGAATCAGTCACGGTACTTCTATGTATGTTGCTCTCTCTGATTTGTTAATTTATGTTAGCACTTAGCAGTTTGCACCACCGCTCGTCTCGTCTCGTCGTGGTTTTTATTTATTGAAATCGAATGAACTGCTAATCTACAATCGCATCTTCAATTCACATTATAAAGGAGAAAGGAAGAAATATCAAACTTTTTAATTTCTGCTCTTGTTTCATTGCTTCATGATTAACTTGTGTGTGCGCGCGCAAATAAGTAATAAACTGTTAAGTACATTGCTACTCACAAAACTTATTCTTTTCAAATTACAGTGTTTGCTGCCACCCACTGCACCTGATGCTATGCTGGCTAACTTTCCCACGCTTAATTTTTTTTAAAAAGCAAATATGCATGTAAATCCTTTGGTTCCATAAATAAAAGAAGGATATACATCAGTTCTGTACAAACCGTACATTGTGATATATTAACAAAAAGAAACCCTAAAAAATCCTTCTGTAAAGGGGAATAAAAGACTTCCCTAGTCAAAATACCCAAAAGCCATTCAAGAATAAAGGTAGTCAATTGGGTTTGTGCTCCACGAAGAGAAGAATTTATCTAAAGTAATTTGAAGTACTTTGACGTAATTTGGTAGTTTTGAAAGAAGGTCACTAGATACTAAGTATGTGTATATTGAAACTTTTTGTAAACTTAAATGACCAAAATGAAATCTTTTAAAAACTTAAAGGACTAAATGTTGGGGATAAGCATGTATGTTCAAGACTCAATCTATCATGTACCCAATTCCAGTTCTAATAATGAAGTATTATTAGAGATAAAATAGTTTATTTGATAAGGTCCTTGATTAAAATTATGAACTTGTTATCATAATAGAGATTATGATAATGAGAAACAAGTCCTTTATAATTTTTATCTAAATTGTTCTTGATCGTAGGATTATTGTAAATAGGATATCAATAATCCGGATAGATCAATATATATGTAATGGTCTTTATTGGATAAAGATTAATAGATCTCATTTATTAAATTACATATATAGATTATGCACATGTGGATGTCATCATTGAACTGACTCAATTGAGATTTTCCTAATGGTTAACATTACCTCAAGCTGTCAATAGGAAATTATCAAGAAGAAATACAATAGTTTCCTTTGACCTAAGATTATCATAGTAATTAACAAGTTATTTATTATATTTTGATACCGGACACCTAATGCCTTAGGGCACTAGTTGAATGGACATTGGATATGATTAAATACTTGTAGAATTAATGATTAATCAAGAAGGAATCCATCAACACTTGGTAATGAGTTTGAATTCTACGATATTATTAATATAATTAAGACCTTGGCCAAGACAATTGAATGAAAGAAGAAATGAGTTTCTTAAGTCATTCACTAATTAAATATAATGTTTTAACTTATTAGAGTTTGACAGTAATACCATACTCTAGAGTTAACATGGAGCTGTAAATGATGGAAGGAAATATTACATTATTCTTCTAGTGGTTCTTGAATGTAAATGATGTTACTTCATGTTATCCGGACGTTAAGGAGTGTTGCTAGACGCCTACCTTGATTAGTAAATTAATTATGATCAATTTACTACCGGTTTAGTATTGAACCTACGGGGTTACACACAAACGAGTGTTCCAATCTTTGCATAAGAAAATAATTTATTTGATAATTAAATTAGATAATTTAATTTAATCAAATAAATGATTTAGTGGAATATTATTATATTCTTTGCTAGCACCAAGAATATAATTAATATAAATATAAAGAGTATCTTCTTCTTAAATGTGGAAGTTGTCTACAAGATAAGAATCAGATTCTATTGCTACATATTAGGATTAAATCATGTGATTAGTTATCGTAATTAATCATGTGATTATTTGAAAATTATCTTTTCTTAAATCAGGAAGGTTGTTGAAATAAAGAGATATGGGATTATTTTAAACCAAATATCTCCTTTTGAAAAAGCTCAAATCCTTATCTTTTTAACAGTATAAATAGAAGCCTCTGCCTAAGAGCAAAGTGTGTCAGACACAAACTAGAAAAGTCTAGTACGTCTAAACCTGAAAAGTAGAAAAGTAGAAAGAAAGAGGATTTACACTTTTAGAGTTCCACTCATCAAAGAGTTGATAGCAGAGATTGGTCTTGGTGTGGATACACGTAGAGTTTTCACACGATTGAAGAAGTTTTTCTTACTTCAAGAACGCACATCTAGGTACACAATTCTAAATGTATCTCCTTTTTAGTATTGTAGTATATTTTGAATGCAAAATAGATCATATTATTTCGCTGCGAGTGTTAGGAACGCTCCCAGATAACTATCACTAAATTCAAACCGTTTTGAAAACTAAAAGGACTGGAATATTCAATGTCATTCAATAAAAATGTCACATCATCGTCTCATTCAGCATTAATAGACATGTCACACTTTTCTATTAACATATTTAACGTTTCTGCTTAAAAGGACCAAAATGAAACTCTTTTAAAACATAAATGATCAAAATGAGACTTTTAAAATTTAAAGTTGAAAAAGAGAAGAATTTTATTAATTTACTTCACAATCGTTACATTCTCTAATCATGATTTTATAAGGGAGCACCTAATTCCTAAAATAAGGAAACTATGACTTAAAGATAAAGTAGGAAAAAGATAAATAAAACAAAAGATATAAAAAAACAAATGATAAAAGATCAGATATCATAACAGATCAAATATCTGTTATTTACAACACTTAATGGACTAAAATGAAAAAATACTAAAACGTAAAAGACAAAAAGTGACATTTAGTCAATTGATTTAGGTAATTGGTTCTTCTCACTTCAAATCCAAACAAAACCAATTAAATTAAATTGGTTTGAGTAACCGGTTCTTCTCACTTCAAATCCAAACCAAATCAATTATAATTAGTTTGGTTCTCGAATTTATCTTTTTCAATTTGAACCAATTTGATGACCTGATCATTTATTTTTAATTTTATATTAATATATTTTATTTGGTATTTTAAATTTTCTTCTAGCTTTGTCCTTTTTTTTCCTTCATTTATTTTATTCTTCTTATGATCTTATATAGTATTATTAAGTGTTTTAATTTGATCATATTTTGAGTAAAGAAATTAACGATATACATATAGTGATAATTATAGAAAGAATTAAATATTAAATTAATAAATAAATATTTAAGAACAAGAAATATTTTTACCTTACATTAATATAAAATTATTTTTTATAAAATAGACAATAGTTAGAGATAAAAACTAAAAAAAGTATATAATAGTTTATTTATTTTATCATAACCTGATGATTTGAACTAAATCAACTTGATGTTAATCAAATTGTTTCGGTTTGGATTGGACATAAAAAATTTCATAACTCAAACTAGACCAAATCAATTAAATATGATAGTTTGGATTTTATTTCACCCTAAATCCAAACCATTCCAACCAACAATAAACAATCCTAGGATTACCTACCTGTGATCTATAAAAAATTAAGTTAGGGATAATAAACAATTTAAGTGACTATCTAGATCACCATGACATTCTAAATTTGTAAAGTGTTGAAGATTTTTCTCATTCAAAGTAACAATAACAAGTCTTTTGTTGTGACTAATGTAAGTATCATTACATGTATAGTCAATCACATATAAATTACTTAAGATGTGTTAGTTATTATATTAATACTATTTTTTTCACTTCAATCTTTTTACAATAGTATTGTCTAATGTTCTACATTAATACTATTTAATTTTAAATTATATTTAGACTAATTATTTTAACCTTAAAAAAATATGTCATTTAAAAACATATACGGTAATGTAATAATAGATTATTTTAGTTATATACACAATTAATTTTAAAATATAAATGAAATCCAACGTAACCCGTGCAAATGCACAGGTATTATGTTGCTTTAAACTTGAAAAAAAAAAGTTATTTTTTAAGAATAAGATAGAAATTGCTTCTTAAAAAAAAAGCATATATATTTTTTTTAAAGATTAGTTTAAACAAACACATCAAAAAAAAAAATTGCTTATTCTTTTAAAAGAAAATGTTTTTTTTTCAAAGACAAAAATACTCATTAACTTTCTTCTCTCCACTTAACTTACTAAAAAACTGTTCTTATCTTATCATTTTATCTTGTATGCACCGTTACCGTTTTTTTTTTTTTTTTTGAGAATTTTTATATGGTTACTAATATAATAAGTGTAAAGCTTTTCTTTTATAAAAAAAGAAGAAGAAAAAAACAAACTTTTGTTTTACGTTGTTACATATGTACAATGTAATAATATTATAATATATATATATAATATATATATAATATTTATATATTATTATAATATAATATAATATTTATGATATATATTATATTATATATTATTATTATTATCATTATAAATTATATTAAAATAATTAGAGTAAATTACATAGATCTCCCGAGATTTGCTCTTATTACATCTAGCACTCATCTATTTTTTTACATTACTTTGAGCACCCCTAAGGGGGGTAAGTATAATATTTTTTAAACCTGAGAGGAGGGGTCAGTGTAATAATTTATGCCTATGAGGGGGGCCGGTGTAACGAAAGTCCAAAAATTAGAGAGTTTTCTATAGGATTAAAAAATGGAGGGGTGCCGAGTGTAATAAAGACAAATCTCAAAAGGTGTCTGTGTAATTTACTCAAATAATTAATAGTAAAAATGGTATAATAGTAAATTTGATATTCTTTTACTTGTGTTGTTCATTGTCCACCAAATAATACACAAAACAAAAAATAAGTTGTTAAAATTATCACTTAAATCATGGTACTTTTTGAATTTTAGAATAAGTAATTAACAGGAAATTTTGTTTTTTTGTTTTACTTTTAGGAGTAATATTATATATATTCTTGTTTACTTTTTAGTTTGAGTGAGCGGAATCCTGAAATATTGGCCCCTAGCAAGTAGCAACTTTATTTAACGGCGCCGCCGCAGAACCGCAGAATGGTGAGGCTGGGAATGGGCTTCTTCTTGCGAATCAGAATCACTCTCAGTCACGGTATTATTTGTTAATGAAACTTAGCAGTTTGCACCACCGCTCGTCTCGTCGTGATGCTATAAATAATTAACTTTACTTTCTGCTCGACTTTGTCCTTTTAATCACGCAAAAGGCATCTTCAATTCAATTCAATTCACGATCACACACACACACATTGTAATGCTTATTTATGGCCTTAAAACAGTAAAATACCTTTCATACCTTATTTATGTTCAATTGTTGATGGTTATATGTTCAATTATAATCTGCAGCTTCAAAGTTAACACTCATCTTAAATCTCATAATCTGAAAACAATTGTTATTTATACATTCAGAGTTTTAAATTAGTATATTATTATAATAGTTTCACTTTGTTAACTTGTGTGTGCTCCTAGTGGGATAAGTCTCTTGTTGCTGTTAACTTGTCTCTGCTAATAAGTAATAAACTGTAAAATACATTGCTACTCACAACACTTATTCTTTTCAAATTACAGTCTTTGCTGCAACCCACTCCACCTGATGCTATGCTTCCGGCCTCTTCTAAGTGCTGTTTGAAGTTTTTGCTTTTAAAGAATTGACGTTGGGTTTATGAACAATTATGAGTAGGTCGTTGTCACTTCCGTGCACAAGGGAAAAGCCAGCAAGCGTATGATAGTTGTTGTTTTATGTGAGAAGAAAGAGCATACATGTGTAAACTTTTGCATGCAGTATGGCAAACAGCAAATATGAGTATGTCAAGTGTTTTGAAGTTGAGGATGAGGTCATGTTTCCCAATATCATCCTTGTTTGGATCAAGGCCAGTAAACTCCATAAACCTCATGATTTAAATCTCTTGAAATTGATGAACTCTTGCACTGTTGAAGTTCTTGAAGAGTATGCAGATGTAGTCCTTGCATACGGGTTCAGTGATGAGTATACTTTTGTTTTCAAGAAGACCTCCAAGTTCTACGAAAGGCGTGCAAGCAAAGTGCTTTCCATCATTACTTCTTTTTTCTCATCTGTCTTTGTGAGAAAATGGGATGAATTCTTTCCACACAAGGAACTACAATGTCCTCCTTCCTTCCACGGGCGAGTCATAGCTTGTGCATCCACAGAAGCTCTTCAAGTGTATCTTTTGTGGCGGCAGAATATTTGTCATTTGAGTAATCAACATGAGCAATGCCTTTGGCGTCTTGTTGAACGTGGAATGAATGAGAAGGAAGCATGGGATTTCATCAAGGGTTTTGACAAAAGTTACCTAAACAATCTTTTATTTGATGAGTTCAATGTCAATTACAATACAATAGAGCCGATATTCCGCCAAGGGTCTTGTGTTCTGAAGACAATGGTTGAGGATATTGTGAAGTACACAGATAATGGTGCTCCAATTAAAAGGCACAGAAGGAAGATAATCACGGTGCATTCCAAGAAAATAGCAAGTAAGAGATTTTGGAATGAGCATACTGTTCTTTTAAAGGAGCTTGGTGGTTTTGTCGAAGAGATTAACAATGTTACTCCAGAGTATGTGAGGTCCTTTGAATTTGATAGCAAATTGATGCCGTCTACATGGATTGTAGTTAGAATAGATGGATGTCACTTCCACAGATTTTCTGAGATACATGAATTTGTGAAGCCAAATGATGATAGAGCTCTTAACTTGATGAACTTGTGTGCAGTTTCTGTCTTAGAAAAGTTTTGTGAGGATATAGTCTTTGCCTATGGGGTTAGTGATGAGTATAGCTTTATTCTTAAGAAGACCACTAATCTTTATCAAAGGAGAGCTAATAAAATAATTTCAGCTATTGTGTCTTTCTTCACATCCACTTATGTGATGAGATGGAAAGACTTCTTCCCACAAAGTGAGTTAAAGTACCCTCCTTCCTTTGATGGACGAGCAGTGTGCTATCCTTCTACTGAGATTCTGCGGGACTACCTTTCATGGAGACAAGTGGATTGCCACATCAACAATCAATATAACTCTTGTTTCTGGAAGCTAGTTGCATCTGGAAAAAGCAAAAGGGAAGCCCAGAATAGTCTAAAGGGTGCTCAGTTGCAAAAGAAAATTGAGGAATTGGCTATTGACTACAATAAATTACCAGTCATGTTCCGACAAGGATCCTCAGTTTATAGGGACAAGGTAGACAATGTCCTAATTCATCAGGAGAACGGAGAGTCTTCTGAAAGTTATGGAAAGGTCATTGTAGGACATATTGACATTATTGGACCAACCTTTTGGTTGGAACACCCAAACATCCTTGATGAATAGCTGTATGTGAAGTGTAGCATTGAGTTTGCTAATTAAAATTCTATTACTTTATTTCTTGCTGCTGAAATTTTTTGTTGGTTTGGTTTAACATTCTGGGTGTTATATTTATATTTTCTTTTTAATTTACACGAAATCTGGAAGTACTACATAAATATTTTGCCTCTCCCCACTTTGTCTTTTTGCTGATGTACATGTACCAAATAATAGTCAGAAAGAACAATTCCTAATGGCTAGTTGCAGTGTTTTAAGTTGCCATGCTCCATGGTGAATTTAGTGTGGAGTAACTTTGTGGCTGGAGATATTGGCGCTGACTTCATGGCTCACCAGTTGACCGAATGGCTTACTAGCAGTTTGGAGAATACTTTTATGGTGCGTGGCATTGAGTGGAGTATATTATTTGGGATAATTCTTTACCTCATATGGTGATGGAGGAATGAAGATATATTCAATAATTCTCATTGGTCTGCAGCTGATGTTATTCTTAAAGCTATGAATATGGCGGTGGCTTTTAAGGATGCAATGAATTCTGAGAGCAATTTTGTTGTTCGTTCTCGGGTGGATAGTGATCAATGTATTAGATGGTATTTTCCTAGACCCGGTGAAGTGGCTCTATATTGTGATGGGGCAGTAACTAATATTCATGTGGTGGTCTTCTTAGAGATGATGATGGAGCCTTTGCAATGAAGTTAGGAACCTGTTCTGTTTTGGGGTATCTTTCATGGCTTGCAATTAGCATGGAGTAGAGGTTTTTGTAAAATAAATGTCCTATCTGATTCTAAAGCTGCGACTAGTCTCTTATCTAAGGGATGCTGTCATCTTCACCATTGCTATAAATTCATAGAATTCATCAGTACACAGGCTGCATTTCTTGGACTTACCCTGCGAGAAGCTAATCAAGTTGCTGATGCATTGGCTAAATTTGGATTGAATCTCCAATTTTCAAGTCGTGTTTTTGATACTGTCCCGGATTTTATTTCGCATGCTTTAAGGGCGGACTTTGTTTGTACTAGTTTTCCTAGAAGTTTCTAGGTTTTAATTGTATGTTTCATTAAAAAAAAAAGCTGCCATGTTCCATAAAGAGACCAAGTTTGAAGAGAGTTACATGTAACAATGCAAGAGTGCTATCAAAATTATTCAAGTTATCCTTATGATCTTTATAACTTTATTCCTTTTCCCCACCCAATGTTAATTATAACCTTCATATTGTATACCAAAATAGTAACAGTGTCACCACTACCTATTAGGAAAAAAATTGGTTTTCCTTAAATAATAGTGTATTTGGATAACACACAAAATTGATTCTATTCTTCAAAATCATGACGAAACTATGAAAAAGTAGATACAACTTTTTTTTGCTTCACTTTCACTATGAAAAAATAATTGATTTTTTCTCACCATCAATCTATTCCAAACACACCATAAGATTTATACAATTTATATAACACTTCTTTTTTCTCTCTATCTCTTTCCATCACAACATTAATTACATTTCATATTTCTCTTTCTATCTTCATTATGAAATTTGTTATTCAAATAACATTTCTTAAAAAAAATAATTGCCGGGAGAACTTTATCCCCCACCTCAAAGTAGGCTTCACTTAACTCTTCTCAGATTAGTCGTCATCTAATATAACTTTTAACTACCAAGGTCTAAAACAAAAAACAAATAGTGTTACAATTAAATTTTTATCTACTGTGTTAAAAATGAGTCAAACACAATGTTACTTCATTGTTGTACGTTGTAATTTCTCCCAAGCTACACTGTTTATATCCAGTACAATGATTACACCTGTCTTTTGCAAATTTCTCATTTTATCTTTTTCTTTAAAAAGGAAGTAGCACGCAGAAAAATCTTGTCAACTTCGTCCAGCTTAGGTAAGTCATCATCTTTTTCCATGTTTTTTGACTTCAGAGACATTTGTCGCAGATGCTCCTCAAAATCATTTGTTTCTCCATCGCTTTGCTCTGGAAAATTATCAAACTCGTCCAAATAAAGAGGTTTCTTCTCCTTTACAGAATTCTCTGTATCTGAATCAGTCTCAAACAAATCTGATAACTTATCAGAATCAGAATCCAATTCAGAATCTATATCTGTCTCATCCTCTGTGCACCCAATGTTATCATTCATCATCTCACGGTCTTTATCTGAATTCTTTAGCTGGAAATTTGAAATACTACCAGACTCAATACTCTCTCTGTCACTGTTCTGGATTGCCTCAGCAGCATCTGTATTACTTTCAGCCGTGCTTTTAAATTGTGCACGAAGAATTTCAAGCTCTTGCTCAAGCCTTGGAATATATCTCCTCACAGCTCGGAGGGCATCCCTGTATTTGGATTTATCCAATGCCTGCAAAGATGAGAACACCCCCAGGAGATACAGTGAGAACCAACCAGCACCAACAAGGCACTTAAGAGTTTTAAAATAAAATTATGTAAGAGTGTAAACTTTGAAAAAGAAAAAATATTTTTTTGTGAAACAGACAAGTAGCATGAACAGGAGAGATTGCATATACACATTCAAGGACTACAAATGCAAAATTTCAGACACAGCAGTGGTTCTGCAAGTGAAGCATTAGTAGGAGAAATTTTCCCAAAAAAGATTATGGACAATGAAGACCTAGAACTCTAGGAGAAATTTTGAAACGCCACACCCAGTTAAACTCCAATTCTGTTCGGTATCATAAATTACTAAAAATTGACAACACAATACAGTACCTTCTTTCTTGAAAGAGAGACTCGTGGAGACATGATCTCTGTTGGTGGTTGAGAGTAGTTTTTCCCTCTGTACATTATTATTGTGTTATCTTCATGAATGTCAAGCACTATACCTCCACTCAATCTTGCCAGCTCAGCAGCAATCTCCTTAACCTCCTCTGCTGAAAATGTCTTCACCACCACTTTCAAAGTCTGATGCTTTTTCCAATGCAGATGCATGTTCAAAATTACACCTTGGTAAATTCCTCGTCTTCCAACTGGCACATAATTTTTGCATTTGAGGCCCATCTTTAAGAAGAAAAAGTGCTCTTCTGGGGTCAATATCTCAGGATCATGGGTTGTTTCTGAAGATTCTGCAGGCTCAATCTTTTTCAGAGCTTCACAAAGTCTCTCGTCTTTTTTTCGAGCCTAGAATGATGGAGAAAGCATTGTATGTTCAATAACTGACACAACAGACATAAAGTGCAAACCAGTAAACCATGTTTAGTTCAAAACAGTGATTTAAAAAATAAATGAGGATGCAAGAGCTTTCTCACTATTGAGGAATGCAAAAAACGTGAAACAAAAGAATTTGTTTCTTACTATGTCATCAAAGAACATAAAAGCGACAAAATATGCCAGTTAGCATAGATAAAAACTGAAAAAAGATAGATCTTGGAGTGATGTAGCTGAATTTAGTAAAGGCCAATTTTGATTCAACAATATCAACGGCAAAAATGAATATCTTGCCAAATTCTCAGACTAGGTCTATATGAGCACTTGTTATGGCATATTAGCCAAGCAACAATTAACAAGTGAGTGCTGCTGATCTACATAAACTTCCAAGATTGTAGAATTCTAAAACCATATTAGTGGTCCATTGGAGTTTTGACTTTTGACATACAAAATCAAATTGAGTTCTTTTAACTGTAATGATGTAATCAATTACAAATGCACAGTTTGTAGGTAGAAATACTAGGATAGGATCATCATTAAAGGACAGGAAATGTCTTGCTCTGTTAAACACATAATGTTCTACCAAGACGAGAAATTTTATGGGATTTACTAGGCAGATTGGGAGAGGGTCAGGGTCTTTTGAATACCATGAAGAGAGGTTTGTCTTGTGTATATTTTATCTCTGGATCACAGCAATGGCCAAAATAGCTTCTTGGCCAGAGTTTTGGTTCAATGCCAATTATAATGGTTCTATCAAGCTGGTCCTTTTAAGATAATCTATGGTAGGATCCACCCTCTATCTGATTGCAATACTTAGTTGAGTCAGGATTTCTGTCGGATAGGAGAAAAGGGACATGAAACCAGATCAGGGATGTTTGGGGTTCACTCAGCAGATTGGGAGAGGATCAGGGTCTCATGAATATCAGGAGGGGTGGTTTATCTCATGTATCATCTTCTACCTGTGGATCACTTTGATCAAAGGGATGTCCACTGAATAATACAACACATTCTGTTTTCTTCCCAATTTTCCTTCTACTCTCAGTCCAATTCTACCACTCCTCAAAATCCTCATAAATACTAACACACGACCTTTTGTCCACCCTAGTTCGTGGAAGATAGGTGGGGGTGTCGTTATTACCCAAGGGCCATTAACTAAGACTAAGCATCTTAAATCTTGAAAATGTGATTTTAAAGTTAAGGAGTACGAATCAGCAACTATGAATACAAATCTATTCAAGCAATTAAATGTCTATCAGAGCCTAGGTTAGGAAAAATAAGAGTGTCAGTACTACTTGTATTCAGTAGGGGACTAGAACTCAGTTCCGTTAATAACATAATAACTACTTGTATTCAGTAAAGAAAGGGGATAAAGGGGGAGTTGGCTAGAGTCAGTGGAAAACTGAGAGTAGGAAATTGGGAGGAAGAATACAGGTTTCTCAAATATCTTGGTGAGGGAGAGAACTCTCTGTCCAACATATCTGTCTGTATCACATAGATACTAGGGCAGAGATTATTTTTTAGAAATAAAGATGACACTTTTTACCTCATTTTTCTGGGCCAGCACCTAACAATGTCAACCTCAAAAGCTAGATATCTTCAAACACCATTTACCAAACAGATTTTGACAATTTTTTTGCAAATTATGAAGAGCAAAAAGATAAACTTGAGGAATTAGATGGCAATATGTTATGCATATTATAAAAATGAATGCACTAAAATAATTCTATAATTCATTGTTCAAAACTGAAAGATGTAATGCATTTTATCTAACTGAAATGGTGTATTAAGATTTGAATAGGTAAAATGCATGCCAGATTCCAATACTGAATACAGAGAACCATACATTTATTTTTATCTTTACTTACACCAACAATTGTTCAAGAAATTTAAGCAGTTCTATCTCGAAATTCGTTGCACAAAATATTGCTTGAAAGGCTTCTAGTATTCTAGTTGATTTCCTAAGCCACAGGCTTTGGCATACATAATCAAGAAGAAAACACTATTGCATGACTAAGTTTCCAACAACAAAAGATTTATTTTCATCAAGAGCTTCACTATTTTACGAAATTCATAAGTTAAACAGTAGTCTACAGATCACTATTATAAAGTGAGAGAATCCTAGTTCTTCATGGTAAAATTTAAACACAAAACATGTGTAGTATGAAGATATTAATAAGAAAAACAAACATATATCTAGATATAGCAAACAGATGGTGGCAAAGGTGCAAAACAAAAGAATAAGCAGAACCATACTATTTCAAAACAATAGAAAGGGTCAGTATATGTAAATTAAAAAAAAAAAAAATAGGACTTACCTTTAACAATTTGTATAAAATTTTTTCCTCTGCTGTCATCCTTTCATACTCTTTCTTCTTCTTAAATCTATAGAACTTCAGCCATCTTACAACTGCTCTTTTCCCCTTTAATTTTTTCCTCTTTACTTTGGCATTACCATCACCATTAGCACTTGGGGCCTTGTCAGAATCCTGATGTTGTTGCTCTACAACCTTATCGTTATACTTTAGAAATGGACATGAATGAAAGCTTACGTTCCTCAAGAAAGGAGATGGTTTCATGTAATAGAGGTGACCAAAAATAGGTTCCTGGCCACGAACCTTGCATACAACATAGTCCAAGCTACAGCAGTGTAAGTCAATATTGAAGCGAACTTTTGTTTCTAAATTTTTTTTCTTCACTTACAAAATTAAAAGCTAAACTAAAAGAAAAAAAAAAAAAAACCTTCAGAATGATTAGTAGTACACTAAAATATTGCCTTCCAATTTTTTCTTTGACTACGAATCTGAGGCTTGTCTTTGTAGCATTTCAATTTTAGTTGAGTAGGCGAAAACACAGGTAAAAAAGATAATTAAATGCAATAATTTTGTGCTTTCCGAGCAATGCAAAACAGAGTTTGAAATTACTGAGACAGAGCACAGGAGGGAGAGACGGAGGTACCTTGTTTTGCGAAATAAGGAATCGGAGAAGAAAAAGAGGGGTGAGGAGAGATTGTTGTGGATGTGAAATTTAGTGAAAGGACGTGCTGCCAAAAGTCTCCACGCCATACTTGCCAGCTTCTGAATGTCACAATCGTTTTGTCTTTCTCTGCTTGCTACCAATGCGATATATGTAGCAAATATAGATAGATAAAATTGAAGGCATTACACTACTCACTGTCTACAATCCAAGTTAGATGGTGGAGAAGAGAGTTCGAATTCACTGCATATGAATGAAAGAGTGTGACCAAAAGCAGAAAGCCATGGATGACATGAAAACTGGAAATGGACGCTTAAACCCTACCTACGTTCACGTTGTCCCCCTTTTCCTGTCCCATCCAATTATAAGATGCCACGTCACTTTTTATTAGGTTTAATTTAACGCAGTGCAGTGTATGTGTGTTGTTTGTCACCGCTGTTCCTCTTCCTCCCCTGCTCCACCGATTAGAGTATTTGAGTGTTAGGTTGTATTTAGAAGGACTTATTGACATTTCTCCAAACCAATTCTGAATTTTTAAACCCTTGCTTCGCTCACAAATCACAATACATAGCTGCTGCTTTAACCTTTACGAAACTCCCTTTCATCTTTAATTTTCTTTTCTCTGCTAGTTAAAAGGATTTTTTGTGTGTTATTTGGGTTTAGCTGTTTGACCTCTTGCAAAGGTCCCCAGACTCCACAGAAGAAGATGAGTGAGAAGCAAGACAAGGACGTTCTCCCAAACACACAACAGGTACTACTACCTCAACCAGTTTATTAATAAATGAATGTATTCAACTTGTGTCTTTACATTCGTGTAGTATTATTCAAAGAAGAGGAATGTTAGCTATACTCTCTCTAATACTCTCTTGCTAACAATCTCTTTGTGATTGGATGAAATTTGTTGGAACAATAGAGAGAGTGTTGCTAGCATTGCTCAAGAAGAATAGTAAATTGATGGAACATGCCTTAGGTTGCTGTCATTTTCCATTTCTCAATATTTATTTAAATTGTAAATGGTATTCATGAATGAAGGGAACACAGAGTCCGAATCTCGAGGACTGCTTGAAACTCCTCAAAGGAGAGCGAGACGAACAGCGTCTTGCTGGCCTTCTTCTGGTAACCAAGTTCTGCAAAGCTGAGGATCACTCCTCACTTCGTAGGGTGTACGATGCAGTTGGACCTCACTTTCTGTATCGGCTGCTCAGAACTGGTACTTCTTCTTTCATCCTCCTCCTCTATTCATTTCTAATATACTTTTGACCCTATCTTTTATGAATTAGGTATCGGAAGTGGCAGCGTCAACAATAATCGCGATGCGTATTTAAGCCTATCCATCACGGTTCTTGCTGCATTTTGTCATGTTCCAGAGATTGCTTCCTCAGAGGACATGGTTTTGAATATCCCACTTGTGTTGGAAGTAATATCCACCCAGTAATGATCTGAACTTAGTTTCTTATGCTATCAGCCTTTGTTTTGTTTCGAGCAAGTGCTTTTTGTTTATAACTTTTTTTTTTAAAATCTCTTGTTTAGGTCTGGCTTATCTGTTCTTGAAGAATGCTATGAGTTTTTATACTTAGTGTTAGCTGCTTCTGAAAGTGGAATCATGAGATTTTGTGAATCCGGAGGCATCAAGATACTAGCTTCTCAAATGCGTTCTCTGCAAGATGGTAAGATCTTGTTGTCTGGTAATGCTTGCATGCTCCATACTGGAAAATAAGGGATTCAGTGAAACTGTTGGTCAGTTAGTTTAGTTTAATTTTTTTTATATATATATTGTGGTAATAATCTAATACAATATATGCAAAAGTTAGGAATTGTAAGGTAACTGAAACTATGTATAAGTAGCTGTGTATATGAGCTCTGGAACTGATATCAACAAGATACTGGTCCAGAAGCAGTGTACAGATTCACAAAATAAGGAAATTCAAGAAAAATGAGACACTGCAGGAAATTTGAGCATCTTGCTTCCTTGCAACCCAAAACCAACCTTACTTTTTTTTCTCTTGCTCACCGTTTCAACACCCCCCCCAAAGAAAGGCAGCTGAATTCTCCTCTGACCCATTCTCTTTCTGCCACCTGCCCATTTTGTTGTGCTGCATATCCTCAACAAGAATATTCTTTATGATTTCCATGTGTCAACTTTCAAGGCTTGATCCCCTACTCATCACCAAAAAATAGTTTACCATTATATCTATGCATAGTCAATCAATTCTTTTCCGCACCTGAGAATTTTTTTTCGTGTCTCTCTAGAGATTTCAGTGTATAGCATTCAGTAATTCTTCTTTATAGTAACTATCTTTCTGGTGCATATGTATACACATCTACTAACATGGGAATTATGAACTTCTGCTCCTAATTGTTGCTTATGCATCATAATTCACAATAGTCAAACACTATGCAGGTTCACATCTGATGGAATTATCTTTTAAACTTTTGCAATTGATTCTGAGTAGGATGTCCTTGGACATAATCCAGAATAATGACTTATCTGAGATCTCAGTTATTGTAAGTGCTGTTTTAATATTTCTATTTTGTAGTTAATGTGTTCTCATTTTGATTTGCTAATCTTGCATCATGCTAAATAAACATCTGTAATGTCCTTGGTGAAGCAATATTGACATGTCTCTCTACAGGTGGCAGCAATAGCAAGGCAGTTTGCTGTCTTGCACACATCCTTGAAATTTGAAGCTCTCCACCTACTAAATGCCATTCTTTCCTCAAAAGATTCAGTATGCAATCTTGTCTTACTCTGTTTCCTTCAGCTCATGCCATGTAATGGTTGTTCCTTTTAATGTATGTTCACTATGTTGTTAAAATTTTGGAAGAATCTTCTCTGCATCAAGATCTCTTTAAAAAAAATTTCATGACCTTCATGAGTTCAAATCTATATACCTTTAGCATATCTATTTTTATAATTTATATATGTACACATTGAATCATTTACCTTGCAATTGACTTCAAGTTCTACACATTTTCAGTCACAACTTCGTGATGCCTTCCGATTGCTTCCTCAAGATAGCTGGTCACCCAATATCCGCATTGGTATAATGGCTATTTTGCAGAATCGTGTTGGTATGTTGAGACAAATTGTTTAATTATGTGCACAATGCTACTTTACCTTTTATTTCAGTTTCTCTTTCTTTGTGTTAGGTAGCAGTTAGTTGTGATAGATTAGTTACCCATTAGTTAGTTAATTAGTTAGTTAGGAGTTGTCTATAAATAAGAGGGGGTTGAGAGGGAGAGGGGTTGTCTTTGGATTTGGGAAGTCTTTGGGAGAGAACCAGGTCTATTGAATACCTGGGAGTGTAATGCTGTTTTTCTATCAATAAATATCATTTCTTCTACAATCTGATCCAGTTTCTATCACTTTGTTCCTTCATTAGGTTCTTTAAAGCTGTAATTTTAGCAATTTCTCTCGGCTGATAAAAGAATATGCTCGTTTGATCTTGCATACTGAATGGTTCAAGTCAGCAGGCTTTGTTATGTAAGCAAGACTGGTGGTGGTTTGATATAGGTTTTTTCAGCATATAAAAAAGAAGGTTGGGATTATTAAAAAACTGTAAGAGGCCTGAAAGAAAATTTATGGATATAAAGGGGGGAAAGAAAAGGATAAACTGGTGTTTAAAGAAAGGTGGTTAATACTATTCAGATAAAATTCTAGTTTTACATAAGCAAGCACAGTAGTTGAGGAAAAAATTGAGAATTTAGATGAGGTGGTGTTGAGATAAACAAAGTTGAAAACATATAGTTAAACTTAAAGAAGGTACGAGAGAGCATTGGGTTTTGCATTTTAGAAAGGAATGTATCAAGAAGAGAAAACTTTTAGAAACTTGCTTTATGTTTGGTTTAATATGAGCGACAACATTATAGCTGGTAGGGACCGTCTGGGATTAAGTAGCTATAAGAAATAAGTCATACAAACTGAGTATTGTTTTGATATCTATGACAATAACTACTCATTTCATTCTTCTCTGACCATGAAACTGCACAATTTATGGACTAACTCCTGCTCTCAAGTCTGAAAAGTTAGTTTAAATAAGGTGTTTTGTTTGAGGGAAAGGTTGTGGGTGAAAAGATACTTCCTCTTTGCACTTTCACATGGATAATCTGAAGTTTTATAGAAATAACAAATGTCCTTATCTTACTCTACTGCATTATGGGTTTGAGTTAAAACAATAAAACACCAAGCTATATGAATCTCCTTTTGTTATTCATGTGCAGCACCTGCTGAAAGGCTGCAGGCTCTCATTTTAGCTGAGTCTATGGTTTCCATGTATGGAGAAGATTGGTTGATTAGCCAAGTAAGCACAAATGATACACAAGATCCAGCTCCAGCTGACATGTAAGCTGTGCTTATTAATGTTAACTTTTAAGTCATCTACACTGTGTGCTCATTCATTTTCTCACCTCTTCCCAATTTAGGTGCCTGTTGCTTGTCTTGGAGCAGTCAAGGGTTGAAATTGCTGTTCTTCTGAATGAGTTGGCGTATTTAAAATATGAAGCACCTCAGGATACTTCAGCTACTGCTGAGGCAATTTTTTCTAAGCGACACAATGTGGCTGTTGCTTACTCCTTGGTTGAGAAGATAATAAAATTAATATCAAATGTTGAAGGAAATGGTGGTATATTCAAAGAAACTCAATTCATGTGACCTTTAAATGCTGTTTTTCCATTTTTATTAAAAGTGTGATAACATTGAAAATGGTTCCTCTGCTCAAATTCAGTCCACCTGGCCTTCAATCGTGATCATACTGTTGAAATTATAGGGACTTGGGCAAAGGGTAAATGAGATAAAAGCGACTACATTGATATGATATGATATTATGAAATATTTTCTAGATATTTTAACACAGATGATGTATCCTGTTTCACATTTTTTGGCTACAAACAGCCATTTGAATATGTTTTTTATTTTTTTAAAGATAAATTTGGGCAGGAGGGGTTATTCTCAATTCTTTTATCCGTTATCTGGGGGATGATTAATATTGTTGGTTTTAGGTTGACTAGTTTTTTTCAGTAGCTGTTTCGGAACATCTATGGGTGAGAATATGAATACATGGCTTTTAAGTACTTTTCAAATGACACTATGGGATTTCCTCAATAATTCAAGTTTTAGTTATGCTGGTTTAGTTGTCTATACTCTCTTTCCCTTATAGTGAATTACCATTGTCAACTGTCTACTATGTGGATACTATTTGGAATTTTAGATTTTCCTTCTATTGCAATTTTGATTGCTTAAGAATGTGATACACATCTCACATTTTGAAACTGTTGGTGACACTGTTGGAAACTTGTCTTTGTGGGTAAGTTTTTGTGAATTGGGTTTAATGCATCTTCATCATACTCTTTCTTTTATAGGAAACCTCCTTGATGAAGGCACATTGACAAAGCTGATTCTCCAACTTAATGAGACAATTGCTGTTGTACTAGAGTATTTAGAAGATGCAAAGGTAATTCTGATGATTAATTGTTTAATGTAATTTTATGTTTAGTATTGTTAACAGTCATTGTTGGTGTCAAGAGTTAGGGTTAGGTTACTGGGAATATATGGGCCTGGCTCCTATATAACTGCATTGTACTGCACTCTTAACCTAGTAGTATATATATATACACAGGGGGACTGTGGCATACAGTTCATTCCATCACAGTATTTTTTTTACCCTGTTTATAAACATATAATGGTGAAATTGTACAGGAACACGGGCAAAAGAAAGGGGATGATTTACTTGCTTCAGTGCGAATTATTGGGAGGTATGATGTTTTACTGTTGCTCCAATTGCATTATCTGTACTTGTCTTTGGCACTTGATGGATTAGTGCAAGGTGATGTTTGACATTTCTTTGATCCATTGAATGATTTATTTCTCTTCATATGTGGATGACATCTTTCATCTTTAACATAAATGTGGCATTTGTTGTTCTATGGAAGTTTTAACAATGATGGACCATTTTAACATGTATATTATTCATGCTTTGACTAAACTATACCATCAAAATGATGTATCAGGAAAGAAACATGCATATTTGATTTATTTTCTAAAAGCTAATTGGAAATTGTATAGAGTATTTAAGCTAATTTAGATAGATGTTTTGTCAATTTTCATCCATGTCCTTTGAAAGGAGGTTCTTTTGTTCAAGGACCAACTATTCTAGAAGCAGGTGCAGGTCTAAGAGTGGTTTTATAGTTAATAGTACCTTCACTGAATAGAACTTTGTGCTTGAAATGTAAACCTTGATAGCACATCAAGGGTTGGAGGGTCGCAAGTCATGAAAGGATTCATTTTGAACTTCTATTGTTTTGTGATAACATTCTCTCATATTTGATGCATAAAATATGGTAGGAGGTTTGGAACTTAGTTGAGTTTTTATCATTTTTTTTTAATTTTTTTAAATAAATACTTTCCAAATCTTTAAGTTTAAACTTAGAGACAAAAGATTATGAACTTTTTCTTGTGTTTGTTTCAGCTATCTTGCAGAAGCACCCCTTGCATGCAAGGAGAAGGTTCAAGATCTTTTAGGGTATATGCTTTCAATTGAAGGTGAAGATGAACAAAGGTATCTTAAATAGATACTTATTGCTAATTTTTTTTTTTGTGGGGGGGGGGGGGGGTATTTTGCAGTATGAGTACCTTTTGCTTAATGCTTAATTTAATTCTATGTTCAAGGCCCTTCTACGCTGTTTGCTTTCTGCTACCTATGTTGACTCAAATTACTATGAAGATTGAAGGATGCAAAGCTTTGGCTTCATGTAAAGGACTTGAGGCTGTAAGTTAATTTCTGGTTCCAGTGCTTTTTATTTTTTTATTTTACATTCTTCATTTCTCCTTCCTCCTTTTTTTTTTTTTTTTTTCTGTTGGTTTTTTACTGAATTCATGTAAAGGTGGATCTGTACATATAAATCAACAAGATATAATGATTGGTGCATAGTTCAATTTAATATTCTAGCATTTTTTTACATTTGTTGCAATGGCGTCATTCAATAACATTATTAACAAAGCAATTTTTTGTTTGGCTAAATATTGGATTTTTTTGTAGGTTTTAGATTGCTTAAGTAAATTAGTTGGGTCACATGCTTTTCTGGTTGACGATAATGGTTGCATCTTTTTGGCGTGTGATACAATAATGAATCTTCTATTAAAGGTGATGTTCTTATCATAAACCAGCGTTATTATTCTATATTGGTTTTGGTCGTGCAAAATCTTGACATAAGTTGCACCTTTTTTACTGTAGAAGGACAAAGTGCAGATAATGTTGGCTGAATCAGCTATTGTTGATCTTCTCAAAGCGTTGGCTCATTGGTCAGGTACCATACTTGTTAGCATCCATTAAAATGAGTGTTTTTATTGTGCACCATGTGACCATTTTCCTTTCTTGCCCATCTACTTGTTTGAATATGCATGTTTAAAAAGTGACTGGTGCTCTTGTGCAACTGTATTAGCACGTATCTATAGGTAATTAAAAAAAAAAGCATGTATCTATAAAAGCAAACTGGTTTCTGTTTATCAGGTTGGACTACCTTAGTACCTAGTAGTTTAGATTTCAGTTTAGCTTTTGATGTACAATATGCTTGTTACTTTATTTATTGAATTGACAGTATGTAGTAAAACATGTATCTTAACTTAGTCACTGAAACATTGTTTGTAGAAAATACTGATGAAATGTCAAGTATCATGATGGCTTCAAGCATTTGCGCACTGATATTTGATTATACATCAGAAGCGGCTCTTTTAAACCGTCCAGATTTCGACCATAGAACTCTTAGCAGCCTTTATCTTCTCATTGCAAGATGTTTGGCTTCATCAGAACAGGTGAATTGTAAATTCCCTTTCATTACTAATTTGTAAAGCAATTTGTAAAATAAATTTGCTTATAGTTGTTTTGTTGATTCAGAAGATACCCATGCAGTTGCACAATATTTGTAGGAATCAGCCATAAATGAATAATATTAGCTTCAATAGTATCCCTTCCCCTCTGTTTATAAAAGTAATATTTCTTAAAATAATTTATTTGTTATCTCCCTATCCCAACATCAACATTTTTGCCATATTTATCCTTATGTAGTGTGACTTTTCACTCCAAATAGCATAACGGTTGTGTAGCAATCTTTGGTGATATGATCCTTTGACTATTGAAAATTCTTTGGTTTCTCTTTATCTCCTTCTTGTTTCATCGCATCAAATGCACTTAATGTGACCTAATGTTTGCAATTTTTCATAAGAATTGTAAAAAGATTGCTGTCCTGTCTGCATGAGTTCAAGTGTCACTACTAAAACCTTTTTTTCCTGTCAAATTTAGATGCAGTCACATCATTACTTTGTGCATAATTCTGAAGTATCTACACATCTATTATTTGGAGTCACTAATTAAGACAATAATATCCATATCTTGTTCTAACTCTGAGTCAAGATATCAAATTGATCATTATTGGCCTCGGATTTCTTCTTACAGTTAATTTTAACTGAACTGTTGTTCCTCTGTTTTGTTGAACTTGATCTAGTTCTTGCGTCTCATCAACTAAAACTATATTATTTAGCAAAAATGTTCAAAAAAGTTAATTTGAACTCCACATACGCTATACTTATCATGCATCGGTTTTGATACTATTTTGTTCAGTTAAATTTACTTTTTCATTTCTAAACCAACATTGGCCTTCTAGAAAGCTTATTGTCTGCCTCCTTGCATCCAAATCTGGTTTTTAATTACATCTTGAAGTCTACTGAAGTCACACATTTGATGTTAACACATAGCAGTGAACTAGATATTTTTATTTTGATGTGATAATTAACACCTGGTTGTTTGTTATAATTTATTGCAGGATACTAAAGCGGATATGGATCTTTCTGAGATTGTCTCTTCTGGTGATTATGTTTACTGTATGCTAGTTATTAGAGCACTAAAGGCTTTCTGAGGTAGTTGCATTTTCTAACTCTCGTTGTGCAGGCTTCTCTCGATGGTCTCATCGGTACCCCCACATCAGAGATGCTGTCAAGAATTGATTTTGATCCTCTTGATCTGGATTAGTTATAGGTGGATGCTTTCAACTTCCAAGGTAGCATTACTAAATTCACTGTGTCAAAGATCTATTTAGTTTGGTTTATAATGAGCTTAATTTTAATTCATAAACATCTTCTACATTATTATCTGATTACTTGTTACAACATTAAATTACCAGGTATCATTGTTGAAGTGAACTAATGATGTGGCAATACATGGTATTGGGAAAAGGCTACCAGTGGAGATGGGGTAGTAGGGTCTTCAGATCAGAGGATTAAAGCTCATGGTTACAAATCAGTGTCTGTAGATTGGATCCCTCCTTGCCCACACTGACCTTTTCTTACAGGGTAGGAAAATCATGGTTAGGCTACAAAAGTTTCCTGTCTTCTCATATTGTGAATAATCTGACGATATCATCAAAACTAGGAGAAATTTGAATACGGAGACTTGAGACCCTTGTTTAATGCAACTTTTTTTTTGTTGGTTTTAGCACAGGATAGAAAAATAACATCATATAGTTGTCTTGTCCGTATATCCGAACTGTTTGTACCATTATTTCCTGTAAGGGGATATAGGTTTTAAATAACATTTTAATCCATGTAGTTTTTTCCTATTAGATTTTGGTCCCTAATTTTTTTTCTTTTGGTATTGATCTGTAATCTTTATGCATTCACTCATTTTTTGTTGGTGGCTTAAGTGTGTTTGTATAGGATTATTTAGAGATTATTTAAATTACGGATTATAGATATAGTTGATTATTGTTATAATAGATTATGGGAAATACTCGGATGGAGAGTTTTGCCGCCCATAGATATAGTGGTTCTACCATACTCGAATGGGATTGCTTCCAGTGGACGATACCTGTGGTCTAGACCAAAAAAATTATGTTAAATAAGTTTATGTTTGGATATGTTAGGTAAAAATCAATGTTTTTAAAGTCAAACTGGTGATTGAACCGGTGAAGGCACGGGTTCATGGTTCAATGGTCTAATTATAGTTGAACTGTGGTTGAATCGATTTTATGTTTTTTAATATTATATAATATTTTAAGTAATAAAATAATATAAAATTATAAAAAATCAGGATCTAAAAAATTATAAGTTAATATAAATGACTAAATTATGTTTTATAAGATAAAAATTAATATTAGTTGATAAAATAATTGATACTTATGTGAAATATTTAAATATGTATTTTTATTTATCTTAAAAGTATTTTAAATTAAATTTTAAAAAAATGAAAAAGACCAGTTCAAATCGATTGTCTTCATTGGTTTAATACCAATTTTGGACCAGTTTGACTAGTTCTTTACCGGTTTGAAATGCCCCGATTTTTTGGAGTGTCTGGATCAATCACCAAATCAATTTTCAAAACAATGGTAATAATGGTTTTAAGATAATCTATTTTGTTTTAATTGTCTGAAGCATGGTTCTAAATTATAGTCACAGTTGTGGTTACATCGCAGTTCTTGACATTGTGGGAAAATGTGGCTGCAATTGTGGTTGCAATTGTGATTGCAAACTGCAATTTAGAACCAGGATTTGAAATAATTGATTTTTTTTATAATAAAATTGCAAAAAGAAAATTTTATGAAGTTACTTATAATAACTGGCTGTGTTTAAATTAATCAATTACTGGGGGTAAAATGGAAAACTAATCATAATTTCTAAAATTTTGTTCACCATAAAATCTAATTCTTTTTAAGATTATAATCTTGAATTATAATTTAAAATATCGAACACATTTGATTAGTAACACTTAACAATTTTTTCCTGTCAATCAGATTATAATCATGAAAAATAAATTTATCCAAGTATTGAACTTATTTTTAACTATTGAAATTATATAAGTTTTATGATTTATTTTAGAAGATGTGTTGTTAATAACAATTTCAATAATTAATTTTCTAATTAATAATTATTATTTGTAGGGGCAAAATATTGTTTAGGAGGCATGTTACTTAAACGGGCTTTGTCACATGGTACTACTCAGCATCAAGTAAACGATGGCATAAAAAATTATAATTTTTCTACTTAGTCATCTATTTTTATTTTTTGTTTCAAGTGAGTCACATGAAACATATTTTTCTCACGAAATGATCTCTGTTAATTTTTTTTGTGCTTTTTTTGGGTTAAAAAGTGTAATTTCCTTTTTACTTCTCTTTAAATATCTTTAGTTTATCATTTGGTTCTTCATGTTTTTCATTTAGTTTTCTATTTTAAAAGAATCAAATGAAAAACTAAAGATATTTAGAGAAATTTAATAGAAAAAATAAACAAAACTTTGAAAAGCAGATAAATAATCTTGAAAACCAAGTTTATTATTTCAATAAATATCAAGTCAGTTTGTTTAAACTTAAAAAAAAGTATTTTTTAAAAAAAGTTATTTTAAATAAATGCTTTTTGAAAAAGTGATCTTAAAAAAGTGTTTTTAAAAATTGCTTTTAAAAAAAAAATAAAAGTGATTTTAAAAAAGGTTAAAAAAAGTTATTTTAAAAAATATAATATTGAAAACCAAGTTTACTATTTCAATAAATATTGGCTGAGTTTGTTTAAACTTAAAAAAAAGTGTTTTTTTTTTAAAAGTGATTTTAAAAAAGTGATTTTTAAAAAAGTACTTTTTTAAAAAAGTGATTTTTAAAAAAGTACTTTTTTAAAAAAGTGATTTTTTTAAAAGTAGACAAGGAGTCAGTTTGTTTAAACTTAAAAAAAAAAAAATCAAAAAAGTGTGTTTTAAGAAGCAGATAGGATTTGCTTCCTAAAGAAAGCAAAAAGTTTTTTTTTTTGTTAGGATAAACAGTTTAGACAAACACATCAGAAAAGCAAAAATTTGTTTATTTCATTAAAAAAAATGCTTTGTTTTAAAAATAAGTTTAAATAAATGGACTCTAGATTTGCTTCTTAAAAAAATAGAAAGGTGTTTTTGTTATGAAAAAAAAATGTAGACAGACACATTAAAAAAATAGAAAACTATTTATTTAGTTAAAAAAGAGCATTTTTTTTTCTTGAAAATAATAAGTTTAAACAAACAGACCTATTGTATATATATAGTAAACTTCACTTGAACAAATTTTGACTATTGATTAAAACTTCAATTTTATAATAGCAGTTGATTATATATTTTTTTTGTAACATCTATATTTAATGAATAATTAAACTACTCACATTAATACTATTTAATATTTAATTTTGATGATTAAAATTAATTTCAATAATTTTATATTAAGTAATAACAAAAAAAAAGGGATTTAATCAAGGGGGTCTAACTCAGTTGGTTGAACAATGTGTGTGTGTTGTAAACCTCCTAATACTGTCTTCGATTCCTACGAATAAAAAAAAAGGATTTAAAAAAAATATTGGGTTCGAATGTTTAAACTTATTTGTTAAAAAAATGTTTTTTTTAATAAAATAAGCAGTTTTCAATTTTTTTTAAAATCACTTTTTTAAAAAGTGTTTTTTTAGAAACACTTTTTTTAATTTTAAACAAATGGACAAATAATCTTGAAAACCAAGTTTACTATTTCAATAAATATCGGGTCACTTTGTTTAAACTTAAAAAATAGTGCTTTTTAAAAAGTGTTTTTTTTCAAAAAGTGATTTTTAAAAAGTGCTTTTAAAAAAATGGTTTTTTTAAAAAGTGCTTTTTTGAAAAGTTTTCTTTTAAAAATTTTGAAAAGCATATAAATCTTGAAAACCAAGTTTACTATTTCAATAAATGTTGGGTCAGTTTGTTTAAATTTAAAAAAAAAATGTACTTTTTAAAAAAAGAGATTTTAAAAAAATGCTTTTTAAAAAAAGTGATTTTAAAAAAGTATTTTTTAAAAAAAAGTGATTTTTAAAAAGTGTTTTTTTTTTAAAAAGTGATTTAAAAAAATATACATATAATCTTGAAAGCCAAGTTTACTATTTCAATAAATATCGGGTCAATTTTTTTAAACTTAAAAAAAATTACTTTTTAAAAAAGTTTCTTTTAAAAAGTTCTTTTAAAAAATTGTTTTTTTAAAAGGTACTTTGTAAAAAAAGTGCTTTTTGGAAAAGCGGGCCAATTTGTTTAAACTTCAAAAAAAAATTAAAAATGCTTTTTAAAAAAGTGTTTTTTAAGAAGCAGATAGGATTTGCTTCCTAAAAAATCAGATTTTTTTGAAGAAAAGCAATTTAGACAAATACATCATAATAGCATAAACTGCTTATTTTATTAAAAAAAACGCTTTGTTTTGAAAATAAGTTTAAAGAAATGAACCTAAGATTTACTTCTTAAAAAAACATAAAACTATTTTTTTATGAAAAAAACAATTTGAACAAACACATAAAACTGCTTATTAAAAATGACAAAATTGTGAGTCTCACAATATATTTAATGATTATCTTTCTTATATTTGTAATTTTTAATATATTTTAATCAATTAGAAAGAGTGTGTTTAAGAAAGTGTTGTGTATTAGATAGTGTGTTTCTAACACTCCTAAATATATATCATTATAATATTGATTTTGTGTTGTTGAAAATTTATTTCATGAAAAAAGTTGAAAGAATTAGATGTAAAACTTTAAACGATATATAAAACCTTTCTACGGAAACATTCATTAACATAAAGACCTTGAAAATTATATTTCTCACGTACCCGGATTTGATGAAGAAGCCATAGTCTTCAATCTTTAACACAGCAACTAATATAGTAAAATTAGTTTCTCTCCCTTCTCCTTCTTCCAAGACACACGTAAAGATGAAAAAAATATTCTGTAAACTTGAGCAGAATGAACGTGTCTTTTATAGGCAGGGAGAGGACCAATTTATATGCAATGTCTTTTATTCTGATACGTCCATCAAGTATCAGCATCAACGAATGAGATTGATTCCCTCAAAATTCTAGCTGTTACTAAAACCTTATAATAATTAGCTTTTAATAATTATTATTACCTTAATTATTTTAGGCCATTAATTAGAAAGTTACAAACCGTTAAATTTCTTTACGTTAATGTTAACGTTAAATTTCTTTACGTTAATGTTAAATCGTTAACTTTCCTTACGTTAACTTTCCAACATTAGATATATTGTGGGGTCCATTTTAGAAACTTTAGTGAGTTTTTTTTGTTGAAGTAAAAAATTGATTGAGTTGCTTAGAGTAAGAAATGTGATGTGACATTATAGGAAAATGTGAAACATTATAGTATTATAAAATATTATAGGAAAGTGTGATTATTTCCAAAAATATTTGATTGAATCTTGAAACCTTCAAGCTACATATCAAGTATATTTTCTCGTTAGCCAAATTAATCGTGACAAAAGTTATGAGCATAAATGTTAGACAAGTTTTTATGAGGATGGTAAACATGATCATAAATTTACACTAATCCGTTGGTATTGACTTTTGGAACTTTGGCAAACTTGTATCCATGCAAGACCAACTTCTAATGTGAGAATGACAACAATAGTAGTGGGACGCTAGAAAAAGCAATGAAAATAGTAGGAACAAGGAAAGCACAAGATGCCCCCACAATAATAGCCATACCCATGCATGATAGAACAAAATAACGTTTTGCCTTGCATTAGGAATGACAACAAAGCATATTGGGGTTGGGTTTCAGCCTCATCGTTTGTGCTGCCTTCCAAAAAAGACGGGGCAGGTTCATGGTCAAGTATAATAGAGACGAGGATGAAAAATTTAAATCCAATATCCATTTATATTGAGGTAGGAAAAACTTGCAAGTGTTATTTTTAGTAAGTAAAGAGTGTAGTTTTTACTTTATTATTATTGTTATTTAAACCACTTTTATAAGTTGGGAAAATCTAAACACAAATCCAAAAGCAAGTTTTTCTCCTTCAAAGTTAGGTTAGAGCAAGATGGGTACCTATGAGTTTAAATTTAATTGTCACAATTCTTAAGATGGTTGATGAATAAAGTGATTTTCAGCCAAGCAAAATACGCGCTTTCAAATTTGCAAAATGTTTATTTTAATTGTCACAAAAATACTTTCCTCCAGTGTGTTATGATATTTTCCAAATGGTTTACTTTATCTTAATTTTATCACTACAATAGTTGTGGCTTTTCTAATATCAACCATAAAAAAAACATTTATCAAATCATTTCCTGTTTTCGGCCACAAAATGAGATTAAAAAATAGGCTAACTACTAGACCAATTTATATTAATTTATAACTTTTTTTTTTTTTAAATTGACCAATTTATAAGAGCTTCTAGGGGTTGGTAGGATAAACCAAAGTTATTTTTCTGTGATTAATTACTGTAAAATTGATATAATATTCTTCTAAGTCATAGATGCTCTAATATTAAGTAGGAATTTTCCAAAATCATTCTTTCTCATAGAGAATTAGTATAAAGTATAACTGTCAATGCTTTAGACACCATCAGATAAAAGCTTTAATTAGAATATATGAAAATATTCAATAATATCTCTATCATATCTTAGAGGATGTTAGATTATCTTTAGGATTAGTTTCCTTATTTCCTCATTATCTCGTAAGAGTGGTTTCTATATATTTTTATATCATGATTTGTTTATATGATTAGCATAAACAAGGGTTAGTGCTTTAGCTTTTATAGATCTTATAATCACATTATAGCAAATTACATCATGTGATTCATATCAAAAGTCAAGTGAATATCAATTTTATAGTATTTTCTTTCTGTTTTCTCTTTCTCTAATAGTTTTGAGTGCCAAAGTAGTCCCACCCTCTGTAACCCGTAAATAGTCTAGTCTAGAGTCAAGCTCCTGAAAATTCAAAGCTCTACTTTGTTTCCATTTTCTTTTTTTTATAGCAGTGTCTGTTTTGCTAGTGTTGTTTACCATTGTCGTCACTTTGTCTTGGATCGTCCTTTGTGCATGCCTTCATTACAACCTTTATTGTGGGCTTATTCAGCCAGCCAATATTTCGTTGAAACTTAACAATCAATCATCTTCAGACACATGTGATGATGGAGCTTGTATTTATGTTTTGATTGTTACAACTTTAGAACTAAATAAGATTTAATTAGTTTGGTGTATGTTAGAATATATGTAAATATTTGTCTTAATATATATATATATATATATATATATATATATATATATATATATATATATATATTTGTAAATATTCAATAATATCTTTAACATATCTTAGCGTATCATAAATTATTTTTAGGGTTTGTTTTTATATCTTCTTACCTCAATTTATTTCCTCATTTAGTTAAAATTATAATTATTTTGATCAAATTAACTTATAAGTTTATCTACAAATCCTTTTTTTTTTGTTACCATGACATTAATATAGAACTTAGATTTTTGTTTTTGACAGAACTTAGATTTTGTTTAAAAACTTCGAATCTAGTCAGTCGGCGAATTCTACCGTGCGTGACTTTAATAGGTCTGGTACTGTACATAAGTTATTATTGTCAGTGCGATCGGTGGTTCAAAAAATAGATGGTCTCGATGCAAGGTCTTACTATGGGGGATTAAGTTAGTAATCATGTCCACTTTTTTTAAAAAAAATTATAGCCACGTCTGGTCTTTCTGAAAAAGGCAGAGAGAGAAATCTCTATTGCCGTTTCGCAATTCGGACGGGGACCTTCGTCGTGACTTTTTTACGTATGTAACCCAAAAACCAAAAAAAAATCCCAAGTAACCCATCTCCCTTTTTATTTACGGACTGATTCTAGCATACACAACTAACATGGGTCTTGTACCATACATAAATAACATGTGTCGTCCGATTTTAGCTACCAGATCTGAGTGGCTGACATGATAATAGGATGCACATGTTCTTGGCACACTTGATTGTAAGATATTTGTTAATAAGTTAATAAAAAATTGGTCACGTGCAGTTTGTTTTGATGTGGGTGGTTTAATATCATTTAAAAATAAGGCAACGTGCAAAAGAAGCCTTTGTGGGCAGTGCGTTTCTCTCTCTTCGAAAACAATAGCGTTGTAGTTTCGCCGGAGAATGACAAACTCTTCCTCCTTCTTTGAAAAGCTTATGGCAAGAGCTCTGCCCACAGTGGGTCTCTCGTTTTGCCACTGCCTCTATTCGCCTACCTAATTGGTTCCTCCTTTGCAAAGTTTCCGTGCCTTTCTTTCTCTTCGAAAACAACAGCGCAATAGCTTCGTCGGAGTGAGACAAACTCTTCCTCTTTCTTTGAAAAGCTTATGGCGAGTGCTCTCCCCACAGTGGGTCTCCCGTTTTGCCATCGCCTCTGTTCGCTTGCCTAAGTCGTTCCTCCTTTGCGATTCGGTGTGTATGTTCGCATTTGCCGTTCATTTTGTCTTATATTGATTTATGGATTTCTGTGTTTGTGTTGATGGATTTCACTAGTATCGTAGCTATTTTTTTATCGAACTCGTTTATCGGTTGGTAAAACTGAATGATGGATTTGTGTGTCATTAAAATTAGATATGATTGTTTTTTGGTTGTTATTTGGGACCACCCTTAAAGGCGGAAAGTATTTTCGTAGTAGAAAAGGAAGAACATATGAAAAAGTAACGTTTTAAAAGGTGATATGTTAGAAGAAAATGAGGAGCCATTGCATTTGCACATAGCCATTTTAAGAAGTTAGCCTCAACTTGGTACTTGAACAAAAAAGTTAGCCTCAGCAGATAACAAAGAAAAGAATCGTGACTGAGTATAATTGTCGGATTTAGCTTGATTATTGATAAACATTTTCAGAAATTAAACAATAAATACCGTATTGATAATGGCAAAATGTTGGCATATGGATGGCGACATGGTCATTTTGATAATGGTTACGTTGTTTGATTTATCGTACAAATTGTAATGGAATGGTTTTAAAAAATATTATTTTTTTATATATAGGTAGTGAATGAGTAATAGTCATCAATAATGATATGTTTAAAGTGGCCGGTAATCGGATGCATAAAAGCATTTTGAAGGCCTTTTTAAAAACAGTTGAGTTTATGTGTAAGGAGGTGTGGTACCTTGGGCTTAGATGTCGCTCGCCGTCTGGGCTCAGAGGACCGTGGTGGGGGAATTACTTCATATGCCCCGTTTTTCTTCCTGCACCCCCAAATATTATAAAATTCCGAAACTACCCTCCCATTATTCCGGAATGGTCATTTCCGAAATGTATAGGTATTCGGGAAGATCAATGTGATTTTTTTTAAACAATAGAAAATATAGTAGCGGCTAAAAATTGTCACTATTTGTAAATAAAAACCATTGGAATTCTTGTCTCAACGATGTTAGTTTAATTTGACTTAAAGGACTTGATTGGAGTATTTTAAAAAATTAAAGGACTAAATTGAAGCATTTGGAAATTTAGGGACCAAATTGATTCAATTTAAATAATTTAGGGATCAAATTGGTAATTAAGTTTAATTTATAACATTAAATAAACAACATAATTTTAATAAATAAATTATGAAAAAATGTAGTACATTTTAAATGATCGTTTAAGAGAAAATGCTACATGTATTTATTCTCTTGATTGGTATACTAAGTTTTAGTTTTAACTAATATTTTGAAAAAAAAATTTGGTTAAATTAATTTTGTAGTTCATTGTAAAGTTTTTTCATTTTTAGTCCTCATACTAAAAAAACATCATATTTTAGTATTATAGACATACTAAAAATGAAAATAATGTATTTCAAAGGGACTAAAAATAAAAAAACAATTTTATAGGGAGGAACAAATACAAAATAATAAAAAGAACTTACGTGACCGAAAATAAAGAAAAGAAATACATTGACTAAAAAGGAAAAAAAAAGCATGATTTATGGACAGAAAAAATTATTTAAGTGTTAAATATCATTTACAAATTTAATTCAAAATTAATATAAAATAAAATAATACAAATGAATTAATTAAAAGATTTATAAATAACAAATTATCCTTAAAGTCATGTATGTTCTCCATAGTGATTTCACAAATCGTTTAGGGGATGACCACTGTTCAGTTTGATTTTCAAATTGGTTTGCTATTACCCCCTTATTTGTATATGATGTTGTATGTGTATGTTACTAATTTTCATCTTAAGGTGTTTGATTTTTATCCTGTAACTACGAATGGAAAACCGCCAACTGACATTGAGTAAAATTGGATAAATCTAAAATCATAAAACTCTAACTTACATGGATCAATTTTTAAAAATTCTTTTACTACATTAATAATAATGGTTGTGCTGTGTAAAATTGTTTTTTTAAGCAAATAATTTTAACTTAATTTTCGTTTACTGATGATTGTTTCTATGTTGACACTTATGTACTTGTATATTTTTTAAATATTTTTTATTTTGTTGTATAAAGTCATACCCTTTTAGTGAGATCAACCACAAGTAGTGTTAGTGCTTGTTAAAAAGATTAATTGTTTTGTTTTTAAAAATTGTGAATTTGGTCAGTGGTGTCAACCATGATTGTGGTGTAAATCATGATTGATTGGACATTCGCAATGCTCGAAGCCTGCAGTGAATGCTCCACAAGCTTTTCTCTTGCGTAAGGCAATTAGCCTAGTCTATTTTTCCAGAGACTCTGGAATTGCTTGTGTTTCAAAATTTAAAATTTACTACTCAGTTATCCGTGTATTCAAATAGATTATATTTCTCTTTATGTATGTTATAAAATAAATTATTTATATATTTATTTGTTTAAAATGGAAAAAATATATATATGATTTAAAATTAAACATTTAAATTAGAACCAAACAATAAATATACTTTTATTTTAATTTTAAAATAATTCACATGAAAAAATTAAAATTAAAATTAAATTTAAATTTAAAAATAATAATTATATTTAATTGGTTTAATTATTATGTGGGTTCATATACTTTTAATAAATTTTTAATTAGGTCCCTGAATTTTTTTTCTTTAATTAATTGGGTCCCTGAACTTATACTTTTTGCAATTAGGTCATCTCGTGTAATTGTCATTATGAAAAATTAACCGCAGACTAAATCATATAGGTGTATTTACCACTTATCTCTGTCCTCGTTAATAAATTAAAATTCCATTTAATTAAAATAATTTTAATCAATTAACTTAATTTGTATCAATTAATTTAATAAAACTAATTACTTAAATATTTTTATATTTTTAACTAAAAAACATTACTTTTAGAAATAACTTTCTTAATTTGTTTAACTTTATTTGATTTAATTTGTTAATGTAATATGCACTTATATAAAAATATTAATTATAGTTAAAATATTTTTCTTTATAAAGTTACCTTTACTAAAAGAGTTAAATAGTCATTGTATTTTTATGTAAATATTTAAGTGAGATATTAATAAATAACAATATTGTTAAAAAGTAATTAATATTTTGCAATAACATATGTTTTAAGTAATATTACATGTACAACTTTTGCACATTTCTTACAAAGAAATTAATTTAAATTATGTCTAAGGAAAATTTTGACGGTATATTGATTTCAAATAATATTTATTTGAAATGCATTTTTGGATTTTATGGTCGATAAAAAATGATGCATGTGTTTGTATTTATGGAAGTATACAGACGAATTTTTTTTTGAAGAAGATAGACACGTTAACATGTTGCGAATACTATATAATGTTAGAAGTGTAGAAAAATACATCTTAAGTTTTAAAAAATATATGAATAAAATTAGTTTAAGTTTTAAAAACATTTAAATAATGACAACACATTTGATATCTTAATTTAAAAGCTTTTAACAAATTAGTTTATTTTATAACCAATAAAAATTAGCCAAAATTGAAGACATTTTTTTATTATTATAAATTGAATAAAAAAGGTATTAATCCTATGATTTCATCATCTCAGTATTTCATATAATCAAAATTTTCCAAGTTTTAAAAGTTAGAAGTTGATAAAGAATTGTGTAAGTCTATGAAGGCAATACACGTACAAATTATAATCACAAATAAAAATTATAGGCATGTTATCATACACAAATTTAATTAAAAGATATTTTATATGTATAAAAAATATTAAAATATATTCTCCATCATATTATTATGTAACATAATTGTTATGTATGATAATTTTTATACATGTATTATTTTTAATTATTATACTTAAAATTATCTCTTTTAATCCTTGTGCATACTCCGTTATCCCTTTATACTTAAAAATAATCTCTTTTAGTCTCTATGAGTTTAGAAGATAGGAACTAAACGGGATAGAAATAGTATGTATAGAGACTAAAAGGGATTAAAAATGGTATATATAGATTAAAATGGATAATCTTTAAGTATATATAAAGACTAAAAGGTAATTTTTGTAGAACTATAAGGACTAAATAAGTAATTATTCATTTAAAAAATGACAAAATATTTCGTTATGTGACACTGAATGAAGTCACATAACAAAATAATAACAATTACTAAAATTTTTAAGTGTTAATGTATAAATTTTATTATTATAAGAGTAAATTACACTAACTATTCCCGATATCATTCCTCTAAATAAATCGTTCATCCACATCCACATGCGAACGTAGTTAGACCATACACCACTACGCCAACCTTATTGGTTATTAATAGGATTAAATTAGTAGTTTTAATAAAACATTATATTTTTAATGATTATTAATATCTTTAAGTGTTAATGTGTAGCATTCTCAGTATCACATTCATCTTTGTAGACAATGTAGAAAAAATATTAGTAATAATATATATTTATATCAACAATTTCCTTATTTTTTATTTACCCAAAACAAATTGAAAGAGTATATATATTTTTTTTTAATTTTAAAAAATAGGATTAGATTATATTCAAAAACACTTAAAAAGATTTTTAGGATTGTGATATCTAAAAATTAAAAATTGTGATATCTAAAAGAATTAAAAAGATATATAAGAAATAATATTTAATGAACTAAACTAAAAAAAAGACTAATAGAAAGTTATATGAAAAATGAAAAACGTATTTACAAAGATTAAATATTTTTAAATAATAAATAAATCAATATTTAACTTTATTTTATTTTAAAATGCAAGAAACACTAAAAAATAAATGAAAGAAATTAAAAAAAAGTGAATGTTGAAAAAAAGAAATAAATAAATAAGACAAAACTGAAAACGAAAGAGAGAGAAAAGAAAAAATAAAAGAAGAAAAGGACAACATTGAGAAATAAAGACTAAAATATACCAAAAATGTTCACTTGTCAGCAATTAAGAAATGTTAGAATTATATTTTTGATAGTCTAAACAATTCTTATATAGATAGTAGATATATAATGTTTATTGTAAATAAATAAATATTATACTTTTATACATATTAACTCACCAAAGCCAGGTTCAAAGGCATCACGTAATAGGTGAACCATGTACAAAATTATCTTTGAATATTGTTGGCATATTATCGGCGTTACAATCATTTTTTGGGATGTATGTCATATGTATTAGTAGGTGGTTTCATTAGGTTTAATCGGTGAAAATTATAATGTGTAATATGAAGTAAAAAATGCAACTTGAATAAGACGAATAACAATACACACAAATGTTAGGCAGGCGAACATAGGCAATGGCAAAACGGGAGACCCACTGCAGGGAGAGCACTCGCCATAAGCTTTTCAAAGAAAGAGGAAGAGTTTGTCTCACTCCGGCGAAGTTATTGCACTGTTGTTTTCGAAGAGAAAGAAAGGCACGGAAACTTCGCAAAGGAGGAACTAGTTAGGCAGGCGAATAGAGGCAGTGGCAAAACGGGAGATCCACTGTGGGCAGAGCTCTTGCCATAAGCTTTTTAAAGAAGGAGGAAGAGTTTGTCATTCTCCAGCGAAACTACAACACTATTGTTTTCGAAGAGAGAGAAACACACTGCCCACAAAGGCTTCTTTTGCACGTTGCCTTATTTTTAAATGATATTAAACCACCCACATCAAAACAAACTGCACGTGACCAATTTTTTATTAACAAATATCCTACAATCAAGTGTGCCAAGAACATGTGCACCCTATTATCATGTCAGCCACTCAGATCTGGTAGCTAAAATCGGACGGCACATATTACTTATGTATGGTACAAGACCCCATGTTGGTTGTGTGCGCTAGAATCAGTCTTTATTTACGTATCTAACCTATATTACTGTGTAGATTGAGAAATTGGTTGGCCACAAACCGATTTCTCTTGTATAATTTTTTTCTAAAAATAAATTGCCTGTGAGAAATTAGTTGCCCCAAAACCGATTTCTCAACAGGTTTTTTCTTTTTTTTTTTTATTTTAATTTTCATTTATCAAGTTTTTCTATATATTTTTAAATAGTTTAATTATTTGTTTTTTTATTTAAATCTTAATTATAATAGTTTTTTTTAATATTTTTGTTTTAAATTGTTAATTAATTTGTTTTAAAAATCGTTCATTGCTAGATCTAAAAGGCATTTACTAAGGGGAAAAAGTAATTTTTAAAATTTCTTTTTCAACCCTTTTTAAACATATTCAAGTTGTGAAAGTTATGCTGTTACATTTATCAATTTTTTTTTTTTTGTAAAAATTGCATTTATCAACATAAAAACAATGCGAATGAACTATTATTTATATCAAATAACATCGTATTTATAAGCAAAAGAATGCAAAAATTGATCCTCAAGAAATTGTTAAAGTGTAAAAAGTAATTTTTTTAAAGTTTTTAGACACGATTTTCAACCTTTTCTAAACCGATTTAAGTCGTGAAAGTTATACCGTTGCATTCATCAACATGAAAACAATGCAATGAACTATTGTTCATACCAAATAACCTCATATTCATAAACAAAAGAATGCAAAAATTGACCCTTAAGAAACTATTAATGTGCAAAAAGTAATTTTTTAAAGTTTTCGGCCAAGATTTTCAAACATTTTTTAACTGATTCAAGTCGTCAAAGTTGTACCGTTAGATTCATCTACATGAAAATTACGACAATGCATTATTGTTCAAACCAAAAAACTCCATATGAATAATCAAAAAACCGAAAAATCTTACTATAATGAAAAATTTTAAGCACCTTTAAAATTCTATTTCATCCCAATTTAAAATAGAAAACCAATTAATTAACATTTTTAATACAAAATAATTAACATTTTTAACATTTTAATTAACAAATACATGATATTTAATTTAAATTAACAATTTAAAACAAAAATATTAAAAAAAACTATTATAATTAAGATTTAAATAAAAAATAAATAATTAAACTATTTAAAAATATATAGAAAAAATTGATAAAAAAAAATCAAAAAGAAAAAACCTGTTGAGAAACAGGCAATTTTTTTTAAAAAAAAAATATATATATATATATATATATATATATATATATATATATATATATATATACAAGAGAAATCGGTTTATGGGTAACCGATTTCTCAACCTACACAGTACTTAGATACGTAAATAAAAGGGAAGATAGGTTACTTGGGGGGAAAAATTTGGCTTTTGGGTTACATACATAAAAAAGTCCCTTCGTCGTTGGCAACCCCTTCCTGGTATGCTCCGGTAACAAAAATAAATGCAATTAATTTGAAATATAGTAAATATTAAGGCAAAATATCACTTTAAGGTCTACTGTTTCACTACCATGTCGCGTTTTATCACCTGACGAGTTGCCTGGCAGAGTGGTATTTTTAAATTCTAATAAATAAAAAGAAAAAAGAGCCACTAGAAAATGAAAATTGTTATTAACAGCAGAAGCCAGAAGGGTTTGTTTCCATGATCCGATTCCAAAGTCCAGCAAAATCAAAATCAAATTATAGAATAATTTACCTAAAGAAAAAAAAAACATAAAAACAATTATGATAATGATTCCTTTACTGAAAACCCGAGTTATCAGAAAAATTGGAAGACATATATTCCCTCACTTTCCCTTGCGATCACATCCTTCATCATATCCCAAAACCTAGTCGGCGCACTCTCCGGCAAGGCCCGGTGGTCTGGCACGGGTCCTCGATCACAGCGGCATTAGCAATACCGGGAGGAGAGAGAGTCAACGCGGTCAACGGGTCATCCTCGAAGTGGTGAGAAGGAGCGGAAGAAGAAGCGTCTGCTTTGTTGGCATTAACGTTAACGTTAATGCCCTTGGATATGCACTTGAGCATGGAGTTCTAGTGGTTCTTAATGTAGCGGCTGATGAGGAACCAGTTTCGTTGCCCGTATTTCTCGACGAGTCAGGTCAGGATCCGATCCTCTTCTGCGCTCCTTGGGCCTTTGATTCTGTCGGGATTGTTGGGGTTCCTATGGTTGGACTCGGAAGAGCAATGTTATATGTAAACTTAAGAAAATTACTACCTCACAACACTCACACAGCGGAAACGCAACAAGAGAGAGAAAGTTAAATTTCTCACACTCACACTTATACTTTACAGAGGAAGAGAGATGAAATTGAATTTACTACATAAGACTTGATTTCACTCATTTACTTGCATACATGATTCAGAACATAAGATGTCTTTTATAGGCAATTGATTCTAATAAAATATAATAAAAGCTTAAGTTTCGTGGCAAACTAAAAACGGTGGCTTTACTAAGTTACAGCCACGTTATAGCAAATTAAGTGCCTACAAAGATGGTGTTGTCAATATTTCAACAGTGCATACTATGTTCACCTCACACATTTCGACAGGTGGAGTGTCTAGTTTTTTACAGTGCATTCTAATGCAAATTTACTGCTTGATTTAATTAACCAACATTGCCTCCCTTAAATCAAGCATGTATTATTCCGAGCATTTTCTTCAATTTGTAGAATAACTCAATCTTCAACGGCTTCGTGAAAATATTTGCCACTTGCTCTTCAGTTGAGCAAAAATTAATCTCTACTTCTTTCTCAGCTATCAACTCTCGTATCTTATGGAATCGAATATCAATGTGCTTTGACCGACCATGAAAAAATGGGTTTTTACTTAAAGCAATAGCAGACTTGTTGTCACAAAATATTTTTTGTGGGAGAATTTTGCTTCTGATACATCACTTCTAAAATTCTTCCCAACCATACTGCCTGTGTGGCACAACTAGTTGCTGCAATGTATTCTGCTTCAACCATTGAAAGTGCAACAATTGGTTGTTTCTTTGAAGACCACGATACTGCACCTACACCTTGATGAAACATGTACCCTGACATGCTTTTTCTTGTTTCCACATCTCCTGCCCAGTCACTGTTTGTGTATCCAACAAGCTTCACATCACTATTATTAGCATAAAAAATTCCATCAGTCAAAGTACCTTTGATATAACGAAGAATTCTCTTAGCTCCTTGCAAATGACAAATACGAGGCTCCTCTATAAACCTGCTGAGCAAACTAACTCCAAAGACTATATCTAGTCTAGTCGCAGTCAGATACCTTAGACTTCCAATCAAGCATTTATACTGAGTTGCATCTACTATATTTTTCCTTCACTGTCTATTGTCAACTTCAACTTTTCTTTAACTGGCGTAGAAATTGGCTTTGAATTCTCCATCTTAAACTTCTTCAAAATATCACTTGCATATTTCTTCTGGGAGATAAAAATCCCATCATTCTGCTGAGAGACCTCAATGCCAAGAAAATAGGACATTAGGCCCAAATCTATCATCTCAAAACAGCTTATCATTGGCTCCTTGAATTCTGCAATCATCTTTGAATTATTGCCAGTGAAGATTAAATCATCAACATAAAGACACACAATTAGAATATCTCCAGGATCAACAAATTTAATATATAAAGTGTTCTCAAAAGGACATCTTTCAAAGCCATGCTGCACAAAATAGGAATCAATCTTCTTATACCACGCTCTTGGTGCTTGCTTCAAACCATACAAGGCTTTCTTCAATCTGTACACTTTGTCTTCTTTTCCTTTAACAACATATCCTGCAGGCTGCTCAACATATACTTCTTCTTCCAAAATACCATTCAGAAAAGCAGATTTAACATCTATTTGATATATCTTCCAATTATTTTGAGCCGAAGGAGAAATGATCATGCGAATAGTGTCTAATCTTGCAACAGGAGCGAATACTCAAAGTAATCACCTGGTTTTTGTTTATATCCTTTTGTAACCAACCTTGCTTTAAAGCGGTCAATATCTCCATTGGGATTGTACTTTGTCTTGTATACCCATTTCACTCCAATAGGCCTTTTATCTGCTAGCAAATCTATTAACTCCCACGTTTCATTCTTCTCAATAGCTCGAATCTCATCGTCCATTGCTTTCTTCCAATTATCATCACCTACAGCTTCTTCAAAGGTCATTGGCTCACAATCTGCAAATAAAGCAAAATTGATAATCTCCTCATCAGATGGGTCATTATCATTAAACACAACACAATCTTGCAATTTGGCTGGTGGTTGACGATTCCTCTGTAGCCTGCTAGTTGATTCTGGTACATCGGGAGTTGGATCTGGTTGTCTTTCATTTTCTTCATAGTTGTCAAGAATCACCATTTTCTCCTTTTGGGACTTTGAGGACCAATTCCACGTGGCTTTCTCATCAAACGTCACGTCTCGGCTGATAATCACCTTCTTTGTCTCCAGGTTGTAGAGCTTATATGCCTTTGAATCTGTACAGTATCCAATGAAAATGCACCTTTCACCTTTGTCATCCAGTTTCTTTCTGAGTTGGTCTGGAACATGGGTATATGCTATGCACCAAAAACTCTGAGATGTCTAATTGATGGTCTCCTTCCACTCCAAGCTTCTTCAGGTGTCTTGTCACGAACACTCTTTGTTGGGCACCTGTTCAAAATATAGACTACAATAGCAACTGCTTTTGCCCAAAACTCTGTAGGCATTTGTTTGGCCTTCAACATGCATCTCACCATGTCCATGATTGTTCTGTTCTTCCTTTCAGCAACTCCATTCTGTTGAGGCGTGTATCTGGTTGTCAATTGATGTTGAATTCCATGCTGCTCAAAGAAATTTGTATAGGCGAGGTATTCTTGACCTCTATCAGTTTTGAGTACTTTGATTCTGCATCCACTATGCTTCTCTACGAATGCCTTGAACATCTTGAAGGCATCACACGCTTCTGACTTCTGCTTCAAGAAATAGACCCACGTCTTTCTGCTAAAATCATCAATAAAAGTGATAAAATATCTGCTACCACCATATGTTGGTATCTCAACTGAACACATGTCTGAATGAACTATCTCCAACAGCTTTTTCGCCCTCCAAGACGTTTCGGTTGGGAATGATTCTCTGTGCTTCTTTCCAATCTCACATGTCTCACACACACCGTTAGGAATATTCACAAAAGGCTAACCAAAAACAAATTCTTTTCTTGACAAATAATTCAACCCAGAAAAGTGAAAGTGTCCAAAACGCATATGCCACAGCCAATCATCATTTGGAATCACAAAACTCAAGCAAGATAACTTTTCATGATGAATTTTCAAAGGGAATAGGCGATTGGGAGTCATCTTTACCTTAGCAATGAATCTTCCATTTCTGTCAATCAACGTGCAATAGCCATGATGGATCTGCATGTTATATTCTTTCTCTGACAGTTGTCCCATACTCAATAAATTATGATGAAGACCAAGAGCATAGAAAATATCAGAGATAAAATTTTGAGGACCATCCTTCAATCTGATAGTGATTTGGCCTTTCCCCAAAATAGGAATATTTGCATTGTTTCCAAATTTCACGGTAGATTTTACCGTTTCATCTAAAGCAGTAAATAACTCCTTTTTCCCACACATATGATTGCTACACCCAGTATCCAAATACCAAATATTTTCATCCTCTGAAAATGAATTGCTTGCTAAAAACAAACTTTGAGGGTTATTAGTATTCTCACCAGTATTTTGACTTTCAGTTACATTTGCCTGTTGTTTGAATCTACAATCTGTAGCTTTGTGCCCGAACTTTCCACAGTAGAAACAATTGAAATTCACCTGACCTTGGTAATTGTTTCCTCTTCCTCTTCCTCTGTTAGCAGCACCAAAATTATTTCCACCTCTTCCTTGGCCAAATGATCCGAAATTGTTGTTTCTTCCTTGATTGAAATTTCCACGTACTCTACCTCTGAAATCTCCTCTGCCTCTGCCTCTGTAATTTCCTCTTCCTCCATTGTTAAAGTTATCTTGACCTCTACCTTCTGCACGTTGATTGGATTCTGCAACATTGTTGAGATTCAGTTGACTCTTCAAGGCTTCTTCATTTACTTTTTCCGTTTTCTCCAAAATTCTGCTCACGTGGCTTTCAACACTTCCTTGCAATTCTGCTACAGTCGTGTTATTTGTATCATGGGACTCTATTAATGTAGTTACCACATGATCAAACTTCATTGGCATGGTGCGTAGAATTTTGTCCACCACCTTATTGTCTGGGATATCTTCTCCATACACCCTCATCTTATTGACGAGATCTGTAACACGTGAAAAATATTGTTCCACGGATTCAGAACTAGACATTGCATACCTTTCATATTCCCTTCGTAGGGATTGCAGTTTGGATTTCTAGGCCTTCTCCACATAAGACAACTTCAAAATATCCCACGCTTCTTTGGCAGTTTTGGCATTTGCAATTTTGCCAAAAATTGAGTAGTCTACACCTTGGTGAATCTGTGACAGTGCCAACTGGTCTCTCCTCCTAGCAGTATCATTAGCTCCTTCAGCTAATCTCGATTCAATAAAACTCCAAATATTGTGAGCTCTCAAATGTGTGGACATCAAAAACTCCTAATAATTAAAATCTAACTTCCCATCTAGTTTGGGACCGGACCATACAATATTGTAATTTGTGCCCATATCTTTCTCTCTCAAAAATATATTAACTCTATATTTTTTTTAACACGGGGAGAACACTCTTGTTCCTCACACACTTAGTATTTTTTTTTACTCACGCAACTTTTTTTACTCACGCAACTACCAGAGCCCTCAAGCTCTAATACCAATTGTTATATGTAAACTTAAGAAAATTACTACCTCACAACACTCACACAACGGAAATGCAACAAGAGAGAGAAAGTTAATTTTCTCACACTCACACTTATACTTTTAAGAGGAAGAGAGATGAAATTGAATTTACTACATAAGACTTGATTTCACTCATTTACTTGTATACATGATTTAGAACATAAGATGCCTTTTATAGGCAATTGATTATAATAAAATATAATAAAAGCTTAAGTTTCGTGGCAAACTAAAAATGGTGGCTTTACTAAGTTATAGCAAATTAAGTGCCTACAAAGATGGTACTGTCAATATTTCAACAGTGCATACTATGTTCACCTCACACATTTTGACAGGTGGAGTTTCTAGTTTCTTACGGTGCATTCTAATGCAAATTTACTGCTTGATTTAATTAACCAACAAGCAACAGTCAAAGGAAGAAGGAAAAACGACGACTTCGAAAGATCTTAGCTGCGATTGCCTCCAACGACGAAGGTCCCCGTCGGAATTGCAAAACGGTAATACAGGTTTCTCTCTCTGCCTTTTTCAGAAAGGCCAGACGTGGCTATAATTTTTTTAAAAAGTGGACATGATTACCAACTTAACCCCATAGTAAGACCTTGCATCGAGGTCATCTATTTTCTTAATCACTGATCGCACGGACAACAATAACTTAAGCACGGTAGAATTCGCCCTGCAGTCTACAAATCTGTTTTTAGTTTCTTTTGAGGAATTATTTAATTAGAATAAAATTATTGTAACTATTTATGAATCCGTGTAGATAGTATGAGGGGCGTAAGAATTTTGGATTCAAATCATAGAATTATTTTATGAATATATATACTACAATCATATTATGAGATGAAAAGATACAAATGATTTTTGAAAATATATAATCATGTTTGTAAAAAGCGCACCATTATGCATCAAAATTGTTATGAATTCTTCTCTAACAACCAGTTTAATGTCTTTCAAATTATTCAAAACAACATTTAAAACAAAGAAAAAAGTCAAAGACATTTATTATTTCAAAAAATAATTTAATTAAAATCATATTAAGAGTGATTTATTTACAGGAGGATTTTAATTAAAATTAGAGTTTAATGGTGATACACTAACAGTGTAAAACTATTTTACATTGTCAGTACATAGTCTTTTTCTCTCTCTTAAAATTACTTAAATGTGTTTTAAGTATATGTAAATATGTTTACTCTTTTTAATTTCTTTTTTTTTAATTTTTAAATCTCTATACTTTTTTTAGTACTTTTTTTAGTACTTTTTTTAGAGTTTAATGCCTATACACTAATAATGTAAAATTATGATTATTTTACATTGTCGTCTAATTACAAATTATCGTTTATATGACTTTTAAGTAGTTATTGTAAAAATCAACAAGAGTTATCAAAAGGATCTAACTCAGTTGATTGAACAGGGTGTGTGAATGTTGTAAATCCCTTGAAATAATACTCAATTCCTATAGATAAAAAAAAATCAACAAGAGTTGTGATTGAATGTCTGTCTAAAATTATTTTATACTATTAATAAATATGATGTTACGTCAATTTATTATTGTTAAATTTCGTTATACAATTTTTTATACTTATTATTGTTATACAATTTTTTTACTGTTAAATTTCGTTAATTTATTATTGACGTAGTTAACAGATTAACATTCCAGTCATTCCATATCATATCAGTAAGGCCAGATGTACAGTTACATTGATTGAAGTTGAGCTGCTAAAGACAACTGGATATGACATTCATTCTATTTGCCTCCCTATTTTCCTTTGACATGCATCCTCGCTTCATAATCTCTCTCTGTCTCACTTACTCTGTTTCATTTCCCTCTCTAACCATTAATTAACATACAGACCATGGAACAATTAATTAAAAAAAAAAAATGGAACGTTCTGTTCATTGAATTTGTGGAAAAATAATTCATGGACAAACTTCAACTCATACACATAAAATATTTCAAAAAATTAAAACAACTCATGTATCTTCACCTTTGATTTTCCTTTCAGGTTCATCATCATTCATCCAAATTCCTAGTCATTTGACATTTAACCTTTATTCATTCTTAATGAGTTAAGAATTGGCTTCTTCCTTCTCGTTCTCACACAGGCGAGTATATATACTACATATAAGCAAAAATGACATAAAATTGTGTTATTGATTCAAAAGGAACCAATCACATAAACAGTAGCACCATTCATTTTGGTGTTCTGTACATTCATTACACTGTATTCTAAAATTTTTAATCCAACAACATTACAAACCAACAACACAACTACTGTGACAAGGTTGCGAAGTGGTCATCATCATTGTTATGCCATGAGAGAACAACATCTTGAAGCCCAATTCTCCAATCATCCCAATGAAGCTCCTCAAACTCCACCCCACCATCCACCACTTTCACTGCCACAAGCAACAACTCAGCCACAATCTCAAACACCTCAACCACAACTGCCACCTTCCCTTTCCCCAACCCAATCGCACCGTTCTTCCCAATCTCAACCCGAAACCCTAATTTCTCTCCAACCTCCTTCACCTTCGCCTCCACCACCTCCACCTTCTTCTCCGAAGTGAACCTTTTCTCCCTCCTTCTCCCCTTCTCCGACGTCGTTTCGAACAACCCTCGCAAATCCAACCCCGACGACATCGATATTATGTCAAACGCATTCATCCCCAATTTATAACCGTCGCCACACTTGTTATACAAATCAGACTCCAAAACACTCTCTTCCACCACCACCGCGTTTGCTTTCAACGAATTTTTATTCTTAAACCATTTGTTATCGCAAACATTTTCTAACGAAATTCGCGTCTTAGGGTTCGGGTCGAGCAATTGGTAAATGAGGCTCCGCGCGGATTTTGAGATCCACGCCGGGAACTGGTAGTCGCGGCGGGAGATCCGGCGGCACATGGCCGGAATGTTGGCGTCGTCGAAGGGGAGGTGGCCGGCGAGGAGGTTGTAGAGGATGACGCCGCAGGACCAGGCGTCGGCCTTGGAGCCGTCGTAGCCGACGCGGCGGAGGATCTCCGGCGCGGTGAAGGCCGGCGTGCCGCAGGCGGTGTGGAGGAGGCCGTTGTGGAGGTGCTCCGGGAGCGCCGAGAGGCCGAAGTCGGACACCTTGAGGTCGCCGGTGGCGTCCAGGAGGAGGTTCTGCGGCTTGAGGTCGCGGTGGGCGACGCCGTGACGGTGGCAGAAGCGGAGCGCGGAGACGAGCTGCACGAAGTAGCGGCGGGCGAGGGGCTCCGGGAGGCGGCCGCGGCGGGAGAGCTTGGAGAAGAGCTCGCCGCCGCCGGCGAAGTCGACGATGAGGTAGATCTTGGTTTTGGTAGCCAGGACCTCGTGGATTTTGAGGATGTTTGGGTGGTGGTGGAGGCGGCGCATGGCGTCGATCTCGCGCACGATGCGGGGCTCCATGGCGGCGTCCACCGTCTTGGACTTGTCGATGGCCTTCACGGCGACCGTGGAGCCGTCGAGGAGGGAGCGCGCCTGGTAGACCTTGGCGAAGTTGCCGCGGCCGAGGAAGCGCGTGAGCTGGTACTTGCCCAGGATGGTGCGTGGCGGCGGCGGCGATGCTTCCATTGTTGTGGGAATGAATCACAACGCCAACCAAACCAACGGACACAGAGTGTGTGTGTCTTCGCAGTGCTGGTTTTATAGCGTTTCGAAATTTGTTCATCTTTCGTAAATTCCCATTCTGCCCTTGGCTTCTGGTTGGACTTTCACTCTTCCCAAATCTATATGCTACGTATAGAGTACTGTATCAGACGAGAATCAGTACTCTCTCAATTATATTTCTAACTATTATATGATATTTTAGAAAAAAAAAAATAGATATCGTTTTATAAAATTAATATTATATTAATTCTTTTTAAAACTATCCTTAATTATAATTAGTGAAAATAGTATATAATAAATAATTAATTAGAAAAATAAAAAGGTAAATACTAATCAGTGTCCTTAGGACACTGGTTAAGAAACTAAAAGAATTTTTTTTTATTGAAATACACAAAATTGTGCTGTTCATAATTTTTTTTGTCTTCTCCTATGATTTCTATAATAAATATTTTCTTCTTTTAATTTCTTAACCAATATCCTTAGGATATTGATTAACAAGATCCAAATAAAAAATATATTAAAAAGTTACCTAATAATTTTTTAAAAATTTAATAAATTAATTATATTTCTTAATACATGTGTCAATACTTAAGCGTTAAAGATTAAGAATTTATAAATTCCTAGTTAGAGAGATAAAGAATTGATTATATGACGACTGAGTCCGCGGGTGACTACTGAGTTATAATTAGCATTACATGCATGTTTTGTTAAAAAAAAATTAAAAATATGTACAATAATCATACTAATATTAAAATTTATAACGTCATGTTTACTATTCAACTCTCCGTCACTGGGTTGATTGATCATGTTTTGCTAAATATAAAACCATTATAATGTGATATTATGATATTCAATTATGTGAATTTTGTTCCTAAGCAAATTATCTTACTTATCAGTTCCAGTATTATATATTTGAGACTTTGCTTTTGAAAGAGAGTGTTTTGATTTAATCATTTTTTATGTAATTTTTTACTCGGTTTTAAAAGTTTTATTTTCTTAAAAAATTATTCATATATAATTAAATAAAATATTTATTGTTGAAAATATTAAATAAATAAATATTAATTACTCTCTTGAAAATATTTTTATTTATAATTTTTTCTTAAATATTAAAATATATGTGGAATGCATAAAAAGAAAGCTGTTACTTGTTAGTTTGAAATGAGTAAATTTATAATAATAATAATAATAATAATAATAATAATAATAATAATTTTATTATACTTAATATTACTGTATCATTATTTGTTTACTTTAGTCATTAATTTATTTTGACTTCAAAAAAGACAAATTTATTTTAAAGTATTTTTTTCTTTTTCTGTAGTATGCTAATCATGTTTAGTAATTAAACGCAATGAATTTCTCAATATCATAGTTAGTAATTAATCATGTTTAGATATCATTGGGAAGTTATTTTAAAGAAAATACATCATTTGTTCGATCGGGAGACAAGAAAGAAGAAGATCTTGAGAATAATTTGTTTATACGAAAAGTATCAGTTGTGAATGAAGTATAGTAGTGAATCATACTAATTAGGGAAAATTATAAAGTATACTTTTCTTTTTCTTTATAGTGACAGTAATAAATATCAAATCTAAATAAATCTTCATGTATCTTATCTAAATCCTCCACTGACTAGCCAACCCTAGTAGGTCATAAAGTATACTTCATATATAAAGGTTGGAGAAAAAGAAAGAAATATTAGGGGGAATTATTTGTGGTGAAGTTTTAAATTTAAATAAGATAAATGTTAACTAGTGTCCTAAGAAGAATTTTTTTTGTTAAAATATATAAAATTATGCTGTTCATAGTTTTTTTTTTGTTCTTCTATAATTTTCACAATAAATATTTTTTTCCTTTTAATTCTTAACCTGTACCTTAAGACTACTTGTTAGCAAGAACCTTTAAATAATTTTCAGTATTTCGACCAAAACAACGGATCCTCCACCCCTATGACAGTAGTAACCAAGTTAACCTGGGAATTTTTAGGGGAGTAATTGTACTATGGAGGGATACATCACATCAATATATAAATCAGGTTAATAATGTTTTAATAGTTTTGCTTTCTATTAAATCTATGTAAATGGACTTATTTATTTGATGTAAGGTTTGGGTATCTCTTTTCATATAATTTTCGTTTTGTTGTTAAAATAATTGATTTTATTATAGGTAATTTAATTGGAAAACCGTAAAAAAGAATTAATTATTGACTTGGGTTTGTCCTTGTATATATATATTGTCCATTTATTTTAAAGTTGTATAAAATTATTTTACACTGTTAAATATAATTAGATACGTGTTTAAATTAATCTCATTAATACCAAATTTTATATTAAAGTATGTGTACTATGAGAGAAATTGATTCTAAAGATAAAACAAACGTGTACATATTGAAACTTTTTTTTTGTTAACTTCATATTGAAACTTTAAAACGGAACTTTATTATTAATTGATATTTATAAGAGAAAATGTGACGGAGGACCCAAAAGAAAATTTGTGTACAATCCTCCTTATAAAGTCAAGTACCATTTTAATTGCAAATCTTATTATTGTTCAGCTAACTATTCTTTTTTCATAGGGAAAAAAAAAAGGTAGATATTGAGTGAGCAATATTGGAAATTGATTCTAAAGATAAAACAAACGTGTACATATTGAAACTTTTTTTTTGTTAACTTCATATTGAAACTTTAAAACGGAACTTTATTATTAATTGATATTTATAAGAGAAAATGTGACGGAGGACCCAAAAGAAAATTTGTGTACAATCCTCCTTATAAAGTCAAGTACCATTTTAATTGCAAATCTTATTATTGTTCAGCTAACTATTCTTTTTTCATAGGGAAAAAAAAAAGGTAGATATTGAGTGAGCAATATTGGAAAACAAAGTCACTTATATAAGAAGGTTGTATATAAGTATCATGCTTAATTTAGATGCCGACAACAAAGACAAATATTTCACTCAACTCTTTCTGACTTAAAACAAAGCTTAACTAAGACTCAGTAATGTCATAATTACCACTTATTGATAGAGCCGTGTTGTCTATGACTATTGGGTGTTTGAATTCAGTTGGGGGAGGAGCAATTTTCGCTGAACGATGACAACAGTTTCCAGAAAACGTGTGATCGACAATCTGGAATTAGAATATGCAAAGCATGCATGTAGTTAACTGGCAATCACTATTACTTTACCTCAACTCTCTTATCTCACCACATGCATGCATAAGCAAAAAAATGGACTAATATATATATAGAAGCAACCTAGTCAATGAAATCAGCCACCCCACCCAGTTTTAATTTGGTTTCACTTTAATTTCCTGGAACATACACGGATTCATTGTGAATGTATCTGCGTAGGTGAATTACAGACAGTGGCTTAAATTTTCTCTTTGTACTTTGAAAATTAGTTGGGTAGTCAAACTCAAGAATATTATAGTTTGTACGTCCTTTCAGAAAGGGGCGTGTTAGGACTATTTTTTCTCTCTATTTTTCCGTATTTAATTTGAAATTTTGATAAATTATTTATTTAACTTCAATGTGGTATATTAATTCTATTAAATTAAAAAATATTATTAACCTGATTTATTGATGTGATATATTAATTCTAATATTTTTTTTAAAGTGGATATTAATTCAAATATTATGTATAGTTAAATTGTAAATTAAAATAAATATAAAAATTAAATTAAGGTATATTTTATAATATATTTTAAAATAAATAATAATAATAATAATAATAATATAAATATAATGCTGTGTTATACAAAATATTATCTATTAAATTAAAAAATATTATTCATACAAAACTATTTTAAAAATATAAGATATTAGACCGAATTAAAATAATATAAAATATAATTCGAGTTCATTTTTAAAATACATCGGACCTAATTTATAAAACTTATGCATGTCAAAATCAGCATCGAGTTTGTAGGACAAGCATGGTTATGGTGTGTCGAACGACAAATTAAAGGGCTCTCTCCTCTCGTGTAGTTTCACAATCACAATAACCTTAACAATAGTTCCGGTGGGACCAAAATGATCAATAGCATGCATGGCATGGAAACAAGTAAGGCATGCAATTCCAAGACTCCACAAAGAGCAGTGCTGAGGTGTCAATAATTGGTAGCTCATAGAAGGGTACAAGACCCGGGAATGTGTGTGGGTTAATTGTTTTGAACAAATACTAACAAGTATCTTTATTAAGATACCGATTAAAGAATTAGAAGAAATTTTTTTTTTATTAGAAGACAAAAAATTATACTGTTTATAATTTTTTTATAAATTTTATAATAAATATTTTCTCTTTTTAATTTCACATCCTTATAACACTGCTTAGCCACTGCTTAGCCAGATCCATTGTTTTGTACTACTAACCATTATTGAGAACGTTGCAGTTGCAGTTGCAGCAAGAGCAGTTGCAGCAAGAGCAGTTGCTAGGTTCCAAATACGAATCATCAATCATGTGTGCTTAGTTTGGTTTTGTGCATTTTATGGCCCTAGAAATGCCACGTGACGAAAATGTAGGTGACCTACTTTGTGCTGTGTTGTTCTCTTCTCTCTTAATAATAATAATAATACTATGAATTAGGAGCTACACAGACACAACACAATTAAACCAGGTCAATGCTGCGGACTCAAATCACCTGTCTCACAATTGTGTCCCAAACCCTGTCCCACCAGTTAAATTGTGACACGTCATCTAAAATTACACATAGGATTTTTCTCAAATTCTCATGTTGCCCTTTAACGAACCCTAACGTCACGTCAATTGCTCCGTTGTTTCACACTGCCTTCCATTCCCATTTAATTTGGCTTCTATTCTCTACTTCTCTATTACGATCAAAACAAAGCAACTCCACCAGCCTAATGGCGTAGCACTAATCACATCTCACCTCAATTCCAATTTCAGTTGATTTCTTCTATTCCCAATTTCTTCAACGAATTGCAAAGAATTTCTTCCATTCTCAATTGTCCCTGACCAGAGCATGTCAAATAACATGAATTACTTTAATTTCCAATTAAACACACACTTGTTCTATGTTAAGGTGAATTTGCATTTGAGTTTTCTTTGATGTGTTGAATTGTTAAGGAATTTTCATGTTTAATTCTTTGTTGAAACAATGAAGAAGTTAGTATTTTGCTATTACCCAATTCGAGATTTTGCCTCCAAAATGATGAGGCCGGTGTGGGTTGATGTGTTTTGATCGTGACAGAGAATAGAAGCCAAATTTTGTAATCAAAAAGAGAAGGCAGCGTGCAGCAATTGACGGTGATATGGTAAGTGGTACGGTGTTAGAGTCATTAAAGGGCAATGTCAGAATTTTTAAAAACTCTTACGTGTAATTTTAGATGAGGTGTCACAAATTAATTGGTGGGACAGGATCTGAGACACAATTGTGAGACAGGTGATTTGAGTCCCAATGCTGCAATGCTGCCTCGCACGGCATGCCACGATGAATACATGTGACGCGATAATATAAACCTTTATTTTGTTTTCTATATATTCAACGATCAATAAAATTACTCTCATTATTGTTTTCGTCACGCCTGCTTTTTATTGGACCAGCGCAAAACTTAGTTGTTGTTACTTGTTAGTAATTTAATTTAATTTGAATATTGTCTTTATCATATTCTTTTGGGTTATCATATTATTAATATGAAGTTTCTACTAATTTTGGATTATTATGCTTAAATTACTATTATTAAATTAATGTTTTAGTTTTACATCGTCAAAAAAATTGTAACACCTTATAACTGTTAAAAAATATCTTGAACTAACAATATTTTATCACATAATTATTACATCATACTAGTAGTCTACATGAAAAATCACATGGTTGTCACATCATCGTTTAATGGTGATACTTAATTAATGAGAAGGACTAAAATCAATTATTGACAAAGGTTGAGGGACGACTAAGATGGGTTAAAAAAAATTATTGAAGGACTAAGATTGGTTAAAAATTTATTGAGAAACTAAAATCAGTCAAAAAAATTATTGAGACCTAAAAGTAAATTTTGTAAAAAGATGAAGGACTAAAAATATAATTTATCCAAAAATTTGACATGTGACTATCACTTCAAATTGGTAGTCAAATTGGTAGGCCACGTGACTTGCCAATGATAAAGACTAAAAATGTACTTAATGATGACACTTAACGACAAAGACTAAATATGTAAACAAAGAAAAGTATAGAGACTAAGACTGATCAAAATTTTATGTAGGAACTAAACGAAAATCATCAAAAGTTGAAGAACGAAAAATATATTTTGTCCTAATTTTAATTACTTAAATATGTTGTATTTACTTATCTTTGTATTAAGTTTAACTTCTTTTTTTTTCCAGTTATGTTTGACTGTTAAATTTTTTATATTTTCGTTAACATAAATAAAAGTTATAATTCATCAAATTATTATTATGTAAACTAAAAAGAGAAAAAGTAAATGATCTTTCCTCTTCTTCCATCTTTTTTTCATCTTATGTTTTTATTTTATTTTTAAAATCATGTCCAATATTTTAATATGTAAAAAACAATTTCTCAAATGTAAGTTTTCTAATATAATAATATTTAAATATAATATTTTTTTATAGAATATTTATTTATTTATTAGATATGTTATTAAAATATTTATCAATTGGATTATGCTATGTTTGATATAAATAAAATAAAATAAAATATATTTATTTTATTTATGTGCCCAGTCTTTGTGTAATAATATATATATATATATATATATATATATATATATGTTTATTTTATTTCTTTATTTTCTAATTTCATATATATGATATATAAAGATATTTAATTTAAGTCATTTTAAATTTTATTTAAAGAAAATTTAAATAAAAGTAGATTTGAAAAGTAGTATATGATGGGAAGTTCTGTAACTACACATATGTTTATGATTATAATACCAATCACTTCATGTTTTGATCTGTATATCAGTATTATCGCAATTCGCAAATATAAGGTTTATAATTTTATTTTATTTTACTTATTATCAATCTATTCCGTTACACAATTTTTATATAATTATTCTCTGCAACAGGCATGCACGTGCATCGTATGAATACTGATATAGGCATATAGCAATTCTATATAAGATAAGCTGTCTTTCTTTTTCTTTCGTATAGTGTGTCATATTCACTTTTTTCTTTATGGAAAATTTAAAAAGAGAAAAATAAAACTTGCTTTTTCCATTTAGCAACGAGATATTTGTCCGTTAAAATAATTAATTACTAGCTGGCTAGCATATCTATTAATTTAAGGAAAGTGGCACTTATATATAGTATTACCAAGGAAACTGTTTATTCATAAAAAAAAAAACCAAGGAAACTGTTTACTTAATTATTTATTAGTAGTTATTATTATTTTTGTTACTGGATTTTTTAATCGTGATTTGATATAATTATTTATTTGGCTACTAGCCCGTCACTTGCTTTCTTTTCTTCTTTGGGCATTTGCTTCAATAAATTATTATTCTGTTGTTTGGTAGCTGCATGTCGGGACATGTATATAAGGCTATAGGGCATGCAACAGACTTTTCACTTCAATATATATATGCTTGTCCTTCTTGTGTGTATAAACTATAAAATAAATTATAAACTATAAAATAAATTATATATATATATATATATATATATATATATATATATATATATATATATATAATTGATTAATAAAACAATTCCCACCACCAAAAACCATGACTACTGCTATATGATTAAGACCTGCCGTTTTTTTCCTCACCGTTAGAGCTTCATATGTATTAGACTAAATTATACTAATCATCTTTCAAGTTTCGTGAAACTGCATAATTTTTTATTTTTCTACTTCTATACTAATTTCTTTAATTGTTTGAAAAATATTACACCAATATCTTTTATATATTATACTAACATCCTTAATTGTTTTGAAAAATATTACACCATGCTTTCCTATAAGAGAGATTAATGTAAAAGTTAAAATAACAAGAAGAATTTATGTAATTTTACGAAGTCTCAAGAGTAGTGAGTGTTATTTACTATATATTGTTTCATAAAAAGGTCTTCGTGTTTTTGAAAATGAAGCTATTTATACATATATATTTTAAACTGTTTATTTATTTTAATGTAATCTATTGAATCTGTTGTAGTCTTATAACTAAATTATTTATCTATAATTCTATGTAAATGGTTTGTTTAATTTTTTTTAAAGTCAAAATCCTAGTATCTCGTTTTAAGGCAGAAAACAACACAAAATAAAATCTAATTAACTTGTGTGCGCAACAAATATTTTAAGAACATTTGACTGAAATCTTTAAGGTATATTACTGTAAAAGTCTATTCTAAAATTAAGACAGTGATAGTTTTTACCGATGGAGAAATTAAATTAATTACTAGATTTTAAGATGATACATATCGGTATTTTTCTAAGAAAAAAAATCCACACTGAACACTTACTATAAAATTGAAATTTTAATAACTAAAAACAAATATTCTTAATTATTTTTAAAGTAATTTCATTTTGTAATATTCAAGTAAACCCATGATTATGTGTTGATCAGAATAAGCAATATATGATTTCTGCGGAGACCAAACCTCAAAGGTAAGCTTCATTAATGAAAATGATTAAGCTTTTTTTTTATCAGTAATGAAAATGATTAAGCTGATGTAACAGGAAGATATTTTTACTAATTTATACCAATATATGCTTCGTAAGCTGTAAACTTTTGGAGCGGAAAGTAGAATTAGTGGTTCATGTAAAATAATATAAATTAATAAACCAATTATCAACGGAGTAATCATGATATATATATTTTATTTCTTTCAATTGGACATATATAATAAAGTAACACTTGCTGTATCTTATTGTGGAGAACATACAAAAACGATTTGGTTAACAATAATTCAGCCAACCTGCCGAGTTTTATGACCTAAATTATTTTTTGCCAACTTTAATTAAACTTATTTAACAAACAATTTAAGTTTATATTAAAAATATTAAGTAAGATAATGTTTTCTAAAAGGCATAGTTAGCGTATCAAGTGAATCCTTTTTGTCATTTAGTTATATAACTAAAATTTTAAAATACATATAATTATTTATATATTATTAGAATATATGTATTTTATATAAAATATAATAACTTTAAAGCTATACATATAAAATTTAGCATTATCTCTGCTTTATGCTAAGTGAGCATCCTTTAAATTTGTGCTCTCACTTTGCTTTTAATATTGTCTTTTGGCTTATAAAAATAATATATTGTTTAGCATTAAAAAGTTTGTTTTTAACTTATTTGAAAATTTTAATGCAAGCAGACCTTTAGATCAATTTATTTTTTTAAAAAAATAGGGCGAACCAGACAAAACTAGATTCATTGTATACAGCTTTAGAAAAAAAAAACACTACTACTACTATAGTGACACGTGCATGACAAGCTTAGGTTTATAAAAATCAAACCTATAACTCCAAAAGAATGATAGCTTGTTTTTGAAGGGTCAAAAATAATGATAGCTAAATGAAAATTTTAATGCAATAACGAGCAATTTATGATATCAACAACGTCAAGCATGTTCATGTGGTACTATTTTAGTTTGGCATTTTATTTAAAGTAATTTAAAGCATATATAATTTTTATTTTATTTTCAAGATTATTTCAGATCATTTTTTTTTAAAATTCGGACATAAGAGTTATTAAAAAAATTAATATGTATTTATTAAAATTGTTCTTACCAGATTTGGTAAGTGTTCCGGTGCAGTGGTTCCGTCGGAATCTCCTCGATGAATGGTGGGATGTACCTACAAAGACACTCCGACGTTCAAGTTAGAGACGCAGAGAGAGGTAAAAGACAGCTATCACTAATGGGTGTAGAATTTGGTACCTTGATTGGGGTGAGTACCTTCGTATTTATAGAATATAGAACGATAGATTTGATAGGGTTATTTTCCTATCAAATCTTATCAAATCTCGCTAATTATGATAGAGATAGGTTTATCTTCTATAATAATATTGTGTCTTAATCTTCGTATATGTTATCTTTTAATAAGATATATTTTCCGTTATAACTGTCTTGGTTCGAGTAAGCCTACACTACTCGGCTAGGTCATCTACTCGGTGGAGTGCCGAGTCCGAGTAGTACACATGGCCCCAAGCTCTAAAGCTATGCAAGAGCTTAAGTTGTGATCTTGCCGAATTCGGATTTCCATTTGACCGAGTTAGCATTGTGTTTTACTCATCTCGTTCAGCTAGATTCAGATTCGGTTCCGTTATTAGAGCGTCGTGTCGCTAGGGACGGTCACGTCGCTTCAGACCCATTAAAGTCGTAACGTTTCCTAAGGGTGGCAGCCATGATTATTTTTAAATTTCAAAAATGTCCTCGGGATACCCAAAGGTCTCAAGCCTTCCCAGCCGTTGATTCGTTTGGTGAAGGGTCTTGATCCAACGGTCTGAGTCGCTTCATCCTTTTGTATTCGAAACATTTCGGACCCTATATAAGGGTCACTGTGCTTGCCGAATCTTCATTTTCTTCTCTCCTGAGTTTCTTTCTCCGGCGATCCTTGTTCCTCCTCCGTTTCTTCCTCCTCTTTTTTCTTCCTTTTTTCTCAGTCCAGGTACGCCCTCTCTTCCTCCTTCGCAGCTCTTTTTCTCAAAAATGTCTTCTTTTTCTAGGGAATCGGGGCATTCTGGAGGTGGTCGTATGCTATCGTCGGAGGTTCACCTCATCGGAGAAGGCTTCGATGATGGTCCTTCCTTACACCGCTCTAACTCCGGCGAAGTTAGTGATGGCGCGTCAGCGGCAGATGCCGCTGCTGTCCATGCCAGCGTAGCTCATCCCTCTGTCGAGCAATCGAAAATGCCTTTGGCCACTGCCCCGAAAGTGGTTGTGGTTCTGGATGATTCGGAGGCTACCGAGGAGGTACCTTTGGTCCCTCATCGTGTCCAGCCCGTTCCTCCTTCTCCCCCTTTTGGGCCTAGTGGTTCAAAACCTTCTCAAAGAGTCTTCCCACCGGTTACACTTCTGGGTTATTTCTGGGTACATGGGGAGGTGGGGAGTTATGCCTCTCGATATCAGACCCACAAGTCCATCCTTTCTCTCTTAGATGAAATAGATTTGTGCCACTCGTAGTTGTTGGATATTATTCATGTCGATCCTTGCAGGCCGAGTAAGTGTGTCTTTCTCCAAGTCTTTCCTTGTGAGTCTCATTACACTTACGTGTATGAGGCTCTGTTTACTTCTCTTGGCGTCACGGTCCCTTTTGATAAATTCGAGTGTGACGTCTTAAAAGAGCTTAACGTCGCCCCTACTCAACTGCACCCGAATGCTTTGGCATCCATGTGTGCCTTTAGGGTACTCTGCAGTGAGTTTTTCATTACTCCAACCGCTCCCAAGTTTCTCTGTCACTATACGGTGAAGGAAAGCAAGAAAAGGAGTTGGATTTCCTTAACTGATGTCCCGGGTAGATCCATACTCGGCCCTTATACTTCCACTTGGAAAAACTTCAAGGGAGGGTTTTTCCGAGTCCGGCCCGGGAAGGATGGGATGTCAAACTTCTTTGATAGACGGGGGAGGTCCAAATTTCCTTTGTATTGGACCCGGTCTACGAATAAGAAGCTATTTTGCAAGATAGTGAATATGTCTCTTGAGGACCAAGATGATATGGTTGACCTCTGCAAACTTCCTCGTTTGCTTAGGTGTAGGGTACTAGTTGAAATTCCCTTCTTAAAGACTCCGAGAGTCGACTGGAATCGTGAGTGCTTTTTACTTGGCTTTATTTTTCTTGTATTTGTCTGTTTTTGCTAATAGTTTTCCTCCTTTTTTGTAGTTGTGATGGGGAATTTCGATTATCAGACCGCTAAGAGACTTCTGCTCGAGAAGCTGAAAAGCAAGGAAGCTGGGGGTGAAGAGATCTCGGCGGCTTCTCCTGTTTCGCCTCCTCCTCCTTCTCCAAAGAGGAAGGAGCAAGTTGTTCAATGGGAGGATGGCACCTTGAAGAAAAACAAGCTGAGTCCGCCTCTTGTTCAATCCGTCGCTACTCATGTTGATAGGCATCTGACTTTCCTCTCTATGAAGGATGGACGAACTTCTCTTTGGGGCTGGGACTTCAATCCTCAGGCTCTCATTAGCGCCGAGAATCTCGGTCAGGCAGATCGGGATATGTTGAGGGATGTTGGTCCCTTGGTTTCGTTGGAAGCAATATCTTGCTTCCAGGCTCGTCCTTGGGCTATTGCCCAATACTGGGCCGCGGAGTTTGATCATGGGTACTGCGAGCTCTCAATGGCTAAGGAGACCGCTTTGAAGGCCGACCAGGCCTTGTTGGATGCTACCCGTGCCAATAAGACTATGCTTCAGTCGGTTGATGAGTCTTGTAAGTCTTTAGAGGCGACGGAGGCCAAGTTAAAGGAAGTGGAGGCCTGAGAGGATGCTCTAAAGCTCTCATTGACTACAACCGAGAGCTCCACAAAGGACCTTCAGGCTGAGGTGGAACGTCTTCATCAAGAGCTGGGGTGGGTCAAGCTAGGTGCTGCCGACTCTGAGACAAAGCTGAAGGCCGATTTGGGTAAGGCCATGGATGAGATCGTCACCACTCATGAGGCCGAGTTTAGGAAGGCGATTCGCCAATTCCGGTTCTTTTTTAAGGATGCTGATACCTCTATTTTTGATATCGATAAGGATGTCAACAAACAGGAGGAGTTGGTGGATGAGTCGGCCATCCTGGACAACAAGGATCCAGGTGACTCGACCCAACCTGCCCAACCTGCTGCTTAGCTTTTAGGCGTTTTTATTTGTTTTCTTTTTTTGTAAAAGGCTCGCACCTGGCCTATCTAACAAGGTGTCTATCTTAATGAAATTTGATTTTCTCTTAAGTATGGTGCCTTTATTTTTTCGCGTGTTTGATATCTATGTTTCATAGCCAATTAGGGTCTATGTTATTGATTTAACTCATTTTTCGTATCCTGTTGAAGGTCTACACAGTTTTTAACTTATTCCTTCGTATCCTTTTAGAGGTCTACGCTGTTTTTTAGCTTAACTCATTTTTTCGTATCCTGTATAGGTCTACACGGTTAGCTTATTTCGAGAGCCAGTTATCGAGGTTCGGTCATTCTCCTTTCAGGATGCCAAATGTTGCTCACTTTAAGTGGCTTTTTGTGCCGGATATCCGGTTGGTCTACTTGGTCTTATGCGAATTAAGATAATGTGATGGGAAAAGGAACTTTTATTAATAATAAAAGTCAGGTGTGCCTCATTAAAACCTCTTTGACAAAAAACCTCCTGGAAAAAAATGTCAAAGTAGGAAAAATAGTACATCACCCCTTACAATGTTCTAGTTGTTGTAGAACTTCATATGGGTAGCGTTCTAAGTACGAGGGATGGCTTTGCCGGATGGATGATCTAGTCGGTAGGCTCCATTTCCCAATGTCTCAGTTACTTTGAAGGGGCCTTCCCAGTTAGCTGCTAGTTTACCCTCTTTGGTTGCTTTTCTTGCTTCTTTGCATTTTCTCCAAACCAGATCTCCGACTTCGAAGTTTCTTGGCTTGATCTTGCTATTGTATCTCTTCTCGGCTCTTCTTTTGCATGCCTCTGCTCTAATTTGGACCTCGTTAAGGGTCTCTTCGGCCATGTCGAGTGCATGCCTTAGTGACTGATCATTGTTCTCTTGGACAAAGTTTGCTCTTCGCAAAGAGGGTTCTCCGACTTCTACTGGTATCATGGCATATAATCCATATGAGAGTCGGAAAGATGTTTCCCCGATTGTAGATTGTGGTGTGCAGTGATATGCCTAAAGGATTGCGGGAAGTTCCTCGGCCCAACTTCCTTTGGTGTCACCGACTCGATTTTTTAGTTCTCCTAGTATGACTTTGTTGGCCGCTTCAGTTTGCCTATTGGTTTGAGGGTGCTCTACTGAAGTCACTCGGTACCGAATCTCGAGGTTCTTAAAGAACTCTTCCAGGTTCTTTTCAACGAATTATTTTTTGTTGTCAGATATTATTGAGTGGGGGATGCCGAATCCGCAGATGATGTTTTTCCATACGAACTTTTGCACGTTGTTGGCCATAATGGTGGCCAAAGGTTCGGCTTCGATCCACTTCGTGAAGTAGTCGATTCCGACCAGGAGGAATTTGACCTGTCCTTTAGCAATTGGGAATGGTCCTAAGATACCCACTCCCCACATGGCATAAGGCCTTGGTGCCATGATGTTGTGCAGTTCTTCCGCTGGTAGGTGAGATATGTTGCCATATTTTTGGCATTCTTCACATTTTCTTACGTATTCGGCGCATACTTGACGCATTGTCGGCCAATAGTATCTGGCTCGTAATACTCAAGCGGCCGTGGCTTTTCCTCCTAAGTGCATTCCACATATTCCTCTATGCATCTCGTTCACCACATACTCGGCCTGTGCCTTCGTAATGCATTTTAGCAATGGTGCGATGAAGCCTCTTCTGTAAAGGTCTTCTCCTTCTATCACATAGTAACTCGCCCTTCTTCTAATCCTCCTAGCTTCCTCTCAGTTTTCGGGGAGGGTTCCTCATTTCAAGAAGTTTCATACCTCAGTCATCCACTCTCGGTCTACTGGGTTGATATTGGAAACTTCTTTGTCAATACTTGGAGCGGATACTGTCTCTTGTATGATAGTTCGGTGTTGGCCTTTCTTCTTTGTACTTGCCAATTTTGATAGCAGGTCGACTCTTTCGTTTTGCTCTCTTAGGATATGGTTGAGTTCGAACTTGGTGAATTCGTTCTTCAACTAGGAAGCTAGGTGGTAGTACCTTGTCATTTGGGGGTCCTTCGTTTGATAGGATCTGTTCATTTGTCCCGTGACCAGTTTTGAGTCGCTCCAACATCTGAGGTGCTTTGATCCTACTTCTTTAGCGAGTTTCAGCCCGGCCAACAGGGCTTCATACTCGACTTGGTTGTTAGATACATCGAAATCGAACCTGAGTGACTGTTCTAAAACAATCCATTCGGGACTTTCGATTATGACGTCTGCTCCACTGCCTTTGGTGTTTGAGGAGCCATCCACATAGAGGGTCCACCATGGAGAGGGTGCCTCTTCTACTGGTGCTAGCTCTGCGATGAAGTTGGCTAGGCATTGGGCTTGATAGGTCCTCTTGGTTCATATTTGATGCCGAATTCTGATAGTTCTACTGACCAGGCTATCATTCTTCCAGTGAGTTCCGACAACCTCAACACTTGTCGTATTGGGAAGTCGGTTCGTACCACCACTTGGTGGCTCTGAAAGTACGATCGTAGCAGTCGTGCTGAAGTGATCAAGGCTATTGCTAACTTTTCGATCATCTGGTACCTTGTTTCGGCATCTTTCAGCACTCAGCTTATGTAGTAGACTGGTGTTTGCTTCTGTTTTTCTTATTGGATGATGATCGAGCTGATCGCGTCCCTTGAGACTGTTAGATATAGCACCAAGTCTTTGCTGGGTTCAGGTCACGTTAGGATTGGTGGTGAGGTGAGTAGCGTTTTCAACTTTAGGAAGTTCGCTTCACACTCTTCATTCCATTCAAATACTTGTTGCTTCTTGAGGAGTTGGAAAAAGGGTCTGGCTACCTCAGCTGCTTTTGGCAAAAAACGGGATAAGAACGTCAGCCTTCCAGTTAGCCTTTTATACTTCCTTCATATTACTCGAGCTTCTCATGTTTATAATAGCTGCGCATTTCTCAGGGTTGGCCTCTATGCCTCTGTGTGTGAGCATGAATCCTAAGAATTTTTCGCCTTGTACTCCGAATACACACTTATCTGGGTTTAGCCTCATATTGTGTTTTCTGATTTCATCAAATATTTCGACTAAGTCTCTTGAATGTGAGTTTGGGTCTCGGCTTTTGACTACCATGTCGTTTACGTAAACTTCTAGATTTCGTCCAAGTTGCTTCGCGAATATCTTGTCTATCAGACGCAGGTATGTTGCACCCGCGTTCTTTAGCCCGAATGACATTACCGTTGTAGATACCCAATTTCGTCCAGGCAAACACACAAAAATGAAAAAATTAAAAAAGGAAAATAGAAAACAAAAATCACAAAAAAATAAAGAAAAAAACATCATTTAATTTTGCTTTGTTGGCACAATGACATTCAAAATCTAATCATGTTTATTTTCCATTTCCAATTTGCAACTCAATTATATTACAAAAGAGAAGAATGTAAAAAATATATAAAATAAAAAAATAAAAAAACAATTTAGATTTTAAAGAGAGAGAGAGAAGAATTTAGAGGAACAAAAAGAAAAGCAATAAAATAAAAAAAAAAAGAAAAAAAAAAGGGATCACAATCTTCCCATTTTCATAATACTCCTAACAATCTTTATTCTTGCCTCCAGCACCACACCATTCTAGCTCCAACAACTCAGCTTTGCAGACAACTTCTCCGCAGCCACAGCAACACACCTTACACTGCCAGCTGCCCCCCACGCCAATGTACCTTGCTTTTGTCTCTGTCTCAACCTCACAGACCACTATGGGATAGCACTCACATTCCCTTGGTCATTCAAACAGTTCACGGCAGCACACTCACTCACAAAGCAAAAAACAAACACTCTCATCTCTATATATAAACACTACACACACCACCTCACGGGGGAGATCTTCTCTACCCTCTCACGCGGGTCTCACTCCCTTACCATCTACCATCACCCTCTCAGATCACACAGAGAGAAAAAAAAAAACCAGAAAAGCCATGGCAACCACCTTCAAACCACCATGAAACTCTACAATAATCATGCACATGAACTGAAGCCTGTGGTAGTGCATCCATGAACCGCTGCGGCTTCCCATTGCTTCTCTCACCAAGACCACGCTTTCCTCTCTTGCGCAACAACACCATTACAGCATCCTCTCTGCACAATATTCTCATGGTCATGCACACTCACATTCCCTTGGTCATTCAAACACTTCACGTCAGCCCTTCCTACTCTGAGGAAGACTCTCTGAATCTTTCTCACCATCACAACTCTCTCACGACTACACGGACCCTCTTGCCTTTTCTTTCCTCTCTCTTAGTTTTTTCATTACCTTACTAGAAGAGCATGGCAACCATGGCATATGAACCTCCATGAACAGACATCCATTCTCACCACCCACAGTATTCCTGCACAGTACACACATTTTCACACTCAAGATCTCTACCCATTTCCACCCTCCATAAACCACACCCCAACATTCTCACCAACTCCGGAGAAACCTCTCAACATGCACTTTCATCTCTGAACTTCCCAGCAAACATCAAGCTCTTGAACACATACACCAGAAGCCATAAATAACGGTGCCACCACAGGTCTCCTTCGCTGCATTTTTTTTTTTTACTCTTTGTTGTTTTATTAGGTTGCTTTACTTCTTGTTATTGTTCCATAATGCTGAATGTGGCAAGTCGAGATGGTCTTGCGGGTGCTGCACCAACGCAGTTCATGTTCAAGTTTCAATACTTTGTTTCTAATATCTCGTTGCTAACTTTCTCTTTTTTTTTTCTATCCATGTATTTATATTTTTTCTTGTTTGTCACGTTCAGTTAATGTGTCATTATATTTTGTTTACATGGTTCTTTTCTTTTCCATTATCCCTATTATTATTTCAATGTGTTTTAGCATAGGCCTTATTTGTTTAAAGTGAATATGTGATGGTGTATTAAGAAATCTAAATAACGTCGCATGAGGCTTTTGTCTATAGGTTCTTTTTAAGTTAATAATAATAATAATAATAATAATAATAATAATATAAAGGTTTAGTAATAGTCACTTTGGATACTCTTCCAATTTGAATATTGCAAAAGCCAATAAAAGTTACCGATAACCACTTTAGATGTACTTTTGATTTGGTTATCATAAAAGTTTTTAAGTTAAAATTTAAAAATATAATAAAGGTTCAACAATAGTCACTTTGGATGTACTTCTAATTTGGTTATTGTGAAAGCCATTAAAAGTTAATGATAATTACTTTGGATGCACTTCTGATTTGATTTTCATGAAAACTTTTAATTTAAAATAAAAAAGAATTAAAAAGATAAAAAATGAATAAAAATATCCAATGCACAAATATTTTTTTACAAAGAACTATGTAACTCTGATTTCTCCATTGCACCTGGAGATACGTAGGAGCAGGGAATCACTTCTGTCGAGCTAAAAAGATAAAAAAAATATAAATTAAAAACATAAAAAATACAATAATAATCCTCTCTTTTCATAATAATAAACTTCTCTTTTAAATAATAAAATTTTTCATGCTAATAACAATAAATAAAATATCCAAAAATATTCTCATTTTATTTTGAGGGGTAAAATAAATAATTTTAAAGTTATTAAAATCTGCACATTTAATTAGAGGTAACCATCTTAGGACGGACGTCGTAGGATGCTAATACCTTCCCTACGCGTAATTGATTCCCGAACCCAAATCTGGTTTCTAAGACCATTTTCTTTTTAAACAGGTTTTTTCCGTAGTTTTCCTTAATAAACTATGGTGGTGACTCCTCTGTTTTTAACATTATTTTTCGTCGTCCGCCGTAACCTGGTCGCGACAACCGTGTAGCAATAGTTAGCCGTATCGGTTATGAATGTCGTTTTCTCCTCATCTGGTGGGAACATGGGTATCTGGTTGTAACCGGAATACGCGTCCAGAAAACTCAAGATGGGATAACCGAATGCTTCGTCCACCAACCTGTCGATACTCGGCAATGGGTATAAGTCCTTGGGACATGCCTTGTTAAGGTCTGTGTAGTCAGTACACATCCTCCACTTGCCGTTTTCTTTCTTCACCATCACGATGTTCGCTAGCCATGTGGTATAGTGTACTTCTCTTGTGAAACCTGTGTTGAGTAACTTTTTAGTTTCCTCTCCGACCGTTTTTTCTCTCTCGGCCCCAAGCTTTCTCTTCTTTTGGGAGATTGGTTTGGCCTCTGGGCAGATGGCAAGTCTGTGGCAATGGAAGTTTGGGTCGATTCTGGGCATGTCGGCTACTGACCATGCAAACAGGTTGGCGTTCTTTGATAAGACTTGAGCGATCACGTTCTCAATTTCGCTAGTTAGCTGAGTCCAGAGCTTTGTGCATTGACCTGCTTCTCTTCCTAACTAGAAGGATTTTACCTCTTCGGTGGGTTCTGCTCTCGGCTCACCCTCCCTGGGGTCGAGTTCGGCCTCCTCCGTTGGCTGTACCATGAACGAGGTGCATGCTACGTGCTTCATTCTTGGTTCTGGAACCTTTTTGCCATTGGCTATCTTTAGACTTTCCAAGTAGCACTCGCGGGCTGTTTCTTGATCAGCTTTCACTGTTACTATTTTCCCTTCCGAGTTGGGGAACTTCATCACCAGGTGAGGGGTTGAGATCACTGCTCCTAACTCATTGAGTGTAGGTCTGCCTATAAGAATATTATATGAAGTGAGCGCATTGACTAAGAGGTACCTGACTGTAATGGTCTTGGACCCCTTGTCTTTGTCTTCTTCGAAAGTGGTGATGAGGAGGTCTATGTAGCCTCTGGTGTCCACTTTTTTGCCTGAAAATTTGACTAGTTGTTCTGTGTATGGTTGTATCTTACTTTCGGGGATGTCCAATTGTTTGAAGGTGGACTAATATAAGATGTCAGCCGACCTGCCCTAGTCTACCAGGACCTTGCATACTAGGAAGTTGGCGACTTCGACTTTGACTACCACTGGGTCGTCATGGTTGGGTTCTATCCCTTCGAAGTCTGCGTTAGTGAACGTTATGGGGGGCATGCTTCTTGGTGCTCTCGGTCTTACAGAAGCCAAGTTGATTGACCGAATGCCGTGTAGGTGTCTCTTACTTGCCGAGCTCGAGCTCCCTCCTCTGGCGAATCCTCCTGCTATTGTGTTGATAATGCCTCAGAGCCGAGTCTCGGGAGGGTTAGTTGGTTCCTCTTGACGGGTCTCCTCTGTTTGCCAGGATTTTCTGTTGCAATCTTCCCCCTTGTATCGGGTTCATTCTCGCTCAAACTTTCGGCTGTAGTCTCGGACAAAGCGTCGTAGCTTGCCCTCTTGGATAAGTTTTTCAATCTTATCCTTCAATGTAATGCAGTCTTCGGTGGCATGTCCATGCACTCGATGGTATCTACAAAACTTGGACCTGTTTGCTTTTTTCGGGGACTGATTCCAAGTAGGTAGACTAATCAGTTTGGCATTGCAAGCTTCTTCTAAGACTCGACTTCTACTTTCTATCAAGGGAGTGTAGTGAGTGAATCTTGCTCGAGGCGGCTTCTTGGCCTTAGATCTACTGTTAGAAGTTCGCTCTCGACTGGTTCCTGTTTTCTCACCCTCCTCATGCTTTTTTTGGGATTCGCCTCTGAAGAGTTCTCGGAACTTCGTCATCTCTTCCATCTGAATGTACCCTACTGCTCTTGCTCTGAGCTCATCCATGTAATGCGGCAGCTTCTTGCAGAGGCTGTCCGAGAAGGGTCTGGATTTCAAGGCCATTAGCATGGCGGTTAGTGCAACTTGAGGATTCAGGTCTCGAATTTTCACCGAGACTTCGATGAATCTCTCCATGAAGTTCCTAAGGGATTCGTTGACCTCTTGTCGAATGTTGGCCATGGCCACTGCTGTTAAGTGGTGAGGCCGACTCGTGGTGTATTGGGCACCGAAACTAGCGACCAAGGTGGTGAAAGAGTCAATCGAATATGGTGGGAGGTGCGTGTACCAGTTCAAAGCTACTCCCTTCAACATGGTTGGGAAAATGCGGCACATAATGGCATCGTCATTTGTGTAGAGGTTGACTTACATGACGAACGCGTTGATGTGCTCGTCTGGGTTTGTTAGACAGTCGTAACGGTCCATGGACAAGGGTTTCCACCCGGCCGGTAATGGTGTTTCCATAATACCATCTACAAACGGGTGTCGTCTCGTTGTCTCCAGCATTGCGTTCCGTCTTGGGACCGTGAGTGATGCGAATACAGGTTTGGATTTCATTTGGGTTGTTCGATTTGCCTCGCTCCAGGTAGTGTCGTCTAGTTCTGTTCGATCGGGCTATTCGTGGGCTGTTGCGTGGGCAGCCGAGTGCGTGTTTCGGTCTTCTTGTAGTTTCTAGTATTGCTCTCGGAGATTAGCGTTCTCCCTGCAAAGATCCTCTATCTCCTTCGTGTTGTTTTGTTTCAACGTGTTTACCTCCCTTTGCAGGGCTTGGATCAACGGGTGATTCTCAAGTGTCTGACGCGGGATGGGTGCCACGTTGTTGGGGTTACCCTCGCGGGTATCCCCCTGTGCTGGTGTTCCCTTGGTTAGGGTTTGCAGCACTCGTGGTCACTTTTCGAGATTCATGGTTTCGTCTTGGGTTGCTGCCATCGCAATCGTTTCGCGTTGATTAGTTTGGCTGGGAAAAGTTTCACCGAGCCCAACGGTGGGCGCCAAATGTTCTTACCAAATTTGGTAAGTGTTCCGATGCGATGGCTCCGCCGAGATCTCCTCGATGAATAATGGGGGTATACCTGCAAAGACACTCCGACGCTCAAGTTAGAGGCGCAAATGTAGGAGACAGGTATCACTAATGGGTGTAGAATTTTATACCTTGATTGAGGTGAGTACCTTCGTATTTATAGAGTATAGAAAGTTAGATTTGATAGGGTTATTTTCCTATCAAATCTTATCAAATCTCGCTAATTATGATAGAGATAGATTTATCTTCTATCATAATCTTGTGTCTTAATCTTCGTTTATCTTATCTTTTAATCAAATATACTTTCCGTTATAACTGACTTGGTCCGAGTAGGCCTACACTACTCGGCTAGGTCATCTACTCGGTGGAGTGCCGAGTCCGAGTAGTACAAAAATAAATTTAGAAACCATATTTTTTGGAATATAATTAAAGGATTAGTTTTCAGAAAGAAAAAGAAAAAGTTTCCAGCTATCTGTAGACTCTTTTATACTAATTGTTGAATATAAATATACCAATAGAACACTTTAAGAAATTGTGAAGAGGGAACAATTTCAACGGAAATAGGTTTGAGCTTTACGAATTATCGTCGTCGTCGTCGTTATATATTTAATTTTTGTTCTTGGGATATTTTTTGTAAACTAGTAATTTTGTTTGTGTGTTACATAAGATAAATATTTTTTATATAATTAAAATTTATAATAAATAAATATTTTTAATATATAAATTATATTATAATTAAACTTTATAAAACATAAATATATTTGAATGTATAAATTACATTCTAAATTAAAATGATTAATTTAAATAGTCATATAAAGTTAACTATTGAATTTAAAAAAAAAAAAAAAAAAGCTATTGAAATTTAATTGAGAGATAAATTATGATAAAAGAGAGTAAAGTGAAAGGGGTAGACAATTAAAAAGAAATCAAATATACAAATAAAAATTAAGGCTATATTTGGACTAGTGGTAGAAGATGAAATAAAAGGAGATAGAAGGAGAAGTTAATTGATACCATTGTTTGGTTTTTGTAAATTAGGGTAAAGTACGTTATGGAATCCATTTCATTTCAATATTTACAATTTTTTTTCCTCTATGAGTATATATCTTTTCACAGACAAGGACCAACATCATTTGTAGGTAGTGTCTTCGTCGGAGTACAATAAAAAAAATTACATTATTATGTAAAAAAAAACAATGTGGTTTTGGATTGTGTGATTATGTTTTTGGTTTTCGATTCTTGATACCTGCAGTGGTAGTAGTTGATTCCATTGGGGAAAAATATTGAAGGGATTGTGTTTCTTGGACGGTTTTTATTTATTTGATTTTGTTTGTAACCGAAATGGAGCCTCCAATGTGGTCTGTCGCAACCGCAACGGTGTGGTGTTGCAACCCATTACTGTGGACAAGGGTAGTAACAAAAAAAAAATTACATTATTATGTAAACAAATTAAAATGATTGAGCATGTTCGGAATCTTCAGGTTGGGGGATTTCACCAACGGAGCATGTGTCACACAACACAGCTAAACAAATGAGTTATGCTACAGCCGGAAAATCGAATCGCGGAGGTCAAAAGGGAAGACGCACATACTCCAACGAAGGAACGTACCATGCTGTCAAAACACAAGATTGACTCTGTCCATGCTACTCGGCATTTGTTTTTCGAAAACAAAGGAAAGGAAATTTTGAAGAAGCACTTACTCTAGCGAAGGCACTACCAATTCTCTTTGGAAGAGAGAGAAAGCTTTTGACTGATTTAGGCTTTTTTTTTTTTAATTAATATATTAAATATTAAATCCCATACTAACAAAATAAGCAGCACGTGGGTGCATTTTTTAATAAGCAAACAAGTACAATCAGGTGTAGTGTGGACCACAAGCATCTAAGTCACCCTGCCAGTCCAGATCTAACGATTCTTGTTACTTGTGCATGGTGCAAGACCCACACTTTGCACCCTAGAATCAATCTAAGGTTTATATATAAATTTAGTTTTTATAAGTTCATATTATACCGGTGTAATTTGATCCTTCCTGTTTTTTAATTCCAATTTTAGTTCCTAAACTGCGAACATATTTGAACTTAAAATGAAAAAAAATTAGAATCTTAAAAGGACTAAAATTGAAAAAATACAAGCTTACATGAACAAAAAATGAAACAAAACTTACCGGACTAAAATTGAAAAAGTGCGAACTTACAAGGAGTAAGTTCATATTTAAGCCAAGAAATAATCACCTTTTTTTTTATAACCATGTTATTGATATAAAGTATCCACCGGCTTTGTTGATGACTAATCTCTGTTGAAAAATCTGACTGACCACCTTTAGTAAGGTCTTTCCTCTCAATCGCATTTTTTCATCCACAAAACTCAAACTCAAAACCTTACTTAAAAAGACCGAATCCAAGTCCATTCAAATTAATGATTTGTTGGTAAATAATCACGTATTTTATTGCATCTAACATTATTTTAAAATTTACTTTATTGCACTAAATATAATATATAGTTAGGCGGATTTAATATGAAAAGGTGTATTATTTAATAGTTTGTGAATACATTATTTACTCATTTATTTATATATTAGTCATCTTTAATTTCACTTAAATGAATGTTGTTCTTACCGAGTTTCTCTACCGAGCTCCTCTCTGATGTGGTGTTGGATCCTTGTAAGATGTATATGATCTTCAAGCTCCAGTGTGTGAAGGGGTACATGCAAAAAGGACTTCAATGCCTAAGTCAGTATCCGTCCCCCCTATCTGTCTATCTAAGTCTTAGCAAAACTTACCTCTCCCCCTCATGCAGAGTTGGTTATATCTACCATTAACTGCCGAGTAACCCTTCTCCAAAGGTCGTGTCGAGGTAGTGATTATGGGTGTGTTTGGAAACCGGTTACGTTCAACACAACGACCATTCAAAAATAAGTTACTCTCACATTATTTTTACTTTTGTGTTTTAGAATGCATGTTTTTCCGTTGAATGTGGGTTCAAACGGTAAACCAAACATACACTATATCAAGTCGGACACGTGTCTGACTTGCTCCAGGGGGTCCGTACAGTCCAAACAGTCCAAATGTCAAGAGACACAAATAAAATAAAAAATATTAACATTTTCTTAATTTTTTAAAGTGTCATATAAAATAAAAACAACTTTCTTTAAAACAGATGATATTTTGGAACAGAAAAGTATAATATTAGGAAACATAAATAGAAACATCAATGAGAAAACAACAAAGTGCCATAACCACGACTATGACTCCAATAAGCTTGACCAAGCAGATTAGCACCAAGTCAGAACTCCGAGCACTTATTAGGGTGGTATTTGATATAGGAAATATTTTACTACTTTTGAGAAAGTGATATTATGAAAATACTAGTTTTCATATTTGATAAACAGGGACAAAAATGTTTTTAGAGATAAAAATTTAACTAATTATATATTTGAATGTTATATATAGAATTTATATTTATCTACTTTTATTTATTTATTTAATGCTTCTTTCGATGGGTAGAGTTTGTGGCGATACTAACGTCTTAAGAGTATGTTTAGTTTGAAAAAAAAAAGTGAAAAGAAAGAATACAGAAAGAAAGAAAATGAGTGAAAAATAAGATGATTTTTTTAATTGTTTATTAAAGAAGAAAAGAAAGAAAAGTAAAGTGTAGAGTAAAAAAATAAATTATTTGAATTAATAAAAAGTTGATATAATATTTTCATAGTTTCATTATTTAAATATTAAAGTATTGACACTACAAATCATATTATGTATAATTATTTTTATTTATTACTTATTTTTTATTCATATACGTTTTGAAAATAAATTATAAAACTAAAAAATAATTTATTATTATTATTACGATTATTATTATTATTTTATTTTAATATTTATAATTATATTATTATATATTTTACATATAAAAGCTGCTGTAAAATACAAAGTTTTGAAAAGCTGCTAGAGACCCTTCTTTCCGCTAGCTTTCCTCCAATGTAGGTAGGATTTTTTTTTTTTTTTTTTGAGTCCCACTCATTTTATTCTTTCCATACCTTTTTTATGTGTTCCAAACTGTGGAAAGAATGAATTTTTTACTAGTTTTCATTCTTTTTCCATTCTTTTCTTCTATTTTCTTTCAACCTACCACAATTTTATGTTTGGTGCAACTAATGTTTTCCGCTAGCTTTCCTCCAATGTAGGTAGGATTTTTTTTTTTTTTTTTGAGTCCCACTCATTTTATTCTTTCCATACCTTTTTTATGTGTTCCAAACTGTGGAAAGAATGAATTTTTTACTAGTTTTCATTCTTTTTCCATTCTTTTCTTCTATTTTCTTTCAACCTACCACAATTTTATGTTTGGTGCAACTAATGTAGTAGAAAAAGGAGAGGAAATTTTAAAAAATTTCAGTACGTCTCACACCTTTACAACACTATATTTTAATTCAAATATTTATCTTCTATTCCATTTCATTCCATTCCATTTCACTCAACCAAAATATGCTTAAAAGATGGCATGACTTGGATTTTTTTTTTTAACGAAGAATTGGATTCCTAATAACCTATAAAAGGAAATATGAAAAAATTAAGATGCTAATTTAGTACTTTCCTAATTTCCTTGTTTATAAATAGGGGAATTTTGGTAGATTACCGATTTGAAGATATGCTTATCAAGAAGTTTAGTTGAGTTGGTTGAGTGTGCATGAGTTGTTATAAATTTTCTTGTACTTGAGTTCAATTCCTATGAATAAATAAAAATTAAAGATATGCCTTGGAAATCAAATGAGAGAAATTATACATTATTTGATGTGGAAACTTATTTGTAAATATTCTTATGATCCATTTAGATAAATAATTTAATTAAAGACTTATAAAATAAATATTTATAATGTCAAAAAAATAAAATAAATATTTATCATGTAAATACTTATGTATAAGATACTTTTATAATCGAAGAAAACATATAATTAAACTATTTTTTATATATTGTTTTTATAAACTATCTTAAAGAATTTATTGAAATAAGTTAAAACAACTTAAAAATATATCATAATTATTTCCATAAATTCTTCCAAACATTTATACAAATATCATAAAATAAGTCTAAATATACTGTAAGTAAGTATTTATCTCATAATATGTAAAGAGAAACACATAAACTCCTAAAAAAAAAAAACTTCAGAAGCTTTACTTACAATTTAGCAAAATCATACTGTGGGTAAAAGGCATTACGCATACAGGAACGCTCTCCAAATCTCAAACCTGCTTCATAAATTACCAGTCAACGAATTGAGTTAACATTATCCAATTTTAAAAACATTGTTTTACCCAATAAACTGTTTCATTGATTATTTCCGATTCCTTCTCCACTAGACACTAGTGACAAAATAGTCAGGTTAAATGAAATATATATGAAATTCGATTAATGTAGCTAATTAACAACTATTGTTGTAACAAGGTGCAATGTCGCTTGTCGATGGAAGTTGTAATTATTTTAAACCAAATCTCAACATCAAAGTAAAAATATCTGTGACAAAGAAAATGCAGCAACTTGTGCTAAACAATATTTAAAAAGAAAAGCAAATTAATAGTTTTCTTAGTGCGATGTGAAGTGTAGCCTGTCATGTTTCTTGGAATGATTTGATCATAGGTCTTTGTAAAGTTGGCTCAATAAGAGGATATTATTAGATGCCTTCAACCATTGAGAAGAGAGTATTAGATATTATGTCCATTTCATGTCATTAGTTTATTCTCTAGGCATCATTATGGACAAGAAGACGAGAAAATCAATGTATAGAAAAGCCATTTGATGCAAACAAACCAATGTTTTTTAGTGAGAGGTCACATAATTAAATTGGATTAACTCCCAAACGGCAAATACACACTAAAAAAAGAAGAAGAAGAAGGGGTTAGGTGCCCTTTTGGTTGAACTAGAGCCGTATATATAACAATTAGGATTGTTTGGGAACTAATGATGTTTTATGGATTCATTGCTTGAAAAATTGTTTCTAATTTTCCTACAACAGGATATTTAAATGACTGAAATGTAATTAATTTGTCTTTAAAAAATAATTCTTACGGGTCATATCACACTGGTCTTCCAAATTAATTTCAAGTTTAAACTAATTGTTAGACACCCCCATATTGTCTTTGTAGTGCGTTGTTTCATTTTATGTCCTTGATATTTTGTACCAAGGTTTTGAATTTGAGATCAAATTCTGAGAAAGAAAATGTAGAGTTAGCGTTAATTGGCAAAGCATGAATTTGGAAATGAAGAAAATAAAGTCTAATTAAACAGTTTGTTTGAATTGATACCTACAACAGAAATAAAACGAAGACATGTATTAGATAAAATTCTCACTTTATATTTTCTTTCTGCATAATTGAATTCATGTAGAATACTTTTTATTTAGAGATGACAACGGGATAGGTCGGAGGTAGGTTCGACTATCTTTGCCTCTGCCTCACTAAAGGCAAGACATGTTTAAAAGAGACATATATGAAAAAATTAAAACTCAGCTCCATCCCACTAGGGTCGAGGAAACCCACCTATCTTTTTTTTTAAAAATTAATTTACTTCTATATAATTTTAAATAAACGATATATTAAATTATTAATTACATTTTAATTTAAATATTAAATAAAAATTAATAAACAACCTGAATCATAAAAACAATAAATTTAAGAACTAAAATACTTTTTGATAAATTGTGTAATTTTAATTTTATTATTTAAATATTATTATAAATTAAATTATTTAGTTATAATAATAATAAAATTATTAATTTATGTTTTAATAATTACAAAAAATTACCGAGGGAGTCTAACTCAGTTAGTTAGACAGTGTGCGTGAGTTATTGTAAACCTCTACCGTGTTCCATTCCTACAAATCAAAAAAATAATTACAAAAAATTAGATTGTAAAAATATATTATAAATTCTACACACACACACACATATATATATATATATATATATATATATATATATATATATATATATATATATATATAATTAGAATGTAAACATTAGAGTGTAAAAGATTATACAAAAATGGTGTGGGATGGGATTCGGTGTGGGGGTGGGGGTTCACATTCCCCAACTTGAACTCACTTCTACAAAACAGGAAAATCTAAATCAGGTCAAAATGGATTTTTTTCCATTAAAATCAGATCGGGTAGAATAAATACCCACACTTTGGTTACTGCTTTCTGTAATGATGGTTTAGTGTGATCCTTTTTTTTCCCACACATAAAAAAAAAAAAGATCGGGTAGAATAAATACCCGCGAATTCAAATTTAATTGTGATACCTACTTCCCCCATTACAAAGTTTCTACTTGTATCCTTTGGATTTGGTTTCTCCAATATAGAATTTGGGACAAAGTATAGCATCTTTTCCAGTAAATCCATGTTCTCCAGAGCACCCTTAACATCTACCACCACACTACTTAGAGATAGGAGAGTGTAACAAAAAGAAAGAGAGATTCTGCCATTCTTGGGCCTTTAGGCCCTCCCCATTACAAAAAAGAAAAAAAGATAATGGTATAAAATAATTTAGGATAAAATATGTTTTTATTCTTATACTTTTAGTCAAATTTGGTTTTAGTCTTTGTAGTATCAAATAAATCAATTTGGTCCCTATACTTTAAAAAAATAGATGGATTTAATACTTATACTTTAAAAAATAGGTGGATTTAGTCCTTATTTGGTCCCTCGATTATCAATAGACAAGAACTAAACTCACCTATTTTTTAAAGTATATGGATCAAATTGATCAATTTAAAACTATAGAGACTAAAATCAAATTTCACTAAAAGTATAAGACCAAATACATATTTTACCTAATAATTTATCCTAAAACTATTTATTTGGGCTTTTGAGCCTGTATAGGCCCATCATTAAGTCGAATATTGGGTCAGTGAACCCATAAGTTACTATGTACTTAAGCCCACCCTGGGCTGACTCAGCGTGCATGTCCATTGTCCATGGACTCTTCCACAACCACCTATGCAGTGACTTTTTATGTCATTTCCTTGACGGTGTTTAACTTCTTTTTTTCTTTTTTCTTTTTTTAATTTTATTTTCCTCTAATTTTGAATCAATTTATGTTTAGTACAAAGTTACTAAATTGCAGTTCAAATTATGAATTATTAATTTTTGAACAGTAAATTACAAATTATACCAAATTGTCTGAGGTAGAGACACGAGGAAAAATAAATTGAAATATAGCCTTAAATGATGTATAATATTCAATGCAAGAATTTTAAACTAGGAAATTACGAGGAAAACCACTTAATTAGAGCATATCTTGTTAGAATATCCTTTTTATATGAGAACTGTAATTATAAAATGCTTTTTTTTTTTTTTTTATATGAGAATAAGTAGAGTAAATTTGCAGTAAAAAAAAGTAGAGTAAATTTGAATTATATAATAATACATGAATAGTTAAGATAAAAATGTGAAAAAAAAATACAAGAGTATCACTTTCCTAAGAATAAAAAACGCTGAAGAATAGTTTTTAAATAGCTATACCAAATATGGAAATATCATATTCCTAGATCACTATTTTAAGAATAATTTTACATAAAAGAATTACAAGCTTATTGTCTTTTGGAAAAGTTCAGGAAGAGCTAATTTAAATTTATGAAAATAGATTATAATTCTCATAAAGTCTTTATCTTTATTATTACTTTTTTAAATTTATTTATTGCTGATATTTAGACTCACAACACAACACTCTTGATATTCTAGGTTCATCCCATCCCACCCAAAAAAAAAAATATTTATTGGAGGTGGATCAAGTGAGAATATTTTTTTGTTTTTGATCCGTGGTCAAGCAACAAAACAAAGTAGATTGGGCTAAGAACAGGAAGCGAGCCCAAGATGTTAACTGGTCTGTCTGGGGGGTATCTTCCAATTCCATTCCATTCCACCGCACCGCCTGGGTCGTGTTGTGTTATCGGCTTCCCTTTCCCTTTCCCTTTGTTCAGGTGAAATATCTCATCTCATCTCATCTCATATCTGTGTGTTTTGTTATGGTGATTTGAAACACACACACACACACGGTGCTTAACTCTGCTGCTATGGTAATAGGAAAGATAAAATGTCATCTCTGGGCACTTCGAAAGGGATTCTAGAGATTGCCAAGTTCGGCGTTTATGTTACAGTCCCCATCATTCTCATGTACACTTTCGCCAACAATCCCGCCAACCTCCGCAAGTTCATGGGAAATGTATTCTCCTTCTCATATCTTACTAACCATTTCAGGGTTTATGTACCCGAATCAATGCTCACCAAAACAATTTCTTTTTAATTTCATGATTATTTGGATGGCCATATTTGCAATTGTTAATCCCTTATTTGCTGTGCCTCTGTTTAGTGAGCAAGTTCACTCGAGTGAGTATTATTCTTCTCTTTTTCACTAAGATAACACGGATCTAATCCAACTTTTGTCAACACTTTTTGCTCGCGTCTTATGTGCTTCAAATTGCTAAATTTGGGCGTTGCTCAGACAGTGTAAGCACTTGTTAGTTCATGAGTGCCTTTATCATATGATATTTCTTTAGTGCAATATAACTATTGCTTTATCTTTAGATGGTTGTCTATGTGAATTCAGTACTAGAGGAGATATTGCTCTACTTTCTTATTGCTTCAAAAAAAAATCTGACGGATTATTCATATGTAATGTAATCTTAGTTAGAATGTTGCTTCAGTTCTCAACAAAAAAGGGAACGTGTGTTGCTTCAATCACTTGTGATTAAAAATAATGAAAAATTTAGATTGAGTCTCCCATTATCATCTTTAAGTTGTCCTTAAAATCATAGTTAGTTGGGAAAGTTCGTTCTACTTCCGTGATCTTAAATTCTGTAAAATACATTGGACTGTGAGAATGCAACAATTTTATATATGTGCAAGATTTATTTATTGGTAAAATCGAAGAAATAGAGTATTTTGTTGAAGTAGAGTTCATTTGTCTCATAAATGGTGAGAAAGTTAGCGTGGAATGATATATCTATCAATTTTGCACATTGAAGCATCCTTAAATCAGATTAAATAATTTCAGATATGCCTATCCACTAAGTTTAGATGCACAATAAGCAAGTAAAGTATACTAACTTGGGGTTTAATTGAATTGTGCCTTTAGTATTCAGTATGATACATACTAGTGAGTAGTTGGCGGATATAAATTTACATTTCTGCTATATTACACTACGTTTGCCAAATTAAGGATCTGTGCTTGATGGCTTTGACATGAATACAACCATTTTCAAATTGTTTTGATCTATAATCTATTATCTGGCTTCTGAATCATATTTTCTTCTTATTATGTTACAGAGGTCATACATTGAATATCCCACTGAGGCAGAGAGGCCACCATCACCGGAGGAACTAAGGGAGATGGCACGGGAGATGGCTCGTAAAAGGAACAGTTCCTGATGCTCCATACGGAGGAACTTAGTGGTTGTGTAACAGTATCACTGGTTATGCAGTAAATATGTTTACTGTTATGTGTAATAATAAATAATGATTTACAAACTACACACTACATAAAAATAAATGTTTTTAATTTTTCAAAAGCTTAGATATTTTGGTGCAATGGACTGCCAAAAACTTCTCTCTATTGATTAACTGATCTAAAGAAAAAGAAATGCTAGTGGTGATACTGTTATAGCTGTTATTCATATTTTTCTGGTTGAGTGGTGGGTGTTGCTTATTGGGAAAAGTCTAGGATATGGAAACACCCCGATGGTGGAAAATATAGCAACAAATGTGATATTCTCGTTGTAAGGTTCAATGTTCTGCATATCGTGTTTGATCCGGTTTCGCCTACATGCGTTGGCTTCTTTCAACTTTCTTTCTTCAATGAAACTTCCTGCTGAGAAATGAATAATGTAAAGTAAACGACGAGTCAACGTTAACAATTTCATTATCACACGACAGATCAATTGTAGACGTTTGCATGGACTCATGAACTTCAGACACCTCGCAGTACACGAGAAAATGGGTGTTCAGTTTAGCTGATTGAAATGGTCATCTGCACCTAATTTCCAGGAGCTTCTCTAACCTAACTATTTCAACCCGTGTTGTCTTTTGAAAGATAAAGAAATCTTGAAAAACAAAGTTTCCTATTATTTTCCCAGGAAACATTGACTTGCTCAAAGTCGTTTCTACCCTCATCACAACTCCATTTGTATTGGTTCTTCCTTGTCCCCGCCAGCCTGCTAGGAAATGATTATAGATGTTGAATTGAACGAGAATGATACTATAATGAAAATGAACGTACCTGCTACGCTTTTGTTTGTTTACTCTCCTAACATATAAATAGTATGGTGTGCCCAGGAATCAATTGTAAGAATTTTGTGTTACATTCAGTCTTTGAAGGGAGTGGGGAAAGGCTTGAGACTTGGATTGCTGGGAAAGACCAATTTGTTGCAGTTCATTGTTTATGCTTGAAAATACTTGGATCTTCATTTGAAAGGTCTTATATTTGAATATAGTGTTTCTTCATTATTTAGTTGATCTGTGTCATGATTTCCAACTCTATTTAATTGTTATTTTTCACTCTCTTTCGTGTTTTTTTTCTTTCCCAATTTATTATGTACTACCTTGGCATGTAAACACCATTGTCCTCTGCATGTTACAATTACAATGGTTGCAGCTTATGTACAATTTTTTGTTTGTTTCTGTTGGGGATTGATTCTTAGCTTCTGTTAATTTTTATTATATAGCTTGCAGTGTTAAGCACCCCAAAAATGAAAGAGGTCAATAATGTTTGAAAAGGTAGAAACATTGATAGAAAATTGATGCCCACTTTTATGAATTAGATACTCAAGCTATACTTGTAATTTAAATTTTGTATTTTCCATTAGATAAGATAAGAATTCATGTATTGCAATTTTCAATCTACTTGTGAAAGTTTAAATTCAACATTACAGTTGATTTTGCAATTTTCAAGCTGACTGCCGCATTAAGTATTGTTATAAAAACCTCAATATTCAAATATCACAAATATTCCAAATATATGTGGCATGGTATTGGTATCTTTTAGTTTAACTGGTCTAGTTAGTGGGCTAATACAGAATTTTTTTTATGCTCTATAAGAAGATTGATTGAGAGGAATTTGATTGCAGGAAAAGAGAAGCAATTTTCTGGTGTTGGTTTCAACTTCCAACCTCTGGGCAATACACACTCAGTTTAATTAGAAATTCAGTACAGATATTGTACAATGGTTGGATTGGAACTCATACCCATAGGTACAATATTGACTGTTCTAAGCAGCCAGGTTGTGAAAACAGCTAATGCAGCAATCGATGTTGTTATTGATAAAGAAAGTTTCAAGGTCCTTTCAAAACACTTGCTTGATATAGCACCAGTCCTAAAGGAATTACAGGTTCAGGAATTGAATGAGTCTCAAGCTGCAAGGGTTGCTCTGGAGTCCCTTGAATCAAATGTCAAAAAGGCGAATAATTTGGTTGAGAAGTACAGGAACCGTGGCCGCTTCTACCTGCTGGTGAGGTGCAGATACATAGTCAAGGAAGTTGAACAAGTCACAAGGGATATTGGAAGGTCTCTGGCTGCACTGTCCATTGCAAACACTGAAGTCCTATCAAGAATTGCTGATCAGGTTAACAGGTTACAGAATGAAATGCAAACGGTGGAGTTAGAGGCTTCACAATCTCAGCTTCAAATTGTTGACAAGTTGGACCATGGAATTAGGGAGCAAAAACTCGATCAGGCTTTTGCAAATGACATGCTTGAGGAAATAGCAAGGGCAGTTGGGGTGCCGGTGGAGCCTTTGGAGATAAGCAAAGAGCTAGACAGCATTAGGCAGGAAAGGGAAGAAGCAGCCACCAGGAAAGAAAGAGCTGAGTTTATTTTTTTGGAACAGATCATTGAGCTACTATCGCGAGCTGATGCTGCAAGGGATTATGAAGAAATTAAGAAGCAATACTTTCAAAGGGTTCAGGTAATAGAGAGATATGATTCAAGGGAAAAATATATTCCACCACTTAATTCTTTCCTTTGTCCCATAACTGTAGCTGTTATGGTAGATCCTGTCAGCCTTTGCACTGGTACTACATGTGAGAGGTCTGCCATTGAAGCTTGGTTTGATGATGGCAACAGGACTGACCCAGAAACAAAAGAGGTTCTTGAAGATACTACCTTGAGATCAAATGTTCGATTAAGAGAATCCATAGAAGAGTGGAGAGAAGTTAATTACTGCTTTGGAATAAGGTCTATCAGGGAAAGCCTTTTATTCAATTCTGACTTATTAGTGCAAGAATCTCTGAGCCAAATTCAGGCTCTCATAAGAGAGAATTCCATTAACAAGGATTGGATTTCTATAGGAGAGCTTACTGATATTATTATCTCTATCCTTGGGGAATCTGATTCCAGAGGTGTGAAGATGAAGATCTTGATTACTTTGAAGGATGCTGTAGAGGGGCATGCAAGAAACAAGGTAAGCAATACACGTGCTGCACCGAGGTGTAGGCAGCATTCTACTAATTTTCTTCACATATTTTTCCTTGCTTCATTTATATCACCCACTACCACCTAGGTTCTTGCAGTTTGTGGTTTAAATTTTAAAATGTGTGGGTGTGTTTCCTTGAATATGCTATTGGTTATATCTTCTTGAGCATAACACTTTTAAAGGAGTTATTTGTTGTTTAGTTTGGTTCACTAACTCCATGGTACCAATTTTTATGTTAGAGATTCTGTCCATGAATGGCCAAATGGGAAGTAGACCAGTTTTACCATTGAAATACATCTATTCCTGAGTCTTAAATTTCTATTGCAATCTTGAATATCAATTGAAACTAAACATTTGCATAAAATTTTATAGGAAAAAGTGGTTGAATCTCAAGGTTGGTATCACATTATTTCCTGCTTAGGGAGTGACTCTAGAATTTCAAAGGAAGCAATTGATTTGCTATATGAGTTACTTCAAGACCGATCTGGTTGGAATAGAAGTTTCTGCAAAAAACTCTCTGAGCATCCCAGTGCAGTTTCTTACCTTGTTACTCTTCTAAAGGGTCCTGTAAGCGATTCGGCTGGGGTTTCAGAAAAGATTTTGATGGAGCTTTCTGAAATAGATGAGGAAAACATTTCAGCTGCTGCGAAGTTTGGCTGGTACAAACCGCTTATTGAGCGCATGATTCAAGGTAAGAAGATAAATTCTTTTTTAGTTTATCTTTATTATGATGATCACGCAGTGAACATTTTCATTGTATTAAATATATTTTTGGCAGTGCAATGACAGAAAATACAAGGATGCCTTGTTATCAAGCTAGCTGAGGAAATACAAAATTTCTTCTATTATTAACTTCAGTTAAATGGATGTTCTTTAAAAAACTTCAGTAAAAGCAATGATAAATACCCTTGTATGTTAGGAAATAGTATTAGACTTCCCTCCTATTCTATTTCCTTAATGGCGCATCCTAGTTTTGGAGAAAAATCATCAATGTTAGGTAAAAAATATTTCCTTAAAAAGCCATGTCAAAATCTTCAGGGTTATAAATGTGTCCTGTACGACAAAATTGACTTCCTTGAAATCACAGGCTAATTTGTTCATATACTTTCTTCATTTTATGATGCATAGTGATTCCTCTATTATGTTTTGTACATAGTCAAATTTGGGCAGTTTATTTTCCTATCTAATTTGTATCTTAAAATTATTTGGTGTACTGTGCACCAAATAAAGCAATTGTGCCTGATTGATTACAGTCCCTTTGACAGTAAGTTTACTAAATTGAGTTATTTGTCCTTGTTTGTCTTTTAAGGATCGGAGTCTTCAAGAATGTCAATGGCAAAAGCCATAGTTAATTTGGAGTTGAAAGATTTGAATTTGAAACTCCTTGGCGAGCAAGGAGTTATACTTCCTTTGCTAGAAATGCTATCTGGCAGCATTGAATCTAAAGAACTGTCATTGTCAGCCCTGGTTAAACTAGCAAGATTCCATGCCAATAAGGGGATTATTGCAGAATCTGGAGGTGTGCCTCTTGTTTTAGATTTAATGTTCTCTCGCAGGATGCAGTCTTTCATTACCATTAAATGTTGTGAAATTCTTGATAAGCTTGCTTCAGATGATGATGGAATTGATTTCTTTGTTGATGGAGAAGGGAAACAACTTGAGTTAGATAACATCATCACCAATTTGCTAGCTCTAATGCAGAGTCTGAACTCAGTTCACTACCGAAAGCCTGTATTACATGCTCTTCTTGGCATTTGCAAGTTTGAGACTGGGTTAGTTAAGAAGGCAGTTCTGGCAGCCAATGGCGTATTTCTAATCCTCCCCCTTCTTGATGATTCTGACTCAGAAATCAGGGAAACTGCCATAAATCTTCTCTTTCTTTTCTCCCAACATGAACCAGAAGGAGTAGTTGAATACCTCTTCAGGCCAAGAAGACTAGAAGCTTTAGTTGGGTTTCTTGAGAATGATGACAATGATGATGTGCAAATGGCTGCTGCTGGTTTACTAGCCAACCTTCCAAAATCAGAACTAGAACTCACTATGAAGTTGATTGACTTGGGTGGCCTTGATGCAATCATAAGCATTTTAAAAAATGGTACAATGGAAGCAAAAGAAAATGCTCTCAGTGCCCTCTTCAGGTTCACAGACCCCACAAATATTGAGTCACAACGCGATTTGGTTAAACGAGGAATATATCCTTTGCTTGTAAATTTTCTCAACACCGGTTCAGTAACAGCAAAGGCAAGAGCAGCAGCATTCATTGGTGATCTTTCTATGAGCACTCCAAAGCTCACAGCTGTTTCTAAATCAACTGGTTGCACTCCTTGGTGGTGTTTTAGATCATCACAAATTCCTCTATGTTCAGCACATGAGAGTGTATGCAGTGTGAGTTCCACATTTTGTCTGTTGGAAGCAAATGCTTTGCCTGGCTTGATAAGGCTGTTACATGGGGAGCTTCATGCAACTGCTTATGAAGCTATACAGACTCTTTCCACATTGGTTTTGGAAGACTATCCCCAAAGTGGGGCTCGTGTGTTGCATGAGTCAAATGCAATGAGACCCTTATTGGAAATATTGAATTGGGGAACTGATTCTCTCAAGGCAGAAGCTCTAGGACTGTTGGAGAAGGTGTTTGTCTCAAAGGAAATGGTTGAATACTATGGAACAGCAGCAAGGTTACGTCTACTTGGTCTGACTGGCATGAATATATATGGGGATGGCCACCTAAGGAGGAAGGCTGCCAGGGTACTGTCATTGCTTGAACGCTATTCAAAGTCATCATCATCTGCAATCTCTGGAGTTCTGGAGTGAAAAAAAAAATTCTGTTCTATGCCCAAGAGTTAGTACTTAGAACTGAATTTGCTCCAAAATCTTCTATACTTCTCTTAACTTATTGGGGAGTTGTCAATTAAACTAGTTATCTGCAATTCACTGAGTTTGTATATCTTGGATATTGACCAAATGGCCAATTCTTCAATATCAAGTCCCTATTGAAGTCCAAATCCATTCTTTGTAGTTTTTTCTATTTCCTTACCACTTCTCTGCATCATTTTTGTCACTTTAAATTCCGTGGCACTTTCAAAATAACTCAGGAGTGGATCAACTGTACTTATTTGAAAAGAAAAAGCTTTGCAATTTGTAGTTACATTTACAAGCCTCTAAATCTATTCAATTCATTAAATGCAGCATTTTCAATCTCAAATTTGATTTTGGTGACTGTTATGAAAACATGAGTCTCTGCCAACTTGGTGATCTGTCTAGTTATTAAAGCATGTTTTTAGCCTGGGACCAAGCTTCAACTCAGTACAGGCAAGAAGCAGGAGGGATTCATACACATTATCCTTCATCTTAACACAAATTTTAATATGATCCCACCTCTTTAATTTCTATGAAGAAAGAGATAGACACAATTTTCTCATGATATGGTCATGTTAAAATTGAATATGAGAGAGAATCCATCCCCCTTTTCTCTATACTTGACAACTGGTAGTGGGAACACATTCACACTAGTCATAATGAAAGTTGGAAGGTGGATTAAAGAAACTGTTGCCTTGCCATTAAATCCGAAAAGATGAGGCAGGTGCTACTTTTTCTAATAAAGCCAACCGATGTAATATAACAGCTCAACTGAACTTGGTTAAGACAAAATAGGACTTTATCTGTTTCGTGTTGTTTATTTTTTATGTAATGTATACATTTATAAATATTATTAATTACATTAATTTTTATGATAAAATATTTTTTTAACAAAAAAATCCTTATTAAGACATTAAAATGTAATTATAAATTTAGTTAAGTATTTATGTAAGATACTAATAAATGAGAGTACTATTAAAAAATTAAATAGGTGATGCTTTTTTAATTTTTTTTAAAGTGACATATATTAAGATAAATTAAATTAAAGGCTTAATTGTAATTTTTACCCTCAACTTTTTATTTTATGACGAATTTTATATCCAACAAATTAATTTGGCACATTTTACTTCCAACTTTTTTAAAAAGTTGTAAATTTTACCTTCCACAGTTTTATTGATGTGACATGCTAAAATAATTGTATTTTTTATCCTAACTTTTTATTTTTTGGCAAATTTTACTCCTAACTTTTTCATTTTTGGCAAATTTTATCCCTAACTTTTTACTTTTTGATGAATTTTACCCTCATTTTTTATGCTTATGTCAGCATGCTACATCAGCACAACAGTAAAAGGTAAAATTTGCAATTTTTTAAAAAAGTTAGGGGTAAAATGTGCCAAATTAATTTGTTGGAGGTAAATTCGCTAAAAAGTATAAAGTTTGGGATAAAAATTGTAATTAAGCATAAATTAAAAGGTATAATTTGAATACATTAAGAGTATCTCCAATATAAGTTTTTGAGGTTCTTAAGTTTGAGAACTGATTCTTATTTAGGATCACCATTGAAGGAGGTTGACAGGACTTCCAATTGTAAAAACAAGTTCCTATACAAGCAACCAGTTCTTATGATTAAAAATACATTTTGTAAGAAAATATGTGTGATATATATATTTTAAGTTCTTAAATGATTCAGTAAAAAAAAAAAAGTTCTTAAATGATTACATTGCAAAATAATAAAGCTCATAAATTTGATGTGGCATGGTAGGACTACTAAAAGTAAGTTTTGAACCCTCATTTTAAGTCCACCATTGGATATGATCTAACATTGCAAAATTGTTTTAGATTATCAATCAATTAGAAATTATTCTAAATATAATTTTTAAAGTAATTATTAAAAAAAAACAAACAATTTTACCATACATACCGATCTGCAATTGGATCTGTACCAAAAAATCTACAATTGGATGATATAAAAAAAAAATTATATTGTTAGTACACTTTAATTAAGTTTTAAATTAAAATACTCAAAATAACATCATATGAAACTGAGAGACTGTAAAGCCGATAATATCAAGTCAACAGGTCCCTTTATTCAGGCCCTCCTGTAAGACTAGTGAGGAGCTGAAATAGGGATACCAATGGGTAACATTTATGTATGGTAGCTAAAAGTTAGATAGAACAGTAAGAAAAGTGTCAATTCTTTTCCTCCTGGCTTTATGGTTTATGTCTTCTCAGTCATTGAAATTCGAATGTGACATCGCCTTGTTATGAAACCAAGAGTAAGAAGAGTGATGACTATTATTATTGTGTATTTGAGTGAGTACTAGAAACTTAATTTTATATGACTTTGATTTTACAAAATTTATTTTAATTAAAATTGAACTTGAAGTGAAACCATTTATGTTTAGAAACTTTTATCTTAAAAACAAATTTACGATAAAAACTTAATATAAAAATCCAACTCAAGTCAAAATTACATAATCTTGCTTTTAGTCAAACGTACCTTTGGGAACAAAATTCGAACAATCAAACATTTTTTCACGTTCCCTTCATCCAAACTTGATTTTCAAGTCCTCCACCATTGACAAACATATCACGTTCGACAATTCTCAATGACAGCATTACAGCTACAAAACACAAGACTTGGAGCAACACGTACAGCTAGCATGTTGTACACATGCTAGCTATATGTCTTCAAAGTCAAAACAGTAACGAACATTCATTCAGAAAGGCCCTGTGTTTCTTTCAAATTAATTTGGAGTGGGGTTATGATAACGTGTAGTGTTATATATGTGGAGTTTTGGACCCTCCAGTGCCTGTTTCATGTCTGTGTGTAGTATTTTAGCTGCCTTTGCAAAGGGTGCAAGTTTATTTGATAAATCAAATTATCATAGAATGTTGCTTAGCAGCCCCTCCCCATTTAGTAATATATTATTTTTATGGTGTATGCGCAGTTCTGATACTATTGATGAGTTATATGCAAAAAAGATATGCTTGTAAAAGAAGAAAATATATTGTAAGGAAGAGCTTCATTGATATTGTATTCATGTGCATTACAAGTTTTTGTGGAACTTGCAACCCTTGGACATCTTCATATGCATTATAAGTTTTTGTGGAACTTGCAAACCCATGAACATATTATAAGTTTTTATGGAGAAGGAAAAACTTGTAAACCTAGTCATCTTCATTACAAGTTTTTATGGAAAACTTGTAAACTCTTTCTTCATATGACTCCCCTCTCACATAGAGTGGTCAGGTGGGACGATGATTCTCCTCATATCAATAGTATCTATTTATAGACCTAATTTCCTAATCTTAAAAATAAAACAAATCCCTAATTTAAAAATAATATCTTTACATTTAAATAATATCCAAGAGATAATTTTAAATCTAAACAATATCCTACAGATTTGAAACAAATAACAAATTATTAAAAGATAAACTAAATTATTCAAATATCTAAACTAAAAATTTCAGACATATTTCTCAACATTTAGGATGTTGTACCCATATTAAGGTTGTGATTTTTACTTACCAATCATTTTTTTAATAATTAAATTGTTATTTTTTATTTGAAAAAAAAATAGTTTCTCTTACCCTTGAGGTTGAAAATGAGCTGAGTCAAGTAAAATTTATCTCTTTTTAACTAAACCCAATAACAATAACCCACTAGGTAGGTTTAGGGTTGGAGATTTTGTTAGTTTACACAAGATCTTAAATTCTAATCTTGTTGCCACCATATTTTATATGATTTTTTTTCATGTTGGTTTAATTTTTACGAATTAAGTTCATATGATTTTGCAAATTTTGACAACTTTTTTTTTCACAGATGGCCGCCTGTGTCCTTTATTGATCGTGGTAATTTGACTACTGACAAGGTAGTGTTGACATGTAATAATGATGACATGGCAATGCACAAGACACTAATTGGGTTGCTAATGTACAATTCAATTTATATTTATTTATGAGAAATATATTTAATTAAAAATACTTTTTGATAACTATTTGAGTAAAGATACATAAATATAAGAGTAAATTACACAATCCTCATGAGATTTATTCTTATTATACCTAACACCCCTCTATTATTTTACATTACTTTGAGCACTCCTAAGGGAGTAAGTATAATAAAAATTAAGAGATTTTTTATAGGGTTCAAAAATGGAAGAGTGCCGAATGTAATAAAGGCAAACATCAGGGAATGTCCGTGTAATTTACTCTAAATATAATTATCAAGTTGTGTAAATTTATTTTTAATAGTATAAATTTAAAGAATTATAATACTATTAGCTACATAATTCTCTATATCCATAAATTAGAATAACTGTCTAGTTTGTGAGAGCTCCACTCTCCCTACTCTCTCACATTCGATGTTTTAAATACTCTAGTCTCAAGCAAATGTGAACTATAATACTCTCTCCTATGCAAACAATGTTATTCGTAAAAAAATTATCTCATAAGATTTCTCTTCGGATTTAAATTTCTCCGTCTCTTTTCTAATTCCTTCATTAATTTCTTCTCTGGTCCTTTCATCTCTTTTCTTATTTAAACTAACTTGCACCTCTTCAATTTTTTGGGAATTTTATTTGGTTTCTGGGGAGAGATATTCTTATATAGGCATGCACTTAAGGAATAGAGAGTATTATTCTTGGTAAATATAAGACATATAACCATATGATCAAGATTAAAATTTAATTTAATTTGCATATTCTTTATAATTATTATTATTTATTATTCATAAAATTATATAACAATATTACTTTAAGTTGAAATGCTTTATTTATATTTCCACTTATTTTTTATGGATATTTGTGTTACAAACACAGTGAGAAAACACTGATTTGAAAAGCATCTAACTAGAGCCATTTTTTTTGCAGCAACATCGATTTTCAAGACAAACACCGCCTTTAAAGCCAAAAAATACACAATTGTTGTAACAAGCATTGTTATTTGGACAAGTTCCCCCCTCCTTCTGGCAAACCAGCACACTACTTGCTGGTCCTGTAATCAAATATGGAATGTCATTAAAAATTGTAAAATATATAAACTTCTTTAATTTTACGATCACTATACAAAAGGGAGCAGAGACGGATCCAGAAACCTATTAAAGGGGAGCTGGATTTTTTTTTCTTCCCTTATAATTGTTTAAATTTTTAACTTTTAATAAATAATAATTTAAAAAAAATATTTACTATTTTACCATGTCAAATTGAAATTAAATTTATTTTAAATGATAATAATTTTAATTATTACCATAATAACAACAAACACATAACTAGTTTTACATAATTTTACACTAGTTATCATTTTAATTATTGCAATAATAACGACAAACACAACTAGTTTTATACAATTTTACAGTAATTAACCTTAATTAGTATTATAATAATAAATATACAATTAATTTTACACAATTTTACACTAATTAATTTAAAAATATATATGTATATACACAAAAAATCCCGAAGAGGGGGGGCTGGCGCCCCTGCCCGCCCCCCTCTCTATCCGTCCCTGTAAGGAAGGGATTAAATGATACACTGTAACTTACAATAACTATTACACTATTTAATAACTTTCAACTGAATAATTTTAGACTACTAGGAACAAACATTCTCTTATTCTCATATGCTCCTTCCATCCCTAAAGACCCTTTTAACTAATTCACACTTATAAAATAGTTAATTTAGTTAATCACATTAAATTTGTCAATAATATGTATTGTTCTTCCAAAAGTACCTTTAACTTTTTTGAAATTAATAATCTCTCTCCACTTAATTGTTTCTCATATAATTAATATAATTAATTAATGTTTGGAGAGAGAATAATTAATTAAGGGTACTTTAGAAGAAGAAAAAATAAATAATGCATCTAGAAATTAGAAAATGGTCTTATAAAAAGGGACAACCAATTTTTAAAGAGGGTCTTATAAATAGGGATTGAGGGAGTACTCTTTTGAAGACACCCTCTCTTATTGGTTAAAATTTATTGAAAACTATAAAAATCAGAAAGAATAATTAAATATGATGTGAGACCCACAAAATTGTCATTTTTAATAAAGGGTGTGTTCAGAAGAGTGTGTGAGACTGTGTTCATAGCATTTTTCATAATTTTATCTCAAAATTCATCGTTGGATTGAAAGTTATTTTCATGTAGGTCATATCTACCAAATTTTATATTAATAAAAAAATTATTTAATACATTATTCATATAGATTAAAATCGACATAATATATATTTTTTAAAATATACGTCTTTAATATATTGGATCAACCTGGTCTTGTCACAAATATTTTTTTTTATGCATTTGTCACAAATATTTTATATGTTAATTAGGTCGGGTTTGGGTTCTATTAAATGATCCTAAAAGAAATTGGGAGAGGTAGAGATAAAGATAATCTCATCCTAATTAACTTGTCCCTAAAACATTCCTACTCTCTGTACTGGTTCTTTCTCTCTATTCTCGTTCTCACTCTTTTTTCTCTCTCTCTTTTTTTTTTTTTTTCTTTTTTTGAGAGAATGTTTCCCTCTTTTTCCATTCTCTCTCAAATGATTTCTTTCAAGTTTAATGAAAATTACAAGTTCCAGATTACTAATTTTTAAACAAAAAAAGTAAACTAAATGCACCCCAAGGCTATTACCTGAAGTCAAAAGGAAAGCAATGCATACAATATGCAAGAAGGAACTTAGACCGATGATTCTGGTAGCCATTCTGCGAACGTGAACTTGTGTTCTCCCGCTTTTTGGGTTTATTTATATATATAAAATCCTTTTTGGGTTTATATATAATACGATCCTCCATAGTTAAGAAACAACTACATAGTGGTGCATTTCTTATTTAACGGTCATACATTTATTCGAAAAAAAAAAAAAAAAAACATCAACGCATATTTAAAAATTTATCCACCGCTAAACAGTAACTGCGTTTCGTGCAATTTAATTTTAAACTGCAAAGCATCTGGTGGACTAGGATCTTTTGGAGTTAAGAAACAACTCCATAGTGGTGCAGTTCTTACTTAACGGTCTTACATTTACTTGAAAAAAAAATATATATCACCACATACTTAAAAATCTATCTACGATTAAACATTAGCTGTGTTTCGTGTAGTTAATTTTTAAACTGCAGAGCATTTATAAAACATTTTTTTTTTTAAGAAAGAGACTTGTATTATTAACCAGAAGCAATGGCTTGTACATCAGACTTAAAACATGTTTTCGAAAAACATAAAAATAAGAGCTTTTTTATTATATACTTATTAGATAAGATCATGTTCGGATAAATTTTTCAACAAATATTTATAGGAGAAAACAAATAAAAAAAATAAAGAGACTCAAACTTCAAGAAATTGAAATCAATTTATGCATCTCAATTTTTTAAAAAGTTAGATGAGAAAGTTTTCATAAAAATCAAATGTATAAGTTGATTTTAACTACAGAAATTTAGTTACTTTTACTTTTTTTTTTCCTATAAATACTTATTAAGAATTTTATCCAAATAGGATCAAAGTTGTTTAATTTAGATAAAATTTGACGTAAACAATCAAAGTAATATATATATATATATATATATATATATATATATATATATATATAAAAGTGATCAGATTACACCGGTATAACTTTAAAAGAGTTACACCATTTTAATAACTTGATATAGAATGAAATTTTTATCGATCCAACCGTTGAATTATATCTACATATTACCAAGATTGTTTGCGTCAAAATTTGTCAAAATTGAACAACAATAAGAAAGTAATCAAATTATCCATATTTTAGTATATTTTGAAAAGTTTATATTACGTCAATTTTAATCTATATGAATGAGGTACCAAATAATTTTGGATTAATTTGAAATTTTATATACATGATCTATGTGAAAGGAACTTTCAATCCAACGGTGGGTTTTAAGAAAACATCATCCAGTTGAAAGTTATTGAATGATGTAATAGTTGTTTAAGTTAACCGGTGTAATTTGATCTTTTCTCATATATATATATATATATATATATATATATATATATATATATATATATATATATATATAAGGAGCATTGTTGTGAATTTTCTTCTTTGTTAGCAACGACCATCAAACTATTGTAATTAGTATTGAGAAAATCAATCTAAAATTTCAAATATTAATTCAAGTGAGTGAATTCAAGGTTGTGACTATTGATATGTGTGTGGTAATTTTTAAGGGAGGTGACTCTTGGAATTGTGAAAAGCAATTAATTGGTGCTTACTCATGAAGTCTTTAGAGAATTCACTCATCACTCTATAAATAAAAGTTATTGAGATGAGAAAAATCACCTTACTTGAAAAAAGGGTCACCACCCAAGTGAGAAGAGGTCGTGTAATGGGAATGGTTTCTCAATTTTGTCCAAAAAACTTGTAATGAAAGGATTTTCTCTAGTTTGTTCAGAAAACATGTAATGGGGAGGGGTTTTTTTTAAGTTTGTCTAAAAAACTTGTAGTCTTGTTTGAGTTAGTGAATGTTTGTTAAGATGTTTTGTGAACATAGGTAAGAGATGTCAAACCACGTTAAATTTGATTCTTTTGCTATTTTTGTTTGTGGTATTTGTGTGTTATATCTTTTGATCCTCATTGTGCGTAAAAGAGATTTTTTCCCATCAATTAGCAACAACTAGGTCTTGGTAAGTCAACACATATTATGGAAAAAAAGAAGTATAGTTTTTATTGTAAATGAAGGCTAAGGGCAAAGTCATTGCTAATGAACATTTTAAAAAAATAATTATTGTAAGTGACGACTAGTGGCACTAGTGTTTAACTTCAAGCTCCAAACCCAAAATCCCTTCCTTCCCTTTGTTGCCCATAGTTTTAATTTCAAAATTTGAGCTATAATCACTACTAAGCAATGGCTAGGCTATCACTTGCAAAACCTTTTTACCGCGAACGACCTTCCCTTTCCTTGTCATTCTCAGCTCCCTCTCCCAACAATTGCAAGTGGCAGAGATGGTGGCGACGACGCCCTTTCCCATTATCTCTTTTGTCTTTTTCTTTTCTTTCTCTTGGTTGTTGGTTGTTGATTCTTCTCCTGGTTTTGTAAGGATTTGGTGGCTTGTGGTGTTGGCGACTTACAAAGTGATGACTTTGTTGTGCGGCGATAGTGGCTTGTGGGCTAATGGCTCTATTTTGCGACGACAATGACTTGCATGTGGTCGCTCTATGGTTGGTGGCTCTAGTGGTTTGGAGAAGAGAAAGATCATCGTTGATAATAGTAATTTTTTTTTTTTTTTTGCCATGCATATTAACATCTATCTAAGTGACAGCTACGTCATTCTTATTAAACATTAATCTCTTTTAACCAACACAAACACATTAGTGTCGATTTTCTTAATGACAACCGCAGATCATGACTTTATCAACACCTACACAACCATTAGTGATGACTTTGCATGATTAGCGACAGTTTTGAGCTGTTGCTAATAATGTGTGAATTTCTTGTAGTGTTCACAAAAGCTGGTAATGTAAGAATTAGAAAATATCTTTTCACTCGCTTTCACCGGGTATAAACATTATGGTAGGAAGCAAATCAAATCATTGCACTCTAGTATTAATATCTCTTGAAAATATATCGGACCAAATTCAATATATGAATAATAAGATATTATTATGATATATAAAGAAGGGGAAAGTGATATATGGCAGGTTGTTTCGTGTGAGACATGCTTTCCAACATTTCTAATTTCCCTATGAACCGCTGAATAATCGTATGCCAAAAAACGTCTCTATACATGACTTACATTTTTAAAGGATTTGTCCATAGAAATGTGAAATGAGGTTCACACGCTGCAACAACTAGCGTTGGCCATTGGTAGTTGTTTGGTGGGAAGCTTATGCATTTAAGAGAGAAATAGTTAAGAGTTTGTTGGATGAAGGTGTCAATTGATGAATTGGATTCGGCACGCATTCCAGAGATAGACAGATTGAGAGAAAAGTCAAACAATGGATACCTCACACTTGTCACTATTCTAATCCAAATGTTTTACCTTGTGTTTGTTATTCGTACGATGATATTTGTATTTTATATTATCTCACAATATTTTTATAATATTTTAAAGCTTAAATATGATTTTAATCCTTATAAAATTAACAAATTTTGATGTTAATTCTGACTCTTTCCATCCCAAAATGAGTGTCGTATTAGAAAAAAAAAATTGTCCAAAACTGAGTGTCGCATTTGATTTTTCAATGTAATATTAATTATTTTTTACCACTAATACCCCTAATAAATGTCACTTTAGTTTTTCAATGCAATATTATAATAAGGTTAGTTCTGTAAAATTACTTCTCTTTTTCATCTATTTAATAACTTTTCTTGTTCTGTGTAAAAAAATTAGAACGACACTCATTTTGGGACGGAGGAAGTATAAAAGAAAATTTTCATGTTTTTCATTCCTTAAAAAGTTAAAATTTTATTTTTGTCCTTACTATTATTATATGACATTCATTAATTGTTTATATGTTTAGTAGAAGGTCAAATGACCATTTCAAGTAACATCCGCTAGTATCTGTAGTGTAATATCAACATGTGATACTTCCAAAAAATTTCTAGGTCCCTAAAATAAATCTTATTTATCTATCTTAAAATGAACTTTAGGATCCAAAAATAGTGATTTCAGATTTTAGAAGAATTAAAATCAAAGAAAAATGTTTTACAGAGACCAAAACTAAAATTCACTCATTTTATAAAAACTAAAAACAAATTCTTTTTATTTTAGAGAGATGAAAAATAAAGAAAAATTTTATAGGGACCAAAATTAAAACACACCTATTTTATAAGAACTAAAAACATATTTAAATCATATTTTTATTTTTTTTATCATATTATTTATTTTATTTTATATATATTTCTTTTTATTATTTTCCTATTATAATAATTATTTTGAAATGTTAAATGACAATAATATTATTCTTATTGTATTACTTTTTTCTGGTAAATTTATATTTACGCAAATTATTCAATTAATTACAATTTAGGAAGGCACTCCCCCTACTCCAAACTCATTTGCATTGAGAATCACTTACGTTGAAATACTATCTAACATGATTTTAGATAAATATTTATATATTTTATTTTATATTGAAAAATTAATTTTTAATTTAAATTTGATTTTGAACTAATATAATTTTAAATAATTTTTACATTAAATAAAAAAATTATTCTAAATTTTATTATTAACTTGTTTTAAAATAAAAATATTCAAATATAATAAATTATATCATTTCAAAATCAATTTTAAATAAAATCTATTTGAAGAGGGTGTTTAGGTGGGTTGTTTATTTGTAATCTTTATTAAAGTTGACTATACTATTACTGTGCTGTACTGTTAATCTTATGTCCAAGCACTCTTGTATCTTAAATTTTTGCACATCTTATGCTTAAGTCCATCAATAATTTTTTTATTTATATATATATAAATAAATAATGTTAGGAACATTTTACCTAACACTCTCTTTATAATATTCTTTGTATCATTGATTGGAATTTATTGAAAATCGTCAATTTTAATGGGTCATGCATCTAAATCTAAGAGAAGGAATCATTAAATGTAAATGAAACCATTAAATGTAAATGAAACCCACCAAAATCAATGATTTTCAATAAATTTCAATCAATAGTATAAAAAAATGTTAGAGAAAGTGCTGATAATATTCTTCGGAAAAAACCTTGACAAATACTACTTCTGGTCCTAATTATAAGCAATAAAGTGACTTTTTCTTTGGTCCTAATTATAAGCAACAATCACTAGTTTTTAAAGTAAATTTCTTTTGTACCCTTACTTTATTGTTTACTCTATTTCCTATACACTATGACAACCACTTAAAGTAAAGGGTGTTTTTGGAATAAAAATTGAACTTTTAGTAGAATTAATTAAAAAAAGCTGTAATAATTATTTTCTTTGGTATTGATGATTTGTTCTATGTTGTTTATAATTAGGACTAGAGGTAGTACCTTGGTTACCTTTTAGCATATAAAGTGAGAAAATAAGATTTTTACTATATTGTGGAGAAACTCCATTCAAGGGTTACTAGGTGGAAAGGTACCTTGCTTATACCCCCTGCAAATATTTTTGGCCCCTAGTGGTATTTATATTTAAATCTATTGATGCAATCGTCCAATCCTTCTTATGGGGAAAACAATAGGGACAAAGACATGGGTTCCATGTAGTAAGTCGGGATAAGGTGTCTTGTCCCAAACATTTGCGGGGTTTAGGAATCTACCAAGCCAGACTCTCTAATATATATTGCTTTACTTGGAAATTAAAACTGCTTTGATGTCTCACTAACAAGTTGGTCGGTCAATGGAGATGATCCATCTACAATGCAAAGGAAGTTCTAAAGAAATGGTTTCTTATTAAACTCGAAGACCGAGTCTCTTTCTAGTTCGATAAATGGTTTGAGGATGGTCTCTTTGCAAGCATGTTCCCATCATGGATACTTAAGACTCCTAGTTGAAAGTTTTAGACTTGCGTGAAAATAATACTACTTGGCAATTTCAAAAACTTGTTACTATGTAGCTTTTTTCTTCCTAATAATTGATGCTACGTACAGAGACAATACCTATTCTAATGATAGTCGTAGTGATGAGGTGGTTTGGTTTCATGAAACTAGTGGTATTTATACAAAACATCCTAAGACCATGCGTTGTATTCATCCTAAGATTGTAGCTAATCTTCAAATAGATCATGCGGGTTGGATTTTTTTTTTACACCCAATTAGAATTAGATTGGATAATGAATTTATGAGTTTTAAACTCGATGAACCCGACCCAACTACATAATAAATATTTATACGAAAATAAAAATAATACTAAATGTCTAATTCTATGTGTCACATGTGAAATTGTTAGTTAAAAAATAATGTTAATTGTTTAATTTTATCTTTTATGAATACTAACTGTGAGTTACAAAACAATTACTCCATACAGACCAAAATTCTTGATTGATGTTTCATTTTCTTATTTTTGTTCCAAAACTCTTGATGTTTTATAGATTCCAAATCTTATTAATTATTTTCTTTCACATACTCCTATTTAAAAATATGCTTTTTAAAAATATGTTTTTCTTGAAAATTTTGGTTTTAAGGGGTTGTATTCTTTTGTTCATGAGTAATATGTATTTGGAAAAATCTTTGACGTCTACATGTCTTGTGACCATCAACAATTGAATATTGGGACTTTTTTTTAGAAGGAATAACGATTTCATTGGTATTATCTTACTCAATTGGTTTTTTATTCATTGTAATTCATTGCCACTTCTGGTATCGTTCAATAGAATACTTTCTTTGCTGATAAAAAAAAAAATGTGATTGCCTTGTCGAAGACTTCAACCACTGCTTAATTTCTAGAATGTGCGAAGGCTTAGAGGATTTGGGAAATGTCGGGTTTTACATTAAATTTGGATTTCTTTTAAGGGAATTTCCAACCAGCTGGCTTCCCATGCATGCTGAAGTCGGTTATTATTGTCTTTTTCAGTTGACTTAAGCTGTATGGAGATAGTGTAATATTTAATTGTTTTCCAATGATTAATAGTTTGAATGATGGCATATTATGAGCAACATTTCTCAAACACAAGATTTAAATTGCAGTCACAGTTGAATTTTCATCATGATTTTTTATATATAGAATATGAACCCTCCTAAACAGAACCTTGTTTGCGGGGAAAAGACCCCATCAACCTTTTATACACTTTGAATGTTGATGGACCTTCTATGTGTGGTGGTGAACTAATTTGATCAAAAGAAGGAAATTGGCTTTATGAGTTTTCTAGGTACGTCGGTGTCACAACGAACTTGTCGATAACTCGTTGGAAGCCATTCGTTTGGTAATTGGTTCATAGTATTAGTTCATACAATAATTTACATAAATATGATTATCATATTCATGAGGCTAAAAAGCTGCTTTGCTGAGGACTGAAATGTAAGAATTTTTCATGTTTTGAGAAAAGGAAACCAATGTGCTGCGATAGGCAATTGACAAATTTATGTTTTGTTAGAAAGGTTAGTCTTTCTTTTTTACTTTCATGATTTTGTAATTTTTAATAAATTTTGACTGATAAAGTATATGTTAAAAAAAAATATGTTAAAAAGTGTATTGTTATCACCCTCTTTGGAAAATAAGGCTAGAAGCCTATTTTATGAAATAAAACATGTTATTAGTTTAGCGTGCATTTATATCCTTAAGCATCGATAAGTTAAGCTTATAAGAAATTCAGGGTGTAATAAAAAATAAAAACAAAAATTTTATGAAATAAAACATGTTATTAGTTTAGCGTGCATTTATATCCTTAAGCATCGATAAGTTAAGCTTATAATTATAAGAAATTCAGGGTGTAATAAAAATTAAAAAAATAAAATTATATATATATATATATATATATATATATATATATATATATATATATATGAATTTAATGGTGATGCAATGACAGTGTAAAACTGTTTTACATGGTCATCAAATCACATATCATTGTTGGTATAATTTTTAAAATAATTTTTTAAAATTCAACAAACTTACCATACATGGTGGATTGTAATTAAATGACAATGTAAAACTTTTTACATTGTTAGTGCATAGTCCTCTCTCTCTCTCTATAATATATATATATATATATATATATATATATATAAAGAAATATTCAGGGTACAAAAGTTATTTATTTTTGGTACACACAAAATGAGAAATTAATGACCAAATCAATATCTAAAGTTTTGGGCGGCATACACATTAATATGGTAGAAAATAAAAGTATATATACAAATCTCTAGTTGTTTTTTGACAAGAATACAAATCTCTAGTTAGAACTTAGAAAGGAGACTTTACTTTTTAGACCGAATATGTATATGTAATAGAAGAGGAAAAAAAATTCATTTGTGATTTTTCATAAATTTTAATTAATAATTAAGAACGTGTTAAAAGAAGTGTTACTAATATTTTTTTTCAAAATCATTTTTATGTAGAGATGGAAATATAATAATGCTATACAACATTATTGTATTTTAAATTAAAGCCGTTTCTAGAAACTTATTTTATGATCAATAAAACATGTTTATTTCAAGTAAAGTCTAGCGTGCATTTATATCCTTAAGCATTGATGAGTTTAGGCTTACAAGAAGATTAAGGGTTGTTTGGTCTTTAAAAGTAATTGTAAAACTTTTAATAGTAAAAATAACAATAAAAACAGTGAAACATTTTATAATTATATTTTAAAAAATAAAATAAAAACAAATCATTTTCCCCAATCAAATAGACACAAAATTTAACGAGTTTAAATTTTATATTGTCACTTTATAAAATTATACACTGTTAATCATTTTTTTTTTTATACCCATGACATTGATGCGGAGTATTCACCAGTTTCGCTGATGACTAATCTTCGCCAGAAAACTCGTCTAGCCACCTTTAGTAGGATCTCTCGGACCAACGATTTGTTGGTACCGTTAATCAATTATAAATTATCATACTATAATTTTTAAAGAATTTATTTATTATAAAAATCAACAATATTATGATAAGTAGTAAATTATGATTGGGTGGTAGTTTAAAAACTTTTAAACCGTCAATGTATTTAAATTAATGCATAAATTAAGGAATTAATTACTAAATCAATATCTAAACTTTTGGGCGATATATACACATTAATATAGGAAAAAGAAAAGGATATGTGCAAATCTCTAATTAGAAAGGACGCTTTACTTTTTAGACAAAAGTGTAAAGGATGAGGACAAGAAAACTTACATATAAAAAAAAGACAGAAAGCAAGCTTCATAGATACATTATGTTTATAGCTCACCAATTACCAACATACGGTTTTGACCGAAACAACGGTGGTCTTACCAATCTCACATGCATGCATATAGTATTTGCCTTTCTATACCAAGTTTACTTGCTAGTTTATTCAATGACTAATATATAAGAAATGGGAAAGCAGTGGCACACGGTGGAATTAATATACCTGTGTGAAAACAAAAACAAAACACCCCCCATATAATAAGAAGAAGAGGCGCTGTTTTCCCGGTTGGCAAATTGAATGCCACTGCATGTTCACAATTAAAAGTTCGTTGGGGTAGTTGTATCCACTAACCAACTCCACATCCTTTAAAACCTTCCCATCTTCCACAATTTTGCAACCCAATTCACATTCACATTTCTCCATCTCCCTTTTCATTTCCTTCTAAGCCCAACACAAACTTTATGTATTTTCCCATTCATCATAATCCATAACCAAATTAAACTTTCTTACTAGCTAGCTAATTCTCTATTAATACTATATATTTCTTTATTTTCATATATATATCCTTTGGGTATTAATTGTACTATTATCCCTTGCTTACTTTATACAAATTATTAACTTAATAAGCCTACCTAGCAAGCTCATTATATAGTATACTAGTTGCTTGATGATGGGAGATCAGAAGAATGAAAACCTTGATTCAGGAACCGTTAGTGTTGAACCATCAGCACAAGAGAAAAGAAGGAAGAAACTCCCCAACTTTCTGGTATCAGTGAGACTCAAGTACGTGAAGCTTGGATACCATTACGTAATCTCCAATGCCATGTACCTTGTGCTCATACCCCTTCTAGGCATAGCTTCAGCTCATCTATCAACCCTCTCCATCAAGGACTTTGTCCAACTATGGGAGAATCTCAAGTTCAACCTAGTCTCGGTGACCGTATGTTCGAGCCTGATGGTGTTCCTGGGCACCCTCTACTTCATGACCCGTCCGAGGGGGGTGTACTTAGTGGATTTCGCGTGCTACAAGCCGCACGCGGATTGCACGTGCACGAGGGAGACTTTCGTGGAGAGGTCTGGGCTCACAGGGTCGTTCTCGGAGGAGAACCTGTCGTTTCAGAAGAAGATCATTGAGAGGTCTGGGTTGGGGCAAAAGACGTATCTGCCCCCTGCGATCTTGAGTCTGCCGCCGAAGCCGTGCATGGCTGCGGCCAGGAAGGAGGCTGAGGAGGTCATGTTTGGAGCCATTGACCAGCTGCTGGCTAAGACTGGGGTCAAGGCTAAGGATATTGGGATCCTGGTGGTGAATTGCAGCTTGTTCAATCCCACTCCTTCACTCTCTGCCATGATTGTCAATCACTACAAGCTTAGAGGGAATATCCTCAGTTATAATCTTGGTGGCATGGGTTGCAGTGCTGGCCTCATCTCCATTGACCTTGCCAAGCAGCTCCTCCAGGTTTCTCTTTTATAATAATATATAATACATGTCATGTGAACATAATAATCCTGAAAAATGTAATAATTTTTTTATCAGTGCCTGTACATAACACATTTGATGTTTTCCATATAGATAATTTTACCTCAAAATCACATTTCATCCAGAATTTATGTTTAAATTTCACATGACATCATCAAGGTTAAATGTGTGGAGCCCTTAAAAAATTCTCACGCACGATGCATTCCATATAAATTTTAATTTTGAACATTGAAATATGAATTAATAATTTATTTTTATAATTGTCATTTATGATAATAAGAATATATAGTATGTTATGCATATGAAATTTACATTCCTTTTGGAGTAATTAATTAGTATATGACATCAATTCCCAGCTAGCTAGTATGTAATTTATTACGTTTGCTTCTGCTTCCTGGCGAGGACATTGTGCATGCCATTGCCACCCACGGGGAATGGAGCCCAATTTTATAGCATGTCTTTAATTATACTGAGACACTTTATGATGGCGAGTGAATAACAGCTCCATATATATTCACGGTACAGGTTGTTGGCAGTTTTGTTAGGTTAGCCAACCTAATCAATACCCTCCCAAAGATATGGACCCTTTTCTTTTATTTCTCCATCTCTTACAGGTTACCTAGTTAGGGAAACCAAGTTGTTGAACTTAATCACTCATGACCTTAATATGGCATGACATCTAATCCATTTATATACATAATTATATCCTCGTTCATAATCTATAATAATAATTGGATCAAATTAAGGTTTTCCATTGATAGTATTGTGCATATATCTCATTTGATTCTTATATTAAGAGCTAAGGTAACCAGGTATATATTCGTGAGTAAATAATCTATATACTGATATTATAAAAGAGTTTTACATCATCGTCCAATCACAAATCATCATGTATAGTAAGTTTATTGATTTTTATAATAATTATTTTAAAAATCATATCAATAATAATTAATTTTTTGTTAGTTAACAATGTAAATTTTTTTTACAGTTTCAGTGTGAATTAAAGTCTATATTCATTCACTATTAAGATATATTGTGATAAATTATACAATACAGGTCCATCCCAACTCGTATGCCTTGGTAGTGAGCATGGAGAACATCACTCTGAACTGGTATTTTGGCAACAACCGGTCAATGCTAGTCTCAAATTGTCTCTTTAGAATGGGAGGAGCAGCAATCCTCCTCTCCAACCGCTCCGCCGACCGCCGCCACGCCAAATACCAATTAGTCCACACAGTGCGCACTCACAAAGGAGCAGAAGACAAGTCCTACGGCTGTGTCTTCCAAGAAGAAGATGAGACAAAGAGAATTGGTGTGGCACTCTCAAAGGACCTAATGGCTGTGGCAGGAGAGGCCCTCAAGACCAACATCACAACACTAGGGCCACTAGTCCTTCCCATGTCAGAGCAGCTTCTTTTTTTTGCCACCTTGGTGGCTAGGAAAGTGTTCAAGATGAAGATAAAGCCATACATCCCAGATTTCAAGTTGGCCTTTGAGCACTTTTGCATCCATGCTGGAGGGAGGGCAGTGTTGGATGAGTTGGAGAAGAACCTTGACCTCACTGATTGGCACATGGAGCCCTCAAGGATGACACTGTACAGGTTTGGAAACACTTCTAGCAGCTCCTTGTGGTATGAATTGGCCTACACTGAAGCCAAGGGGAGGATCAAGAAGGGTGACAGGACTTGGCAGATTGCATTTGGGTCAGGGTTTAAGTGCAACAGTGCTGTGTGGAGGGCCTTGAGGACCATCAATCCTGCTAAGGAGAAGAATCCTTGGATGGATGAGATTCATGAGTTTCCTGTTCATGTCCCTAAAGTGGCACCAATTGCTTCTTCCTAAATTAAGGAGGGTATTTTTTTTCTTTTTCTTTTTTTAGTATGATTCTAAGGGAAGGGGTCTAAATTAAGGAAACTTGTTTACAGTGACTCTCAGAAGATGTGCAAAAATAGAAGGGAAAATTACTACTCCATGTAGCTTTGCCAGTTTCTTTTGCTCTTAATTGTAATAGTGTGTTAAAGTTAAAAGAGTGTGCATATAGTTATTCGACGAGGCTAGCATGCACCACTAACTCATGTGTTGTATGGTGCAATATTATTAATAACCGTTGGATTCATCTATGGTGCATCTTTTTATCATGGAATCTCTGCATCTGATCTAGACTCCTTTCTCAGTCCTCCCTTCCCGGTGCTGCTGTCCACCGTGCAATGTTGCCGTAGATGATTTCCGACGGCAGTGCTATTTTCCCCCCCTCTTTTGCTCTTCTTCTTCCCTTCCCTTTTCTGCTGGGTCCGATTTCTGATTCCATGAACCCCACCTTGTAACCTTCGCCTTCGCTGCGTTGAAACCCATCCCTGTTGGACCTTCCCCATCGCATGCCACCGTCACACACATGACCATGGCGTCACTCCGCACCCACCTCCCTCGTGTTGTTTTGTTTTGTTTTTAACGCACAATAGATGTTCTCTTTTCTATGTTTGATTTTGATTTTCTGATTTCTGATTTCTGATTTAGGTCCACGCTCAAAAGGGATTTTTCGATTTAGGATAGTGGTGGCGATGTGAGTCACTGCCATTGTTAGGACCGAGCAAGAAAGAGGAAACAGAAAAGCGAGCAGAGAGGAACGGCGTCGCTGCATACAGTGAACAAGAATCACCACAACAATGCTTTACATTAGTTACGATGATTCACCGTCAAGTTCGATGTGGTGCTTGCGACGCGCGGGGTAGGGGCGTCGGGTGCACGGTGGCAGTAGGCGTTGAGGAGGAAACCTACAGGTGATAGTTGGAAGAGGAATAATCTACTGTGGTGGGTATACGATATAACTATGCATATATATGAATCCAACGGTTATTAATAATGTTGCACCATACAACACATGAGTAAGTTGTGCTAGCTAGCCTCCGTCATAGTTAATTCCCCTATTGAACATTTATGATTTATTTCATTATTTTCCAATAAATATATCAATTGACCATCAATTTTTTTCTACAAATGGAAAGTTGGGAATTGATAAGGTTTGATTAAAATTAAGATAATGTTGGATTTGGAATTGATTGCTATTGGCTGGCTATAGCTAATGCGAATCTACCAAATTAAATAAGTCGAGCCAAACAACAGCCTCTGTCTAATATGTCGATGAATCTCAATTGGCATAACGAATGGAACCTGGTATGCATTCTCATACATGGATAATTTGAAATGTATGGAAATTTAATTATTTTAATTGAGTTTTTTTTTCATTTTTAAAATATTTTATCTGGATTAAGTAATTTAAATTCTATGTTTTATTTTTTAATAAAATAATTTAATTTCCATTCAATGTAAAATTTTATCTTTAAATACTTGGGAAATGTTAATTTTGTTGGGTCGCACTTTTAAATCAAAAGAGAAAATCATTGAATAAGAAGTTGGACATACCAAAATTGGTGATTTCCAACTAATTTCTACCAATTACAAAAAAGAAAGTGTTAGACAGAGAATGTCGGAGAGAATGTCGCTAGCATTCTTCAAAATACTTTATTTAAAAAATTGATATTTCAATTTAAAATCATACAAAAAATAAACATTAACAAATTTAATAATAAAGAATTAAATAGTAGTTTAAAAGTTATAAAACTTTACACAAGAATTATATGATTAATTAAAGGCTTAAATATATTTTTAGTCCCTCAAATTTAGGTGTATGTCTGTTTTAGTCCCCAAATTAAAATATGCATTTTTTTAGTCCGTCAAATTTGTGAAATATTTTTTTAGTGCCTCCTGTGGTCAAAAACTGCCACAAATTGTGCATCCAAACCGCTAAAAAATTGCCAGGGGACTAAAAAAACATTTCGTTGAGGGACTAAAAATGCAAGTTTTAATTTGATGGACTAAAAAAGATAGTTCTCAACTTTGAGGGACCAAAAACATGTTTAAACCTTACTTAAATTACTTTTCATAGATAATAAGTACAAAATCAAATATCCAGGCTATTTTGTGTGTACAATGACAACAATGAGGTTTGAAGTTAAAATTTCATGCAAACTACTCAAATCATCCACCACTAAACCAACCCTAGTAAATTATATTAAGGGTGTGTTTGAGATTTATAGGGAGCATGGACACATATGGTGGTTCGAAACTACCTAATATTTTCTCAAGAGAGGGGGAGAGAAATAAAAGTATGAAAGAGATGAAGCAAAAGAGAAAAATGAGAGGGAGAAAAGGGAAGGCACACAAAGGAGTTGGGGGGGGGGGGGGGGGGGGGGGGGCTAGGTGAAGAGAAAAAGAAAGGTGCAATGGGGATGTCAAATATGTCAACTCAACCCAATCAAACTATCCTTAACCTGCCAAAAAATGGACTAGATTAAGTTAGACTCATTTTAAGATTGGGTTGAAAACCTCAACCCAACTTAACCTGTGGTGGGTTGTGAGTTAAGTTAGGTTGATCACCAAACTTTCTAAAAAATAAAACAAAGGAAAAAAAAAGTTATAAAAAATGAATAACTTATAAGCTAACCTACCAAATAAATAAATATAAATAATTTAAACATAATATCACAATTACAAGAATATTGTCTTACTAAATTGTCTTAGGACAAATTCTTTTCAGAAACTACCATAAGTTAAATAAATCTAGAATAAAGCAACAAAATAACATGAAATCAATAATACTTCATAAAATATTATGTCCAATAAAACAATAATTAACTAATCAATCTAAAAAAAATCTAATAAAAGAACACCATCTTGATGGGTCAACCCAACTCAATTCACTTTTTGACCCATTGGATTGACAAATTATGTAGGTTGAATCATCCAACCCAACTCAACTTAACCCTTTTGGTGGGTTAAACGGATTGAACCATCCAGTTCAACCCACTTTAATTAATATCCCCTTGTATGCACTAAAAATTTCAAATGAGATAATTCACTTTGAGAACATAAAAGGAAAAAAGAATTTTTGAATTCTTTGGCTTTATACATTATTTGAAACCTCTTCATCATTTCACTTTTAAAAAAAACACTAAATTCACATTATTTTAAGAATTATTTATATATTTTATTTTAAAATTTAAAATTAAACTTTCCTCTCTACATTTTCCCTCCAAACACAATGTAAATTAAAGTGATGATTAGGATACTAAAAATTTGCAATAGAAAGTAAACACAAAATTAACCAGTAGTGCCTGTGTATATAGGTTCATAAATTCCAAGTTTGGTTCATATTAAGGTCCTCACGTTAGAAACTTTTTTATTGTTTGTATCATAAAAGATAACAGTTTTTTTTCTTTTTCTGCTTAACCCAAGTTCATGTAGCATGCTTCGATTTAAGTCTGGACAGTTCATACCACTATTTATCAAAATGAAAGGCGATTATGTAAAATAATTGTATATTTAGTTGTTTCTGGCTAACCAAAATTATTTTTGCTCCTTCAAGGTACTTAAAAGTAATAAATGGAGCTTTTCTTTTCTGCTTGGTTGATAAATTCATTAGTTTTATCACAAACTCACTTTTAAAATATAAAATATTTTTAGTATACTATTTTAAGTAAAATCAAGTTTAAGTTAATCTAATATTAATTTTACAAAGTCTAATACAAACTAACTAAGAGTGACCACCTCAATCCTTCGTGATGCAGCGTGCATAAATCATAAAACTGTGAAGTATAGCGTTCGCTCGTATTCATGAATTATAATAATCTAGCTAGAGTTTGATTTAATCTATATGTCCTGCAATTTAAGTCCAACGTTTCATGTTTATATAATTATATTCATAATTTTCAGGGATGGACCTACGTATGCTTTAAGGGGGGAAATGCCCCTCCCCCTAAAACCTTTATTTTCTTATATTTTATATGTAATATTTTTGGTTCAATCGCTTTTTTTTGACTTGCTCAGATTCTGTTACTTGACTATACTCCTCGTTTTGCAGGACTGCTATTAATTTCTTTAGCTGTCATTATATTCTTTCTTTTCACTAAAATATCACTTCTTCAATGGTATCACATTTATTCATTTCAATTAAAAAATCTAACTCCGTCACTAATAATTATTATTTTATTATAAGACAAATACATGGCGCATAGCGAACAAGCACCACCCATGAAATACTATCACGTAGCGGACATTGATTTTTAATAATGGAGTTGGTTCATGACGAAGTACAACCATATATGTTATAAAAAAAATAAAAATAAAAAAGAAGTACAACCATATATGTCACATACTGATTAAGGGGGATTTAGCTCAGTTGGTTGAGCAAAAATGTGTTAGTTATTGTAAATTTTATGATAATTGCCTTTGATTCTTACAAATAAAAAAAGAAGTATATGACACATATTGAACTAGTGTCACCGCTTATTTAACATGCAAAATAAAATACTTATTTTGTAACCAAAATCACTTCAAATAATTTTTTTTTTTAAGATTTGCATTATAACGACATTGATTAAAAGGGCATTTAATGTTATATTAAATAATTTTAATTATTTAAAAAGACATACCAAATAGTTGTTATATTTTTTTTATTATAATAAATATATTTTTTAATAAATACTTTTTTTTTTAACCAATGCCCTTGATCTTCATCATTTTTTATCACCCCCGCAATTTATTTTTTAAAAATGTCCTACATTTGGTCAAAAGGGGCAGGATACCTGCATTATTCTCTTTTTACCAAAATTGAACGGTTAAGATTATTGATTAGATACTGTTTTTAGGAAGAATATTGATTAGATACTTGTATAGGTGGTCAGTTGAATAAAATGTAGAAAATGATGGGTGGACACCCATATCCTACTTGACACCTACAGAGATAAAGTGAGAAGAAATGATGTGTTAAATTAGTGTTTGAAACGGAGGGATGTCCATATATCATTATTCAAAAACAGTTGAAGAGGTTTGCAGATAAATTATCATGTCTGAATGAGTTGCTCTAAGAAAAACTTAAATCCTTCATGCGACAAAGGCAAACGCTTATGGCTTAGGCAAAGAAATGGCAAAATTTCTGAGTAAACATGAGAATACAACACATGGAAAACATATGGATTTGTTAAATTAAATGCCAGCATTGTTTGTCGATAAATGAGAGGGAAGCAAGTAGAAGAAAGGGTAATTTTGAAGATGGTTGTGGGAAAAAGATTCTTAGCATATATGCATATGAAGCAAACCTTATCACTTGGTTGGTGTTTAATATTGATTGTTGAATGAATTTTTTCAGTTCTGTTGATGTTAAATATATTGCGGTGAATGTGTTAGATTCAAATGTGGTTAATGCAAAGATGAGTATTAATGAATGTGTCGGGGATGTGTTGATCATGTAAGGTTTCAGTAAGAGATAAGATCCGTTGTTGTGAAGCAAATAATTGGTGTTGTTTTGTTTATTTGGAAAATTAGCATAGAAGATATCAATGACATGCTTGTGAGACAGATACTATTAATGGAAGAGTCTAAAAATTTGGAACCTTGTTCATTTCATTACGACTTTGATCCCATACTTGAAACGAATTTCAACCAATCTAAAACTGTTACTGTGTGTTGAAAAACAAGTGATTGATTCAATATTTATTCAACAATATTATCGAAGAAATAACCAGCAAGGCTGAAAGTGACATAACAGCCACGAAGGAGAGCAGGAGACACTTGGAGTCGGTGACTAATAGGAACTTGTGCTGCTATATATGGGGGTAAACAAAACTCACTATGGAATTCTTGTTAGATTTCCTTCACCTTCGTGGTAGAACTTCTTTTTTCTTGAAATTGAATAATGCACTATATGATATTTGGTAAATCCCATGAGCAATAATTTAACAGTTTAATAGAATTGGGTTTTAAATTTTGTCCTAATAACCGATTAGATATGAACCTAGCAAAGCACGTGTTCATATTGAATACCTATAACTTGTCCCCCCATGATGTGTGTGTGTGTGTGTGTGTATGAGAGAGAGAGAGAGAGAGAGAGAGAGACCATTTCCTCATTCTACGAATTGAGCATTTCCCTTCTATAGGTGCTACAACACTTTCCAACCATACATCTAGGAAATGAAGTTTCTAATCTTCACATCGTCTAAAATAGAAGAATAATTCTAAAATTATCATCATACAACGGGAGTACATGACAACTTAAATACACTCGAGGTATTATACAATCCTAGACAGAAGACATGTACATTTTGAATCTTCAAATGAACCAGTCATCCAAAAGCTATCCAAGTTGCAAAACTATATATAGCACTGACCACTAATCAAAGTCACTTCACAGTTTGATGTTTACATACCCCATATGCCACGAGCCGCTGCCACTTTGTTATTTGGTCTAGATGTTAGTTCATACAATATCCTTGCAAATGTATCAGAATATCTGCCATCAGTGAAAAGTATCTCTGCAAAAGCATTCTCATAGGCTAGCAGCAAACTTCTGTTTTGCGGCTCAGAAACGAGACTCTCCAATATCATGGCAGCTTTCCGGCAAACTTCTGGAACCGGATGTGGCATCTTTATCACTTTAAGCAATCGATCAATAGCCCTGTGTTTCAGGAAATTTGACTAGTGTTATTTAAAGAAAATTACTGTCGTAATTTTACCATTTCACAGAACCAAAAATATGCTAAATATTTAAAAAAATGGAATAAGGGGATCACCATCTCTCGTTAGCAATCTTCAACCGGCAATCCATATTAACTTCAGCAAGGTTATAGAGTGCACCTATAGCAGCTGCCTGTGCATCTAATGCTGGCATGCTGATGAGATCAATTAAGCGCTTGTGTATCTGCAGTAATAAACAAGGGATGATTATATTTTCTTGGAGCATGCAACAAATTAATAAACACATAATATAAAGTTTAACCTGTGGAAAAAATGGAAGCAAGAAAGGTTCATTGTCAGGATTAATGATCAAACGCCCAAGTAAATTCAGCAGCAGCACAATGCCAGGCTTTGACTGCAGATTCCAACATCCCCATGATGGCCTGAACTGCACGTTTTTCTCTGTAAGTGATAAAACAACTTATCAATCAGTAACAGAATTATAATAGCATGCAAAAAAGAACATTCAAGATAGATCAATCACTTACGTTATTTTAATAAATGATGGCTTGGATGAGCTAAATATTCGAAGATCTAGAAGTGGAGCTAAGTTAACAATTGTCTCAAGGGCATTTGTGACAAGTTCCTCATCCTCTATCAACATCAACATTATGAACATTTTAGAGACAATTTATAACAAAACAATGTACAAACTCTTACAATGATGGGGCAACACATAATTGGATGATACTAATAAAATAAAAATAAAATTATTCACATTTTTTGGGAGTTTCTGGAAACCTACAAAAAAAACAGATATTTTGACAACGGGGCAGCTTTTAAAATGTAAGATGTTTGATAAATACATAAAAACAGAATTTGACATAAAAATGGTTCTTAAAAAAAGTCTAATTCAAAGGTTTGATTTTTTTACGAGGAATGGGAATGGTAGTATATATGTTACAAGGATACTATCCCATCCCGTTGAACTCCTGAACACCAAACCAACCAATGAGTTTGGCTCAGTTTTCAGGCAAGTGGATTAGCCCATGTTTCAGAAAAAGACAAAAAGGTTCCAAAAGTTACAAAGGGAGATGGTGGAAATAATGTTTTTTATAAACAAAAACCAATAAATGTACCAAATATAAATATAAGTAATAATTATTTCCCAAATTTAAAACCATAAGCAGGCATAAGATAACAGAAAGCTCACACTGGACATATCATAAATGACTGTTAACCATATACAAGCCCACCAACAATTATTAATTGCATATTCTATATAAATTTTAATCTGCACAGATTTGAACTTCTAGCATTTAATAACCAAACAAAAAAAATAAAAATAAAATAAAATAAAAGCACTCATACTAAATAGGTTCATCAGCAATTCAGCATGTAAGTAGTGCAGAGAAGAGAAACATTTTATCTTGCAGAAAATATTCTCATATATTATGTCTACTTCCTAGTTGTCCCGAAAGAAAAGCTAAGTAACTAAACAAGATCCTATTTACATTAGCCATGACATTGTAAATTCCATACATGCTGTATCATGACAGATATGAAACAATAACAAAATGAATTTGTTGACTATGCCGTCAATATCATATTCACCCAAATCAGGGTATAAGAATTTTCTAAATAATACTATAAATCAATGAAAAAAAGATGGTACAACACGAACACTGGTCCCTATAAATTTTCTTAGGTATAATTCTTTGTAGTTTCATACAATTAAGGTTTTGGTGCATCAAGGACCAATATCTTAATAATATACTACAGGTACCTGTCCATCATGGAATATAAGGATCATTTACTTTTGATGAAATAAAATCTAGAGGGGCTAAAGCCGAAATTACTGAAAAAATATAAGAACTGATACTTAATGGTAGGGACAAAAAACCAAAAAAAATAAAAAATATAGGAACTAAAACCAAAATTATTCATACAATTAAGGTTTTGGTGCATCAAGGACCAATATCTTAATAATATACTACAGGTACCTGTCCATCATGGAATATAAGGATCATTTACTTTTGATGAAATAAAATCTAGAGGGGCTAAAGCCGAAATTACTGAAAAAATATAAGAACTGATACTTAATGGTAGGGACAAAAAACCAAAAAAAATAAAAAATATAGGAACTAAAACCAAAATTATAAGGACCAAAAACCATATATGTGGGGTCTAAAAATATACATTAAACCAAAAAAGATTATAGCTTATAACATGTAGGTATTCTCACCCACAAGATGATCTTCTATGCATTGGAAGGCAGTTTCCAAACAATGACGATGTTGGGCCATTATAACTTCATTATCTGGCATGAAAGAGAAGTTCCTGATGATATTTGAAGCACCAACAGCACATTGCTGTTTTTCTGCTCGTCCTTCATCATCTAAATTAAATAGACTATCTTCATCAAGCCACAACTCTGAAAAACGAGATTTTGTCACGCCATTATGCTGTGTTGATTCTATACCAGCGGAGCCAGATCCTACACTGCACAAAGAGCATCATCCTACAATGAGATTCATTCTTTCATACCCCCCATCCCCAAAAAAGAAAACAAATAATCCATTGAAAATTGAAAACTCAAAAACAATGATATTCAAGAAGAACAAATTTACCCAGGGCGGTGATGAGTACCAGTTGAGCCCAATGCCTGATATTCACTCCCAAATCCAGTTACAACAGAATTTGCACCTAATGTCCTGACCCTCGTTGACTTAGCCAATTCCTTCGGGAGTGCTATATCACGCCAATCATCTATCTGTTTCAAATTACAACAAGACGTATAATATTAAAAAGGGGGGTTATAATTTCAGCAACAAATACAGGGAGAACATCAACAAATCTTCTTTGAACATTTTTATAAAAGTGTAAAACAAGGTTGGTGCCACATACAACTTGTAGGAGTGCATCAAGCAAGCCAGGAATTTTCGCAAGGGGAGTTGCATCCTTGCGCATGTCATCCTTTTCTTTAAAGGAGAGAAGTGTAAGAGTGTTCAACGCCCAGGTCAGCTCACTCTTCAGACCACTTTGAAGAGCCAAAACAATTCTTTTGTTGTTCTGATCTGCAAAAGAAGAAAAAACAAAAATAAAATTTCAAAAAAAAAAAAAAAAACAGACAAGTCATTGCATACAACATGCTGCCAGAGACTTAAAAAACCAATATTGTCCTTACATAGCATACATAACATACCCTAGCCACAAAGGCACCCCTCCAAAGAGAAATTGCATTGTTCTATGATTATGAATCAATAATAGTTCCCAGGTCTTTTGTAACATCAAATTAAGTGGTTCATCGACTAATTAACAATAAACAATTTGCTTCTTAAAATTCACAAGTGGTCTTTTGCTGCCAGTGCTTGTGTGTGTTGTGTAAATTCTGGCCCTTTCAAACAAAATGTCATTTTGAAAGAGGAAATTGAGACCCAATGAAGAGTATAAAGAATTTCAAAAGTCATTAGAATGGAATGAGAAGAAGCTGTGAACTTACCGGCAAAGGAGTTGTGAACGTGAAGGGAAGGACCGAGCAGGGTTGACGGAGCCGCCAAATCGGCGGCGGAAGCGGCGGCGGAGGCACTGTTGTTACCGCTGCCGAAGGGACGGCCTCTCTTCGCCGGTGGCGCCGCCCCTCCTCCGGCGGCTCCACCGGACTTGCCCTGCTCTCTCTTCTGCATCTCTCTCTCTCTATCTCTAGGGATTTTCGAGTTCGCGATGCGATTTTGATTTGTTTGGGATCTTAGTTGGGCTTCTTCTTGGACTAGATAGGCCCAAGTAATTTTGCTAACATTTTTGTGGCCCCAGAAATAAAGGGCTGGGAGCAAAACTATACAAACGGATTATTAAAATGGAGTTATTTTCAAATACGTATATTTTATTAAAATTGAGTTATTTTTACCAATATTTTCAGCTTAAATATATTTTTAATCCTCTCAAATTTGAGATCTATTTTTTTAGTCCCCAAAAAATTAAATTTATATTTTTTAGTCCCTCAAATTCGCAAAATACTTTTTTTAGTTCTTCCTAATTGATTTTTTATTGTTTAGATGCATAATTTGTAGTAGTTTTTGATCGCAGAAAGAACTAAAAAAATGTATTTCGTGAATTTAAGAAACTAAAAAAATTAATTTTTTAGGAAACTAAAAAAGATAGATCTCTAAATTTAATAAACTAAAAACATATTTAAGCATGATATATTCAAATGTGACAATTTTTTGTTTTTATTTAAAAATGTGTGTCACATAGCTGGATATCATCATCATCATTAGTTTACATGGCAACCTCTTAAAAGAAAATTAAAAATAAAAAGGGCCTATACTTATAAGCCTATGTCTACATAGTTGGCTTTTATGCTTATAGGATTGCGACAATAATATTAATAATATCATTGACAATAATAAATGATATATTTTATTGAAATTAATAATGTAACTAGTCAATTTCGAAAGTTTGCAAATATATGTTAAATTTTTTTTGAAAAATGGTTTAATTGTATTTTTGGTCTTCCAAGTACGCAACTTTACAATTTTTATGCCTCACATTTCAATTGTACAAATTGGGTCCTCCAAATATCACAATTGTGCAATTTTGATTCCTCAGTCAATCTTTCGTTAAATATTTAATAGAATTTTTTGGCATGACACTAGATGATGACAAGACAATTGGCATGTTATCTGACACATATGTTGACGTCACTTAATTCCACTTCTAGTCCTTCATGATTGCGATACCTATGAGTCAAAAGTGTAATTAAGTCACATCTTAGCTACCACATCATTAACATGTCATTTATTTTTATAAATGTTATTAACATGTCATTATCCAATGTCGCAAGCAAAAATTTGTTAAACATTTAACGAAAGACTGACAAGTAGACCAAAATTGCATAATTGTGATACTTGGAGGGCCAATTTGCGCAATTGAAATTTGAGGGACCAAAATCGCACAATTATGATACTTAATGGACCAAAAGTGAAATTAAGCCTAAAAAGTTTGAAAACATATACCACACCTGGTCTAGACAACAACATTTACATCATATAGTTAAATAATATTTGACTATAAATAAGTCTTTTTAGATATTTTATAGGATTTTTTTAAGTGTGTTTATGGAAGTATGATAAGAAGATAAAAGTAAATTTTAATAAAAATTAAAAATATAAAACATGGTGCAATACTTATGTTTTTGTAGTAATTTAAAAAAATTTAATAAAATTTTATTACTTTAACATTATGTATTAATGCATATGTCATAAAATGTTTAAAATGTGTTTTTTCATGTGATAGAACATTGAAAGCATTTCAGTATAATATTTTAACATGTGCTTTAGAAACTAATAATAATAAAAAGTCATTTTCTATACAGAAAAGACATGTTGGATTCAAATCAGAGCCTAGAACTATTTTGCATCCTTGAATTCATAAAATTAAGATTAAGATTCCTTCTAGCTTAAGAATTAGATGATGTTGCATTAAAGATTCCTTCAACAATAAGTGTAGTTGAACTTTGTTTTCATCATAAACATTAATTATCCCTATACTGATTTCAATCCCTTGTAGAGAAGTTAAAGTGAAAAATAATCTCATTATTATAATAGATAACCTCTTGAAATTTTATGCAATAATTTCATATCAAAAGTCATCTTTGTTTACCTTTTCTACTTTTCACTCAAGGTACATAAAGTTCTAAAATATACAAAATTGTAAATATAACTCCTAACTCATAAAAATAATTATATTTTGCTTATTATTTTCTACTTCAAGTCACTTTGATTCATTTTATGTCGTCACACAACAAAAATATAAAATTTGAACAACTTTTATTGTTTTAAAAGTATTTATAAATACATAGATAATGATAATGATAATGATATATACAATAGAGTACATACGTTATAAAACTTTCAAGTCTCATTCCCTTGAAGAACTTATGAAAAACCAACATAGTTACCAACGACTTTATTGTTTTGGAACTCTCTGAAGCTTTTAAAGAAATTTCAAAGATGACAAAATGAAAAATAATCTTAACTTTAAAATCTACAAAGAAATTAAGATCATTAATCCCAATCCATGTGAAGTAAAAATTCAACACTTTTCATATTTTAAGAATATCAAGCTCTATAAAAGTAGGTAGTTTGGATACATTACAAGGTCTTAGGTTCAAACTTTGTTATCACCATTATACATACAAAATAAATAAATATATATATATATATATATATATATATATATATATATATATATATATATATAAAGCATCATTTCATTATCACTTACCATTTGGCATAATATATTTAAAATTTAAAGTTTCAATTTCTCTTCAAGATATGTGTAAAAAAGAAAGATACAAAAGTATTTAAAATAATTTTAAAGGTATTGTAATCCAAATAAAATAAAATAGACATAATTTTTTTCACATTAAACATAAAACAAATCTAAAAGTAAAATACTACTACTTGTTAATAAAAATCATCAATCACATGTAAATTAAAGAGTCATTAAAAAAGAATATTAAGATCTGTTTTATAATTCGTCATGCTTTAAAATATAATTAAAAAATTTAAATTGAATAGTAAACTTTAATTTTTATTTAACATTGATGACTCATTCATCAAAGGAAAAGTGTTTGTGTGCATAACCATGTGTTACATGTGGATGAAGATGCATATATCCTTTATTCGTAACCTTAATTTTAAAAATACATTTACATACCAAAATTGCATTTGCAACATCAATTTTTTAGAGGCTCTGCAATCACATTGTGATCACAAATGTAGTTACATTTGTTCATAATTTTTCATAATATTATCAAACCAAAGGAAAAATAGAGATAAAGAGAGGGAACCATGTCATTGTTATTCTATGTAAGAGCAGCCATAAGTGTTGTCATTTATTCTTCCACTTAACGAGGCAATGTTTAAAAATAGTCACACACTTACATTTAAGATCGTATCAAAATTAAATTGAAGAAACCAAATGAAAAAGGCATTGCTAGCAAACAGTCAACATGTTTGTTCACATTCAAGATCGTATAAAAAAAATTGAAGAAAGGAAAGGAATAAGAGGAAAAAAAAATTACCTTGTTCTTGTCATTTTTGCACAAGAATCGCAAGATTTTGTTGAGAAGCTAGAAACCCTCAATGCAAGAAACGATGACAAACCAGTGCTTCATTCACATTTAATATTGTATCAAGCCAAAATTAAAGAAACCAAATGAATAAGGGAGAGATAAAGAAAGAAAATCATCGTATTCTTGTGTGGTTCTAGCGTAGGCTGAAGGTGAGGCATTTTCTGTTAGTTGGTTACTTTAAAGTAATTGAGAAAATGCACTTTATAGTTAGAGAAAAAAAAAATGTGAATGTGCTCACTTGCTATATATTCACAGAGGAGAAGAATACATGTTTGCCTTTGCCTTGCATAACAATTTCTTGGTCCCACAAGACTTTACATCAAGATATTCTTTTGCAAAAGGTAAATGAGGACAAAAAGTGTGATACTTCTCAATTTTCTTTTAAAATTTCTCATTTTTATTCCCTGTTGTTGTCACTTTTTCAATAGGTTTCTTCTCTTTTTGAATACTAATTATTTTTTTGCTTTATTTTTTTTATGATGTTTCTTTCTTTTGTGTTAGGGTTATGGGTCTAAAAGAGAACTAAAAAAGGCTTAATCAAATTGAAATGAAAATGAAATATGAAATAAGGAACATTTATTGCTTTAGCCTAACTTTTATAGCTTTAAAAATGCTTTTATAAGCATTGAAATAATGATATATACAATTGAGTTGTACAACTTTGAATTCTCACATTTTTAAATTGATAAAAAAAATCAAACTAGCAACCAATGACTTTATTATTTTGGATCTCTCTGAAGCTCCTAAAGATATTCCAAAAATGATAAAATGAACAACAATTCATACTTTTAACATTTACAATAAAATTAAGATCATTAATCTAAATCCATGTGAATTAAAAATTCAAACACTTTTCATATTAAGAATACGAAACTCTATCAAAGTAGGTAATTTAGATAATTTGCATAAGGTCTTATAAAAAATAAATAAAATGAAGCCGTATTTAATTATGACTTATCATTTGGCATAGTATGAAATAAATTTAAGAATTCAATTGCTTTATAAGAAATGTGTAACGTGGAAAGATATAAAAGTATTTAAAATAATTTAACAAGTATCATAATTCAAATAAGAGTTATAAGGTTGTCTTGATGGTTGAAAGGAGAAGGAGGAAGGGAAAGGTCGTGAATTTGAATCCCTCCAACTAACAAAAACTAACAAACAAAAGATTGAATAGTATCTAATTTTTATTTTTATTTAACATTGATGATTCAACGAGAGTGCAGTGCCCTCATGTGCATAAGTATGTGTTGCATGTGGGTAAAAATACATATATCCTTCAATTTGGCATCAGCTTTAAAAATTGATTTGCAAACCATAATTGCATTTGTAACATCAATGTATTAAGTTTCATTGCAATTACATCATGATTGCAAATGCTATTACATTTGTTCACAATTTTTCATATTAAAAAATATTCAAACAATTAGGTTGTGTTTGGTTATTTATTAAAAAATCAATGCCCCTATTACAAAAAAAATGTGAAAAGAAAATGTGTTAGACCAAATGCCCAATAAACTCTTTTCAATATACACTTATTCCTAAGCCATTGTTAATACCCAATTTTGTTTAAGTAATTAAAAATCAAAATATGAAATATATGAATGTATGCAATAATAACAAATAAAGAGGTACAAAGATAAATTACAGGTATAGAGATAATAATACATACAATAGAAATATAGATTATAATAACTTTTATTGCTTTAAAAGTATTTTTTATAGGAACAAAGAAAATGATACATAAAATAAAGTACGCGAGTTATACAACTTACAACTCTCATGTCCTCGAAGAACTAATGAAAAACTAATGTAGCTACCAACAATCTTATTATTTTGGAACTCTTAAATGCCCCCCAAAGATATTCTTTTTTTTTTAAGGAAAAAATTTCATTAATAAGAAGAAAGTTTAGCACAAGAAGTGCAAACATAGTACAAGATGAAAAAAGAAAATATATCAGGAAACCTCAACATCATATCCTAACCACAACAAATTCAGCATCATGAATTACACACCATGATCCTCACAACAGCCTCACACCAAAAAGGCCCAATCTTGCATTCACAATGACTAATGCATGTCATGAACATGCTAATAAACATCAATCAGGATCATTACACCAGCATGAAAAAGGAAATGAAGTTCTACCTCTTTGAGAGATCTACCTCTATCCCTAAAGATATTCTAATACGACAAAATGAACAATCCCTAACTTTAACACCAACAATGAAATTAAATCATTAGTTTCAATCCATATGAATTAAAAATTTAAACATTTTTCCATAATAATATATGAAGTTCCAAAAAAATAGGTAGTTAAAATAATTTGTATAAGGTTTTAGGTTCAAACTTTGTTCTCATTATTGTACGTACAAGATTAACTTACAATATACAACTAAGGTAATGTTGTTGGAAAAGGAGTTGGTGTTTCGAAATATGTATGATACTGTCCTAATTTCTCATATTGTTGGGGTTGGTTATGATACTGAATTTTTAGTAGGTAAGTGGAAACATGATACAAATTTATTTGGTGTATAATGTTTTGTTTATTTGATTATTTTGAGTAGTGAGATTTTTATAATAGATGTGATAGGCTTCCTGACTGGTGTTAGATCTGATAGGGAGTTGGATACCAAAGGGAGGAAGACAAAGATTAATGTCATCTCTATAGAGGCTGATGCGTAAAAGTTATATTTGTTCAAGTTTGATTTATTGCTTTAAAAATTCTTGTATGTTTTTTCACTAACTTATTCATTGGTTGAATTTTGAAATAAGTATAAGGTTGAATGTACTTTGTTTGGGTTCTTTATTAATGAACTTAACGCATTTTTAGCATCTGGGGAAGTGCAGAATGTTGTTCTGATATAGTTGGCTAAAGTTAAATCCTTTCAAGGTAGATTTTATATACTTCATCTATACATATTTGTTTGTTTCATAAATTGTATATTAACTTTTCTGTTATTTTAAACAAGCAAAGTTAATCTACGAAATTGCATGAACTGTACAAATGTGATATTGAATACTAAAAATGACGAGACAACCTAGATTAGGAAAATGTTATATAATCTCATTTTTATTTATGTATTTAACTTAATTTCTTTTAAAATATCAAAATGTTGATTTAATCTCTTTATATGTGTTATTTTAAAAAGGCTTAAATATGTTTTTAGTCCCTCAAATGTGGGTCATTATTTTTTTAGTCCTCCAAATTTGAAATTATTTTTTTAGTCCATGGAATTCGCAAAATGTTCTTTTTAGTCCATCTGCACAATGTGAGCCAAACGGAGAATAAGAGATTCACAATTTGTGATACAACTTTTGACCATCAGAATTTGATTTTTTTCTATTTTATATTTTAAAGTACGATTTTCTGGCGGTTAAAAACTGTTAGAATCAAGTCAATAAAAAAATTAAAAACTCATTAACTGCTTTAAAAATCGCTTTAATTTCTTTTATTGACTTGGTTTTGGCAATTTTAAAACATCAGAAATCATACTTTAAAATTTAAAACAAAAAATCAAATTCTGACTATCAAAAGTCACCATAAATTGCTAATATTTTATTCCCCGTTTGGCTCACACTGTACTGTACATAATGACTAAAAAAAGCATTTTGCGAATTCCATGGACTAAAAAAGCAATTTCAAATTTGGAGGACTAAAAAAATAATGACCCATATTTGTGGGACTAGAAATATATTTAAGTCTTTTAAAAATGATGAATATGGAATCACCTTCTCAAACATTGAGTCTGTTGACTCATTCAATTGAAGTTAGTATTTTAGTGACTTTTTGGAATTGACACCTAGGAAGACTATTGAGGGATAAACATACTACAAAAAAGTTGTATAGGTTTATTAAATTTATGAAATTGGATTGTGTTGTAAATTTTTATGTTTATATTTTTATATTACTATAGTTATTTATTTGTTTATATTTGTCAATTTTTATTTTTATTTTTATAAGTGCTGGAAGTCCCTTATTTGATATTTGCAACAGTGAAACACTGGATAATAAAGATTGGTATTGCACGACTTGCATCTATAACAAAGTTATATATCTCAACTAAAACATGTATTTTGTTGAAAGGTGCAATAAGCATGTAATCAACAGGGACGAATATAGGGGGGACACGCAGGGGCTCTAGCCCCCCCCCTCCTCCCCCCCCCCCCCCCCCCCTCCCTCCCTCCCTCCCTCCGACTTCTTATTACTATATATATTATAATAATGAAATATGTAAGATGTTTTTCTGTATAATAATCACAATAACTTGGTGGGTCAAGCATATCAGCTGTCATGAAATATGGTGTAACACCATTGGTGTTATGCAGATATTGGATACACGTATAGTGCTGCGCTATTCATTTTCAGGATAAAGTAAAATGCAACATGGACAAATAACGGGGGTGTAGTACAAAACACCCATAACATGTGTTAGAAGCAAATATATTCTCTCTGGTTTTTTTCACTGGTATATTAATTAGTGTAGAAATTGCAGGGTCCATAGTGTTCTGCTACTAAATGTACTTGGTAATTGGTATTTTGGTAGATTTTCTTTTGTATTTGACTATTATCAGGCACTGTTTTGGGGTGGGTACCTTGTAACCTCAATTCAATATAATCTTTTTTTAGTAAAAAAATATAATAATAATATATACTAATTAATAAATCTGATAATATATGTTATCATTGATTACATGCTAATTTTTTTTAATAATATAGGATTTACTATTTTTTTAGTCCCTAAATTTTTAAGAATTTTTGTTTTTAATTCCTAGACTTTTTATTTATCTGTAAAAAAAAACTTTTTATTTATGTTTTTAAGTCCTTAAAAAATATTTTGTCCTTACTTTTAGTTCTTTTAAGAGACTAAAAGTAAGGACGAAAAAAAATTAAAGTGATGTTTCCTTATGATAATATATGAAACAAAAAATTAGTATGAGTTATAATATATAAATTTTTTAGCAACAATCCTTTCAAACAAATTAAGACATGTATTTCCTTGTTGAATCATTTGATTTAGTTTTACATGTAAAATTAATAAATAATTTTATAAAAGTCATTATTTATTAAATATTTATTTATTAGAAGTTAAATATTTAAATAATTAAAGTGAAAAAAAAATCTCTAGCCCCCCTCTCATGATTTCCTGGATCCGTCCTGGTAATCAAGGTTTTATTCCCAAAGTATATATATAATTCATATTTGTGTTGATTTATTTTAACTCATTCTTATATAGTTAGAAACATGTTATTAAACAAAATGTAATATAAGTCATTTTGCAGATATAAGATTAAGTTGTGTGTCATTGATGATACTAATTGTACAATATTCGTCATCTTTGATCGAGATGTTACTATTCTGTTGAACAAGTCATGTGTGGAGATGTATGAGATTTAAAAGAAGGTTTAGGCATTTCCTAAACTTTAAATGGATTCACGTATTAGTTTTTTTTTTTTAAAAAAAAACAAAAATAAGTTGTTATATTGTTTTAATATTTTGCTATTTTTTATAGAATGATGTACCTGATACTACCCCTAAAAAGATAAAAGATTTGATGGACAAAGCCTTCTTTTTCAAGGTGGAGTTGAAGAATGAGGGTAATTCAAAATTTGAACAATCCTTTTGAGTCAAGAAGAAGATTTGCAATGATAGTAAGATAATTAAGAAATTCAATGGTAATTACTATGTTTATATTTTAAAATTTTGAAAAAATATGTTGTATTGTTTTTATCTCTAAGGTATATTAGAATGATGAATGTGTTATGAAATTTTAGGTAATTTTGAAAAATTATGTTGTATTGTTTTGATTTATAAGCTTGACAAGGACATATATAATTCTTCATTTTGCATACAAGATGTAAATATGAATTTCGTCAACTAATATTTTGCTAGTAGAAATGAAACAAAGATTGATGACCCATCCATGTCTCTTGCACAAGTCAAATACTGATTATGTTAGTTAGCAAAAAAATAGTTGTAAGCTTCAAAATACTATTTTGGTTCTTAATTGTCCAGATTTAATGCCTAAGTTTGGTGAGAATGAATGTCGGTCCAATGATAAGGATGGAGTTGATTTGGCAAAGGGTTATTCCTCTAAAAAGTTGTAGTGGAACTGGACTATCAAATAAGGCTGCATAAGTAATGGAACTGAACTAAACTTGAGCTTCTAGACAGTGAATTAGGGAAGAATTCAACTGTGAAGGCTATAAGTGAGAGGAGTGATGGAATTCAATTTGACTCATCCATTTTCAATTCAAAGGTATTTTCTAGACTTAAGTTCAACTTGTTGAAGTTTTAATTCGGGGTTAAGTTCATATTTTGTAGACAATTTAAAATCATTAAATCTTATTTGGTATTATAATTTGATATGGTAGTTTCTAGACTTAAAGTAGTTGTATGTATTTTAGCATTTGTTACAAGTCTATGCCCATGTCAATGTTAATGCATAGGTTACTTTAACTTAAATTTTTTTAATTGATGATGGTATAGGCTTTGATAGCAACATTGTTTTTTTTTTTATATATATATTACAGCATAAGTGCAAGAAAGTTTTTTGTGAAATACTTTTACCATTTTTTGAATTTCAATTAATGAGGTATTTTGAAATTCAGTCGTGGTATATATATAAATATATATAGATTTTCTCTAATTGTCCTAGTATTTTCACTCATAATTCTCGTCATGTAATTTGATAGAGACATTTATATATATAATGTAATTTTTTTGTAAATATCATATACTTTGTCTCTGTTGCATATTTTAATCAATTTCACTAAACATGCAAATTAACTATGTTCTTAGCTGTAAAGGTTATGGAGTATTGACATAATTATAATTATCAGTGACATAAGACTTGCAATAGAAGATAGGAGTTTATTTTTGAAATGTAATATAAATATCGAGCTTACCACTATTCTAGAATGAAGTGAGACCCTTCCATGTCAATAAAAATAGTGCATGGACATAAATTGGACAACAGGAAAACAATTTCAATTTTGAAACTTAGGTCTACAGATTATGAAGCATGTAACATACTAAGTTCTAGTCTTGAAACTTAGCCAACAGGTCTCCAAACTTCCCATACATGATAACAAGGAGAGATGATATAGCAGCTCATATCACATTTAAAATGTTGCGACTTTTATCAAATCAAATTTATAAAAGCTTTGCTACTAATGTTTTGTTTTTCATACTTCCATACTTTCTAATACATGATACTTACCTTTTTGCATGCTTTTATTTATTTGTTAAGCAATTTTTTTTCCAAAAGGTATTTAAACCTTGATTGGAGAAGTTTTTTAGTAGAAGTAATATGATTATGTAAAATGAAACTAAATACAAACAATTACTCAAGTTTTTTTTCACACATATAGTTGAAAGTAAAAAGAGAATTTAAAATTTATCTAGCTTTTTGAAAATCTAGTAATGAAGCAAGCAAATAACTTGGTGGATTGGCATCACAACAAGTGATACTTGTGCTTGATCTCAAATTTTTTTAGTTTTTTTTTTTAAGATGTGATGATGTTTATCAGTAGCAGGACTTATTTTTATCAATATTAGAAATGAGTTTATAAGGAAACATTCGAATCTATAAGAAGAGTTGACCTTTGGCACCAATCATATGAGTCTTTCTTTTTGTCAATATAATAATAGTTACAAGATATATGATGTGAAAATATTAATTCTTCTGCTCATTAGCTGCTCTTGCTGTATAATTTTATAAGCAACAATCGAGGATAAAGTCAAAAAATTGTTAACCCTTCCATGGATCAAGGGTCTTCGATGGGTACTAGTGGCGGCCAATGTAATGAAAGAAAGCATGACACACCATTCGACTTTGCGTCAGAATCTCAACCTCCACCATTTTCCACCAAGTTGGGTTGGATAATATTGTGATCAATGAAAGAGGAGAAGAAGAAGAACCATCTGAAACACAACAAAGATCATGCTTCACCGCAAAGGAAGATGAATATCTCATCGACTCATGGCTAAATGTTTCGAAGGATACAATTGTGGGGGTAGACAAAAAAAGTAGAGCTTTTTGGTCAAGAATTGCATATAATTACAATAATTGTCGTGAGCATTTGAAAGCTAGAGAAGTGTCACAACTGAAATATCGATGACAAAAGTTGAATACAAGCTGTAAAAAAATTTTCAGCAAGCTACAAACAAGCCTATCAAAGAAAAATATTATATTTTCATCATTTTAAATAAAATATAATTTAATTATGTTTTATTTTTATTTTTTTTATTATAAAAAACATTTTACATAATAATAGTCTAAAAAATTTCTTAATTTTTAAAATGTAATTAATTTATAAATAAGATAATCATAACGTAATAAATAAGTTATTAATAAAATGTAATAATGTAAGCTTTTTGGTGGGACTTGTAACATCCTCATTTTACTATTTGTACGCATTTATATATGTACATTATGAACACTTATGCACTGTATTTTATAGAAACTTTATGCATATATTTTCTTAATGAAATTAATACAGTTCTACTCAGAAGAATTTTCTGAATCTCCAAGTGTCTTTGTTTTTGCCGAAATTGCTTGTTGACTAGACTGCTACGTTAGACAGCTGTCCAGGATAAATTTTCAAGTGTAGAATTTTGAACTCAATTACAATTTAAAAGAAAGGTAATATAATATAGATTAAAAATATATATAGATAAAGAATTAAAATGCTTATTCAGAATTGTTAGGATTTCTGAAAGTTAGAACTTTGAGGAATTATTACGGTAAAATTCTAAGACAGAAAATTAAGCAAAAATTTGTAGGGCATCTATAGAATTATCTACTAATTGTAATATACTTAGAATAATTATTAAAAATGTTTAACCAAGAAAAAATTAATTTAGAACCTTAACCAATCAAAAAGTGACAACTTAGGCTTTTCTAAGGTCACTAAATTAAGCTAATTAGGCTTGGATTAAGAGATAAGTAAGACACTACCCCAAGGTTTTTGATAGTTAGGAATCCAATGGTGATGTTATTTTCTTCAAATTCTAATCACATTGTAAGATAATCAGCAGCCCTAATTACCTTCTAGAATTTTCTACAAAGTTCTTGAAATGTTGACTTTTGAGGTAGGCAACAGACTTGGAACTCTTTGGCTGTCCAAGTGACTTTGGTGACTCAATTTCCTTGGCCAATGAAGGCTGCTGGACGTGCAAGGAGCAGCTGGACTTGAAGGCAAAGTCCAATTTGGTTAATTCCTTGTTTAATGAAGCATTTAACTTAAGTAAAAGGAGAAAAAGTCACCAAAAAGTTATTCCCCTACAAACTGAACCGTGAGCTCTCCCAAACCAGCAGCTGCAGTTCCATTTTCTTTTCATCTTAAATTCATCATTTCATCCCAAATTAAGAAACCCAACCATCCAAACTTCCAAAACCCTAAGCTAATTCGGCTAGTAGAGAAAGAATTGGAAGAAATCTCAAAAATTCCTACAAGACCAAGGAGTGAGGGAGAAAGGAATTCAAAGCTTTTTCTTCAATTAAAGAGCTTAAGGTAAGGACATAGGCATTTAATTTCAATTAGAACCCTTGGAATTAGAAGAAAACATGTTGTAGGGTTAGATTCAATTTGTGACCTAGAATCATGAAAACTTGAAATTGATTTAGGGGTTTTGTGTTTTTGATGCTTGTGATTGTAATTCATGGATTGGAATGATGTGTGATTGAATTTTTAATGTGTTGTGATGTTTGAAATTTGAGTTGCTTGATTTTTAATTGAATTGAAATTTGGTTGAATTTTGGTTGGAATTGGAGTTTGTTGCTTTGGAAAATATGTTGAGAATGGTAGTGAGACCATTCGGCCAGCCCTAAATGCAAGGGATATTATGTGGAAATTTTTGTAAAACCAAGGGCAAAATGGTCATTTTACATGTAGGGACACATTGGGTATTTTGGAAAAAGATTGAGGGCATTTTTGGAAATTACTAAAATACTAATGTTATAAGGTAAATTGCTTAAATTTTTGTATTCTTGTATGTTAATGTGTACAAATTATTTATTTGATTGTGATCATGAACAAAATTCATTGGCATGAGTCTTTTTGGGGGATTTATAAAGGTATCAAATGAGAAAGAATTATGTTGACTAATCAGGACTGTGGTAGTCATGAGAATTGAGTTGATATATGAGAAATGACTTTTGTTGACTAACCGGGACTGCGGTAGTCATGTGAAATGAAACTGATTGAGAAATGAATTGTTGACTAACCGAGACTACGGTAGTCATGTGAGATGAAAATGATTGAGAAAGGATTTTTGGGGTGAGTAGAATTTGTTAAACATGACCGTATAATCTGTGATTATATAGTCTGTGGGGTAAAGGATATTGGCAATTCCACATGTGGCTGGAAACTGGACTGAGTTGCGGTCGTGGTGGCCTTCCGGGTATCCTGATCTCCTAATTCTGTTTAGTTTATTCGCATTTAGTAGGGGCTGACAGCTGAATTGCAGTACGTAATGGTAGGCCAGTTACTTACTAAACACTCAAAGGGGAAGTCTTCATGGAGCAGGGTCAAAAAAAAATTTGAATTTGAGTCAAGAACTGCATTTGCATAAATCATACTACATTTAATTATGTGTATAACTAATTAATTTGTTATGATATGTATTTGTTTGAAATTGTTTTATTGTATGAGAAATTAAATGTCTGATCCGGTAATTTTGTCCCCAGATTCTAGGGGAGTGTGACTGCAAGTATTTGGAAGATTAATTAGAAGTTACAAATGCAGACATGTTCCAGAGCTATAGGAATGGGTGTTTTTGGCTTTAGATACTTTTGTATTAATTAGAAATAATTTGGTAGTAGTATTTTCTGTAAATTTTAATATTGTAAATTATAATGACAGACTTTAAATTTTAATGGAGTGTATTTATTTTATTTTAAAAAAAAATTTATGGAGAATAGATGGAAATTAATTAATTAGAAGGGGGTTACAGGACTCATTGGAAGCACCCAAGGAGAGTTGTTCCATTGGAGAGAATGAATGCTTAGAGGTGCTTATAATGGGAAGAGTAAAAATGAGTGATGTGTACAAGTGGATCCCATTGGAAGTACCAAGGAGAGTTGCTCCATTAAAGTTGCTCTAAGACCATCTTTAACGCCTGTAAGGAAGCAACCCACATCCGGAAGCAACATTGCTTAAGAACCATTCTGTCGTTGTGCAAATGTACGAACGTTGCTTTACTGTTGTTGTGCAAGTGTATGAATGTTGCTTTAGAAAGCACCAGTGCTTAAGAGTTTTAAAATATAAAAAAAACTTTTTTACTAACAAATAATATTATAATGAAAATATGGCTCCTTTCAAAAAAAATTTACCGTTGCAGATTTGTACGGTTGCTTAATTTTTTTTTTATCGTTGATGCTAGAAATTTTTTTTAGAACCATTTCAACAGTTGGTTTTTTTTTTGTAAATAGGGGGCACTTCAATCCTTTTTTACACAACTAAAACCTCCCAAATTTCTCTCATTCTCACTCTCAAAAAATTCTCAACTTCTTCTTTGATTTGTTTTCATTCAATGGATCCAAACCAAAATCCATTCAATATGAATACGTATTTTAATTTCATGTCAAATTATCAACTTCCCACACATCCAAATTTTCAAAATTTCCCAAATTTACCAAACTCACAAAGTAATCCAAATATGGCCAATTTTCAATTTCCTACACTTCCATTTCCATATCAATTTCCTATGTTTCGATCACCACCAACTAACATTCCCACCATGGATCAAGGGTCTTCAATGGGTACTGGTGGTGACCAATGTAATGAAAGAGAGCATGACATACCATCTGATTTCGTGTCAGAATCTCAAGTTCCACCATTTTTCACCCAAGTTGGGTTGGATAATATTGTGGTCAATGAAGAAGGAGAAGAAGAAAAAGAACCATTCGAAACACAACAAAGATCATGCCTCACCGCAAAGGAAGATGAATGTCTCATCGGCTCATGGCTAAATGTTTCAAAAAATGCAATTGTCCAATAGCATGGAAAGGTCAATTTTGTCGTCGTGGTGGCAAGCGCACAATCATGCTTGAAATCGTGGCATCATAAGACTTATGGATTTGGCATGCATTTTTTGGGGTTTCGGGTTCAAACAACAACATCAACGAGCTAAACGAATCTCCTGTATTTAATGAAATTATGTAGGGAGAAGTTCCTATGGTGCAATACATAGTGAATAGAACCCAATATCACATGGGGTACTATCTAGTAGATGGTATTTATCCATAATGGGTGACGCTTGTGAAGACCATCCCAAGGCCACAAGGCGATAAAAGAAAATTGTTTGCTCAACATCAAGAAGCAGTAAGAAATGGTGTGGAGCATGCGTTTGGAGTGCTTCAATCTTGATTCACGATTGTATGTGGTCCTGCGCGTGCTTGACAGATGGACACAATCAAACATATATTATATGTATGCATCATATTGCATAACATGATTATGGGAGATGAACGCCACACATATAATGGTAATTTTGACCATTCTTATGAACGTCCCATTAATGATGTCTCGATAACTGACATACATATTAGTCCCCATCCGGCCCTTTAAGCATACCTGCGACGAAGAGAAGAAGTTCATGATAAGGGACATCATCAACAACTTCAAGCAGACCTTGTGGAGCATATTTGGGACATTTTGGGCGCGATAATCAGCAAAATTAGTTATTGTTTTAATTATATAATTTCTATTATTTTAATTATTGTCATTTATGCCACGCTATTTGTGTAAGGCTAGCTATTTTCATCATTTTAAATCAAATATAATTTAATTATGTTTTTTATTTTTATATTATAAAAAACATTTTACATAATAATAGTCTAAAAATTTTCTTAATTTTTAAAATTTAATTAATTTATAAATAAGATAATCATAACGTAATAAATAAGTTATTAATAAAATGTAATGGTGTAAGCTTTTTGGTGGGACCCATTGGAAGCACCCAAGGATAGTTGTTCCATTGGAGGGAATGAGTGATTAAAGGTGCTTATATTGTGAAGAGTAAAAATGAATGATGTGTACATGTGGGTCTCATTGGAAGCACTCAAGGAGAGTTGTTCCATTAAAGATGGTTTAAGAAACTTTAGGTTGAGTCAGACTCGCAACTGTCTAATTTAGTGCATGTTTTGTTTCACGTTGGATTATCCAGAATCACATTAATTTACATGATTTCAGGTGAATTTTCACATATTTGATTTCACGTTGAAGAATTGATTCTGAATTGAAGCAATTATAAATAACTTTTGCATTAGATTAAAAATTTGATACTAAATTTTACTATTAACTTATTTTTAATAAAAACATCAAAATATAAAGAGCAAATTACAGCAACACCCCTAAGCTTTTATCAAATTACACATAACCTCACACTTTTTTTATTTTCCTACACTAATCCCCTTTAAGTTTAAAAACATTACACTAGCATCCCGTTATATATTTGAAAATATTACACTGACACCCCCTCAACACCCATCAAATCTTACACTAACACCCTTTATAAGGGAGGTAAATGTAATGGTTAAAAAAATAAGGGTACTTATGTAATTACATGAAACCTCAGGAGGTGTTGCTATAATTTGTTCAAATATAAATCACATCACTTTAAACTAATTTTAACCAAAATTCATTTTATAAAATTCATTTTATTTAGAATTAATTTTGCTAACACTCATCCACGCACTTTATTCTAAATGGATGTTCCTCCTTCCATCCTTACTACTCCGTGATCACAGAAGTTCAAAGGCTCTTAAGACCTTTAGTCTAAGGCAAATTTTCTAGAAACCAATCAAGTGGATGAGGCTTTAGCTAAGCATGTTTTAGAATTAACTAGTTTTTTTACCTGTGCAATGCACAGGATTTTTATGTTGAAGGTATATTATAATAGTTGGTTAAATTAAAATTAATATTTAATGGATTGAAATGATATAGTAAAAAAGAAATAAGCATATAATATATTTTTAGAAAAAAAATGTAGTGAAAAATAACTATATAAGAAATGTACAATAATTTTAAAAAATATATGAAATAAAATAATGTAAATAACATTGCATTTTAATAAAAAAGTTTATAAAATATTGAATAATATTAATAACGATTATATCAAAATATTAAATATACTATGTTTAAAAAGTTAATATTTTGTTTGAAATAAATGAAAACCCCTTAATCTAAAAATAAATAAAGTCCTTGAAGCCGTAATTTTTTATTTTATTTTTTTAGTAGTCATATCTTCAACCAAAAATGAAAAAAAAAATCTTAGAAAAATCCAACAATCAATCCATGGCTATTTTAATTTTTTAAGATTTATATTATATTATATTATTTATAATTCTTTATAATTAAAGTGTATTAAAGTGTTTTAATTTTATAATGAGGAAAAAAAATGTACAAACAATGTAAAATAGTTTTAAAATAGTGCACATTGTTTACTAACGCATAATATCTAATAATCAGGTAAGTAATATGCACTATTTTTCCATTGATTCAAAAAAATAATAATGAAAAAAACATTATTGGTAACAAACAAATTCACAGCGTAAATGCGTAATATTTTTTGAGTCTGTAACTTGTGAATTGATAATGGCACAGTCAAATATACTGTGAATATTTTTTTTTCTTTTTCATTTGTAGTTTGTACCTAACCTGTGTCAGTAACTCAGCAGTGAGTAGTGCAGCAGTCTCCTTTATTACAAACAAAAAAATTCACTGCACATATCAAATTGCATAAAATGTCATTTTTATCCCTATTTTTATGTGAAAATAACATAAGGGTAACAAAAAAGGAAACCCTAGACTTAACTACTTTATATATATTAATGATTTCTTTTTTGTAATAATAAATAACAAACATATTTTAGCCTTTAAGTATAATTAACGGTATTAATAATATAATAATAATATAAAATTTAAAATGTTAATAATATAATATAATAATAATTAACATAAAAATTTAAAATATTAATATTAACAGTAAAATAAATCTAATATAAATAATTATTATAAAAATATTTTAGTGTATTATAATAATATTAAATTAAATTTATTTTTTACCTTTTTTAAAAGGAAATTGAAGACGCCTGATAACCAAGAGTCACTTATGTCATCAGTAAATTTTAAAAAATCAGGTGCCTTCAATTTTAAATAATTAATATAAATTTAAAATATAGATATCAATAATATAATAAATATAGTATAAATACTAATTATAAAAATAATTGCTATATTTTAATAATATAAATAATGTTAGGTGTGTTTAGCGATAAATTAAAAAAACGAAAGTGAAAAAAATTATGCTGGTCTGATTTTAATTCATAAAGTGTTAATTAAATGGTCCATTGAATTTGAAAATAAAATAGGATGAATTTGTTATTCATCTATTTTTTTTCAATCTAACTCAAGTATTTTTTTTAAAACAACTTAAGATTAGATTTTACATGGATTATATGGATAATTGAGAAAAAGATTCTTATACCACCCCTACAACAGAGCAAGTGCAACTTTTTTTTATTATTATGTAAAGCAAGTGCAACTGCAACCTCAACACACGCATATATAATCTTTGGGCTTTTATCTTGGGCCGTGGAGACCCCATGCTCACTATTGCAGTAGGGGGCTAACCCAAAACGGTTTTCATCCATTGGTGGTGAATATTGGAGCTTCTTCTTAGGTCAATAGATTAGGCTTCGAACATCATACAAGCCTTGTTTTTGTTTCCTATCTATGAAGAGTGGACCATAAAAGAATATAAACCTTAAAAAAAAAAAAAACCTCACCCTGGTCCCAAAAAATAAAATACCAATAAATTCAACATTTACGTGAGTGAATAGGACCCAGTAGGACATTAATCCCACCGAACTAATAATGAAGTGGGATCAAGCATGTGGACCTTAGGCTGCCTCAATTGTGTGATTATAATTGAACAACATATCATACTTTTTCCCAACTTAGGCTGTAATTGAACAAGGTCCACTTGCTGACACTCCAAAAGTTGTCGCCCAACAGTTATTTTTTGTTCTGACAATGCTGGCAAGCCTCCGATTTATAATTGTCTCTAACCATGCTTTTTTGAGCCATTGTCTATCTTTATATTTCATATAGTACGCCAAAAAATCAATTTAATCTAAGATATTTTGATCTATCAGATGAAAGTAAACCACTAATTTACTCTAGTTTAATACACCCCTTTACAACATAAGGGAATTCTATATGTTTTCAATATCAGGATTTAATTTCTATTCATTGTCAACGTATATTTTTTTACAATATTAACTAAAAATATCATTAGTATGAATTATAAGATAGTAATTATTATGAAAGTCAACAAACTTATCATATATAACAATTTATTATTGGATGACGGAGTCAAAATCCTTTACACTGTTAGTGCATACTCTTGATTAAAGGTTTGAATATCATGTCCTTAGAAACAAAATCAACTATCAAGAGGAATACCAAAAACAACATTTAAATAATAGAATTAAATATTCGACTAGGCTAAAGACTGGTGTTAGCTCTAGTAAGGGGTTTGGTTTGAGTTAGATAGGAGGAGGGAAAAAAACGACACTTGCAGCTTATGGTTACAAGGACCACGAACAAACAAGTGGTTCAACCAATCAAGGACTCCTCAGCTAGATATTTTAAGGTTTTTCTGAGCTGTTTGATCGTAGAGGACCTACTTTTGGCTTTGTTTTTGGCTTCATTTTGGGTACTTAAAAGTTGCAACCATTTGCTGTTTTGGTTAGGAGTTGAGACGTACAAAACATTGAGAAAAACTAATAATATAAGGTGGGTTTTGGCATGTTCTTTGGTATGAACATGATGATTGGTTTTATAAAAGAATAAAATTACCGCCCTCTCCTATAGTTGTGTCCATAGGTATATTATATTTTGGCAAACTTTGTTTAATGTTGTTCTCAAGAGTTGGTAATTTGATATCAGTTGGTTTTGTTGTGGACTATGCATCTGCAATATTCTCTGGTATGATTGAAGCTAAAGCAGACACTGATAAGCTGGTTGTGCACACCATGCCTTTAGTTACACAGAAATGCCAAAATAGGTACACAGTATTAATGTCAGCTAGGCTGCAGGGTCAGGTGTAAGCTATAGTTCTATGAATCCAAAAGAAACAAACACAGTATATTAATATAATTAGCACTCTGGCTCCATATGTGGGCTTCTACTTATTATGGCTATAAAGTTGTTATAAGACTACATATAATTATTCCTCCAATTTTCAAAACTGGGTCCTCAGTTTTTAACCTTGTTAGTGCTTATTTTAATTTATCAACTGGGATTCCAAAATTCATGAATGAAGAAGAATATTAGTGTTTAATACAGTGTAATGGTCTAGTGGGACCTGAAAGGCTGAAACTGATAGAGAAAGTGTATGTACATGATGTAGATTTTCAGTTTCTTTCCAATCTTTTCCTTTGCAGCACTGCCTAGTCAGCTATAACTCCGGGAGTAGATGAGGAAAATAAATGATGGATGAGCTTTTTTTTTTTTTTTTTTTTTTGCAATAATGAGGACCACTTATATGTTTGTTTATCATGAAAGAGCTAAATACAATGGTAATTGACACATTATTGCTATGTTGTTAATCATGAAATAGCCAAATTATGCAAAACATAGTTCCCTCTACCAGCTGGTAGATGGGCCAACTGATATACATGTATAACTTATGCTTTTCGTAGCATCTAATGTTGATTACTATTTTTTGCAAAAGGCACTTTCCTTGACCCTCCTTGTCTTGTAGCATTAGCTGTTACAATAATAATGTTACTTCATACATATCCCTATACTTTTGCTGTTAATATAATTCAAAATAATCAACTTAATATTATAAGGGTAGTTCACATCTGCGCTGTTCTTATCTATATATCTGTTTTAGGCTTTTAGTATGATGGGAGGGGTATCCTTGTAATAAATAATATTTTTTAATAATAAACTAAAGGTGTTCTGATTTTCAAATCACAGGTGCTAGTTGGGGGCTAATTTAAGGTTTCGCTGCTCAATAATACATATAATTTCTAGTATATATTGGATAACTCAAATTTAAGATGCTATTCAACATTTTTATTCACTTAGCCACTTGCTTTAAATTGGCTTATACACTGTAATTTCTTCTCACTTTTGCCCTATTAGCCTCTTGAATTGATTTGAATTTTGACATGGGAATTTGCTACAAAGCCTTTAGTTTGGTAGTGACCTATTTAGTGATATAGGAACACAGAAATTCTTTTGTAAAAGATAATCAACAACAAAATCCATCTTGAATTGGATGGAATGGAATCAAAACATGGGAATTTTTCCTTATTTCCAAATTCCATTCTCCAAGAAGTTATTGATGTATGAAAAGGCATTTTGGTGGCGTATTCCATTGTTTATCTTAGCTAGTAGATAAACATGAAGAGGACCAACCACAAATCTATAGAAGGATGAAATAATTTAATTTTTTGGGTGAACGGATTTTCTTGTTTCATTAAATAAAAAATGGAGGAAAAAGCAGAAAATACCTTAAAGCTCCAACAACGGCGAGAACATGGTATGTAAGGTTGATTCCACGTTTGTTACATTGCTTTCAGTTGCAAAAATAAAACAATAACATTGATTTTCAAGTTTGAAATTTAATCTCTCAGCTACTGGTCTTTCCAAGGAAATTCAACCCATCTAGAACTTTTCTTCAATGTCAGTTTAATGTTGAATAATTGGCCCAACCAACTCAGACAAACATAGCGTTATCTGATAGAGATAACCGAACCAATACGATATCAACATCAGCCAAGCAGAGCTTCAAGCATAATTTCTCGGAGTCTAAATTAACATTTCTTTTAACAAATTTTCATGTAACAAAACAAATTCCCTTACACCCTTTTTATTTCTTTAATTATTTATTTAAAGGGGTGGCATAATGTTAATAGAAAAATAAAGTACCCCCACTATGTCCAACTAGTGACAGATTAGAAGCCTAGGTAGCCAAATGTGGATTAGATATGGTTTAATAGTGTATAATGTGGGGCACTGAAGCTTTGTTATCTTATCAAATCTCAGTAGCATAGCACTGAGCAGTAGCAGTACCCGAAAAGGTAACCACCATATAACGTAACATAACATAATAGGAGCTGGAGAGTAATTCTGGTCCATGTCAATGTGACACGACTGCTGCTTTGGCATATTCGCAGTACCAGAAATTTGATTCTTCATCAACCATATGCAACGGGGAAAAAAAAGGCAAAGAAAGGGCCTCAACCATGAAAGTGATAACAAGATAATGGTCATTTGCTATCAAGTGTGTCTTGTGGGGCTACGAGCAGGTAAAATTCCATGAAATCTTTGTTATTAGACTGTGAATTTGACATTAACTTCAATCTAAAATATTAAAATATTAGATTTACACGTCATTCTCACTAATATATTGTTCAACTTGTCCATTCTTATCTAATGTGAGACTTTATCTATATACTTAAACTCTAACATGTAGATTAATTGATGTGGAATTGTTCTAATTTAACTAATAATTTTAAGTTTAAGTTTTGGATACGTAGTTTCGTTAAATATATGACGAAAAAATTTTGTTGCCTATAATAATCTTACCTCTCTTGAATAGAATTATATCTAATGAAAAATATTTGTAATTTTATAAAAATAAATATTGGTCTTTTATTACCGAGAATGTGTAGATTAGTTGGTATGAGATATTTTTATTTAATTAGTAGTCTAAACTTTGAGTTTTGAAATATACAATTCTCTTAAATATTTAAAGAAAGAATTCTATCTCCAATAGTAGTATTTCTTAAATAAAATTACTTATAGGGAAAGATATCTATAATCTCATAAAAAGAGATAAAAAGATAATGGTCATTTCATTATGGCAAACATGGTAAAGGGCAAAGGCAGTACAAACAGACAACCAAAACAGATGCACTAACACTATGTCACACACACACACACAGAGGTTCTTGTACAAATATGTATAAAGTAATCAATTAAAAGGAGTGAAAGCCTTTTCGTTTTCTAACACCCTTTGTTTTGTTTTTTTATCTCTGCTCATCTCAAAATGTCATTTACTGTATTGGGATTATGCCACAGGCTTCTAGGATTCCTTCAGTGGAGCAGCAGAACATAAAATGGAAAGCATTATATGCAGAAACCTCAAGATCCAAGAGATCCTAATTCCTAAGGCTAATTTCATTTTTTTAATTTTATTTAATTTTCCCTGGATGTTTCTGATTCCTGTGATATCTATACTTTCCTAAAGCAGTGATGCAAGCTGTCCTCTGCTTATTAAGTTAATGAATCTTATGCTATTTTCTTCTTGATGTTGATTGTACTGCTTCACCACACTAACTACACATAGAAATAACTTATGGCCCAATGGTAGAAGAAAGATAAACATACCTCATACGGTAACAATAAGTAAAATCTAAAGCGCCCCATTTCAACTAATTATTAATAATATAAATGAAAGCAACACCTTACTTTTCTTTATTCATCCATTATTTTTTTTCTTGTTCTTTGTATCCATTTAGAAAGCAACATTTTAATTACCGGATGCTGCTCATTGGTTTAGAGTTTATCAATGGTTGTTTTCCGCATAAAACTGTTTCTCCTCTTGCCGTTTGGAATGGTGGTTTAACTTGACAAATAATTGAAGAACAACCTACCCAGAAAAGAGAAAAAGATTTTGTAGAAAAGAAGTAAAATCAGAGGTTACATTAATTAAAAGTCTAAATATGTATGTCAAGTCAAACTCAAGTACTCAACATTAAAAATTAGGCTTATGAAAAAAGAAAGTTACTCACTTGACTCATTTATTTAAACAAGTTAAATGTAAAACTCTTTTTTGGATTAGTTAAAAGTTTTAAAGTTTGAGTTTGACTAGTTAGCTTATTTATAACTTAATTTTTTTTTATTGAATTCTTCCAAATATAGTTTTGTTTACTAATTTAGTGCTCAACAGATATATTTATGTTAAAAAAAGTAAAATCATAGTAAAATATATAATTTTGTATTTATAAAGAAGATTTAAGACCGAAAATGGAATTTTTAAAATAAAAATGATGGATTTCTGTGAAAATTTTACAATAATTAATATTAGATAAATGATATATATATATATATATATATAAAGATAATTATACATAAAATAATAATTTTTTAATTAAATATAATAATAAAATGTACGTAATTATTTAAGTGATACATATATAAATAAGCTATTCGAAAACTATTATGTTAAGCTTAAAAAACTCAAACTTAACACATTTGTACGATCAAATCTACCTATAAATAATCAAATTTAACTACTATAAATCTAAACTTATCTATTTAAGTAAATAAACCAACTTGAAAAAAATATTTAAATGGTTTGAAAATAACCCAACTCATTATTTACGTTTTGGGTGGCATGGAATCACATTAATTTGATCGTCCTTGGACCTTGATAATTGATATTGAATTTCGAGGAAGCTGTCTCTTTCTCCCCATATGGCATCAATTTTGTCGCATATGACTCAATGAGTCAGTCGTGGCTCCCCAGTAACATTAATTGGTAAAATGGGTTGCAACTTGTGGTCTAAATATCACAAGAGAGGACCAATCATAAATTATTCAGTATTCACCCCCACAAAAATCAAAATGTATATAATAATAATAACAAACAAGAGCAGTGAAATTCATATTCATATGTTATACTATACATTAGACATTGATTAAAACATTTTGTGCGCGTGGGGTCACTAAACGTTGATTTTTGAACTTGATTGAGAGCACTGTGTTTCTACTTTTTCTCTTGATTATGAAAACTTGGTGTGATGTGAGCTAGGCTCCTATGTGTGTGTGAGTTATTTTTCGAGCACGTTTGTTTCTAAGATTATATATGCTTCATAGACATTACATGACATCCCCAAAACAAGATAATATGATGTGTTGGATGGATGGTGTTAAATTTGTTTCCATATTAATTATTAGACTAGGCGCCTACAACTCCAACGAGAAAATGTTCAATTTATTTTATAATATAATAACAGTTTTTAAATATGGAAATAAATATAAATCATTTTAAGCTGTGTTTTTTTTTTAAAAAAAGTCTAAAAAAAGAATTCCTTGAAATAGAAGTTATGGTAAAATTGGTGGATTTATTTTAATTACTTTGTAGTATCAAAGTTTTTTTTTTATAAGTGCAGTATCAAAGTTATTCCTTCTTTTCAGTTACAGTAAAACAAAGAAATTAAAGTTTTATGAAAACTAAACTATACACCAAGGGGCACTTTGATATAATTGGGGGTAAAAAAGAATTAATTTATTTGATATTATTTCAGAAATAAAATTAAAAATGTGCGTGCTTTACTTTCATTTTTAACCCTTTATCAAATATAACATAAGTGCAAGAACTAAAAAAAAAAGTAATATTATAACAAACCAACAAATGTATAACATAAATTTAATTTTTTTTTTTGTAAGTTGTATATATATAGATTAAGACAACTCTAAACACAATTCTTTTTGCATAAAAAAAAACACACACACACACAATTCTTTCATCCATGAATATAATAAGTCATAAAAGATAAATGATTCTGTAATTTTCTTGAAGGTCTTTCCCGTATGATTAAAGCAAGAATTAAATATTTACATTCCTTACAAGTTCATAGTTTTATTAATTAAGTCAACTAACACTTTCGTCCCTTCAATGATTTAGATATGGTTTTAATTTGATTGGTGTATGGTTTATTCGATCAATTAATTATGTCAATGAGATCATGAACAAAATATCTCAAGTTAAATATAATATAATTAAGATAAAATTTAATGTATTATTATTATTATTATTATTATTATTATTATTATTATTATTATTATTATTTAAAATATAGTACATATTATTAATAAATTTAATATATCATATATTGGTAAATTGAAAGTATGAATTTTTTATACTAAATTACATCTGAGTAAACTTTATAATTAAATGCAAGGATAGCAAACTCTGACTACAAATTAAGCCACGTAGAAAAGTTTGTACCACATAAAACAGAGAGAGAATCAAATCAATCAATAGATTTCAAATTACATAAACGAGTACTTAGATTTGTTCAATTATTAAATAATTTATTTTTAAAGATTTTTTAAATAAGATTTTTATTATAAATTATTTTGAATATATAATATTCTCTATAAGTACATGACGTTTGAACGATTTCTAGCTCTATCTTATGAAAACGGTTTTTGGTAGCTTAATTTAAGTATAATCAAGTTGTTTTAATTGGATTATATGATTTTGGGATTTAATTCGATGTTGTCGATTATTTTAACTTATATTCTCTTCACTAGGTCGTGAATCTCTCTTAAAAGAAAATTTATGGGGCGTTTATTTGCGATTTTGTTTTCTGTTTTTATTTTCTATTTTCAATTTTTAATTACAAAACTGTCATCTTATTTTGATTTTGTTTTCTGTTTTCTAAGATTTGTACAGGAAACACTGAAAAATAATTTTTTTTTGTTTTCTTTGTTTCCTATACAAATCTTAGAAATCATAAAATAAAATGAAAACAATGTGGCATTTTTGTAATTAAAAACTGAAAACAGAAAACAAAATTACAAGCAAAGGCCGCCTTACTTTCTTTATTTATAATCTTAAAGATCTAATTTTAAAAAGTACAAATTATATTTTAAAAGTAAAAAAATATAATATTTTTAAGTAAGTAAAAATCTAATTACAATGTACTAACAATGTAAAAAAAAATTACACTATCAGTTAATCAAAATTACATAAGCATTAATCTCTTAAGAAATGTTTAAAATGAATTTTTGCCAACATGCATGATATTTCTTTTACTATATCAATGGTGAAGATGATTTATAGTTTGAAAAAAACTGCATACGAATTGAGGTCTCTCTCTCTCTAAAGACTGTATTATTATTTGACTTGTTATGAATAAAATAATTTATCTTGATTCCTGTAAAATTCAACATCCTAATGATTTGTTGGTTGAGATTTAAAGTAATGACGTTATTTTCCATCTGTAATTTAGGAATTCTCTCCAAGAATTGTACGCAAAAATAAAATAAAATCCTTCTCCGAAAACAACATTTTGTCGCTAATAATATTATTGCCAAGTACAAAATACCTAAGATAAGTGATCATCAAGTTTGGAACCTAGATCATAAAAAGATCATAATAATATATATAAACGTACGTAACCACCAATTAAGCTGTACCATCTTTGATGCAAGCAATGTATTGACATATTAATAATCATCTCAATTTTATAAGCTTAGATTGTACTGCGTAAATTGATATAATAATGTGTTTGCTTAACGCAATAAATGTACAAGAATTCTCTTGTTACAAGTCATTTTTTGGAACATGTCTTGTGGTTTATATTTTGTACAACAAGGAAGAAGAAGCAAGACAACTCCAAAATTAAGTTTTGGATGATGAACTATGAAGGACACATTCTTTGCTACAGCTACACATAATGTAAATGAAGAATTTAAAATAACATTTTCACCATTTCTTTTGCTTTATGCTTTGTATAAGCCATCATTATGACCCAAAAACATTGCCACACTTAACGCGGTATTCACCTTCAAAGAATCATTCATACTTTCATACTCATCTATAATATATGACCAAATTAAAAAAACATTGCCACACTTAACGCGTATTTTCTCCTATTGCACATATATTTAAACCAATATTAAAAGCAAGTTGATTAGCTAATTAAGATTCACTCTATATTTCCTAAAAAAAATAAAGCAAGTTGATAACCTAATTAAAATTCATTGTTTTCTAATCGATATTTACTAATAATATTGAAAATTAATTAATTAATGGTAATATTTTTCAAAAAATAAAAATTACTTATTCATATATTAAAATTAATTATAGAATATTTTTATAACATTTTTTTTTTCATTTCTCTCCATGATATTAATTATTTTTTTCTATATTTTTTTCATTTTATTCTTTCTCTTACTTTTTGGAATGAACTTGGGACATCATCCGGCAGAGAGTCAAAAATTAATTTCTCAAAAGTATTGAAATCCATTTAAGAAATTAATTTCTCTCAACATATTATCTTTCATACACAAACTTGATAATTAAACCTCTGACCATATACTTAAAGAGTATGACTATTTATCAATTATAGCATACCATGTTGATTTTATCTCTTACTTTATAATATAAATGTTGGATTATAAACATTAGTTCACTTTCTTTTATATCCTATTGTTATATAATTTCTTCTGATTTTTTTTATCTTATCATTTGTCACATTTATCAAAAAAAATTGGCTTAATTATTAAAATTGTCCCTTAATTATTTAGGAATGTTCAATTAAGTCCCTCAATTTTTAAAAACTTCAATCAGGTCCCTTAATTTAAAAAAATGCTTCAATGTGATCCTTTATATCTAATTGAATTTAATGTCATCAAGTTGTGATTTTTGGTGATTTTTGTTTACAAATAGTGGCGGTTATAACCGCCACTATATTTATTATTATAAAGTTTAAAAAGTGGTGGTTATAAACCGCCATTATATTTTGTTTAAAATTAAAAAATAAGGTTCCTCTTCCGCAATGAGTCGAACCTTGCCTATGAATCCAACCTAGGCATAACCCAAAATCATGGTGTTCCACGGTGCAATATCCTTCACGGGCATGCCGTCAAAGAAACCACGGGCATTGTGCACACAAAAATGGTGCTAATCACACCCCAACATGATGTTATACGAAACAGTATTCAGTTGGGGAATTTTCTCAAATAGTTGGTGTGCGTGATTAACAGTAGAGCCTCACCTTCCACCACTATCAAAGGCACAAGAGCAACAATAACAACAACGATTTCTCGTCGAGAAGGGTCTTTCTTTCAGATTGTGATAGTGCTTTTGGGCAAATTTCTTTAAAGGTATCACTACTTTAATTCCTACAAGCTTGTACCCTTTTCGCTCAAAACGAGATATAATCTCATAAATCTGAAAAGGAGAAGACGCATGATTCGTGCTCCTTGCTGCAACAAGATTCGTGCCTCTAATTTGCCCAATCTAACGCCGGTGACTTGCTGCACCACTACCGGAAATTCTTCGGGTTCGCCAAGATGAACGTCTGCGAGTACTTTGAGGTGCGGGACTTGCGCTTGGAGATCTTCCTGGACAACGGCGGTGGTGCATGGCGTCGTGGAACGGACTCCTGGTCGAAGCCGGAGAGGCTGGAAATGGTGGGGGTGACGGCGGCATCCGACTTCACCAGAAACGGAGAAACGTTGGCTTCCGGCAATTCTGCAGCCGTTGATGTGCGGCTTAAGATCAAGGACAATGATAGTGACGGTTTGGAGCCGCCACTATCATAAAATTTCCTAAAATAAATTCCTGAATGCCACGTTGACAACTTCCGTAAATGAAACTAATGGAGTTGACCAAAAAGAGTATGATTGTAGTATTTTTAATAATTAAAGGACTTGATTAAACTTTTTAAAAATTGATGGACCTAATTGAATATTTTTAAATAATTAAGAGATCAAATGAATAATTAAGCCAAAAATTTTAATAAATTATTATTTTAGTTCCTAAAATATATAGTACTGTTGCATTAGTCTCTAAAATTAAGAAAATTTCAAATAAATCGTTAAAAGTACAATTCGTTCATCATATTAGTCACAAATTCAAAAAAACATGTGAGTTAAGGGATAATATTAACATTCTTTAAGGACAAAAGTCGTTAAATTTTGAGACTTAGATAAAGTAATTAAAAATTTTATAAACTTATTTAGAATATTTTAAATTTCAAAGACTAATGCAACCGCACGTCAAACTTTCATATACCAAAATAGTGATTTACTATTTTTTTATCGTCGTAACATTAGTGTGAAGTATCTACTAATTTTGTCAATAATTAATATTCGTTGAATCACCTTTGGTTGAATTTTCTCTTTTAATTATATTTTTTTTATCTATAAAATTCGAACCTAATACAAGAAAATCGAATCTAATTTTATTCAGATGAAACGATAAATAAAGTAGACGTGGATATTTTCCTGTAAATTTCTATTCAAAATTTATGGTAGCAATTTAATTTTCCAAAAACAAAAAAGTGGAAAGAAAACACAGTAAATGGACCACATATGAGATGATGCATAATTTACATAGGGCCATGTCAGAGTGGATCCTTATCATATCAGTGGCAATAAACAAAGAAAGCACCCTCCCTGACTGACTCCTCCGAACAAAGGAGACATGTCAAATCACCATTGGATAAAGGCTCTTCACTTTGTTTTCTTTTTTCCCTCAAACTCCCACTCTTTCTCTCTCTCCCTCCCTCTCTCGGTTAGGTACATTCCTCACCATTTGTGCCACTCTCCATAAAGTTCCACACTTCATTATGATTCCTTTTCTTATTTTAAATTTTTCATATTTTTTTTAAAAATAAATTAATAAATAAATCACTATCACATACTCATGTTCATCAAAAGAACAAATGGTAACATCTAATGGCCTATATGAAAATTGAAAAGCTTCTTACCATAGGGATGTGCTCACGGGCACATGCTGATTAATTTGATTTGGTTTTCGTGTGGGTTGGGCAAGCTCCGTAAAAATCAAATTTGCACTTCCTAAGTAATCTCTCCCCATCAAATGGGCAACAAACAAACATTAAACTAATAAATAAATAAAAGCATAGTTATGTTAGAGGTTAGGTGTGGGGTTGCTTTCATGAGGTTATTTATCGTTTTATAAGTATGGCAAATGTAAGGGCACTGGTTAGGGTAGTAAAAGGAGAAAGATTTTTATTGGGAGATGAAAAATTACGTTGTCCATGATTTTTTTTACGTTTTTCTATGAGTTTCTTACTAAATATTTTCTTCTTTTATTTTTTTAACCAGTGTCCTAAGTACACTGGTTAGTAATACCTTATTTGTTATTGCAAAGTTTAAAAAAATGCCTTTTTTTTAATAGTAATGTTAAAAAAATTTTAAAGTTTTAAAACCCAGAAGGAAAGGAAAAGGACCCGTATTTTTTGTTCTGACAGGAGAGCTTTGTGATGGACCCTACTCACTTTATAAATGAGTTTTGCAAAATCAGTAAAAAAAAATAAAAATTAAATAACTATTTTCATGTAATATTATACTGTACGTTGCGCATCGCAATGGATTACTGGGGGCCCACAGCAATGATTGTGAATTATTTATGTTTAGTTCATAAGAGTTTCATAAAAAAGAGTTTCGTAAATTCGTAATCCTATCAAGATAGACGCAAGTCATCTGAAATTATGATAATGAATCTTTTAAGGGAAAATTTTCAAATTATATTCATGAAAAAATAAAATTAATCAAGTTTTATTAAAATTTATAAGTTCAATTTTCATGTATTATTAGAGTAATGATTTTTATAGTATTAATTAAAAAATTAAACATGTTTTTTATATAATATTTTTATAATGTTAGCTTTTATTTTTCTTCACTGTCTTAGTTATCTTATCTTAACTTTTTTTTTAATTTCTCTTTTTATTATATAAAAATATACAAACTAATTTATAATATAATTTCTCTTCTCTTTATTATATAAAAATATATAATCTAACTGTACAATATAATAACTGAGTAAAATATATCACAAGGGCACCATTACCTAAGCTCAAATATAAAGGTTTTGGTATGGAAAAATTATTAAAGCACCAACTTGGGTAGAGAGCAGGCAGGAGCCAAGGAAGTGACAAAAATATAATATACTGCTACAACCATTTCTGATTTTGTGCCATGCATGGCACCTTCCCATTGTCAAGCCCAAGTGACCCCCAATCAATTTTTCATTAGTCAAACTAATTGCTCACCTAATCTGAGTTTTTCTTTTTATTTTTTATTTTATAGAAACTGGATTCCATGATGTTTACTTTTATCATCAGAATTGAAAAATAATTCTAAATTATCTTGTAATATTTTTTTATTAATTTTCTTATTTGTTAAGAATAGAAAATATTAAATAATTTTTATGTTTTAAGATATTAAATACTATATTTATTTTTTATTTAATATTTGTTTATAAAGTATTACTAACACTATTGCAAAAAATTAGGCATATTCTGTCAGGTTTCATTTAAAGGGCCTTGCTTGGTGAGAGAAAGGAGCAGAGATTTTCACTTTTCCTCTTTTGCTTTTGTGATACTCCAAAAGTTTTTAAGATAAAATAAAAACAAAGAAATTTATTTTTAATACCAATTCAATAACTAATAATTTATCCTGTCTATTTCTTCTCCTTCAAGTGATTTCTTCCCAAGTTCCCTAATACTCACGAAATTCGAGAAGCCACGAGCCTTCTTCCTTCCTCTGCAGCTCCATCCTGCGTTTTGATCAGTCCACAGTCACCAAACCACACTCACTTTATAATTTTTTTGTCCAAATTTTTATTTTATATAATATAACCAAAACATAAATTTGATTGACCTGTGGTTTACATGTTCGAATGCTTTATCCTCTCGAAAGTTCGATTGATATAAGAATAAAAATGAAAATTAGAAAGAAATAAAAAAAAAAGAATTAGTTTGATTGGTTTTAAAAAAGGGGAACTAGTGTTAAGTAATTAATCTGGTGTTCATGAAAAGATGAGAAAATTTAAGAAAGAAAAGTTCCATCCTCCTTTGTCTCCTTTCAAGGGACCATAACGTTGTAAGCTGTAACTCAATGCCAAAAAAAAATTTGAAAGTTGCTGGGTGTAAGTTGTAACTCCTCTCTGCACTTTCTCAATCATGAACCAAACCAACACAACACTAACCGAAAAAAAAGAAAAAGAAAGTAAAAAAGCAGTTACTGTTCAAAACAATTAAAAGAAAAAACAAAAGAAAAGAAAGAAAATCCTGATCATAGCAGAAGCATAGTACTGACATTTGGGAAATCGAAGCAAAAGAATCTCTCGGCGCCATGCATGCATCCTCAGGTGTTTTTTTTTTTTCAGTTTTTCTCAACTTTAGATTTTTCTTAATTTAAGCTATTTTATTTTATTACAGAAGATATAGCAGCTTCTTACACTTACACTGGTGTGAACCAAAAAAAAAAACAAAGAAAAGTTACTTCTTACAAATTTTCCCTTACAAACAAAAGAAGGGAAAACAAAAATACTTAAAATAAGAAGAAAAAAAAAAAAAAACAAGAGGAGAGCCTCATCCGATATTTTCTCTTTATATTTAAAATTTTTTAATCCAGAATAAATAAAAAAAAATAACAAAATTTTGTTCTATGGTTTGTCCTTGAGAAGAGAGGCCAATCCGGTCACAACCTTAGTCCCTCTCTCAACACTCTTCGGCTTCACCGCCGGCGGTTGCCATGCCGGCGTCAACGCCACCGCCGACTCCACCTTAACCTCGCCGGACTCAGTCTCCGGCTCCGGCTCCGGCTCCGGCTGCGGCGACATTTTCTCGCCGAAAATCAGCTCTAACTCACCGCAATCGCTCTCCGTCGAAGACGCCGCGTCACCACAGGACACCGTTTCCGGCTCGGCGGCGGCGGCGGCTTGCACGGAGGAGGACGGGGGTTGCTTCTCCTTCTCCCTAATGCTAGACGGAGAGAGCCACTTCGCGAGCATGTAATCACGCTTCCTCCACGGCGGAACGTGCATCCCTTTCTTCTTCAAACTCTGCTTCGCCGCTTCGGAAACAATCGCCACGATCTGCGTTAGCCTCTCCGATTTTCCAACGAAGATGAACGGCAGCGATTGCAGCATCGCCTTGTACGTTCCCGTGGATCGCGCTACCTCGAACTCAGATCGAAAGTCCACATCCACAATCAACCTTTCCCCTTCCACAATCGCATCGATGAATTCATACTCGCCTAAACACAAACTCACACACTCAGTCAAATGCAAATTCAACTCCAAATCCAAATCTAAATTAAAATTCAAAGTTAATTCAAAGTACCAGCAGGACAAGAGGAAGTTTTCTCCCATTTCGATTTGCAGATAGAGGAATCGTAACCGAGAGAGGAAAGTGCTTCTGCAACGACCTTTCTCAAATCGTCTTTCCGCTTAAACGACTTGCCGTTTTTCTCAACGATCCTCGCCACGTCAGCTAGCAGGTTCCTCTCGCCGACACTCGCGCAGGGGATAAAGCTCTGCACAGCTCAAAATTATTATAATTAAAATAAAATAATAAAAATTAAAATTAAAATTGGATTAGGAATGATAATTGGTTAGTTTCAGAGGCAATTGTTTAGTTTATTTACCTTGAGTGATTCGATGGCGTCGGCGTTGGATGATTCCGGTGCCGACGGTGCTCCGAAGAGGTCGAAATCGTCCTCATCGGAGCTATTGGCGTTGAAGCAGTTGCAGCGGTTGCGACCGCATTTCGGTGCCGCCGGTGGCTGCTCCTCCATGAAGTTCTGCACCATTTTCGCCAAGCACACCGAGCTCGGTTCGAATTCAGCTCCTCCTCCTGCATCTTTGTTGGTTTTCGGTAACTGGCGGTCGAAGACGAACAACCTTTTCAGGCGCGACTTCAACACCGATTCGTTCCGAACCACCACCACCGCCGCGGTCTCCTTCACCGTCTCGGAATCGATGTCAATTGCAATTGGTTGAACCTTCATCGGAGCCATGCTTCTGTTACTTTTTTCAGAGCTTCTAAATTTTTTTTTAAAAACGGGAAAAACCCTAGTCAACACACATTCATCGTTCCTACTTCCTACACCAGTCAATAATAACTCACGGATTCGGCGTGTTCTTAAGAGAGAAAAGGTTAAAAAAAAAGAAAAAAGAAAAAGAATTTAAAGAGGGATAATTATATGTAGTTATGTACGGGTTTTCTTCTAGGCTAAGGGAGTGAAGGTTTTTTTGAGGTGAGGGTTTTCGTGGAACACGTGGCGACGGTGGTCGGAGAGACGAGCATTGTTCATCGACGGGGAAGTTAGGGTCGCCGGATTGTTCATTCTCCGGCGGAGGAGAAGAAGAGAGGTTTTAAAAATTATGGTTTTGTTTAGTTTTTTTTTTTTTTCTTTTATGTGTATGAAAGCGTTCTGGATTAGGTGACCCGGTGAGATTGGTTTTTATAACGAGGCAAGGTTGCTGACTTGGGCTTTCTCTCGCCACGTGTGTCCGACGTGGCGCTCGTCATTTGGACAACGTTGTTTGCTAACGGCACCCGGTTTGCACCGAAAGCTTCCTCCACTGAACGACGCGTGTCGAGAATGATTGCCTTGATTCTTGCCGGTGAAATTACGGTGGTGCCCTTGGATGTAATAAACACCTTCGATTCACTGATTGATTGATCATGTTGCTTTTTCTTTTTTCTTTTTTTTTTCTGAAAGAAAATAATTAATTGCCTGAGGTTTTAAATTAGAAAAGAAACAAAAACTAATGATGCGTGGGAGTGGAGAGATGGAGATCTTTATGGCGTGTATGTGAAGTCCATGCTGTCATAGATGTGTGCGCCTAAAGTATTCGACACGTGTCCATCGAACCAATGGTTTACCTTACGACCAATCCGATTATTATATTTATATAAAATAAAATATAAAATACTACTATTTTGATATTTGGAATGATTGGAAGCTATCCAAAATTTAATTCATGCGACTCGCCTCATGTATATTACTATATCCATAATAATCATATAAAGAAATTTAATTTGAATGTAATAATAATTAATAATAAAAATTTGATGCGTCAAAAATTAATAATAATAAAAATAAAAATGTAATAATGTAAAAATTGTTCCATTGATAATGTATGAAATTAAATTAGGTTAAATTGATATGCAAGTCTCCATACTTTTACCAAATTTTCAATTAGATCCATGAATTTTTTTTTTTTTCAATTGGATCCTCGTCTAATTGTCATTATGAAAAATTAATCGTAGATACTTAATTAGAGGTACAGACAGCATATTGATGTTTTTGGAGTGTGTTGTAAGCATAACTGAATCAATTATGAGAGATTTATGCAAAGTTTCAACATTTGCAGGTCAATTCAACTCAAGTGTTCTTTCACAATTATTTGGCTCTGTAGATCAATTCAACCCAATCCACTATCTGTGCCTCTAATTAAGTGTTTGCGATTAATTTTTCATAATGACAATTAGATAAGAAGATACAATTGAAAATAAATAAAAGTTTAGGGACCCAATTGAAAAAAAAGTTTAGGGACCTAATTAAAAGAAAATAAAAGTTTAGGGATCTAATTAAAAGAAAATAAAAGTTTAGGGACCTAATTAAAAGAAAATAAAAGTTCAGGAACCTAATTAAAAAATTGTTAAAAGTATGGGGACTCGCAGAAACCATTAAATTAGTAACAAAAAAAAAAAAACTAGCTCAGTTGGGTTGAGTAAGGTGCGTGAATTATTGTAAACCCCTAATACTTGTCTTTGATTTCTACCTATAAAAAAAAACTATTAACAAAATAAACATATATTTAGGTCATAAATGTTAATACCATTTATTTATTTTTTATTTTATGATATGCATTTTTATAGGTCATAAATGTTTACTAAAACCCTTTTCAGATTTTTATAGGATATATTTGGTCTGATAAAACAATTACTATTGTATTTTATTTGTAATTACTAAAAATATTAATTTATTTTTCTTTGATTTTCAATTTTTGAAAATTTATATAAGAATTATAGAAATAATAAAATGATATTTTTATTTATTTATTGTCCATACTTTTAAAAAATTCAAAAAATAAAACATAAAAAAATTTCCTCCAACAAAATGAATCTATAATTTTTTTATCATACTATATATGTGAAATATTTACTGATTTTTTGATTAATTTTCTGACTGACCATCTTGAGTGTAATCTCACATTTTTAACTCGAAACTTTGCACCAAATCACTGTTCTCACTAGATTTTGCATTTTTTTTTATTCATAGGAATCGAAAACAATATCAGAGGATTTACAAAACTCACACACCCTGCTCAACCAACTGAGCTAGACCCCTTGCTACTAGATTTCGCGTTTGGTATCTATTAGTTGTAAATGGATAGCAATTATAAGTACTTGGTAAAAGAGAGGATCTCATCATCAAGTTGGGTTGGGTTCATCGATTTCAATCTTCTCTTACCTAAAACTCAACCCAACTATTGCAAGTTAACAAAAAAAATACGACTTATTTTTTATTGAAATTTTTTTTTAGTCAAAGTCACATAATATCACACTATAAAGTATAAACTATATATGATATTACTTACCAATAGTGATATCATGCAAGTTATTATTCATTCTTGTCCTTGGATAGCCTTTTACTTTATTGTAAAGTAATTAAAGATATTTTAGTAAAAATATGATTAACATAAAAGACAATTTGAGAAATTTTTTATAAAAAGAGACAAGTAAATTTTAAAAAAGTCTTACTTAAACGAATAGAGAAAGTATCTAATTTAATTATAAAAAAGTGTGAGACTCATGAAATAAATAAATTAAATAAAAGGATATGAGTACTTAAATATTATAAAAAAAATCACATGCTAATAATTTGATATTGGATTTGTTTTTATTAAGATCATTTTTGTTTAACAAAAATTAACATACTAACATACACCTTATATGTTTATATTAATATGAAAACATAACCTACTAATAATCATTTTTTGTTAAATAAAAAAACTCGATATATATATATATATATATATATATATATATATATATATATATATCAATTATATTTCAAATATTTCGTATAATACATTATATTATTAGTGTAAATTTACAATGCAATACTAGGCGTTTAATTTAATTTTGACGTCTAATATTTTTATTCATAATAAATGATTTTTTTTAACTTTCTACCTCATCCTCTAAGTACAAAACAATTTAACAGGTTATATATATATATATATATATATATATATATATATATATATATATATATATATATATATATATATATATATATATTTAAATTGCGGTGAAGTTTGGAGCTGTCGGACGGACGTCCTTTAGCCCCAATATGAAATTGCCAATACTTCTAACAAATGCCTTTCTATGCATTATTATTATTATTATTATTATATTTATTATTATTATTATTATTATTATATTTAATTATAATTTTAGTTCCTCAAATTAGGAGATCTATTTTTTTTAGTTTCTAAATAAAAATTTGTATTTTTTAATGTCTCAAATTCTAACGAAAGAACTAAAAAGAAATTTTTTTGAATTTGAAGAATTAAAAATATATAATTTTTTATTTGAAGGAATTAAATAGACTCTTAATTTAAGGAACTAATAATAATAATAATATTATTATTATTATTATTATTATTAACTCTTGAGTTTAAGCTTTGGTAACACTTATGCGGTTACTCATGTTAATCATATTAGTGTAAACATAGCAATGAATTAAAAAGTCTTTTTTTTTATCCGTAATAAATTAAAAAGTCTAATACTGACTTTTCAAAACGCTGAATATAGTGCAAAAGATCAAATTTATAGTATAGTTATGGATTATGATAGCGAACTAGGACCGTTTGATTTAATGGTATGAATTTTGTTTTTATTTATTTAAATTGTTTGCTGAATGGAGTTTTAATTTCTTAATTGATTGATTAGTGAGAAAGTCAATCAATCAACAATTGGCAGGGGGGCTTCGAGTTCGAGATGTCTCCATTTTATGGGTCTGTTTTTTACTTTTTTTTTTTTTTTCCTTCTTCTTTTGTTATTTGTTCGTGTCTGAGGGTGACAGAGTAATTTTTTTTAGGTGTCCGAGATCTCCTTTAGGTGTCTGAGTCCTCCAAGATGAAAAGGGGTGGGATACCTGCAAAAGACATTCCAACACTCAAGTCAACTTTCAGCTCAGAATATTTAATGAGAGTAGTAAATGTGAATCAACAGTCCTCTCACCATGAGAATTTAACCTCTATTTATACATACCTTAATGGGCTTCTGGATCCATGGGCCTTGTTCGTGATTACCATTGTGGTTAATCTAGATTTAATTATTATTATAACAATAATTATACGGATAATCCTTATTATTGATATGTCATGGGTTGAGACATTCTCACGTATTCAGCCATCCGAATGTGTGTTCTGCCATTCGGCCATCTAAGTGTAAGAGACCTTATCCTGACGATCACTTATGCTAAAGTACCTTCAGGTATTTAGTTATTCGACAGTCTGAATATCCTTGGCTATGTGTTCGGCCATTTGGCCATCCGAGCGTACGGAACCTTATCTTGATGATCACTTATGCTAAAGTACCTTTAGGTATTCGGCTATTCAACAATCCGAATATCCTTAGCTATGTGTTCGACCATCCGAGTGTCTGGGACCTTATCCTGATGTATCCTCGGACCAAAGTACCTTCAGATATTCAGCTATTTGGCAGTCCGAATACCCCCAGTATACATGCCCCAAAGCCTCGAGGAACACAAGTGACGAAGAGGTTTTTCTCGTCTCATGAAGTCTTCTCAGTGCCGAAGGGTCGAGATCTGTCGCCAAGGGTTGCGTGTTTTGGAGAATGTGTTCGTCGTCAGGTCGTGTCTTTTCATCTATTATGACGGAGATAGTCATTTGTGGGTTTAGAAAGCGAAGCGTTGCTTCATATAAACCGTTGATGTTATCTAACAATTGAGCCAAGAGAGTTTCAAGTATGGTCGAGAGGGTTCTAGGTATGGCGGAAAGGGTTATAAGCCATGACCGAGGGGTTCAAAGTTGTGGCCAAGAGGGTTCTCAACCATATCAGTATACATTATTCATAATTATTTTTTATTTTGTTTTACTTGTGATCATAATTATTTTTTATTCTTATAATTAAGTCATTGTGGAAAATGACAAAATGTATTTAATAAAGTCAAATATTATGGGACAAAAACTGTATTTTTTTATAAAAAAAAAAAGTAAAAAGAGATATTTGGATTTAAAAAATATTTTATATTTTTATTTTAATTACAAATATATTACTTCATTTTTTCCATTTTTAAATGTTTGTGTAAAAAAAAATTCAACTTTTTATAAAAATATTCAAAAATTAAAAGTAAAATAAAAAAATATATTTTTAATTAAAAGTAAAAATAAAAATAGAAATAGAAATTATATTATTGCAGTGGAAAAATATATATTTTTTCAAGTGCATGGATCAACTGACATGGAGTTTTTTCAACTCGTGTTCTCGAGTTTGAATCCTAGGTACACAGTTGCGTTAAATATTTGGAGGGGAAAACTTTACCGCCTATAGTGATTCTACCAACATGAACAAGATTGTCTTGTCTTTGATGGATGATACCTGTGGTATGAAAAAAAAAACTCTTAAATTTTGAATGATATATTGAGAAATGAAAGAATTGAATTAAAAATTATATTTTTAAAGCTTTATGATATTAAAAATTGTATTCTTAAGATTTCAATTCATTATCGAGTACCTTACAATAATAATTAGTAAACCCTTGAACAAAAGTCATTTGGCATATGGTTTTTCCTTTTAAGCCTTAAGGATAGTTCCATAACATCCCTGTTTATAGATTTGCACGAGTAAAAATTAATCTTATATTTGACGTGATTAATTTTTTGATCCCTTTTTTTTTCAAAAACTTTTTATTAAAATTGTAGTTATAAGTTATTTTGAATAAAAAAACTAATAAATTTTAATGTGTACTAAATAATAGAAATAACTAATTTGTTTTAAATTAATTAACTAAGCTGATATATTTGTTAGTATACTGTCACTTATATTTTAGAAGAATAATGTTAATAAGGGGGGAGCTGGGTTAGAAAGTAACAGGATATGATAATCTCTTTCTCCCTCCCACCCTCCCCCTCACCACTCCCATCATCACCATCACCATTGTAATCATTGTTGTCGTCACCGCCACTAACCCTATTACTATTGCCATTGCTGCCGCCACCATCACCACCACCACCACCGTCACTGCCACCATAGTCACCATCACTATCATTGTCATCACCACCACCATCTCTGTCATAGTAAGCACCACCGTCGTCACCAACACTACCATCACCGCTATAATAACCACCACCACCATTATCGTCATCATCTCATCATTGTTGTCGTTACCATCGTCACTAACACCATCGTCGCCACCATCATCACTACCATTGCCACCACCGCAACCACCACCACCACCATTGTTGCTAGTGGCGGATTCAGGACCGTGAGTCAGCAGGGACAATTTATTTTAAAAAAGTAAATAATAATAATAATTATTATTATCATATGTACGAAAATAAAAGACATAAATATTAAAATCAAGTGTAATGAGCTAAAAAAAAAATGAAATGTCCAACTAAATAAAGTATAAAAGTATCTAGTGAACTGAAAATGGAAGAAAAAATAAGCCAATAAAACACAAAAATTGACAATGGTTGAAAAATTGGGACCAGGGGTTCAAATTATATATAAAAATAAGGGGAACAAAAAGATAACAACAATGAGTATATATTTATAATTTCTCAAAGTCACTTGGATCCGCTACTGATTGTCGCCATCACTTCACCATCGATGCTACCACCATTGCTGCCACCATCCCATCATTGTTATTGTCGTCATCGCCACTACCACCATTGTTGCCACCACCATCACTGCCATTGCCGCCACAGCAACCGCCACCACCACCACCATTGTCACCATCACTCCACCATCGCCACTACCACCATTGTTGCCACCATCCTATCACTATTATTGTCGTCATTGCCACTACCATTGTCGCTGCCACCACCATCACCACAACCACCACCACCATCATTGTCACCATCGCCACTACCATTCCATCACTGTTGTCGTCGCCATTGCCACTACCACCGCCATTGCCACCACCATTGCCTCCACCACCCACCACTACCATTGTCGCCACCACCACTATCATCGTCGTCATTACCACTTTGGTTGTTGTCATTGCCACCGTTACCTCCTATTGTTATCAAGTTCATATCATGGTGTGCACCAAATATTAGATATGATTAAGGTTTATCTTGCTCTTATCCTATCATGTTTCTATTTTGTCTATATATCCTATCCTATCCTTACTTCCAAACAGGCCGTTAGGGTTTAGGTTATTGATTTTTTTCATGTTATACATTTAATGCTTCCATTTCCTCGAGGAAGAGCCACCCATAATCAATGTAAGTTCAAATGTTATTTATTTACCTTCTATTCTACAAATCAATGCAATTTTACGCTCCATTTCTTATGTGCAATTGAACATTGCCCTTACTTTTAACATGTTTTCCCCAATTTGTGAATTTCATTAAAATAGTTACCTTTACCCATATTGATTTTTCTTGTAACAATGATGATAAATCTTAGATCATTGATGCCCTAATGCACTTCATTCATACTGTAATGATAGTCTAGGTAGCTTATGGGTCATTTTTCCAGTCAGACATCTCAAATTTTCATGAGCGTGGAAAGTTAGGCTGAATGTAAGTAATTGAAATGATGGAACGAATTGTCGTTTATGAGAGTTAAAATGGTGAAAACAAGAGTTATTAGATTGAGGAGGACTCCACAATTGTACGCATGTTGGGTCAATTTGTCATCATATTTTACAGTAAAAGAGTAAAGACACATCCCTGTTATAATTTTGTGTACGATCTTGAGTACAAATTTCCCAGCCACAGGATTCGTCTCATTTGGAGGAGACAGGACACAAAGTTAAAATCAAACGCGTCAAGTAAATATTAGTAATACTAATTTTTTATACATTTAATGTTCATTTCATGTTCATTTCATGTAATCACGTTACTTATATAAAATGGTATATTTTGATTTGTGTGCCCTCTTTACCACACTCACATAATGGTTTATGATCGAACAGAGCAATGCTATTTTCATTTCACATTTTTAACATAAGTTTTGGAATAAGGAAAAAATAGGAAAAGAAGAAAGAGGAGCGTGGGATAAAATATGACATGTATTAAAGACAGATAGAAAAAATATTGTGAGAATGTGAAAGAAAAATGATATATTTTTTTTTATAAATAATATAAATGCAAGTAATGTATAATTAACTTAATTTGAATTAGGGAACAAGAATCTTTTTGTCCGAACAAGCAAAAGAAAGAAATAAAGAAAAAAGGAAAAGGGTGAAAAAGATGAAAGGGATATTTCATTTACCTTACAAACGCTGTGGTGTTACATTTGGTGTGGCAAAAAGAAAATCAAGAGGATAAGCTAAAGGATGCAGTTGAGCTTCATAGGTTTCAACATTTGAATCTCTCACTTTCTCTTTTTTGTTTTGAAAAAGAGAAAAAGAAAGAATCATTTAGGAGGTGAAGGAATTAATTGAAGTGAAGTCTTGCCAGCAAGATACCAATATCTTTCGACAAGCAACTAAAAATAAATAAATATTGATGTGAAAAGGGGATTCGATTATATATTTATGTATTTATTTATACGATTGAGATTTCTTGTAGAGGTTTATATATTTCTGTTCGATGAAAGTGTTTATATATATATGATTGCTCCATATGTAATTGAATGCAGCACAAATTTGTAAATGTAATGAATGATATACCCCAATGTAATTGATCACAAGAACTTCTCTGCTCCAGCATTCATTCATTGGTAATATAAAAGAAACAATATTTTAAGTTTTAAACTATACAACTGCTAAGATAAGTTCTTGGCGTGTGGTAGGTATTTTTTATTTTGACATTAATATAACACCATCTTTAGGACTTTTTTTTTTTTTTTTTTTGGGATTTTAAGTGTACTACTATAGTCTATAGATGCAATCACAACGTCCCTTTTAATGAAACGTAACATTTCACCTTCTTGATCTTTATAACTCATTGCCAGTCCAACTTGAAGTTGAGTTTTCATGCTAACGAATGTGTTCCTTACATATATTGAAATTAATATTTACATGAAACAAAGCCTACAATCGTACATATGGCATGCAGGGTGGACCAACCTTGACGTGGATAAGGCCCTCACTTTATGAAAAATATTTCTACATATTAAAAATATTTTAAAAAATATTAAAAGAAGTTAGTAGTTAACTAATAAATAAGAGTTAGAGCAAAGGTCTATGATAAGAATAACCAAAGGTCCTTCCTAAAGAAAATCCCATCCTATTATGATAGTTAGTATTTGACCCATCTTAAGTTGTGTTAAACACAAATGCTACAACCCAAAGAGTTAGAGCAGTGGTGTAAGGTTTTACTGCATTCACATGATAAAGAACGATCTATTTAGCGAGAGAACCCGTGTTTGATTCCCTCTGTATGCAAAATTCTCTTGGGCCAGCGGTAGCCACGCACCACGAGCGGGATTAGTCTCTGACCCAGTGGATTGGGGGACACCCGTGGTCTCTGACCCAGGAAAAAAAAAAAAACACAAATGCTACAAAAATAATAAGAGTTTTTTTTTCCCTTTTTTAGAAAAAGAAAACATAAAGAGGAGTTTTTAAATAAACTAATTTTAGATTTTTTTCTTCTCTTTCCTTTGTTCCAAATCTCAAGATTTAAAAACACATTATTTAATAGTTTTTAACTTAAAGTTTGTTTTATGTTAAAAAATTGTACAATTATTGAATAGTTTTTAACTTTAATTTTAATATTTTATCTTTATTTTTTTAATTTTAAACTAATTTTTAAGATAAGAAAACCAGGTGAAATGGTATTTATGAATTTGTGGATAAAAAACGTGATTGGAAAGAGAGACACTACTAAAGGTGACCAACTAGGTTCTTCAACAAAGATTAGTCATCTGTAAAGCTGATGAATATTTCGTACTAAGGTCATGCTAACCAAAAATGGTATTTATGAATTTCTTCCTTACATAAATTCTGTATCTAAAAGAATTCGAAAGAAAAATTTTAAATAGAACTATAATAAATTATTTATATTAGTTTAAAATATTTAATTGTAAAATTCGCTTTAGGTCTATAAAGACCGGGTCATCCCTGATATGTGTGTAGTCCATTTTTTTTTTTTGGGAAAAGAGCATTAAGCTCCCTTAAACTTTACTTCTTTTATGAATAGACACCCTAAACTTTAATTTTGTCTCAATTAATCCTTAAACTTTATCTCTTTTGCAAATAGACACCATGAACTTTAAATTTATTATGATTGATACTTTAATTTTAACTTTTTTGTAAATAGACACCTTAAACTTTAATTGCATTTTAATTTATCTTTAACATTTGTCTTTTTTACAAATAGTTTTTTTCAAGTTATTTATCTTAAATGTTAATCATTTATTATTTTTTTTATTACAACTAATTTTTTAATATTTAAAATATAATAAAGAATATGAATTTACAAGATATATAAAAAGGAGAAATAATAACATTAATCAAAAAAGTTTTTATTTGATTTTTAATTTTTAATTTTATTATGTTTTAATGTTTGGAAAAGTAATCAGAGAAAGGTCCGAGGCACACGTTTGCAGTTTGGTGAGGATTTAATAGCTATACAATGAGTATAGAAATTTAGGAGTGAAATTGTATTGTAATACGTAAATGTTAGCTTCAGTTTACTGTATGTTTTTTATGCAGTAACTTGCTCTTGTAATGAGTCTTATTTTGGGCACCTCTTGTGTTCATAACAAGCAATCTTATATTAATGAATTATTTAGCATATAAAACAAATGTTTGGAAAAGTGATTTAAAAAAATAAAACTAATAAATAGTTAAGATTAAACAAATAATCAGTTGAGATTTTTTTTTTATTAGTAATTTAACTGTAATTTAATATAAAAAATTATTTATGAAGTTAGTAAATTTTAAGAATTAATTGAGATGAAATTGAAATTTAGGTGTCCATATGTAAAAGAGGTAAAGTTTAAGGATTGATTGAAACAAAATTAAAGTTTATGATGTTTATTTGTAAAAGAAATAAAGTTTAAGGATCAATTTGGACAAAATTAAAGTTTAAGGTGTCTATTTGTAAAAGGAGTAAAGTTTAGGGGAGTTGAGTGCTCTTTTCCCTTTTTTTTTAATAGTTGCATGACACATTGACGTCTAAAGTAAAGTATTATTTAATAGCTTGCACACAAACACATGTGAATAGCATATATATATATATATATATATATATATATATATCCATAAGCATTATTATTTTTTTAACTTAAAAAAAAACAAAATAATATGAACCTAACCCACGAAGCTTCTGACAGGCCATTCAATCAGAAATATATAGTATTTTTTAATAGATTAAACTTAAATAAACTTTTTCGTATGTATAAAACAATTGATTTTATGAAATTAAAACATCATATGCATATTTAATAATTTTATCCAACTTTTGTTATTTCATGTCTTTAAGGTATGGTTTTCCCACAAGTGATGTTTTCAATATTTGAATTCTTCGTAGTATATTCACTATTTAAATGAGGAGAGAAATAAGAAAGAAATCAATAAGAAAAAATTAAATAGAAGAGATATAAATAAGAGAAAAATAGAGTGAAAAAATTAATATATTATTTAGTGGATAAAAATAAAAAATAAAAAGAGAAGAAGTTTCTTTGTACTTATTTACATGATTAGAAAAGTAAAAAGAAATAAATAGATGTAATAAAAAACTTTTTACACTAATTAAAAGAAATCAAATTTAGCTAAAAAATCTAAACTTTTCATTATATTATTATTATTTTAAAATTTTTATGTTACAAAAATAATTTTATTTTTAAAACAATTAAAACAAAAAGAAGAAAATAAAGCTCCTTTAACGAGAAATTATTACATAGTATAAAATTATGTGATTTTAACCGATCTTTACGTAATACATAAACACATTTTTTAATTTAGTAAAAAATTAATAATAATGTATCATATAAAAATTGGTCCGAACTACATAATCTCCGCCCATGTAATTATTTTTTATATATATATATTTAAAAAATTGTGGATCTTATCTCCCTATTTTCTTCTTTCTTATATTTTTTTTAGGTTACCATGATATTTGTGAGGAGTATCCACCACCTTTGTTGATAACTAATTTTTGCCAGAGAATGACTAATTATCTTTAGTAGAGTCTCCCCTCCTAACCATATTTTTTGCATCCACAAAACTTGAACTCGAGATTTTACGACACTTAAACCAATGACATATTAGTTTCCTTCTTATATTTACAATCAACCAAATAAAAAAAAAGTATTTCCCTTTTACCTCTTTTTTATTCTTCTTATTTATATTCATCCAATCATATCAGTCGCATAGCCATTATTTATACAGAAGATGATTAACTTTGCTTTTACATTCTTCTTTCTTATAAGTAATATGAGGAAATCCAAATCCATTTTTCAGATTCTCTGATGACAGCACAATTTCCTTACCATGTGCTCAACTCCCTTGTAGGTAAAAGAATAATTATATCTTACTATGTAAAAATAAAGTGTTAGAGATTACAATCAACCGTAATATCTATTATTATTTTTCTCTAAAAAAACCCTATATAGTTTGTATTGTTTAATATTGAAAATAAGTACTTTTATGATCTTTTCATGATTAAGATATTAAAAAGGGAAAGGGTTGGCAATTAGTCATGCATAATCATGTTCAATGGATTAGGTTATTGTCACTAAGCCCTTGGATTTATTTTTCCATGATGCAAGACTATTGATGCCTCTTTAGTGAACATCTTTTGATGATGTCTACTGAAATTATTGAATTTTCTTTTTGAAAAAATCCCATCTTTTGCTCTAAATCTTTTGGGAACATGGGCTGGTTATTAGCTTCAAAGATTGCAAATGCTTTAATTTTACCATGGTTTTACTTTTGTGCGACTTGAGGAAAAGTTGCACTAATTAATTGGTTTGGTGAGAAGTCTTGAGAATTGCATTAAAGAGGTCCTACATTCCTTCAAAATTTACAAATATCAAAATAATCAAATTTGCTTGTACTTATTTTTATTTCCAAGAAACACATCTTTAAGGACCATACCTTTCTTTTCATTAACAGTAACTAATTTGTAAAGGAGGTTGCTAATTAAGAACTTGGATCCTCTGCAACCAAATTTCTCTATAGTTGTGTGCTGCAAAATTTGGACCATTGATTAGTTGTTGCAGTAATAGTTAATAAGGAGAGAGGGTGTGATCAATGGCCAAAGTGTGTGCTGTAAGGAGAAAAAACTTATTTAACCCTAAATTTTAATAGTGACTCCATATTTTTAATTTTTTTTTATTGTCTCATCGACATACCAATTGTGATAACTATGAGAATTCATGGGTAGGGTTGGGTTGAGTTTCATCAAACCCATTACCCGACCGATCAAAATAGTTTGGGTTGAATTTGTGTAAGTTTTTTTTTAATAGTGACTTGTGACGTATAATCGCTTGTGTAGTCATGTAATTGTGTTTAATGTGTGTGCTTTTTCTCAATTTTTATCGATAAAACATATACAAATAATAAATTAAAATTAAAAATGTTACATTAATGGATTGGATTGGATCGGGTTGGGTTCAACACCAAACCCAATAACCAACCCAAAGAAAGAATAATGGATTTGATTGGGTTAGATTTTTTTTTATTCTGATTTGATTAGATTGGATTGAGTTCGACCCAAACACTTAAAAAATTCAACTCAAAGTGTTCGAGTTAGGTTGGGTCAATTTGAATTCATAGATACCGATATCTGTGATTCGTGAACACCCATAGTGAGAACATGTTCAAACACTCCATATATGTATCACAGTTGTCGTTGTGAAACTTCTCTATCGAGTTGGATGTGAATGCAAGATTTGCCATAGTAATTGATTACCGGCCAACACTAAACCAATCTAACTTAATCACATACCAACAACTGTCACCGTCCTAGACTGGTGAACTCTACTCTTAATATGGTCCTCCAAGTACTTGAATTATGCACTAGCTCAAGTAGGCATGTCCCAAAGCACACGCTCGTATACCAATTGTAAAAGATAAAGGAGAGGAGGAGAGAAACTTGTCTTAAAATGTTTACTTTTTGTGTTTCTTGAATTTTCTTTTCATCTGCAAACACTTCATTTTTTATAGATAAAGGAAATTCTTAAAAATAATATTTTTGTGAAATTCATTATTTGAAAGGACTACCCTACAATTGGATAGAGATAAAGACAATTTGCTAAATAAAAATGAAAAAAAAAAAGAGGAAATAGTGGGGGAAACAGAATACAGTACATGAATGAGTGTCATTTTCCATCTAGTCTAGTCATTACAGTTGAAGCCTGGTGCTTATAATTAAATGCTTGATAGTGCGGGTATTGTATTTATATATTTTTGCAGGGGTCAGATCCTTGAACAAATGACCATAAATAATGCTAGTGTCAAAAACAAAAAGTGCAAGTGAAATTTCTGTTTGGCAGCAAAAAATCATTGTACCAAATTGGAAGCTTTCATCAATATGCCTTGCTCATAGTGTCACTATATGGCATATACATTGGATCATTTTATTCAATTTAGTTATCTCTTTAGAAAGAAAAAGCTGCGTCTAATTCGTTATCTTTCCTCATATTATGGTTTGGTCTATTTGAATTATGGGTAATAATGTTGTGTTTTAAGGTGTTTCTTTCGACTTTATAATTGTTATGAATTTGATAACGGTTAGATCGTGGATATAACTTTAAGTTAAGAAAAACAGGAAAAAAAAAGTTAGAAATTAAATCCAGTGCATGATGTATAACTAGGGGGAGGGGCATTCCCATCCTCTCTTTCTTTTGTCAATCTGTAAATTTTCAGAATTTTATTTTCTATATATCGTAGTTACTAACATCTTATTGTTGTCTTTACAATTTGAATACAAGCATTTAGATGCATATGAGAACTGATATTATGTGATGTGAACATGAATTATCTTTACTTTGACAATCATCTTGGTGAAACAATCAAAATTCAAAAAAGAAAACAAAAACAGGTTTGATAAAAAAAACATATTAATTTTTTAATTTAAGATGAAAATATGGAGGGAAATACAAGTTATATATAAATTAGTTAACAATTTGCATTCATTATGTAGTGGAAGGTTTAAGTAGTTTATATAAGATTTTAGGTTTAAATCTCATTGCCGCTATTGTAAAAAATAAAAATGAAAATTGACGGATAAGAATAATCAATAAATTTCATAAGAAAAATGACAATCAATACAAAAAAATATATATGAATCTATGCAAATCTTAAGTGGTGTAAATTTATTGGAGATGATTATCACCAATATCTTTCTTTCTTGAATGGTTATACAATACTTTGATTGGTTATCACACTAAATAGTTTTGTATAACCATTCAAGTAAATAACACCCCTCATTCTAGAGGTCTCGAGTTTGAATCCTGGTATGTAGTTGCGTTAAATACTCGGAGGGAGAGTTTTGTCGACCATAATGGTCCTAATCGGCTCAAACAAGATTAAATAACACACATCGTTTCATAATGCATGCAATGAATTTGTTTTAAGAGACTTGTTCTCATTTTTAAAATTACTTAATCACAATCACATGAAGTAGGTTTTATTTGGTTTGCACTTAATTAGTTTTTTAAGTTCATTTTATTTCTCCATTTATAATTTACATATACTCTCGATCAATTATATGCAATTGGATATGCAACTACGTTAAATATTTAGAGAGAGAGAATTTTACTATTTATAGTGATCTTACTAACTAGAACAAGATTACCTTTCGTGGAAAATACCTATGATCTTTACCAAAATATATACTCTCAACTATAGTCTATAATTTACTGTAAAACAATGTATTGATACGTAACCAAAAAACTTTAATCTGTTGCAGGAAGATACTATATGCCATATTTCCCGAGGGAAGGCCATTCAATCTTTGCAAACTAGTTAACTAGCCTTCTTTGTGCTTGATTTTCTTTTTCTTACAAATAGTGACAAAATCGGAGAAACACTTCTAATTCTATCAGGCAGAAAATCAATGTCATGTCTTTGTACTTAATTACTAACAGAGAATGTACATGCAAACATTATTGGAGATTTATATATTTTCACAAATGGATAAATACATATTTTTCATTGATAACACGTGTTGTCAATTTATCACACAAAAATAAAACCCCAACTGATTAACTCCTAAAGAAGTACTTAAGTCAAAATTGCTAATTAAGCTGTTGCCCTCTTTTTAACATATTTTCTTTGGTTAAGTTCACCTTCTCTTACAGATAAATTATACAATGTTTTAAAACTTTTTGTTAAAGATTTGCAAATGTAAAATTGCATTGTTAATTCCCCAAATAAAACCTATGAAAATAAAAGAAACTGAAATTAGAAATACATAGGGGGAACAACTCAACCAAATTCCCGTAAGTTATAGCTCCCTTCTTTCATACAACTAACCAACCAATCAGGAATATAATATAAATCCATCAAATTAATATATACATCACAAAATAACTGCAGATCAGAAGGCATAGTCATAAGGAGCAAAAGCATGGGTCACTCCATATTTCCCAATCTTCATAATGCACAAGATAAGCAATCAACACTGTCATCCACTATTTGACCACATAGCCAATTTGATAGGCCAATTGTCAGACATATTTGTCGTTCTTATATTCCCCAAAAGCACCTAAATGGGTGGCCTACCATGCCATTAGTAGTTACTCACATACCTAGTCAAGTGTATATCTTGCTCAACTTATAGATATATTTGCAATATCATGTTTATACAATTTGATACAATATTATATGCCACATGGGAATGGACCCACGCACGTAAAAAGATTGAAAATGTCTGATTTACCTAAGAGGTATATATATATATTTTTTGTCCTGGGTCAGAGACCACGGTGTCCCCCAATCCACTGAATTAGAGACTAATCTCACTCGCGGTACGTGGCTGTTGCTGGTCCAAGAAAATTTTGCACACGGAGGGAATCAAACACGAGTTCTCCCGCTAAATAGATCGTTCCCCTCGTGTGAACGCAGTGGGACCTTACACCACTACATCAACCCTTTGGATTACCTAAGAGGTATATAAAACCAAATATATATGCTTTGCTTGACCTTGTTAATTCCACTACATGATAAGGGAACCAGAAGTTGTTCAAAGATTATATTTATTAATTTAAGCTTGCTTTCTTATCAGCAGCATAAAAAAATTCTCTTGGGTGCCTTGCAGATATAAACTAGTGAACTAGGAATATGGGTAAATTATATGGTGGTTCCTAAAGCAATCCTTCTAATCTTTCTTTGAATGATCTTCTTACTTACATGCCATTTGGCCCAATTTTATGGGCTGTTTTAATTTACCTAATAAAATCTTAATTATGGTCCAAGAAAATAAATCTCAATTTATTATTATTTTTTTTTTAAAAAATGTATCTATTGGGAGATTGATTGTACACCACATTCATATGTGTGGACTATCATCCATGACGAATGGCACATTATGAGTTCATTTCGTTATTAAAAAAAGGTTTGTATTTGTTTGTATCAATTACTACAAAATTTGGTGTATTAAAAAAAACCCTTGTTTTTCTATGTTGATATATAAAATGAAGAGCAGATAATGACTCATGAGGACATAAAGGTTATTGAAAAGGAAGGCCATATAGGATATGATACCCCTCGTCACTAAAACCATTTTTTTTTGACATTCCTGTTTTGGTTTTCTTGCTTTCCAATGTCAAAGGCCAAAAACAAGGCTCCATCTTAAGGTTGCTGTTCCCTGTATTTGATTTTAGGCTTTGGATTTTGTGCCCAAGTGATGGCACAATTTAACTGTGGTATGATGATGTTACACTCGGGCGTTATTTTTGGTCCAATCACACAACACACGGGTTGAAAGAGTCAAGGGTGATCATTAATCTGTGGGCCATTTAATGGGTTAATGAATTGGGCTCATTTGTTACGAAGCAAACAGTTTTATCGATGTGGAGTGGAGAAGTTGATTTCATGTAATAGATGTCTCAACACTTTGAAAATTAGTTTTTTTTGGTACAGGAGGGATTTTTATTTTCTCTTTTCTTTTTTTGAAAATTAGTTTATCTCAAATATAAAATGTACAATCTTTAACTTATAATCTAGTTCTTGGCGTTGAATTAAACTTCAAATTCAAAATTCTATGATAGTATTAGAACTTATTATAATGTAATTGTTGTTTAAGCCTATCATACTATTCATTATTGGACTATTACCGAATCACCTAATATTTGGTCATGTAAATTTTACATTCAAAATGTTCAGATCTTAATGTAAAAAGTGTTAAAAATCTCATCTAATGATATAATCAAAATAATATATATAAATAAGGTAGGGAATAACCTTAAGAACTAGTTTTTAGAATTAACTCCACGAGCAAATTTTAAGATGCTTATAAGATACAATTCCTATAGTAATATAAAAATAGTATGTGATACACAAAATCCATAAGTTTACGGTGTCGTCAAGTAATAAATCGTTCTTCCATAAGGACCGTGTGTTTGGCAAAGTAATTATTGCTAATTAAATAAAATTAAAACATGAGAATTTAAAATTAAAATGAGAATTGATTTTAGGAATTTCAATAATTAGAACTTAAATAGGCAAAAAAAAAAGCAAGTAATAAAAATGGTTGAAATTCAATATATGAAAACTTCCAAGATTGAGGTTCACGCTATGACAATGAACAAATTAATTCAATTACCCTTGTGTTCTTACGAGTTTCTATTGAAGGTGAAATAACCTAATGTACTCTTCGTTCCCTTTCGAGACACAAAGAGGTATCTAATTAAATTGACCCTCTATTCTCGTGGTGGCTATGTTCAATTAGACTCTTTACGCTTTGTGTTAATTCGTTTTGATCCTCTTAGGGGTTTAACCTACTCTCGTGGTTTTACACCTAAGTTCCTTTCTATGGTTCCAGAATTATAAGTTCACCTCTCGGTACATCCTAAAACCCCTATGATAATGTTAAACACTGGCCAATTCATTCAACATAAATAAAGAAATAGAAAGGAATCAAAAGAGAAGAAGAACAATGCAAGAATTACAGAAATTAATTCATTCAAAGTTCATAGGGCTATGCCCAATTCCAGAAACAGAAAAGACTACTCACGAGTAGCCATGGAAGCAAAACAGAAATTCAAAAAAGAAGATAACGAACCGAAGAAGAGAAAGAGGATCAAGATTCTAGCTCTCTTCCCAAGCCGTCAAGCGTAAGAAGTGCGAAACTCTTTTCCAACGTTCAGAAGGGTATTTAAAAATAATGGGCTAAAAGGGTTCAGGCCCAAATACAAATAAAAACTTAAAACTAATTAAAATTCACGCGCGTCACGGGCGTGATCCATATCTCACGGGCGTGATCCATGCTGTCGCGAGTCAACAAATGAGCAAGGATAAAAATCGGCCCCAGTCATGGTCGTGATCCATCTCTCACGGCTGTGATCCCTATTGCTCGCTCCAAAGCTTGCTCCAACAATGTGGGTCACAAGTGTGAACTGTACCTCACAGCTGTGAAACTTCTCAAGGCATCTACAATCTCCAGTGATCCATCCAAAGTTCTCACAATGCCTCTCTAACTTGCAAAAAGAGTCCTCCAACTCTAAAATTAGTACCTAAAAACACAATAACATCCAAAGCATAGCCAATTCCACAAAAGATAGAAAAATAGAGAAAATTAACATAAACTAAGTCCTAAATGCTACAATGTGCAAGTAAAACTAAATGAAATGCAATGCAAATGTAATATGAAATGCAATGCATCAGTATGAAAACAAATTATCATCATTATCTAAACAAACTATTTTATTAGGAGTGATGAATGAGGATTCAGATATTGAGTTTGAACTTTGAATGATGTTTGTGTAAATTAAGATTTACTAACCAAACTCAACTAAACTAGGCATTAACCTTTTAATTTGGTACAACAACTAGGTATTAACTTAAGACCAGGTGGGGACCGCATATTGTCACTTGTCAAAGTGACCATAATAATTGGCAGCGTAGCAGGTGTTATGGTGATTTCAATTCAATTCAAGTTCTTTCTCAACTTCTTCCCAACTTGCATTTGCAAAATGAAATGTAGGGCCTCTACATTTTGGAGTTTGATAGTTCGAGACAATGTGTGGCAAGCTGAGAGCCAGTTTACTATGCGGTTTCAATTCATTAGACTACACTTTTCTCTCTCTCACACGTCTTGTTATTCTATCTTTATCCAAAAACAATAAATTTTGTGAAATATTAGTAACATATTTTTTTTGTGATGTGTTTGATGAAATTCATATGTGCTGTAATAACTATGTGGTTCAAATCTTTGTTTTATGGATCTCATTCTCAAACTAGTAAATTCCAATAAGAGACAGCCTCTTAAGAAAAAAAGAGATAATAGGATCACTATAAATATAATTTCAATAAGAAAAAGTGTCTTAAAAAGAGTGTTAGAAAATAGCACTTCTCATAAAATGTGGGCTGGAGAAATAGGATCATGATAAGTCCAGTTAAATTCAAATGTTATAAGTCCAGTACATGAAAGTATTTTTAATTAAATCACATGTTTGCTACTCAAAATTATATTCAAACACAAATTAGTTAGGATTTTGTCAAACATATAATTCGTGAGTCCAAGCATGCACATAAAAATGCACCCTTCGACTTCACCGACAGATATATTGAATGTGCATATGAACCAAATTAACATAAAAATACTCTCTTTTCATTTTATGGCTATTTAAACGATAAGATCTCTTTCTTTCTTTGTTTATTTGATACTTTCATTCCTATTAATAAATGTAGCTTTCCTTCTCTCTGTCTTCCCACTTTCTTTTATGCCTCTTTTTTGTTTATATTCTTTCTAAGTTCAAGTTAAAAAGAAAAGAACAAAAAACAAAAGGAGCAGTTGCAGCCTATTTAAATTTTAATGGAGAAAGGTTAAAGAACTCCATTTCAGTTTAAGGAATTTGCAATTTGCTGTAGCGAAAATGACTCATTTCATAGTATTGAAACATAACTTAACGTTGTGGTGCCAAAACACTTGAACATGCTGGTCATATTTAAGGTCACACTTGCACATCTCGTATATCTTTACTCACCTTTGTTTTCTCCCTTTCCACCTTTTTGGGTGGGGTTGGTCTTGCAGACAAACAAATTAAATAAGCAAGGTAGCTGTTCAATGGATAAGACTCTCCTAAAACATTATTCAATATTATTTTTTAAATTTTTTTTTAATATATTTTTTTATTGGTTAATTTCTAAAACATTACTTCATTTTGTAGTGAGGATATAAGATAAGATAATTATTTTATCTTACTGCAATAAATTGTTTGGTGTGTTGATAAGATATGGTTATTTTATGAGTAAATTACACGGATATCTCCTGATGTTTGCCTTTATTACACCCGGCATTCCTCCATTTTTGAATCCTACTGAAAATTTCATAATTTTTGGACTTTCATTACACCGACCCTCCCTCATAGACATAAATCATTACACTGACCCCCTCTCTCAGGTTTAAAAAATATTACACTTACCCCCTCTAGGGGTATTCAAAGTAATGTAAAAAAATAGAGGATGCTAGGTGTAATAAGAACAAACCTTAGGAGGTATGTAATTTACTCTTATTTTATCCTACTACCTATCCTATTTTTAGTGTATTTTTTAACTTAAGAGAGGAGCACATCATGATAGGACAGTCTCCTCTCTTTCTATCCTTCTCTATATACATACACATAATTATGTATATAAAAAAAATAATATAATACATATAATAAATATAATATATTTAGTAATATAACATTTATATTAAGCATATTATCTTATACATATTTATAATATTTTGATTTTATCATTTAAAAGGAAATAATGTTTTAAGATTTAAAAATATACTAGAAATCAATTTTACTAAAAGTATTATATAATTATAAAAAATGGTAAGATTGTTACATATATATATATATATATATATATATATATATCATGATATTAGTTGATCCACATCAATCATAAAATAGGATAACATGTATATTATCTAAGAAGTTATTTAGTACGAATCAAACATTGGATAATATAAGAGCTCTTAATTATCCTATCTTACTTTTATTCAATGTTTATATCCTGTTATATCATCTCATATCATGACTACCAAATGAGTGCTAATTGCTTCGTGTTTTTAATTCATAAAAAAATATTTTTTAAAATTTTTTTTATTAAAAAAGAAAACAAAGTAATTAAAAGAAATACAACAATTTTATAAGTAAAAATATATAAATTGAAAATGAGAACAAAAGATAAACTAGGGTATATTTGGCACAATTTATTTTTAGCTTAACTTCTACTTATAAGTAAAAGCTAGGTCAAACACTTATTAATAAAAGTTCTTAAAAATAAAAGTAGCTTATTTATAGGGAACAAATTATTAAAATATCAAATTCATTTTTAGTTGGTTGTGGTATTCATTTTCACGCGATTTTTATCATGTTTATAACTTTTTTTGGTTCCTTTAAAAAAAAAAATAACTTTTTTGGTTTGAACATTAGTTGATATCTATAGTTTTCATGTAGGTGAATCTAATGAGACAAGTTTCACGTTGTAAATAAGTAGAAAAATGGTTCAAAATCGTGTCGCAAAATAAAAACTGTAATTCTTTCTGAAGAGAATATTAACCCAAAGAGATAATAGTTAAAATGAATCTTTTAAAACATAAAAGACTAAAACAAATTTTAATAAAATGATAAAGAACAAAAAGTATATTTAAAGCAATTAAGAAAATGGCAATAAATTATTTAAAGAATTTTGAGCAAGCCATGACTTTAAATATTTGACAATGATCTATAGGGCTCGATGGTAATAATGTCAATGTGTACAACTATAGGGAACTCCACTGGCATTAACATAGATTACCAAATGGTGAACCCTTTGAAACATTAACCCCAACGTAGATGTAATAAATGCCAGAATGACATAGTTCATCTCAACTATATATCTTTTAATTTGCTTTTTTTAAGTAGAACTACTAACATCTAAATGTTGAAGCATGGACGATATTAATGTAATCTACTAATCTTGAACCACTATATGGAGACATGAAATATGTTCTCAACTTAAGGAACATTCATACTTGTCTTCAAAAATAAAAAAAGAGAAACATTCATAGTTGTATCGGCTGCTACATATCTGAGACAATAATTACAATACCCCCTTATCAATTCAAATTTCTTGCCTTGAGCAATGAAAATCAAGTTCTATTGAGATTGCTCTCCATGTCATCCAAGAAGCCAAAGTGAAAAAGTCTTAGCCCCCACTGGAGGTTTAGACCCTGAGATCGATGCCAAGGTAAAGAATAAAGATGGTGTAATTTTGACTGCAATGTGAAACTAGAGGTGCCATATGCCTTGATAGGAATACAGCCATGTTCATTGTTTATGCAGTTTTGAAGATCCTTTACAAAGAATGGTAGCCTCATTGTTGGCTAGAGAAGTACTAAGAGAATGTGAAAGAATCTTTACCATTCCCTTATCTTATTCTTTGCTTATTCATTTACCTTGTACTACTACATACCTTTCTATGTATCCTTTCTAATTTACTCATCATATCGTTTTTGTTCCCGAATCTATACTATAATGTACACTGAGATGATCATCAATTTGTGTCGCCACTCAGCTCCATCTCACTTCCACAAGTGCCTTTTCTTGCACTCTACTGCTTTTTCCCCCCCTAGTAGAATCACTTTATTACTTTACTTTTAATTTTTGTGCTTACTTGCTCTGTACACAATTATGCCTTGGAACAACATCACATATAGTCAAGGTTTTAAATTGAAGTTGTAGTCGTGATTTCGTCGTTATCCTAAATATTAGAGAAAATTAGGATATTGTAGAGATTCAAAAACCTTGATGTTGCAATGACATTTACGGATGCCTACAGTTTTATAAAACCATGCATATATAGAATGAGCCAACGATCGAGCAGCTCCATATTGAGAATTTGATGTCTTATGTTCTTATCCTACAATCTCCTGTCTGCCATTTCTGCTCTGGTCACTTATGATGCATAAATACTACACATGTATTAGATATGATATATGTCCAATACGATTATTCTAAAATTATATAAGATACAATAGTGTAAAATACATATTTAGATATGTATAAAAATTCATAAAACATAATAAATATATAATTGCAACTATGTAAATTCAAATTAAGAACATACTTTTGGACATTACTATAAACAATAAAAATTATGAATCAGTGTCATCATAAATCACTTATTAATGTGTACAAATAAGAATAATATTAATTTCATTCATTTTTTAAGATTATCCATAAAGAGGACAATTTCCATTTGTTGGTTGATTATAGGAAAGAGTAAATTACACGGATCCTTTCTGAGTTTTACCTATATTACACTGACACTTCCTGCATTTTTAAACATTACTTTTGACCCTCTGTAGTTCAAAAAAGGAGGGGTGTCAGTGTAATATAAGTAAAACTCAGGAGGGATCCGTGTAATATAAATAAAACTTCAGGGAGGATCCGTGTAATTTAAAATCAACAAATAGGGGATTTTTTGTATGATTCAAAAAAGCAGGGGGTGTCAGTGTAATATAAGTAAAACTCAGGGGAGGTCCGTGTAATTTACTCTATAGGAAATGCTTTTCCATTTGTTGGTTGATTAAAGGAAATACTTCTTTATTTTTATATTATACATGTTTTTATGTTTCATAGTAGCTGTATTAGATTTTCATAGTTTTTTTTAAAAACTTAAATACTTGGTGAAATATTTAAGAGTATCAATATCCAATACAGATACTTGAATCAAATAAAATTATCAGTACTTCATAGTCAGTCACCAAACAATCTATTTTAACACGGTGAATGTTTTAAATTGCTTTGTAGTATGACATCTAAATTGTGAAAATCTTGTTGACAAGCAGCATAAATAGATAGGTAGATAATGGATGGTTTTCAAAGTTATCAAGATTCACAATGAGAATGCAAAGCTAACTAATGATAAAGAGAGATATTTATTTCTCAAACTATTCACACACATAGTCTTTTCTCCATATTCATTTTTTCTGTACAGTATTTCTTTTCCCTCTAGTGACTTGCATGCTCTATATGTCTCAGTCTCTCTCAGCATATTAAGTTAACTTGAAATATGATATACTTTCTTAATCTCTTTTTTCTTGTACATTACTCAAATTTTTATTGTTTCAATCAAATCCCTCATTTATTTTTTTAGTCAACTGATGGTAAATGAATGAGGAATAGAAAGAATTTATTGCCATGACATACCAGTAGTGACAGTATCTTGCAGTTCACTGAGTTCATATCTCTATTGTATCAGAGTAATATAAATTGAATTTTTTTTAGTTCTATAGCTGGTTATGTTAAAAAACTATGAAACCATCAATGACATGCCTCATTATCTCCATTGTAATCAGATGCTCAATCTCTCATTTACTATAAATTGTTTGCTGTCTAACATTCAAAAGTTAGACATCATGGTAGCTGGGTTGAGTGTTGGTATTAAGTGAAAACCAAGAATAATTTAATTTGCCTTGTTTATTCATTGTGGCTACGTATTCACACATAAGTGATCTCTCTCCTTTTTGCTTCCTTAATTTTCTCCTTTTTGCACGTTAAGCCTTGAATTTTACCTTGAAAAGTAGGCACGTACTAGTAGTACTTGAGTTGAGTGCGCTGACAAAGTTTCAATATGTAGCTTATTTTCAGTGCAATCAATCATCTATACAGTGTGAGCTTTAGGCATACTTGTCAGATAATTTAAATTCTTATACTGTGAAGAAACTTTTTAAACTTTTTGGCTGGGCCATTATTTGTTTTTCAACTGTCACAGCAATGTCCTTGTTTGATTTCTTTTTGGGGGGCCAAGTGCTTGCATCATTTTGAAACATGAAACATAGTACAAAGTATGTAACACTGTACAAATAGAATCCAATCAACCCAGATGTTTAGTACACCCATCTATCGTAGCAACTAAAATATAAACATCAAATATCAACTAAGCTATTGTAGTCATGTTCAGTCAGTTAACCAAGAAGCACATGAAATTAATTGTCAAGTATTTTTCTAGCTCTAAGAAATCGAAGCTCAAGCCTACCAAATAAGTGGGTATGATTAATTTCAGTTTCTGGATCTGTGTCTGTTTTCTTACTCACCATTTAGTAATCAGTGGTAATGTAGTAACTGCAAATTAAGTTTCACATTGAGAATCCCTTCTAATGCCACCTCACGTTTGTTTTAGTCAATCGTTTTAAATTGCGGTCGACGACGTAAAGAATTTTCGACTCACTATAACTACATCGCGACTGCAATTGCAGCCGCATCAGCTACATTTTTTCACAATTTCTCACAATATAAAGGATTGTGACAAAACCTCAATCGTGATCTCAACTGCAATTTAGAACCATGTTTTAGTCAAAGTAAATAGGAAAAAACATAACAACTATAAAATTTTCATCCTGAACTTAGTGATAGAGTAACTTATCACATATTCTGAAGATAAATGAGTAAGAACCCTTTGTTTGAAACTCTTCTCTACTAGAGGCTTAAAAACTTTTGCTATTATTTTCCACTGAATTTCTAAGAATACAAGTCAAAGATTCCAACATGTTCTTATTGAGGGAAGACTACTACCACGTACCTAGTAAGATAGTTCTAAATTCTAACATCAACTAAAGCATCCGAATTCTATTTATCCATATATCATGATACCATGGTTGATCATATAAACATGCAGTCCAGCAACCAAAAGTTAATTGAACACAATTTGTGTTTTAAGTCTAAAATTTCTATATTATATGCTCTTAGTTCAACTCAGTCCCAACACAATTTGTTAATGTAAATCTCATAGCAATTTCTTCTTCGGGACTGTTCCATTCATTTCAATAGAAAATTCAATACGTAAAATTGCATTTTCTACTTTATTTATGTGTTACTGTAAGATGATTTGATCTTGGCAAAATCTCCCCTCTCTTGTATTCTATATGTATTAATCTAACAAGATTTATCAATATTATAGGATTTCTAAATGGAGTTTTAAATTGTAAAAGAAGATTTGTGAAATGTATCAAACTAAAAGTAAAAGTTGGAACTTATGTGCTACATTTTTATTGGAATTCACTTCTCTTCTTATCCTACTGAATATTTTTTTTTTCTCAGTTGTTTCTTTCAATTTACTTAAAATGGTGCCAATCTTGAGTTTGAAAACATCTGAGAGTATAATTCTTGCCATGCTTGAAATTTGAAAACATCATGAAGCTCCTAACACTGCAATGACAAATTGACACATCAATGACAGTAAAATTTAACTTCGTACGTAAGTGAGGTCTCATATGAACAATAGAGAATACATCCACAGCTGACACCTCAAAATGTTTCATATTATCAAATGAAAACGCCGGTTGTGATATTGTGTGTGTGAATTTCAGGTAAGGAAACATTATCATTACCAGAAAGTATTCAAGGGAAAGAAAACATAAACCATTAGATAGAATGCATTCAATTAATTAAGAATTATGTTACTGTACATACAGATCACATGCAGAAACTGCATGGACTTGACACTTGAGTCGCACAACAGACTCTTCCTATACACAAATTACATAAACGATTATTTCAACTTTTTTTTTTTTTTAATTTTTTTCTCTCTTCCTTCTGTGTTTATGTAATGCTTGTGTAGAAAAAGTATGTCAATCGTTTTTCCCTTCTAGTAAAGGGTCAACCGGTACTAGAGGTTCATAATCATAGAGTACAATATATAGCATGTAACTTAGAAACTAAACACGACAATGAAGAAAATTTCAAAACTGCTCCCATATGTTATCCTTTCCATTTCACAAACCACTAAGATTTTCTCCATTAATTAGGTAGAAAAAAAAAATGATGAAGTTCAAGACCACATGGGTTCTTTGCAGGTGAAAAAAAAAATGGGCCACACGAGGTAATGGAGCCACAGGTACATGGGCCTCAAAATGGGCTACAATAGTCATACTGATCGTTGGCCTTTAGGTGAATACAGTTCTGAGTTCGCTCCAATTATTTACCTAAAAAATATACCGAATGAAAAGGTGGCATATATGAGTGCTACTACATTCAACTAGAGTTACATTATTCTTCCTTATCTTCAGGCTTGAGTTGAATGATGAATAGCTATTTGAGTCTTCCAAGTATTAAGTTGAGAAATATTTTTAGTCACACACCCATATTTCTCTCGCATACCGAAGACTTGGTGCTCGACATTGTTGTTTCGAGCCAACAAGTCATTTGGGAAACAACACCTCTCACATTTATATAGCTAGCTGGTAGTTCTTGTATCAAAATCAATTTTAAGAGTCAACTAGTTAGCTATTACTAATTGTAACTTTGGTCAGCTAGGAATTATCATTAGTAACTTAGGAGTTGTCACTATGTTAAAACAACTTCTTATTTGTTCTATTATAAAATACTAATATAATTTTTTTTCTTGTCAGAAACTACGGATGTCTCCCAACTTATTGGGGATTAATTCCGCTAGTGCGTGGCTGTCGCTGGTCAAGAGATTTTTGTACATGGAGGATGGAGGAAATAGAAGTTCTTTCTCTAAATAAATCGTTTTCCCTCATGTAAATGCAGTGAGGCCTTACACCAACCCTTTGGATTAATACTAATAAAAAAAATACTAATATAATTTTGTATAAATTTTTTTTGAAGAGTTTTATCTTTGAGTCAATTCCTACTACCAAGTTTCTTCTCTTTGGGTCAATTCCTACTCCCATTTTCCATGAAACTGTGATTCTTCATAAGATACAAGTGACCAAACCAGGATGAGGGATGACGATGTTGTAAAATAAAAATAATAAGCATACGGTTGACTAATCACTAACATTAATTTATTGTAACCTACGGTAAAAGTAAAACTGAAAGAAAAACATTAACTATATCTCCCTACAAGGAAAGTCGCTATAAACCTTAAAAAAAGAAAAGTAAAAGAAGTTTGTGCAATATCGAAAAACCTGGAAGGTATCGGTATAATTTACGCGTGTATCTATCATAATCATTCATACGCTACAGAATAATAGTTGGTCCAACGGGTGGCGTTATATCAGGCGGAGTTGTTGGCGGTGGCACAATGTCCGGTCCCGGAGGATGCGGCGGGACCACATCCGGTGGCGGCGGCGGCACCCTCTCCGGTGGCTTCGGCAGCGGGGTCTCATGCCCGGGCGGTGATAGCGGTGGTTTTGGCGCATCCGGTTTTGGATTCGGGTAGGGCTCAAAAGGAGAAGAAGGATCCGTCACTATTTCAGGTGGCACACCGGGGTCTATTTCCGGGGTTGGAACCACTGGTTGCTCTTTTGGGATCGGAGGAGGTTCAGTTCTGGGCACCGAGGGTATTTCGGGTATTTCATTCGGGTTACGGGTTAGCATGATGTGGTTGTTGCTGAGGGAGATGGAGATTGGTGGAGTTTTGGAAGTGAAAAAGTTTAAGTTTGTGGTGTAGGGAGAGAGAGGAATTATGCTTCTCTTCACGGTGTAGAGAGACGATGAGATTAACGTTGACATTGTCGACATTCTCTGTTTTGTTTTGTTTTGGTTCTTCAATCGCCTAAGTTGTTATGGTTACATGATGAAATAGTGGGAATTGGTTGCATGGCGGAAACACTTGTAAGTGTATAGGACCCTCCAACGCACAATGGATATATTCTTGCATGTTTCTACTCAACACGTAGCAAACTGAGTTTTTACGTGTGGTTTATTAATTGCAACACATGTACTATAAGATAAGATGAATCATGTAAGATATTCTTGGTATCCTAATATCTTGTAATTAATGTGTGTTTGTTAAACAAGTCAATCTTCGGAAAAATAAAATTAATTGGTCTATAGAAACAGCATAGGAGTATTATATTTATACAAGTGATTGAAGTAGTGTTTATAGAGAGTAATGGATTCTAATTAATCCAACTAACACCAATTAAGTACAACTGTTTAACCATACAAGCAACTAACCGCAAAGAGCTGATATCTCTCTTAATATGCATATCGAAACTTAGAGAGTTAATTAAATAGGAAAAAATTGCAATCAAAATGACAACTTGCATATTGAAATTTTATGGCGCCAGAGTTTTTCTGCTTGTAAGAAATTGACAAGAAAAAAGGGTTAAAGCGAATGGGTTGATCCATTAAATCCCACGCTGTATGGGAGTTGCTATTCTCATATCAAAATTTGTTATTCTCACCATCTGCATGGGTGACTTTTTTGTTATTATGAAATTACCCTTTCCACGGAATCCCGATTTCGTTGTGTACGTTGTACAACGAAATCTTGATTCCGTTGCGTATATTTTTTTCACCTCACACTACACAACGGAATCACGATTCTGTTTCCGTTCTACACAATGGAATCGTGATTCCGTTGTGTAGTGTGGGGTGAAAAAAATATACGCAACGGAATCACGATTCCGTTGCAATAGTTTTTTTAATTTATTTTGAAATTTTCTAAGGTTTGTTTTTTTTTAGTAATGTTTTTTAAAATGTATAATTTTAGGTTTTAAATATTGGACAGAAACAAAGATACCAATTTAATGCTCATTGATCGATGTATCTTATAGAATTAATATAGACCGTTTCTTTTTCTGCAACAAAAGACAAAGTTGTTAATGTCCATCTAACAGGCAAACAATAAGTATGTGATAAATTGAAGTATTGATGCTATCTAAACCCTATATTTTATCGGTGCAATTTTGGTCGTTGCCTTTTGTTAAACAAAGTGCAGAGTATGTGATAATTGAATCACAGAGTGAGTCACGGATGAACAGTAAATATTATAGTATAAAGCATCAATGTTGTAGGTATAAGGCAACTCATTGCAGTGTTTATATTGGGTATATTAGTTGAAAGATGGAGGGATATCTTGTTGTTTTGTATTATGATGGTGACTTGATTTCAACTTTTGAGGGGGTAAAGTTTGAGTGTCCCCATGGTCCTAAATTCATTAGAATAAGTGAGGACATGTCGCTTGCTGCTTTGAAAAAAATAGTAAAGGATGCCATCGAAGGTAGCAGAATGGTACTTGACATCTATTACTGTCAACCTGTATATGTAGGTGATGATTGTGTTGAGTACGACTGCATGGAGCTTAAAGACGACAATGATGTGGGTAAAATATTTTTCATCTTTTGTGAATTTCGCTCAAAAGGACCGATTGAGTTATATACAACATTTGGTCGATCCCCTGAACAAATCCTTGCCCTAATGCGTAAACCCAGATCTGCCGAACAGATTATTGTTCTTATGCGTGAGACAATGGCGACAAGTAGCTCTAATCAAAAGAAGTTTATGTAGTAAACCAACAACTATGTTTAAGTTTTATTATGTTGGTTGTTGTTGTTGTTGTTTTCAATGAAATATGTGTAGAAGTGCTATTATGTTGCACATTGTTGTTGTTGTTGTTATTGTTATTATTGTTGTTGTTTGTTGTATGATTTTAATGAAGAAATAGTTCATTCTTTCATTATACTACCAGGCACGTGCGTGTTGTTTATCGAGCTTATAAAGAAAAAATGTAATAAACTCAAAACATCAACTGTAAAATACAATAAAATATACATATAAAATAAAGTTTAGATACAAATATAAATAAATACATCATAAATCAACTGTCTCTGTGGCCATCGCCCTCGGTCCTCCTCCTTTGTCTGCTTCCTTGGTTGCTGCACCCAGCACCTAAGCCGCCCTGTGCTATGCACAATAGCCGCTGCACCAACTCATGATCATGCGTTCCCTCAGGAATGACTCTAGTATGCAACAACCTCTTTGCAATCATAGACATCATCCGATACCGATCCTACATAAACGAAAATTAAAATTAGTAATTATTTATCAAAAAAAAATGTAAAGAATTATGGATAAAGTGTTTGCATTACATTACCTCGCACGAGTAATCTACACCATCTACAAACTCTGGCAGAGGGTCACCAGGCTGAGGCTGAGGCGTATGGGGTTGGGCATACGTACTGGGCTCCGTGCTGCCTCTCCTTCCTCTGGCAGAATCACATATGGATGTGTATGCTCATAATACCCGCCAAGTAGTCGGAGGTGCATGTTTATGGAGCATTGTCTGGCACATGCTCGCCCAGCTACACTGTATGCAGCTCCCACTCGGCCCACGTTTGAATGAATGTCTCAAATGGAGGACGAGGAGGTGGTGGTGGAAGGATCCCCTGTACGTAGCCAAACTGCCTCAAAACCCTCTCTGGCAGATAGGGTCGCATGTCTGTGCCACACCTGATGTGGCCAGAATAATATGTCTGCTCCAAGAAGGGTCTCTCAGCGACAGCCCTGTATCTATCATCATATGGGGACCAGACGACGTCCTCCATCTGCAACATATCCAGCAACCGCCTGGTCCCCCAAGCCTTGCCGGTATCCCTCGTCGTCTTCCATTTGGCAGTAAAGGGAAGCCTGGGGTCATAAGTGACATGCTCCCATCCGCCAACTGATGGCAGATGTGCAAACGCTCATGCCTGTAAAATAAAGAATGTAAATTATGTTAACATTTGTATTAAAAATTACACAAACAAATATGTAAACAAAAAATAAATAATTTCTTACTATTAGTAGCGTCATAGAACCTCTACACTGTTTGCTCTCATGCAAGCTCGCAAATGAGAGATGGTCGTAAAGATACGCCAGTGCAGATACTCCCCAAGCGTACTGGGCGCAGGTGGACAGATCGCTGAGGTAGCAGAGGTAGAAAATGTTCACATGTGTGGAGCTCTTGTTAGCGAAGATGGTACAACCGAGCAAATGCAACAAGTACGCTCATGCGGCCCACACATATGAACCAGATTGCACATACCTCTCATATAGCTCCCTCAGCCATATGAGGCGTACCCTGACTCTTGCCGTCGTGGTCGCATCTGCCTCATCGTCAAACACTAGGCCTAGCATGGTCTTCAGCAACATTCAAATGTCAGTCTTCGTGAATGCGGTCGCTAGGCCAGTAATCTGCAAGCCTGTAATAGGCAACTGCAGCAGACATGACATATCATCTAGAGTGATGGTCATCTCTCCGACGGGCAGGTGGAAGGTGCATGTCTCCTGATGCCACCTCTCAATAAAGGCATTGAAGAAGCCTTTATTCGCGGTATACTGCGCATGATAAAGGCCCGTCAAGCTAGACTGATCCACGTATGCCTGGACCTGTGGCTGAGTAGGGTAGGGAATCAACTTCCCACCGTGGCTGACCATCTTCAGCTCCTCTTGAGGCTCGCCGGTCCATATATGTCCGGTGACGTGGTCCTTATAGGACCCCAGCAGTATATCAACTACAGGACCACCAGAAAATGGCGGTCCAATGATCCGCTAAGCAAATAGGACCTTTGCGGCTAGCTATGGTACCTCCGCTACCTCTAGATTAGGCTGAGGAAGCTTTGGCTCAGGCAGCGACACGTCTACCTCAGGATGTACACCCTCTGCATCCTCTGGCTCATGCTGCTATACTCCTCCAACAACACGAGTGTCATCTGCCAGACAACGATGAGCAGATGCTGTCACACATCGTTGATCTGCCCTGGATGGCTAGGTAGGCTGACCAGCGTCTGTGGCAGCATCTTCCTCTAATGTGGAGGGATCATGTCGACGATCGTATGAAACATATTTCGTCCGAGCTATAATAAATCTGCAAAAAATTAACTAAAATAATTAGCACTGGATAAACAAAAAATAAACTAAAATAATATGTAACTAAATAAACAAAAAAGTTTTTTTTTAAAAAAATAAAAAATAAAAAATAAGTATTTTCTTAAAAAAATTTCTTTAAATAAAAATTTACTTTAAAGAACAAAAATAATATATTTACTAAAAAATAAATAAAAAATTATAACTAAATAAACTAAAAAACAAAATTTACTTTGTAACTAAACTAACTAAAGTAAAAAAAATTTACTTTAAAAAAGAAAAAAAAATTTAAAAAATTGTAAATAAAAAATAAGTAATTTTTAAAAAAAATTACTTAAATAAAAATTTACTTTAAAGAACAAAACTAATAAATTTACTAAAAAAATAAAAAATAAAAAAATTATAACTAAATAAACTAAAAAACAAAATTTACTTTATAACTAAACTAACTAAACTAAAAAATAAAAATTTACTGTAAAAAAGAAAAATAAAATATTTTTTAAAAAAAATTGTAAATAAAAAATAAGTATTTTTATAAAAACAATTACTTTAAATAGAAATTTACTTTAAAGAACAAAAACAATAATTTTACTAAAAAATAAAAAATAAAAATTATAGACTTTATAACTAAACTAACTAAACTAAAAAATAAAAATTTATTTAAAAAAAATAAAAATAAACATTTCAAAAAAAAATTTGTACTGCACAACAGAATCGTGATTCCGTTGTGTTGTTTTTTAAACTGCACAACTAAATCACGTTTCCGTTGTACTGTGCCAAACTGAAAAAAAAAAAAAAAGAAAGGGGAAGAAGACAAACCTAGTTCGACGGCGTGAGGAGGAAAGGAAGAAGGTTGAAAGAACAAGGTAGAAGGAAGAAGGAGAGGGGGTGTGAAGGACAATGTCAAAGGAGGAAAGGAAGAAGGTAGAAGGAAGAATGGGGTGTGAAGAAGGATAGGGAGGGGCACAGGGAGCTGAAGGGGTGAGGGAAGAGGAAGTGTTGGGGTGGGAATAAAGGTAAGATGGTCAATTTATCATTGTTTTAAAAACTATGTGGTGTAAATAGCAATAGGAAGGGGTGAGAATAGCAGCTCCCCGCTGTATTCAGGTAGGCAGTAGGTAATAACCCAATCCAATATATTTGTCCAACAACTGAATGTGTATATTAATTGAAACTACTCTATGTTTATTTATTGGCCCAATTATAAAGGGAAAAAAAATATTGCAAACGCACTCTAATTCGAATCAAACAAAATAATTAATTATGATTTTTTTTACATATCTTTTTGTTACATCTATTTAATATTTGCTCTTTTATTCTAATTCTTTCTTTTCTGTTTCTTCATATGACCTAGTATTAATTATTAAATTTTTTGTCACCTTTTTTCTTTTTCTTTTGTTTATCTCGTCTCTACGTATCAGACACTCATTTATGCCGTATGAGAAAATCATTAATGTAAAATAATTGTCACCGTCCATCTTCTTGCATGTCACGTTCCTCACGTTGAAGCAAACATTAAAGGAGATTCATAGTTCTAAATTTTATCAGCATATGTTAGATTAATATTACTTCGGCAAACTGAGCAAAGGGGTATCAGGGTACAAATTTATTTATTTTAAGAAGGGGGGATCAGAGTGAAGAAATTTAAACAATATATGTAAATAAACATAAAATAAACAGCGGAAATATAAGCAGTGGTATGGAAAAACCAAAAATTGGATAAAGTACTCCTCAGAATGCACTGTAAATAATATTAATTAACATAATATATGATAAAATGAACAACATGAATCTGGTATACAAAATCATTTAGATTTTTCCCTAAAACAGAACAAATTTTAGTCTTAAGAAGTTTATGCATATTAAGGCGATACTTAGAGGACTTACAACAGCCTACTCATTAGGTCTTACTATTGCCTCAACTCATCAAGCCAGCATCCTACTTCTTTCATAAAACTTTGTTCTTAATTGAAAGCAGATATCAAGGGCACACCTACAAAGTAGGCTTACAAATCCCAGGTTTTAGAAAGAGATTCATAGTTCTAAATTTTATCAGCATATGTTAGATTAATATTACTTCGGCAAACTGAGGACTACTAGAAATTTACCCAACCATACTGAAAGTAAACACTTACGGGTTTGGTTGAGAAGAAGAGGGGGGGGGGAATACTGAAGAACTTCGGAGATTTTATTGATCTTTCTCTCTCTACAATCTCTCTCTATATTGTATATGTCTGTCCTCCTCTTGAAATGAGGACGGACGCCTCCTTAAATAGAAAAATGAAAAACACTATTTACTACAGCTATAGTACAGAATAGTTTAAGTGCACAGTATAAGTGCACAGTAAATACTATTTACTACAGTGTACAGTGTTCTGCCGACAGTGCTACAGTGCCGACAATTTTTGTTGGTGGGGTCCACCGTTTTTGTCACGAGAATCTTCGAGGAGGTTTCCGGGAAGTTTCATGATCTTATCTTCTGGAAAGCAATGTTTCCTCTTTGTCAGATAGTTCATTATCTGCTTGTTCTTGATTTGTTCTCATAATTTCTGAAGAGTCTTCGTCTTCTGACATTAATGAGTTTTGTGGGGTCTTTTGTCCGAATCCAGCAGCAGCTTCATAAATTTCTTTATTCTGCTTTTCTTTTTGAAAATGCTGAACCAATTTATTATTATGATCAATTGAAAAAGGAATGAACCACTTTCCATTGAAGGCTGGGATATATAATTTCGTATCCCATGTTTCTTTTATCAAGTTGAAATTAATTTCATCTTGTTATGAGAAAAACCAATTGTATCCTTGGATTTGGGCTCTCCAGAGATCATATTGGTATTTTGTATTACCTTGTACGTCCCAATCATTATAGATTCCGTCAGGGGGAAGCAATGAAAAGTCTTTATTATCTTCACAGGCTAATTTTAGCACATGAGTTGGATGACTTTCTGATGAAAAATTCATGGGGCAGGTTGTGATTTTTATGGACAGAAAACACATCAAGGAAGCTTGGATATGGTTTACTGACTCATTTATGGGTGGACTGAAACTACCAAATTTTTCAGATGGTGGAATCACCACTAGTTCTAAGCAGCCGAAAGAAAACAGGGTGCTTGGATTTATAAGAAAATCTTCAAACTTTATGGGTTTAAAAATTTCTATGTCTATTCTAGCTCTTCTGAATAGGTATTTGATTTTGCAAGGGCAGTCTGACAAATTCATACCTTTGCATAATGGGGAACTACTCAGACAGGCAAGATTTTTGTTGAAGTAGGACTGGGTTCCTACTGATAGTCCTGGTAAAGATTCATTGGTTGAATGTATCTTGAACAAGAACTTTTGTATAATCAGGAATTTTTTCATGGAGAGGTCTTGGGATCTGTTTAGGTCAGTACCTAAGACACTTTTAAAATCCTGTTTTGTTTTACGGAATTGATCCGAATTTATTACAAGAACTTCTGGTTTAGAATCTTTTTCAAGGGCGGCCTTGATAGTTTCTAAATCAATAGTATCGAGTTCTAGAGCTTTATCTGCTTCTGCTTTGGAATAGAAGCCTCTGTATCTGGGATTTTTGATTCCTTCTTTTGCTATGCAAACATCTTTGAAATCATCAAAAACACCTTTATATGGTCCTGATAAAAGGACAAAATTTGTGTATCCTTTCCCTGAAGGAGAGGCTTTATTAAGGATTGGAATTCCTTTATTATCTGCATTGCAGAAATTATAGAGGGCACATAAAATCCCCCTTTTCACAGTGCATACAAACATTTCGTTTGCATTATTTGTTTTTGGAATATTCCAAATATTGTCTGCTATACAGCAGAATTTGTCATTTGTATTTTCTCTTCCAGGGAAAAGAAATTCATTTGTAAGGATGGGAAGCTCCTGGTTCCCAAACTTCATTTTCTGCTTGACATTTGGATAATTTATCTTCACGGGCTTCATTTCCTGAAAATCGCGAAAGAATATCAGCAGCAATATTTTTTATTCCTTTTATATGTTCAAAGTTTACCTTTATACCGTTGTGGTAAATGTGTTCTTTGAATAAAAGCCACCTCTTGTGAGGTTTTTTATCAGAATTTATTTGAGAATTACTATAAGCTACTATTGCTTCGCAATCTGTTCTAATAGTAATTTCCTTTTTGTTGACTAAGAATAGCTTAAATGACTCTAAGGCATTTATAACAGCATTGACTTCGTAGTCTGTGGAGGTTTTGTAAATGTTGGGTTTTGTATGATACTTTCCTGAAGCGTATCTACATACCAACTCCTGAGAAATGTTCTCATATTTATTTTTCTTTTTCTTGAGGACTGCTCCCCAACCTTGTTCACATCCATCGCTTTCTATTACTAGATAATCTGTATCTAGGGGTAAAGCTAAATGGGGTAAATGTTTTACCATTTCTTTTATTTTTCTTACCAAATTTATATCTTCAGAATTGAAATTTCTTTGGCCGGTAAGAGAGGTTTTATTATACAAGGGAGCTGTGTATTTTCCCAAGTCTTTTATAAAATTCCTAGCGTAATTAAGAAGACCTAAAAATGCTCTAAGAGTTTTAATATCTTCCATTTTATCAGGGAATTGTAGTATTTTGCTAGCTATGTGGGGCTGCAATTTTATTTCACCATTTCCTATTTCTGTTCCTAGGAATGATATGTGTGTCTTACAGATTTCAATTTTTGATTTTGAAATAATAAGACCAAATATTTCAAAGAGGTGAAGAACCTGTTTTAAATGCAGATAGTGTTCCTCTTTTGTTTTTGAAAATACTAATACATCATCGATGTACGTACAAGTAAATTCTTTGTATGGACCAAAAATATTGTCCATTTTTCTTTGAAAAATTTGTGGAGCATTTTTCAAACCGAAAGGCATCACCTTCCATTCGAAAAGTCCTTCTGAACAGGAAAATGCTGTCCATTTTATAGATTCAGGATCCATTTTAACTTGATGGAAACCTGATTTCAAATCGAATTTGGAAAACCATTTTGCTTTCTGAATTCTATTTATCAAAACATCTTTTGAAGGGATGTTGTAAGCATCAATGTGAGTGTTATCATTGAGCCTTTTATAATTGTAAACCATTCTGGATTTACCTCTTTTTTGTTCAGAGTGTTTATTCACAATAAAAGCAGGACTTCTATGTGGAATGGAAGAATTTCTAAATAATCTTTTAGAGGATTTTCAAAAAATTAAAGAAACTGAAAGCCAACCAAATAAAATTCCCGAAATTAGCGGTAATTTAATGGCTTTACAAAATAAAGATTGCATTCCTATCATTTGCAACCAGAAAAAGAATAAATGTTTACATATTTTGGTTAAATTAATTTTTCCAAAAGTGGATAATTACAACAAAACAGAAGTAGTTTTACAAGCCCTAGTTGACACTGGGTGCACGTTTACTTCTATCTGCAAAACTGTTGTACCAAAACAAAACCAGTTTAAACCTGCGGTTATCACTCAAAATAGGTCTATAACTGGCGAATTAATGATAAATGATTTAGAAACAAGAAATTTCCAAATTCAAGTTTCTACAAATTGTAATCTTTTTGGAAAAAAGATTTTTGTACAAAAAGCAGACGTAATAGACTTACAACCTGCTAAAGAACAAATGATAATAGGACTCGATTTTATTATTGGCGATAATAAAACGATGACTATTACAAAAGATTATCTGATCATTTCGACAGATACACAAATAGCTCCCATTATAGATGAACTCACATCAGAAGTGCGAGCAGACCGTGGTGGGTACCCCCTGCCTAAGTCAACTGAAAATTGTACTTGTACAAACCCAGACGAGTGCAAAAATAAAAATTGTAATTTCATACATAAAAATGATAATTTTTGTGATTTAATAAATTTTGATGAAATTATTAAAGAAGATGGTAAATATCACTATTCTCATTCTCTAACATTTTTAGAACATGATAGTGATTATGCTTTCATAAAAATAAGTAAAACAATTACGTTTGATAATATTCAGCATATTATTGATCGTTTGAATAAATCCAGTATCATAGGAGAAGACCCAACTCGATATTGGGATAAAGATCCAGTTATTTGCAAACTAGATATCATTTTTCCTGATCTTATTATCAAAACAAAAGATATCCAGTATAGCAATGAGGAACAAGAAGAATGCCGAGTGCATATAAAATCTCTATTAGCTTTAAAAGTAATAGAACCGAGTACAAGTCCACATAGAAGTCCTGCTTTTATTGTGAATAAACACTCTGAACAAAAAAGAGGTAAATCCAGAATGGTTTACAATTATAAAAGGCTCAATGATAACACTCACATTGATGCTTACAACATCCCTTCAAAAGATGTTTTGATAAATAGAATTCAGAAAGCAAAATGGTTTTCCAAATTCGATTTGAAATCAGGTTTCCATCAAGTTAAAATGGATCCTGAATCTATAAAATGGACAGCATTTTCCTGTTCAGAAGGACTTTTCGAATGGAAGGTGATGCCTTTCGGTTTGAAAAATGCTCCACAAATTTTTCAAAGAAAAATGGACAATATTTTTGGTCCATACAAAGAATTTACTTGTACGTACATCGATGATGTATTAGTATTTTCAAAAACAAAAGAGGAACACTATCTGCATTTAAAACAGGTTCTTCACCTCTTTGAAATATTTGGTCTTATTATTTCAAAATCAAAAATTGAAATCTGTAAGACACACATATCATTCCTAGGAACAGAAATAGGAAATGGTGAAATAAAATTGCAGCCCCACATAGCTAGCAAAATACTACAATTCCCTGATAAAATGGAAGATATTAAAACTCTTAGAGCATTTTTAGGTCTTCTTAATTACGCTAGGAATTTTATAAAAGACTTGGGAAAATACACAGCTCCCTTGTATAATAAAACCTCTCTTACCGGCCAAAGAAATTTCAATTCTGAAGATATAAATTTGGTAAGAAAAATAAAAGAAATGGTAAAACATTTACCCCATTTAGCTTTACCCCTAGATACAGATTATCTAGTAATAGAAAGCGATGGATGTGAACAAGGTTGGGGAGCAGTCCTCAAGAAAAAGAAAAATAAATATGAGAACATTTCTCAGGAGTTGGTATGTAGATACGCTTCAGGAAAGTATCATACAAAACCCAACATTTACAAAACCTCCACAGACTACGAAGTCAATGCTGTTATAAATGCCTTAGAGTCATTTAAGCTATTCTTAGTCAACAAAAAGGAAATTACTATTAGAACAGATTGCGAAGCAATAGTAGCTTATAGTAATTCTCAAATAAATTCTGATAAAAAACCTCACAAGAGGTGGCTTTTATTCAAAGAACACATTTACCACAACGGTATAAAGGTAAACTTTGAACATATAAAAGGAATAAAAAATATTGCTGCTGATATTCTTTCGCGATTTTCAGGAAATGAAGCCCGTGAAGATAAATTATCCAAATGTCAAGCAGAAAATGAAGTTTGGGAACCAGGAGCTTCCCATCCTTACAAATGAATTTCTTTTCCCTGGAAGAGAAAATACAAATGACAAATTCTGCTGTATAGCAGACAATATTTGGAATATTCCAAAAACAAATAATGCAAACGAAATGTTTGTATGCACTGTGAAAAGGGGGATTTTATGTGCCCTCTATAATTTCTGCAATGCAGATAATAAAGGAATTCCAATCCTTAATAAAGCCTCTCCTTCAGGGAAAGGATACACAAATTTTGTCCTTTTATCAGGACCATATAAAGGTGTTTTTGATGATTTCAAAGATGTTTGCATAGCAAAAGAAGGAATCAAAAATCCCAGATACAGAGGCTTCTATTCCAAAGCAGAAGCAGATAAAGCTCTAGAACTCGATACTATTGATTTAGAAACTATCAAGGCCGCCCTTGAAAAAGATTCTAAACCAGAAGTTCTTGTAATAAATTCGGATCAATTCCGTAAAACAAAACAGGATTTTAAAAGTGTCTTAGGTACTGACCTAAACAGATCCCAAGACCTCTCCATGAAAAAATTCCTGATTATACAAAAGTTCTTGTTCAAGATACATTCAACCAATGAATCTTTACCAGGACTATCAGTAGGAACCCAGTCCTACTTCAACAAAAATCTTGCCTGTCTGAGTAGTTCCCCATTATGCAAAGGTATGAATTTGTCAGACTGCCCTTGCAAAATCAAATACCTATTCAGAAGAGCTAGAATAGACATAGAAATTTTTAAACCCATAAAGTTTGAAGATTTTCTTATAAATCCAAGCACCCTGTTTTCTTTCGGCTGCTTAGAACTAGTGGTGATTCCACCATCTGAAAAATTTGGTAGTTTCAGTCCACCCATAAATGAGTCAGTAAACCATATCCAAGCTTCCTTGATGTGTTTTCTGTCCATAAAAATCACAACCTGCCCCATGAATTTTTCATCAGAAAGTCATCCAACTCATGTGCTAAAATTAGCCTGTGAAGATAATAAAGACTTTTCATTGCTTCCCCCTGACGGAATCTATAATGATTGGGACGTACAAGGTAATACAAAATACCAATATGATCTCTGGAGAGCCCAAATCCAAGGATACAATTGGTTTTTCTCAGAACAAGATGAAATTAATTTCAACTTGATAAAAGAAACATGGGATACGAAATTATATATCCCAGCCTTCAATGGAAAGTGGTTCATTCCTTTTTCAATTGATCATAATAATAAATTGGTTCAGCATTTTCAAAAAGAAAAGCAGAATAAAGAAATTTATGAAGCTGCTGCTGGATTCGGACAAAAGACCCCACAAAACTCATTAATGTCAGAAGACGAAGACTCTTCAGAAATTATGAGAACAAATCAAGAACAAGCAGATAATGAACTATCTGACAAAGAGGAAACATTGCTTTCCAGAAGATAAGATCATGAAACTTCCCGGAAACCTCCTCGAAGATTCTCGTGACAAAAACGGTGGACCCCACCAACAAAAATTGTCGGCACTGTAGCACTGTCGGCAGAACACTGTACACTGTAGTAAATAGTATTTACTGTGCACTTATACTGTGCACTTAAACTATTCTGTACTATAGCTGTAGTAAATAGTGTTTTTCATTTTTCTATTTAAGGAGGCGTCCGTCCTCATTTCAAGAGGAGGACAGACATATACAATATAGAGAGAGATTGTAGAGAGAGAAAGATCAATAAAATCTCCGAAGTTCTTCAGTATTCCCCCCCCCCCTCTTCTTCTCAACCAAACCCGTAAGTGTTTACTTTCAGTATGGTTGGGTAAATTTCTAGTAGTCCTCAGTTTGCCGAAGTAATATTAATCTAACATATGCTGATAAAATTTAGAACTATGAATCTCTTTCTAAAACCTGGGATTTGTAAGCCTACTTTGTAGGTGTGCCCTTGATATCTGCTTTCAATTAAGAACAAAGTTTTATGAAAGAAGTAGGATGCTGGCTTGATGAGTTGAGGCAATAGTAAGACCTAATGAGTAGGCTGTTGTAAGTCCTCTAAGTATCGCCTTAATATGCATAAACTTCTTAAGACTAAAATTTGTTCTGTTTTAGGGAAAAATCTAAATGACCTAGTATTAATTATTAAATTTTTTGTCACCTTTTTTCTTTTTCTTTTGTTTATCTCGTCTCTACGTATCAGACACTCATTTATGCCGTATGAGAAAATCATTAATGTAAAATAATTGTCACCGTCCATCTTCTTGCATGTCACGTTCCTCACGTTGAAGCAAACATTAAAGGAAACAGATGAAATCACGAAAACCGTTAAAAGTGGAAAATGACTGGGTCGTGGAATTGAAGTACTCTCACTTTTAAAATCTTAATCACAAAAATATTTCGTTTTATGTCAACAATTATGAACTATTGGCTGAATTATAGCACCATCTTACAGTATTCTTTTAAGTATTTTTATTAACATCAGCCTTACAACTCCCATTACAGAAACAAAAGTGAAATTTTTATTTACAATTAAAATAATTATTATGTTAAGAATATAAAATTTTATTATACTTCCTCCATTCCAAAATGAGCGTCGTTCTAAGTTTTTTTACACACACTAAGAAAAACTATTAAATAGATGAAAGGGAGATGTAATTTTACAAAACTAATCTTATTATTAATATTGCATTGAAAAATTAAAGTGACATTTATTAGGGATATTAGTAGAAAAAAATAATTAATGTTACATTGAAAAGTCAAATGCAATATACTTATTTTGGGACAATTTTTTTTTTCAAATGCGACACTTATTTTGAGACGGAGGAAATAATTAATATTATGTTAAAAATATAAACAGTACATAGATATGAACAAACATTTTCTTGTAGAACGAGATATATAAAAAGAAAGAAAGCTAGGAGCTTTGTAAAAGTGTTTATTGGATACCCAAATACATTGGTTCCTCCCTTGAAGCCCAAGAAAATGTCGGATCCCTTTAGAAAAAAAGAACATTATGAGAGAACCCTCCGTATTTGTTCTTATTTACATCACTGCCACTGACCATTTTACCCTTCCCATTTGATCGAACACCGTATAAATACTCGGAAGCGTTACGTTTCACTTTCACTTCACACTCAGTTACTCAGCCATTTCATTTCCGTTCCACGATCCTCAGTCACACGCTCTGATCTCCATGAACCTGGGAACCTGCGCCGCGGGTGTACCGCACCGTTGGGTGCACCTTCTCCCACACGAAGGAGTCGGAAAGAGAAGATGCGCGAGTGTGAGAGTGAGAGTGAGAGTGAGAGTGAGAGCGAATGCGAAAGCGAATGGAGGAGAAGGAGAGTCATCTTACTTGGAGATGTGGAAGAAGGCGGTGGAGAGGGAGAGGAAGAGCATGCACTTCAACTCAATCTCGGAGCGCGTGGCGGCAAATACTAACAACTACGACGGCACTGCTGCTGTGGACGGCGATTTGGAGAAGAAGACCAGCGAGTTCCAGAAGCTTCTCCAAGTCTCCGCCGAGGAGCGCGATAAGATTCAGCGGATGCAGGTCATTGATCGCGCCGCCGCCGCCATCGCCGCCGCCAGGGCGCTCATTCAGGAACGCAATACCGCCGATTCCAGCCACGACGGCGAACGACATCACGGTAAAACTGAATTGCCTGTTTCGATCTCAACTACGCCACTCTTCTTAGGGTTTTCTCTCTGCCAATGGTTTACGTTATTCACGCTATAATCTAGGAAGGGAAAAAGAAAATCATGACTTCTATTATTTTATTTTTTGCAATTAAATTTTGGCTGCCTTTTTATTTTATTTTATACTATCAAATATTCTAGTCATCGTTCATAATCTTGGAACACAGACACGTTGTTTCTGTAATTAAGAACGCAAAAGCAATAAGGAAATAAATGCTTCTATTGTTTTATTTTATTTTTCTATCAAAATTTGAAGTTAGCATTGCCATTGAGGTTGCATGGTTTGTGAATTGGGAGAATTTTGAAGTTTGTAATCTAAACATGCTGTGAAGATGTTATTGCTGAGTTTATTTGTGAATTTTGTTCCCTAGGAAATTTAATTCTAAATGGATATTGTACTTCGGAAATGTTTTTATTTGACTTCTTATATTTTATTCATCAAAATGTGAATTTACCATTGACATTGATGTTACATGGTATGTGAATTGTGTGAGTTTTGAAGTTTGTAATGTAACATGCTGTGAACATGCTATTTCTGATTTTATTCCCTAGGAAGTCAAATGGTTTATTTTAATTTTGTTTGTAAATGGATGTTGTACTTGGGAGATGTTAGTGTTGATTTCTTATATATTGATGTATTCTTTTGTTCATTTTTGATTATGTGATAGAATCAGGTTCGGGAATGGGAGTGCAGAGTGGGGGTATTCTTGTGCCAGAGTCAGAAACTCAGGGAAATGGTGTGCCTGGCCCCGATTTTTGGTCCTGGACACCCCCTGTGGATAGTGATGTTTCTTCAGATGATGGCAGTGGGTTGCAGTTAGATACCAAGTCTTCTGTTCATCCAACCTTGCCCAGTGCGGTTGTGGAGAAGGAGTGGACACCGCAATTTCTCTCTATTCCATTTGAGAGTTTACTTTCTCAAAGCGAACGTAGTGATACTCTTCCACCCTTTCAGTCATTTTTAGAGGTTGAGGAAGCAGAATCTGCATTAGACCCAGAGTCACTTTCCGTATCACCTTCCTTGTCACTATCCTTGGAAGAGGATCAGATACGTGGTGAATCGTTTTCTGGCTATGCAGCAGAAGCAGCACGTGCCCTTAGTGAAGCCAACAATTCATCACCTATTGGAGTGAATCCGGATGGATCAAGATGGTGGAAAGACACAGGAATTGAGCGAAGACCTGACGGCGTGATTTGCAGATGGACAATGACCAGAGGTGTTAGTGCTGACAAAGCTATTGAGTGGCAAGAGAAGTACTGGGAGGCTTCTGATGATTTTGGCTATAAGGAACTTGGTTCAGAGAAATCTGGACGTGATGCAAATGGAAATGTTTGGCGTGAATTCTGGAGAGAATCCATGAGTCTGGTTAGCAAAATTTTACACATTTTAATTTGCATCTAAATGCCATTCTTATTATAATGTGTCATACAGTTTGTTGAAAATATGATTAGTAGCATATTTCTAGTAGTCATCATTACTGTCTCCGTTTACAGATTTATTCTGCTGTGGAATTGGGCACCTATTTTTTAAGCTCTTGTGAAATTGGTCTCTAGTGTAGCTTGCCAATTATTAATGCATTAGTTGTAGCTGTAGCCTCAACACTCATAGGTCTGACCTATAGAGTCTTGGGCAACTGATTCTTTCATTTCACTAAAATAAATACTAAGTATGGTACTATGGTTTTCGCTTGCAGGAAAATGGGCTTATGAGTTTTGAGAAAACTGCAGACAAGTGGGGACGTAATGTTAATGGTAATGAGTGGCAGGAAAAATGGGGGGAGCGCTACAATGCCTCTGGTCAAACAGAAAAATGGGCAGACAAGTGGTGCAGTATTGACCCAAACACACCACTTGAACCTGGACATGCTCATGTATGGCATGAAAGGTAATTGTCAAGAAAAGTATATTAGAATTTGAGCTTTAATTTGAATGCTCTTTTTTATTGTTTTTAGTCCTCACTGTTTTAATAATCTATTAAAGTGTATGTTTGTTTAAGATTCCTTTGACTGCAAATGGTACTTTGCCCAATTTTTTAGAGCATTTGATAAAAAGATCTCAGTTTCTCCTGTCCAATGTAGGCTTGCATTGGAAAACAAAAATGAACAAACAGGCCATAAGCTTGTAACATGATGACATAGACTGAATTATTTTGAGCTTGGTTTATGATTTTCATGCTATCAAACCAAAAAAACAAGTCTGCAATACATTTGTATGAATTCAAGGAAATATGTTTTCACAGTCATAATGTCTACTCTGTCTAAAAAAGCTATGAATTCAATTCATAAGAGTATTTTAGAAAATTTTATATGTATTATTCAAATACGATGTTTTAAGCTTTACACGTTTTGTTTTTTCCATGAAGCTTCTCATATGATATAAAGGTGAAAGGATGTATATGAGTAACCTCTATTCTTTGCTTGCATTCAATTCTGTCCTGTGTTTCTTACTGAGCTGCTCTGTATGTCATTTGAGAATTCCATCTTGAGATTTTGATGAAAACAAACAAATGGCTTTGGCAGGTGGGGTGGCATATACGACGGGTATGGCGGGAGCATAAAATACACTGACAAATGGGCTGAGCGGTTTGTGGATGGTGGATGGGATAAATGGGGTGACAAATGGGATGAAAATTTTGATCCAAACAGTAATGGTGTGAAGCAGGGTGAGACCTGGTGGGAAGGTAAGCACGGCGACCGCTGGAACCGAACTTGGGGCGAGCAACACAACGGTTCTGGTTGGATTCACAAGTACGGCCAGAGCAGTTCTGGGGAACACTGGGACACACACGCAAGAGAAGATACCTGGTATGAGAAATTCCCTCACTATGGTTTCTTTCACTGCTATGAAAACTCCGTCCAGCTCAGGGAAGTTCCCAAACCCTCTGAAATTCAGGAACTTACCAAACCCTCTGAAATACTGGAAGTTCAGGAACCTTGATTTGCCCAAACCATCTAAAATTATAGGAACCTTAATGCATACCTCCACTGTCCTTAGTATGGCAATACCGCTAACTTGTATGATGATCATATCTAGCTCTTCTAGAAGTTTAAGCCTTTAAGGACTGAATAATATGTTCCTTGTTTACAATTCAACAGCAAAATATACATATGTATATATTTCATTAATATAATTTGTTTTTCGATTCCCCCTCTATGGCTATGGCCTTATTTTTAGTGTTTGTATTTTTTGGTTGCGTAAACGTTAAAAATTAAAATTGATCTTAATACACAACTCAATTTACTCTCTTTGGCCAACTCAATTTATAAGCAAACTTGTAATCTTTATCAATTAATTTCAACTTGGACTGTAATTACTAATTAGTGTAATCACATGTTACCAAAGACGTGCGTAACAGGGGAAATGGGAAGGTAAGGGTAAGAGTATTACAATTCTTGTGTAATAAAATAAAGGCTTAAATACTTTTTTAGTCCTTGTAATTTAAGACTTTTTTGTTTTTTGTCTTTGTAAAATATTTTTTTTTTGTTTTGGTCCTTGTAAATTATGTTTGTTTTGTTTTTCGTCTTTAAAGTGATTTAGATAACGCTTTTTTTTACTGTTCAAAGTGCTATCTAAATTGCTTTAAGGACGAAAAACAAAAAACATAATTTGCAAGGACTAAAACTAAATTTTTTTTTTGCAAGAACGAAAAATAAAAAAACACTAAATTGTAAGGACTAAAAGCATATTTATACATAAAATAAATGTTTGGTTAATTGGTTCGTTCATTACCGTATAAGGGATTTTGCAGTTCCAAAGGAAGTGCAAAACATCCCAACACGTAAAATAAATTATGATAAAATATTAAGTATAATTTTGAAAACATATCATTCATGCCAAAATGAGGAGTTTTTGTTGTCACTCCAATATATCTATTGCCACTTCTATTTTAAAAGAAGCTTATCCAAAACATTCTTTGATAATTAAATTAGTAATAGGGTATGTTAAAAAAAATTACTTGCATAATAGTGGTAATAAATAATAATAGACATTTCCCATAAAATGAGGAATAGAAAATTTTATCAATTATTTACCTGATTAAACAGTAATTGCAAAATTGTTTTTAAATTTAAATAAAATGTATAATTAAAAATAAATTAAAGAGAACAATAGATATTTTTATTATTAATAATGAATAATTTATTATATTAAATGTGAATAAATTAAAGAGATACCACTGTTAAAATTATTGAGAAAATTATGGAAATAAATTATTAAGATACATCATCTTTATTGATATGGTATGTAAAAATCCAAAATTTAAAAGTTAAATTTAAATTAAGATTGATTAACATTATAAAAGTTTTAAAATTCAGTTTATTTAGAAAGGAAATATATCCTCAATCTGATACAAATTAAAATTAAATTTAATAAAATATATTTAAAAGAATAAAATTATAAATAAAAAATAAAATTAAATATTTAATTCAAAACAAGTCACACTAGTTAATGAGGATAAGAGTGACTTCTAAAAACACTTTAATTCAAGAATAAGAAACTTGATTTATGATATAAATGCAAATTTAATAACCTTTCACCAAAAAAAAAAATGTAAATTTAATAACCAAGACTCTAATTTATAAATTGATCGTTAATGTATGTTATCTAGTACCAAACTAGTAAACACAGAAAATCCAAAGCGCATCCAGTTGAAGTGGTGGTAAGGCCACAAGTGCCAATTCATGTGATGATGGGAATGGCCACAAGTGGCAAGCATCAGCTAGCGCCAGGATTATGTGGTGCATATCCACCAATCCCTGTCTTTGTCTCTCACCTCATAATCCTTACTATCACCACTTTACCACTACCACTCTCTTTCCCTATTCCAATTGATCCTATTCCTGTCTTGTTTTCATGACATAAACTATCAACACCTGCTTTCCATTTTGGTTACAATTCCACACAATGTGCCATTCATTGGAAGTGTAATATATATTAGCATCTCCTCATATATACCACTCCATGGCCTCCTTAATGCTCAATGGAGCTCAAAACCCAAACCTCATTAGTGGCATAGCTCCACATGGATTAGGCTCAACTGGTCTTAACTTTCAAAACAAGTGCTTCTTCAATAAGGGTGTGCTGTCTTATGGTAACAAGTTGAGGGTCAGAAAAAAAAACTTCACTCCCACATGCAGCAGCAGCATCTCAGCCTCTAGGCCTGCTTCTCAGCCTAGGTTCATCCAGCACAAGAAGGAGGCATTTTGGTTCTACAGGTTTCTGTCTATTGTGTATGATCACATCATAAACCCTGGGCACTGGACTGAGGACATGAGAGATGAGGCACTGGAGCCTGCTGACCTCTATAACCGTAAACTGAGAGTGGTGGATGTTGGAGGTGGAACTGGCTTCACAACTCTTGGTATAGTGAAGCATGTGGATGCCGAAAATGTTACAATTCTTGACCAGTCACCTCACCAGCTTGCCAAGGCCAAGCAGAAGGAGCCCTTGAAACAATGCAAGATAATTGAAGGGGATGCTGAAGATCTTCCATTTCCAACTGATTATGCCGATAGATATGTTTCTGCTGGGAGGTAACAAATCATGTCTCTGCCACTTTTTGCTTTTGAAGGCCTTTCTTTCTTGCTGTGCAATTATCTTATCTAATAAGGCTATGACTCTGAGTTTTCTGGTATGGATTTAGAACTTTATATGATCTTAGCTGATTAATTAATCCAATAAAATATACATCCATTGAACCTAAGGAAAAAGAGAGACGATATATTTTTCTTTCTTTTTGGCATGTGCAAAAAAGTTTAATAGAAGTACCAGTGACAAAAGCATATTACATTCAAAGTTTTAAATTATAGTTGCGGTTTCAATGTGATTATTGATATTGTGGGAAATTACAAATGCGGCAATAATTAGGGTCGCATTGTGATTGCAGAGACACCCAAAACCTTGACATTGCAACTGAAATCACAGTCGCAGATCTTTTATAAAACCTTGATTATATTAAGATTTAATTATTCATTTAGTCCCTACACCTAGAAAGGAGCTGACAACTTCAAGCCAATGTTGAAGTCCAACAAGCCCAAATAGAAGAACAGGGGAGACATTAAGAAAATGATGATTCTAACACAGATTCCTCTTCTGCTAGTAACTGTTGCATTCAAAAGAAAAATGTTTCAAAGCAATGACATTAGAGTGGAGATTTCAGATTCCGAAAGTATACTCCAAGCTGATGAATTTGTGGATTGGCTCCAAATTGTTGAATGCGTGTTTAATTATAAGGAAGTTCCTAAGGAGAAAAAAGTGAAAATTGTTGCTTTGAAGTTAAAAAACATGCTTCCATATGGTGGAAGAAGTGTGAGAGGGAAGGAAAAAAGCAAAATCAAAACTTAGGAGAAAATGAAATGCGAGCTCACACGTAAGTTTTTACTTGACCATTATTATCAAGATAACTTTATTCAATTGCAAAACTTGTGACAAGGGACTCTGTAGACCTTCACCGAAAACCTTCTAACCTGTCAAACACAACCCCACCTGAGCTCACCAAAGAGACCAATCTTAAAGTACCAAAGTGGTTCATGTGTCAAGGATTTGGCCACATAACTTCTAATAGTCTATTGAAGGAAAAGTTCATGGGGCATGTGAAAAGGGTAAAAAGCCAATATTTTGTGCATGATGAAGAGTTCACTCCTACTGATCATGGTGAATTATTGGTGATTAGAAGCCTACACACACCACTAACAAAAGAATTAAGAGTCCAGGCTAAGACACAATATCTTACAGATCCGTTGCACTGCCAAAGGCAAAAACATCCACATCCATACAAGTTACAATGGTTCAATAAGGAAAGTGATGTAAAAGTTTCTAGAAATTGCCTTGTGTCTTTTTCATTTAGCAAGAAATATCAAGATAAGGTATGGTGTGATGTTGTTCCCATTGATGCATGTCATCTTTATTGGAATACCTTGGCAATATGATTTTGTGCCTTGTATGATGGTTATACAAATACATACTCCTTTGAGAAAGATGGAACGAAGACCAAGTTAGCAACTTTATCGCCTAATAAATTCAACCGTTGTCATGCCTTATTTTCTACTCCCCAAGTGGAAGTTGTCGGATTTGAGACTATCAAGAAGTTATACCAAGATTTGCCAAGATTATGCAAATCTTGACTTAAGGGCAAGTCTTGTCCATATCGAAAAAGATGGCGAGGAGTCATAAACAGTTATAGTGGTTAGTGGTTAACTGTTATATGAGTTACAAACAACTCATTGATGCATCACAATAGATAGGATTGTCTTATAACCTCTAACTTTGTCTTATTGTCCCCCATAATTTTCAGCTTCTTGTAGGACAAAAATAACCCTATAGGATTAGTACGAATAGGGCCATTGATATTTGCATTCAAGAATGAAGTGAAGTTTCTTTTCATATTTGAGTGTTCTCTCATATTTATCTCGAGTTTTCAAAGCCAAAAGTTGTTTTCAAATTTAAATAAAACAAAAATAAAAAATAAATTAAAGAGAATAATAGATATTTTTATTATTAAAAATGAATATTTTATTATATTAAATATGAATAAATTAAAGAGATACCACTTTTAAAATTAATGAGAAAATTATAGAAATAAATTATTAAAATTAATATAAAAATCTAAAGAGATACCACTTTTAAAATTAATATACGCCACCTTTATTGATACGGTACGTAAAAATCTAAAACGAGAAATTGAATTTAAATTAAGATTAATTAAAACTGTAATAATTTTAAAATTTAGTTTATTTAGAAAGGAAAGATTTCTTCAATTTGATACAAATTAAAAATAAATTTAAAAAATAATATTTAAAAAGAATAAAAATTATAAATAAAATATAAAATTCAATGTTTAATTCAAAACAAGTCGCCCAACTTAATAAGAATGAGAGTAATATCTAAAAATACTTCAATTCAAGAATAAGAAATGTGATTTATAATATATATTTGTAAATTTAAGAAACAAGACTCTAATTTATATAATAGAGTTATTTTTTTAATTTTTTTTGTCATCATGACATTGGTGCGGAATATGCACTAGTTTTATTGTCCATTGAAAACCTAACTGATCATCTTTAGTGAGGCCTCCCACCCAATCACGTTTTTCCATCTACAAGGTTGAACTCTCGGAACCTTGTTTAAAGGAACCGAGCCTAGTTTCACTTGGACAAACGACATGTTGATTATAAAATAGAGGTTAATGTATATTATCTAGTACCTTCTAACAATAATTTAATTCAAGAATAATAAATTTGATGTGATGGGAAGGTCACAAGTGGCAAGCATTAGCCCTAGCCACCAGGATTAGGTGGTGCATAACTGCATATATCCACCCATCTGTCTCTTTATCTCTAACCACATAATCCTTACTAACACCACTTTACCTCTACCACCCTTTTCCAACTCTCTCTTTCCTTATTCCAATTTTTTTTTTTTACATCTAAAAATATATTCAACACTTTGTAAGAAAGATGAAAGGGAGAAAAATATAAATATAATAAATGGGATGATATAATAAAAAGAAAAATAAAAAAAATTAATGAGTGTTAATTAAATGTTTTAAAAAATGAAACATCCAAAAATAATTGCTCTTCCAATTGATCCTATTCCTGTCCATTGTCATTGTCTTGTTTTCATGACATAAACTATATCAACAGCTACTTCCCATTGATTTTGGTTGTAATTGTAATTCCACACAATGTGCCATTCATTGGAAGTGTAATAGTACTAGCCTTTCTTCATATATATATAAGTCCATGCCTCCTTAATGCTCAATGGAGCTCAAAATCCAAAGCTCATTAATTAGTGGCATATAGCTCCACGTGGGTTAGACTCAACTAGTCTTAACTCTCACCAACAAGAAGGGTACGTGTGCTGTCTCGTGGTAACAAGCAGGATCAGAAAAAAAACTTGACCCCTACATTCAGCATGTCTGCCTCTAGGTCTACTTCTCAGCCTAGGTTCTTCCAGCACAAGAAGGAGGCATTTTGGTTCTATAGGTTTCTGTCTATTGTGTATGATCATGTCACAAACTTCGGGCCATGGACTAAAGATATGAGAGATGAGGCACTGGAGCCTGCTGATCTCTGTGACCCTAAACTGAGAGTGGTGGATGTTGGAGGTGGAACTGGCTTCGCCACTCTTGGTATAGTGAAACATGTTGATGCCAAAATGTAACAATTCTTGACCAGTCACCTCACCAGCTTGCCAAGGCTAAGCAGAAGGAACCCTTGAAAGAATGCAATATAATTGAGGGTGATGCAGAAGATCTTCCATTTCCAACTGATTATGCTGATAGATATGTTTCTGCTGGAAGGTAACTATAATGTCTCTGCCACTTTTTGCCTTCGAAGGTTTTTTGTCTCTTGCAGTTAGGAAATTTATCTGATCTAAGGGTATGATGAGTCTATGACTATGAGTTCCCTGGTATGGATTTGGACCTTAACTTTATATCATATTAGCTGATTAACTAATCCAACAATAAAATTTACATCCGTTGAAACTAGGGAAAAAGGGACAACATAGCTTTCTGTCTGGTGAACATGTACAAAGAAGGCTACCAGAAGCACTAATGAGGAGAGTAAATTACAAAGTTTTAATCCTATAAAAAGGGAGAGAAGGCGACTAAGAAGGATATTGGAGGAAATTGTTAAGAAAAATCTTATGGTGAATAATATTCCTTAGAATTTGGTCTTTATATAACCAAATTCAATGGTGTTATGCGATATATGTAGCTGATCTCATCTAGTGGGATAAGACTTTGTTATTGTGGTTGTTTGAATTTGCACTGAGATATAGTTTTGATGAAAAGTTATATAGTAGGATTAGCTTGATGGCCAATTGATGTAAGTCAAACTATAGGTACTACAATTAAATCTTAAACTTAATGATCTATAGAAGAAAAAAATATAGAAGTTGTAAATGAGTAAACCTCCACTTTGGTTGTGAGATTTTAAGTACTATCAAACTTTTATTTTAGTCCCTGACTTTAGAAATGTTGCAAAGTATCATTCACCTAGTCTTTAATGTTGGTAAAAAAAATATAGTAGAAAAGGATTACAATGAATGACATATTGTAACATTTTACAAACTAAGACTAAAGTCCAAGTTTGGTAACATCAAGGACTAAGTTTACAATCTCAGGAACCAAAGTAGAGGTATTTACTGGTTAGAAAATTAGTTTAATGGATATGATAAATTTGCATTTTCTACAACGTTGCTAGTTTTTGAATTATCATTGCATGTGTTGTTCAGTATTGAATACTGGCCGGACCCGCAGCGTGGCATTAAGGAAGCATACAGAGTGCTAAAGATAGGAGGTATAGCATGCCTTATTGGTCCTGTACACCCAACATTTTGGTTGTCTCGGTTCTTTGCAGATGTGTGGATGCTCTTCCCCAAAGAGGAAGAGTACATTGAATGGTTTAAAAAGGCTGGTTTCAAAGATGTTAAGCTGAAAAGGATTGGTCCAAAATGGTATCGCGGGGTGCGCAGGCATGGTCTCATCATGGGTTGCTCAGTCACAGGTGTGAAGCCTTTGTCTGGAGACTCTCCTCTCCAGGTATTGCATTTTCTTTCTTCTCCTTTTGATCTCTAAATTCATTTAAGATTACAGCTTTTGCTTTTGTCAAAAACAAATGCATACTTCCTAGTTACCATTCTCAAACAAATGGAGTATACATACATAATTTAAGGGAAGCTGAAGTATTATGTATAATTTTCCTCAGTTTTCTCTATATATAATTGATACTAAATTAGTATTTACCTAGAAGCATGATTTACTCTATTTGGAAGACTATGTTCCCTTGTTGTAAATTTAGTACAATTTTTGAAGTATATATGTTTTCATTTGCCTTTATGCAGCTTGGTCCCAAGGTAGAGGATGTAAAGAAGCCTGTAAATCCACTTGTGTTTCTTTATCGGTTCATTCTTGGTGCAATTGCATCCACTTACTTCGTACTAGTGCCAATTTACATGTGGATCAAAGACAAAATTGTTCCAAGGGGCATGCCCATCTAAGATTGGAGAAAGTAACTCGGGTAGGATGGTCAAGTTTTCCACCCATACATCTCTAAACGACTGTTTGTGAAGGATAACAATTCAATCTTACTTGAATCTTTCCATCTTGCCAACATCGTAGGAAAGAGTTACTTCAGGATGACATGCTTCAAAACCATTAGCTAATTAGTTTTGTGCCATTACTAGCTTCACCTGTTTTGTTGGAGAGAATTCTATAGAAGCAGAAGATATGCCGAGTTTAATTTGTATTTGTCATTGTTGCTTTCCCAGAGAAATATAGAATGTGTGTTGGCTGCCTCTTGTTCAATGAACCATGTCAGGATCAGTAAAATATTGTGCTTCTTTTGCTTTGTTTTGTACCAAATGGACTAGACAGGGCAACCATGACTTCATTCAAATTTGCTTGTTTTAGCTTTTATTTGTATATGTGTGATGATGATGAGTTTTAACTAAATTTAAATATGTTCTTTTTTGTAATTCCCAAATACATTTATAATTTATTTACCCTTGACAAGAATTGTTCAATGGATAAACACGAATTATCGTTTTTACATGTTTCGTTTAGTACTTTTAGTTTATTTATCTACTGCCATCTTGATTCTTGAGAGAGAAGTATGTTGGAAATATTTTATAAAATAAAATATAGAAATATTGGAAATTGCAGAAAAAATAGAGAGATTAAATTTGAAGGAAAACAGCCTTTGAAATTCATAAAATGAGAATGTCTAGCTTACAATCAATTTGAAATTCTTAAACAATCTAGTTTGCTATAAGATTTATTTGAAATTTGAATTAACTAACTGAAACAAAACATAAATGATAAAATTTGCAACAATAACAAAAATCGCTATCTAAAACTTATTCAAAAATCAAATTTTAAATAAGGTAAAATCTTATAACTCTAACAATACTCTTCTTTGAGATTTGCCATAGAAATGTCAAGCTTTAGCTCCATGAACTTCAAACTTGATATCAAAAGCGCTTTAGTCATGATGTCAGCAAGTCCCATCTTCTTGGCCTAAATCATTGTCATCATAACCAATAAGTCCCGTCTTTAAACATCATATGCCAATATTTGTCATCTGAAACTCATCTTGTATGAGCTTTAATGACTTCAAATTGATGTAACCAAAATTTTCATGCCAAACATCACTCTCATCTATTTTTGCAATAGAATCATGAACTTCAACTAAATCAAACTTCAAATAAAAATTGTTTCCAATCATTTCAACCTTTGCCATCTCTGTTCCATGTTAATCAATGATAAAGCAATAATTTTCTTTGAAATAGACTTCAAATGCATTTCTCAACATTTGCACAACACTAAGAAGATTTTGATCCAATTCTAGAATGTAAGGAACATTTGTGACAATTATCATACTTTTCTTGGTTGATTTAGAAATTACCATTTTCCTTGGGCGTGCACAATATCACCATTTTCCATCTTGACTTTTGGTTGAATTGATCTATCAATGGAGGAAAAAATGATAGACACATTTTGCCATGTGACTGGTGCAGTCACTGTCAATGAGCCAAGTATTCAATCCATGTGAATTGAATTCTTGTGATGCCATAAATGAATGCTCATAATCAATGTTATCTTCTTCAATCAATTTTGTCTGTGGTTTTGGTTGCTGCTCATACTAGTTTTTCTTCAATCTGCAATACTTTTCACTTTGGCCAAGTTTATTGAAAAAATTACAATGAAAAAGAGATTTATCTTTGTACCAATAATCTTCTTCAGCATGGTTAGATATTTGGCAATGAGAACAAGGCAAAAACTTTCCTTTTCTTGAAGAACCTTCAGCTCTCTCCCTTTGTTGTTATTGGAAGATTGTGGGTTTTCAAAACGCCTTCCATTGTGCTTTGCTTAAAAGGCACCTTCAACAACTTCATCACTTCTCATTGAAACCCTTTGCTCTTGCGCATGAAGCTTATTGGTTAACTCTATAATTGTGAGAGTTTGCAAATCATATGACTCTTCAATTGCAGAGATCTTGGCTTCAAAATTTTCAGTCACCGAAACCACAATTTTCTTGTACAAGCTTATTGTCTGTAAACAATGATTAAGAATTGAGATTTAATAAATTGAATTTTTTTTTAGATAACTTCAAATTTTAACAAAAATATTGAAATATTAAAGAATGGACGGCCTCTACCGTGGGGAAGTGTTTCATATGGTTTAGTGTGGACCATAAATAACTGTCATTGGATTAATCTCTTCCTCACATTTTTACCGTGCACCCTCCACACCGTAGTACTACGTCCTCCACTATCCTTTCTCTTCACTGTCGTGCTCCGGACCAAAAACCCGCTGCTCCGCCAATGTCGAAGCTCCCCCTTGCCGGCAAAAACATCTCCGCTCTAGCGACACCACCACACCCTCCAACTACCCCGAAGGGGCAAACACTGCTAACGACACCTTCAATCCTGCGGCGTCAACATGAACAACCCAACCAACATGTTCTTCAACTACGCCGGTGGCGACAAAAGGTTAACGAACTATGGCAAACAAGATCATCAACTCTTTCACCTCAAATGCAAAATTTGCCAACGCCGCCCTCGCCTGATGCAACCCCTCTGATTCCCGCACAACACACATGGATCAGATCGAGTGCAGCCTCCGCATTATCATCCTCACTCCCTATGATCGCCTAAAGAACGCAGAAGACACCTTCATGGACTGCATCGTAGGGGATTGGTTCCACTGCCAGAAGCGCAAGGGTGACGCCAAGGTGGCCGTGGGTGTGGACGTCAAGGCCACAACTATAGAACCACCCTTCCATCAGATGGATAAATCATAGTAAGGTAGCAACCACTAGTTCAAAAACTTGCAAATCAGAAATGAAGAGGGAGAGAGGAAGAAGATTCATGAAGTGGGAAGGGAAGGAGGAGAGTCGAAGAAGGAGAGAGTGAGAGAGAGAAGAAGCGAAAAAAGAGGAAAAAAAAGTGGCTTCACTACCAAAAATCGCCTCCGGTGGCGCCATCGGAGAAGTGGGTTTCCAGCCTGGAGCGCGCAACGATGACGAGAAATGGCAGTGGAGGACATATCATTCCAATGTGGAGGGTGCATCGTAAAAATGTGAGGAAGAGATTAATCCAATGGCAGTTATTTGTTGTCCACACTAAACCATATGAAACACTTCCCCACAGTAGAGGCCGTGTGCCATGTAAAAATGACTAATACATTAGCCATTTATATAAATTTTTGATACATTGTCTATTTCTTTTATGCATGCAATACATATTTCTTTCACATAGATGTTGGATCAGGGTTGAGAATCTAGAGGGGGCTGAATAGATTTAAATTTTTTTTTTTTATCAATTTTTCAAAAAACTCGATTTTCTTTTACACCCTTTAAATCAAGATCTTTTCCCAAAACAATATTATATTATGGTAAGGTTAAAAGCCGATTTGAGAAAAAAAATTAACAACAAATTGAATTGAAATCCCTTGAAAACAATCTTGATTAACTAGACCCAAACGCTGAAAAGAGAGATGTAGAGTGGAAAGATTCAAAGAGGTATAAGCATTTATACTAGTTTGATCCAATGGATCAACATCCAGTTACCTAACAATCTAAGTAGGGTTTCCACTAAGAATAACAGAGTATGTACAAACACTATGCACACACACAATTATTCTAAGATACCATTTCTTCTTGAACCCTACAAGAAGAAACCTTTTTGCAGATACCCTTTACAAAGAACTTGAGAAACCCTATCTCAGACCCTGACACTAAAAAAAAAGCAAAAGATTATGGATAAAATACACCTCTATGTGTAGATCTCCATCATTAAACTCAAAGAAAATCCAATAGAATCACTAGCCCTTTGATCATGTGATGAGTAATCAAATCATGTAATGTAGTGATCAAAGTTAGAAAGCACCTCAATAGTCCCTTCTTAGAAGCTCGAGAATATGTGTTTTAAAAGATATGTGTTCTGACTTGAGAAAGGGTGAGGTTATTTATAACTTTTCAAATTTAACAAAAAGAATGATTAAAATATCACTATAATCGATTATGGTGTTCTTCATCAGTTCTAGAGTGAAATAAGAATGATTTAATCGCTTAAAACATATAGTAATTGATCAAATCAGGCACACTTGTTTTGACTAAGAAACTGAACTTTATATGTTGTAATCGATTATCCCGAAAGTAATCGATTAAAATAGTGAGTTTAGGTTTCTTTGGATACCAAGTTTTATTTTTCCTAGTTTACTCGATCTAAGCGATTATCACGATAGGTAATCGTTTACCTTAGTAACTAAGACACTTCCAGTACTAAGTCTGAACCCAGTGTAATTGGTTACAATAAATTTGTAATTGATAACTGTGACCTATACTTACATTTTGTAGTATTTTCGGTGCAATTATGTGATATCTCTTATGCTTCTAGACTATGTTTGTTCTCAATTTAGTTAAGTTTTAAATAAATGCTTCTTTTATTTAGAATTTTTATTTTATTACATTTTACACTTGATCTTTGGTTATTTGCTGTTATTTTGTAGGAAATTTGTTGAAGGATCTGTTTGGGGAAGTGTCGAAGAGCACTGTCACCCAATATAGAAGAAGAAAAGAAGATATTTGGATTCACTGACTTGGCTTAAGCGGCCCCCCAAATGGAGGCTCGCTTAGAAAAAGGACTTGGACGATGCTGGTCGTGCTTAAGCACGCCCCAATTGGGGGACAACTTAAGCGCAACCCTGGAAGTATTGTAACGACCCATCATTGTTACAGATTTGTTATACTAAAACATTGCCTAAATATTATCATATGAAATTTCAAAGAAATTTCTTTCACATTTAACCCATATTATATGTACTACTTTCCTACATATAATATACATCATCACATCATAAAAGTGTTAAGTCTGGCTTTACAAAACTTAAGTATATATATACCTACAATACCAATATAGTCCTCTTTTAAAGGACATTCATAACAATATAAATATTTATACATAAGTCCTAAGCTGGTCTCCATAATATGTACATACATACTAGAACATAATCAGCAGAACAGGAGGATCGTCCAATCTTAGGATTGTCCAACCAAAATAACAGGAGGATCGTCCAATCTTCACTCGTGACCAACATGAGAGCCAGCACCATCACTGCTACCTGCTCCCGTGTTAACCACACGATCATTGCAGTAAAACAATACCAACACAAATTGCAAGGGTAAGCTTCTTATAAAAAGAATGATAGAATCTACACAGAGTACAATCAACATCATTCACACTAAACATTCAGTTCACTTCATATACCACTCCATTCATCAATATCATCATGCAATATTATGCTGACTCGACTCCATGGAGATTTCAACAACTTTCGGGCGGTCCCCATAGGCCCCATCCCCTACCATTAGTCTCATCTTAGACCATTCAGGGAGTCCCTTGAGCCACCATGTGGAGGAAGTGTGAATTTAATCGAATATAGACAAGTGTTGGTATTGGCTTACCTCTGTCAGGTTTGCAAAACCTTCCATCTTTAGGAATTCGCCCACTTGTCTATTCTATATGCCCATCATTGGCCACCACGAAATCCTCCAGCACTAGGTTGAGAGCCCACCTAGCACCCTCAACTTACGTGCCTACCCGCATGCAATATTATACACAAACCAAACAACTCTGCTTGCCACACGTTCCCTCTATGTTATAAATTCACCATTTTTCTCAAATCAAGCTTATGAACCCAATTTAGCAGTTCAATAATCACAAGTAAGGCATTCTCACACTTTGAATCCTTACTCCCAACTCAACATCAACTTTAACAAAGGGTGAATTTTCTAACATAGTTTTGGAACCAAAGTGATGGCATATCCAACATTCTCATTCAATATTTCAAATCTACACTCACGATTATATTACACATCTCAAATAATGTCAATCACACATTTAAAATGATTATTTATTTAAGAAAACGAATATATATCACACTCATAACAAAACTAGGTCCTGGACTCAAAGCTGAACAAAAGCACCAGAGTTGACTGGACACTGGTCACTGGACGTTGGGTGGGTCACTGGACGCTGAGTGAGTCACTGGACGCTGAGTGAATCACTGGACGCTGAGTGAGTCACTGGACGCTGAGTGAATCACTGGACGCTGAGTGAGTCACTGGACGCTGATGAGCTGAATGGGTCATTGGACGCTGGGTGGCTGGCTGGGTGGGTCATTGGACGCTGGGTCTGCAGAATCAGACTCTCACAAAATTTTCTACTAACAGAACATCGAAACAAGATTTTCTGCAGAATCCAGGGCCTCCCAAAGGATCCCAAGCACCCAAAAACATGCCTCAAAGGTTTAGGGACAATTCACAACACTTACAAGACCATTCCAAATCAAAACAACATATCATGATATTATATGAACTTCAAGTTAAGTCACAAATTCAACCCATTCATCAAGAACACAAAAGAGAGAAAAACTCATTGTCTCATAAAAATAAATCTCAAAGGACATCCAAAAGATCAGAACTCAAATACCAAACACCACCAAATCATTCAAACAAGTTTAAAGCTTCCCTTACCTAAACTTCTTGACTCAAACCGTGGAGAAAACTAGAGAGGAGAACTTTGGGGTTCTTGAGTGATCTTTCTCCAATTTTTTTGTTTCAGAATCTATTAGTAGGAACCAACTTAAAATCAACTAAGAAATCTTTAGGGAAGAAGAAATCAAACTTCAAGTTGAGGTAGGAATCAAACTTCCATTCACGGAAAAGAGAACTTAGAGAGGAAGAAAGATAAGAATGAAGGAAATGGAAGAAATAGGAAGCTTGACACGTTCAAATAAAGAGATTTGCATGAAATTTTGCTAGTAACACCCCTGTTTCCTCTAAAAGCACTCCCTTTCCTTATTTTTTTTTCTTTTCTACAACTTATGAAATTTACATAAAATTCCCAACAACAACCTTACCTTCTAATCCCAACCGTACACGAAATATTTTCAACAACATTATAGCACATAACAAAAGAATCTATTTATCAATTCTTTTATGCAAATTATAACTTTAAATTTAATTTCCTCCTGTATTATCAATCAAACACTTGATCATACAATTGGGAAAATCACGACATTACAATTCTCCCCAACAAGAAAATTTTCGTCCTCGAAAATTCGCTTACCTGGGAAGAGATAAGGGTATTGTTCACGCATTTTATCTTCAAGTTCCCATGTAGCATCACCCGTAGTATCACTCCATATAACTTTAACCAAACTAATAGCTTTGTCCCTAAGCTGCTTAGTCTTTTGGTCCTCAATCCTGACTGGACGAGTCTCAAGCGTCCAATCTTCTTGTACATGTATCACATCTGGCTCAATTGTATGAGTAGGATCAGAAACATATTTCCTCAATTGAGACACATGTAATACATTATGCAAATTGGCTAGAATAGGTGGTAAAGCTATTTCATAAGCCACTGGACCTATGCGTCTAAGGATTTGATAGGGTCCAATGAACTTAGGTGTAAGCTTCTTCGACTTGATTGCCCGTCCTACACCAGTAGTTGGTATAACCTTTACAAAAACATGATCGCCCGCTTCAAACTCAAGTGGTCTTCTGCGTTTGTCCGCATAAGATTTTTGTCTACTTTGTGAGGCCTTCATCCTTTCTTGAATCAATTTAATCTTTTTTGTAGTCTGTTGTAACATCTCTGGCCCTACTACCATATTCACTCCATCTTGGTACCAACAAAGAGGTGTTCTACACCTTCTACCATACAAAGCTTCAAATGGTGTCATACCAATACTAGCATGAAAACTGTTGTTGTAGGTGAATTCTACCAAAGGTAAAACTTCATCCCAACTTCCAAGATGATCCAAAACACATGTCCGCAACAAATCTTCTAGTGATTGGATCGTTCTCTCAGATTGTCCATCAGTCTGTGGGTGATAAGCAGAACTAAGTCTCAACTTAGTTCCTAAGGCTTCATGCAAACTTTGCCAAAACCTTGAAGTAAATCTCGGGTCTCTGTCAGAGATGATACTGGATGGTACTCCATGTAGTCTTACTATCTCTCTGATATATAGTTGAGTGAGCTTCTCCAAAGAATACTTTATGTTAACAGGTAGGAAATGAGTGCACTTAGTCAACCTGTCAACTATCACCCATATTGCATCACAACCTCTTGTGGTCCTAGGAAAACTGGTTACAAAATCCATGGTGATACTGTCCCATTTCCACTCTGGGATTTCCATGGTTTGCAACAGACCATCGGGCCTCTGATGTTCTACTTTCGCTTTCTGACAAGTTAAACATGCTGCTACATATTGTACCACATCTTTCTTCATACCGGACCACCAAAACATCTTCTTCAAGTCTTGATACATCTTAGTTATACCGGGATGTAGACTAAGTTTACTTTTATGACCTTCGTCCAATATGAGTCTTTTTAACTCAATGTCTTGTGGTACACAAATTCTACCTTTGAATCTCAAATTACCATCATCACCCAAACTGAAGTCTATTGCTTTATCCGTACCCAACAACTCCATGGTTCTACTCAAGTTAGGATCCAATAACTGTTTCTCCTTAATCATTCCCAGAAAATCATTAGTCAAGGTTAACATACCGCAACTAATGTGATCATAGGCCACTTCGACATACAAGTTCAAATCTCTAAACTCCTCCACCAATTCTAACTCTTTCACCATTAAAGTGGACATCTGGACGGTCCTTCTGCTAAGGGCATCAGCTGCAACATTAGCTTTACCCGGATGGTACATCAATTGAAAATCATAATCCTTCAAAAACTCCATCCATCGCCTTTGTCTCATATTAAGCTCCTTCTGATCAAACAAGTATTTTAAACTCTTGCGATCACTAAATACATCGAATTTGGCCCCATAAAGATAATGTCTCCATATCTTCAAGGCAAACACCACTGCTGGTAACTCCAAATCATGAGTGGGATAGTTCCTCTCATGAGTCTTCAACTGTCTTGAGGCATAAGCCACAACTTTCCTTCCTTGCATCAACACACAACCCAATCCTTGATGAGATACATCACAGTAAACCTCAAAAGGTTCACTAGTATCAGGTATTACAAGGACAGGAGAAGAAGTCAACCTTTGCTTCAATTCTAGAAAACTCTGTTCACAAGCTTCAGTCCATGCAAATGGTTGGTCCTTGCGAGTAAGTTGAGTCAATGGTGCTACTATCTTAGAGAATCCTTCTATGAATCTCCGATAGTATCCAGCTAACCCAACAAAACTTCTAATCTCTGTGGCCGTCTTAGGACGTTCCCATTGCAAAACTGCTTCTACTTTAGATGGATCTACTGCAATCCCTTTAGTTGAGATCACATGACCCAAAAACTTCACTTCTTCAAGCCAAAACTCACACTTAGAAAGCCTTGCATACAATTCCTTTTCTCTCAAAATCTCCAATACAGCTTGTAAATGTTCTTCATGCTCTTCACGAGTACGGGAATAGATAAGAATGTCGTCGATGAACACAACAACAAACTTATCCAAGAAGGAACGAAAGATCCTATTCATGTAATCCATGAATATAGCAGGAGCATTCGTCACTCCAAAAGGCATTACCAGATACTCATAATGTCCATACCGAGTCCGGAAAGCTGTTTTGGGTATATCCTCATCTTTCACCCTTATCTGATGATACCCTGACTTCAAATCAATCTTTGAGAAAAATTTTGCTCCACGCAACTGGTCCATCAAATCATCTATCCTTGGCAAAGGATATTTATTCTTGATAGTGAGCTTATTCAATTGACGATAGTCAACACATAGTCTTGAACCACCATCTTTCTTCTTGACCAGTAACACAGGTGCTCCCCAAGGAGAAACACTAGGTCTGATCATTTCCTTCTCCAACAAATCTTCAATTTGTTTCTTCAGTTCAGCTAATTCAGCTGGTGCCATTCTATAAGGAGTTATTGACACTGATCCCACACCTGGAACTAGTTCAATAGCAAACTCAACCTCTCTTTGTGGAGGCAAGCCAGGTACTTCTTTTGGAAAGACTTCAGAAAAGTCTCTAACAATGTCTATAGAATTAAAGTCATGATCACCCTTGACTTCCAAGAAAGAAAGGACCACAAAACATGAGGCTCCTTCCTTCAAAGAAACTTGTACTTGCTTCGCAGAAACAATTTCAAGATCTTCATGATTAGGGAATACAAGAGTCTTTTGAGCACAATCTATAAGAATATGATTGGAGGACAACCAATCCATTCCTAAGATTATGTCCAAATTAGTCAAAGGGAGGCAAATCAAGTTAACCTTGTACTTACGTCCATTGACTACAATAGGACACCCCACACATACTAAAGAAGTTACCACAGGGGTGGTTGTAGGGTTAGAAACAAGTAGATCAAACAACAAAGGACATGTAGACAATTTCAATCTTTTCACACAATCATGAGAAATGAAAGAATGTGTAGCTCCAGAATCAAACAAAACAGATAAAGAGTTACCAGCCACTTCACACACACCTTGGACGAGATCATTAGACTTGGTGGCTTCCGCTCCACTCAGCAAAAACCCTTCCAGCTACCTTAGGCTTCTCAACCTTTGGTACAATTCTTGCTGGTGTAACTCTAACATTAACTTGACAATCTTTTTGCAAGATGACCGGGCTTCTGGCATTTGAAACAAATCATCTCCTTATAAGTACAATAAGTACTGTAATGTGGACCACCACACTTGAAGCATCTTATGCCTTGAACTCCTGACTGAGCTACAACTGGACTTCCCCGAGGTTGCTGGGGTCTATAATAAGGTTTCTTATGAAAACTCCCTTTCCTACTACCAGAGGATCCATCACCATGAGTCCTGATTACTCTACTACCACCCTCCAGGCGTTCCACTGTCTTCGCCTTCTCTACTAATGCAGGAAACTCCTTAATAGCCATAGGGACAATCATCCGCTTCACCTCTTGCTTCAAGCCTTCTTCAAATTTTCTACACCTCCAAGCTTCAGTAGTAGCTTGAGAATAAAAATGAGCTAAGTGTTCAAACTTAGTTGCATATTCATGGACTGTCATGCTGCCTTGTTCCAACTTCATGAATTCAGCTTCCTTGGCATATCTAGCACTATCTGGAAAATACCTCTCCAGAAATCTCTCCCTGAAGTTTCCCCAAGTGAGGGGTTCTCCACGTGCTTCCATCATTTGTCTAGTTCCATGCCACCAGAACTCTGCTTCGTCAGCTAACATATAAGTGGCATAAGTAACCTTCCTATCTTTGGGACATGCCATTGCCCTAAAGATCTTCTCCAGCTCCCTAATCCAGTGATCAGCTACATCTGGATCAGAGTCTCCTTTGAATTGTGGAGGATCATTCTTCCTGAATTCAGATAACCCTCGATATTCAGGTGGAATTACTGCTTGAGCTGCTTGGGCAGCAGCTCGAGTGGCCTCAAGCTGTGCCAAAGCTGCATGATGTTGATGAGCCATGGTGGCACTCTGCTGTTGCATTGCAGCTACCATCACCTCTATAGCATGGGCCATTTGGGCCATATCAGAAGGGGGAGGAGGAGGACTAGGTGGTCTCACCATCCTAATAGAAGACCAAACCAAGTTAGAGAATAACATTGGCTAAAGCCTTCTACTCATCATATCAATCACACACAGCAAAAACATAACAGACCGATCCCCATAGGTTTGTTCAAAAGATGCGACCAGCTCTGATACCACTATTGTAACGACCCATCATCGTTACAGATTTGTTATACTAAAACATTGCCTAAATATTATCATATGAAATTTCAAAGAAATTTCTTTCACATTTAACCCATATTATATGTACCTACTTTCCTACATATAATGTACATCATCACATCATAAAAGTGTTAAGTCTGGCTTTACAAAACTTAAGTATATATATACCTACAATACCAATATAGTCCTCTTTTAAAGGACATTCATAACAATATAAATATTTATACATAAGTCCTAAGCTGGTCTCCATAATAAGTACATACATACTAGAACATAATCAGCAGAACAGGAGGATCGTCCAATCTTAGGATCGTCCAACCAAAATAACAGGAGGATCGTCCAATCTTCACTCGTGACCAGCATGAGAGCCAGCACCATCACTGTTACTTGCTCCTGTGTTAACCACACGATCATTGCAGTAAAACAATACCAACACAAATTGCAAGGGTAAGCTTCTTATAAAAAGAATGATAGAATCTACACAGAGTACAATCAACATCATTCACACTAAACATTCAGTTCACTTCATATACCACTCAATTCATCAATATCATCATGCAATATTATGCTGACTCGACTCCATGGAGATTTCAACAACTTTCGGGCGGTCCCCATAGGCCCCATCCCCTACCATTAGTCTCATCTTAGACCATTCAGGGAGTCCCTTGAGCCACCATGTGGAGGAAGTGTGAATTTAATCGAATATAGACAAGTGTTGGTATTGGCTTACCTCTATCAGGTTTGCAAAACCTTCCATCTTTAGGAATTCGCCCACTTGTCTATTATATATGCCCACCATTGGCCACCACGAAATCCTCCAGCACTAGGTTGAGAGCCCACCTAGCACCCTCAACTTACGTGCCTACCCGCATGCAATATTATACACAAACCAAACAACTCTGCTTGCCACACGTTCCCTCTATGTTATAAATTCACCATTTTTCTCAAATCAAGCTTATGAATCCAATTTAGCAGTTCAATAATCACAAGTAAGGCATTCTCACACTTCGAATCCTTACTCCCAACTCAACATCAACTTTAACAAAGGGTGAATTTTCTAACATAGTTTTGGAACCAAAGTGGTGGCATATCCAACATTCTCATTCAATATTTCAAATCTACACTCACAATTATATTACACATCTCAAAGAATGTCAATCACACATTTAAAATGATTATTTATTTAAGAAAACGAATATATATCACACTCATAACAAAACTGGGTCCTGGACTCAAAGCTGAACAAAAGCACCAAAGTTGACCAGAGTTGACTGGACGCTGGTCACTGGACGCTGGGTGGGTCACTGGACGCTGAGTGAATCACTGGACGCTGAGTGAGTCACTGGACGCTGAGTGAATCATTGGACGCTGAGTGAATCACTGGACGCTGAGTGAGTCACTGGATGCTGAGTGAATCACTGGACGCTGAGTGAATCACTGGACGCTGATGAGCTGAATGGGTCATTGGACGCTGGGTGGGTGGGTGGGTGGGTCATTGGACGCTGGGTCTGCAGAATCGGACTCTCACAAAATTTTCTACTAACAGAACATCGAAACAAGATTTTCTGCAGAATCCAGGGCCTCCCAAAGGATCCCAAGCACCCAAAAACATGCCTCAAAGGTTTAGGGACAATTCACAACACTTACAAGACCATTCCAAATCAAAACAACATATCATGATATTATATGAACTTCAACTTAAGTCACAAATTCAACCCATTCATCAAGAACACAAAAGAGAGAAAAACTCATTGTCTCATAAAAATAAATCTCAAAGGACATCCAAAAGATTAGAACTCAAATACCAAACACCACCAAATCATTCAAACAAGTTTAAAGCTTCCCTTACCTAAACTTCTTGACTCAAACCATGGAGAAAACTAGAGAGGAGAACTTTGGGGTTCTTGAGTGATTTTTCCCCAATTTTTTTGTTTCAGAATCTACCAGTAGGAACCAACTTAAAATCAACTAAGAAATCTTTAGGGAAGAAGAAATCAAACTTCAAGTTGAGGTAGGAATCAAACTTCCATTCACGGAAAAGAGAACTTAGAGAGGAAGAAAGATAAGAACGAAGGAAATGGAAGAAATAGGAAGCTTGACACGTTCAAATAAAGAGATTTGCATGAAATTTTGCTAGTAACACCCCTGTTTCCTCTAAAAGAACTCCCTTTCCTTATTTTTTTTTCTTTTCTACAACTTATGAAATTTACATAAAATTCCCAACAACAACCTTACCTTCTAATCCCAACCGTACATGAAATATTTTCAACAACATTATAGCACATAACAAAACAATCTGTTTATCAATTCTTTTATGCAAATTATAGCTTTAAATTTAATTTCCTCCTTATTATCAATCAAACACTTGATCATACAACTGGGAAAATCACGACATTATAAGTATCATGCTGAATACCAGTCGCACTTAAGCACGCCCCCATTTGGAGGACGACTTAAGCGCATTTTAATAAAGGGACTATGCGTGGAATTTTTAAATGCTATAAAAGGGAACCTCTGAAACATGAGAAAGGGTTCTATTTTCTGCGTTTTGAAGACCTCAAGTTGAGAGATTGCATGGGGATGTCTTCCATACTCAAGGCTTCACCCCGGATCAATTCTTCATCAATTTCTATTTCCCTCATGGCTATGAGTAGCTAATTTCATCATTCATTGGGGTTTAATGTAATCGAATCTATTTCCATGTAATTACTCTTTTATATTATTCAATAAATAATATTTTTATTTCTTATCTTCTATGCTTAATGCTTTTTTTTTTTGGCTTGATCACCCAATTGCATGATTCTCTTTATTCAATTATAATTGGGAAATTTGATTGAATTGCGAATTGAATGGAGCACCCAATAATTTTTATGCATAGGGATAGGGTAAAAAGTATTGAGTATCATTAGAACCCGTATTCTTAATGGAAGTACTTTGATTACACTAATTCAAGGGATTGATAGTGGAATCAAAGGACTTAGGATCTCTCACTTAAGGGATTATGGTTTGAATAAAATTGTGGGTTGATGATAACAAGTGTTTATTTGAATAAGAAGATTAGTAATTGCATGTTAGGATGATTTGATGAAGTTAAACCTCGGCAGACTTCTTTCATTGTTTTAGACCTCATTTTCTACACATACCAAGTGTTCGACAAAATTCTCAAACCAAGTTTCTTCCTTTAAACTCTTTGCTTTTATGCAATTGTCTTTAATTTTGGTTACTCAATTACTTTTAAATCTCACACTCTATTAAATCGCTATTAATTACCCAATTATTGCACAAGTCCCTATGGATATGATACTTACTTATCACTGTGTTACTTGAGTGATTTGGTACTCTTGCCAAAATCACCAATAGTAATCGATTAAAGTGCTTTGATTTTCAAAAACATGAGTTTCAAAAAGGCTTTATTTTGTATCATTATAAATTTTTTTGAGTAAATTATACATACCCCTGAGCTTTCTACTTATTACACTCGACATCCTCCGTTTTGTAACCCAATAAAAAAGCCCCTAATTTATGGTCTCATATATATATTTGAGCACCCTTCCCCTCCACTCGTACCCCCTGTGTTTTCAACAAATTGCGCCTAATACCCTAGTTAATTTTTTTTTTATAGTTTTAGTCCCTGCTGTTAAGTAGTAGTGTTAACTAATGATGTAATAGCGACGTTGGCAGCCCAATGTCTTGCCATGTCATCAAGGAGTTTGACGGGGCAGCCCCATGTTATTTTTTTTGGTAAACTGTGTTTTTAATTTCTCATATGTTTAGAACAATTGATGATGTCAAACAAGTTGATAAACGATTAAAAACACAGTTAACAAAAAGAAATTACATGTGGCTATCCTGTTAGACTCCTTGATGATGTGACAAATCAATAGGCTGCTAACGTCATTGTTACATCACCAGTCAATACTATTACTTAACAACAAGAACTAAAAAAAAATAACGGAGAGGTATTAGACACAATTTGCAGAAAACACAGGGGGTTCGAGTGGAGGGAAGGGGTGGTCGGTGTTATAAGAGGCAATAAAATAGGGATTTTTTTTGTAGGTTATAGAACAAAGGAGTATCAGGTGTAATAAGTGGAAACCTCTGGGAGGGTCCATGTAATTTACTCTATTTTTTTTTTGAAAAAGTAACACCCTTAGAGGTATTATCGTAACTTTATACATACATGCACAAAACATACATCTTTAAACAAAAACCTCGTAATTTATTATAGAAAAAGTAAACACCTCAATGTTTGGGTACCCAAGGTGTCTTACAATCCTCAAAATAATAAATCATAAGAGGAATTAAAAATAAAATACCAATGCCTCACGCAAAAGGAGTTTAACCAACAAAGTTTATTAAATGGACTAAAGATAAAGACAATATAAATAGGCTACGACTATTGTGCTCCTTACTTTGCTCCAAGTCTTGTTCAATTTGAAACATTTAATTTAAACTAATGAGACAAAAGGTCTTAGTGAACGCCATAGGGACACTTCTACATCACAAACAACTCATAATGGGCATATACATATATGACAATTAAATCTCATAATTCATGGCATTTAAGTAAGTACCCACTATTTTTAATGAACGACTTTTAGGACAATCATCAAGTAAAGTGTACTTCAAAATACATTCACAGGTCTTAATTTAACCTTTTCCTTTTTTTTTTCTTTTTTGTCCCTCTAGCAAATTTGAGCTCAAAATCTCAAGGAGCGTCTCCCTTGTATATATATGCCAAGAAACCTTCCCTTGCCGAAGGTTGACACCACCCTTTGAGGACAAAAGGAGATGAATATCCTTCCAATGTCAAAGGGAGTGTTACATTTTAACATTATTTTCTTTAAACATTTTAACTTTTTGTCATCCTTCAGGAACCAAAGGGGTTACTACCATTCCATTGCCAAAGGAGACCTTCTTGGACTTTTACATATGGTCTTAAGGGCACAAGTTTTCTTGCATATGTGGTGAATGGATACAAATAATAAATATTGCATTTATACACATATATAGTCATATTTGGCATACTACAACATAATCACAATCCACGCATCACATCTCAAGCTTTTGGGTATGGTTTATCTCATTTCCATATACGGTTCTATGACCTCTGTATAGTAAAAGAACAAGCTTATTGCCCAAAATTAGGTTAAGCCAAAATATTTTGCTAAAGCCAATTTGTCCAGACTTCCAAACCTTACATTCTACCCAAAATTTTCTTAAGCCAAAATATTTTACTTAAGCCAATTCATCAGATTTCTAGACCTTACATTCTGCCTAAAATTCGCTTAAGCAAATGTTTTTCGCTTCAGTTAATTCATTAGACCTCTAGACCTTACATTCTACCCAAAATTTGCTTAAGCCAAAATATTTCGCTTAAGCCAATTCGTCCACACTTTTAGACCTTACATTTTGTCCAAAATTTGATTAAGCCAAAATGTTTTGCTGAAGCAAATTTCTATGCACAGGGAATCACGATTATTTGTGATTTTTGCACAATTCCTTTCTCTTAAGGGTTCCTAAATGCTCCAGAACTCACCCTAAGGTCATCAACGGAATATGACAATCACATACATGGATTACAATAAATCACATACAAATCCTCAAAACTGTAATTGAACCCTATCATTACATATGTCCATACAACACAAACAAGGATATAAGACAGAACATACATAGGAAAGGGGAAAACATACAAAAGAATGCACACGACAATAATACAATTATGGGAAGTCAGACAAAAGCAAAGGGTTGCACTCACGTGACAAAAAGTGATAGTTTTCTTAAGGGAAAACCTAGTTCTTTCGTTCTCCTCTCCTCCTCCTTTCTCTAGACTCCTATTCTCTCATTCTCTCTCTCTTTCTCTCTCTTTTGTTTAGGTCAAAGTGAGGGTGTGTGAATGTGGCTAAGGCTGACTGGTCTAATGCCTTATTGGGCATTTCCTAGTCCAAAATTACAGGCATTTTTCTTATGTTTTTAATTAGTGCCAAGGTTGCTAGAATATTAATTAAGGTCCTCCTAAATTATTAAAGGCAAATGCTAACCAGTGCCCTTAGGGCACTAGAGAGCATTGGTTAAGGAACTAAAAGAAGAAAGATTTTTATTAGGAGGTAGAAAATTGCGCTGCCTATACTTTTTTTTGCACTCTCCTATGATTTTCACAATAAATACTTTCTTTTTTTAATTCCTTAATCAGTCAGTGCCCTAAGGGCACTGGTTAGAAAGACCCATTTTTACAACAACAACCACAACAACAACAACCACAACAACAACAACAACAACAACAACATCATCATCATCATCATCATTATAAATTCTTAATTTTGCAGGATGTAACAGAAAAGTCCATTTTAGTTCTTTTCTTTGTGTTTTGAAAATCCGATTGAACTAGCATGTGTAACACCCCAAGTTTCGAGTATTAAGATTATACCTTAAGGAGAACCCTTATTTGGACCTTGTTATGTTGTTTGAAATATAATTGTTATTATTGTTCTTGTGCATTGTATTTAGTGTTAATGATATTATTATTGTTGTTGTTGTTGTTGTTGTTGTTGTTGTTGTGACTGTTGATGTTGTTGTTGTTGTTGTTGTTATTATTATTATTATTATTATTATTATTATTATTATTATTTGTTATTGTATTATATTTGGCATTGATAATGTTATTGTCATTATAGTTATATTATATTGTATTCGGTGCTAGAGGAGTGACCGAGGTAAACCACTACCCATACTCATCTATTCTGACAAAACCACAATTCTTTCTTAGGGTCAGCTCAAGGGACTCCTCGAATGGTCAGAAGTGGGACTATGGTAGGGGATGAGGCCTATGAGGGACCGCTTTTTGGAGTCGAATCTCCATGGAGTAGAGTCTGTCTTTGGTGTTTATGATTGGTATGCATGGCGATGCTTGATTGACAGACTTTTGATGATGATATTTGATGGTGGAGTATGATGTTGATTACATGATTGTGATTCATGATGATTGAAAATGAGATGTCCTGCTTATGTGAGATGAATGTTATGATTTTTATTTACTTTCAGATTGCCATGATTTAAGGATGATAAAGCTTATATAATTGTCATTTGTTGAGATTTTAAATTGTTTTAAGTATGCTTGTTTTTGGTAAGTTTACCCTTGTGTTATAGCACATGTGGTTGCGACTGCGATGATATCAAATTTCGTATTCGTGGAAGCAAATGACTAGGAGGTGGAACTTCCCTTTGGAAGCATCATGGATGGATGTGCATGGATGTGAAGATGCGATCCTCCTTTTCTTGTCTTTGATTAGTTTTATGTATAGTGTTTACTAACTCATTTGTTTAGAGAGATTTAAATGATTTCATTATCGAAGATTTGAATTCTTGCATTCATTTATTAGTTATTATGAATTTTTTATTAGATATATTTTTTTTAAAATAAATAAAAAATATTCCGTTTTCACTATTTTTATTTTTATAATAAAATAATAATTTTTTATAAGTACAAGTGTTTAAATTCGTGCTTTCATTTACCATATTCTAAATTTTGATGTTTTTAAAAATAAAAATCATTCAAAATAAAATAAAAATTTAGTTTTATGACATTTAAGTTTGAAAATAATTAAAGTTACAACAAAAGAATATTTTTGTCATTAAATGTAAAAATAAAAAAAATCTCCCCAAACTAAGGGCACTTCAAACATTTTCTTCTTAATTATTGTAGTTCTCATTTATTTTATAAATTGTATAAATTACTTGGACATTTAATAGATAGAGAGTTTTTAATGCAAAATGTATAATATTTTTTTTTCATTTTTTTGAATTATTAGGTATTGGGAAAAGATAATGAATTTTAACAGCTTTAATAATTGTTTATTTGAATTCGTGCATTCATTTTTTGATTATTATACATTTATTTATTATATTTATGATTTTTTTTAAAAATAAGGATATTATATACAAAACAAATAAATGAATATTTTTTTCTATTTTATTTTTAATTTCGAAAATAATTAAAGTAAAAAAAATAATACTTTTATAATTTAAAATATTTGAATATGTACATTTATTTATTATATTTATGAGTTTTAAGTTTTTAAATAATAATATCACATCCAAAAAAAATAGAAAGAATATTTTTTTATTGTTTAAAATAAAATAAAATAAATAATGTTTGAAGACTTTTTCTTAACCTAAATTTTTTATTTTAAGGGGTCATTGAAAAGTCTTCACTATTGTAATTAATATATTTCATTTTCAACAATTATTTAATGTGCTTGTCAAATGGGAGACTTTTTTTTCAATCAACAATTAAATTTTTAATGAGTCGTTGTAAAGTCCTTATTATTGTAATTAAAGTATTCTATCTTTAATATTAAATTGTATAATGATAAGGAATTTCAATAATTCAAAATTATTCAAAAATTTGTATTTAATCTTTTACAAAAATCATGTGACCTTAATTGTTGTCATATTTAAAGTATTTTAAATATTACAGTACTAATAAAAATATTTACACTTATATTTGAAATATGCTATTGTAATGTAATATTTCTTAACTTATTGATGGTTCATTTTTTGTTCTATAATGTGTTTGATCAATTGATTTTTTTAAGTTTTATGTTCAATAAATAAAAATAACTTTTAATAATTACTTTATATTTTTAGAGGATTGTTAATTTATTATCATACGATGTACAAATCTAGAATTACATGCAATTCATATCAATAAATACCTTAAATTTGAAATAAAAATTAAATTAATTAGGCCATCAATTTTATGCCTGAACCCAAGGTTTGAGGTATTTAGCTTTATTAATGGTTACCACTAGGGTCAAACCACAAAATATACAATTGATAGGTGAGAATTAGTTGCATAGATTTCAAAATTAGGCTAAAATGATATTCACTTAAAAGCATAAAGCATACCTACAAAAAAAAAATACAAAAATTAATAGTTTGCAACAATTGGTCTCAATGGCATTAGCTAAACAATTGTAACTTACTACTATAAGTGTTCTTAACCTATTTAAATGAGACTTTTGAATTTTAGTCATTGGAAAAGAAAAGGAAAATAAAAATTGCATACAGCCTTAGATGTAAAAAATTAAAAGGATAACCATTAAAAGAGAAAAAAAAAAGTAAATTACTTTTATCACCTTTATATTCAATTAGAATAAAAAGGTAAAAAAACTGTTATCAAGTTGGAAGATAATATAATACTAGCAGTAAAATAGATTTTCAAGATTTCTTAAAAGATAATTTTATTTTCAAATTAAACTTATTTAAAGTAAAAAATGTGTAAAGTGAAAAATTAAAGATATATCCAAAGTTAATTTGAGCAAGTTATATTTAAGACTAATTTAATTAAATCTAACGATGAATAAAGTCTCACTTTTTAATTTAACTTTTCTCTTTACTTTATATAAATATTTAAACTTTACTTATGATTTTGCTTACCATTATCTTTAAAATTAATAGTCAAAGAATAAAACTTAAATGTTTTCATTACAAATATTATATTTAATATTTAACCAATACATCAATATCATTATTTCAATAATTGTTTTTTTAACAAAAAAAGGTTTATCAAATATAATAAACTATTAATGGTATTCTTGATACGAAACATAAGGAAAATATGTTAAAATATTGTCCTCATTTAATACTCAAGATTTTAAATTACTTTTTTACAGTTATATATTTGTCCAAATTTATATTCACTAATAAAAATAAAATAACTTTAATTGATTAGAAATAATAAAGAAATTGCTAATAAGTTGATAGAGTAAAAAGTAAAAAAAAATGGAAAATAATAAAAATTGTTAATTAATTATGTCTTTCTAATAAAATATTTTATTATTAATTCTTTAATTATTCTTCAGAGACCAAGCGAAATATTATTTGGCTTCACACAAAATCATTTCAAAGTATCATTTTTTCGTGTTTATCTCTTTTAACTCCATATAAAAATTAATTTTTAATAGTTTTTTTTTAAATAGACATCAATAGTATAAACTAATACTATCACTATTAAACTATTTATTATACTTAGAAAATATAATTATGTATTCGAAATAGTTTTATATAAATTATAACTTTTAATTATAATGTAATTTATATGTTCAAAATATTTATTTATTAGAAATTTTAATTGTATAAATAAATATTTATTCCATGCAACCTATAAGCTAAAATACTAATTATATTAATTTCAGGACAATTATTTGTAGTAATGAGTTATTCACTTTGTTAATTTATTAATAATGTCAAAAATGTGTAATTGATTTTTAAAACTGAAGACAATAAATATTTCAAATCTTTAACATATCAAATATTTGTTCATATTTATGTTTTTTTTTAAGTCAAACTTACTTTTCCACATTTAATGTTTTTGATTTTCTAAAGTCAAACTATATTAATTTGATGAACTTTGCTAAAAAACTAAGAGAAATTCCAATTGATAGGTTGTTGACCACACCTTGTCAACTGAATTTGCCTTTGATGCACGTGCAAACACCCACCAGTCATTCCTATTTAATCACGCTTACAAACTCACTCACTCACAAACACTGTCTGTGATTTCATAAGCAGTTAGGCATTGTTTATCTCGCTGTGCGCTTTCCCTTTGTTTCACTGATCACGTTCCAACTTTTTCCATGGAGTTCAACTATCATGCTAGCCAAAACCCAAGGGTGCCTTCAGCAATGTCGCGCCCTCTTTCCACCGTCGGCTACATGGATTCAGACATCTCCAGACAGTCATTACAAGGTATTGTACACACACTTTTTTTCATGTTTGATCTTTTCAAGAGATAGGCCCATCTGTTTTGTTGTTTAAAAAACAACTTTTCTCACATTAGTTCATTTCTAGGATGTGAGTTTGCACCAGGTGGTTTTCCCGGCAATGGTTTGGCGCTCACAGTACTATTGCCAACGCCTGTGCCAGTCAATGTTGATGAAGTGTTCCAGCAAGAATTGGAGCAAGAGCATATACGGCGGGAGATGGAGAAGCAGGAAATTAGGAGAGAGATGATCATTGGCGAGATGGCATTAGCACGACGACGGGAGTTGGAGGATGAAGTCAGAAAGGAAATGGCGTCGGAGAGAGCATTGGGAATCCCAATGCAAAGACCAGGGGGGTATTGGTTCCAGAAAGTGTTTCCATGTCTTTTAACCGAACAACGAAGTGGGGTAAAAACGTTAACATATTTGGTGGGTCACAATCCCATTTACTGCCACATGTTGATATGAGAGATCGCTTCCGATCCACCAAGGATCAAGTGGTCATACTGGTTAGTGTATAGTGTTATGTTTAAATTTACCCTTCTTTTATGTTTCTATCATTGCCTTCAATTTTATTTATTTATTCCCTTGCTTCTTTGGTGGCGCTTCAATTGTGAAAAGGTTTTCTCTTTTCGTTTTAATTTTAAGCTTCATCCCTTTGTTTAAACCATTAATTTTTAACTTTTACAAAATTCTTAAAATACAACAAAACTTGTGAGTACTTCAAGAAATCCAAGTCGAAAGTCGATAATGTGTTCAAATATGTAAGTGATTTTGAAAGTTGCAAAGAGAGAAAAGTTGTTCCTTTTACAATAGACCAAATGACTAAAATGTGACACATAATAATCTCTAAAGAATTAGGAGTGGGAAGAGTAGTGTAATTTGAACACATCTCAAGAAAGTGAAGTGTAAGGACTAGCTTGATTGTGTTATAATCCCTTTATTTGTAATACTATTTTGTAAAAGAATTTTGAAAAACGATTTTTCATGATAAAATATGGAAAAAAATCTGTTTGATAGGTATTAATTTGAGAACAATTTTGGGATGTGAAATAGAAAAACTTATATGGTAAATTTATTTTGAGAATATATTTTCTTATATCCTAGTTTGCATGTTTCCTTGTTTTCATAATGAAAAAGCAAAAGTGAAAACAAAAACAACCGTATATGTTTGGATAAACTTTTCAATAAATATTTATAACAAAAAAAAAAGAAAGTAACATAAAATTTTCTTCATCCCATTTGTTTGGCTAACAAAAATCCAACAATACATTTTCTTCATGGTATACTTTATTGCCAATGGAACCATGTTGTGCGATCATAATATGTATATCTTTTTCAAGCATCTGAAACAGGAGATGGATTTAGTATATAGGGTGTTGAAGCTCTTAATTGGCTGCTGAGCATATATTATTTTCTTTATCCCATTGCAGGCTAAGCCAGATGCTGAGGATTACGGTGCAAAGCGCAAAGCAGTGACACCTCCAGCAGCTAATGACAATGAACAATCTCCATGCAATCTGCAGAAGAAAGCCAAACAGGACTGGAGTTGCACCATATGTCAGGTTGCTGCCACAAGTCAGAAAGGGTTGAATGACCATTTTCAGGGAAAAAAACACAAGGCTAAATTAAGAAGCATCCCTGAGAACTCAGAAAAGGGAACGTCTAGCATGGGGAAGTGAATAAATTCCCCAACAATGGGAAAACTAATGGACCATAGACTTACTAATTCAATGGTCAAGATTGGTGATTTGTAACTAGTGAAGGTTTTAAGTAGAAGTTTTTATAATTACAAATGGGGTCTCCATAAATTCTATAATTAAAACAGTTTTTGCTTTTTGGTAAAGTATACAGTTTCTAAATCCCGTGCAATGTAGTGTGCTTATGAAGACGCAGAATGGTCTTTCCTCACTTTAATTTAAATGACGTTTGTAAATGAAGAATTCTCAGTCACATACAGTTGCCATTTCTTATGCATTATAATCTAAGTGCCATAATTGAAATGTAAACCATGGAGTTACGAAAAGTATTGTAAGAATCTTCACAAACGCCGAGCAGGTGTTACATACAGCTTTTGGTCTAAATTTTGGAACTAGCCAATTATTAGTTACAGCAATACCTTTGATCGGAGTTTGGATTATTGCAGCTCATTGTTAGATTCTAGACATTGCTTTACATTCCTTTTTAAGTTTCAAGTAATTATATTTCTATGGGTCAATCTTCAATATGCTTTGAAGAGCAGGTTAATTTAAACTCTTTTTTAAGATGAAGTTTATAAGCATCTACATAAAAATTTTACTCGGATAAAAAAATGGATATAGGAGGAGGCTTGAGAAGTGTTTGCCTAGAATAAGTTTCATTTATAATTAGAAATAAGCTAGCAATCATTTTAAATCCAAATTCGAAGTTCTAATTTGTAATTTAGAAATTAACATTTAAATGTTGTTCTTGGACTACTCATTCAAAACTAATCATCTGTAGACCAGTGAAACAAAGAGGAAAGTAAAATAAAGAAAATAGAGGAACACCTACGCTTGATTCTGCTGCATTTCAAGCAATTCAAATTTTACAATTATAACACTTCCCACAGAAAACACTAAGTGCTTTCAAACAGAGATAAAAAGATCTACTGATACCGCGAGAGGCATGTTATTGCTACCCTAGAAATCATGAAACATATATGAATTTGCCTTTGGATGGAGAAATCGTGGAACAAAGATGAAGAAAGCCAAAGAGGCATGAAGAAATCGTGAAATAGGAACTTCAGTTTGTTCATTGTTTATCAATAATTTTCACAACCATTAGTAAATCTAATAGGATGTGTAAATCGTGAAACAGGATCTTCAGTTTTTTAGTTTGTAATTTTATATTTTTCTGGGGTAAATATGTAAATTTCAATAACCGGATCTAACCTCAAATAGCCTGGAAAGTTAAAGTCCCCATTGGTAGAGAAGTTTAAAACTTCCCCACCACCTTAGAATGACCCCTCAGAAAATATTAAATCTAGCTGAAAAGTGAATTGTGGAAAGGAGAACTCAGAAATTATTAACTTACTTGCTACTTGGACACTGAACAACAATAAGTGAATTGTGGAAAGGAGAATTGGTCATAATATATTGGGACTACATATAATGGTAAGATGTCTTTGTAAGAAACAAGTGCATAATTAGTGAAGTTTACGCGATAATGGTTAAGATCCTTGTTCTAATTTTTCTTGTAATGTTATGTGTTCTATCATAAATTTTTTATGTTTTACAGTAGATTTTGTGGGGTTTGCTAATTTATTCTAATTTTTCTAAGGTTCACTTGCTGTAGGAACTAGTGCAAATGAGATTTGGGATAAGGTTTGAATATATTGTGATATAATTTATTTGAATTTTTGTGTGTATTTTGAATTATAAGAAGCTATAAAAAAATGTTTTATTTTGAATTTTTAATGTTATATAGTTATGATATTATGTTTCTTTTAACATTATTATTATTATTATTATTAGGGAAGAAGAAGCACTTCGTGCCTCACTATATCTCTATATATTTTTTAAAAAAAATAAATAAATAAAGGAGGTTATATAACAATGGGTGATTTATGAAAGTAGTTATAAAAATGTGGGAGTGAAGGTTAACTTTTGTAATATGTAAACTGAGAGGAAAAATGATGCCAAAAAAAAAAATGGAGAAGAATTAGAAGTAATTGTAATATCTATATATTATTTAAGGGTAAAATGGTTCTAAAAAAGTAGAGACCAAAAAGAGGTTATTGAAAATGGTATCTCTTTTATATAATGGTATAGATTATAATAATAATAATAATTATTATTATCATTATATATTTGACCATGATTCGACTATGACTGAACCATTTGTCCTTTAATCAATGTCTTGAATCATTCAATTGTGGTCCAAGTGTGAGGAGGAGAAATATACTGTCAGAAGAAGTGTGTACAAATCTTTGCACAGTCAGACTACTCCGCAGGAACCAGACATGTTTAAAGTACTCTGGAAACTGAAAGCCCCTTCGAAGGTCATTCATTACGTTTGCATGGCCATGGCGTGTTGTTTTAGACAAAAGATGGGCTTAGAAGGAGAAATATCCTTAGGGATACTGATACAGAAAACTCTGTCCATACCCTGTTCAGCTGTAGCTTCTCTTATAATATGTGGCAAAAGTGCTATGTCTGGTTGGGAACTCTACAGACTCTACCTGCTGGGACAAATTAATGCCCACTTTTGGCAGCATCTGGGTAGTGTGAATTGGGGTCAAATATTCAGAATATTTGGTTGATTGTATGGCTTGCAGCTATTTGGTCTTTGTGGTTGCATAGGAATGAAATAATTTTCAAAGGGGAACAACCTTGTATTCAACAAGTGGTGGACATGGTAATGTTCAGATCTTGGAGCTGGATCAAGGCCAAAGTTATCAAGGCAAATTTCTCTTTTTATGAATGGCATATGCAGCCTTTGCTGTGCTTGAAAGCATCTGTATAATTATTGTACTGGTTTGGGAGGACGAAAAAATGCAGGGGCTGTAATGACTTGTTAAGGTTAATAGGTGGGAGGGATCATAGTTATGCTTGTTATTGTATCAGGGCTGTCTGTTGTTGTTCTTATGTGCTGGTATATCTCACATCTTTACTTTTAATTTTCTTTTCAAGTATTAAGAGACTGTTACATAATTAATTATCCACAAAACCAAGGTTTTTTTTTCAAGGTTAGAAAAAACTAATATATATGCAGTACCTAAAAATTCTGCAATAAATGTTCTCACCTAGATGAAAAGGCCGTGTCAACCTATCTCTTAGACTAAAAGCATTAGAACATTTCGCAAAGAGTTCAATGCTCATACATTGACATTGTAAAACAGTTTTACATTGTCATCCAATCACAAATTACTGTTGATATGACTTTTAGGATAATTATCATAAAAGTCAACAAACTTACCATACATGATGAGTTATAATTGAATAACGGTGTAAAACTATTTTACACTGTCAATGCATAGCCTATTTTCTCTTTCACAAATTCATACCTATCCTTCAAATTTATATTAGAAAACTTGAAATGAAGTTCCTCATATAACTATAGCAAAAATAATACATGTATTTTTTTTATACTTTAATTATAATTAAAACCATTTTTAAAAAGGAAGACAAAATTAAAAATAAGGTTTAAATATGTTTTTAGTTCTTGTACAATGAACAAGTTTTAAATTTGGTCTTTATAATTTTTTTTCTTTGGTTTTCATCCCTAAAAAATGTGAAATTATTATTTTTTATCTTTATTGTTATATAATACTCCTTAAATACTTGTGTGTTTAAAGAAAAGTCAAGTGACTATCTTAGTTGATACCTACTAATTAATGATGAATACTTGATTGTGATTCATAATGATTGAAAATGAGATGCTCTGTTTATGTGAGATGAATGTTATGATTTTTATTTACTTTCAGATTGTCATGATTTAATGATGATATAGCTTATATAATTGTCATTTGTTGAGATTTTAAATTGTTTTAAGTATGCTTGTTCTTGGTAAGTTTATCCTTGTGTTATGGCACATGTGGTTGCGACTGTGATGATCTCAAATTTCGTGTTCGTGGAAGCAGATAGCTAGGAGGTGGAACTTTCTGTTGGAATGGATGGACGTGCATAGCTTTGAAGATGTTATCCACATTTTATTGCCTTTGATTAGTTTTACGTACGGTGTTTACCAACTCATTTGTTTAGAGAGATTTAAATGATTTCATTATTGAAGATTTGAATTCTTGCATTCATTTATTAGTTATTATGAATTGTTTATTAGATATTTTTTTTAAAATAAATAAAAAATATTCAGTTTTCACTATTTTATTTTTATTTTTGATAATAAAATAATATTTTTTTATAAGTACAAGTGTTTAAATTCCTGCTTTCATTTATGATATTCTAAATTTTAATTTTTTTAAAATAAAAATATAATATTCAAAATAAAATAAAAAATTTTGTTTTATGATTTTTTAATTTTGTAAAAATAAAAAAATCTCCCCAAAACTAAGGGCACTTTAAACATTTCCTTCTTAATTATTGTAGTTCTCATTTATTTTATAAATTGTATAAATTACATGGACATTTAATAGATAGAGAGTTTTTAATGCAAAATGTACAATATTTTTTTTTTCATTTTTTTGAATTATTAGGTATTGAGAAAGGATAATGAATTTTAATAGCTTTAATATTTGTTTATTTGAATTCATGTATTCATTTTTTGATTATTATACATTTATTTATTATATTCATGATTTTTTAAAATATAAGGATATCATATACAAAAAATAAAATAAAAGAATATTTTGTTTTGTTTTGCTATTTTATTTTTAATTTTGAAAATGATTAAAGTCAAAATAAAATAATACTTTTATAATTTAAAATATTTGAATATGTACATTTATTTATTATATTTATAAGTTTTAAGTTTTTAAATAATAATATCGTATCCAAAAAAAATAGAAATAATTTTTATTTTTTAAAATAAAATAAAATAAATAATTTTTGAAGACTTTTTCCTAATCTAAATTTTATATTTTAATGTGTCTTTGAAAAGTCTTCACTGTTGTAATTAATATATTTCATTTTCAACAATTATTTAATGTGCTTGTCAAATGGGAGGCTTTTTTTCCATCTACAATTAAATTTTTAATGAGTCATTGTAAAGTCCTTATTATTGTAATTAATATATTCGATCTTTAATATTAAATTGTATAATGATAAGGAATTTCAATAATTGAAAATTATTAAATAATTTGTATTTAATATTTTACAAAAAAAAAAACATGTGACCTTAATTGTTGTCATATTTAAAGTATTTTAAATATTACGGTACTAATAAAAATATTTACACATATACTTGAAATATGTTATTTTAATGTAATATTTCTTAACTTATTGATGGTTCATTTTTTGTTCTATAATGTGTTTGATCAATTGATTTTTTTAAGTTTTATGTCCAATAAATATAAATAACTTTTGATAATTATTTTATATTTTTAGAGGATTGTTAATTTATTATCATACGATGTTCAAATCTAGAAATCTAGAATTACATGCAATTCATATCAATAAATACCTTAAATTTTAAATAAAAAGAATAAATTAACTAGGCCATCAATTTTATGCCTGAACTCATGAAGGTTTTAGGTATTTAGCTTTATTAACGGTTACCATTAGGGTCAAACACAGCCAGCCCAACAGAAAGTGAGGCCTAAAGAAAAAATTGAGAGACTTTTTACTTTAAAGAAAAGAGTGATATGTGAGGCCTTTTAACCAACATGTGTGGCCTTTTTACTTTAAAAAAATAATATTTTATTGATGGGCCTAAAGCGTAAGCTTTAGTTGCTTTACCCTTGGACCAGCCCTAGGGTCAAACCACAAAATATATAATTGATAGGAGAGGATTAGTTGCATAGATTCCAAAATGAGACTAAAATGATATTCGCTTAAAAGCATAAAACATACCTACACAAAAAAAAAAAAACCACAAAAAATATTAGTAGTTTGCAACAATTGGTCTCAATGGCATTTGCTAAACAATTGTAACTTACTACTATAAGTGTTCTTAACCTATTTAAATGAGACATTTGAATTTTAGTCATTGAAAAAAAAGGAAAATAAAATTGCATACAACCTTAAATGTAAAAAATTAAAAGGATAACCATTAAAAAGAGAGAAAAAAAAAGTAAATTACTTTTGTCACCTTTATATTCAATTAGAAAAAAAAATTAAAAAAATTGTTATCAAGTTGGAAGATAATATAATACTAGCAGTAAAATAGATTTTCAAGATTTCTTAAAAGATAAATTTATTTTCAAATTTAACTTATTTAAAGTAAAAAAATGTGTAAAGTGAAAAATTAAAGATATATCCAAAGTTAAATTGAGCAAGTTATATTTAAGACTAATTTAATTAAATCTAACGATGGATAAGGTCTCACTTTTTTAATTTAACTTTTCTCTTTACTTTATATAAATATTTAAATTTTACTTATGATTTTGCATGCTATTATCTTTAAAATTAATAGTCAAAGAATAAAACTTAAATGTTTTCATAAAAAAATATTATATTTAATAATTAACCAATACATCATTATCATTATTTCAATAAATGTTGTTTTAATAAAAAAAAAAAGTTTTATCAAATATAATAAACTATTAATGGTATTCTTGATATGAAACATAAGGAAAATATGTTAAACTATTGCCCTTATTTAATACTCAAGATTATAAATTACTTTTTTACTGTCATATATTTGTCCAAATTTATATTCACTAATAAAAATAAAATAACTTTAATTGATTAGAAATAATAAAGAAATTGCTAATAAGTTGATAAAGTAAAACAAAAAAATGGACAATGATAAAATTGTTAATTAATTAATGTCTTTCTAATAAAATATTTTATTATTAATTCTTTAATTAATCCTTAGAGACCAAGTGAAATATTATTTGGCTTCGCACAAAATCATTTCAATGTATCATTTTTTCATGTTTATCTCTTTTAACTCCATATAAAAATTAATTTTTAATAGATTTTTTTTAAAAGACATCAATAGTATAAAGTAATACTATCACTATTTAAACTATTTATTATACATATAAAATATAATTATGTATTCAAAATAGTTTTATATAAATTATAACTTTTAATTATAATGTAATTTATATGTTCAAAATATTTATTTATTAGAAATTTTAATTGTATAAAAAAATATTTATTCCATGCAACCTATGAGCTAATATACTAGTTATATTAATTTCATGACAATTATTTGTAGTAACGAGTTATTCACTTTCTTAATTTGTTAATAATGTCAAAAATGTGTAATTGATTTTAAAAACTTAAGACAATAAATATTTTGAATCTTTAACATATTAAATATTTGTTCATATTTATGTTTTTTTTAAGTCAAACTTACTTTTTCACTTTTAATGTTTTTGATTTTCTAAAGTCAAACTATATTAATTTGATGAACTTTGCTGAAAAACTAGGAGAGATTCCATTTGATAGATTGTTGACCACACCTTGTCAACTGAATTTGCCTTTGATGTGCGTGCAAACACCAACCCGTCATTCCTATTTAATCACACTTACAAACTCACTCACTCACAAACACAGTCTCTGATTTCATATGCAGTTAGGCATTATTTATCTCGCTATGCGCTTTCCCTTTGTTTCACTCACGTTCCAACATTTTCCATGGAGTTCAACTATCATGCTAGCCAAAACCCAAGGGTGCCTTTAGCAATGTCGCGCCCTCTTTCCACCGTCGCCTACATGGATTCAGACATCTTCGGACGGTCATTACAAGGTATTGTACACACATTTTTCTTCATGTTCGATCTTTTCAAGAGAAAGGCCCATTTGTTTTGCTGTTTAAAAAACAACTTTTCTCACATTAGTTCATTTCTAGGGTGTGAGTTTGCACCGGGTGGTTTTCCCGGCAATGGTCTAGCGTCCACAGTACTATTGCCAATGCCGATGCCAATCAATGTTGATGAAGTGTTTCGGCGAGAATTGGAGCAAGAGCAGATAGGTGGGAGATGGAGAAGCAAGAAATTAGGAGAGAGATTATCGCTGACGAGATGGCATTAGCACGACGGCGAGAGTTGGAGGATGAAGTCAGAAGGGAAATGGCGTCGGAGAGAGCATTGGGAATCCCAATGCAAATACCAAGGGGTATTGGTTCTAGAAAGTGTTTCCATGTCTTTTAACCCAACAACGAACTGGGGTATCGTTAACATATTTGGTGGGTCACAATCCACCAAGGATGAAGTGGTCATACTGGTTAGTGTATAGTGTTATGTTTAAATTTACCTTTCTTTTCTGTTTTTATCATTGCCTTCAATTTTATTTATTTTTTCCCCTCTGCTTCTTCTTTAGTGGCGCTTCGATTGTGAAAAAGGTTTTCTCTTTTCGTTTTAATTTTAAGCTTCATCCCTTTGTTTAAACCATTAATTTTTAACTTTTACAAAATTCTTAAAATACAATAAAACTCATGAGTGCTTCAAGCAATCCAAGTCCAAAGTCGATATTGAGTTCAAATATGCAAGTGATGTTGAAAATTGCAAAGAGAGAAAAGTTGTTCCTATTACAATAGACCAAATGACTAAACTGTGACACATAATCATCTCTAAGGAATTAGGAGTGAGGAGAGTAGTGTAATTTGAACACATCTCAAGGAAGTGAAGTGTAAGAACTAGCTTGATTGTGTTATAATCTCTTTATTTTTAATACTATTTTGTAAAATAATTTTGAAAAACGATTTTTCATGATAAAATATGGAAAAAAAATCTGTTTGATAGGTATTAATTTGAAAACAATTTTGGGATGTGAAATAGAAAAACTTATATGGTAAATTTATTTTGAAAATATATTTTATTATTTCCTAGTTTGCATGTTTCCTTGTTTTCATAATGAAAAAGGCAAAAGTGAAAACAGAAACAACCGTATATGTTTGGATAAACTTTTCAATAAATATTTATAACAATAAAAAAAGAAAGTAACATAAATTATTCTTCACCCTATTTGTTTGGCTAACCAAAATCCAACAATACATTTTCTTCATGGTATACTTGCATTATTATAACTTTACTGCCAATGGAACCATGTTGTGAGATCACAATATGTATATCTTTTTCATGCATCTGAAACAGAAGATGTAGTCAATATATAGGATGTTGAAGCTCTTAATTGACTGCTGAGCATATATTATTTTCTTTATCCCATTGCAGGCTAAGCCAGATGCTGATGATTACGAAGCAAAGCGCAAAGCAGTGACACCTCCAACTAATGACAATGAGCAATCTCCATGCAATCTGCAGAAGAAACCCAAGCAGGACTGGAGTTGCACCTTATGTCAAGTTGCTGCCACAAGTTAGAAAGGGTTGAATGACCATTTTCAGGGAAAAAAATTCCAGGCTAAATTAAGAAGCATCCCTGAGCACTTAGAAAAGGGAACGTCTAGCATGGGGAAGTGAATAAATCCCCCAACAATGGGAAAACTAATTGACCATAGATTACTAATTCAATGGTCAAGATTGGTGATTTGTAACAAGTAGTGAAGGTTTAAGTAGAAGTTTTTATAATTACAAATGGGGTCTCCATAAATTCTATAATTAAAACAGTTTTTCCTTTTTGGTAAAGTATACAGTTTCTAAATCCCGTGCAATGTAGTGTACTTATGAAGACGCAGAATGGTCTTTCCTCACTTTAATTTAAATGAGTTCTGTAAATGAAGAATTCTCAGTCACATACAGTTGCCATTTCTTATGCATTATAAGCTAAGTACCATAATTGAAATGTAAACCATGGAGATATGAAAAGTATTATAAGAATCTTCACAAACGTCGAGCAGGAGTTACATACAGCTTTTGGTCTAAATTTTGGAACTAGCCAATTATTAGTCACAGCAGTACCTTTGATCGGAGTTTGGATTATTGCAGCTCATTGTTAGATTCTAGGCATTGCTTCGCATTATTTTTAAGTTTCAAGTAATTATATTTCTATGGATCAATCTTCAGTAGGCTTTGAAGAGCAGGTTAATTTAAACTCTTTTAAGATGAAGTTTATAAGCATCTACATATACTTATCAAAATATAATAAAAAATATATATATAACAAAATGTCAAATTTAACGTTTTATTCAAAAAATAAAAAATGTGGGCAGACAAACACGACAATGCAATCTTTTCACCCGTTAAATTTTATGTTAGTTATACATATGTAATTCTTTCAAAGTAATTTTTCTAAAATTGACCAATTATCGATCGATAAAGATACTAATTCATCATTTATTGATTAAATCACGATTGAATTGAAATCTAACCAATAATACATAAATACTTATTTTAAATATTATATACTTTTTCCAATAATAACTAATAAATCTATGTTATAAATTTTAGTTAGCAAAAATAATATATTACATGTTCTATAAGTTAAAATTTCAGAAATTGAATAATAGTGAAGTACTCCCAACAGACTGAAATATAAGCAAAAAAAACCGAAACACACCTTTAAGAAAATTAGTTAGCATAATTTAATTTTGATAGCCTCAATAAAACAATTAACTCATTTCTTAAAGTACACCTACATTTAATTGCATAGGACAAAAAAAGAGAGGGTTGTTGGAAATAAAACTCTAATTAAATGAAAGGTATTTTGGAGATGCTATCATTAAATAGGAGAGAGTTAGTTAAAGTTTGCTTATATTTTAATCCAACACGCATGCAATTTTTTTTGGTTATATTTCAGTCTGGAAGAAGTATTGTTTTTGGGTACATAATAGTGAAATATATGTAAATGACATATATATCAATCGTTATTTTATTTTAAAAAATCATAATTAATATTAGAAAAAGGGCCAAAACTAAGTTTCAAACAAGGGTTCTTATTTAATTTTAACTACATTTTAATTGGTACGATCAATTTTTAACTCCAATGTTCATCAATGTTTTTTCAAATTGAAGACCTGACTGGTTTTTAGTCAATTATTCAAACCCTATCCCAAATCTCATCTACACTAATACCAACAAGAGAATCTTAGAAACCAACATTGGTTGGCACAAATGGTAGCAACTTGTGTCTTTTAATCAAGAGGTCCAGGATTCAAATTCTGGTGATGTCACTTTAGATATTAAATAAATCATGTATGGAGGGGAATACCTACCTTGGTGTGCGTTCACGGTTTAGTGTGAGTAGTCCGAGAACAACACATAAATGTTAATCTCTAATTTACAAATTAGAACTTTATTCCTATAAACCAGCTAATTTCTAATTAAGAAACTTATTCTAGGAAAAGACTTCTCAGGCCTCCTGTATCCATTTTTTATCCTAGTAAAAAGTACAAGTATAGATGGTCGCTCCAATAGGTTTTTTTTTATTAAAAATCACGTTGGGAATGAATTAAAGATTACGGTGGAGGTATGTTAATAATATTGCATTAAAAATTACTTTCGATTTCTTAGATAGCATTTGTCTTGTTAATTAAGAAATTGGGGAAAGGTGAATGTGTTATGGTTGAACATGGGGTTGTAATTTAGGGAAAAGAAGGTGAACAGGGAAAGACACGGTGTTAAAAACTCTCACAATTGTCATTGGCAAGGAAATTTCAATGGGAGATTGAAAAGAGAAGCAGTTGGGAAACCCTAACTATGACAGACAAGAATGTCCTGTTTTCCTATTGAGAGGATCTGATTTCTTGAAAAAATAGGTATGAGTTGGCAGGTAAACAAGAAAAAAGGAACAATTGCTTACGCAGAAGTCAGAGGACGCTTGCAGTTTCAAACCGCGCACCTAGACGACTACCAAAGTAAAAGCTAGCCAGTGTTTGCCAACAACGGTGATTGGTGATGATACGGCGATAGAAAGGGGAGCATTTTGATCATTCTAATTAAATATTCTTATTGCATGGGAATTTGAAAAATCCACCTCCCATGAGAATGAAAGTGAGACAACTGAGCAGAAATCATTCATGGGAATAACTGAAATCTTTGCGCTAAACATAAAAAGATTCTCCAGCAATTCATAAAAAGATTCTCCAGAATTATAAACAATTTGCAAACCCATGTAAATCTTATTTCTACGTTTGTTTTGTTTTTTTGATTGCAGTGCAAATAGCTGCGCATATCAAGTCTAGAAACCCTAAAAATGGCCAGAGAAGTTACAGAAAAAACATATCCCTTACATATCAAATGAAAAACATGAAATAAGGTTCCCATAATGCATAATCCAGAGTAAAATAAAGCCAGGTTAGATACATTCTGTGCAAACCACCAAGCATTTTTATCCTTCCCAACAACACCATTATATTTTACTAGCAATGGAAAGGCCTTCCTTAGAAAGTTCATCTACATCCGCAACAGGAGGCTGAACCCTAGCAACTTTAGCAATATCCTTGTTCTCTTCAGGAGTTCCACCTTCCAGAAAGGCCCCATCAACTTTCCCATCTTTAATCCAGTATGTCCCAAACTTAGGCTTTGATGATGCTGGATTGTTGTCTCAAAATAGCACTGTGTCAGAGGGTCAAGGGAGGAGGAGGAGGGTGTTAATGTTCCAACCTCAAATCTGCTAATCATTAGGGTAACTGCATCCGAGGTATTGTCCGCTTTGGCGTTGGTCTGAGCCTCACGGTTTTGCCCGATGAAGGCACCTCAGAGGGTCAAGGAAGAAGGGTGTATATAAACTATCCTTAGCCTCTATTCCTAAGCGATGTGGGACTATTTTAATGTATAGGAACAACTTTCAAAACTGGATGTTAGGATAGAGACGGCATGCAAGGGCACTGATAAATATGTATTTTGTGCATGAGCTGACAAATTCTAGGAAGCTACTAACCTTCACAGCCTGTTCAGCTGATTTGCGAGAATGATCAACATGTTCCACTCTTCTCAATTCACCGTATAATTTCAAAGGGAAAGTAGCAACATCACCAACAGCATATACATTGGTGAGATTGGTTTTGAAGAAAGCATCAGTCTGCAACCAAAATAAATGGCATCATTGATATTGATAACAAGAATCACTATTCACCACTTAGGATAATAACATTGTACAGCCTGTCGACAAGCCTCATGATATGGTATCACTGACCTTGATTCCACCCTTCTCTTCTTCAACCTACCCTTTGAATAAGGCTGCTGGAGGCCTTCCTCCAAATCCAACAACAACAATATCAGCTTGCAGGACCCTGCCATCCTTTAGTTTGACTTCTTTTACTTGAATGATGCATGAAAGTCACGGTGAGTTTGATTAGGAACTTTAAAATGCCATTCCACGACAGGGTTCCAAGATCACATGAAATGAAAGCATACCTCTCCATCAGAATTAGCATTGAATCCAACAACAACAGTTCCTTCAATGATATTGATACCCTTATTTGCGTAATATCCCTCATAGAATTCAGCTATACTGGCCGTAAAAAGGCGTGGCACTGCAACATCAGTTTACAATGTTAGTTTATAATTTTTTTTTTTAAATTAGAATACACACATGTAGGCAACACATGAGATTGGGAGGTGTAAAAAGAAACATATCCACTTACTACACCAAGGCCCCGGGTTGACCATGGTAACATCAATATTGTTGAGTTTCAACACTGCACTAAGCTCCAGACCAATGTATCCTCCCCCAACAACCACAGCTTTCCCATTCTTCTTTGCCTTGATTGCTGCATACAGTTTGTCAGCAACATCAGCCTCCTTCAAATAAAAGATGTTTTTCGCATCAGCTCCTTCTACACCGAAATCTGTCAGCCTTATAACCTGCAAAATAATATTATTAGTATGAGGCAAATTGGGACAATGAATGCAACATGTCTACTATCCACAAGCATCCTTACTGTTGAGCCAGTTGCAATAATCAGAATCTGATAGCTGAATGTTTCTCCTCCAGCACTGATCAGATTTTGCAGCAAGGTTTACCTTCACTATTTCTGTGCTAAGAATTAACTCTATCCCTGCAATCATCAGTTCAATTTGTAAGTTTGTGTTAGAAAACTGTTAAGATCCATTCTTCCATCTACTTTTCCTTTCACTTGATACAATATAGGCAACTATTGATTCCATGTCGTTCTAGAATTTTGAGAAAACAAATACTAATGTCTATTTGTTTATTATTTACTACTACTACTATTCTAATAAAAAAAAGATTGCTGAATATTCTAAGAAAGTTACTAGTAATTAAAGAATAATAATTTTTTGACCAATTAAAGAATAATAATTGAAGAGTTACTATATTATACTACTATAATTTTAATTGAGTAAGTAGTATGTGACCGTCGTTTAATTATATAAAAATTAATGTAAAATGACAGAAAAATGACACTTGACAAAAAAAAAAAAATCATTCGTTTAGCTTGAAATATTTTTGTTACTTTTCATTTCATGATATGTTATTTCTAAATTAAAATGACAGAAAATGAGGCTGGAAAAGAAACAAATACTTTTAAAATAGTTGCGTTTGTTTACTGTTTTTTAAAAATAGCTTTTTGTTGACTTGCTTTAAAAATAGTTTAGAAATATTTATTCTAATTTTTTGTTTACTGTTTTCTGGTTTTAAAATGTGGCTGGAAAAGAAACAAATAATTTAATAACTTTTTTTTACTGTTTGCTGTTTCTAAAGTTGTTTTGTTTGTTTAGTGTTTCTAAAAATAGTTTAGAAACAAATTATTTCTAAATTAGCTTTGTTTGTTTACTGTTTCTAAAAATAGTTTTTGTGTTTCAATATTTTTTATGTTCTGAATATAGTATTTAAAAGTGTTTATTCCTTGAACATATTTTTTTTTTTAGAAATTTTTTCTTTAACACTTGAACAAAGCACTTAAAGAAAATAGAAAAAAAAAAGAGAAAATATTTCTAAATTTTTTTTGTTTTTTAAAAGCAGTTGAAATAAATTTCAAATTTTAATACTATATTTTAGAAAAACATATCCCTTACATATCAAATGAAAAACACGAAATAAGGTTCCCATAATGCATAATCCAGAGTAAAATAAAGCCAGGTCAGATACATTCTGTGCAAACCACCAAGCATTTTTATCCTTCCCAACAACACCATTATATTTTACTAGCAAAGGAAAGGCCTTCCTTAGAAAGTTCATCTACATCCGCAACCGTAGGCTGAACCCTAGCAACTTTAGCAATATCCTTGTTCTCTTCAGGAGTTCCACCTTCCAGAAAGGCCCCAACAACTTTCCCATCTTTAATCCAGTATGTCCCAAACTTAGGGTTTGATGATGCTGGATTGTTGTCTCCAAATAGCAATGTGTCGCCGACATTGTCGCCATAGAATTGCCAGGACAGATCAAATGAATGGGAATAGAAGTATGGAAGGTAGTCTTACTCCTTAACTATTTTTCCATCCTCAGCTACCTTGATGGCCTACATAGAACAAGTTATCATTGAATGAGAAACAGCACTGCAAGCATGGCTCTTTACAAGAGATTTCCTTTTTGGAGGACCAAAAAAGAAACCTTTAAGGCATTGGTCTGAACCCTTAAAAGGCGCCTCTGAGGGTCAAGGGAGGAGGAGGAGGGTGTTAATGTTCCAACCTCAAATCCGCTAATCATTAGGGTAACCGCATCCGAGGTATTGTCCGCTTTGGCGTTGGTCTGAGCCTCACGGTTTTGCCCGATGAAGGCACCTCGGAGGGTCAAGGAAGGAAGGTGTATATAAACTATCCTTAGCTTCTATTCCTAAGCTATGTGGGACTATTTTAATGTAGAGGGAGGAGGAGGAGGGTGTACTAGAAAAGAAACGTTTAAGGCGTTGGTCTGAACCCTTAAAAGGCGCCTCGGAGGGTCAAGGGAGGAGGAGGAGGGTGTTAATGTTCCAACCTCAAATCCGCTAATCATTAGGGTAACTGCATCCGAGGTATTGTCCACTTTGGCGTTGGTCTGAGCCTCACGGTTTTGCCCGATGAAGGCACCTCGGAGGGTCAAGAAAGGAGGGTGTATATAAACTATCCTTAGCCTCTATTCCTAAGCGATGTGGGACTATTTTAATGTATAGGAACAACTTTCAAAACTGGATGTTAGGATAGAGACTGCATGCAAGGGCACTGATAAATATGTATTTTGTGCATGAGCTGACAAATTCTGGGAAGCTACTAACCTTCACAGCCTGTTTAGCTGATTTGCGAGAATGATCAACATGTTCCACTCTTCTCAATTCACCGTATAATTTCAAAGGGAAAGTAGCAACCTCACCAATAGCATATACATCGGAGAGATTGGTTTTGAAGAAAGCATCAGTCTGCAACCAAAACAAATGGCATCATTGATATTGATAACAAGAATCACTATTCACCACTTAGGATAATAACATTGTACAGCGTGTCAACAAGCCTCAGGATATGGTATCACTGACCTTGATTCCACCCTTCTCTTCTTCAACCTACCCTTTGAATAAGGCTGTTGGAGGCCTTCCTCCAACTCCAACAACAACAATATCAGCTTGCAGGACCTTGCCATCCTTTAGTTTGACTTCTTTTACCTGAATGATGCATGAAAGTCATGGTGAGTTTGATTAGGAACTTTAAAATGCCATTCCATGACAGGGTTCCAAGATCACAAGAAATGAAAGCATACCTCTCCATCAGAATTAGCAATGAATCCAACAGCAACAGTTCCTTTAATGATATTGATACCCTTATTTGCGTAATACCCCTCATAGAATTCAGCTATACCAGCCGTAAAAAGGCTTGGCACTGCAACATCAGTTTACTGTTTTCTGGTTTTAAAATGAGGCTGGAAAAGAAACAAATAATTTAATAACTTTTTTTACTGTTTGCTGTTTCTAAAGTTGTTTTGTTTGTTTAGTGTTTTTAAAAATAGTTTAGAAACAAATTATTTCTAAATTAGCTTAATTTGTTTACTGTTTTTAAAAATAGTTTTTGTGTTTCATAATTTTTTATGTTCTGAATATAGTATTTAAAAGTGTTTATTCCTTGAACATATTTTTGTTTTTTAGAAATTTGTTCTTTAACACTTGAACAAAGTACTTAAAGAAAATAGAAAAAAAAACATATTTCTAAATTATTTTTGTTTTTTTAAAAGCAGTTGAAATAATTTAAAATTTTAATACTATATTTTAGATAAAAATTAATTACTCGATAATACTATAAAATAAAGAGTGCTAAGAATACACTTTCTAACGCACTCTTTTATTAGTTAAAATTTATTGAAAATTACAAAATTAAAAGTGATATTCATTAAATAAAACATGAGACTCACTAAATTTTGTCATTTTTAATATATTTCAACAAATGAAAGAGAGTATGTTCAAAAGAATGTCTTAGAAAATCTTCTTAAAATTTCTTATATTAAATTATTTCAAAAAAATAAAAAAATGAGAAAGGAATCAAATACTCTTTATTCCTTCTAAAACTTCATCCTAAAAAAAGAGTTTAAACCTGCTATGCAAAGTATACCGAAGATTGATCCATAGAAGGAGAAATATAATTTCTAGAAACTTAAAAAGAATGTGAAGCAATGTCTGGAATCTAACGATGAGCTGCACTAATCCAAACTCCGATCAAAGCTAGGTACTGCCGCAACTAATAATTGGCTACTTCCAAAATTTAGACCTAAAGCTTTATGTAACTCCTGCTCGACGTTTGTGAAGATTCTTATAATACTTTTCATATCTCCATGGTTTACACTGCATTTATGGTACTTAGATTATAATTCATAAGAAATTGCAATTGTATGTGATTGAGAATTCTTCATTTGCACAACTCATTTAAATTAAAGTGAGGAAAGACCATTCTGCATTTTCAGTAGCACACTACATTGCCCGGGGTTTTATACTGTATACTTTACAGAAAGCTGTTTTAATTATAGAATTTATGGAGACCCTATTTGTAATTATAAAAACTTCTACTGAAAACCTTTACAACATGTTACTGATCATCAATCTTGACCATTGAATTATTAAATTAATACATCTATGGTCAATAAGTAATTTGCTCATTATTGTTTGAGAATTTATTCACTTCCCATTGTTAGACGTTCCCTTTTCTGAGTTCTCAGGGATGCTTCTTAATAGAGCCTTGTGTTTTTTTCCCTGAAGATGGTCATTCAATCCTTTCTCGCTTGTGGCAGAGACTTGGCATAAAGCGCAACTCCAGTCCCACTTGGGTTTCTTTTGCAGATTGCATGGAGATTGCTCATTGACATCAACTGCTGGTGTCACCGCGTTGCGCTTTGCACTATAATCATCAACATCTGGCTTAGTTTGCAATGGGATAAAGAAATTAATATATACTCATTGGCCAATTAAGAGATTCACCATCCTATATGTTGACTCCACCTTCTGTTTCAGATGTATGAATAAGATATACATATTGTAATCGCACAACATGGTTCCATTCACAGTAAAGTTATAATAGTGCAAGTATACTATGAAAAGCAAATAAGATGAAGAATAATTTATTTTACTTTCTTATTCTCTTTTCTTATAAATATTTATTGAAAAGTTTATCCCAAACATATATGGTTGTTTCTATTTTGACTTTTCCTTTTTTAAATTATGAAAACAAGGAAACATGGAAACTAGGAAAAAAGAAAATATTCTCAAAATAAATTTACCGAATAGGTTTTTCTATTTCTCATCTCCAAAATTGTTTTCAAATTAATACTTATCAAACAAGTATTTTTTCTTCTTCTTTATTTCATCATGAAAAACAGCTTTTCAAAATTATTTTACAAAGCAATTTTAAAAATAAAAAATCGAAACACAATCAATTACACTTGGCTTCCTTGAGATATGTTCAAATTACACTACTCTCCCCACTCCTATCTCCTAAGAGATTATTATGTGTCACACTTTAAATAAGACAACATCCAAGGTCATATGTTTTCTATAAAAGAATAAATACAAATCTTGGAAGAATTTTCAATGATTGAAATTCATTAGCATTAAACAATTTAATATTAAAGAAAGAATATATTAATTACAATACTGAAGATTTTTCAATGACTCATTAAAAATTTAATTTTAGATTGGGAAAAAGACTCCCATTTGACAAACACATAAAATAATTGTTGAAAATCAAATATATTAATTACAATAGTTAAGACTTTTGAATGATCCATTTAACAATAAAATTTAAATTAGGAAAATATCTTCAAGCAATATTTATTTTATTTTATTTTAAACAATAAAAATATTCCTTTTATTTTATATTTTTCTTATGATATTATCAATTAAAAATTCAAATTCATAAATATAAGAAATGAATGTACTTATTCAAACATTTTTAACTATAAAAGTATGATTTTATTCTGACTTTAATTATTTTCAAAATTAAAAGTAAAAATAGCAAACATAAAACATTCTATTTATTTTATTTTTTGTATATGATATACTCATATTTAATACAATATCATAAATATAATAAAAGAAAGCATAATAATCTATAAATGAATGCATGAATTAAAATAAATACATATTAAAAATATTAAAATTTATTATCCTTTCCAAAGTACTTAATAATTAAAAAAATGAAAAAAAAATCTATAAAGTTTGCATTAAAAATCTCTATCTGTTAAATGTTCATGTAATTTATAAAATTTATTAAATAAATGTGAACTACAATAATTAAGAAGAAAATGTTTGAAGTGCCCTAGTTTGGGGTGATTTATTTTATTTTATTTTTACATTTTACGATAGAAATATTGTTTCATTTTAGCTTTAATTACTCAAAGTAAAAAATAATAAAACAAAAAAATTTATTTTATTTTTTGAATATGGTATTTTTACATAAAAAATGAAATTTCAAATATCATAAATTAAAGCACAAATTTAAACACTTGTAATTATACTGATAAAAAAAACACTTGTAATCATGAAAATTATTATTTTATAAAAACAGTGAAAACCAATTTTTTTTATTTTTAATTTTTTTTATAGATATGATAAATAAATTCATAATAACTAATGAATGAATGCACAAATTCAAATATTCAATAATGAAATCGTTAAAAACTATTATCCTTTCCCTTAGTACTTAATAGTTAGAAAACTGAAAAGTAAAATATTTTATAAAATGTGCATAAAAAACATACTATATACTTTTTGCCCTAGTAATTAATATAATTTATTAAATAAATGAGAAATGAAATAATTAAGAAGAAATTGTCTAAAGTGTCCGTACTTAGGCAAGAAAAATTGCATCAAAACTTCATTTCTTTATATTATACTAGTATGATGACCCGTGAGGCACACAGACCTGTTATTATATTTTAAAATTATTATAAAGTTTTTATTTTAATTTATATTGATTGCATGTATCATTTAAGAGTTTTTTTTACTCAATTATTTAAAAGTTATAAGACATAAAATTTAAAGTAATGATTACAAATAATTAATCTAAGTTTTAGAAATTGTTTTAATACACCATACATCCTGATTTATTTAATCCTTTAATAAATTTTAATTTTAAATGATTAATTATCAATTTTCTGTACATAACACATTCTCCTTTTAATTATTTTATTGTCATTTATTCTTTAAATTCTTTGATCCTTTAATTATTATTGATCCAACAATTTAAATTTAAAATGATTTAAATTCATAATTGTTAATAATTATGAATGATAATTGATTTCTCCTACTTTTAATTTCTTTTAATTATTTATTTTTAATTAATTTCTATTGGTTGATTTCTTTTACTTACTACAATTTTCTCTTAATTTCTTACCATAATTTTTAATTATTTACTTTAATCTTTTAATTAAATCTAATTGATTGATTTCTTTTAATTACTGCAATATTCTCTCATTTATTTTATGATCTTTATCCTTAAAATCCTTTGATCCATTAATTATTATTGATCCTTTAATTTAAATTGATTTAAATCTAAGATAACGATAATAAAAATTGTTCCAATTGGTTTTCAATTCTATTAATTACTTTTACTTATTTACTTTTAATTTTAATTGGTAGAATTTTCTATTTATCACAATTTCCACTCAATTTCTTACTACAAATTTTTAATTATTTACTTTCATCCTTTAATTAATTTTTATTTTAGTTGATTGCTTTCTTTTACTTATCGCAATCTTGTATCATTTATTTTTTGATTCTTTATCTTTTAAATCCTTTGTTTCTTTAAATACTATTTGTCTTTAAATCAATTAAAATTGATGATAATGATAATGACAATTGATTTCTCTTGCTTTTAATTTTATTTTCAATTATTTACTTTTAATTTTAATTAATTTTTTAAATACTTTTTTGCCACTTAAAATTTCCAAATTATTTTAAAATTATTTCAGTTATAATTGATTGTGATTTAGATTCACTTATTATTCACTTATTATCATATTCAATATTTTACATGTAATCTATACTATATACATTTGCAACTCACTTTCGGGGAAAGTTTTGCCACATGTCGACCTCTGGTGCGATTTTGCCATGTGTCGACTTCTGGGACAATGCATTCCGAAGCACTCTTCTATTAGCCAAATAAAAAAGAATAATTAATCTAAAATTAAAAAATCAATTGTCTTTCCATTTTTCAATTTTAATTGAATGTCCCATAAAATAATTTAAATCAGCATTAATTGATTTTTTTCATAAATCAATTTTAATTAATTGTCCCAATTTAATCATTATACTGGATATATATATTATATATTTAAAAAGTTTCAAATCCATGACAATTTAATATTTTTTAACAAAAAAATAGGGAAGGATAATTAATGTCCATTTGGTTTAAAATAATTTGAACCATAGAAATTACATTAAATGTGTGCACGGTTAATAAATTAATATAGTCAGTAGATATTATATATTTAAAAAGTTTTAAATCATTGTATATTAACATAATAATTATAAAAGGATATTATATATTTAAAAAATTTCAAATCCATGATAATTTAATATTTAAATTGATTTTTCCAAAAATAATTTTGAGGTAATATTCTGAGACTCAAAATAAAAAATTAATTTAAATTGGGTAATAGGAAATATTTCAAATTCAAGTTTTCCATCCCTTTTTATACGCTTCCTCTCCTCCCTCTTTTCTCTGGCATTTTTTTTCCTCCTTTTCTTTTGTCTCGTTATTGCATAACGACGACATTTCTAATTTTACATTTTTTTTCCATTTTTAGGATGTGACAGAGGGTGTTGTTCATCGCTTTGCTTTTCCTCAGGCATCTTAACAAAACTTGAGTCTTTGTAATCTCATCTTTGTAGGCTTATCAACCTAACTATGGATCATTTGCAACCCCGGCCTTTAATATCGAGATTGATGTGAATAGGGTTTTAAAATGATTATTATTAGAATGGAGAGGTAATGATGGTTTTTGTTTTCTATAAAATTGTAATAATAATACTTGCAATTGAATTTTGCAGTGTTCAAGAAATTTCAACCCGAAGATGTGAGTAAATATTTTGTGATTTAATTTAAAAAGTTCTATCATTGTTGAGTCATTTTTAAATATTATTGTGGTCATTCTATTTTGCTTCTTTAATAGATGATTCTTTCTTTCTTGGTTTATGTTACAGGTTTTGGAAATCTACACGGATCAATCTTTTCTTAACATGCATGGGAACAAAGTAACGAGGAAAATAGTTTGTGTAAATGATCCTTTAGGATATGGCGGTAGTATTATATCATATATTAGACAAATTGGAGTCTTTTGGCTATGCAAATTGTTGTATGTAATAATAGATGGGGATCAATATTCAACATGTATTAGTTTTTTCATTAGGTTCACTTCCGTGTGTGCTGAGAAATCATGTGGAGATTTTTGTTATTTTGTAATGTATCAAGTCTTTGCTTTTTGTTTAAGTTGGGCTACTTGGGCATATAGAAGTACCTTACTCTTTGATGCTATTTGTAAATTTGTTTTTTTAAATTATTTATGTGAGTTTACTCAACATAAATGAAATTAACCCAGATTTAAAATTACTTCTAATGTTATCGGTTTTTGAAAAACATATGGTATTTTTAATTAATTTTGAAAGAATTTAATAAATTTTATTTATAAGATTTACATTTCATTTGGAATCATTGAAAAATGCAATTGAATATATTTATTTTTTAAAATGAAATGCATTCAAAGTTGAACTAAAATTTTAAAATAAAATCAATTTATAATTTTTAATATAATATCTCATTTGCAAAATAAACTTCAATATAATATTGTTGTTTTATGATATATTTATTAGATTTGAACTTCAACTCCAGCTCATTTTTTTTGCTCATTTGGCACTTTATTCAATATTTATTATTATTTTATTGTGTTATTATTTCAATATATGGTATTTTTATTGTGTTTTTTTTATTTCAATATATGATATTTATTATAAGTGTTGAAAAATTGTTCATTTAATTTCATTTTTGGTTCAATCTTAATAAAATATTTGTAATTTTCATTTTTTAACATTTTTTCTATCTTAACTAATTTGTTTGTTCAAATATTTTAGTGCATATTGTTGACATAACCACATTACTTGAAAACGTATTGAACTACATAGGCAAATACTTACATCACATTGGAACAAAAAAAAATTAAAATTAATGAAACCAATGTAAATATTTTAATTGAAATTTGATTAATTTTTATTCAAATTAATGAAACCAATATTAATGTTGCAATTGAATATACACATGTAAATATAAATAAAAAAATGATAACGGTAAAATTATGAGATACAAATGAACAATTTATATAAAAGTATATTAATATATAAATTATAATAGATACATATTTTAATTGAAATTTGAAATTTCACATGTCAAAATTTTCTAAATTAAAGAGTATTTATAAATACTTCATATATGCTTACAACAAACACATTTAAATACTTTATATTTTAAACAAAATAATAGAAAATCTATTGAAATAAATTAACCTATATTTAAATTTTAATTTCAAAACTTTACCAAATCTCATTAAATAATCGTCTTAATTACTTTGGATTTGCAATAGAATGATAAAAATTATTTTCTAATCAATTCATCCATGTTTATCTCTTCACCTAACCTCTTTCAATATGATAATTAATTTATGCAATAATATAAATGAGTTTTTTTATTATAAAATAAATCAACATATAAGTTGCAAAAATCCTTGGCAAGAAAACATGTTCAATTAAAATTTAATGAAATAATTACAAAATTAAAATAGTAATTTGAAACCCTTTTAAAGTATTAAAAATATAAATTAGCCAAGATAAGTAAACATTGTTCTTATTTAATTTAATTTGGTGTTGATATCAGAATGTTAATTAAGTGAGCATTTGAGGGACTCTTCTCTTTCCATTACTAAAAAAGAAAATGTTCATTAAAAACATATTTAAAAAGAAGTTTAAAACGAAATTAATTGAGTTCAACTTCTTGATTAATGATAAATTTAAATTTCAAATAATGGTAAATTTGAACTTCAAATGTTTACCAACTGTCATTTATTACGGTATTAAATACTTTAAATTTCCAACAAAAATAAAAAATCCACTGACATAAATTTATATATTATATATTTTTCAAATTTGATTTGTCCTGAAAAAAAAGATTTAGAAATTGTAATATTTTTATATTAGAAAGATCTTTACATATTTTATTTCAACACAGATAAATTATAATTGATAAGGATAAAATGTAAATCTTTCTAATTAATAAGAATAAAAGTTAGATGTAAAAAAAATTATGATAATATAAATATAGACTATACATTCAATTTTATAAAATTTGACACCGTATAAATTTAATACAAAATATACATAATTTCTTCTATATAATAATAATATTTTATCCCTTCAAAAAAAATTATAATATTATATTACTATATTATATTATACTCATCATTCCTTTCTTATACCAAATAGAGAAAAAAAGTTACTATTACCTATTGCATGCCTAGAAAAGTAATAAATTAAATCCGTGAATTCTTTATTTTGCTAAAAAGTATTAGAAAGGATATGGGCATTATGCAATGGCAATGTAGTAGTTAAAAAGAAATTAGAATGTAATATTTAATTATAATCATAGCAGTACTTTTACTTATAATATTACAATGATATGAATTCCTTTACGTTTTAAGTAGATTGAATAATGTACACCAATATTAAAAGGTTCTTAATATTATAAAAGGTGTATTGAATAATATGTTAAAAGGTTTAATATATGACCGGTATCTTTAATTTTAATGTTCTAAAATAAAATAATATATTATATATTTTTCAAATTTGGTGTGTCTCTCGCAAGAATTTTTTTTTAACATTAGTCACTCTTAAGTAAAATAAAAAGAAATATTCATAAAACTTTTGTCTTATGTAAAGATTTTGTTAATCTTCTGTCAATTTTATCCCAAGTAACATTGACTCAATGATTTCCCTTTTCATTTATATATAATTTATTTGAATATAACTTATTTGATTATATGAAGGGTAACTTATTCATATCAATATTTTTTTACTCATATTCATATTAATATTAATAATAAGAATTAATGAAAATAATTAGTTGGAAATTAGGTAATTGGGAAAGTTCATACACACTACACTTTAATTACATTTAAATCAAAATCTTAAATCTGCCTACAACATTTATGTTTTTTCCCTTTCAAATTTCATTTTCAAATGTTTATTATGTTTATGTTTATGATTTGTTTTCATTTTCATGATATTCAGCACAATAAAATTATATTATTATATAATTATATAATTTTTTTTTTAAATAAAATTCAATTAACGTACTTGAACATGTATTAAACGGATTGACAATTTATCTTATTTTTGAAAAAAATTAAAATTCATTTCATCTTATATATTTAATATATGTATTCATATTAATATATAATTTATAATTATATATATAATTGCAATTTTATATCAATTAGTATAAAAGTCACCCCGTGCATGGCACGGGTCATCAAACTAGTATTATTATATTTAAAAGATGGATTACTTGAGTATACAATTTAAGTAAACTCAAGAATTAATAAAATAGAAAATTGATATCTATTACTATTTTTGTCAATATTTCCAAATTATTATTCAGTTATGTAGTTAAATAAAATTATTCTTCATTGTTATTTTTTACATTGTACTATTGTTTGAAGGTTTTCTTATTCTAAAAATTAATGCACTAAATATGAATTTATTTGTAAAGTTATTAATTTTTTTTACATTGTACTATTGTTTGAAGGTTTAGTCTTGTTATCCACTGTCTTATAAATAGAACGTTCATCTTCATCTTGCACCACATTTTCATTCACGTAAGACAATATATCTAATACTTGATAATCATTACATAGCTTAATTCATAATTCAAAAAATTTAATAAAAATTATATAAAGAAAATATAAATAATAATGTGAAACAAAGATCATGTCTCTTCCAAATATATCGAAAGATGTCAATACTTATTAAATAAAAAACTTAAATGCACGATAAATCAACAAAAAATTAAAAAAAAAGGCACATATGTTAAAACTTTCTATAGAAAAAAAAATCAAGAAAAAATAATAAGTTACATACAAAGGAATGAATTGGTATAACACATTTTATAAATTTGTAAATAACGTGATTTACTCACAATTTTTCTCTATTTTCTTTGTCAAGGTTGTACCTTTATTAACTACCAAAAAATGAAGTTAGAAAAATAAAATAAAACAATCGTATGTAAGGTATGTTGGAAAGAAAAGAAATATATAAAAGAGTAGTACTAATGTTTAAGAAGAGAATAAATAATGAAAAAGGAAAAGACAAATATTGATTTACCTATAATTTCTTCTCTATTTTCATCAATGGTGAATATCTGCAAAACACAGTAAATAGGTCACAAAACTGGAGAGTGCACGGGATGATTGAAGAAAAAACAATGAAAGGAAGAAGGATATATATAGCTGTAAGTATTCTAATTAAGGTAAAAAAGATAGTATTAAATTCTTATGCAAATGAGTGATTTAATTATTCAGAATTGCATAAGATTTTCTTGCTCAGACTTCTTTACTTTTATTATAACTATAATATAATTATTATTATAATATATATATATATATATATATATATATATATATATATATGTTGATAATAATTAATTTAATTATTCAGAATTTCAAATCAAAATATATATACTTATCATAATTATCTTAATTACTATATTTAGATAATTTTATGAATTAACGAATAGATAAAAAATTTCTCTAAAAAGTTTCCGCTCAAATGTATAAGAATTCCCGCTTAGACTTCTTTACTTTTATTATAATAAAGATATATAAGAGTAAATTACATTTTTCTCCCCTAAGATAAACTTTTCAAATTGGGATTAAATCTAGAAAGTATTTATGTCCTAAAACAAGAAGCTTCTCATATTAAAGGGATTTGGGATATTTTTGAACTAAATCTATCTTCTATATGTTGAAGCATAACTCTTTCTGAACCAAAATGTTTTAATGACAACAAACTTTTAAGAAGCAAATTCTACGTCTTCTAGACTTGTGCCACTAATGGTTTGCCTTAAGTGCTTGATTTTAGACAGGACATAATTCTGAAGCTTGAAGAAAGGTATCAAGTGTTAGCCTATAGCGAAGGTTTTTGAAATTGAGAACATGTCCAATACAGAACGACGAAAACTAGAAGCAAAAGGCCAGTCATGCTTTCTTTGTCAAAATGCAGATATCAAAAGCTGTATGTGGCTAGAAGCATCATTCTAAAGGTAACTTTAGTCAAGGGGTAGATACCAGAAGCTACACATGACTAAAGGATCATCAAAAGATGCAATGCAGAACATAAGATTGAAAATATAGGAGTCTACATTGTTCAAAAGCATGCACCAAAAGCAATAAGAGAAGAACCTTATGTAGCAGTGTACTGATGCACTGAATCTAAAATAGCAAGATCTCTAGAAGACATAAATGGATCTAAAGAGGAGAGATTGCTAACATCTACAAGTCCTAATCAAATCAAGGCAACCAGAAGATGAGAGAAGTGTTCTAAAGAAAGCTGCAACTGTCTAAAGAAAGGACGAGAGTCTCAATATGCAAAAGACACATTTCTCTGTAATAGCAAACTCATGATTAAGCTTAAGAAAGGAGAAGTCATGAGCCACTAACACAACAAGCACCAACTAGCCACAATCTTGAAATTAATTTTGTGTGCAAGCTGCCATTGAGCTAAGGAAGAAGGAGGAGCCAACTGGTTGATAAGGACAACTCACAATGGATCTCCTTGGCCTCCAAGCCTCTCGAGACATTAACAACAGTCATATGCAAGCTCTATAAAAGGAACAAGAGTTATTGAAGCTCATTGCTAGGAAGGAAAATAGGATAGAAAGTGTATAGATCAAGAAGTTGTATTGTACATATATATCATTAGCTTCTTATATTAGTCTTCCTTAGCATAGACTCTCTAGGACTTTAGAGCCAAATCCTTTTAGCCGTAGAGTGTCTATAAACACCTTCATCAGAGGAGCCTTATTGATGAGTGTTTCCTGGAAGGTGTCTTAGGTACCTGTCCTTAAACAAAACCCTTTAGGATAGGGAACCTTAGAATAACAATAAGGGGATTGCTGCTTCTACAGGTTGAAAGAGCACAACAAGTGTTGTACGAGTTAAGTAGCAGTTACTACTTTGGGTTTGAAGCCTGAAGAAGCTTTTTGAAAGATTTATTCACAACCACATACATCATCACCTCAACAATAATACATTCACCTCATCAAAGTATAAATATCTCAACAACAACATAATCACCTCTTCAAGAACAAAATCATCTCAACAACAATAATATAATCACCTCATCAAAACATAATCAATCAACAACAATATAATAGTCTCAACATACCTGAATCATTCAAACATTCACCAATTTCACTACCATATAAGGTCACCATGTTATCAATTCATACTACTAGAAAAAAGGCTTTTAACATCAGTTATTTTGGGCATTTAACATCGGTTTGTAACCGATGTTGTATCGACCGACGTTGAAAGTGGGTAACTTTCAACATCGGTTCCAGAACTGATGTTAAAAATATACTACAACATCGGTTGGTCAAAAAACCGATGTCGAAGGAAGCTGAAAAAAGCAATTTTTGTGTTGAAAATAACATTGGTTGTTGCAAAACCGATGTTGTTTGTTAACATACAACATCGATTTTGGCACAACCGATGTTGTTAGTGCTCATACAACATCGGTTGTGCCAAAACCGATGTTGTATGTTAACAAACAACATCGGTTTTGACACAACAGATGTTGTATGAGCACTAACAACATCGGTTGTGCCAAAACCGATGTTGTATGTTAACAAACAACATCGGTTTTGCAACAACCGATGTTGTTTGTGCACATACAACATCGGTTTTGGCACAACCGATGTTGTATGAGCACTAACAACATCGGTTGTGGCAAAAACCGATGTTGTATCTGCACAAACAACATCGGTTTTTGCCACAACCGATGTTGTTTTTAGACCTTTTTTTTTAAATAATCATTTTGTTTTTGATTGAACTACTAAACCTGTAATATCAAAACAAAATCCAGACCCAGGCAATTATAAACAAACATCAAGTATATACCCAATAATATATAATAAATGTTTACAAAGAAAATCCATTAATATATAATAATTTTTTACAAATAATCTATAGTAATCCGTTCAAAGCTTTATTTCTAACTCTTAAAAAGTATCTTGCCCACTAAATACGAATTTCTTCAATTCTCGTTGCCTCCAATGGTTGAGAATCGCTAAATGTCTACTTCATATATAATAAAATATGTAAGTTACTCATATCAAATATTAAAAGTTGTAATAAACGAAACATGTCAAAGTAAACAAATACTTACCATTTCCCAATTATCCTTGAAATGGCCATGGATGATGGTCCACATCCAATGCATCACGTAATAGCCACACTCAGTGCCTCCAGATTGTAGATTACACTATAAGTTGAAATTTAATAGTGTTTAAGACAAATAATTGTAAATAAAAACTAATAAAACAACATTTTGGGTTTTCAAGCATTGGTTAGATTACTTACCTTGACATGAAGCCAATCAACTTTCTTCAACTTACTTGCTTGGTTACCTTGCAAGCCCTTTAAAGCACTGGTTAAAAGAAAGATGCAAACATATTTGTAAAACCAAGACATTCATGTATAATACATTCAATACAGTAAAATTGTTACAAATAGAAACTTACCCTGTAACTGTGGCTTTGATGTCTACATCGGGCTTCCTGTGTAGGGAACAGAACCAGACAACAACATTGTCCCTAGGACAAATACCCAGGAGTTGCCAATGTTGGCTGCATTGGAAAATAGTTATTAGTAACAATGTAATCATTATTTAAATATTTTTATTAATTAAATTTTACTTACCCTTTTAAGTAAGCTCCTAGGTAGACCTCTCTTTGTGATTCATGGATCCATGTTCGAATGTAATTCTGAGCATGTTCTCGCATATTCCCTGATCTCTGTATGCTCTGAGGCTCAAGGAATCCATAGATAGAACCATGTTCCGATCCCACACATAACTCATTATTCAAAAACCTAATTTTGTTCAAATAAATGTAAATTGTTAATCACTTACAATTAAATAGGTAATGGACCTAAAATTAAAATGTACTTACGTGATCCACAACTGTAAAACACTGATGTTAAGGTATTGATTGCCACTCAATATTTCCCCAACATCACTGTGATTTATGTACAGGGGGAACTGTTCATTGTGAACCCCAAACAGAGTCGCATCCCACGACACCTGGAAAGGCTTTCTGAAAAGTGACTGGCTAACCTGCACCAAATCTAATAAGGGATCATCATCAAGGATCGACCTATCATGAGGTTTGTCTGGTTTCTTTGATCCCTGTTTATCCTACACAATAATAAACATAAGTTAGTTAGACTCAACAATTTATATTCAGGTCAATTCTTTTGATGATACTAAAAAAAAAAAGACAAGTTATATCATGCTACCTCTCGTGAAACAGGCTTGACAAGATGACTCGGCCATGCAATAAAGGTGTTTAGGGCTTGCCCCACTAACTGAACTTCATCAGTCGGTAAAGGGACTTGAGCATGAGCATCTTGGACCTCTTCAACCCCACCTTGACCATACCATCCATCAAACACATGTGGTGTACGATTGACGCCCCAGGATAAACTCTCCCAATGGCCATAAAGCGGGGAGCCTGCCACACTTATCAGCTGGTGTGTCAGTGCCAGGCTCCTCCCCTGAGGGATCAACATCAGTACCAGCACAACTCCCCTTCGTGCTAACACAGGCACCAGAAGGAGCTAAATATGGCTCAACATGCTCAGGCGGCTGCTGGGAGGTCCTCTGGCTCAACTCCATCAACAATTCTTTCTTTAGCTCGTCTTTGAACTCCACTTTCCAGCTCTCTTTCAAGCTCTCTTTCAAAGAAGCCACCAACTCTGGGGTGATAGATGAAGAAGTAAGCGAGCCATGTGATAGTGGTCCAAAGTACTGCGTGATGGTCACACCGAATCCAGCAGCACAGACACGACCAGGGTGCTCCGGTTGCCCAATGGTAGTCGTCAATATATCCTGATGTCCATGGGGAATAAAGGTACCCTGTGTTAACTGCTCCTCTAGGGAATCCTACAACCAAAAAATAGATAAAGGAGTCAACTTGTGTTGTTACTATATTTGGTTACATTCTAAACTGACTAATAACTTACAATCCTATCAGCAATTTGTTGTGCCGCCTCAGTTGTCATTTGCCCAGAATGTTTTGTATGGGCCATCTTCCACTTCACATGTCGTTTAATGGGAGATGGAGGATCAACTACAACTGCACTCCCAGATTCAGCAACTTCAGCCTGTTTCTTCTTCATCTTCTCATCAAGCAGCTTTTGCTCAAGCCAGTCATAACCCCCACGAGACATCACGTGTGGCATGTTGTTATGTTTCTGGATTTCTTGAGCCTTCTTTTTGATTTTCTGTGAATAATTAGACATAGTTTCAGCATAAAAATTAACCAAATCCCGATATAGACAAATTAAAAAACAACACCCACAACTTACCTGCCACTCAGGAGTATTGCAGCTCGCTTTAAATTCCCTCCACTTGTTCCATTCAAGGCCATATTTTGCACAAGGAGTGTCATCATCATCCTCATCATCCTCCTCCTCCCCATCACATACACCCTCCTTTTTTTTAATTGCATATTTCCTTGTAAGGTCTGACTTAAACTGCCTCCATCTTGTTCCCACATGGGAAATAATTTTCCTCTTAGCCTTGGACGCTTCTGGAATATCAAATTGTTCCTTCATTTGAGATTCATATGTAAGAGTTAGTGAATGACAATAATATGCAAGTTAAATACATCAAATGACTATAACATAGAGAGTTTACTGAAAATGCCAGAATGTCCTCCTAAATAATGTTCTTGTTAATTTCTGGGACATGGTTCCAGTCTTTGTGCATAATATCAATCTCGTGCAGCAATCCCCAAATAGGTGTTGAAATTGTGCGCATTTGGACCTGAAGCTTTCCCAGTTGCAGGATTGACATAAACTCGTGCCTTCTCCCCAGATAAGCGTTTAGCAGTGAATTTTTTGAGTCGTGTGGATTGTCTAGTCCTCCTGGATGTAGACTCTAAAGGAGCTGATGGCTCAGGACGAGGGGAACCTGGTGGTGTAGCCATGTGCCTGTTCAAACAAACAAAAAATTAAGTGTTATTTACTATTATACTAAGTTTATAAATTGTAAATGGAGATAAAAAAAAGTTGAAAAAAAAAAATTAAATTATACAATAACATAAACATCACTTATATATAATGTGGTTAGGTAGGAATGTTCTCCCATAAGCCTTCATCATGATCATTATGATTTGCGTGTACATCGTTTGCCTCATTTTCTTCAATGATGGTAGGCATGTGTGTGTAGAAAGAAGGCGACTCACAAATATCAAGTGTTGAATCATCATTTTCATGAATAACACCACCGGTTCTTCCTTGAAGAACCACTGACCACCTTGCATTTTTTGGATCTTGGACATAAAACACTTGTTTTGCTTGTTCTGCCATGATGAAAGGCTCGTCCTTATAAGCAACCTTATTAAGGTCTACCAAAGTGAATCCCAAATCATCAGTCTGCACACCAGTGTTGCTATCAACCCACTTACACTTAAAAACAGGCACTCTGAAAATAGTATAATCAAGCTCCCAGATTTCTTCAATCACTCCAAAGTAAGACATGGACCCCAGTTTAGGATTATTTTCTTTTGCACTTGAAAAGTGTTCTGCTTTTGCCTGAAGACTAACCCCACTGTTTTGAACTGTACTCTTGTCATCCTGTGACTTCGTGTAGAACGAATACTTATTGATATCATATGCCTTCCAAGTTGGAACATTTATCTTAGGCCCATTTGCTAACCACTTTAACATTTTGGATGGATCACCAAGAGCAAAGATTTTTTCTTTAAACCAGTTTAAGAAACTTTTGTTATGCTCGATCAACACCTGGTTCTTGTTCATTTTTGGGTTACTTGCCTTTACAAATTCTTTGTGTGCATTTATGTACGGGGTATCCTTATCGGTATTATTCAATATATACAAATGTGCTTCATTCAGTGCCTTGAGACCCATGGTTACAACAATTAAACCTCGTGTACCCTTACCTCCCACTCTGTTCTCATGACGAGACTCAAGAACCTCGACAGGTTTCGTTTTCTCCATGTACTCTGAACAAAACTCAATAGCTTCTTCTGCAATGTACCTGTCAACAATGGATGCCTCAGGACGGTATTGATTCTTGGTATACCCTTTTAAGATCTTCATGTATCGCTCAATTGGGTACATCCACCGCAAATAAACAGGTCCACACAATCTTATCTCCCTCACTAGATGAACAATTAAGTGAACCATGATGTCAAAAAATGAAGGAGGAAAATACATCTCCAACTGACACAGGATAATAGTAGCCTCATTATCCAAGTCATCCAACTTCACAGGATCAATGACTTTGCTACATATAGCATTGAAGAATAAACACAGGCGAGTTATGGCATCCCTGACTTTGTTAGGCAAGATGTCTCGTATCGCCATGGCCAGAAGTTGTTGCATCAAGATGTGGCAATCATGATACTTTAAGCCAACTAATTTGAGATCCTTCATCGATACAAGACTCCTTACATTTGAAGAGTATCCCTGTGGCACCTTAACATCCTGCAGACATTGACAAAAACTTTGCTTCTCTTCTCTGGACAAAGTATGACATGCTGGGGGCAAATATGTTCGTTTACCTTCTGATCTTGGATGTAATTGTTCACGTATACCCATCTCAACCAGATCTTGCCGAGCATTCAGACCATCCTTTGTCTTGCCTTTAATGATAAGAAGCGTGCCGATTAAACTATCACACACATTTTTCTCCACATGCATAACATCTATACAATGTCTAACATCTAGATCAAACCAGTATGGAAGATCAAAGAATATCGACCTCTTCTTCCATATTCTTTTCTCAGTTGCATCCTTCTGTTGGGTCTTCCCAAAGATAGTAGCGATTTCCTCCACCCACTCATAAACCTGCCTTCCAGTCAAAGGTATCGGTGCAATTCCATCCTCTTGTCTTCCATTAAAAGCTTTTTTCAATCGCTGATACGGGTGATAAGGTTTGAGAAATCTCCGATGCCTAGTGTAGACTGTCTTTCTTCCATGCTTCAGTTGAATGTAGCTTGTGTCTTCTTCACAGATAGGACATGTGTGATGCCCCTTAACACTATATCCACTCAAATTCCCATATGCTGGAAAGTCATTAATGGTACAAAATACCATTGCCCGGAACTTGAAGGTCTCCTTGCGATTCCCATCAAAGACGTCAACCCCTTCCTCCTATAACTTTTTCAAGTCTTCAATCAAGGGACTTAGATAAACATCAATGTCATTTCCTGGCTGTCTTGGACCCGAAATCATCATAGACAACATAATGTATTTTCGCTTCATGCATAACCAAGGAGGCAGGTTGTAAATTACTAGTAAAATAGGCCATGAACTGTGGTTAGTACTTAAGTTACCAAAAGGATCCATTCCATTGGTAGCAAGTCCAAGCCTAAGGTTTCTTGCCTCCTCCCCAAAATCTGAAAACAAACGATTAATATTGTCCCACTGGGGAGAATCAGCAGGATGTCGGAGCAATCCATCACATTTTCGACCATCTGCGTGCCATGTCAGGTTTTTTGCGTCATCTCCATTAGCGAACAATCGTTTAAACCTTGGAATTATTGGAAGATACCAACACACCTTTGCTGGGGAGTCTTTCTTTGTGCTTTCATCACTACCACACGCATCATCCTTCAATTTGTAATGTGATACCCCACACCTAGGGCATTTATGTATGTCTTGAAACTCATTTCTGTACAATATGCAATCATTACGGCATGCATGTAATTTCTGGTACTCCATACCCACCGGACACAGTATCTTCTTCGCCTCATAGTTGTTTTTCGACAATGTGTTCTTTTTCGGAAGCATCACTTTCAACACCTCAAGCAAATCAGTGAAGCTTTTATCACTCCACCCATATCTTGCCTTCAAATTGACCAAACTTAACACCGCTGACAACCGTGTGAACTTTTTGCACCTTGGATACAAAGGCTTCTTCAAATCATTTTCCAATGCATCATACAAAGGGGCATGTGCTTGTTGAAAAGACTCTTGTCCAACATCTCGGATCATATCTTCTAATCGATCTCCCATTTCAACATCAACAACATACTCAGTTTGGGACACCGTCGGAATGTCTGTGAATTTACCATGCCATATCCATCTTGTATAATTTTGAAGAATCCCATCACAGAGAAGATGTGTCCTTATCTCGTCCACGACATGTTGTCTCCCATTCAGACAGTTAACACAAGGACAATAATATTTCCCCTATATTCGGTGAACTTTGTTGAGCAAATTCCAAAAACTTTTCAACCCCATTCTCATACTCCTCAGTGATGCGAATAGCTTTCATCCAAGTTCGATCCATCTTTCCTCTTCACAAAGTTATATCATGCATGAAGATCTCACTTTTTCATAAAAGGTGTGGCCCTATCCCATTCAGGAAAACATTTTTTTATACTTAATTCGTACGTAGAGGTTAAGTTTATTTTGTTAAATTTGACCAAATTTCGGCAGCATTTCGCATTGATCTCCAAGTACACGACATGAAAGCGGTGACATCAATTCCACCACAATCAAGTATGCACCCGGAGAACAAAACGAAATGCACTAAACCGAAATTTCATCAAATTTAACAAAAGAGACTCAACCTCTACATATGAATCAAGTATAAAAAAATGACTCTTCCTAAACTGTCCAAACGGACAATTCAAGATTCAATACAATGATTAATCCAAACTATTCGTATTAATCACTGTATTGAATCTCAAACGGGAAACTAAGGTTCACTCATAATGCTTAACTTGAAGATAAGATAATACTTATTAATTACACAAACAACTTATAAAGCATTATTATAATTGTAACAAGCACTGAAGTGTCAGAATGAGATACGTACCTGAAAAGATGCTCACTAACAATAACAAAGAGTGCGGTGATGACGGTGGACACGACACGATCTCCTAAGGACAAGAACAACACCAACACAACTACTCAGTGCTCATTGCCTGTAGGTTAAGTTATTACAAAAATTATCAAATTGATCATCATTTCTAGAAACTTCAATGCTCAAAGTAACATGCTATTTTCAAATTCAAGACAAAATTAAAATAAGAGCAAATAAAGGTGCAGCAAATAAAGTTTTATTATATAAAATTGGCTTAAGCACAAGGTGTGCAGAAGTTAGCAGTACAAAGTATAACATGCAAATCCAAGCAACACAATCCTATAGCAATATTGTATATAATATTATATATATATATATATTTTTTTTACTTTTTTTATTCACTCTCCTTAGAGATACATATCTAATTAATTATATGATCTATCTTACAGCAAATTGATAAATTACTTATTTATTTAGCTTCTCTATATGTGTAGGCACTCGTGATTGACGGGCATTTGCAAAACACATAATTGAACGAATACATTTACCATGAAAGCTTGGTCCATCTTTCTCTGTTAGTGCATAATGAGTATGAATATATACTTCTATCTATCTTTTAATGGTTTTTTCTCTTATGGATAAATGTTTACATTTCTAATGGATGAACACTAGTAGACCCAAAACTGTATTTATTATGGGAGGGGGTGGAGGGTTTGTTGCAAGAGAGGTACTGAAGCACAAAGACATTGAAAAAGCCATAATATGTGACATTGATAGGGTAAGTTGTTCATATAGTGACCTTGGCATATCCCTTGTTAACTGATTGTGCAAATTTTAACTAAAACTTCTCTTCCTTATTGTTTGTTGATTTGAGTTTAATTAATATGCTTAACCACAGAACATTGCCGGTTTGATTTGTGAGCATAAGACAGCAAATCATGCGGCATATAGTAAGCCTTTTCATTATTCTTTTCCTGTTCTTTTTTCTAACTAATATATAAACATGAAAGGCTCACATTGGACACTCACTCTATTAAAACTAATTAAACCCAACCTTCATATACACAGGTTGGTCCCGCGGGAATTTTTACACACAAGGCATTGTTCTCGCCATTATACAACATGCTAAAGCAAGTTTTCACTTGTAAGCACATTTTTCCTTCTAACCCTTGCCATTATAGAAGCATGTATAATAATGCTTAGTTTCCAATATGGGATTTTGATTATTAATTAGTTGATAAGCATATTTCTTTGGATTCTTATGTAGATGTGGTTGCATATACAACAGTGGTGCCATCCTATGGCGACTCGTATGGATGGATTATGGTGAGATTAAAAGCAAATATATAAATAACAATATATATATATATATATATATATATATATATATATATATATAACATATGCTCCTTTCATTTCTTTCCTATCATTTTTGTCTATTTTTTTTATCAGCAAAAGATTATAATATTAATATATATAAGTGATACCAATTCCATAGAACACAGCAACAATGCAGTCACTCACGAATTGCCATAGGTTACAGGGTATTTATAATTGCCTCATAAATACAAGGTAACCAAAACATTGTAGAAGCTACACTAACTAAAAAGAATTTCCTCCTAACCCGAGAACAATGTATCAGACCCCAACATATCTAGTCTATTACTTTCATCCCATCTGCATAATTGTTGATATTTTCTGCATGAAAAACCAGTATCTACAAAACTCTTGTCCAGCCCCAAATTTTCTTGCCTTACACCAAATTCCTCCTATCATTTTTGTCTATAACAGAGTACAAATGAAAGAACTAGACATAATGTATGGTTATAAGTTTACAATACAAATTAAATTGCATTGAGAGATTAATTTCATTTTCAATGGAAGTGCTCTACGATCTATTGAGTTAATTTCATTTTTGCTGCCAAGAATGATTAATTTTTTTTCTCTAATTAATCATCCATTATAAAAAATGAAATTAATATATATAAGTGATACCAATCCCATAGAACACAGCAACAATGCAGCCACTCACGAATTGCCATAGGTTACAGGGTATTTATATATAATTGCCTCATAAATACAAGGTAACCAAAACATTGTAGAAGCTACACTAACTAAAAAGAATTTCCTCCTAACCCGAGAACAATGTATAAGACCCCAACATATCTAGTCTATTACTTTCATCCCATCTGCATAATTGTTGATATTTTCTGCATGAAAAACCAGTATCTACAAAACTCTTGTCAAGCCCCAAATTTTCTTGCCTTACACTGAATTCCTCCTATCATTTTTGTCTATAACAGAGTACAAATGAAAGAACTAGTCATAATGTATGGTTATAAGTTTACAATACAAATTAAATTGCATTGAGAGATTAATTTCATTTTCAATGGAAGTGTTCTACGATCTATTGAGATAATTTCATTTTTACTGCCAAGAATGATTAATTTTTTTCTCTCTAATTAATCATCCATTATAAAAAAATCAACCCAATTATTATTCTGAACTAAATTTTGCCATATAGCTCTAGCTGGACTGCACAATCTTAACACATTATTAATATCCTCAACCCAATGATGCATCTCAACCCACTCTTTAACACATTATTTTTGACAATTTTCACCACAAAAAGAAAACTGAACAGCAAACATTACCTGTCTACATGTGAGAATAGTGCCAGCAGAGACAGCATTGGCGAGCCTACACGTATACATAAGAGCCACTCATCAGTCATTGCATTTTGTTGAACCAATGAGATAACTTAAGCACACATATAATATACACACTTAACATAAGATTAATAAGGCTTAAACATTGAGAAGGCTAGCTCTTTGGCAGAGAACAGGGAAAAGTTATGAAAAGCCAAAATTTGGTCAAATCGATTCAGTTTAGGCATTTTGTCGAGCAACTAGTTAGCAAAATGGAATACCCTTTTTTTTTCTCTACAGCCACCCAAATTGCAAGCACAAACAACTATAAATTCAACTCACTAAACTGACCTATCAACTCACTACAACGTCCTTTTCACCAATACCTTAATGAAATCCAAATTACATGTCTTACCAAGGACCTTGCGATGAGAGAAGCAACGGAGGCAAGAACAAGGTCGTTGAACTAGACAATGGATGAATGAAGGTTCCTAATGGTGGCACCGTGACAGAAGAAAACGAAGATGAGCAATTTTAATGGCACCGTGACAGAAGAGAATGAAGGGCTCAGAACAGTTCTTACCTCCGGTGGTGGTAACATCGCCGACAATGAAATGGTACGAGAAAGGGAGGGAGATTCGAGGGTTCGCAAAGAAGGAGGGAGACTGAAAAGGATTCGAGGGTGTTTGCTGAGAGGAGGCTCGAGAAAGGAAATTGAGAGAAGGCTCGAGAGAGGAAATGAGATATGCACGGCACGCAGGAGTATTGCAAAAGGAAAAGCGAATATTTTAAACCCCTTTCAACATCGGGTATACAAAGAACCGATGTTGTTATGATATTTCAACATCGGTTATTTGAAAAACCGATGTTGTAAACTTCCATTTAATTTCAAAAATGCCACCGCATTTTTTTGACATCGATTTTCAGACAAACGATGTTGATAAGACGATGTTGAATGGCTTTTTTGTAGTAGTGTCACCACTCACATTTTATCACACTTAAGAACCCATCTAGTAGTTTTATAAGCATAGTAAGACATTCAACACCATGAATTGTTATAATCACCACACCAAGATCCTCACATAAATGTGAATTAAATAACATCAATATAAAATTAACTTCAATCTTCTTCTAAAAGTTCATAAAACAAAGACGTATCCATTTTGAACTCAATTGGAAAGCCAATCAAAGAAACATTTAGGGCCACGGCTCACCTCAGTGACAATTCTTTTTGCTTAAGCGACACCTCGCTTAAGCTAGAATTCTTACTCGCTTAAGCAAGGGACTTCCAGGGAGTCACATCGTTTCTGCCTCTATACTCGCTTAAGCGACAACTCACACAGAGGCTCATTCCTTCTTTGTGTATATTCCCTTAAGCTAGACTATCTACTCGCTTAAGCGACTTGCTTTTCTTGCTTAAGCAAAAATACCACTGAGACTTGTTTCATATATGTTTCTCCACTCGCTTAAGTGACCGGAGCTCTGCAGATTCAAAATTCTGTAGGGATCACTCCAAAGGCTTCCCAAATGTTTCCAAAACCTCAAAAACTCTGCATACACAATTTTTTACATAAACAAACATCAAAGGAAATCATTTTCCAAGTTCAAGATCACACCAACATGAAATAAAACAAGGTTGAGCTTTCCTTCATATTCAACTTCAAGGTCTTAGCTTTTGGAAGGAGGAAGGGAAAAGGAAGAAGCTTTATGCCAAAGGAAGAAGCTTTTCACCACCCAACTAGCAATTCACTCTAAGAGGACAACAAACCAAACCCAAAACACTAGATTTTTGAATCGTGGCTTAGGATTCTCATGAACTCCACTATGGTTGCTTTAACAAAGGGAAATGAGCATAGTGGTTATAGTGAAAAGGAGATGAACTTGCCACTTCAAGGAACAACTATGGAGCTTAAGGAGATGAGGAAAAAAGTATCTTTTGAGTAGATGCTCCAAGTTCTTCAACCTTTAGAGAGTGGGCTTCTTGAGGAAGAAAGAAAAGTAGCAGAAGTGAGGTTTACAGAAAGTGTTTCTAAACACTAGGGGTTTAGAGGAGGTTTTTTAGGAACTTATGAGCTTCCTTCTCCCTCTAAGCTTTACTAGGCACACACCCTCTCTCATATCCAAAAGCCCAACCTTTAAAGCCCATACATCATAAAATCCACTAAATACATAAATAACACATAAATAACTCATTATAATTTATTAATTAAATTATTCATGCAAATAAATTGAAATTTAATTCCTCTTGTATTTTTAATTAAATAACTTATTCACCTAATTAAGAAAAAACACAACATTACACCCAAAATTTGTTTAAGCCAAAATATTTTACTTAAGCCAATTCATCCTCCAAACTTCATGACCTTACATTCTACCCAAAATTCACTTAAGTCAAAATACTTCACTTAAGCCAATTCATCTGTGATGAATGATGTGACACTTCAATGGTAAAGTGACAATTATGTGAACCAGTGAAGTGATAAAATGGTTTATAATTTGAAAATTATTGTAAAAATGATACAAATGAGACTAGAATCCAAGTCTTTTTCTTTCCCCTTCACCACCTAAACCACTAAACCATTTTACTTACATGATTTATATTGTAAACACTACATTATATATACATTGTTATATGAGTTATTGTTTTTTAAAATATTGATTTAATATTAAATCTAGTTTATAAACAATAAATTTATCCAACAAATATAAAAATAAAAATATTTAATAAATAAATTATATAATTTATTATTTAATATATTTTTTCATACAATAACTTTTGTCTTTCATGTGTTTTCTATCTTATTTTTCTCATTTTATACCACATCACTAATTTATATAATTTATTTTAATATTATAATATTAAAATAAATTATATAAATTAGTGATGTGGTAAAAAAAATGAGAAGAAAATAGTGTTAAAAACATAGGGTAAATAGTCATTTTGGTTCCTGAAAGTGTGAGGCACTGACACTTTAGTCCCATAATGATAAAAAATTACCAAATAGTCTCCGAAAGTGTAAAAAGTGCAACAATTTAGTCTTGCCGTTAAGTTAAATCTGTTACCGTTAACGTCTTCGCTTACATGGCACGTTTTGTACGTAATTGACAATTGTCATATGTCATCCACGTGACTGTCATGTGTCTGAAAGTTGATTGTATGAAAAAAATATATTGAATTTTAAATTATATAATTTATTTATTAAATATTTTTTATTTTTATATTTATTGGACTTTTTTGTTTATACACCATATTTAACATTAAATAAATATTTTTAAAAAGCAATTAATTAATACAGTAATATATATATATATATATATATATATATATATATAATATAATATAATATAATATAATATAATATAATATAATATAATATAATATAATATAATATAATATAGTTTTGCAATATAATTCAAATAAGTAAAATGCTTTAGTGTTTAGGTGGTGAATGAGAAAGAAAGGAACTTGAGTTCTAGTACCATCTATACAATTTTTACAATATTTTTCAAATTATAAATCACTTTGCTACATCACTAGTCCACATAAGTGTTATGTCACCATTGAAGTAAGTACATGTCACGTCATTTATCTACATCAGCATGAAAACGTCACATCATGGTCAATGGACAAAGGGACTAAAATTGTATAATTGAATTAAAAATAAGGGGATCGAAATTGCGGATTAGAAATTATAAGAGACCAAAATTATAATTTAGCCTATTATTTTTAATCACAAAGATGTTACAAGGATTTAAACTTATTAAATTAGATCTTTGTTTGTATAAATTTCTTAATAAATATCTATATACAAAAGAAAGAATAAGAAAATAAAATAAATTAAACTTCTCATTAAAATTAATTTATTAATCTCAATTTTTGGAGAAGTTAAATAAAAATAAAAATTTTATAAAAATTGAAGTTCATAAATTTATTTTAATTGAGAAAAAATTAATTTACTTTACTTTTAATTTTCCTTTCAAGTATGAAGAGACTGTGACATAATTAATTATATCCACACAATTCAAAAAAACTAATATTTGCGGCACCTAAAAATTCTGCAATAAATGTTATCACCTAGATGAAAAGGCAGTGTCAACCTATCTCTTAGGAGATGTTTGTTTCATGGATTATTTGTTTATTTTTGGGAATATAGAGTTGAAAAAATTTATTCTCATGTTTATTATAAGGTATTAAAACAATTATTGTTAGATATATCACACATTTCTTTAAAATACTAGGAAATAACATTTATATTCCAGGAAAAAATATTCTCAGAATTAAAGAAATAATCCGTGAAACAAACCCCCTTTAGACTAAATGCATTAGAACATTTCACAAACTCATACCTATCCTTCAAATTTATATTAGAAAACTTACGAAGTTCCTCAAATAACTATAGCAAAAATAATACATGTATTTTTTATACTTTAATTATAAAACTATTTTTCTAAAAGTGAGAGATAATTAAAAATAAGGTTGAAATATGTTTTAGTTCTTGTAAAATGAACAAGTATTTTTTATTTTGATTTTTATAATTTTTTTCTTTAGTTTTCATTCCTAAAAAATATAAAATCATTTGTTTCTCATCATATATGGTTATGAGAAAGATAAAAGTATAAATTAATATTATATATCTTTTCTCCATTTTTTACGAGAAAGAAAGGTAAAACAACAAATTTAGTAAACTTTACAAAATAATAATTAATTATTGTTGATTCAATATATGAGATTGAGATTAAAACTAGAGAAAAATCAGTTGAGCAGAAAATGTTTGAAGTGTGGGACATGGCAACCTCTGTTTTCAGCAGCTATGTTGCCGCAGATAGAATCTGGAAAGCCGTTGTGGCGCTTGAAATTGCCGGAGATGTTGTATTTTTTTTTTTTTGGTACATATATGGAAAGCAAAAACAACAAAAAAGAACTACACAGCAGAAACTAAATCAAATCCTAGAGAGGCTAGGATATTATCTGGAGAAAGCTTCCACTCCATAAGAACCTGATCACAATGAGAACACATGACATAACGAATTTGTCGTTCAGACCATCCCCTGATCCCCCATCCCTCCTAAACTCCTTACCACAATGCTATCCACAGAGCAATCCTATATATCAGCATCAGTCCATCTCATACCTTCACTTGGTGACATTCTTGTTTAGTTCCTCACATATCTTTTTGTTTCTTTTGCTTTTCTTTTTTCTGATTTTTTTAAATTTATTTATCTTTTGAAGTTTATTTTGTGTACGTATGTAGGCGAATTAGTTTTCTTTAAAGTTGGTTGTTTAAGTTGTAGGGACGTTTCTTTCTTTTTTATTATCATTAGTTTTATCTTTTGATTTGTCCTAAAAATTAAGAAAATAGTCCACTCGTGTAAAATAAAAATTGACTTTGCATTTTTTTTCTTAATTCATTTTGTTCATAGTAATTGTGGTTTCAAATAAACATATTCCTTTTAGCTCATGGTTTATGAAATTAATTGAGTAGCAATTATACCTTTAATGTTACATAAATCATAAAAGTTCATACAATAGTCATTTGCTATCTAAAACTTTTGTCCATAGAGTTATTTTCTTTAAAAAAAAATTTCATTTGAGTAAGCAACAATCAATAGTGTTAACGAATAGCAATTATATCGTTAACTTTATTTGATTATGAGGTTTTAATGACTAGTCATTTGCTAGCTTAAATCCTTGTGCAAGGATAATTTCTTTTAATAAAAAATACAAATAATAATAATAATTAAATGTAAAAATATTTTCTTTTTTGGGTAAAATAAATATTTATAAAGTTACATGGTATTTTGCAATTAACTAAAGGTACCGATTTTAGCTAGTGTTGTAAGGTGTTAACACTTTCCCTACATGCAATTGACTCCCGAATTCATCTTTGATTTCAAAGACCATTTTAAAAGGGTTTTCCAATGTTTAGCCTTCAAAATAAGATATTGGCGATGACTCCATTTTTAATTATTTTTGCGTCGTCCCAGTCGTGACCTTGGTTGCGACAGATGGCGACTCCACTGGGGATTTTTTAGAGTCAAGCCTTAAATAATTAATTGCGCAAAATTATAATTTTATAAATATTTGTTTTACCCCTCTTTTCTTTTTCTTGTATATGGTGTTTGTTTTTGTTGTAAATATTCTCATGATTTTTTGTAAATATTATTTGTTTTGTCTCAACCCTAGGATAGAAGACACTTATTTTTGTATATTTGTGTTGTTTCTTGTTTGTGCAAATTTTATTGAATGCCTAGACTATGTTAGAATTATGCTATTATGATATATGAACTTAAGTCAATTGTTACTACCACAATAGGATATCGCTTTCCCTAAAGCGTATTTTAAAATGCATCACTTCACACAATCCTTGATAAAAACAACAATAACATTTTATGTTTAGTTACTCAAAATGAAGTTGTCATTGCCTACTTGTAGTTATCTAGTTTCTCATCCCATGAATTGCATGGGAGCATTAGCATTTGAAAGTAACTTGTTAAACAATGGTAATTAAAAGTTGTTCCTTTTAATTAGCTAAAATCACATTTGTAAGTGTTGGGAAACAATTCAAATTTTATAATTTCAAATCTCTAGGATTTGTTTAGATTTTAAAAGATATTATCTTATCTTTAGGATTTGCTTAGATTTAAAGATATTATCTGTAAATTAGAGATTTGTTTCCTCTTTTAATATTAGGATGCTAAGTCTATAAATAGAGGTTCTTGAGTTTAGAAGAATCGCTCAGTCTGATGAGGAGGTCACCATCCTAAGTGAGAGAGGGGGGTCATGTGAAGGGAGGGTCTACAAGTTTGTCCAGAAAACTTGTTGTGAATGTAGGGATGAGGGCTCGAACCACATTAAACAAAGTTATGTCATGGATGTAGGGATGAGAGTTTGAACCACGTTAAACAAATTCGAGGTCGTGGATGTAGGGATGAGGGCCTGAACCACGTTAACAAAAGTAAGTGTCACTACTTGCCTGTAGTTAATGTCAACTTCCACGATACTTGATTAAATAGATATTTAAATCTTGTACTCAATCAATGAAGATCCCTAAAATGTTTCTTCAAGTTAATATTATAAATACTCATATATATATATATATATATATATATATAATGTGTCATTATGAAGGAAACAAAATAAACAAGGTCAACAAAGAAAGAGAATCTAATGAAGAGATGGGTAGACTTGGAGGTTTGTAGGTGTGTCTTCCAACTGGATTTCTTTAGTTCTTTCATTAGTATAGCTTGCAAATGAACTTACCTGTAGTAAAGAGGGTCATTTGTATCAATTGATGTGCCAAATTGCACAAATAAAGTTTAATCAAAGTTCCGAGGCAACAAGCATGCATTCCACTTAAATAACAGAACAAAATGAATTATTATTAATTGACACATCCAATCAACATTTAGGGATACATTTTTTATGAAGAAACCTAAGGTTGATTCAGTCACCAAAATTCACTTAGCGAGCTAGATTTGCTAAGCAAATTTTCCCCGAAACTACACTTAGTTTGTTGCCCAATTTTTGCTAAGCGAATTAAATTCATTGAGCAAATTTCAATGCGTAGAATGTCAAATCTCTACATTTTTTTTCTACATAATGTCTTCCCCCAAGGGCTCCTAACACTCTTAAACTCACCCTTAGGTTTTGCTATGCAATTACAACACATACAAAGTCATTTCTATGTAGCATGACAACTAAATTACATGGATTAAAATTAATCACACACAAATCCTCCAAATCCCAATTTCAAGAAAAATCCAAAGGGGCAAAAGACTAGATACAATCAAACACTCAATTTAACATAGTGCTTCAGGGTAATCACAACTCATCCAATCAAATTTAAACATAAAACATAAAACCAATTCAAGGTTTAAGGCCAACCCCTTTACCCATGGCCAATGCCACGCCTACAAGTGAGAACTCCAACTCCCCCTTTACCTCAAATGACGAAAACATAGCAAGGTGGAGAGATGGCTTTATTGCTATTCCTCTAACTCCCACTCAGGATTTTGACGACGCTTCTTGTAAAAGCCCCTCTGACGTCTCCATATAAGACAACACCATGTTTCCCCCAAAGTCAAAATAAGGAACTTAGGTTTAGGTTTTGGGAATACTTAAGAGGGTAACTTAAGTGCTTGTTGGGGTTAAGGCTTTAAAGCCCAAACTAAAAAGGTTCTAAGAATAGGCTATGCATCGACACACAAGGCCCAAACAAGATTTTTAACAAAACATACTCATCCTAAGAAAAGTGTAAATTTTAACATGAGAGGAGAGGGAAATGTAAAATTTGTCTCTCTCTGGGGAAGGAAATGTATTGTGCTCTTGTATAATACGAAAATGAAGTTTTGACAATTTTTTTGACGAAATTAAGGACACATTAGACAATTTCTTCTTAATTATTACATTTTAAATTTATTTAATTATTTAATAAATTATATGTAAAGGCAAAAATCACAAGAAGGGGGGTTGAATTGTGATTTATAAAAATTTTCGCAAACTTTTATAAACAGAGTGTAGCGTCTGATCAGATATAGAAGTTTTAAGAAAAATGTTTCAATAGACGATAACTCAACAGATGAAAGCCTTTTAAACGAAACAGGTTTTAATCACAACCCAAAGTCAATTTGAAGCAGTTATAAGAGATGTAAGACAAAAAAAGACAACATAGGAGTTTATACTGGTTCGTCTCACCCCGAGACTACGTCCAGTTCTTGGCAAACCACCAAGTTCCAATAACTTATCACAAGTTACAAGTATTTTTACTGCCACTTCTGGCTCACCCAAGTAGTATTTCACACTTAGCCTCTCCAAGCTAAAAACCCAAGTATTCTTTACTACCAAGCCACTTCTGGCTCTAAAACAAATCACTGGATTTGTTTTTACAAAGGGTACACAGACTTTAGAGCTATCGTCTTACAGACAGATATACAAAATTAAGAGCTAAGTCTTTTTCTCTCAGGATACACAAAGTGGTTTGAGAGCTTTTTACAAAATGAGCTTTTTATAAGATAAAGAATGAAGGTTTGAAAGAATGCTTGAATTTGAATTTAGTTCATGTATGTTTAGCACTTCAAAACTTCTTCTTATATATACACTTGCTGAGGAAGTAACCATTGTCTCTAAACGGTCTTCTTTCTTGCGTCTAACCATTGTCTGAAGAAAAGTGGTTGAGAGCATTTAATGCTCGCATTAAATGCTTGTCACCAACTAGTCATTTTGAGCTGATAAAGTATTCTGCTTATCTTTCTTGAGATATTGAGGTGAGGGAAACTTCTGAGACTTTGACTCTTTTCTCTGTTCCCTTTATGCACTTCGGCAGATCCTAGGAGAATGTCTTAAAAGAAAATCTTTGCAAAACAGACTTCAAGACGATAGTGCATTTACTATGTCTTTAAATGCTTCTTCAGACTTAAGCTTCTGTCTGCTTATCATCTGTATTCTATAGATGTAGATACAATGTTTTGTCTGTTAGCATTTATAAGACGTAGTCTTTTTACTTAATATTTGATTTGCATTAAATCAAAATTATTGAGGGTCCTGATTCATCTTATGACTCAACAATCTCCCTCTTTTTGATGATGCCAAGCAAATATTGTAAAAAGATATATCAATGCTACAAAACAATTAACTATAAATGAGAATTTTTTAAAATAGAGAGAAAAAGGACTCAGGTTTGATGAGCAATCAAACAACTCATTTTATTGAAATAATTTTCACATCAAGATGATGTGTTTTTACAGATGAAAGTAAGAAGAGAAAAAATACTTTTCCTTTGAGTATACTCCCCCTTAGAGCTTTATCTTTATTTCTTTTTACTCGTCCCCCTCTGAGCTTTATCTTCATTTCTTTTTACTCATCCCTTCTCCCCCTTTTGCATGGCGATCAACAAAACCCGGTTCCCCAGGAATGGGACCATCAGAGGCAGAAGAGTCGATGTTAGAGTCTAAGGAAAGTACCATAGAGGACCTTGGTGGAGTAGGAGTCTGTCTGCAGTGGCGTGCTTTGAAGAAGGTGTCGATGTTGATCCATTTCTTGAGCTCAGCCTCCAGTGCTTTCCGATCCTCTAGAGCTTGACGCAGGGCTTTTCGGGTTGCCCACAATTCAGCGTATAAACAATGAACTTGTTCTTCTGAGATGGAGGGTCTAAAAGGTTCAATAACCTCATCTGGGTCTTCCACGATACCCAAAATAAGCTTATCAAAGAAGAAAGTGGAAAAAGGAAGTTCCACGATGAAGGAAAAGTCCTTGTCAGATTGATAGTGGAACTTGGTCTTCCATGGCATGAGCTCGGAGGCACTGGATGTAGAGATAAACCCTTGATGTCCGATGCACTGGTACCATCTGCCTATCTTCAAGTCATACTCGTCGGCAGGAGGCTTGTCCTCAGGTTCTAGATCGGAGCAGAAAGCATCAAATTTCCTGATGTGTCTGATAGTCTGTAGATCTTCAGATGTTCTTACAGCAGCAGGCTTCTTATAGATGGCTTCAATCTCCCATCTGAAGGGCCTGCCTCTGCGTACTCGAATATTCTTCTGAGGAGAGCCATCATCTTCTTCAACTTTCTCTTTACCCTTATAATTCAAGATGGGAAGTATGGGGATAACCTTATCCACAACAAGCTTGAATTGGGTATGAGAAGAGGCCACACAGCGAAATTGTGTGCCTAAGAAGTGGGGCATCATCTGTGCTCGACGCTGAATCTACCTTAAGGAGTTCTGTCTCTTTTTGATTTCTTCCTTGTACGTCTGCAGCTTCATCCTTAGCTCTACAGAGTAGTCTGAGGATTCCCAAAGACTGAAGGTTGGACTTGCTTCAAGATCATCCAAATTGAGATCTTCAGTGTAGACAGAGTGGCCTGCCCCAGCATGATTCCAGGGAAGAATCACATTGAGGTATGCAAGCAGACCCATCATCTATTGCAGATTAACAGGCTCATAGAAGGGAACCTCGTCTATGAGCACCGAGAGTCTTCACCAGACGGAGGCCTTAGGAGGATAAGTGCGTCTGCCACGTGGATTGTGCTCAAAGATGAGATAGTTGGGGTTTGGAGCCATCGTCTGTCGAGGAGGGAAGATTCTGAATTGAGGCTCCTCCTGATAGCATGAGAGCGCAGGTAGTTCCTCCTCTGGTAGGACTTCGTAGTTGGGAAGATTGAAAGGATTGATTCTAGGGATGCCCTTTTTCCATAACTCGACGAGGTTGATGGAATCAAGCAGGAAGGCTTGATCCTCATCTGTGCAGATCCCCTTTCATCTCCATTCCCTATTGCAGCGTTCCCATTTATTGACTTTGAGACGCTTCCACCCACGATAGTAGCTAGCATTGACATCGGGGTCTGATGGTGGTTGTACTGGTGGAAGAGGGATGTTGGGGCTGCGTTTGATAATCCAGTCATAGCCTCTGTACTTTGGAGCAAGGTCTAGGGCCAGACTTCCAAAAATATACCCAGTGAGAAAGTGGCATTTGCAGCGTACCTCCTGCGTCTAAATAGCTCGTCTTCAGTCAGAGTCTGCAACTCTTCAGCTGTCTGAGTCTGAGCTGCAGAGGAGGGTTCAAATGATGAGCCACCATAGATGACCATCTACCTTGAGGCGCAATCTACGTCTGATTGTGTTAAGTGCTCATCTACTCGTTGTTCATCCTCTTCGGTGATCGGTCTGTAGATGGCACTTGGGCCAGAATCATCAGTCTCTACAAGATCTTCTCCAATATCCAGACCTTGTGCACTTGCTTCTAGTGCAGATTATAGAAGGGCTTTGTTTAGCTCTTTGATTTCAGCTTCGTCTGCATCATCATCAACGGTGAGCATCTGAAGCGTCAGTTGTTTGTTGGCCTCTTCTGTAGATGCAATTTTAGCTATTTGAACTAGGGCAGATTCAATATGCCCTAGATCCTCCATGGCTACTCTATTATGTTCTTCCTCAAAAAGAGTCTTAATAGACTCAAGAACAACCTCTTCCATGTCAGTGTCTTCCTTAGCTTCGTTTACAGGGATTGAAGCTTCTTCATCGGACTTCCTTTTCAGCTCTTCAGCTGATAGAGTCTTCACGGACTCTACTACAGATTGCTCCAACTCAATATGTTCTTTTGCTTCAAGGCTTTTGTCCAACTTAGCCTTTTTGGCAGCTTCTTTTCTTAAAAGCTCTTGAGCTTTTCTAATGGCTGTTGCTTCCTTTTTGTTGGCTGGAGGAGGAAAAGATTAGGTTTTAGGTTTGGGTGAAGGCTTGGGTTTGGGAGATGTGTGAGGTTTGGGTGAAGGAAAGATTTGGGGCTCAGAGGTAGGTGCATCAAGAATCTCAACATCTGATTCTTGAGTCTGAGAGGGGGTAGGTTGAGTTTCAGTTTGAGGTGTTGTTTGTTATGGTTCAGGTAAGGTGGTGAGTTTGGCTTTGGTGATGATGCGGATTTTTATAGCTCTGGTGAAAGGCTTTTTGAGAGGTGGTTCAGGGATTGGTTTAGATGGAGTATATGAAGCTTTTCTCTTTAAGGATGAGGGGGGGTCTGAGGATGGTTGTTTTGGCTTTTTGGGTTGGTCAGAGGGAGGTTGGGTGCGTCTGGTGGTTGGTTTCGTCTGTAGGGGTTTGGGCTTAGGTAGTGTATGTTCCTTTGTAACAGATGTAGGTTCATCTATTGATTCCTCCATAGGCTCCTTCTTTACTTTGGTGCCTTGCTTCTTTACCCATTCAGGAAACTTGTGAGCTATTCCCATTCTCACAAAAGTTGTTCCTGTCACCTGGGTAACTCCTTCAGACGTGTCGAACTCAGACAGATTAACACCAGCATCCCTCATGAGTTGAGTGAACAACATGCAGTAAGGGATGGGGTCCTTCTGCTTCTTTATGGAGAATCTGTCCTTGAAGGCCTGCTCCAGATGATAGAAGATCAGATCCGGAAGGTTGATCTTCTCTCCTATAACAATGTTGCATATGCAGAATCTGTCCCTTTCACTCACGTGGTCCCTTGACCTTGTCCTTGGGAGCACGATGTTGAACATCATGTTGTGTAGGAGTCTGCACACATGAGTCATGTTGGCAGACCTAAGAAAGCTCTTCAGCACTACAGCTTTCTTCTTGGGGTCTTCATCTGTAGGCCTTACCCCGTCATAGAGAAGCTTGTCCATCGTTTCTTGGGTGACGGTCTTCTCCCAATCTTTGTCAAAGGCCAAACCTTCTTCAGCACAACCAATAGCCTTAGCTATGGCTACAGGGCTGATCTCCATTTTCGTCTGACCAGTCGTCCCCTTGATGCATTGGTCGTCTTCCATCTTCGCTGTCCCCAAGAAGAGGGCATAGGGACCATGGTACCAGACACTGTGTTTACCAACAAAGTTGGTCCAACCAGCCCTGGTGAATATGTCCTGAACGTCAAAGCCTTCCTTTACAAGTTCGCTCAGATTCGCCCACTTTCTAGGAATGAAAAGCTCCTCTGGAAAAGTTGCAACTGCTTCGTCCATGTTGCGGATGAATGGAGTAGCAGAATATGCGGTTTGCTTCCTTGGTGCCATTATTCTCAAAAAGATTTTAGATTTTTAGAAAGAAAAGATGAGAAAGTTTTGATCTTTGAAATCTTTGAGAAACTCAGAGTTTTTCAGAGTGATAAGAATGATCAAAAGAACCTTCTTCTTTAGGAACTTTGTCCTTTTATACCAGAGATGAGAAAGAAGAGAGAGCATCATAAAAAGAGCGGTTTAAATATCATTAAAAACTTTTTGAAAACTGTCTCATTATGACGAAAAGGGTTGCGCACGTTTTGAGAAAAAATGAAAAGACTTATAACAGTTGAGAATGTGGGCACCTTAACATCTGTATACTTGAACACACATTAGTTCCAACAGATTAAAGAAGAGAAAATCAGACAAAGGGTATCGTCTGGTGAAAGGCAAGTGTTTAATTTGAAAGCATGTGCATATGCAGACGATTCCTTATACAGATGAAATGATCTTCAGACAAAGGCTTTGTAAAGATATTAGCCCATTGGTGATCTGTATCTACAAACTTAATATCGAAAACACCTTTTTGAACATAATCACGAATGAAATTATATCTGATTTCAATATGCTTTGCCTTCGAATGTTGTATGGAATTTTTAGATAAATAGATTGCACTAGTATTGTCACAATATACAGGTATATTATTTTCATAATTAGAGTAATCTTCTAATTGATATTTTACCCATAGCAGCTGTGAGCAACAACTTGCAGCAGACACATATTTTGCTTCTACAGTAGATAAAGCAATAGAGTTCTGCTTCTTGCTTGCCCATGAGATGAGACATGGCCCTAAGAAGTGACATCCTCCACTTGTACTTTTTCGTTCAACTCTGTCTCCTGCATAGTCTATGTCGCAAAATCCTACTAACCTGAAATCTTGATTTTTCTTATAGAACAGACTAAGGTTAGTGGTTCCCACTAGATAACGTAAGATCCTTTTAACAGCTTTAAGATGAGACTTTCTAGGATCTGATTGAAATCTAGGTCACAGACAGACGCTATGCATAATATCAGGTCTACTAGTTGTAAGATAAAGAAGTGAGCCAATCATACCTCTGTAGATCGTCTGATATACTAGTTTACCTGATTCGTCTTTACTTAAAGGGATTGGAAGAATGCATAGGTGTTTTCATTGGTTTAGCGTCTTCCATTTTGAACTTCTTAAGAAGCTCCCTTGTATATTTCTGTTGATGAATATAATCCCTTTGGCATCTTGTTTGATCTGAAGTCCTAAGAAGAACTTAAGTTCTCCCATCATACTCATTTCAAACTCACTTTTCATCAAGTCAGAGAAATCCTTGCATAAGGATTCATTAGTAGCTCCAAAGATGATATCATCTACATAAATTTGAACTATAATGAAATCTTTGCCAACTTCTCTTCTGAAAAGAGTAGTATCTACTTTGCCTCTCATAAAACCATTTTCTAATAGAAAAGAGCTCAATCCATCATACCAAGCACGAGGTGCTTGTTTCAGACCATACAGAGCCTTTTTGAGTTTGAAAACATGTTCTGTCAGAGTGGAATCTTCAAAACCAGGAGGTTGTTTAACATAAACCTCTTCTTCAATAAAACCATTTAAGAAGGCATTCTTGACATCCATTTGAAAAATCTTAATGGTTTTATGAGAAGCAAAAGCAAGCATGATTCTAATAGCTTCTAGTCTAGCTACAGGAGTAAAGGTTTCTGTGAAGTCTATACCTTCCTGCTGATTATAGCCTTGAGCTACTAATCTAGCTTTGTTTCTTACCACCTTTCCTTGTTCATCTAGTTTTTTTTCTGAAGACCCATCTTGTTCCAATGATGCTTTTGTTCTTTGGTTTGGGGACAAGGGTCCAGACATCGTTTCTGGTAAACTAGTTTAATTCTTCTTCCATGGCTAAGATCCAGTCATCGTCTGTCAGGGCTTCGTCTATTGTTTTTGGCTCTATTTCTGAGACAAAGGCATAAGATGCTCGATCTCTGAAGGATGATCTGGTCTTTACACCTTCTTTCTGATCTTCTATGATCCGATCTTATGGATGATAAGTCACAAATTTCCAGTCTCTTGTCTGTGGTTGAGAGTCTGACGCTCCTTCAATCTGAGGAAGAATTTCCTGAGAGGGTTGAATTTTGTCTGACTTTGATGCGGTAGACGGACCTATCTGCATATCTGCTAAATCATCCTCAAGATCTGATAGTCTCCTATCAGATGTTAGTCCATCATTGAACTTAACATGGATAGATTCTTCTACAACTAAGGTCCTTGTATTAAAAGCTTTGTAGGCCTTAGATGTATCAGAATATCCTAGAAAAACACCTTTATCCACTTTATAATCAAATTTTCCCAATTGATCTTTGGTGTTTAAGATGTAACACTCACATCCGAAAGGATGAAAGTAAGCAATGTTGGGTCTTCTTCCTCTCCATAGTTCATAGGGAGTCTTTTCAATCATAGGTCTGATCAATACTCTATTTTGAACATAACAAGCAGTGTTTACAGCCTCTGCCCAGAAATGTTTAGGAAGAGAGTTCTCACAGAGCATGGTTCTAGCATCTCTTGCAGAGTTCGATTTTTCCTTTCAACTACCCCATTTTGCTGAGGTGTTCTCGGTGAAGAGAAGTTATGGAAAATTCCATTCTTTTGCAGAAAGATTTGAACTCAGCATTTTCAAACTCAGTTCCATGATCACTTCTGATGCTAGAGATGCAAAATCCCTTTTCATTTTGAACTCGTTTACAAAATATTTCAAAGACTTTGAAAGACTTATGTTTATGGCCTAGGAAGTATACCCATGTATATCTTGAATAGTCATCAACAATAACTAAGCCATATTTCTTTCCGCCCAGACTCAACGTTCTAGTAGGACCAAATAAATCCATATGCAAGAGTTGCAATGGTCTGGAGGTGGAAACAATATTTTTAGATTTAAAAGAAGTTTTAATTTGTTTCCCCTTTTGACATGCTTCATAGAGAAGATGAGTTTTCCAAGAAATCTCGGGCAATCCTCTTACTAAACCCTTTTTCAAATTTTTTGAAATGTGTTTCAGATTCACGTGCCCAAGCTTTTTATGCCAAATCCATCTTTCATCTTCTCTGGATAGCAGACACGTTATCTTTTGCTTGCTAAGATTTATAAGATCAATTTAATATAAATTGTTGTGTCGTTTAGCAGAAAAGACATACTTGCCATCATCTATTTTGACTATGCATTTGTCCTTGTTGAAGGAGACTATATAACCATTGTCACACAATTGACTTATGCTCAGTAAGTTATACCTCAGACCTTCAACATATAGGACGTTGTCTATGGAGGTTAGGGAGGACATACCAACTTTACCTATGCCTGTGATTCGTCCTTTTCCCATGCCTCCAAAGGCAACTGCTCTACCTTCAACCGACTTTAGGTCTACGAACATAGACCTTTCTCCCGTCATGTGTCATGAGCAACCATTGTCCAGGTACCAGCTCAAACCCTTGCCTTTTCCTACCAAGGATATCTGAAATGGGAATAATCTGAGACTTTGGTACCCAAATCTTTTTGGGTCCAGCAGCATTAGTGCCCTTAGACATTTGCTTCTTCTTGTGTATGCATCTGAACTTGGAGTGCCCAGATTTTCCACAGCAGTCACATTTGTCTGGATCAGACTGAGTAGAAGCAGATGCATCTTTTTCTAAGCCTAAACCAGATTTATCATGGGGATGTTGATGATATTTTAAAACCATAGTGAGAGTGTTAGAACTTTCCAAAAATTTCACAAACTCCTTAGTTAAACACGCTACTTCTTCCCTTAGTTTTTCAACTATCGATGAATCGACTGTTTGACTAGGATTGCTGGTTTGACTTAGGCTCTCTTCCAGAGTCTTGACTTTTTCTTCTAGTTCTGCATTTGATTTCTTCAGCAATTCTATTTCACAAACAGATTGTTTGAGTTTTTGTTTAAATTTTTTACATTGCTGAGAGATCATATGACAGTTTTGAAGTAAAATGTCATAAGGCATCTCTTCTTCATCGTCTGATGAAGAACCAGATGAGCTTTCAGATTCAGAACAAGTTTTTACCTCAACTTTTTCTTCTGCCTCTGCCATTAGACATACATTTGCTTGTTCATCATCTGAGCTGCTGCTTTGCTCACTGTCTGAGTCATCCCATATGGCCATCAGACTTTTCTTCTTTTTCTTGCCACCGTAGGACTTCTTTTTCTTTAGCCTTGGACATTCATATTTCATGTGTCCAGGCTTTCTGCACTCGAAGCAGATGATCTCTTGACTGTCCTCCTTATCTTTCTTCTTGAATTTGGAATCTTTCTTTCTGGAGGATTGTCTGAACTTGTTTTTCTTTTTCAGCATCTGCTTGAATTTTCTTGCCATGAGAGCAACTTCATCGTCTGTAGATTCGGCAGAGCTTTCGTCTGATTCTTTTGTTTGAACCTTCAGGGCCTTGGGGGCTCTTTTCTTTTCTTCTTTGATGGTGCTGGTTTCACCAACTTTGAGAGCAGCAGAATTGTTAGTGTTGTTTGTAGGTAGTTGATCTCTGTTGTGCAGATGTACTTCATGCACTCGTAGCACTCCTAACAGCTCATCCCAAGACAAGGTTCTCAAGTTCCTTGCTTCTTGGATAACTGTGGTCTTGGGTTCCCACTCTTTGGGCATGCTGTCAAGAATCTTCAGGTTGACCCAAGCTTTAGTGTACATGTGCCCAAGGGATTCCAGGTCTGAGAGAAGGACCTGAAGTCTCCCAAACATGTCATCGACACTTTCTCCTTCTTTCATGGAGAAACTTTCATAGTGTCTGGTCAGAGTGGCAGCTTTTCTTAGTTGAACGTCTTCTATTCCTTCATAGTTGGTGCAGAGAGAATCCCAAATCTCCTTGGCCGATTTCAGTCTACGCACCTTCTTGTACTCATTTTTTGGTTAAAGCACAGGTCAGAGTATATCTGGCCTTGTTGTTGAGTTGGAGGATGTTGTAGTCATCTTGAGTCCATTGATCCTCAGGCCTTGTAATGGGAATATCTCCATTTATGATGATGTTCCATAGTTGATACTGATTGGACTTGATGTACATCTCCATACGATCTTTCCAATAAGGATAGTCATCTCCAAGAAAGGTTGGAGGCCTTGTTAGAGAGGCTCCCTCAGGAATGAACTGATTGTCGTGACTGGCCATCTGGATCTTTTCCTCTAGACACAGTCAGGTGCTTAACCCTTAGAGGCTGAGCTCTGATACCAAACTGTAAAGGCAAAAATCACAAGAAGGGGGGTTGAATTGTGATTTATAAAAAATTTTGCAAACTTTTATAAACAGAGTGTAGTGTCTGATCAGATATGGAAGTTTTAAGAAAAATGTTTCAACAGACGATAACTCAACAGATGAAAGCCTTTTAAATGAAACAGGTTTTAATCACAACCCAAAGTCAGTTTGAAGCAGTTATAAGAGATGTAAGACAAAGAAAGACAACACAGACAACACAGGAGTTTATACTGGTTCGTCTCACCCCGAGACTACGTCCAGTTCTTGGCAAACCACCAAGTTCCAATAACTTATCACAAGTTACAAGTATTTTTCACTACCACTTCTGGCTCACCCAAGTAGTATTTCACACTTAGCCTCTCCAAGCTAAAAACCCAAGTATTCTTTACTACCAAGCCACTTCTGGCTCTAAAACAAATCACTGGATTTGTTTTTACAAAGGGTGCATAGACTTTAGAGCTATCATCTTACAGACAAATATACAAAATTAAGAGCTAAGTCTTTTTCTCTCAGGATACACAAAGTGGTTTAAGAGCTTTTTACAAAAGGAGCTTTTTACAAGATAAAGAATGAAGGTTTGAAAGAATGCTTGAATTTGAATTCAGTTCATGTATGTTTAGCACTTCAAAACTTCTTCTTATATATACACTTGCTGAGGAAGTAACTATTGTCTCTAAACGGTATTCTTTCTTGCATCTAACCATCGTTTGATGGAAGGTGGTTGAGAGCATTTAATGCTCGCATTAAATGCTTGTCACCAACTAGTCATTTTGAACTGATAAAGTATTCTGCTTATCTTTCTTGAGATATACTCCAAATCCTTCTGCTGCAATGGTCACATCGCTTGTTCAGACAAGTACTCATAGCTAGTTGTAGTGCATCTTTTGAGGTGAGGGAAACTTCTGAGACTTTGACTCTTTTCTCTGTTCCCTTTATGCACTTCGACAGATCCTAGAAGAATGTCTTAAAAGAAAATCTTTGCAAAACAGACTTCAAGACGATAATGCATTTACTATGTCTTTAAATGCTTCTTCAGACTTAAGCGTCTGTCTACGAATCATCTGTATTCTATAGACGCAGATACAACGTTTTGTCCATTAGCATTTATAAGACGCAGTCTTTTTACTTAATATTTCTTTTACATTAAACCAAAATTATTGAGGGTCCTGATTCATCTTATGACTCAACATTATATTAATTACAAAGGCAATTGGTGTATAGTGTTTTTTTAATGCACATTTTATAAAAAAAAAATTCCAGTTTTCTAACTACTCTGTATTGAGGTAAAGGATAATAGGTTTAAATGATTTCATTATTGAAGATTTGAATTCTTGCATTCATTTATTAGTTATTATGATTTTTTTATTAGATATATATTTTTTAAATAAATAAAAAATATTTAGTTTTAGCTATTTTTTATTTTTATTTTTGATAATAAAATCATTTTTTTTATAACAACAACTGTATAAATTCGTGCTTTCATTTATGATATTCTAAATTTTTTTTTTTTAAATAAAAATATCATATTCAAAATAAAATAAAAAATTTTGGTTTATGATTTTTAATTTAATTTGAAAATAATTAAAGTTACAACAAAACAATATTTCTGTCATTAAATGTAAAAATAAAAAAATCTCCCCAAACTAAGGGCACTTCAAACATTTCCTTCTTAATTATTGTAGTTCTCGTTTATTTTATAAATTGTATAAATTACATGGACATTTAATAGATAGAGTTTTTAATGCAAAATGTTTAATAATTTTTTTTTCATTTTTTTAATTATTTTTTTAAAGGCTTTTTTTTAATTATTAGGTATTGGGAAAAGATAATGAATTTTAACAGCTTTAATATTTGTTTATTTGAATTTTTGAATTCATTTTTTGATTATTATACATTATTTATTATATTTATGATTTTTTTAAAAAAAATAAGGATATCATATACAAACAATAAAATAAAAGAATATTTTATTTTGCTATTTTATTTTTAATTTTGAAAATAATTAAAGTCAAAATAAAATAATACTTTTATAATTTAAAATGTTTGAATATGTACATTTATTTATTATATTTATGAGTTTTAAGTTTTTAAATAATAATATCATATCCCAAAAAAATAGAAAGAATATTTTTATTGTTTAAAATAAAATAAAATAAATAATGTTTGAAGACTTTTTCCTAATCTAAATTTTATATTTTAATGGGTCATTGAAAAGTCTTCACTATTGTAATTAATATATTTCATTTTCAACAATTATTTAATGTGCTTGTCAAATGGGAGGCTTCTTTCCAATCTACAATTAATTTTTTAATGAGTCATTGTAAAGTCCTTATTATTGTAATTAATGTATTCTATCTTTAATATTAAATTGTATGATGATAAGGAATTTCAATAATTGAAAATTATTCAGAATTTGTGTTTAATCTTTTACAAAATCATGTGACCTTAATTGTTGTCATATCTAAAGTATTTTAAATATTACAGTACTAATAAAAATATTTACACTTATACTTGAAATATGTTATTGTAATGTAATACTACCTCCGATCCTAATTATAAGTAACATAAGATAAATAATCAATACCAAGGAAAGTAGTTAATACAGTTTTTTTTTAATTAATTCTACCATAAATTCAATTTTTATTCTAAAAACATCATTTGCTTTAAGTGGTTGTCATAGAGAATAAGTGAATGCATAGGGAATAGAGTTAACAATAAATTAAGGGTATAAAAGAAATTTAACCTTGAGTAACTTTAAAAACTAGTGCTTGTTGCTTATAATTAGGACCAAAGAAAAAGTTAAATTTGTTGCTTATAATTAGGACCAAAGGTAGTATTTCTTAACTTATTGATGGTTCATTTTTTGTTCCATAATGTGTTTGATCAATTGATTTTTTTAAGTTTTATGTCCAATAAATATAAATAACTTTTAATAATTATTTTATATTTTTAAAGGATTGTTAATTTACTATCATACGATGTACAAATCTAGAATTACATGCAATTCATATCAATAAATACCTTAAATTTTAAATAAAAATTAAATTAATTAGACCATCAATTTTATGCCTGAACTAAAGGTTTGAGGTATTTAGCTTTATTAGTGATTACCACTAGGGTCAAACCACAAAATATACAATTGATAGGTGAGGATTAGTTGCATAGATTCCAAAATGAGGCTAAAATGATATTCGCTTAAAAGCATAAAGCATACCCACAAAAAAATACAAAAAATATTAGTAGTTTGCAACAATTGGTCACGATGGCATTTGCTAAACAATTGTAACTTACTACTATAAGTGTTCTTAACCTATTTCAATGAGACATTTGAATTTTAGTCATTGGAAAAAAAAAAGGAAAATAAAAATTGCATACAACCTTAGATGTAAAAAATAAAAGGATAACCATTAAAAAGAGAAAAAAAAAAGTAAATTACTTTTGTCACCTTTATATTTAATTAGAAAAAAAAGTAAAAAAAATTGTTATCAAGTTGGAAGATAATATAATACTAGCAGTAAAATAGATTTTCAAGATTTCTTAAAAAGATAAATTTATTTTCAAATTTAACTTATTTAAAGTAAAAAATGTGTAAAGTGAAAAATTAATGATATATCCAAAGTTAATTTGAGCAAGTTATATTTCAGACTAATTTAATTAAATCTAACGATGAATAAAGTCTCACTTTTTAATTTAACTTTTCTCTTTTCTTTATATAAATATTTAAATTTTACTTATGATTTTGCTTACTATTATAATTAAAATTAATAGTCAAAGAATAAAACTTAAATTTTTTCATTAAAAATATTATATTTAATATTTAACCAATACATCATTATCATTATTTCAATAATTGTTTTTTACCAAATTTTTTTTTATCAAATATAATAAACTATTAATGGTATGCTTGATATGAAACATAAGGAAAATATGTTAAGCTATTGCCCTCATTTAATACTCAAGATTTTAAATTACCTTTTTATTGTCATATATTTGTCCAAATTTATATTCACTAATAAAAATAAAATAACTTTAATTGATTAGAAATAATAAAGAAATTGCTAATAAGTTGATAGAGTAAAAAGTAAAAAAAAAAAATGGAAAATAAAAAAAATTAATTAATTTATGTCTTTCTAATAAAATATTTTATTAATAATTCTTTAATTAATCCTCAAAGACCAAGTGAAATATTATTTGGCTTCGCAAAAAATCATTTCAAAGTATCATTTTTTCATGTTTATCTCTTTTAACTCCATATAAAAATTAATTTTTAATAGTTTTTTTTTTAAAAAAGACATCAATAGTATAAAGTAATACTATCACTATTAAAACTATTTATTATACATATAAAATATAATTATGTATTCAAAATAGTTTTATATAAATTATAACTTTTAATTATAATGTAATTTAAATGTTCAAAATATTTATTTATTAGAAATTTTAATTGTATAAAATAAATATATATTCCATGCAAACCATGAGCTAAAATACTTATTATATTAATTTCATGACAATTATTTGTAGTAATGAGTTATTCACTTTCTTAATTTATAAATAATGTCAAAAATGTGTAATTGATTTTTAAAACTTAAGACAGTAAATATTTCAAAATTTTAACATATCAAATATTTGTTCATATTTATGTTTTTTTAAGTCAAACTTACTTTTCCACACATTTAATGTTTTTGATTTTCTAAAGTCAAACTATATTAGTTTGAACTTTGCTGAATAACTAAGAGAAATTCCAATTGATAGATTGTTGACCACACCTTGTCAACTAAATTTGTCTTTGATGCGCATGCAAACACCCACCCGTCATTCCTATTTAATCATGCTTACAAACTCACTCACTCACAAACACTGTCTTTGATTTCATAAGCAGTTAGGCATTGTTTATCTCGTTGCGCGTTTTCCCTTTGTTTCACGATCACGTTCCATCTTTTTCCATGGAGTTCAACTATCATGCTAGCCAAAACCCAGGGATGCCTTCAGCAATGTCATGCCCTGTTTCCATCGTTGCCTACACGGATTCAAACATCTCCGGACGGTCATTACAAGGTATTGTACACACATTTTTCTTCATGTTCGATCTTTTCAAGAGATAGGCCCATCTGTTTTGTTGTTTTAAAAACAACTTTTCTCACATTAGTTCATTTCTAGGGTGTGAGTTTGCACCAAGTGGTTTTCTCGGCAATGGTCTGTCGCCCACAGTACTATTGCCAACGCCGATGCCAGTCAATGTTGATGAAGTGTTCCGACGAGAATTGGAACAAGAGCAGATACGGCGAGAGACGGAGAAGCAGAAAATTAGGAGAGAGATTATCACTGGCGAGATGGCATTAGCACGACGGCGAGAGTTGGAGGATGAAGTCAGAAGGGAAATGGCATCGGAGAGAGCATTGGGAATCCCAATGCAAAGACCAGGGGGTATTGGTTCCAGAAAATGTTTCCATGTCTTTTAACCCAACAATGAAGTGGGGTAACGGTAACATATTTGGTGGGTCACAATCCACCATGGATCAAGTAGTCATACTAGTTAGTGTATAGTGTTATGTTTAAATATACCTTTCTTTTCTGTTTTTATCATTGCCTTCAATTTTATTTATTTTTTCCCCCTGCTTCTTCTTTAGTGGCGTTTCGATTGTGAAAATGTTTTCTCTTTTCGTTTTAATTTTAAGCTTCATCCCTTTGTTTAAACCATTAATTTTTAACTTTTACAAAATTCTTAAAATACAACAAAACTTGTGAGTGCTTCAAGCAATCCAACTCCAAAGTCAATAATGAGTTTAACTATGTAAGTGATGTTGAAAGTTGCAAAGAGAGAAAAGTTGTTCCTATTACAATAAACCAAATGACTAAAATGTGACACATAATAATCTCTAAGGAATTAGGAGTGGGGAGAGTAGTATAATTTGAACACATCTCAAGGAAGTGAAGTGTAAGGACTAGCTTGATTGTGTTATAATCTCTTTATTTTTAATACTATTTTGTAAAATAATTTCGAAAAATGATTTTTCATGATAAAATATGGAAAAAAAAAATCTGTTTGATAGGTATTAATTTGAAAACAATTTTGGGATGTGAAACAGAAAAACTTATATGGTAAATTTATTTTGAGAATATATTTTCTTATTTCCTAGTTTGCATGTTTCCTTATTTTCATAATGAAAAAAGCAAAAGTGAAAACATAAACAACCATATATATGTTTGGATAAACTTTTCAATAAATATTTATAACAAAAAAAGTAACATAAATTATTCTTCACCCTATTTGTTTGGCTAACCAAAATCCAACAAAACATTTTCTTCATGGTATACTTGCATTATTATAACTTTACTACCAATGGAACAATGTTGTGAGATCACAATATGTATATCTTTTTCATGCATCTGAAACAAAAGATGGATTCAGTATATAGGATGTTGAAGCTCTTAATTGGCTGCTGAGCATATATTATTTTCTTTATCACATTGCAGGCTAAGCCAGATGCTGATGATTACAGTGCAAAGCGCAAAACAGTGACACTATCAGCAGCTAATGACAATGAACAATCTCCATGCAATCTGCAGAAGAAACCCAAGCAGGACTGGAGTTGCACCTTATGTCAAGTTGCTGCCACAAGTCAGAAAGGGTTGAATGACCATTTTCAGGGAAAAAAACACAAGGCTAAATTAAGAAGCATCCCTAAGAACTTAGAAAAGGGAACGTCTAGCAAGGGGAAGTGAATAAATCCCCCAACAATGGGAAAACTAATTGACCATAGATTTACTAATTCAATGGCCAAGATTGGTGATTTGTAACAAGTAGTGAAGGTTTAAGTAGAAGTTTTTATAATTACGAATGGGGTCTCCATAAATTCTATAATTAAAACAGTTTTTCCTTTTTGGTAAAGTATACAGTTTCTAAATCCCGAGCAATGTAGTGTACTTATGAAGACGCAGAATGGTCTTTCCTCACTTTAATTTAAATGAGTTTTGTAAATGAAGAATTCTCAGTCACATACAGTTGCCATTTCTTATGCATTATAAGCCAAGTACCATAATTGAAATGTAAACCATGGAGTTACGAAAAGTATTATAAGAATCTTCACAAACGTCGAGCAGGAGTTACATACAGCAATACCTTGATCGGATTTTGGATTATTGCAGCTCATTGTTAGATTCTAGACATTGCTTCACATTCGTTTTAAGTTTCAAGTAATTATATTTCTATGGGTCAATCTTCAATATGCTTTGAAGAGCAGGTAAATTTAAACTCTTTTTTAAGATGAAGTTTATAAGCATCTACTTATAATTTTTACTCTGATAAAAAATGGATATAGGAGGAGGCTTTGAGAAGTGTTTGCCTAGAATAAGTTTCATAACTAGAAATAAGCTAGTAATCATTTTAAATCTAAATTCCAAAGTTCTAATTTGTAAATTAGAAATTAACATTTAAATGTTGTTCTTGGACTACTCATTCAAAACCAATCATCATCTGTAGACTAGTGAAAGAAAGAAAATAGAGGAACACCTACGCTTGATTCCGCTGCATTTCAAGCAATTCAAATTTTACAATTATAACACTTCCCACAGAAAACACTAAGTGCTTTCAAACAGAGATAAAAAGATCCAGTGATACCGCGAGGCATGTTCTTGCTACCCTAGAAATCATGAAACGGAGATGAATTTGCCTTTGGACGGAGAAATCGTGGAACAAAGATGAAGAAAGCGAAAGAGTTGCAAAGGCATGAAGAAATCGTGAAGTAGGAACTTCAGTTTGTTCATTGTTTATCAATAATTTTCACAACCATTAGTAAATCTAATAGGATGTGTAAATCGTGAAACAGGATCTTCAGTTTTTCAGTTTGTAATTTTATATTTTTCTGGCGGTAAATATGTAAATTTCAATAACTGGATCTAACTCAAATATGTATATTTTTCTTAATTTTTCCTGTCAATAAATTATATTACACTAAAATTACTATTTCACTTATGTCTTTTTCTATTTTTAATTTTATCACATTCTCAATAACTAATTAATCTAGAATTAACGTTTTATCATTGAAATTTATAATATATTTAAATTTATCACAATCTTACTGATATTTTTTTCCTAAGAGGAGGAGACTTTAGCTAAATGGAGAGAACAACTCTTCCAACGAAGAGAAAACCTGAAAGGGTCTATGCCATTAGGCGAAAATCTTTAGCACTGGGCGCTATTCAAAGAGTTGCAATGCATTGGAATTTGGAAATTTTTTTCTCTTAAGGCAAACTTCTCACAAGGAAGCAATTAATGGAAGTTACAATGCTTTCTATGTTTATCATAAAAATTGAAGTCCACGGATGTTTTTGTATGATTTTGGACTGGTTTGGTCACAATTGCAACTTGTGTTCCATCCTGCGTTTATTTTTAATTTTTAATAACAGTAATGACATTTGAACACTCTGATATTTTAAACATTCTATTGACATCTTTCATTTATTTTTATCTCTATCTTATTGTCATATCAAAATCAAATACTTATTACATCTATCACTTTTCTCTATTATTTCTTTCTTTCTTTGGGAGTAGATTAGCATTTGGGTGTCCAAGAATCATTTTCCTTTTAATAAATTCTCTTTTCTTGGCCGTTCAAAAAAAAATTGTTAAGTTAGATTTTATTTGAATAATCTTTTTATAAATATTTATATATGAAAAAAGAAAAAAATATATGAAAAATTAAACTTCTTTCATATGTTAAAATTAATTTATAGATCTTAATTTTTAGAAAAATTAAATAAAAAATTAAAATTAAAGCTCATAAATATATTTCAAGTACTTACGAGAAAACTTTAATTTTCTTTACTTTTAATTTTCTTTACAAGTATTAAGAGACTGTAACATAATTAATTATCCACAAAAACCAAGGTTTTTTTTTCAAGGTTAGAAAAACCTAATATATATGCAGTACCTAAAATTTCTGCAATAAATGTTCTCACCTAGATGAAGAGGCCATGTCAACCTATCTCTTAGACTAAAAGCATTAGAACATTTCACAAAGAGTTCAATGATTATGCACTGACAGTGCAAAACAGTTTTACATTGCCATCCAATCACAAATTACCGTTGATATGACTTTTAGGAAAATTATCATAATAAAAGTCAACAAACTTACTATACATGATGGATTATGATTGGATGATAGTGTAAAACTGTTTTACACTGTCAGTGCATAGCCTATTTCTCTTTCACAAATTCATACCTTTCCTTCAAATTTATATTAGAAAACTTGAAATGAAGTTCCTCATATAACTATAGCAAAAATAATAAATGTATTTTTTTATACTTTAATTTTAATTAAAACCATTTTTAAAAAGAAAGACAAAATTAAAAATAAGGTTTAAATATGTTTTTAGTTCTGTACAATGAACAAGTTATAAATTTGGTCTTTATAATTTTTTTCTTTGGTTTTCATCCCTAAAAAAAATATGAAATTATTATTTTTTTATCTTTATTGTTATATAATACTCCTTAAATACTTGTGTGTTTAAAGAAAAGTCAAGTGACTATCTTAGTTGATACCTACTAATTAATTATGATTACTTTATTGTGATTCATGATGATTGAAAATGAGATGGCCTGTTTATGTGAGATGAATGTTATGATTTTTATTTACTTTCAGATTGCCATGATTTAAGGATGATAGAGCTTATATAATTGTCATTTGTTGAGATTTTAATTAAAAGTATGCTTGTTTTTGGTAAGTTTACCCTTGTGTTATGGCACATTGCGACTGTGATGATCTCAAATTTCATGTTCGTGGAAGCAGATGACTAGGAGGTGGAACTTTCCTTTGGAAGCATCACGGATGGACGTGCATGGATGTGAAGATGCGATCCTCCTTTTCTTGTCTTTGATTAGTTTTACATAGTGTTTACCAACTCATTTGTTTAGAGAGATTTAAATGATTTCATTATTAAAGATTTGAATTCTTGCATTGAATTATTAGTTATTATGAATTGTTTATTAGATATATATTTTTTAAAATAAATAAAAAATATTCAGTTTTCGCTATTTTTATTTTTATTTTTGATAATAAAATAATATTTTTTATAAGTACAAGTGTTTAAATTCGTGCTTTCATTTATGATATTCTAAATTTTGATTTTTTTAAAAAAAAAAATATCATATTCAAAATAAAATAACAAATTTTGTTTTATGAATTTTTAATTTTGAAAATAATTAAAGTTACAACAAAACAATATTTATGTCATTAAATGGAAAAATAAAAAAATCTCCCCAAACTAAGGGCACTTCAAACATTTCCTTCTTAATTATTGTAGTTCTCATTTATTTTATAAATTGTATAAATTACATGGACATTTAATAGATAGAGAGTTTTTGTTGAGTCATAAGACGAATCAGGACCCTCAATAATTTTGATTTGATGCAAATAAATGTTAAGCTAAAAAGATTACGTCTTATAATGCCAACAGACAAAAGTGTTGTATCTGTAAGATACAGATGATACACAGACAGATGCTTAAGTCTGAAAAAGCATTTAAAGGCATAGTAAATGCATTGTCATTTTAATCTGTCTTGCAGGGAATGTTCGTGGAATATCTTTCCTAGGATTTGTCGAAGTGCATAAAGGGAAACAAAAAGAAGAGCCAAAGTAGCAAAAGTTTCCCTCGCCTCAAAAGACGTGCTACAACCAGCAAGGAGTACTTGTCTGAGCAAGCGACGTGACCACTGCAGCAGAAGGATATGGAGTGCCCTCAAGGAAGATAAGCAGAGTGCTTTATCAGCTCAAAGTGACTAATTGGTGACAAGCATTTAATGCTCGCATTAAATGCCCCAACTGCCACTCTCCTTCAGACGCTGGTCAGACGCACACAAGAAGGTCGTTTAGAGACAATGGTTACTTCTTCAGCAAGTCTATATATAGTAGAAGAATTGAAGTGCTGAAGTTAAGGAACTTAATTCAAATCTTTCAAGCATTCTTTCAAGCCTTCGTTCTTTCTCTTGTAAACTTCTCTAAGTTGTAAAAGCTCTCAAAACACCTCGAGTATCCTGAGAGAAAAAGACTTTGTACTTCATTTGTAAACCTGTCTGTAAGACAATACTTATAGTCTGTGTGTACCTTTCAAAAACAAATCTTGTGATTTGTTGTAGAGCTAGAAGTGGCTTGGTAGTAAAGAATACTTGGGCTTTTAGCTTAGAGAGGCTAAGTGTAAAAACTACTTGGGTGAGCCAGAAGTAGCAGTGAACAATACTTGTAACTTATGATAGTTAGTGGAACTTGGTGGTTTGCTAAGAACTGGATGTAGTCTCGGGGTGAGATGAACCAGTATAAATCTCTATGTTTTCTCTCTGCTTCTCTATCTCTTAACTGTTTAAATTGACTTTGTTTTGTGATTTATTTCTTTTGAAAAAGGCTTAGTCTGTTAACTTGGTTCAAATATCGTCTCTTACCCTTTTTGTTAAAAATGTTGTTTTTGAAACCTCTTACAAAGATAGATCTTTACAAAAAGTTTGCAAAAATTTTATAAATCACAATTCAACCCCCCTTCTTGTGATTTTTGCCTTTACAGTTTGGTATCAGAGCTTAGCCTCTAAGGGGTTGAGCACCTGAGCATGTCTAAAGGAAAAGATCCAGATGGCCAGTCACGACAACCAGTTCATTCCTGAGGGAGCCTTTCTAATAAGGCCTCCAGCCTTTCTTGGAGATGATTATCCCTACTGGAAAGATCACATGGAGATGTACATCAAGTCCACTCAGTATCAACTATGGAACATCATCATACATGGAGACATTCCCATCACTTGGCCCGAAGATCAATGGACCCAAGATGACTACAACATACTTCAACTCAACAACAAGGCCAGATATACTCTGACCTGCGTTTTAACCAGAAATGAGTACAAGAAGGTGAGTAGACTCAAATCGGCAAAGAAATTTGGGATTCTCTCTGCACCAACTATAAGGGAACAAAAGATGTTCAACTCAGGAAAGTTGCCACTCTGACCAGACATTATGAGAGTTTCTCCATGAAAGAAGGAGAAAGTGTAAATGACATGTTTGGAAGACTTCAGGTTCTTCTCACAGACCTGAAATCTCTTGGGCACACATTTACTAAAGCTCATATCAATCTGAAGATCCTAGACAGTATACCCAAGGTGAGGGAACCCAAGACCACAACCATCCAAGAGGCAAGGAATGTGAGAACCTTGTCCTGGGATGAACTGCTAGGAGTTCTAAGGGTGCATGAAGTGCATCTGCAGAAAAGAGACCAACTACCTGCAAACAATGCTAACAACTCCGCTGCTCTCAAAGTTGGTGAAGCCAACACCAAAAAGGATGAAAATAAAAGAGCCCTTAAAGCTCTGAAGGTTCAAGTAGTTGAATTAGAAGAGTCGGATGATAGCTACGCCAGACCTACAGATGATGAGGTGGCCCTCATGTCTAAGAAGTTCAAGTAGATGCTGAAAAAAAAAAAGAACAAGTTCAGGCCATCCTCCAGAAAGAAGGACTCCAGATTCAAAAAGAGAGATAAGGAGGATAGTCAATAGATCATCTGCTTCGAGTGCAGAAAACCTAAGCACATGAAGTCCGAGTGTCTAAGGTTAAATAAAAAGAAGTCCTATGGTGGGAAGAAAAAGAAGATGAGTCTGATGGCCATATGGGAGGACTCAGATAATGATCACATCAGTAGCTCAGACGATGAACAGGCAAACATCTGTCTGATGGCAGATACAGATGAAAAAGTTGAGATATCCTTGGTAAGAAAAGGCCAAGGTTTGAGCCTATACCTGGACAGTGGCTGCTCAAGACACATGATGGGAGAAAGGTCTACGTTCCTAGACCTAAAGTTTGTTGAAGGCAGAGCAATTGCCTTTGGAGGCATGGGGAAAGGACACATTACTGGTGTAGGTAAAGTTGGTATATCTTCCTTAACCTCCATATACAACGTCCTATATGTTGAAGGTCTGAAGTATAACCTACTAAGCATAAGTCAATTGTGTGACAATGATTATATCATCTCCTTTAACAAGGACAGATGCATAGTCAAAACAGATGATGACAAGTCCGTCTTTTCTGCCATACGACACAACAATCTATATGAGATAGATCTTATAGATCTTAGCAAGTAGAAGGTAACGTGTCTGCAGTCCAGAGAAGATGAAAGATGGATTTGGCATAAAAAACTTGGGCACATGAATCTGAACACATTTCAAAAATTTTGAAAAAAAGGTTTAGTAAGAGGATTGCCTGAGATTTCTTAGAAAACCCACCTTCTCTATGAAGCATGTCAAAAGGGGAAACAGATTAAAACATCTTTTAAATCTAAGAATGATGTTTCCTCCTCCAGACCGTTACAACTCTTGCATATGGATCTGTTTGGTCCTACTAGAACGTTAAGTATGAGCGGAAAGAAATATGGCTTAGTCATTGTAGATGACTATTCTAGATATACATAGGTATACTTCCTAGGCCATAAACATGAGTCTTTCAAGGTTTTTGAGATATTCTATAAAAGAGTTCAAAATGAAAAAGGGTTTTGCATCTCTAGCATCAGAAGTGACCATGGGACTAAGTTTGAAAATGCTGAGATCAAATCTTTCTGCGAAAAGAATGAGATTTTCCACAACTTCTCTTCACCGAGAATACCTCAGCAGAATGGGGTAGTTAAAAGGAAAAATCAAACTCTGCAAGAGATGGTTAGGACCATGCTCTGTGAAAACTCTCTTCCTAAACACTTCTGGGCAAAGGCTGTGAACACTGCTTGTTATGTTCAAAACAGAGTATTGATTAGACCCATGCTTGAAAAGACTCCTTATGAACTATGGAGAGGAAGAAGACCCAACATTGCTTACTTTCATCTTTTCGGATGTGAGTGCTACATCTTAAACACCAAAGATCAATTGGGAAAATTTGATTTTAAGGTGGATAAGGGTATCTTCCTGGGATATTCTGATAAATCTAAAGCTTGCAGAATTTTCAATACCAGAACTTTAGTTGTAGAAGAATCTATCCATGTTAAGTTCAATGATGGACTAATGTCTAATAGGAGACTATCATACCTTAAGGATGATTTTCTAGATATGCAGATAAGTCCGTCTGTAATGCCTAAGTCAGACGAAGTCCAACCACCTAAGGAAATTCTGCCTCAGATTGAAGGACCGTCTGGCTCTCAACCACAGACAAGAGACTGGAAATTCGTGACCTATCATCCACAAGATCAGATCATAGAAGATCAGATGGAAGGTGTAAAAACTAGATCATCCTTCAGAGATCAAGAATCTTATGCCTTCGTCTCAGAAATAGAGCCAAAGACGATAGACGAAGCTCTGACAGACAATGATTGGACCTTAGCCATGGAAGAAGAACTCAATCAGTTCACCAGAAATGATGTCTGGACCCTAGTTCCCAAGCCAAAGAATAAAAGCATCATCGATACAAGATGGGTCTTTAGAAACAAATTGGATGAACAAGGAAGAGCGGTATAACCACCAGGAAGGTATAGATTTCACTGAAACCTTTGCTCCTGTAGCTAGATTAGAAGCTATAAGAATCATGCTTGCATTTGCTACTCATAAAAATATTGAGCTTTTTCAAATTGATGTTAAGAGTGCTTTTTTAAACGGCTTTATCGAAGAGAAAGTTTATGTTAAACAACCTCCTGGTTTCAAAGATCCCACTCTTACAGATCATTTTTTAAACTTAAAAAAGCTCTATATGGTATGAAACAGTCACCTCGTGCTTGGTATGACAGACTGAGCTCTTTTCTCTTAGAAAATGGTTTTATGAGAGGCAAAGTAGACACTACTCTTTTCAGAAGAGAAGTTGGCAAAGATTTCATTATAGTTAAAATCTATGTTGATGATATTATTTTCAGAGCTACTAATGAATCTTTGTGCAAGGATTTTTTTGATTTGATGGAAAGCGAGTTTAAGATGAGAATGATGGGAGAACTTAAGTTCTTCTTGGGGCTTCAGATCAAGCAAGATAGCAAAGGAATATACATTCATCAGCAGAAATATACAAGGGAACTTCTAAAGAAGTTCAAGATGGAAGATGCTAGCCTATGAAAACACCAATGCATGCTTCCAATCCCTTGATCAGTAAAGACAAATCAGGTAAACCAGTAGATCAGACAATCTACAGAGGTATGATTGACTCACTTCTTTATCTTACAGCCAGTAGACCTGATATTATGCATAGCGTCTGTCTGCGTGCTAGATTTCAGTATGATCCTAGAGAGACGCATCTTAAAGCTGTCAAAAGGATCTTACGATATCTAGTTGGCACCACTAACCTCAGTTTATTCTATAAGAAAAATCAAGATTTCAAGTTAGTAGGATACTGTGATGCAGACTATGCAGGTGACAAAGTTGAACGAAAAAGCACAAGTGGAGGATGCCACTTTATAGGACCCTATCTCATCTCATGAGCAAGCAAGAAGCAGAACTCAATTGCAATATCAACTGTAGAAGCTGAATATGTGTTTGCTGCCAGCTGTTGCTCACAACTGCTATGGGTAAAATATCTATTGGAAGATTACTCTAGTTTTGAAAATAATATACCTGTATATATATTGTGACAGTACTAGTGCAATCAACCTATCTAAGAATCCCATACAACATTCTAAGGCAAAGCATATTGAAATAAGATATCATTTCATTCATGATTATGTTTAAAAAGGTGTTTTTGATATTCAGTTTATAGATACAGATCACCAATGGACTGATATCTTTACAAAACCTTGTCTGAAGAACATTTTGTCTATATTAGAGATCATCTACATATGCACTTACTTTTAGATTAATGTTTGCATTCATCAGACGATATGCTTCATCTTTTTTTTTTTATTAATCTGTTGGAACTAATGTGAGTTCAAGTATACAGACGATGATGCCCCACAATCACAACAGTTATAAGTCTTTTCGTTTTCCCTCAAAACGTGCGCCATCCTGTTCGCCATGATGAGACTATTTTCAAAAACTTTTTAATGTGCTCTAAACCGATTCTTTTTAACCTCTCTCCTCTCTCATCTGGTATAAAGGACAAAGCGACACAAAGATAAGGTTCCTTTGATCTTTCACATTCTCTTCTCTCTTAAAGAGTTCTGAAACTTCAAAGATCCCAACTTTCTCTCTTTTTCTAACAAAGACTCAAACTTTGTGGTTGAAATGGCACCAAAGAAGCAAGTCGCAACCTCTGCTACCCTCTCGTCCTTAACCAAGACAAAGCCATCGAGACATTTCCAGAAGAGCTGTTCATTCCTAGAAAGTGGGCAAGTCTGAATGAGTGGGCGAAAGAAGGTTTTGATGTGAAGGACATGTTCACCAGAGTTGGGTGGACCAATTTCATTGGGAAACACAGCGTCTGGTACCATGGTCCTTATGCCCTGTTCTGGGGTACTGCAAAGATGGAAGATGACCAGTGCATTCGAGACACTACTGGTCAGACGGTAGTGGAAATCAGTCCCTTAACCATAGCATAGGCTATTGGGTGTGCTGAAGAAGGACTGGTGTTTCACAAGGAGTGGGAGAAGACGATCAAGCAAGAAACGGTAGACAAACTTCTCTATGATGGAGTCAGACCTATAGATGAAGACCCAAAGAAATGTGCTACAACTCTGAAGAGTTTTCTAAGGTTTGCCAACATGACCCATATCTGCAGACTCTTACATAATGTCCTGATCAACATTGTTCTTCCATGGAGTGGTTTTAGGGACCATGTCAGCGAAAGAGACAGATTCTGCATCTACAAAATCATGGTAGGAGAAAAGATCAATCTTCCTGATCTAATCTTTTATCATCTGGAGCAGGCCTTCAAAGATCATTTCTTGATAAAGAAGCAGAAGAACCACATCCCTTACTGCATGTTGTTCACACAACTAATGAGGGATGTTGGTATGGATCTAACTGAGTTTGAAGCGTCCAGTGGAGCTTCACAAGTCTCAAGAACCACTTTTGTGAGAATGGGGATTGCTCACAAGTTTCCTGAGTGGGTCAAGAGGCATGGAGGAAAAATAAAGATACAGCCCAAAGAGGAACTGACTGAAGAACCAGCGTCTGCTGTAGGAGTGAAGGAATAGACTCAACCTCAGCCTTAACCTTCACATACTCAAACCAAACCTACCACTAGACGCATCCAACCCCTAGTCTCAGACCAAACCAAGAAACCCATACAACAACCATCTTCAGACCCTCACACCTCCCTCAAGAGAAAGTTGCAGATTCTTCATCTAAACCTTCTCTTAAAAAGCCCTTCACTAGAACCACCAAAATTTGCATTGTTACCAAAGTCAAACTCACCACCTCACCAGAACCTCAACCTGAACCTGTACCTCAACCCTCACCTTCCCAAAACCAAGAATCTGATGTTGAAATTCTTAATGCCCCTCCTTCAAAACCACAACCTTCATCCAAACCTAAACCTACACCCAAGCCTAAACCTTCATCCATTCCTCCTCCAACTGACAAAAAGGAAGCAGCTGATATCAGAAAGGCTAAGGAGCTGTCCAAGAAAGAAGTTGCTAAGAAGGCAAGACTAGACAAAAGTCTTGAAAGGAAGGAACAAATTGAGCTGGAACAATCTGTTGTAGAGTCTGTCAAGACTCTATCAGCTGAAGAGCTAAAATGCAAGGCTGCAAAAGAACATTGGCACCTACAGATGAAGCTGCTGAAGAGGAAGCCCTAGATGAAGTTGTTCTTGAGTCTATTAACACTATGTCTGAAGAAGAACAGAAGCAGGCTGCTCTTGAAGATCTGACCAGGATAGAGTCTGCTATGATTCAAATAGCTGAATTAGTGTCTGAAGAAATTGCCTCTAAGCAAAAGGAACTTCAGACGATCACAATGGATGCTGATGCAAATGAAGCTGAGATTGAAGAGCTAAATGAAGCCATTCTCCAATATGTTTGATTGTAAGTGCCCAAGGCATAGACCTTGTGATGGAGGACATAGTTGAAACTGATGATTCTAGTCCTCGAGCTATATACAAACCCATCACGGCAGACGATGAGAAGAAAATGGATTAGCACTTAGCAACGTCTGATAAAGATCGTGCCAACAAAGAAATGCAAATCTATGGGAGCACTTCATTTGTTTCCACTGCTGACATGGGAATCATGATTGAAGATGAACGCTCTCGACAACAATGGCAAAATTAAACCAAGGTTACTCCTCCTATCAGTCGAATCTTCAGCAGACTTACAACTGACTTGGAGCTAAGACCAAAGAGGTATGATTAGATTATCAGACGATATCCAAGCGTAGTAGTTCCAGAAGTACAACCACCAACAGACCCTAATGTGAATGTCAAATACTATCTAGGGTGGAAACGACCAAGGGTGAATGAATAGGAGCGCTGCAACAAAGAGTGGAGAAGGAAGAATGTTTGCACTTCAAATGATCAAGAGGTACTCCTATACTATGTTGACCCTGTGAGGCTATGGAAGATTGGGGTTCCAGGGATTGATCCCTTCAACTATCCATCTTATGAAGTACTTCCAGAAGAAGAGCTTCCTGTTATTTCCTGCTACAAGGAGGAACCTTAAATCAGGATATTTCCTCCTCGTCAGACTGCAGCTCCAAATCCAAACTCCATCTTTGAGCATAATCCGAACGGCAGACGCTTATATCCTCTTGAAGCTCAGGTTTGGAGACGCCTAGCGGCACTCACTAATGACGTACCCTTTTTTGAGCCAGTCAATCTACATTAGATGATGGGTCTTCAAGCATATCTGAATATGATTCTTCCCTGGAATCATGCTGAACCAGGTCGTACTATATACACTGAAGATCTTAACTTGGACGATCCAGAAGCAAGTCCAACTTTTGATGTATGAGAATCCTCAGACTACACCATGGACCTCTACATGAAGCTGCAGACTTATAAAGAAGAGATCCAGAAGCGTCAGAACTCCTTTAGGTAGATTCAACGGCGTGCACAGACAATGCCTCACTTCTTAGGCACACAATTTCATTGTGTTGCTTCTCCTCAGACCTAGTTCAAGCTTGCATTGGACAAAGTTATTCCAGTTTTTCCAATTCTGGATTATAAGGGTAAGGAGAAAGTTGAAGAAGAAGATGATGATCCTCAACGCAACATTCGTGTTTGCATAGGCAAGCCTTTTAGACACGAGATTGAGACTATACTCCAAAAATCGAATGATGAACGAAGATCTAAAAATCTGAAGACGATCAGACGTGTGAAGAAGTTTGATGCTCACTGCTCAGGTCTAGAACCTGAAGATAAGCCTCCTGCAGATGGATATCATCTGAAGATAGGCAGATGTTTTCAAGGTAAGGGTCATCAAGGCTTTCTACCTACGTCTGATGCATTTGACATCATGCCTTGGAAGAACAGATTCTGGTATTCATCTGATATAGAATTTTCATTCTCTGTGTCTCTGCCCTACTCTACCTTCTTCTTCACAAAGACTATTCTAGGTATCATATAAGACCCAGATGATGTGATTGAGCCATACATACCACCCATCAACGAAGAAGCTCTTCATGATCTGTATGATGAACTTTGGGCAACAAGGCAAGCTTTGCGCCAAGCTCTGGAAGATAGGAAGGCTTTAGAGACTGAGCTCAAGAAGTGGATGAATATTGATGCCTACTATCATGGTCGCAAACGCAGACGCACTCCTACTCCGATTCCTCTGACTCTAACAGTCCGATTCCTGGGGAACCAGGTTTTGCTGATCGCCATACAAAAGAGGGAGAAGGGAAAGGTAAACAGAAAGTGTGAAGAGGATGCATCTGAGGGGGAGCTGAAGTTGAAAAGGATAGAGGGAAAGTATCTTTTTCTTTTTTGTTTCTCGTCTTTATGTAAAAATCAAAACATATCAACTTGATGCGAAAACTCTTAATAAGATGAATTGTTTGATTGCTCATCAAACCTGAGTCTTTTTTTTCTCTCTTTTTAAATTTCATGTTGTTATGCTAATACTCTCTCTGTTTTTCTTTTAGCTCTATTATATCTTTTTACAATATTTGTTTGGTATCATCAAACACTACTACAAAATATGCATTTTACATCGTCAAATTAACATTGGTTATATGAGAACCGATGTTAACAAATATGCGGTGGTATTTTTATAAATAAATGGAATTTGTTAACATCGGTCTTCTCATAAACGATATTGTTAGTCTTGTATAACATCGATTGTCTCTTATGACCGATGTTGTATCATTATTTTCTAACCTTGAATTCCTTCACGCCCAACCTCGCGTCCTCGTTGATATTTTCTTTCATCTCTACCTCGGTCTTTTTCCTCTCTCTCATGATCCTTACTGGTGAACCTCTCTATCTCGTTATTCTCTCTTTTCTCTCTCAACATCCCCATCAAGATCAACGGTTAGCTACACCGCCTCAGCATCCTAGCAGCGATGGCTTTTGCGTGACTGACGCCAACTCCAATAGGTTCTGCGACATCAATAATGGAACTGTGGGATCTCAGATCTGGAATGATGGGCAAAGCTTAGATCTGAAACGGTGGACAAAGCTCATATCTGGAATGGTGGGGTGGAGGTGAAATTGTTGGTGTGTGGAAGACTAAGACGAAGCGCAGATCTGGGATGATGGGTGGCTTATGTTGACCGCACGAGGAAGAAGAACAGAAAGTGAAGGAGAGAGATGGTGATGGTAGCACCACACAATGACAGTGATGGCCCCTACCTAGATTTCGACCCACAGCTCCCACAAACCCTTCCTCCCAGCGCCACCACTCCTTTGCGACGGCGACCTCCACCAGAATATATACTTTTAATTATAAAAATATTATCCTTTTAATGTTTAGTCCAGTAGAATATGAATAGGATGAAATAGTGAATCTTGATGACCTCTGATAGTGTTTCTTAACCTTGTGCTAGTGCAATAGACAGAGTAGAATGCCTCTCCAACAACTTGGGGTTATCCAAAGCCAACGCCAAGTTTGGAGACCCATCAGAGGGTTGCCTGAAACCTCTGTGGCAATTCTTCGTTCTTGGCTCTTTGAGCACTTTCTCCACCCGTAAGCTATTTAAATTAGGTTCTTGTTTTCTTAATCTTATGTCACTACCTACCTGCCTTAAAAAATGTTGATTTGATTTGATATCTGATTCATGCAGTTATCCTAATGATTCTGAAAAGTTAATGCTGGCATCTCAGACAGGTTTAACTAAAAACCAAGTAATTCCTTATCCAAAACTTCACCCTTTCCTTGTTCTTTTTACTATGATGTGATTGTGATGGTCATGTTGGTGGTGTCTTTATTGTTGCTTCGTGGACACTATATTTCTGTAACCTTCATTTTTTGCTCGTGATTTTCTGTTCACTGCCCTGCATTTTGATCCAGACTAGCTTTAGGTTGTTTAATTGACACTACATCATGAATAATAAGCCATGATTTTTTTATAGTTTTATTTTTTATTAATTATTACAGTTTGGTGTTAGATAGAAACTTGTTTTTCTGCACAGTTTGGAACAAAATCTACATGCCTGTGTTCCCTGATGTATTGTTGTTTTAGTGTGTTAATATATCATGTATCTTTTATTCTTTTTGGCAGGGGTTATTCCATGTAGACATGTCCAACCTGTAGCGTATAGGCTATACTTGGAACTCCTCAAAAGACATGCTTTTGAACTTAAATATCAGATAAACAGGCCAGATTATCGCTTTCATTGATGTAATACTTCTTTTTAAATAAATTTTTGCTACATCTTGTTTAACATACTTGAACTGAATTTCACCTTTTCCTTTCAAAATCATTTCCCTTTCAACAACTACAAGACTGCAGTGGAGTGCACCCTTGACTAGGGTATGGTGCTATGTTACTTCAGCTCAGCAGTTGAGTGTAATTGAGATGGGTGACGATGCATGTTTGATCAAGAGTTTTGGGATGTGGGACTACTTGGAGCAAGTTTGTGATTTTTTACTTACCTTGTTTCTGGTTCGTGTGTTTTGTTGTTCATGTGTCTCTGTCAGGTTTCTTATTTTGTGTGACTTGGACTAAACTGAGTCTTGGTTTTCCTGGTTGTAGGTGTTGTTTCTGAGCTGGATTCTTCTATTTTGGACCTCTGTCATTTCTTGTTGGCATCTGGTTTGTCCTTAGTAGTTAGAACCTAGAAGCATTTATTTTGATAGAAGGCTTGTCTTGTCTTTAGAAGGTTGGACTGTTAGAGGCCTTTGTCTTGTTAAGTGGAAAATGTGTAGAATAAATTGCAAATTATTCTGATGTTTGTGAAATTGAAATTGATTATCCCTTAAAGTTTGGAGTGTGACTTGAACATGTGAATTATTCTTGCTGTTATGTTGAATGGCACCCTTCCAGAAAAAATGAAAGACTAAAAAGAAGACCAAGAAGTTCAAAAAACACAAATAGGTGAGTCTGCACTATCCATAATTCTTGCCATCTTGATTTAATCCAAGCTAAAAGTAATGGCAGAGCTTAGTTTGGAAGTTTGGCAAAGAATGCATGGTACCATATTGATCAATTTGGAGCAGAAAACATTTCAGAGGCATACTTTTATAGAAATATGAAACAATGATCAAATTAGAATTCATGCTATGTATATCTTAAGTAGAAAGTGGCTGATCTGCTAAGTGCTAACATTATCTTTTTGCTCTTTTTTTCAGGTAAACCATTTGTTGGAGCATCAGTTGGTTATTTTTCATTTTCTTCTTACTGGACAAGCATTGGCAGTGAGTTACTCATTCTAATTTTCAATCTTATAACATCAGCATGTTATTATATCCCAAATGCTTTTATGCTTCCACACATGGGGCATTTGTTCACTGTTTCATTTTCATATGGGATCAAGGTTTCACCATACTACTTAATAAATAGAAATTAGACATGACATATTATATATATCAAGTGGTCTTACTCCATCTTAAACAGAGATGCTTGATCCAACACTCTCCCATTATATAAATAGCTTTTAAATTATTTCTCTGGATCATACGCATATATTAAAATATTATATATTTGACTAAATATTTAAGAATTTTGGTGTGTTTGACATGTTGGTGTCATATTATGTACAAATAACATAATGCATCTTTTATCTATTCTATCACTTATATTTTATGGCTTATATTGTGTTGGTTTTAAAAGGGGAGGAGACACAGTAAAAAGAGAAAAGATCCAGGGAAGAAAAAATAAGCCAAGAACTCAAAACAAAAAGGTGAAAGGTAAATTGGATTATGACTTATCTTGTATTACCATAGAATATCAATAGAATATCTTTCTGTGTGCTGATTCTGAATATCCATGAAGTATGTAAAATTTGTAATTCGTTATATGCACTTGACATTATTACAAATTAAATTGTCCTGTGTCACAATCACATTGTCCCTCTAAAATAGAATTTAGGAAATATATATCATAAGATCGTGCTAGCTAGCTCTTGGTCAATTATTTAATTCAAATTAAATATTATGTATTTATTAGGTGCCTATGCATATTCCTTACGTAAGGTATGCCATATGCCAATGTTATCATTATCTAAGATTCTAAAGTATCTAACTGAAAATAAGTACACTTGACATAATAAATAAAATTAAATGAGAAGTCATTTACTAGCTACTGTAATGTTCATTTGAAGCCTAATAATTTCTAAAGGATGGTGGTAATAACATAATCAGCAGTGGAAGAGTATAGTTGGTAAGAGGGGAAATCTTTTGGTGTGAGTAGAAAACTAGGATTGCTTTTGTTTCTTTAGAGTTTTATGGAAGGGGTTGTACTTATTAAGTTATTATCCGCTCTCTTGATTTCTTTAGAGCTCTTAATTCATTATAAAGCCTCTGGTACCTAGCTCTATCTACATAATTAGATGTGAAGATTATTTTAATCTTAAAATTAATTGTTTTTAATTTTTAAATTTTGACATACCATATTAATTGAAATGATATATCTTGGTACAAGTTTTTTTCCTTCATAATTTTCTCTTCAATTATAAAAGTTTTATTTCTTTAATTTATTTCTATCACATGAAATAATATATTTATTATTAATGATGGAAATGCGAGTGATTATGAATGGAGATTCAGGGAGTATAGTGTTGAGTATAACGAGATCTTGCTTTTTTGTTTTGTGTCTCCTTTTTTTAGGAATTTTTTTGGGGGATTTGGTTGTGTAACTTCAACTTTTGCATTGAATCTGTTGGTTTATGGCTTTTATCTGCATTGTGTTCTGATTTTGGTTCTGTTATGGTCTCTTTGTATGCAGTGTTTATTTGCGTTAAGTCATAAGACGAATCAGGACCCTCAATAATTTTAATTTGATGCAAATAAATATTAAGCTAAAAAGATTGCGTCTTATAATGCCAACAGACGAAAGTGTTGTATCTACATCTGTAAGATACAGATGATACGCAAATAGATCTTAAGTCTGAAGAAGCATTTAAAGGCATAGTAAATGCACTGTCATTTTTATCCGTCTTGCAGGGAATGTTCGTGGAACATCCTTCCTAGGATCTGTCGAAGTGCATAATGGTAAACAGAAAGAAGAGTCAAAGTAGCAAAAGTTTCCTTCACCTCAAAAGACATGTTACAGTTAGCAATGAGTATTTGTCTGAGCACGCGACGTGACCACTGCAGCAGAAGGATATGGAGTGTCCCTCAAGGAAGATAAGCAAAGTATTTTATCAGCTCAAAGTGACTAGTTGGTGACAAGCATTTAATGTTTGCATTAAATGTCCAAACGACCACTCTCCTTCAGACGCTGGTCAGACGCATGCAAGAATGCCGTTTAGAGACAACGGTTACTTCCTTAGCAAGTCTATATATAGTAGAAGAATTAAAGTGCTGAAGTTAAGGAACTTAATTCAAATCTTTCAAGCATTCTTTCAAGCCTTCGTCTCTTGTAAAATTCTCTAAGTTGTAAAACTCTCCAAACACCTTGAGTATCTTAAGAGAAAAAGACATTGTGCTTCATTTGTAAACTAGTCTGTAAGACGATACTTATAGTTTGTGTGCACCCTTCAAAAACAAATCTTGTGATTTGTTATAGAGCTAGAAGTGGCTTGGTAGTAAAGAATACTTGGACTTTTAGCTTGGAGAGGCTAAGTTTAAAAACTACTTAGGTGAGCCAAAAGTGGTAGTGAACAATACTTGTAACTTGTGATAGTTAGTAGAACTTGGTGGTTTGCCAAGAATTGGACTTAGTCTTGGGGTGAGACAAATCAGTATAAATATCTGTGTTTTCTCTCTGCTTCTCTATCTCTTAAGTGTTTAAACTGACCTTGTTTTGTGATTTATTTTGAAAAAGGCTTAGTCTGTTAACTTAGTTCAAAGTTTTTATTTATATTTATGAGTTTTAAGTTTTTAAATAATAATATCATATCCAAAAAAATAGAAAGAATACCTTTATTGTTTAAAATAAAATAAAATAAATAATGTTCGAAGACTTTTTCCTAATCTAAATTTTATATTTTAATGGGTCATTGAAAAGTCTTCACTGTTGTAATTAATATATTTCATTTTCAACAATTATTTAATGTGTTTGTCAAATGGGAGGCTTTTTTTCCATCTACAATTAATTTTTTAATGAGTCATTGTAAAGTCCTTATTATTGTAATTAATGTATACTATATTTAATATTAAATTGTATAATGATAAGGAATTTCAATAATTGAAAATTATTTAGAAATTTGTATTTAATCTTTTACAAAAATCATGTGACCTTAATTGTTGTCATATTTAAAGTATTTTAAATATTACAGTAGTAATAACAATATTTACACTTATACTTGAAATATGTTATTATAATGTAATATTTCTTAACTTATTGATGGTTCATTTTTTGTTCTATAATGTGTTTGATCAACTGATTTTTTTAAGTTTTATGTCCAATAAATATAAATAATTTTTAATAATTATTTTATATTTTTAGAGGATTGTTAATTTATTATCATATGATGTACAAATCTAGAAATCTAGAATTACATGCAATTCATATCAATAAATACCTTAAATTTTAAATAAAAATTAAATTAATCAGGCCATCAATTTTATGCCTGAAGTCAAGGTTTGAGGTATTTAGCTTTAATAATGGCTACCACTAGGGTCAAACCACAAAATATACAATTGATAGGTGGGGATTAATTGCATAGATTCCAAAATGAGACTAAAATGATATTTGCTTAAAAGCATAAAGCATACCTACACGCACACACAAAAAAAAAAACACAAAAAATATTAGTAGTTTGCAACAATTGGTCTCAATGGCATTTGCTAAACAATTGTAACTTACTACTACAAGTGTTCTTAACCTATTTAAATGAGACATTTGAATTTTAGTCATTGGAAAAAAAAAAGGAAAATAAAAATTGCATATAGCCTTAGATGTAAAAGATTAAAAGGATAACCATGAAAAAGAGAAAAAAAAAAAAGTAAATTACTTTTGTCACCTTTATATTCAATTAGAAAAAAAAATTAAGAAATTGTTATCAGGTTGGAAGATAATATAATACTAGCAGTAAAATAGATTTTCAAGATTTCTTAAAAGATAAATTTATTTTCAAATTTAACTTATTTAAAGTAAAAAAGTGTGTAATGCGAAAAATTAAAGATATATCAAAAGTTAATTTGAGCAAGTTATATTTAAGACTAATTTAATTAAATCTAACGATGAATAAAGTCTCACTTTTTTAATTTGACTTTCCTCTTTACTTTATATAAATATTTAAATTTTAATTATGATTTTGCTTACTATTATCTTTAAAATTAATAGTCAAAGAATAAAACTTAATTGTTTTCATTAAAAATATTATATTTAATATTTAACCAATACATCATTATCATTATTTCAATAATTGTTTTTTTAACAAAAAAGGTTTATCAAATATAATAAACTATTAACGGTATTCTTGATAAGAAACATACGAAAAATATGTTAAACTATTGTCCTTGTTTAATACTTAAGATTTTAAATTACTTTTTTGCTATCATATATTTGTCCAAATTTATATTCACTAATAAAAATAAAATAACTTTAATTGATTAGAAATAATAAAGAAATTGCTAATAAGTTGATGGAGTAAAAAGTAAAAATAAATAAATGGAAAATAATAAAAATTGTTAATTAATTTATATCTTTCTAATAAAATATTTTATTATTAATTCTTTAGCAATGTCGCGCCCTCTTTCCACCATCGCCTACATGGATTCAGACATCTCAGGACGGTCATTACAAGGCATTGCACACACATTTTTCTTCATATTTGATCTTTTCAAGAGAAAGGCCCATTTGTTTTGCTGTTTAAAAAACAAATTTTCTCACATTAGTTCATTTCTAGGGTGTGAGTTTGCACCAGGTGGTTTTTGGAGCTACTAATGAATCTTTATGCAAGGATTTCTCTAACTTGATGAAAAGTGAGTTTGAAATGAGTATGATGGGAGAACTTAAGTTTTTCTTAGGACTTCAGATCAAACAAGATGCCAAAGGGATTTATATTCATCAACAGAAATATACAAGGGAGCTTCTTAAGAAGTTCAAAATGGAAGACGCTAAACCAATGAAAACACCTATGCATTCTTCTAGTCCCTTAAGTAAAGACGAATAAGGTAAACCAGTAAATCAGATGATCTACAGAGGTATGATTGGCTCACTTCTTTATCTTACAGCCAGTAGACCTGATATTATGCATAGCGTCTGTCTGTGCGCTAGATTTCAATCAGATCCTAGAGAGTCTCATCTTAAAGCTGTTAAAAGGATCTTACGTTATCTAGTGGGAACCACTAACCTTAGTCTGTTCTATAAGAAAAATCAAGATTTCAGGTTAGTAGGATTTTGCGACGTAGACTATGCAGGAGACAGAGTTGAACGAAAAAGTACAAGTGGAGGATGTCACTTCTTAGGGCCATGTCTCATCTCAAGGGCAAGCAAGAAGCAGAACTCTATTGCTTTATCTACTGCAGAAGTAGAATATGTGTCTGCTGCAAGTTGTTGCTCACAGCTACTATGGGTAAAATATCAATTAGAGGATTACTCTAATTATGAAAATAATATACCTGTATATTGTGACAATACTAGTGCAATCAATTTATCTAAAAATCCCATACAACATTCGAAGGCAAAGCATATTGAAATCAGATATCATTTCGTTCGTGATTATGTTCAAAAAGGTGTTTTCGATATTAAGTTTGTAGATACATATCACCAATAGGCTGATATCTTTACAAAGCCTTTGTCTGAAGATCGTTTCATCTATATAAGGAATCGTCTGCATATGCACATGCTTTCAGATTAAACACTTGCCTTTCACCAGACGATACCCTTCGTCTAATTTTCTCTTATTTAATATGTTGGAACTAATGTGTGTTCAAGTATACAGACGTTAAGGTACCCACGTTCTCAACTGTTATAAGTCTTTAATGAGTTGTTTGATTGCTCATCAAACCTGAGTCCTTTTTCTCTCTGTTTTAAAAAATTCTCATTTATAGTTAATTGTTTTGTAGCATTGATATATCTTTTTACAATATTTGCTTGGCATCATCAAAAAGGGGGAGATTGTTGAGTCATAAGACGAATTAGGACCCTCAATAATTTTGATTTAATGCAAAACAAATATTAAGTAAAAAGACTGAGTCTTACAAATGCTAATAGACAAAATGTTGTATCTGCGTCTGTAGAATACAGATGATACGCAGATAGACGCTTAAGTCTGAAGAAGCATTTAAAGACATAGTAAATGCACTATCGTCTTGAAGTCTGTTTTGCAGAGATTTTCTTTTAAGACATTCTCCCAGGATCTGTCGAAGTGCATAAAGGGAACAAAGAAAGGAGTCAAAGTCTCAGAAGTTTCCCTCACCTCAAAAGACGTGCTATAACTAGCTATGAGTACTTGTCTGAACAAGCGATGTGACCACTGCAGCAGAAGGATTTGGAGTATATCTCAAGAAAGATAAGCAGAATACTTTATCAGTTCAATATGACTAGTTGGTGACAAGCATTTAATGTGACCATTAAATGCTCTCAACCACCTTCCTTCAGACGATGGTCAGACGCAAGAAAGAAGACTGTTTAGAGACAACGATTACTTCCTCAGCAAGTGTATATATAAGAAGAAGTTTTGAAGTGCTAAACATACATGAACTGAATTCAAGCATTCTTTCAAACCTTCATTCTTTATCTTGTAAAAAGCTCTCAAACCACTTTGTGTATCCTGAGAGAAAAAGACTTAGCTCTTAATTTTGTATATCCGTCTGTAAGACAATAGCTCAAAAGTCTGTGTGCCCTTTGTAGAAACAAATCCAGTGATTTGTTTTAGAGCCAGAAGTGGCTTGGTAGTAAAGAATACTTGGGTTTTTAGCTTGGAGAGGCTAAGTGTTAAATACTACTTGCGTGAGCCAGAAGTGGCAGTGAAAAATACTTGTAACTTGTGATAAGTTATTGGAACTTAGTGGTTTGCCAAGAACTGGACGTAGTCTCAGGGTGAGACGAACCAGTATAAACTCCTGTGTTGTCTTTCTTTGTCTTACATCTCTTATAACTGCTTCGAACTGACTTTGGGTTGTGATTAAAACATGTTTCGTTTAAAAGGCTTTCATCTATTGAGTTATCGTCTGTTGAAACCTTTTTCTTAAAACTTCTATATCTGATCAGACATTACACTCTGTTTATAAAAGTTTGCAAAAAATTTTATAAATCACAATTCAACCCATCTTCTTGTGATTTTTGCCTTTACATATAATTTATTAAATAAATTTAAAATTTAATAATTAAGAAGAAATTGTCTAATGTGTCCTTAATTTCGTCAAAAAAATTGTCAAAACTTCATTTTCGTATTATACAAGAGCATAATACATTTCCTTCCCCAGAGAGAGACAAATTTTACATTTCCCTCTCCTCTCATGTTAAAATTTACACTTTTCTTAGGATGAGTATGTTTTGTTTAAAATCTTGTTTGGGCCTTGTGTGTCGATGCATAGCCTATTCTTAGAACCTTTTTAGTTTGGGCTTTAAAGCCTTAACCCCAACAAGCACTTAAGTTACCCTCTTAAGTATTCCCAAAACCTAAACGTAAGTTCCTTATTTTGACTCTTTGGGGGAAACATGGTGTTGTCTTATATGGAGACGTCAGAGAGGCTTTTGCAAGAAGCGTCGTCAAAATCCTGAGTGGGAGTTAGAGGAATAGTAGTAAAGCCATCTCTCCACCTTGCTATGTTTTCGTCATTTGAGGTAAAGGGGGAGTTGGAGTTCTTGCTTGTAGGTGTGGCATTGGCCATGGGTAAAGGGGTTGGCCTTAAACCTTGAATTGGTTTTATGTTTTATGTTTAAATTTGATTGGATGAGTTGTGATTACCCCGAAGCACTAGGTTAAATTGAGTGTTTGATTGTATCTAGTGTTTTGTCCCTTTGGATTTTTCTTGAAATTGGGATTTGGAGGATTTGTGTGTCATTAATTTTAATCCATGTAATTTAGTTGTCATGCTACATAGAAATGACTTTGTATGTGTTGTAATTGCATAGGAAAACCTAAGGGTGAGTTTAAGAGTGTTAGGAGCCCTTGGGGGAAGACATTATGTAGAAAAAAATGTAGAGATTTGACATTCTACGCATTGAAATTTGCTCGATGAATTTAATTCGCTTAGCAAAAATTGGGCAACAAACTAAGTGTAGTTTCGGGGGAAATTTGCTTAGCAAATCTAGCTCGCTAAGTGAATTTTGGTGACTGAATCAACCTTAGGTTTCTTCATAAAAAATGTATCCCTAAATGTTGATTTGATGTGCAATTAATAATAATTCACTTTGTTCTATTATTTAAGTGGAATGCATGCTTGTTGCCTCAGAACTTTGATTAAACTTTATTTGTGCAATTTGGCACATCAATTGATACAAATGACCCTCTTTACTATAGGTAAGGTCATTTGCAAGCTATACTAATGAAAGAACTAAAGAAATCCAGTTGGAAGACACACCTACAAACCTCCAAGTCTACCCATCTCTTCATTAGATTCTCTTTCTTTGTTGACCTTGTTTATTTTGTTTCCTTCATAATGACACATTATATATATATATATATATATATATATATATATATATATATATATGAGTATTTATAATATTAACTTGAAGAAACATTTTAGGGATCTTCATTGATTGAGTACAAGATTTAAATATCTATTTAATCAAGTATCGTGGAAGTTGACATTAACTACAGGCAAGTAGTGACACTTACTTTTGTTAACGTGGTTCAGGCCCTCATCCCTACATCCACGACCTCGAATTTGTGTAACGTGGTTCGGACCCTGATCCCTACATCCATGACATAACTTTGTTTAATGTGGTTCGAGCCCTCATCCCTACATTCACAACAAGTTTTCTGGAAAAACTTGTAAACCCTCCCTTCACGTGACCCCCCTCTCTCACTTAGGGTGGTGACCTCCTCATCAGGCTGAGCGATTCTTCTAAACTCAAGAACCTCTATTTATAGACTTAGCATCCTAATATTAAAAGAGGAAACAAATCTCTAATTTACAGATAATATCTTTAAATCTAAGCAAATCCTAAAGATAAGATAATATCTTTTAAAATCTAAACAAATCCTAGAGATTTGAAATTATAAAATTTGAATTGTTTCCCAACACTTACAGATGTGATTTTAGCTAATTAAAAGGAACAACTTTTAATTACCATTATTTAACAAGTTACTTTCAAATGCTAATGCTCCCATGCAATTCATGGGATGAGAAGCTAGATAACTACAAGTAGGCAATGACAACTTCATTTTGAGTAACTAAACATAAAATGTTATTGTTGTTTTATCAAGGATTGTGTGAAGTGACGCATTTTAAAATACGCTTTAGGGAAAGCGATATCCTATTGTGGTAGTAACAGTTGACTTAAGTTCAGATATCATAATAGCATAATTCTAACATAGTCTAGGCATTCAATAAAATTTGCACAAACAAGAAACAACACAAATATACAAAAATAAGTGTCTTTTATCCTAGGGTTGAGACAAAACAAATAATATTTACAAAAAATCATGAGAATATTTACAACAAAAACAAACACCATATACAAGAAAAAGAAAAGAGGGGTAAAACAAATATTTATAAAATTATAATTTTGCGCAATTAATTATTTAAGGCCAGACTCTAAAAAATCCCCAATGGAGTCGCCATCTGTCGCAACCAAGGTCACGATTGGGACGACGCAAAAATAATTAAAAATGGAGTCGTCACCAATATCTTATTTTGAAGGCTAAACATTGGAAAACCCTTTTAAAATGGTCTTTGAAATCAAAGATGAATTCGGGGGTCAATTGCATGTAGGGAAAGTGTTAACACCTTACAACACTAGCTAAAATCGATACCTGTAGTTAATTGCACAAAACCATGTAACTTTATAAATATTTATTTTACCCAAAAAAGAAAATATTTTATATTTAGTTATTATTATTATTTGTATTTTTATTAAAAGAAATTATCCTTGCACAAGGATTTAAGCTAGCAAATGGCTAGTCATTAAAACCTCATAATCAAATAACGTTAACGATATAATTGCTATTCGTTAACACTATTGATTGTTGCTTACTCAAATGAATTTTTTTTTAAAGAAAATAACTCTATGGACAAAAGTTTTAGATAGCAAATGACTATTGTATGAACTTTTATGATTTATGTAACATTAAAGGTATAATTGCTACTCAATTAATTTCATAAACCATGAGTTAAAAGGAATATGTTTATTTGAAACCACAATTACTATGAACAAAATGAATTAAGAAAAAAATGCAAAGTCAATTTTTATTTTACACGAGTGGACTATTTTCTTAATTTTTAGGACAAATCAAAAGATAAAACTAATGATAATAAAAAAGAAAGAAACGTGCCTACAACTTAAACAACCAACTTTTAAAGAAAAATAATTTGCGTACATATGTACACAAAATAAACTTCAAAAGATAAATAAATTAAAAAAATCAGAAAAAAGAAAAGCAAAAGAAACAAAAAGATATGTGAGGAACTAAACAAGAATGTCACCAAGTGAAGGTATGAGATTGACTGATGCTGTTATATAGGATTGCTCTGTGGATAGCATTGTGGTAAGGAGTTTAGGAGGGATGGGGGATCAGGGGATGGTCTGAACGACAAATTCGTTATGTTATGTGTTCTCATTGTGATCAGGTTCTTATGGAGTGGAAGCTTTCTCCAGATAATATCCTAGCCTCTCTAGGATTTGATTTAGTTTCTGCTGTGTAGTTCTTTTTTGTTGTTTTTGCTTTTCATATATGTACCCAAAAAAAAAAATACAACATCTCCGGCAATTTCAAGCGCCACAACGGCTTCCCAGATTCTATCTGCGGCAACATAGCTGCTGAAAACAGAGGTTGCCATGTCCGACACTTCAAACATTTTCTGCTCAACTGAATTTTCTCTAGTTTTAATCTCAATCTCATATATTGAATCAACAATAATTAATTATTATTTTGTAAAGTTTACTAAATTTGTTGTTTTACCTTTCTTTCTGGTAAAAAATGGAGAAAAGAAATATAATATTAATTTATACTTTTATCTTTCTCGTAACCATATATGATGAGAAACAAATGATTTTATATTTTTTAGGAATGAAAACTAAAGAAAAAAATTATAAAAATCAAAATAAAAAATACTTGTTCATTTTACGAGAATTAAAACATATTTCAACCTTATTTTTAATTATCTCTCACTTTTAGAAAAATAGTTTTATAATTAAAGTATAAAAAATACATGTATTATTTTTGCTATAGTTATTTGAGGAACTTCGTAAGTTTTTTAATATAAATTTGAAGAATAGGTATGAGTTTGTGAAATGTTCTAATGCATTTAGTCTAAAGGGGGGTTTGTTTCACGGATTATTTCTTTAATTCAGAGAATATTTTTTCCTAGGAATATAAATGTTATTTCCTAGTATTTTAAAGAAATGTGTGATATATCTAACAATAATTGTTTTAATACCTCATAACAAACATGAGAATAAATTTTTTCAACTCTATATTCCCAGAAATAAACAAATAATCTATGAAACAAATGTCTCCTAAGAGATAGGTTGACACTGCCTTTTCATCTAGGTGATAACATTTATTGCAGAATTTTTAGGTGCCGCAAATATTAGTTTTTTTTAATTGTGTGGATATAATTAATTATGTCACAGTCTCTTCATACTTGAAAGGAAAATTAAAAGTAAATTAATTTTTTCTCAATTAAAATAAATTTATGAACTTCAATTTTTATAAAATTTTTATTTTTATTTAACTTCTCCAAAAATTGAGATTAATAAATTAATTTTAATGAGAAGTTTAATTTATTTTATTTTCTTATTCTTTCTTTTGTATATCGATATTTATTAAGAAATTTATACAAACAAAGATCTAATTTAATAAGTTTAAATCCTTGTAACATCTTTGTGATTAAAAATAATAGGCTAAATTATAATTTTGGTCTCTTATAATTTCTAATCCGCAATTTCGATCCCCCTATTTTTAATTCCATTAATTTGTGTCCTTCAATTTTAAAAATTATACAATTTTAGTCCCTTTGTCCGTTGACCATGATGTGACGTTTTCATGCTGATGTAGATAAATGACGTGACATGTACTTACTTCAATGGTGACATAACACGTATGTGGACTCGTGATGTGGCAAAGTGATTTATAATTTGAAAAATATTGTAAAAATTGTATAGATGGTACTAGAACTCAAGTTCCTTTCTTTCTCATTCACCACCTAAACACTAAAGCATTTTACTTATTTGAATTATATTGCAAAACTATATTATATTATATTATATTATATTATATTATATATATTACTGTATTAATTAATTGCTTTTTAAAAATATTTATTTAATGTTAAATATGGTGTATAAACAAAAAAATCCAATAAATATAAAAATAAAAAATATTTAATAAATAAATTATATAATTTAAAATTCAATATATTTTTTTCATACAATTAACTTTCAGACACATGACAGTCACGTGGATGACATATGACAATTGTCAATTACGTACAAAACGTGCCATGTAAGCGAAGACGTTAACGGTAACAGATTTAACTTAATGGCAAGACTAAATTGTTGCACTTTTTACACTTTTGGAGACTATTTGATAATTTTTTATCATTATGGGACTAAAGTGTCAGTGCCTCACACTTTCAGGAACCAAAATGACTATTTACCCTATGTTTTTTACACTATTTTCTTCTCATTGTTTTACCACATCACTAATTTATATAATTTATTTTAATATTATAATATTAAAATAAATTATATAAATTTGTGATGTGGTATAAAATGAGAATAATAAGATAGAAAACACATGAGAGACAAAAGTTATTGTATGAAAATATATATTAAAAAATAAATTATATAATTTATTTATTAAATATTTTTATTTTTATATTTATTGGATAAATTTATTGTTTATAAACTAGATTTAATATTAAATCAATATTTTAAAAAACAATAACTCATAAAACAATGTATATATAATATAGTGTTTACAATATAAATCATGTAAGTAAAATGGTTTAGTGTTTACAATAATTTTCAAATTATAAACCATTTTATCACTTCACTAGTTCACATAATTGTCACTTTACCATTGAAGTGTCACGTCATCCATCACAGATGAATTGGCTTAAGTGAAGTATTTTGACTTAAGTGAATTTTGGATAGAATGTAAGGTCATGAAGTTTGGAGGATGAATTGGCTTAAGTAAAATATTTTGGCTTAAATGAATTTTTGGTGTAACGTTGTGTTTTTTCTTAATTAGGTGAATAAGTTATTTAATTAAAAATACAAGTGGAATTAAATTTCAATTTATTTGCATGAATAATTTAATTAATAAATTATAATGAGTTATTTATGTGTTATTTATGTATTTAGTAGATTTTATGATGTATTGGCTTTAAAGGTTGGGCTTTTGGATATGAGAGAGGGTGTGTGCCTAGTAAAGCTTAGAGGGAGAAGGAAGCCCATAAGTTCCTAAAAAACCTCCTCTAAACCCCTAGTGTTTAGAAACACTTTCTATAAACCTCACTTCTACTACTTTTCTTTCTTCCTCAAGAAGCCCACTCTCTAGAGGTTGAAGAACTTGGAGCATCTACTCAAAAGATACTTTTTTCCTCGTCTCCTTAAGCTCCATAGTTGTTCCTTGAAGTGGTAAGTTCATCTCCTTTTCACTATAACCACTATGCTCATTTCCCTTTGTTAAAGCAACCATAGTGGAGTTCATGAGAATCCTAAGCTGCGATTCAAAAATCTAGTGTTTTGGGTTTGGTTTGTTGTCCTCTTAGAGTGAATTGCTAGTTAGGTGGTGAAAAGCTTCTTCCTTTGGCATAAAGCTTCATCCTTTTCCCTTCCTCCTTCCAAAAGCTAAGACCTTGAAGTTGAATATGAAGGAAAGCTCAACCTTGTTTTATTTCATGTTGGTGTTATCTTGAACTTGGAAAATGATTTCCTTTGATGTTTGTTTATGTAAAAAATTGTGTATGTAGAGTTTTTGAGGTTTTGGAAACATTTGGGAAGCCTTTGGAGTGATCCCTGCAGAATTTTGAATCTGCAGAGCTCCGGTCACTTAAGCGAGTGGAGAAACATAGATGAAACAAGTCTCAGTGGTATTTTTGCTTAAGCGAGAAAAGCAAGTCACTTAAGTTAGTAGATAGTCTAGCTTAAGCGAATATACACAAAGAAGGAATGAGCCTCTGTGTGAGTTGTCGCTTAAGCAAGTATAGAGGCAGAAACGATGTGACTCCCTGGAAGTCCCTTGCTTAAGCGAGTAAGAATTCTAGCTTAAGCGAGGTGTCGCTTAAGCAAAAAGAATTGTCACTTAAGTGAGTCGTGCCCCTAAGTGTTTCTTTGATTGGCTTTCCAATTGAGTTCAAAATGGATACGTCTTTGTTTTATGAACTTTTAGAAGAAGATTGAAGTTAATTTTATATTGATGTTATTTGATTCACATTTATGTGAGGATCTTGGTGTGGTGATTATAAGAATTCATGGTGTTGAATGTCTTACTATGCTTATAAAACTACTAGATGGGTTCTTAAGTGTGATAAAATGTGAGTGGTGAATTGATAACATAGTGACCTTATATGGTAATGAAATTGGTGAATGTTTGAATGATTGAGGTATGTTGAGACTATTATATTGTTGTTGATTGATTATGTTTTGATGAGGTGATTATATTATTGTTGTTGAGAAGATTTTGTTCTTGAAGAGGTGATTATGTTGTTGTTGAGATATTTATACTTTGATGAGGTGAATGTATTATTGTTGAGGTGATGATGTATGTGGTTGTGAATAAATCTTTCAAAAAGCTTCTTTAGGCTTCAAACCCAAAGTAGTAACTGCTACTTAACTCGCACAACACTTGTTGTGCTCTTTCAACCTGTAGAAGCAGCAATCCCCTTATTGTTATTCTAAGGTTCCCTATCCTAAAGGGTTTTGTTTAAGGACAGGTACCTAAGACACCTTCCAGGAAACAGTCATCAATAAGGCTTCTCTGATGAAGGTGTTTATAGACACTCTACGGCTAAAAGGATTTGGCTCTAAAGTCCTAGAGAGTCTATGCTAAGGAAGACTAATGTAAGAAGCAAATGATATATATGTACAATACAACTTCTTGATCTATACACTTTCTATCCTATTTTCCTTCCTAGCAATGAGCTTCAATAACTCTTGTTCCTTTTATAGAGCTTGCATATGACTGTTGTTAATGTCTCGAGAGGCTTGGAGGCCAAGGAAATCCATTGTGAGTTGTCCTTATCAACCAGTTGGCTCCTCCTTCTTCCTTAGCTCAATGGCAGCTTGCACACAAAATTAATTTCAAGATTGTGGCTCGTTGGTGCTTGTTGTGTTAGTGGCTCATGACTTCTCCTTTCTTGAGCTTAGTCATGAGTTTGCTATTACAGAGAAATGTGTCTTTTGCATATTGAGACTCTCGTCCTTTCTTTAGACAGTTGTAGCTTTCTTTAGAACACTTCTCTTGTCTTCTGGTTGCCTTGATTTGATTAGGATTTGCAGATGTTAGCAATCTCTCCTCTTTAGATCCATTTGTGTCTTTTGGAGATCTTGCTATTTTAGATTCAGTGCATCAGTACACTGCTACATAAGGTTCTTCTCTTATTGCTTTTGGTGCATGCTTTTGAACAATGTAGACTCCTATATTTTCAATCTTCTATTCTGCATTGCATCTTTTGATGATCCTTTAGTCATGTGTAGCTTCTGGTATCTACCCCTTGACTAAAGTCACCTTTAGAATGATGCTTCTAGCCATATACAGCTTTTGATATCTGCATTTTGACAAAGAAAGCATGACTGGCCTTTTGCTTCTAGTTTTCGTCGTTTTGTATTGGACATGTTCTCAATTTCAAAAACCTTCGCTGTAGGCTAACACTTGATACCTTTCTTCATGCTTCAGAATTATGTCCTGTCTAAAATCAAGCACTTAAGGCAAACCATTAGTGGCACAAGTCTAGAAGACGTAGAATTTGCTTCTTAAAAGTTTGTTGTCATTAAAACATTTTGGTTCAGAAAGAGTTATGCTTCAACATATAGAAGATAGATTCAGTTCAAAAATATCCCAAATCCCTTTAATATGAGAAGCTGCTTGTTTTAGGACATAAATACTTTCTAGATTTAATCCCAATTTGAAAAGTTTATCTTAGGGGAGAAAAATGTAATTTGCTCTTATATATCTTTATTATAATAAAAGTAAAGAAGTCTAAGCGGGAATTCTTATACATTTGAGCGGAAATTTTTTAGAGAAATTTTTTATCTATTTGTTAATTCATAAAATTATCTAAATATAGTAATTAAGATAATTATGATAAGTATATATATTTTGATTTGAAATTCTGAATAATTAAATAAATTATTATCAACATATATATATATAGATATATATATTTTTTATAATAATAATTATATTATAGTTATAATAAAAGTAAAGAAGTCTGAGCGAGAAAATTTTATGCAATTGAGTGAAAAAATTTTAGAGATATTTTCTATCTATTTTTTAATTCAATAAACTATATAAACATAGTAATTAAGGTAATTAGAACAAGTATACATTCTAATTTGAAATAATTAAATTAATTATAATAAACACATATATGTTTTAATTAAGGTAATTAACATTATTTTAAATTAAGAAAATTATATAGCTTTAAATTAATTAGAATACTTACGACTATATATATCCTTCTTCCTTTCATTGTTTTTTCTTCAATCATCCCGTGCACTCTCCAGTTTTGTGACCTATTTACTGTGTTTTGCAAATATTCACCATTGATGAAAATAGAGAAGAAATTATAGGTAAATCAATATTTGTCTTTTCCTTTTTCATTATTTATTCTCTTCTTAAACATTAGTACTACTCTTTTATATATTTCTTTTCTTTCCAACATACCTTACATACGATTGTTTTATTTTATTTTTCTAACTTCATTTTTTTGTAGTTAACAAAGGTACAACCTTAACGAAGAAAATAGAGAAAAATTGTGAGTAAATCACGTTATTTACAAATTTATAAAATGTGTTATACCAATTCATTCCTTTGTATGTAACTTATTATTTTTTCTTGATTTTTTTTTTCTATAGAAAGTTTTAACATATGTGCCTTTTTTTTTTAATTTTTTGTTGATTTGTCGTGCATTTAAGCTTTTTATTTAATAAGTATTGACATCTTTCGATATATTTGGAAGAGACATGATCTTTGTTTCACATTATTATTTATATTTTCTTTATATAATTTTTATTCAATTTTTTGAATTATGAATTAAGCTATGTAATGATTATCAAGTATTAGATATATTGTCTTACGTGAATGAAAATGTGGTGCAAGATGAAGATGAACGTTCTATTTACAAGACAGTGGATAACAAGACTAAACCTTCAAACAATATTACAATGTAAAAAAAATTAATAACTTTATAAATAAATTCATATTTTTAGAATAAGAAAACCTTCAAACAATAGTACAATGTAAAAAATAACAATGAAGAATAATTTTATTTAACTACATAATTGAATAATAATTTGGAAATATTGAAAAAAATAGTAATATATATCAATTTTCTATTTTATTAATTCTTGAGTTTACTTAAATTGTATACTCAAGTAATCCATCTTTTAAATATAATAATACTAGTTTGATGACCCGTGCCATGCACGGGGTGACTTTTGTACTAATTGATATAAATTTGCAATTATATATATAATTATAAACTATATATTAATATGAATAAATATATTAAAAATATAAGATGAAATGAATTTTAATTTTTTTCAAAAATAAGATAAATTGTCAATCCGTTTAATACATGCTCAAGTACGTTAATTGAATTTTATTTAAAAAATAAATTATATAATTATATAATAATATAATTTTATTGTGCTGAATATCATGAAAATGAAAACAAATCATAAACATAAACATAATAAACATTTGAAAATGAAATTTGAAAGGGAAAAAACATAAATGTTGTAGGCAGATTTAAGATTTTGATTTAAATGTAATTAAAGTGTAGTGTGTATGAACTTTCCCAATTACCTAATTTCCAACTAATTATTTTCATTAATTCTTATTATTAATATTAATATGAATATGAGTAAAAAAATATTGATATGAATAAGTTACCCTTCATATAATCAAATAAGTTATATTCAAATAAATTATATATAAATGAAAAGGGAAATCATTGAGTCAATTTTACTTGGGATAAAATTGACAGAAGATTAACAAACTCTTTACATAAGACAAAAGTTTTATGAATATTTCTTTTTATTTTACTTAAGAGTGACTAATGTTAAAAAAAAAAATTCTTGTGAGGGATACATCAAATTTGAAAAATATATAATATATTATTTTATTTTAGAACATTAAAATTAAAGATACCGGTCATATATTAAATCTTTTAACATATTATTCAATACACCTTTTATAATACTAAGAACCTTTTAGTATTGGTGTACATTATTCAATCTACTTAAAACGTAAAGGAATTCATATCATTGTAATATTATAAGTAAAAGTACTGTATGATTATAATTAAATATTACATTCTAATTTCTTTTTAACTACTACATTGCCATTGCATAGTGCCCATGTCCTTTCTAATACTTTTTAGCAAAATAAAGAATTCACGGATTTAATTTATTAGTTTTCTAGGCATGCTATAGGTAATAGTAACTTTTTTTTCTCTATTTGGTATAAGAAAGGAATGATGAATATAATATAATATAGTAATATAATATTATAAATTTTTTTTTGAAGGGATAAAATATTATTATTATATAGAAGAAATTATGTATATTTTGTATTAAATTTATATGGTGTCAAATTTTATAAAATTGAATGTATAGTCTATATTTATATTATCATTTTTTTTTTACATCTAACTTATATTCTTATTAATTAGAAAGATTTACATTTTATCCTTATCAATTATAATTTATCTGTGTTGAAATAAAATATGTAAAGATCTTTCTAATATAAAAATATTACAATTTCTAAATCTTTTTTTTTCAGGACACATCAAATTTGAAAAATATATAATATATAAATTTATGTCAGTGGATTTTTTATTTTTGTTGGAAGTTTAAAGTATTTAATACCGTAATTAAATGATAGTTGGTAAACATTTGAAGTTCAAATTTACCATTATTTGAAATTTAAATTTATCATTAATCAAGAAGTTGAACTCAATTAATTTCGTTTTTAACTTCTTTTTAAATATGTTTTTAATGAACATTTTCTTTTTTAGTAATGGAAAGAGAAGAGTCCCTCAAATGCTCACTTAATTTATTTCAATAGATTTTCTATTATTTTGTTTAAAATCTAAAGTATTTAAATGTCTTTGTTGTAAGCATATATGAAGTATTTATAAATACTCTTTAATTTAGAAATTTTTGACATGTGAAATTTCAAATTTCAATTAAAATATGTATCTATTATAATTTATATATTAATATACTTTTATATAAATTGTTCATTTGTATCTCATAATTTTACCGTTATCATTTTTTTATTTATATTTACATGTGTATATTCAATTGCAACATTAATATTGGTTTCATTAATTTGAATAAAAATTAATGAAATTTCAATTAAAATATTTTCATTGGTTTCATTAATTTTTTTTTTTGTTCCAATGTGATGTAAGTATTTGCCTATGTAGTTCAATACGTTTTCAAGTAATGTGGTTATGTCAACAATATGCACTAAAATATTTGAACAAACAAATTAGTTAAGATAGAAAAAATGTTAAAAAATGAAAATTACAAATATTTTATTAAGATTGAACCAAAAATGAAATTAAATGAACAATTTTTCAACACTTATAACAATATTATATTGAAGTTTATTTTGCAAATGAGATATTATATTAAAAATTATAAATTGATTTTATTTTAAAATTTTAGTTCAACTTTGAATGCATTTCATTTTAAAAATTAAATATATTCAATTGCATTTTTCAATGATTCCAAATGAAATGTAAATCTTATAAATAAAAATTTATTAAATTCTTTCAAAATTAAATAAAAATACCATATATTTTTCAAAAACCCATAACATTAGAAGTAACATTAAATCTGGGTTAATTTCATTTATGTTGAGTAAAATCACATAAATAATTTTAAAAAACAAATTTACAAATAGCATCAAAGAGTAAGGTACTTCTATATGCCCAAGTAGCCCAACTTAAACAAAAACCCAAGACCTGATACATTACAAAATAACAAAAATCTCCACATGATTTCTCAGCACACACGGAAGTGAACCTAATGAAAAAACTAATACATGTTGAATATTGATCCCCATCTATTATTACATACAACAATTTGCAAAGCCAAAAGACTCCAATTTGTCTAATATATGATATAATGCTACCGCCATATCCTAAAGGATCATTTACACAAACTATTTTCCTCACTACTTCGTTCCCATGCATGTTAAGAAAAGATGGATCCGTGTAGATTTCCAAAACCTGTAACATAGACCAAGAAAGAAAGAATCATCTATTAAAGAAGCAAAATAGAATGACCACAATAATATTTAAAAATAACTCAACAATGATAGAACTTTTTAAATTAAATCACAAAATATTTACTCACATCTTCGGGTTGAAATTTCTTGAACACTGTAGAATTCAATTGCAAGTATTATTATTACAATTTTATAGAAAACAAAAACCATAATTACCTCTCCATTCTACTAATAATCATTTTAAAACCCTATTCACATGAATCTCGATATTAAAGGCCGGGGTTGCAAATGATCTATAGTTAGGTTGATAAGCCTACAAAGACTCAAGTTTTCTTAAGATGCCCGAGGAAAAGCAAAGCGATGAACAACACCCTCTGTCACATCCTAAAAATGGAAAAAAAATGTAAAATTAGAAATGTCATCATTATACAATAACGAGACAAAAGAAAAGGAGGAAAAAAATGCCAAAGAAAAGAGGGAGGAGAGGAAGCGTATAAAAAGTGATGGAAAACTTGAATTTGAAATTTTCCAATTACCCAATTTAAATTAATTTTTTATTTTGAGTCTCAGAATATTACCTCAAAATTATTTTTGGAAAAATCAATTTAAATATTAAATTATCATGGATTTGAAAGTTTTTAAATATATAATATCCTTTTATAATTATTATGTTAATATGCAATGATTTCAAACTTTTTAAATATATAATATCTACTTACTATATTAATTTATTAACCGTGCACACCTTTAATGTAATTTCTATGATTCAAATTATTTTAAACCAAATGGACATTAATTATCCTTCCCTATTTTTTTGTTAAAAAATATTAAATTGTCATGGATTTGAAACTTTTTAAATATATAATATATATCCAATATAATTATTAAATTGGGACAATTAATTAAAATTGATTTATGAAAAAAATCAACTAATGCTGATTTAAATTATTTTATAGGACATTCAATTAAAATTGAAAAATGGAAAGACAATTGATTTTTTAATTTCAGATTAATGATTCTTTTTTATTTGGCTAATAGAAGAGTGCTTCGGAATGCATTGCACCAGAAGTCGACACATGGCAAAATCGCACCAGAGGTTGACATGTGGCAAAACTTTCCCCGAAAGTGAGTTGCAAAATACATGTAAAATATTGAATATGATAATAAGTGAATAATAAGTGAATCTAAATCACAATCAATTATAACTGAAATAATTTTAAAATAATTTGGAAATTTTAAGTGGCAAAAAATTATTTAAAAAATTAATTAAAATTAAAATTAAATAATTGAAAAAAAATTAAAAGCAAGAGAAATCAATTGTCATTATCGTTATCATCAATTTTAATTGATTTAAAGACAAATAGTATTCAAAGAAACAAAGGATTTAAAAGATAAAGAATCAAAAAAATAAATGATACAAGATTGCGATAAGTAAAAGAAACCAATCAACTAAAATTAAAATTAATTAAAGGATAAAAGTAAATAATTAAAAAATTGAAGTAAGAAATTGAGTGGAAATTGTGATAAATAGAAAATTCTACCAATTAAAATTAAAAGTAAATAAGTAATTAATAGAATTGAAAACCAATTGGAACCAATTTTTATTATCGTTATCTTAGATTTAAATCAATTTAAATTAAAGGATCAATAATAATTAATGGATCAAAGGATTTTAAGGATAAAGATCATCAAATAAATGAGAGAATATTTCAGTAATTAAAAGAAATCAATCAATTAGATTTAATTAAAAGATTAAAGTAAATAATTAAAAATTATGGTAAGAAATTAAAAGAAAATTGTAGTAAGTAAAAGAAATCAACCAATAGAAATTAATCAAAAATAAATAATTAAAAGAAATTAAAAGTAGGAGAAATCAATTATCATTCATAATTATTAACAATTATCAATTTAAATCATTTTAAATTTAAATTGTTGGATCAATAATAATTAAAGGATCAAAGAATTTAAAGAATAAATGACAATAAAATAATTAAAAGGAGAATGCATTATGTACAGAAAATTGATAATTAATCATTTAAAATTAAAATTTATTAAAGGATTAAATAAATCACGATATATGGTGTATTAAAACAATTTCTAAAACTTAGATTAATTATTTGTAATCATTACTTTAAATTTTATGTCTTATAACTTTTAAATAATTGAGTAAAAAAAACTCTTAAATGATACATGCAATCAATATAAATTAAAATAAAAACTTTATAATAATTTTAAAATATAATAACAGGTCCGTGTACCTCACGGGTCACCATACTAGTATAATATAAAGAAATGAAGTTTTGATGCAATTTTTCTTGCCTAAGTAGGGACACTTTAGACAATTTCTTCTTAATTATTTCATTTCTCATTTATTTAATAAATTATATTAATTACTAGGGAAAATAGTATATAGTATGTTTTTTATGCACATTTTATAAAATATTTTACTTTTCAGTTTCTAACTATTAAGTACTAAGGGAAAGGGTAATAGTTTTTAACGATTTCATTATTGAATATTTGAATTTGTGCATTCATTTATTAGTTATTATGAATTTATTTATTATATCTATAAAATTTATTTTTTTTAAAAAATAAAAAAATTGGTTTTCACTGTTTTTATAAAATAATAATTTTCATGATTACAAGTGTTTTTTTTATCAGTATAATTACAAGTGTTTAAATTTGTGCTTTAATTTATGATATTTTAAATTTCATTTTTTATGTAAAAATACCATATTCAAAAAATAAAATAAATTTTTTGTTTTATTATTTTTTACTTTGAGTAATTAAAGTTAAAATGAAACAATATTTCTATCGTAAAATGTAAAAATAAAATAAAATAAATCAACCCAAACTAGGGCACTTCAAACATTTTCTTCTTAATTATTGTAGTTCAAATTTTTTTAATAAATTTTATAAATTACATGAACATTTAACAGATAGAGATTTTTAAAGCAAACTTTATAGATTTTTTTTCATTTTTTTAATTATTAAGTACTTTGGAAAGGATAATAAATTTTAATATTTTTAATATGTATTTATTTTAATTCATGCATTCATTTATAGATTATTATGCTTTCTTTTATTATATTTATGATATTGTTTTAAATATAAGTATATCATATACAAAAAATAAAATAAATAGAATGTTTTATGTTTGCTATTTTTACTTTTAATTTTGAAAATAATTAAAGTCAGAATAAAATAATACTTTTATAGTTAAAAATGTTTGAATAAGTACATTCATTTCTTATATTTATGAATTTGAATTTTTAATTGATAATATCATAAGCAAAATATAAAATAAAAGGAATATTTTTATTGTTTAAAATAAAATAAAATAAATATTGTTTGAAGATATTTTCCTAATTTAAATTTTATTGTTAAATGGATCATTCAAAAGTCTTCACTGTTGTAACTAATATATTTGATTTTCAACAATTATTTTATGTGTTTGTCAAATGGGAGTCTTTTTCCCAATCTAAAATTAAATTTTTAATGAGTCATTGAAAAATCTTCCGTATTGTAATTAATGTATTCTTTCTTTAATATTAAATTGTTTAATGCTAATGAATTTCAATCATTGAAAATTCTTCCAAAATTTGTATTTATTCTTTTATAGAAAACATATGACCTTGGATGTTGTCTTATTTAAAGTGTAACACATAATAATCTCTTAGGAGATAGGAGTGGGGAGAGTAGTGTAATTTGAACATATCTCAAGGAAGCCAAGTGTAATTGATTGTGTTTTGATTTTTTATTTTTAAAATTGCTTTGTAAAATAATTTTGAAAAACTGTTTTTCATGATGAAATAAAGAAGAAGAAAAAATACTTGTTTGATAAGTATTAATTTGAAAACAATTTTGGAGATGAGAAATAGAAAAACCTATTCGGTAAATTTATTTTGAGAATATTTTCTTTTTTCCTAGTTTCCATGTTTCCTTGTTTTCATAATTTAAAAAAGGAAAAGTCAAAATAGAAACAACCATATATGTTTGGGATAAACTTTTCAATAAATATTTATAAGAAAAAAGAATAAGAAAGTAAAATAAATTATTCTTCATCTTATTTGCTTTTCATAGTATACTTGCATTATTATAACTTTACTGTGAATGGAACCATGTTGTGCGATTACAATATGTATATCTTATTCATACATCTGAAACAGAAGGTGGAGTCAATATATAGGATGGTGAATCTCTTAATTGGCCAATGAGTATATATTAATTTCTTTATCCCATTGCAGGCTAAGCCAGATGTTGATGATTATAGTGCAAAGCGCAACACGGTGACACCAGCAGTTGATGTCAATGAGCAATCTCCATGCAATCTGCAAAAGAAACCCAAGTGGGACTGGAGTTGCACTTTATGCCAAGTCTCTGCCACAAGTGAGAAAGGATTGAATGACCATCTTCAGGGAAAAAAACACAAGGCTAGATTAAGAAGCATCCCTGAGAAATCAGAAAAGGGAACGTCTAACAATGGGAAGTGAATAAATTCTCAAACAATAATGAGCAAATTACTTATTGACCATAGATGTATTAATTTAATAATTCAATGGTCAAAATTGATGATCAGTAACATGTTGTAAAGGTTTTCAGTAGAAGTTTTTATAATTACAAATAGGGTCTCCATAAATTCTATAATTAAAACAGCTTTCTGTAAAGTATACAGTATAAAACCCCGTGCAATGTAGTGTGCTACTGAAAATGCAGAATGGTCTTTCCTCACTTTAATTTAAATGAGTTGTGCAAATGAAGAATTCTCAATCACATACAATTGCAATTTCTTATGAATTATAATCTAAGTACCATAAATGCAGTGTAAACCATGGAGATATGAAAAGTATTATAAGAATCTTCACAAACGTCGAGCAGGAGTTACATAAAGCTTTAGGTCTAAATTTTGGAAGTAGCCAATTATTAGTTGCGGCAGTACCTAGCTTTGATCGGAGTTTTGATTAGTGCAGCTCATCGTTAGATTCCAGACATTGCTTCACATTCTTTTTAAGTTTCTAGAAATTATATTTCTCCTTCTATGGATCAATCTTCGGTATACTTTGCATAGCAGGTTTAAACTCTTTTTTAGGATGAAGTTTTAGAAGGAATAAAGAGTATTTGATTCCTTTCTCATTTTTTTATTTTTTTTGAAATAATTTAATATAAGAAATTTTAAGAAGATTCTCTAACACATTCTTTTGAACATACTCTCTTTCATTTGTTGAAATATATTAAAAATGACAAAATTTAGTGAGTCTCATGTTTTATTTAATGAATATCACTTTTAATTTTGTAGTTTTCAATAAATTTTAACTAATAAAAGAGTGCGTTAGAAAGTGTATTCTTAGCACTCTTTATTTTATAGTATTATCGAGTAATTAATTTTTATCTAAAATATAGTATTAAATTTTGAAAATTATTTCAACTGCTTTTAAAAAAACAAAAATAATTTAGAAATATGTTTTTTTTTCTATTTTCTTTAAGTGCTTTGTTCAAGTGTTAAAGAACAAATTTCTAAAAAACAAAAATATGTTGAAGGAATAAACACTTTTAAATACTATATTCAGAACATAAAAAATTTAGAAACACAAAAACTATTTTTAAAAACAGTAAACAAACAAAGCTAATTTAGAAATAATTTGTTTCTAAACTATTTTTAAAAACACTAAACAAACAAAACAACTTTAGAAACAGCAAACAGTAAAAAAAAGTTATTAAATTATTTGTTTCTTTTCCAGCCTCATTTTAAAACCAGAAAACAGTAAACTCATGTTGCAGTGCCACGCCTTTTTACGGCTGGTATAGCTGAATTCTATGAGGGGTATTACGCAAATAAGGGTATCAATATCATTAAAGGAACTGTTGCTGTTGGATTCAATGCTAATTCTGATGGAGAGGTATGGTTTCATTTCATGTGATCTTGGAACCCTGTCATGGAATGGCATTTTAAAGTTCCTCATCAAACTCACCGTGACTTTCATCCATCATTCAGGTAAAAGAAGTCAAACTAAAGGATGGCAGGGTCCTGGAAGTTGATATTGTTGTTGTTGGAGTTGGAGGAAGGCCTCCAATAGCCTTATTCAAAGGGTAGGTTGAAGAAGAGACGGGTGGAATCAAGGTCAGTGATACCATATCCTGAGGCTTTTTGACAGGCTGTACAATGTTATTATCCTAAGTGGTGAATAGTGATTCTTGTTATCAATGATGCCATTTGTTTTGGTTGCAGACTGATGCTTTCTTCAAAACCAATCTCTCCGATGTATATGCTGTTGGTGAGGTTGCTACTTTCCCTTTGAAATTATACGGTGAATTGAGAAGAGTGGAACATGTTGATCATTCTCGCAAATCAGCTGAACAGGCTGTGAAGGTTAGTAGCTTTCCCATATTTGTCAGCTCATGCACAAAATACATATTTATCAATGCCCTTGCATGCCGTCTCTATCCTAACATCCAGTTTTGAAAGTTGTTCCTATACATTAAAATAGACCCACATCACTTAGGAATAGAAGCTAAGGATAGTTTATATACACTCTCCTTCCTTGACCCTCCAAGGTGCCTTCATTAGGCAAAATCGTAAGGCTCAGACCAACACCAAAGCGGACAATACCTCGGATGCGGTTACCCTAATGATTAGCGGATTTGACGTTGGAACATTAACACCCTCCTCCTCCTCCCTTGACCCTCCGAGGCACCTTTTAAGGGTTCAGACCAACGCCTTCAACGTTTCTTTTCTGGTTCACCCTCCTCCTCCTCCCTCTACATTAAAATAGTCCCACATAGCTTAGGAATAGAAGCTAAGGATAGTTTATATACACCTTCCTTCCTTGACCCTCCGAGGTGCCTTCATTGGGCAAAACCGTGAGGCTCAGACCAACGCCAAAGCGGACAATACCTCGGATGCGGTTTCCCTAATGATCAGCGGATTTGAGGTTGGAACATTAACACCCTCCTCCTCCTCCCTTGACCCTCCGAGGCACCTTTTAAGGGTTCAGACCAACGCCTTAAAAGTTTCTTTTCTGGTCCTCCAAAAAGGAAATCTCTTGTAAAGAGCCATGCTTGTAGTGCTGTTTCTCATTCAATGATAACTTGTTTTATGCAAGCCATCAAGGCAGCTGAGGATGGAAAAACAGTTGAGGAGTATGACTACCTTCCATACTTCTATTCCTATTCATTTGATCTGTCTTGGCAATTCTATGGCGACAACGTCGGCGACACAGTGCTATTTGGAGACAACAATCCAGCATCATCAAACCCTAAGTTTAGGACATACTGGATTAAAGATGGGAAAGTTGTTGGGGCCTTTCTGGAAGGTGGAACTCCTGAAGAGAACAAGGATATTGCTAAAGTTGCTAGGGTTCAGCCTCCGGTTGCGGATGTAGATGAACTTTCTAAGGAAGGCCTTTCCTTTGCTAGTAAAATATAATGGTGTAGTTGGGAAGGATAAAAATGCTTGGAGGTTTGCACAGAATGTATCTGACTTGGCTTTATTTTACTCTGGATTATGCATTATGGGAACCTTATTTCGTGTTTTTCGTTTGATATGTAAGGGATATGTTTTTCTAAAATATAGTATTAAATTTTGAAAATTATTTCAACTGCTTTTAAAAAAACAAAAATAATTTAGAAATATTTTCTCTTTTTTTTTTCTATTTTCTTTAAGTTCTTTGTTCAAGTGTTAAAGAACAAATTTCTAAAAAACAAAAATATGTTCAAGAAATAAACACTTTTAAATACTATATTCAGAACATAAAAAATTTTGAAACACAAAAACTATTTTTAAAAACAGTAAACAAACAAAGCTAATTTAGAAATAATTTGTTTCTAAACTATTTTTAAAAACACTAAACAAACAAAACAACTTTAGAAACAGCAAACAATAAAAAAAGTTATTAAATTATTTGTTTCTTTTCCAGCCTCATTTTAAAAACAGAAAATAGTAAACAAAAAATTAGAATAAATATTTCTAAACTTTTTTTAAAGCAAGTCAACAAAAAATATTTTTAAAAAATAGTAAACAAACGCAACTATTTTAAAAGTATTTGCTTCTTTTCCAGCCTCATTTTCTGTCATTTTAATTTAGAAATAACATATCATGAAATGAAAAGTAACAAAAATATTTCAAGCTAAACGAATGAATTTGTTTTTTCTTTGTCAAGTGTCATTTTATATTAATTTTTATATAATTAAACGACGGTCACATACTACTTACTCAATTAAAATTATAGTAGTATAATATAGTAACTCTTCAATTATTATTCTTTAGTTGGTCAGAAAAATTATTATTCTTTAATTACTAGTAACTTTCTTAGAATATTCAGCAATCTTTTTTTTATTAGAATAGTAGTAGTAGTAAATAATAAATAAATAGACATTAGTATTTGTTTTCTCAAAATTCTAGAACGACATGGAATCAATAGTTGACTATATTGTATCAAGTGAAAGGAAAAGTAGATGGAAGAATGGATCTTAACAACAGTTTTCTTATACAAAGTTACAAATTGAACTGATGATTGCAGGGATAGAATTAATTCTTAGTACAGAAATAGTGAAGGTAGACCTTGCTGCAAAATCTCTGATCAGTGCTGGAGGAGAAACATTCAGCTATCAGATTCTGATTATTGCAACTGGCTCAACAGTAAGGATGCTTGTGGATAGTAGACATGTTGCATTCATTGTCCCAATTTGCCTCATACTAATAATATTATTTTGCAGGTTATAAGGCTGACAGATTTCGGTGTAGAAGGAGCTGATGCGAAAAACATCTTTTATTTGAGGGAGGCTGATGATGCTGACAAACTGTATGCGGCAATCAAGGCAAAGATGAATGGGAAAGCTGTGGTTGTTGGGGAGGATACATTGGTCTGGAGCTTAGTGCAGTGTTGAAACTCAACAATATTGAGGTTACCATGGTCTACCCGGAGCCTTGGTGTAGTAAGTGGATGTTTCTTTCTACACCTCCCAATCTCATGTGTTGCCTGCATGTGTGTATTCTAATTTAAAAAAAAATTATAAACTAACATTGTAAACTGATGTTGCATGCCACGCCTTTTTACGGCTGGTATAGCTGAATTCTATAGGGGGTATTATGCAAATAAGGGTATCAATATCATTAAAGGAACTGTTGTTGTTGGATTCAATGGTAATTCTGATGGAGAGAGGTATGGTTTCATTTCATGTGATCTTGGAACCCTGTCATGGAATGGCATTTTAAAGTTCCTAATCAAACTCACCGTAACTTTCATCCATCATTCAAGTAAAAGAAGTCAAACAAAAGGATGGCAGGGTCCTGGAAGCTGATATTGTTGTTGTTGCAGTTGGAGGAAGGCCTCGAACAGCCTTATTCAAAGGGCAGGTTGAAGAAGAGAAAGGTGGAATCAAGTCAGTGATACCATATCCTGAGGCTTGTTGATAGGCTGGACAATGTTATTATCCTAAGTAGTAAATAGTGATTCTTGTTATCAATATCAATGATGCCATTTGCTTCGGTTGCAGACTGATGCTTTCTTCAAAACCAATCTCTCCAATGTATATGCTGTTCGTGATGTTGCTACTTTCCCTTTGAAATTATATGGTGAATTGAGAAGAGTGGAACATGTTGATCATTCTCGCAAATCAGCTGAACAGGCTGTGAAGGTTAATAGCTTCCCCAAATTTGTCAGCTCATGCCCAAAATACATATTTATCAGTGCCCTTGCATGCCGTCTCTATCCTAACATCCAGTTTTGAAAGTTGTTCCTATACATTAAAATAGTCCCACATCGCTTAGGAATAGAAGCTAAGCATAGTTTATATACACCCTCCTTCCTTGACCATCCGAGGTGCCTTCATCGGGCAAAATCGTGAGGCTCAGACCAACGCCAAAGCGGACAATACCTCGGATGCGGTTACCCTAATGATTAGCGGATTTGAGGTTGGAACATTAACACCCTCCTCCTCCTCCCTTGACCCTTCGAGGCGCCTTTTAAGGGTTCAGACCAACGCCTTAAATGTTTCTTTTCTGGTTCACCCTCCTCCTCCTTCCTTCCTCTACATTAAAATAGTCCCACATCGCTTAGGAATAGAAGCTAAGGATAGTTTATATACACCTTCCTTCCTTGACCCTCCAAGGTGCCTTCATCGGGCAAAACCCTGAGGCTCAGACCAACGTCAAAGCGGATAATACCTCAAATACAGTTACCCTAATGATTACCGAATTTGAGGTTGGAACATTAACGCCCTCCTCCTCCTCCCTTGACCCTCCGAGGCGCCTTTTAAGGGTTCAGACCAACGCCTTAAACATTTCTTTTCTGGTTCACCCTCCTCCTCCTCCCTCGACATTAAAATAGTCTCACATCGCTTAGGAATAGAAGCTAAGGATAGTTTATATACACCCACCTTCCTTGACCTTCCAAGGTGCCTTCGTCGGGCAAAACCGTGAGGCTCAGACCACCGCCAAAGCGGACAATACCTCGGATGCGGTTACCCTAATGATTAGCGGATTTGAGGTTGGAACATTAACACCCTCCTCCTCCTCCCTTGACCCTCCGAGGCACCTTTTAAGGTTCAGACCAATTCCTTAAACGTTTCCTTTCTGGTTCACCCTCCTCCTCCTCCCTCTACATTAAAATAGTCCCACATCGCTTAGGAATAGAAGCTAAGGATTGTTTATATACACCTTCCTTCCTTGACCCTCCGAGGTGCCTTCATCGGGCAAGACCGTGAGGCTCAGACCAACACCAAAGTGGACAATACCTTGAATGCGGTTACGCTAATGATTAGCAGATTTGAGGTTGGAACATTAACACCTTCCTCCTCCTCCCTTGACCCTCCGAGGCGCCTTTTAAGGGTTCAGACCAACGCCTTAAACGTTTCTTTTCTGGTTCACCCTCCTCCTCCTCCCTCAACATTAAAATAGTCCCACATCACTTAGGAATAGAAGCTAAGGATAGTTTATATACACCTTCCTTCCTTGACCCTTCGAGGTGCCTTCATCGGGTAAAACCATGAGGCTCAGACCAATGCTAAAGTGGACAATACCTAGAATACAATTACCCTAATGATTAGCGGTTTTGAGGTTGGAACATTTCCACCCTCCTCCTCCTCCCTTGACCCTCCGAGGAGCCTTTTAAGGGTTTAGACCAACGACTTAAATGTTTCTTTTCTGGTTCCCCCTCCTCCTCCTCCCTTTACATTAAAATAGTCCCACATTGCTTAGGAATAGATGCTAAGGATAGTTTATATACACCTTCCTTCCTTGACCCTTCGAGGTGCCTTCATCGGGCAAAACCGTGAGGCTCAGACCAATGCTAAAGCGGACAATACCTAGAATACGGTTACCCTAATGATTAGGGGATTTGAGGTTGGAAAATTAACTCCCTATTCCCCCTCCCTTGACCCTCCGAGGCGCCTTTTAAGGGTACAGACCAATGCCTTAAACGTTTCTTTTCTGGTTCACCCTCCTCCTCCTCCCTCCACATTAAAATAGTCCCACATCGCTTAGGAATAGAAGCTAAGGATAGTTTATATACACCCACCTTCCTTGACCCTCCGAGGTGCCTTCATCGGGCAAAACCGTGAGGCTCAGACCAACGCCAAAGTGGACAATACCTCGGATGCGGTTACCCTAATCATTAGCGGATTTGTGGTTGGAACATTAACACCCTCCTCCTCCTCCCTTGATCCTCCGAGGTGCCTTTTAAGGGTTCAGACGAATGCCTTAAACGTTTCTTTTCTGGTCCTCCAAAAAAGAAATCTCTTGTAAAGAGCCATGCTTGCATTGCTGTTTCTCATTCAATGATAACTTGTTTTATGTAGGCCATCAAGGCAGCTGAGGATGGAAAAACAGTTGAGGAGTATGACTACCTTCCATACTTCTATTCCTGTTCATTTGATCTGTCTTGGCAATTCTATGGCGACAACATCGGCGACACAGTGCTATTTGGAGACAACAATCCAACGTCATCAAAGCCTAAGTTTGGGACAAACTGGATTAAAGATGGGAAAGTTGTTGGGGCCTTTCTGGAAGGTGGAACTCCTGAAGAGAACAAGGATATTGCTAAAGTTGCCAGGGTTCAGCCTCCGGTTGCAGATGTAGATGAACTTTCTAAGGAAGGCCTTTCCTTTGCTAGTAAAATATAATGGTGTTGTTGGGAAGGATAAAAATGCTTGGTGGTTTGCACAGAATGTATCTGACATGGCTTTATTTTACTCTAGATTATGCATTATGGGAACCTTATTTTGTGTTTTTCGTTTGATGTGTAAGGGATATGTTTTTTTGTAACTTCTCTGGCCATTTTTAGGGTTTCTAGACTTGATATGCGCAGCTATTTGCACTGCAAGCAAAAAAACAAAACAAACGTAGAAATAAGATTTACATGGGTTTGCAAATTGTTTATAATTCTGGAGAATCTTTTAATGAATTGCTGGAGAATCTTTTTATGTTTAGCGCAAAGATTTCAGTTATTCCCATGAACGATTTCCGCTCAGTTGTCTCACTTTCATTCTCATGGGAGGTGGATTTTTCAAATTCCCATGCAATAAGAATATTTAATTAGAATGATCAAAATGCTCCCCTTTCTATCGCCGTATCATCACCAATCACCGTTGTTGGCAAACACTAGCCAGCTTTTACTTTGGTAGTTGTCTAGGTGCGCGGTTTGAAACTGCAAGCGTCCTTTGACTTCTGCTTAAGCAATTGTTCCTTTTTTCTTGTTTACCTGCCACCTCATACCTATTTTTTCAAGAAATCAGATCCTCTCAATAGGAAAACAGGACATTCTTGTCTGTTATAGTTAGGGTTTCCCAACTGCTTCTCTTTTCAATCTCCCATTGAAATTTCCTTGCCAATGACAATTGCGAGAGTTTTTAACACCGTGTCTTTCCCTGTTCACCTTCTTTTCCCTAAATTACAACCCCATGTTCAACCATAACACATTCACCTTTCCCCAATTTCTTAATTAACAAGACAAATGCTATCTAAGAAATCGAAAGTAATTTTTAATGCAATATTATTAACATACCTCCACCGTAATCTTTAATTCATTCCCAACGTGATTTTTAATAAAAACCTATTGGAGCGACCATCTATACTTGTACTTTTTACTAGGATAAAAAATGGATACAGGAGGCCTGAGAAATCTTTTCCTAGAATAAGTTTCTTAATTAGAAATTAGCTGGTTTATAGGAATAAAGTTCTAATTTGTAAATTAGAGATTAACATTTATGTGTTGTTCTCGGACTACTCACACTAAACCATGAACGCACACCAAGGTGGGTATTCTCCTCCATACATGTACCTAAAGTGATATCACCAGAATTTGAACCCTGGACCACTTGGTTAAAAGACACAAGTTGCTACCATTTGTGCCAACCAATGTTGGTTTCTAAGATTCTCTTGTTGGTATTAGTGTAGATGAGATTTGGGATAGGGTTTGAATAATTGACTAAAAACCAGTCAGGTCTTCAATTTGAAAAAACATTGATGAACATTGGAGTTAAAAATTGATCATACCAATTAAAACGTAGTCAAATCTAAATAAGAACCCTTGTTTGAAACTTAGTTTTGGCCCTTTTTCTAATATTAATTATGATTTTTTAAAATAAATAACGATTCATATATATGTCATTTACATATATTTCACTATTATGTACCCAAAAACAATACTTCTTCCGGACTGAAATATAAGCAAAAAAAATTGCATGTGTGTTGGATTAAAATATAAGCAAATTTTAACTAACTCTCTCCTATTTAATGATAACATCTCCAAAATACCCTTCATTTAATTAGAGTTTTATTTCCAACAACCCTCTCTTTTTTTATCCTATGCAATTAAATGTAGGTGTACTTTAAGAAATGAGTTAATTGTTTTTATTGAGGCTATCAAAATTAAATTATGCTAACTAATTTTCTTAAAGGTGTGATTCGGTTTTTTTTTTTGCTTATATTTCAGTCTGGTGGGAGTACTTCACTATTATTCAATTTCTGAATTTTTAACTTATAGAACATGTAATATATTATTTTTGCTAACTAAAATTTATAACATAGATTTATTAGTTATTATTGGAAAAAGTATATAATATTTAAAATAAGTATTTATGTATTATTGGTTACATTTCAATTCAATCGTGATTTAATCAATAAATGATGAATTAGTATCTTTATCAATCAATAATTGGTCAATTTTAGAAAAATTACTTTGAAAGAATTACATATGTATAACTTACATAAAATTTAACGGGTGAAAAGATTACATTGTCGTGTTGTCTGCCCACATTTTTTATTTTTTGAATAAAACGTTAAATTTGACATTTTGTTAACATTTTTTTATTATATTTACGTAGATGCTTATAAACTTCATCTTAAAGGATCATGATGACAGTTCTACACCCCTTTTATACATACCAAAGTGGTTCCCTCCTCCCGTGGATTGTTATAAGTTAAATGCTGATGGGAGTTTTAATCATCAATCGTCCTTTATTGGATCACGTGGACTTATTCGTAACCATGATGCTGAGTGGGTTACTGGTTTTTCAGCTTATGATGGATTTGGAGATGCTTTAAAGGCTGAGATCATGGCTGTCTTGCATGGCTTGCAGATGGCATGGGATACAGGGTTCAAACTTATTTGTTGTGAAATGGATAATTTGGACGTGATTAACATCATTAACTCAGGAGCATGTCCTCCTCGACATCAATATGCTGCACTAATGACTCAAGTATTTGGCTTTGTTAATCGTAGTTGGAACATTAGGTTCACTCATGTTAAACAGGAAGCAAACTCTGCTGGTAATTTCCTTGCTGCTGTTGGGATTAGTCAAACCCAACCTCTTCTTATTTGGTGTAATCCTTCTCATGCCCTTAACACTATTCTACTCAAGGATGGGTTAAGGTAGCTGTTTCTGTTATTTTTTCCCCAGAATAAAAAAAAATTAACCTGCTCTTCAAAGCATACTGAAGATTGATCCATAGAAATATAATTACTTGAAACTTAAAAATAATGCGAAGCAATGCCTAGAATCTAACAATGAGCTGCAATAATCCAAACTCCGATCAAAGGTACTGCTGTGACTAATAATTGGCTAGTTCCAAAATTTAGACCAAAAGCTGTATGTAACTCCTGCTCGACGTTTGTGAAGATTCTTATAATACCTTTCATATCTCCATGGTTTACATTTCAATTATGGTACTTAGCTTATAATGCATAAGAAATGGCAACTGTATGTGACTGAGAATCCTTCATTTACAGAACTCATTTAAATTAAAGTGGGGAAAGACCATTCTGCGTCTTCATAAGTACACTACATTGCACGGGATTTAGAAACGGTATACTTTACCAAAAAGGAAAAACTGTTTTAATTATAGAATTTATGGAGACCCTATTTGTAATTATAAAAACTTCTACTTAAACCTTCACTACTTGTTACACACCAATCTTGACCATTGAATTAGTAAATCTATGGTCAATTAGTTTTCCCATTGTTGGGGGATTTATTCACTTCTCCATGCTAGACGTTCCCTTTTCTAAGTGCTCAGGGATGCTTCTTAATTTAGCCTGGAATTTTTTTCCCTGAAAATGGTCATTCAACCCTTTCTGACTTGTGGCAGCAACTTGACATAAGGTGCAACTCCAGTCCTGCTTGGGTTTCTTCTGCAGATTGCATGGAGATTGCTCATTGTCATTAGCTGCTGGAGGTGTCACTGCTTTGCACTTTGCTTCGTAATCATCAACATCTGGCTTAGCCTGCAATGGGATAAAGAAAATAATATATGCTCAGCAATCAATTAAGAGCTTCAACATCCTATATATTGAATACATCTTCTGTTTCAGATGCATGAAAAAGATATACATATTGTGATCTCACAACATGGTTCCATTGGCAGTAAAGTTATAATAATGCAAGTGTACCATGAAGAAAATGTATTGTTGGATTTTGGTTAGCCAAACAAATAGGGTGAAGAATAATATATGTTACTTTCTTTTTTTATTGTTATAAATATTTATTGAAAAGTTTATCCAAACATATACGGTTGTTTCTGTTTTCACTTTTGCTTTTTTCATTATGCAAACAAGGAAACATGCAAACTAGGAAATAATAAAATATATTTTCAAAATAAATTTACCATATAAGTTTTTCTATTTCACATCCCAAAATTGTTTTCAAATTAATACCTATCAAACAGATTTTTTTTTTCCATATTTTATCATGAAAAATCGTTTTTCAAAATTATTTTACAAAATAGTATTAAAAATAAAGAGATTATAACACAATCAAGCTAGTTCTTACACTTCACTTCCTTGAGATGTGTTCAAATTACACTACTCTCCTCACTCCTAATTCCTTAGAGATTATTATGTGTCACATTTTAGTCATTTGGTCTATTGTAATAGGAACAACTTTTCTCTCTTTGCAACTTCCAACAACACTTGCATATTTGAACTCAATATCGACTTTGGACTTGGATTGCTTGAAGCACTCACGAGTTTTATTGTATTTTAAGAATTTTGTAAAAGTTAAAAATTAATGGTTTAAACAAAGGGATGAAGCTTAAAATTAAAACGAAAAGAGAAAACCTTTTTCACAATTGAAGTGCCACTAAAGAAGAAGCAGAGGGGAAAAAATAAATAAAATTGTAGGCAATGATAAAAATAGAAAAGAAAGGTAAATTTAAACATAACACTATACACTAACCAGTATGACCACTTGATCCTTGGTGGATTGTGACCCACCAAATATGTTAATGATACCTCGATTCGTTGTTGGGTTAAAAGACATGGAAACACTTTCTGGAACCAATACCCCTTAGTATTTGCATTGGGATTCCCAATGCTCTCTCCGACACCATTTCCCTTCTGACTTCATCCTCCAACTCTCGCCGTCGTGCTAATGCCATCTCGCCAGCGATAATCTCTCTCCTAATTTCTTGCTTCTCCATCTCCCGCCTATCTGCTCTTGCTCCAATTCTTGCCGGAACACTTCATCAACATTGACTGGCATCAGCGCTGGCAATAGTACTGTGGGCGCTAGACCATTGCCGGGAAAACCACCTGGTGCAAACTCACATCCTAGAAATGAACTAATGTGAGAAAAGTTATTTTTTAAACAGCAAAACAAATGGGCCTTTCTCTTGAAAAGATCGAACATGAAGAAAAATGTGTGTACAATACCTTGTAATGACCGTCCAAAGATGTCTGAATCCATGTAGGCGACGGTGGAAAGAGGGCGCGACATTGCTAAAGGCACCCTTGGGTTTTGGCTAGCATGATAGTTGAACTCCATGGAAAAAGTTGGAACATGAGTGAAACAAAGGGAAAGCGCATAGCGAGATAAATAATGCCTAACTGCATATGAAATCAGAGACTGTGTTTGTGAGTGAGTTTGTAAGTGTGATTAAATAGGAATGACAGGTGGGTGTTTGCACGCACATCAAAGGCAAATTCAGTTGACAAGGTGTGGTCAACCATCTATCAAATGGAATGTCTCTTAGTTTTTCAGCAAAGTTCATCAAATTAATATAGTTTGACTTTAGAAAATAAAAAACATTAAAAGTGAAAAAGTAAGTTTGACTTAAAAAAAAACATAAATATGAACAAATATTTAATACGTTAAAGATTCGAAATATTTATTGTCTTAAGTTTTTAAAATCAATTACACATTTTTGACATTATTAATAAATTAAGAAAGTGAATAACTCATTACTACAAATAATTGTCATGAAATTAATATAACTAGTATATTAGCTCATAGGTTGCATGGAATAAATATTTTTTTATACAATTAAAATTTCTAATAAATAAATATTTTGAACATATAAATTACATTATAATTAAAAGTTATAATTTACATAAAACTATTTTGAATACATAATTATATTTTATATGTATAATAAATAGTTTAAATAGTGATAGTGTTACTTTATACTATTGATGTCTTTTAAAAAAAAATCTATTAAAAATTAATTTTTATATGGAGTTAAAAGAGATAAACATGAAAAAATGATACTTTGAAATGATTTTGTGCGAACCCAAATAATATTTCACTTGGTCTCTAAGGATTAATTAAAGAATTAATAATAAAATATTTTATTAGAAAGACATAAATTAATTAACAATTTTATTATTTTCCATTTTTTTGTTTTACTTTATCAACTTATTAGCAATTTCTTTATTATTTCTAATCAATTAAAGTTATTTTATTTTTATTAGTGAATATAAATTTGGACAAATATATGACAGTAAAAAAGTAAGTTAAAATCTTGAGTATTAAATGAGGGCAATAGTTTAACATATTTTCCTTATGTTTATATCAAGAATACCAATAATAGTTTATTATATTTGATAAACCTTTTTTTTATATATTAAAACAACAATTATTGAAATAATGATAATGATGTATTGGTTAATTATTAAATATAATATTTTTTATGAAAACATTTAAGTTTTATTCTTTGACTATTAATTTTAAAGATAATAGCAAGCAAAATCATAAGTAAAATTTAAATATTCATATAAAGTAAAGAGAAAAGTTAAATTAAAAAAGTGAGACCTTATTCATCGTTAGATTTAATTAAATTAGTCTTAAATATAACTTGCTCAATTTAACTTTGGATATATCTTTAATTTTTCACTTTACACATTTTTTACTTTAAATAAGTTAAATTTGAAAATAAATTTATCTTTTAAGAAATCTTGAAAATCTATTTTACTGCTAGTATTATATTATCTTCCAACTTGATAACAATTTTTTAATTTTTTTTCTAATTGAATATAAAGGTGACAAAAGTAATTTACTTTTTTTTTTCTCTCTTTTTAATGGTTATCCTTTTAATTTTTTACATCTAAGGCTGTATGCAATTTTTATTTTCCTTTTTCTTCAATGAATAAAATTCAAATGTCTCATTTAAATAGGTTAAGAACACTTATAGTAGTAAGTTACAATTGTTTAGCAAATGCCATTGAGACCAATTGTTGCAAACTACTAATATTTTTTGTGGTTTTTTTTTTTTTGTGTGTAGGTATGCTTTATGCTTTTAAGCGAATATCATTTTAGTCTCATTTTGGAATCTATGCAACTAATCCTCTCCTATCAATTGTATATTTTGAGGTTTGACCCCAGGGCTGGCCCAAGGGTAAAGCAACTAAAGCTTACGTTTTAGGCCCATCAATAAAATATTATTTTTTAAAGTAAAAAGGCGGCACATGTTGGTTAAAAGGCCTCACATATCACTCTTTTCTTTAAAGTAAAAAGTCTCTTAATTTTTTCTTTAGGCCTCACTTTTTGTTGGGCTGGCTGTGTTTGACCCTAGTGGTAACCGTTAATAAAGCTAAATACCTAAAACCTTCATGAGTTCAGGCATAAAATTGATGGCCTAGTTAATTTATTTTTTTATTTAAAATTTAAGGTATTTAGTTAATTTATTTTTTTATTTAAAATTTAAGGTATTTATTGATATAATTTCATGTAATTCTAGATTTCTAGATTTGAACATCGTATGATAATAAATTAACAATTCTCTAAAAATATAAAATAATTATCAAAAGTTATTTATATTTATTGGACATAAAACTTAAAAAAATCAATTGATCAAACACATTATAGAACAAAAAATGAACCATCAACAAGTTAAGAAATATTACATTAAAATAACATATTTCAAGTATACGAGTAAATATTTTTATTAGTACCGTAATATTTAAAATACTTTAAATATGACAACAATTAAGGTCACGTGTTTTTTTTGTAAAAGATTAAATACAAATTATTTAATAATTTTCAATTATTGAAATTCCTTATCATTATACAATTTAATATTAAAGATAGAATATATTAATTACAATAATAAGGACTTTACAATGACTCATTAAAAATTTAATTGTAGATGGAAAAAAAGCCTCCCATTTGACAAGCACATTAAATAATTGTTGAAAATGAAATATATTAACTACAACAGTGAAGACTTTTCAAAGACACATTAAAATATAAAATTTAGATTAGGAAAAAGTCTTCAAAAATTATTTATTTTATTTTATTTTAAACAATAAAAATATTATTTCTATTTTTTTTGGATATGATATTATTATTTAAAAACTTAAAACTCATAAATACAATAAATAAATGTACATATTCAAACATTTTAAATTATAAAAGTATTATTTTATTTTGACTTTAATCATTTTCAAAATTAAAAATAAAATAGCAAAATAAAATATTCTTTTATTTTATTTTTTGTATATGATATCCTTATATTTTAAAAAATGATAAATATAATAAATAAATGTATAATAATCAAAAAAATGAATACATGAATTCAAATAAACAAATATTAAAGCTATTAAAATTCATTATCCTTTCTCAATACCTAATAATTCAAAAAAATGAAAAAAAAAGATATTATACATTTTGCATTAAAAACTCTCTATCTATTAAATGTCCATGTAATTTATACAATTTATAAAATAAATGAGAACTACAATAATTAAGAAGGAAATGTTTAAAGTGCCCTTAGTTTGGGGGAGATTTTTTTATTTTTACATTTAATGACATAAATATTATTTTTTGTAACTTTATTTATTTTCAAAATTAAAAAATCATAAAACAAAATTTTTTATTTTATTTTGAATATTATATTTTTATTTAAAAAAATTAAAATTTAGAATATCATAAATGAAAGCAGGAATTTAAACACTTGTACTTATAAAAAATATTATTTTATTATCAAAAATAAAAATAAAAATAGTGAAAACTGAATATTTTTTATTTATTTTAAAAAATATATATCTAATAAACAATTCATAATAACTAATAAATGAATGCAAGAATTCAAATCTTCAATAATGAAATCATTTAAATCTCTCTAAACAAATGAGTTGGTAAACACCGTACGTAAAACTAATCAAAGACAATAAAATGTGGGTAACATCTTCACATCTATGCACGTCCATCCATTCCAACGGAAAGTTCCACCTCCTAGCTATCTGCTTCCACGAACACGAAATTTGAGATCATCACAGTCGCAACCATATGTGACATAACACAAGGATAAACTTACCAAAAACAAGCATACTTAAAACAATTTAAAATCTCAACAAATGACAATTATATAAGCTCTATCATCATTAAATCATGACAATCTGAAAGTAAATAAAAATCATAACATTCATCTCACATAAACAGAGCATCTCATTTTCAATCATTATGAATCACAATGAAGTAATCATCATTAATTAGTAGGTATCAACTAAGATAGTCACTTGACTTTTCTTTAAACACATAAGTATTTAAGGAGTATTATATAACAATAAAGATAAAAAATAATAATTTCATATATTTTTAGGGATGAAAACCAAAGAAAAAAAAATTATAAAGACCAAATTTAAAACTTGTTCATTGTACAAGAACTAAAAACATATTTAAACCTTATTTTTAATTTTGTCTTCCTTTTTAAAAATGGTTTTAATTATAATTAAAGTATAAAAAAAATACATGTATTATTTTTGCTATAGTTATTTGAGGAACTTCATTTCAAGTTTTCTAATATAAATTTGAAGGATAGGTATGAATTTGTGAAAGAGAAAATAGGTTATGCATTGACAGTGTAAAACAGTTTTACACCGTCATTCAATCACAACTCATCATGTATGGTAAGTTTGTTGACTTTTATGATAATTATCTTAAAAGTCATATCAACAGTCATTTGTGATTGGATGACAATGTAAAACTGTTTTACAATGTTAGTGTATGACCATTGAACTCTTTGCGAAATGTTCTAATGCCTTTAGTCTAAGAGATAGGTTGACACGGCCTTTTCATCTAGGTGAGAACATTTATTGCAGAATTTTTAGGTACTGCATATATATTAGTTTTTTCTAACCTTGAAAAAAAAAACCTTGGTTTTTGTGGATAATTAATTATGTAACAGTCTCTTAATACTTGAAAAGAAAATTAAAAGTAAAGAAAATTAAAATTTTCTCGTAAGATATATTTATGAGCTTTAATTTTAATTTTTTATTTAATTTTCTAAAAATTAACATCTATAAATTAATTTTAACTTATGAAAAAAGTTTAATTTTTATATTTTTTATTTTCTTTTTCATATATAAATATTTATAAAAAAATTATTCAAATAAAATCTAACTTTATAATTTTTTTTAACGGCCAAGAAAAGAGAATTTATTAAAAGAAAAATGATTCTTGGACACTCAAATGCTAATCTACACCCAAAGAAAGAAAGAAATAATAGAGAAAAGTGATAGATGTAATAAGTATTTGATATGACAACAAGAGAGATATATAAATAAATGATATATGTCAATAGGATGTTTAAAATATTGGAGTGTTCAAATATCATTATCCTTATTAAAAATTAATAGACACGGGATGGAACACAAGTTGCAATTGTGACCAAACCAGTCCAAAATAAATCATACAAAAACCTGCTACTGTCCACAATAAAAGACATGTGAAGCATTTTTGAAGCTTCCCCTATCTTGCTACCCTCTGCAGCAAATATCCGTGGACTTCAATTTTTATGATAAACATAGAGAGCATTTTTTTTTTTTTTTTTTTGGAAGGCAAACAAGAATTTTAATTAAAAGAAGTCCTGGACATAAATCACAAGATGTGAGATATACCAGCACATAAGAACAACAACAGACAGCCCTGATACAATAACAAGCATAACTATGATCCCTCCCACCTATTAACCTTAACAAGTCATTACAGCCCCTGCATTTTTTCGTCCTCCCAAACCAGTACAATAATTATACAGATGCTTTCAAGCACAGCAAAGGCTGCATATGCCATTCATAAAAAGAGAAATTTGCCTTGATAACTTTGGCCTTGATCCAGCTCCAAGATCTGAACATTACCATGTCCACCACTTGTTGAATACAAGGTTGTTCCCCTTTGAAAATTATTTCATTCCTATGCAACCACAAAGACCAAATAGCTGCAAGCCATACAATCAACCAAATATTCTGAATATTTGACCCCAATTCACACTACCCAGATGCTGCCAAAAGTGGGCATTAATTTGTCCCAGCAGGTAGAGGCATAGCACTTTTGCCACATATTATAAGAGAAGCTACAGCTGAACAGGATATGGACAGAGTTTTCTGTATCAGTATCCCTAAGGATATTTCTCCTTCTAAGCCCATCTTTTGTCTAAAACAACACGCCATGGCCATGCAAACGTAATGAATGAACTTCGAAGGGGCTTTCAGTTTCCAGAGTACTTTAAACATGTCTGGGTGGTGCGGAGTAATCTGACTGTGCAAAGATTTGTACACACTTCTTCTGACAGTATATTTCTCCTCCGCATTTCCAGCCCAACCCCAACCATCCTCTGCATCCTTTTTAGGAGCAGCGGACTGAACAACTAACAAGAATACCTGTAGCAAATCTCATACAGGGTCGCCTCCAACTCTCCCCTTCCCAAGCACCCATCAACATAGAGAGCATTGTAACTTCCATTAATTGTTTCCATGTGAGAAGAGAATAAATTCCAATGCATCGCAACTCTTTGAATGCTAAACATTTTCACCTAATGGCATAGACCCTTTCAGGTTTTCTCTTCGTTGGAAGAGTCGTAATTCTCTCCATTTAAGAAAAAGATATTAGTAAGAGTGTGATAAATTTAAATATATTTTAAATTTCAATGATAAAACGTTAATTCTAAATTAATTAGTTCTTGAGAATGTGATCAAATTAAAAATAGAAAATGACAGAAGTGAAATAGTATTTTTAGTGTGATATAATTTATCGATAGGAAAAATAGAGAAAATATTTCCTATTATCTAAAAAACTTCAATAATAATAATAATAATAATAATAATATATTTTTAAAAGATAATATATGCTAATTTACTCCTTCCTTTTTGTTGTGCAAACGAGGGGGGTAAAACACCGGGGATATCTTCACCAATGAGCCACGAGCACACCACATAAGTGGGATCTTTCCACTTATATGTTGCTCAACTTGCCCATTTCTATTCAATGTGGAACTTTACTTTCACACTTGTACTCCAATACTTTTTATAGTAACCTTCATAGCACTGGTATTGTTCCTAATCCAATCTAATTTTATTATATAGATATATAGATTATCATAAATAGCGATGATTTTATAACTACTTTCATAAACCATCCATTGTTATATAACCTCCTTCATTTATTTTTTTTTTTTTTTAAAATATAAAAGAAATAGTGAGGCACAAAGTGCCTCTTTTTCCCTAGTAATAATTATGATGATGATGATGATAAAAGAAACATAATATCATAACTCTATAACATTAAAAATTCAAGATAAAACATTTTTTTATAGCTTCTTATAATTCAAAATACACACAAAAATTCAAATAAATTATATCACAATATATTCAAACCTTATCCCAAATCTCATTTGCACTAGTTCCTACAGCAAGTGAACCTTAGAAAAGTTAGAATAAATTACCAAACCCCACAAAATCTGCTGTAAAACATAGAAAATTGATGATAGAACACATAACATTACAAGAAAAATTAGAACAAGGATCTTAACCATTATCGCGTAAACTTCACTAATTATGCACTTGTTTCTTACAAAGACATCTTAACATTATATGTAGTCCCAATATATTATGACCAATTCTCCTTTCCACAATTCACTTATTGTTGTTCAGTGTCCAAGTAGCAAGTAAGTTAATATTTTCTGAGTTCTCCTTTCCACAATTCACTTTTCAGCTAGATTTAATATTTTCTGAGGGGTCATTCTAAGGTGGTGGGGAAGTTTTAAACTTCTCTACCAATGGGGACTTTGACTTTCCAGGCTATTTGAGGTTAGATCCAGTTATTGAAATTTACATATTTACCCCAGAAAAATATAAAATTACAAACAAAAACTGAAGATCCTGTTTCACGATTTACACATCCTAATAGATTTACTAATGGTTGTGAAAATTATTGATAAACAATGAACAAACTGAAGTTCCTATTTCACGATTTCTTCATGCCTCTTTGGCTTTCTTCATCTTTGTTCCACGATTTCTCCATCCAAAGGCAAATTCATATCTGTTTCATGATTTCTAGGGTAGCAATAACATGCCTCTCGCGGTATCACTGGATCTTTTTATCTCTGTTTGAAAGCACTTAGTGTTTTCTGTGGGAAGTGTTATAATTGTAAAATTTGAATTGCTTGAAATGCAGCAGAATCAAGCGTAGGTGTTCCTCTATTTTCTTTATTTTACTTTCCTCTTTGTTTCACTGGTCTACATATGATTAGTTTTGAATGAGTAGTCCAAGAACAACATTTAAATGTTAATTTCTAAATTACAAATTAGAACTTTGAATTTGGATTTAAAATGATTGCTAGCTTATTTCTAATTATAAATGAAACTTTTTCTAGGCAAACACTTCTCAAGCCTCCTCCTATATCCATTTTTTTATCCGAGTAAAAATTTTATGTAGATGCTTATAAACTTCATCTTAAAAAAGAGTTTAAATTAACCTGCCCTTCAAAGCATATTGAAGATTGATCCATAGAAATATAATTACTTGAAACTTAAAAAGAATGTGAAGCAATGTCTAGAATCTAACAATGAGCTGCAATAATCCAAACTCCGATCAAAGGTATTGCTGTAACTAATAATTGGCTAGTTCCAAAATTTAGACCAAAAGCTGTATGTAACTCCTGCTCGGCGTTTGTGAAGATTCTTATAATACTTTTCGTAACTCCATGGTTTACATTTCAATTATGGTACTTAGATTATAATGCATAAGAAATGGCAACTGTATGTGACTGAGAGTTCTTCATTTACAAACCTCATTTAAATTAAAGTGAGGAAAGACCATTCTAAGTCTTCATAAGCACACTACATTGCACGGGATTTAGAAACTGTATACTTTACCAAAAAGCAAAAACTGTTTTAATTATAGAATTTATGGAGACCCCATTTGTAATTATAAAAACTTCTACTTAAAACCTTCACTACTTGTTACAAATCACCAATCTTGCCCATTGAATTAGTAAGTCTATGGTCCATTAGTTTTCCCATTGTTGGGGAATTTATTCACTTCCCCATGCTAGACGTTCCCTTTTCTGAGTTCTCAGGGATGCTTCTTAATTTAGCCATGTGTTTTTTTCCCTGAAAATGGTCATTCAACCCTTTCTGACTTGTGGCAGCAACCTGACATATGGTGCAACTCCAGTCCTGTTTGGGTTTCTTCTGCATATTGCATGGAGATTGTTCATTGTCATTAGCTGCTGGAGGTGTCACTGCTTTGCGCTTTGCACCGTAATCATCAGTATCTGGCTTAGCCTGCAATGGGAGAAAGAAAATAATATATGCTCAGCAGCCAATTAAGAGCTTCAACATCCTATATACTGAATCCATCTTCTGTTTCATGTGCATGAAAAAGATATACATATTGTGATCGCAAAACATGGTTCCATTGGCAATAAAGTTTTAATAATGCAAGTATACCATGAAGAAAATGTATTGTTTGATTTTGGTTAGCCAAACAAATAGTGTAAAGAATAATTTATGTTACTTTCTTATTATTTTTTTTGTTATAAGTATTTATTGAAATGTTTATCCAAACATATATGGTTGTTTCTGTTTTCACTTTTGCTTTTTTCATTATGAAAACAAGGAAACAAGCAAACTAGGAAATAAGAAAATATATTCTCAAAATAAATTTACCATATAAGTTTTTCTATTTCACATCCCAAAATTGTTTTCAAATTAATACCTATCAAACAGATTTTTTTCCATATTTTATCATGAAAAATCATTTTTCAAATTTGTTTTACAAAATAGTATTAAAAATAAAGAGATTATAACACAATCAAGCTAGTCCTTACACTTCACTTCCTTGAGATGTGTTCAAATTACACTACTCTCCCCACTCCTAATTCCTTAGAGATTATTATGTGTCACATTTTAGTCATTTGGTCTATTGTAATAGGAACAACTTTTCTCTCTTTGCAACTTTCAACATCACTTATATATTTGAACTCATTATCGACTTTGGACTTAAAATTAAAACGAAAAGAGAAAACCTTTTCACAATCAAAGCGCCACTAAAGAAGAAGCAGGGGGAAAAATAAATAAAATTGAAGGCAATGATAAAAACAGAAAAGAAAGGTAAATTTAAACATAACATTATACACTAACCAGTATGACCACTTGATCCTTGATGGATCGGAAGCGATCTCTCATTCTCATATCAACTTGTGGCGGTAAATGGGATTGTGACCCACCAAATATGTTAATGTTTTTACCCCACTTCGTTGTTGGGTTAAAAGACATGGAAACACTTTCTGGGACCAATACCCCCCTAGTCTTTGCATTGGGATTCCCAATGCTCTCTCCGACGCCATTTCCCTTCTGACTTCATCCTCCAACTCTTGTCATTGTGCTAATGCCATATCACCAGCAATAATCTCTCTCCTAATTTCCTGCTTCTCCATCTCTCGCCGTATCTGCTCTTGCTCCAATTCTTGCCGGAACACTTCATCAACATTGACCGGCATCGGCGTTGGCAATAGTACTGTGGGCGCCAGACCATTGTTGGGAAAACCACCTGGTGCAAATCACCCTAGAAATGAACTAATGTGAGAAAAGTTGTTTTTTAAACAGCAAAACAGATGGGCCTATCTCTTGAAAATATCGAACATGAAGAAAAGTGTGTGTACAATACCTTGTAATGGCTGTCCTGAGATGTTTGAATCCATGTAGGCGACAGTGGAAAGAGGGTGAGACATTGCTGAAGGCATCCTTTGGTTTTGGCTATCATGATAGTTGAACTCCATGGAAAAAGTTGGAAGTGAGTGAAACAGAGGGAAAGCGCACAGTGAGATAAACAATGCCTAACTGCTTATGAAATCAGAGATAGTGTTTGTGAGTGAGTGAGTTTGTAAGCATGATTAAATAGGAATGATGGGTGGGTGTTTGCACGTGCATCAAAGGCAAATTCAGTTGACAAGGTGTGATCAACAATCTATCAATTGGAATTTCTCTTAGTTTTTCCAGCAAAGTTCATCAAATTAATATAGTTTGACTTTAGAAAATCAAAAAAATTAAATGTGGAAAAGTAAGTTTGACTTAAAAAAAACCATAAATATGAACAAATATTTGATACGTTAAGGATTTGAAATATTTATTGTCTTAAGTTTTAAAAATCAATTACACATTTTTGACATTATTAATAAATTAACAAAGTGAATAACTCATTACTACAAATAATTGTTATGAAATTAATATAACTAGTATTTTAGCTCATAAGTTGCATGGAACAAATATTTATTTTATACAATCTAATAAACAAATATTTTGAACATATAAGTTACATTACAATTAAAAGTTATAATTTATATAAAACTATTTTGAATACATAATTATATTTTATATGTATAATAAATAGTTTAAATAGTGATAGTATTACTTTATACTATTGATGTCTTTTTAAAAAAAAAACTATTAAAGTTAATTTTTATATGGAGTTAAAAGAGATAAACATTAAAAAATGATACTTTGAAATGATTTTGTGCGAACCCAAATAATATTTCACTTGGTCTCTGAAGATTAATTAAAGAATTAATAATAAAATATTTTATTAGAAAGACATAAATTAATTAAAAAAATTATTTTCCATTTTTTTTACTTTTTACTCTATCAACTTATTAGCAATTTCTTTATTATTTATAATCAATTAAAGTTATTTTATTTTTATTAGTGAATATAAATTTGGAAAAATATATGATAGTAAAAAAAGTAATTTAAAATCTTTAGTATTAAATGAGGGCAATAGTTTAACATATTTTCCTTATGTTTCATATCAACAATACCATTAATAGTTTATTATATTTGATAAATCCCTTTTTGTTAAAAAACAATTATTGAAATAATGATAATGATGTATTGGTTAAATATTAAATATAATATTTTTAATGAAAACATTTAAGTTTTATTCTTTGACAATTAATTTTAAAGATAATAGTAAGCAAAATCATAAGTAAAATTTAAATATTTATATAAAGTGAGACTTTATTCATCGTTAGATTTAATTAAATTAGTCTTAAATATAACTTGCTCAAATTAACTTTGGATATATCTTTAATTTTTCACTTTACACATTTTTTACTTTAAATAAGTTAAATTTGAAAATAAATTTATCTTTTAAGAATTCTTGAAAATCTATTTTACTGCTAGTATTATATTATCTTCCAACTTGATAACAATGTTTTTACTTTTTTTTTTCTAATTCAATATAAAGGTGACAAAAGTAATTTACTTTTTTTTCTCTTTTTAATGGTTATCCTTTTAATTTTTTACATCTAAGGCTGTACGCAATTTTTATTTTCCGCTTTTTTTTCCAATGACTAAAATTCAAATGTCTCATTTAAGTAGGTTAAGAACACTTATAGTAGTAAGTTACAATTGTTTAGCAAATGCCATTGAGACCAATTGTTGCAAAACTACTAATATTTTTTGTATTTTTTTTTTGTGTAGGTATGCTTTTTGCTTTTAAGCGAATATCATTTTAGCCTCATTTTGGAATCTATGCAACTAATCCTCACCTATCAATTGTATATTTTGTGGTTTCACCCTAGTGATAACCATTAAGAAAGCTAAATACCTCAAACCTTGAGTTCAGGCATAAAATTGATGGCCTAATTAATTTAATTTTTATTTAAAATTTAAGGTATTTATTGATATGAATTGAATGTAATTCTAGATTTGTACATCGTACGATAATAAATTAACAATCCTCTAAAAATATAAAATAATTATTAAAATTTATTTATATTTATTGGAGATAAAACTTAAAAAAATCAATTGATCAAACACATTATAGAACAAAAAATGAACCATCAATAAGTTAAGAAATATTACATTACAATAACATATTTCAAGTATAAGTGTAAATATTTTTATTAGTACTGTAATTTTAAAATACTTTAAATATGACAACAATTAAGGTCACAAGATTTTTGTAAAAGATTAAATACAAATTTCTGAATAATTTTCAATTATTGAAATTCCTTATCATTATACAATTTAATATTATAGAATACATTAATTACAATAATAAAGACTTTACAATGACTCATTAAAAATTTAATTGTAGATTGAAAAAAAGTCTCCCATTTTATAAGCACATTAAATAATTGTTGAAAATGAAATATATTAATTACAACAGTGAAGACTTTTCAATGACCCATTAAAATATAAAATTTAAATTAGAAAAAAGCCTTCAAACATTATATATTTTATTTTATTTTAAACAATAAAAATTTATTATTATTATTATTATTATTATTATTATTATTATTATTATTATTATTATTATTATTATTGTTGTTGTTGTTGTTGTTGTTGTTATTATTGTTATTATTATTATTGTTGTTATTATTATTGTTGTTATTATTGTTCTTATTATTGTTATTATTATTATTGTTGTTATTATTGTTGTTATTTATTGTTGTTATTCTTATTATTATTGTTATTATTATTGTTATTATTATTGTTGTTATTATTGTTGTTGTTGTTGTTGTTGTTATTATTATTATTATTATTATTATTATTTGACCATGATTCGACTACTAATTATTGTTGTTATTATTATTATTATTCTTATTATTATTATTCTTATTATTGTTATTGTTATTGTTATTATTATTATTATTATTATTATTATTATTATTATTACTATTATTATTATTATTATTATTATTATTATTATTTGACTATGATTCGACTACGATTGAACCATTTATTCTTTCATCAATGTCTTTTTTTTTTTGATGGACCTTAATCAATGTCTTGAACCATTCAATTATGGTCCACTTTTAAAATCATTGCCATTTATGATAATCTATATATCTATATAATAAAATTAGATTGGATTAGGAACAATACCAATGCATAGAATGATAATAATACCAGTGTTATGAAGGTTACTGTTGAGTCATAAGACAAATAAGGACCCACAATAATTTTGATTTAATGCAAAACAAATATTAAGTAAAAAGACTGCGTCTTATAAATGCTAACAGACAAAACGTTGTATCTGCGTCTGTAGAATACAGATGATACGCAGACAGACGCTTAAGTTTGAAGAAGCATTTAAAGACATAGTAAATGCACTATCGTCTTAAAGTCTATTTTGCAGAGATTTTCTTTTAAGACATCTCCTAGGATCTGTCGAAGTGCATAAAGGGAACAGAGAAAAGAGTCAAAGTCTCAGAAGTTTCCCTCACCTCAAAAGACGCGCTACAACTAGCTATGAGTACTTGTCTGAACAAGCGATGTGACCATTGCAGCAGAAGGATTTGGAGTACATCTCAAGAAAGATAAGCAGAATACTTTATCAGCTCAAAATGACTAGTTGGTGACAAGCATTTAATGCGAGCATTAAATGCTCTTAACCACCTTCCTTCAGACGATGGTCAGATGCAAGAAAAAAGATCGTTTAGAGACAACGATTACTTCCTCAGCAAGTGTATATATAAGAAGTTTTGAAGTGCTAAATATACATGAACTGAATTCAAATTCAAGCATTCTTTCAAACCTTCATTCTTTATCTTGTAAAAAGCTCCTTTTGTAAAATGCTCTCAAACAACTTTGTGTATCCTGAGAGAAAAAGACTTAGCTCTTAATTTTGTATATCCGTCTGTAAGACAATAGCTCTAAAGTCTGTGCGCCCTTTGTAAAAATAAATTCAGTGATTTGTTTTAGAGCCATAAGTGGCTTGGTAGTAAAGAATACTTGGATTTTTAGCTTGGAGAGGCTAAGTGTGAAATACTACTTGGGTGAGCCAGAAGTGGCAGTGAAAAATACTTGTAACTTGTGATAAGTTGTTGGAACTTGGTGATTTGCCAAGAACTGGACGTAGTCTCGGGGTGAGACGAACCAGTATAAACTCCTATGTTGTCTTTCTTTGTCTTACATCTCTTATAACTGCTTCGAACTGACTTTGGGTTGTGATTAAAACCTGTTTCGTTTAAAAGGGTTTCATCTGTTGAGTTATTATCTGTTGAAACATTTTTCTTAAAACTTCTATATCTGATCAGACGCTACACTCTGTTTATAAAAGTTTGCGAAAATTTTTATAAATCACAATTCAACCCCCTTTCTTGTGATTTTTACCTTTACAGTTTGGTATCAGAGCTCAGCCTCTAAGGGTTGAGCACCTGACCATGTCTAGAGGAAAAGTTCTAGATGGCCAGTCACGATAATCAATTCATTCCTGAGGGAGCCTCTCTAACAAGGCATCCAGCCTTTCTTGGAGATGATTATCCTTACTGGAAAGATTGTATGGAGATGTACACCAAGTCCAATCAGTATCAACTATGGAACATCATCATAAATGGAGATATTCCCATTACAAGGCCCGAGGATCAATGGACTCAAGATGACTACAACATCCTCCAACTCAACAACAAGGCCAGATATACTCTGACCTGTGCTTTAACCAAAAATGAGTACAAGAAGGTGCGTAGACTGAAATCGGCCAAGGAGATTTGGGATTCTCTCTGCACCAACTATGAAGGAACAGAAGACGTTCAACTAAGAAAAGCTGCCACTCTGACCAGACACTATGAAAGTTTCTCCATGAAAGAAGGAGAAAGTGTCGATGACATGTTTGGGAGACTTCAGGTCCTTCTCTCAGACCTGGAATCCCTTGGGCACACGTACACTAAAGCTCAGGTCAACCTGAAGATTCTTGACAGCATGCCCAAAGTGTGGGAACCCAAGACCACAGTTATCCAAGAAGCAAGGAACATGAGAACCTTGTCTTGGGATGAGCTGTTAGGAGTGCTACAAGTGCATGAAGTACATCTGCACATAGAGATCAACTACCTACAAACAACACTAACAATTCTACTTCTCTCAAAGTTGGTGAAACCAGCACCATCAAAGAAGAAAAGAAAAGAGCCCCCAAGGCCCTGAAGGTTCAAACAGAAGAATCAGACGAAAGCTATGCCGAATCTAAAGACGATGAAGTTGCTCTCATGGCAAGAAAATTCAAGCAGATGCTGAAAAAGAAAAATAAGTTCAGACAATCCTCCAGAAAGAAAGATTCCAGATTCAAGAAGAAAGATAAGGAGGAGAGTTAAGAGATCATCTGCTTCGAGTGCAGAAAGCCTGGACACATGAAATCTGAATGTCCAAAGCTAAAGAAAAAGAAGTCCTACGGTGGCAAGAAAAAGAAGAAAAGTCTGATGGTCACATGGGATGACTCAGACAGTGAGCAAAGCAGCAGCTCAGACGATGAACAAGCAAATCTATGTCTAATGGCAGAGACAGAAGAAAAAGTTGAGGTAAAAACTTGTTCTGAATCTAAAAGCTCATCTGGTTCTTCATCAGACGATGAAGAAGAGATGTCTTATGACATTTTACTTCAGAACTGTCATATGATCTCTCAGCAATGTAAAAAATTTAAACAAAAACTCAAACAATCTGTTTGTAAAATAGAATTGCTGAAAAAATCAAATGCAGAACTAGAAGAAAAAGTCAAGACTCTGGAAGAGAGCCTAAGTCAAACCAGCAACCCTAGTCAAACAGATGATTCATCCATAGTTGAAAAACTAAAGGAAGAAGTAGCCTGTTTAACTAAGGAGTTTGGGAAATTTCTGGAGAGTTCTAACACTCTCACTATGCTTTTAAAATATCATCAACATCCCCATGATAAATCTAGTTTAGGCTTAGAAAAAGATGCATCTGCTTCTACTCAGCCTGATCCAGACAAATGTGACTTCAGTGGAAAATCTGGGCACTCCAAGTTCAAATGCATACACAAGAAGAAGCAAATGTCTAAGGGCACTAATGCTGCTGGACCCAAAAAGATTTGGGTACCAAAGTCTCAGATTATTCCCATTTCAGATATCCTTGGTAGGAAAAGGCAAGGGTTTGAGCTAGTACTTGGACAGTGGTTGCTCACGACACATGACGGGAGAAAGGTCTATGTTCCTAGACCTAAAGCCGGTTGAAGGCGGAGCAGTTGCCTTTGGAGGCATGGGAGAAGGACGCATATAGCTATATACGCTTATAGTGACAGGCGAAATTTAGTGTAGGTATAACTTCTTCCAACATATAGTTGATGTAGGTAAAAACCTTATCATTTTTATTTTCTTTTTTTCTTTTTATTTCAGTGAAAAGTAAAAACCTCACATTCTCTCTCACTCTGGCTTTTCTGAGTTTCTCTCTCTTCTAGAATTTTCCACAGCCTTAAGCCACCGCTCCTCCTCCCTCCGTCGAACGCCACCGTCTCCGTCGCAATCTATGTCGTCTCCCTCCGTCGCAACTCCCCTAGGCCAGACTCGGTCACCGCCGTCAACAACCAACGCCTCTCGTTTGGCGAGCTCATCCACCGTGCCGAAACCCTAGCCTCCAAGTCCAACCTCACCTCTGTTCTCAAACTCTCCAAAGGTGACACTGCACCCGTTCTTTTAACCAACCTCCTCCAAGGCCATGGCACGATCAGTTCTGCAAGTAATTTGAGTTTTAGGTGCTGAATTTGAGTTCCAATCATTTTCTTATCATGTTTCAATTAGATGGTTTTGATTCGTATATAGAGAGATCAATTTCAATTTACTATGGTGTTTGTAGGGGAGCTGTGAATGGCATTGTTGTTGAACCCGAACCTGATTGGAGCTTCAATGCTCTTGTTTCGGAGCTCAATGCTTTGGAGACGAAGCTCGCCATCACTTCTTCCACTGAACGAAGCTCAATGTATCAATAAAACAATATTGCACTACTTCCATTATCTCTTTCTGAGTTTGATCATGCAGATAAAGGGGATGCACTGCACGATTAGTGTTTTCAGTTCATATTGTGTGTTCTATAATTGGAAATATGTTTTGTTTCCTTTTCTATGTTGTCCTCTATTTATCTAAATTTGAAGTGTGTTATGTGTGTATTTTGGTTTTTGGATCAAACTTGTTTTTTTTTTCACATCGTAGTGCTTTGTGGTTTTGATTTTTGGAGATACTTGATCAATCCTTGAATTCTTACAGTTTTGACATTGTTTCTGGAATTGGAATTCTTAGTTGTTAAAATCTTTGAATGATGACATGATTTGATACAATTCTTAGGTTCATATCACAAATGATTTGGAATTATGCAATACATGAATGAAATCAATGAATGTTGTGACTTGTGAGACCATTTATTTATTTATTTACTCTCATAAACTCTCATCATTCATCAATGAAATTGAAAAGTTACGAGTAGGTGTTTTTCAAAGAAAAAGGATTCACCATAACACTCTAACATAATAGATAACAGGTGAAAATTACAATGTTATAGCAACATGTGCACTTCTTGACTTCCTAATCTTGTAGAAAAGGATTATTTTGAAATCATTTTAAGCAAATGAATTCTTGTATTCAAACTTAAGGATGAATTAAGAGAGATTTAAGTGTTAAAATCTCAAACCAGCTAGCACTAAGGAAATCCATAAACTAGCTAAATTTTTTGTTTCACTGCAAAAGGTTGGTCATGATCTTGAAAATTAACAAGTCATATATGCTAAAATATTTAGCAAGATCTATTATTTATATTAATATCTTGATTGGAAGCCATGTTTTCTTTTTGTTGTTTTGCTTCTAAAATTAATATCTTGATAACAGGAAGCAAATTATTTATATTAATATCTCGTTCAGCTTCTATATCTTTTTTCATTGTTTTGCTTCTAGTATTAATATAATATCTTGAATTCTTTACAACAGGTAGCAGATTTTATTTTATTTCAAGTTGGAATTGCACAGTCTGCATTCATTTTATTTCTGACCTAATTGTTCCTTTAATTATCCATTCACACAGTGACTTGTTCTGTCTGTCTCAACCATAAAGTTGAATAAATTAGTGGTAAAGTTTCTATACTTAGGGACAAATCGAGAAAACATGCTTTGATAATAATAATAATATTATCAATAGCTGTTAAATATGTTATCCATAGGCTCCTAGGAAGCAAGCCCATATGGTCTTTTAACATTTTTAAAAGTAACATAAAAAGCAAGCTAGATTAGAATATACGTTTCTCTTTTCTGGAAGGGCTATGCCAAAAACTTTAACCTTCCCTACAATCAACATATAAATGCACAAAACACCCTGGCACAATTCTCTTTTTACCCAACCCATTGAACACATCATGTACAACAAGAAGCTCTTCAAAATTCACCACATGCATGGGTACAACAAGAAGCTATATATTTCTTATTAAATTTTATTAATTATTTGATTCCTTTTGGTGATTAGTTTCCACTTTCTGTGCAAGTACTGCTTTTCTCATCCAGAGAGACTGTTACAAAATTGCTTGCTTGCCAACTGTAGTGGATCACTTCAATCTTGTAATTAAACTCATACAAAATTGCTTGCTATTTTTTTTTCAGGTTCTTAAGTCCTCTCTCTGTTGATCCCTTGGTTGCTCTGTCAGGCTTTGGGCTGTATGAACTGGGTTTTCCTGTGGTACATATATTTGCAACAAGGACTAGTTCTTGTTTCCTTCATATATTCCAGCTTGCAAAATGTGTGGAGATTAGGTTGCCAGTAATCATCACCCTAGTAGTATTTTCATAGGTGATTAATAAATTTATAATTTCTTGAATCTAATTCATTTTTTTCAGTTAATTACAGCATTAGAGCCATTTTTCAACATTACCCTGTGTACTTAACACAAACACCTCAGATTAAATTGTGTTAACTTTTCTTTGTTTTCCTTTCTTCACTAATCTAACATGTTTTTTTGCAGTACATTCCTCATGTGATGAAAGGAGAAAAGCCTATCTTTGACCGCTTTGCAGTTATATTCTCAGTGATAATTGTGTGGATTTATGCTCATCTTACAGTTGGTGGAGGTTACAGAAATTCAGCACCTAAAACTCAAATTACTTGTAGAACCGATCGTGCTGGAATTATAGGGGGTGCACCTTGGTAATGATCTTGTGATTTTTCCAACAATATTAATGTACATTGCTAAATTATTCTTGTCTTGATTCACTTGGTTTTTCAATTTTCATTAGATCTAATTTACTTGCATCTAAAAGTTTTTGTACCCCATGACCTACTCTATTGGTGGTTATCCCCTAAACTGTCTTATAATCAATTTGCCAGAGATCCAGAATGTGTTCAAAGACTTTGTTCCTGTGGAAATTAGGCCATGGCACATTCGGTTTGAGTCCCTTAAAAAGGTTTGAATGCTGATCTCAACTATAAAGATTTATAAAGTAGTGAATTTCTTGAGAGTTCTTAAATCTTTAGTAAATTAGTAGATACTATTTCTGTCTTTTATATATGATATTGATCTCTCAACTTGTTAACTTAATAGATAAATATTGAAGCTTTCATTGTTCACAAGTATTAGTTGTGGACCTGTGGTATTCTCATCAGTCACTAATTTTATGAGTTTGCATTTTTCTAAAATCTGGCATTGGAATGTAGTGATCAGTTTTTCTGTGATGCCATTTTTGTATAAATAATGTTAATGAATAATGAATCAGGGAATTTCTTTAAGCAGAAAAATGTGACAAAAATGTTGCTGTGTTTGGTTTGAGGAATTGGTTGGAGAATATTTGTTTCTCTAGGAACCAATTACATCGTATGTTTACCCAAAAGTTCCTTCATTTCCTTAAGTTTTTTATTTCTATACCCTGGACCTTTAGATCAAGCATTACTCTTGTTTTTGCTATTATAAATGGTTGCTGTTGAAATATCATAATTTTGTTCTTTTGGTTGTTTGTAATGCCTACCTTTTGAACGTGTGCCAGTGCATCCAAAGCAATTGAATTTTTGGAAGCATATGAAGGGACTTTGGAAGAGGATTATCCTCCAGAAAATGAACGGTGTGAGCATGGGGAAATGCTTTTATAAAAGGTTTTCCTCTGCCAGTGTGTTTTCAGCTGTTTCTTTTTTAATGCATAATGCTTATTGTTAGCTGCTTGATGTAACTTCTACCATAATTAGCATTCTGTATATATGAAAATTTAAATTGGCTACTTTATATTTTGGTTTAACTTTTAGACATAAAAATTTTGTATATAACTTCTTTCAATATGAGTATATTATTTTTTCTTTTTATATGAGGTATTAAATTTCTTTTTTGTTATCAAATATTATATTTGATGTTTGTAAAAACCCCAGGATTTTCATTTTTTCTTATGAATGGATGATAATATTATTTTTTTATATGGGTAATTAATAGATAATTATAATATAATTAGTTAAGTTATGGCTTTACTGGTGAAATTTAATTTAATTATTCATAATTGTTTTAAATTTTTATATAAAAATAAATGAATTAAAATAATTTTTCATAATTTAGGTGTAGGCTATAGTGACACATAATACATGTTGGCATATGTTAATTAATTTATTCTCACCATTACTATAAAATGTAGGTATAAGCTATAGTGACACACAATAAATGTTGGCATATGTTAATAAATTTATTCCCACAAATGCTAGAAAATGTAGGTATAGGCTATAGTGACACACAATATATGTTGTTGAATCCCATTCAAAATCAACACTAAAATTGTGTGTGGGTATATCTCAAGCAGGTTTATACCTATAGATATTATACGTATAGTGACACTTTTTGTCTATCACTATAGGTAACATTTCTTGTAGTGATGGATAAATTGTAATGATTCATCAAGAGAGTTAATGTGTAAACCACATCCTTCATTACAAACTTCACATTCCCATTACAAGGTGTAGCCACTATAGAACTCCAAGTCCAACAAATAATGATTGCATGATTATAATTTGTATAATTAGAGTTGATATCATTCAAGAATTTCAACAGGGGATCTTGATTTCCCTCAATAGCAAATTTTAAATTTGCCAATAATAGGCTTGACTACAAATCCTCTTAACATAGTATTAAGTAATTTCACTTTTTTTTTTCTTATGGTATAGACTATAACATTTAGGATCTGTTTAGAAGAGAAAGGAGAAGAAATTAATAACAAAGAGATAAAAAAAAAGGTTAAAAAGATGTTTCCTTCCTCCTTTGGCATATTTATGATATGGAAGAAATCAAACAATAAAATATATTTTGGGCTCATACATTTTGTTTTCTCTCCAATTTTTAAGATGAAAAAGAGAGAAATTTTAAGTTTTGATGTATTGTAAAGAATAAAATAATTTTACTTTTATATTTTTTATTAAGAATATTTAATTGATTATATATATATATATATATATATATATAAATTACTTTTTATAAAAGAAAAGAAAAGAAAAGAATTTTTTTTTCTTTTCATTTTCTTTTAAGTTTTCACTTATTTTCTTTTCTTTCAAATTTTCTTTATTTTAAACGCAAATATTATACAGTACACCGAGAGGCTGCTAGCTTGGAAAAAAACACAAGACCTTTGAGGGATTAATTAATTTTTGTTTTGAACAACTGAACAACAAAAGGCGACTGCTGGGATTAAGTGGTTCACGGGTGCACAAGCAAAAAAATACGCTACAATACTTTAAATATTTAATTATATAAGAAATATTTAATGCAAAATGACAATTAAGCCCCCATTCAAAATTTATGAAACTTTTTTTAGAACTCCTTCCCGCCATCGAGATCCGCGGGACCTCCTCTCCATCTCCTGCAACGTCCCCGTCCTCAACTTCTCCGGCGACAAGGTTGGCGAGTCATTCCTCGACCTCCGCTCCGCTCCGCCCCTCCTGACACTGTTCGCTCCATCGTCCACCGCACCATCGTCACAAACCTCTAGAACAAGCATCGCTGCACTACCTCCACCCTCATGCGCGGCAAGGTCTGCGACAGCGGCCAGAAGCTCTTCCCATAGAAGAAGACCAGCCGTACCCGCCGCAGTTCCAAATGCACCTTGCTCTGCCCCGACAGAGGCATCGTTTCGGCCCTATGCCACGCGACTGAAGCATCAAGATCAACCACAAGGAGAAGCGCCTCGCCATCTCCACCGCTACGAACGCCGTCGTTGTGGAGGACTTCAAGGCGAATTAATTATTTCTTAATCGTTGTGATTTTTTTTTTATTTTTCTTCCCCTTTTTTTAATTATTTCTTTTAATTGTTGATTATTTGTAATTTGTAATGGATTGATGAGGGATTTGTAATGGATTGTTGGTTCTTTTAATGGATTATTTCTTTTAGAACTGGTTGGTTTCTTGGTAAATTTGATTTTGAATTCACAATACTGCTGGTGTTGTTCTTGTCCCTCAATTGATTATGTTATTATATCATACTCACGAAATCTGAAAAGGGGATCTAAGGTTCTTCAAAAATCCCCATGCTTGTGCCACGATTTTGGTCGATACTTTACTATCTCCACACCTACAACTAAAATAACACTTGTTCATCATGCTCGTCGTTGTTGCAGATGGCGGCGTGTGCCAACCTTGAATAGGGCAAGTCTGTGTGTGTGTCGAAGTAAGGGTCACGACATCGAAGGCCACCAAACTCATCTTCTGAGTAGAGGGTTAAATTTGTCTATCATTAAGATTGTTAACAAAATATTTTTATTATAATATTATTCCTAGACGATCTATATCGTTCATTTTTTTTATATTATATTTTACAGTGATAATTATCTTGTTCACCTATGAACCACTTTTAATAAAATTAAAATTTGTTGCCTCACATTTGAATCACACTGTATAAGAGTTCATCGTAGAAGCTGTCAAAACAAAATTCATTGAACTCTCAGCTTCCTGGGCCCCTTCAGAAGACCACATAGTGCATCTAATATGTCACGTGTCAACAAAATTCATTGAATTCTCAGCTTCCTGGGCCCCTTCAGCAGACTACATAGTGCATCTAATCATGTCAAGTGTCAACGCACAGTACATTATGTTCCTTTTTTTCTTTTCATTTCCAAATACAAGACAAGACAAGCTCATGAAGTACGCAATATCGTCACCTGAGATGGGAACGACGTCACCAAAGACGTCAACGTAACCCTCTCCATGCCACTTATAAATATAGCTATTAGCTCTTTATCGCAATGCACACTTACAAAAGATAGAGAGAGACACATCTTCTCTTCCTCATCAGTCCTTATTGGAATTCGTTTCATTTCTAATTGAAATATCGTAACAGATTGAATGGCAACACAAGCTGAAATTGAGCATCCTAGGAAGGCATTCGGATGGGCAGCTAGGGATCCTCCTAGTCTTCTCTCCCCATTCAATTTTTCCAGAAGGTTCATCTCTTCACTCAATACATCTAATTACCACATATTTGTTACAACCTTTTTTATTTTTATTTTTACTTGCACTCAATTAATTCAGTTTTTCTTATAATCTTTTTCAGGGAAACAGGTGAAAAAGATGTGGCATTCAAAGTGTTGTACTGTGGGATATGTCACTCGGACCTCCACTTTGCGAAGAATGAATGGGGCACTTCCATCTATCCACTAGTCCCAGGGTATGTATACTTTATTATTTCTTACTTTAATTCTATCACTTAGGTGATGCCTTTACAATAAAAATGAACACAGTTTTGGTTTCTCTGTTTATTATTGAATGACAATAGAAATTCTTCATGTGGAGCTGAACGAAGAACCAGTCATTGATTGTTTTCACTTGGCTATATAGTTACTCTTGTTTATCAAACGTTGAACTGTAATATCAAGGGACAAATTTAATTTGATTCTAATTAGTTTTAAAAATACTTCAGGCATGAGATAGTTGGTGTAGTGACAGAGGTGGGAAGCAAAGTAGAGAGGTTCAAAGTTGGGGACAAAGTGGGTGTGGGATGCATGGTTGATTCCTGCCGCACCTGCCAATACTGTGTTGACAATCTTGAGAGTTATTGTCCGCAATATATGCTCACATATAATGCCAAATATAAAGATGGCACCACCACATATGGAGGCTACTCTGACTCAATGATTGTAGATGAACACTTTGTGATTCGCATTCCTGATGGCTTACCACTTGATGCTGCTGCACCTCTCCTTTGTGCTGGCATCACTGTGTATAGCCCTCTCAGACATTTTGCACTAGACAAGCCTGGTCTACATGTGGATGTGGTTGGTCTTGGTGGACTAGGCCATGTGGCTGTGAAGTTTGCCAAAGCTTTTGGGGCTAAGGTCACAGTAATAAGTACATCACCCAGCAAAAGGGAGGAAGCAATACAACATCTAGGAGCCAACTACTTTTTAATAAGTCGTGATCAAGATCAGATGCAGGTATATATATGACATGTATTAATTTGGACTGCGAATATATACATTACTTTCTCGAAATTGACAATGACACATGATCAATTAACTAATGCTGATAATTTTGTAGGGTGCAATGGCCACTTTGGATGGTATTATTGACACAATTTCTGCCGTTCATCCACTCTTACCTCTCATTGGTTTGCTCAAGACTGATGGAAAGCTTGTAATGGTCGGTGCACCAAATAAGCCTTTGGAGCTTTCTGTCATTCCATTAATTTAGGTAAGCACATTGTACCTTTATCTTTTTCCAATTATATATTTCCATAGGATGCAGAACATGAGAAGCATGTGTAATGCTACGAAGGATGGTTTAGTGTATAGATGCATGCACATGTAAAAATTTAAATCATCATGTTGATGTTAACAAGCATTTAAAATCATTGATAGGGAGAAGGATAGTAGCTGGCAGTAGCACTGGAGGGATGAAGGAGACCCAAGAAATGATTGACTTTGCTGCCGAACACAATGTAAAACCTGACATTGAGGTCATTCCTATTGATTATGTCAACACAGCAATGGAGCGTCTCCTCAGAGCAGATGTAAAATATAGATTTGTGATTGATATCGGAAACACACTAAAACCGAGCTCTTGAATTTTCGTCGCATTCAGTTGAAGATAACAAGTGATAAATGTGAGAGCTTTGAGTTTCAACCTACCATTTTTCAAGAAGCTTCTTATTTCGGTCTGTGTTATATATATTTTTTTAATGTCATGTTTTGAGCAATAAAATATTTCACATGCAATGTGGCATTGATAATATCCCTCAAAGTAATTGTCAACGAGTTAATATTATAGGAATAATGAGAAGGAATTTCTAGTGCAATGACTACTTTGTTCTCTGGCATGTTGGGAAGGGTAGGTGGGTGGAGTCCAGCCCCGAAAGGTATGGCAAGCCACCATGCTAACTGCCTTATTTGTCACTGGAAAAATTCGAAGGTAACCTCTGTTCACAGTATGAGAGAAACCACCTCTGAAAAATCTGGGGCAATCCTACTCAACGAAGGCACGTATCTTTAAAAAAAACCCTAGTATCACGTATTGATCCTTGAATTGAATTGAATGTTCTATAGAATGCTCTATAAATCAATGTTATCAGAACTAGACTGGTCATCGACTCAGTCTAGGTATTGAATTAACAGGTCACTGATCGAATTGCATAAACTGATATACATTAAATTTTTAATTTTTATAATAAGAATGTCTTTATAAATTATATTTATCAAATAAATTGTAGTGAATCATATTGGCATAATGGTTATTATTATTTTAGGCATACCCATGACATGGATTCGAACAAAACTTGTGTTGACCGGACTGGTCAATGATCCGGTCCAAGTTTCACAAGCTTGTTATAGATAGACAACCTATAAATCCATATGAGGAATCCTATATATTGGAAAATAATTGAATTACAACTTTCACCCTTGAATTTTTATTCATTAGACAACGAGATTTAAAAATATTTAAGGGCTTAAAATTATAAGTCCCTAAAAAATCACTGATTTTTGCTCTGGGTCCCTATAAAAAAATTTCATTGATATGGGTCCCCAATATTTGAAAAGTTTTGTTTTAAATTCCTGCCGTTAGAGGGAATCTGTTATCTGCTGACCCTCGAGTCCCTTCACCATCGTGAAGCCTCCATCCTTAAGGTTCATACAACGATTGAGGGTTTGGTGTTGTGGTTGTTGGTCACGGCGGCACGATTGGGTGTTGGTTGGGGTCGTGCCGGAGTGAGGTTATAGATGGTGGTGGGTGACAGATCTGGGCCAGAGGTGGGTGGTGGTGGTTGCGAACGTGTAGAGCCCTAAGGAAGAGTGATTACATTCGTTTGGGAGGAAGAAGACAAAACCCTAAACATCCATACCAAAATGACGACGTTTTCATTAATAGTGCCACATCAATGACAACTCACCTGATTACATGGCACCACTAACAGACACGTCAGCAGATAACAGAGTCCCTTTAACGACAAAGATTTAAAACAAAAATTTTCAAATTTTGGGGACCCAGAACAAAGAAAAAATTTTATAGGGACCCAAAGCAGAAATCGATGATTTTTTAGGGACTTATAAGATATTTAAGCCATATTTAAATGATTTTCTATACTTTATATTGTGCTATTACAAATACAAATACTAAACATTTGATGGAATTCATATGAAACTAAAAATTCATGTACGAATATTTCAATTGCTCTCCTACTAATTGCCAGATTACTATTTACTAGAGTCTCTTCCGCAGCAATAATAACCGATAGAGAAGTAACGGGTTAAGAAACACATATTTTAAGTTGGAGGGAAGTGGTTTCAACTCTAAGATAAGCGGCTCCACAACAGATGGCTTGAGCTTTGGTCCCTTGTCCTTCTTTAACTCTTCAAACCTTTGACTTCTCTAGGGTCTGGTATTTTGGTGAGCTTGAAGAAACATCAACATCTCTTTACTCAAATCCCAATTTAAGTTTTCCAGAGTAAGAACTTTTTTCAAGGGATTCTCCATCCCTCACTTGGGAGGGCAATATCCACCAGTGCTTTTGTCATATCTTTTGCTTGTACAATTTTGCAGGAAGTAAAGGAGGTAGGTTTCTTCAAGAAGTCAAGCACTCAAAAAACCACCTCTTCATCACCAAGTCGCAAGATCAACTTTCCATTTTGAACCTCTATCAAGGCATCTCCAATACTAAGGAAAGGTTGCCCAAAAATGATTAGGACTTCCTTAGCCTCCTTCATTTCCAACACTATAAAATCAACATGAAAGATGAATTTGTCGACCTTGACTAACACATCTGCCACTATTCCTTTTAGATGAGCAATCGGCTTATCAGCCAACTAAAGAGATATGTTAGTGGGTTGGGGCACTTGCATCTCCAACTTAAAAATAGAAAAATGCATTAAATTAAGGCTTAAATATGTTTTTAGTCCCTCAAATATAGGTCATTTTTGTTTTTGGTCCCTCTCCATGGCACTTATAAATAGCTCTTTCTCGCAATAGCTTCCTTACTCCTCCGTCCAGTGTTACCCAAAGACAAAGAGACACACTTCTTCTCTTCCTTAGTCGTTAATCCTTATTAGAGTTCTTTTCAAATTAAATTATTATAACAGATTGAAATGGCAACACAAGCTGAAATTGAGCATCTATCCCAGGAAGGCATTTGGATGGGCAGCTAGGGATCCTTCTGGTCTTCTCTCTCCTTTCAATTTCTCCAAAAGGTTCATTCCCTCATCTTTTCACTTACTAATTTTTTGTAGTATTTTTTTTCTATCGTTCCACTAGTTAGTTCTTTAGGAAAATACGAACAACATTATGAGATAAAATGAGATCCATAGTACCTATTTAGATCATAGAACCATATATATGTGAAACCGTGGAAAGTAAAGCCACTTTTGTGGCATAAGTCAAAAAAAGGCTTTGAGTAAAAATTCTAACTGTACTATGCTAGGCATGCAAAATTGGTTGGATGGAGGAAAATATTGCAATGCATTAAATGCTTGAGCTCCCATCTTTGCCTATAAATAACAAGCCATTTTGCCCATCTTTGCATCCCACTACAATTGTAGTAATCTTAGAGAGAGAAAGAGTTAGCAACACTAGTGGTATGTGTGTTCTCCTATTATTAGAGAGAGTGTAATTGTTCTCTCCTTATAGTTAGAGAGAGGTTGTAATTTTCTTCCACTTAGTAAAAATATTTCTCTGGTCTTGCCCGTGGTTTTTCCCTTATCCGTTGAGGGTTTTTCACATTAAAATATTGTGAGCCAATTCCTATTTTTCTCATATCTTATTTTAGTTGAGTTATTATTTTGTCACTCTGGTACCCAACAGTGGTATTAGAGCCAATAGGTTCTAATATTGTTCCGCTGTGATACACGCTGGTACGATGGTATAGTGCCAGAGAAAATTCTTAGTATGCTCTATGGTTGAGGTATAGTCTGATCTACCACATCAGAAAAGAATTATTCTTGTTACTGGATATAGAGTGAGGTAGTGTGAAAGTGCATGTCTAGGAAAGTTCTGGCTAAGGAAAGACTTGGTATTTAAGCATGTCCGTTGGTGACCCACCTCTCTTTCCTGGGAACTTACCTGGTGTACTAGTTCACGGTCTACAATCACTGTTCCAGTAGGCGGTACTGTATACGGTGGAAGTTGTGTAAGTCGATTCTTTAGTGTGAAAATATGGCAGCAAAATACGAGATTAAGAAGTTCAATGATAGTAATTGCTCCCTGTGGAAATTGAGGATAAAGGCAATTTTGAGGAAGGACAATTGTCAAGATGCAATTGAAGGCAGACCTGCGGAGATCACTAATGAAAGGTGGAAAGAGATGGATGACAATGTTGTTGCCAATTTGCACTTAGCAATGGCAAATTCAGTTTTGTCCAGTGTTGTGGAGAAGAAGACCACTAAGGAGATTTGGGATACTCTCCACAAATTGTACGAGGTCAAGTCACTTCACACCAGAATATTCTTAAAGAGGAAACTTTACACTCATCGAATGAGTGAGTCCACTTCGGTGATGGACCACATCAATAATCTAAATACTCTATTCGCTCAACTTTCTGCGTCAGATTTTAACGTAGAAGAAAATGAGCGGGCGAAGCTTCTACTTCAAAGTTTACCAAATTCGTATGATCAACTCATCATCAACATAACGAACAATAATATTGTTGGTCGTCTAACCTTTGAGGATGTTGCCGGAGCTATTCTTGAAGAAGAATCCAGGCGAAAGAATAAGGAAGATAGGCTGGAAAATTCCAAGCAAGCAGAAGCTTTAACGATGACGAGAGGCAGATCAATGGAACGTGGCTCCGATGGGAGTCAAAATCATGGTAGATCAAAGTCTAGAAGAAGGAAGAACATCAAATGCTACAATTGTGGCATGAGAGGGCATTTGAAGAAAGATTGTTGGCACAAGAAGAATGGAGGAAAGAATTCTGAAGCACCAACCTCTCAAGGTTGCGTTGCAAGTACCTCAGATAATGGAGAAATCCTGTATAGTGAAGCAGCAATTAGTTCTAAAGGCAGAAGACAACTTCATGATTGCTGGATATTGGATTCGGGTGCAACCTGGCACATGACTCCACGTAGAGATTGGTTTTGTACTTATGAGCCTATCTTGGAAGGATCTGTGTTCATGGAAAATGATCATGCCTTGGAAATTGATGGAATCGGTACCATCAAATTGAAAATGTACGATGGTACTATTCGCACACTTCAAGGGGTACGACATGTGAAGGGCTTGAAGAAGAACTTATTGTCCGTTGGGCAATTGGATGACCTCGGGTGAAAGATCCATACTGAAAGTGGGATCTTAAAGGTAGTGAAAGGCAATCTTGTAGTAATGAAAGCTGAGAAGATCATAGCTAATCTATACATGCTTTTAGGAGATACGTTGCAAGAGGCAGATGCATCAGTTGTAGCAGCAAGTCAAGAAGAAGCAACGATGATGTGGCATCGTAGACTTGGACATATGTCAGAACGAGGCTTGAAAGTCCTTGCTGAATGTAATCTCCTGCCTGGGCTCAAAACGGTCAATTTACCATTTTGTGAGCATTGTGTGATAAGTAAGCAACATAGATTGAAGTTTGCTAAAGTAACTACTAGAAGCAAACACATACTTGACTTGGTCCATTCAGATGTGTGGGAATCACCAGAAGTATCCCTGGGAGGAGCAAAGTATTTTTTATCATTCATTGATGATTATTCCAAGAGATTGTGGGTGTACCCAATCAAGAAGAAGTCAGATGTGTTTCCAGTATTCAAGGAATTCAAAGCATAAATGGAGCTTGAAACTGGAAAAAGAATTAAGTGCTTGAGGACAGACAATGGAGGAGAATATGTAGATGGTGACTTTCTAGCATTCTGTAAACAAGTGGGTATTTTAAGACAATTCACAGTTCCACATACACCTCAGCAGAATGGTGTGGCAGAGCGGATGAATAGAACTCTCATAGATAGAACAAGAGCCAAATCTTTTTGGACAAAAGCAGTTAAAACTGCCTGTTTTGTGATAAATCGATCGCCATCAACAACAATTGGTTTAAAGACGCCGATGGAGATGTGGAAAGGCAAACCAGCCGATTATTCTTCCTTACATGTGTTTGGATGTCCTGTGTACATGATGTACAACTCCCAAGAAAGAACAAAGTTGGATCAAAAATCCAGGAAATGTATATTCTTGGGTTATGCTAACAATGTTAAGGGATATCGCTCGTGGGATCCCACTGCCCGCAAGGTTGTTGTTAGCAGGGATGTAGTTTTTGAAAAAAAATGAATTGCAGAGTGAGCAGAAAAATGACAGCACTACCAAAGACACTACTATAGTGCAGATAGAGAAGATGTCCAGAGAAGATCACTTTTCTGAAGCAGAACAGGAGCACGAAGAATAAGAGCCAAATGAGGTCAATGACGGAGAAGGTCTTCGACGATCAACATGACCAAAATCTAAACCAAGTTGGCATTCACAATTTGTCATGACAAGCCATGATGCGTACTGTCTTCTAACTGAAGAAGGAGAACCATCAACTTTTCAAGAGGCTTTGAGCAGTTCAGATGCTTCTCAATGGATGGCAGCAATGCATGAAGAAATGGAAGCCTTGCATAGAAACATGACATGGGAACTTGTAGAACTTCCAAAGGGTCGAAAAGCCATCGGAATCAAATGGGTATACAAGATCAAACGAGATAGTAATGATCAAGTGGAACGATATCGTGCAAGATTGGTGGTCAAAGGATATGCTCAGAAAGAAGGTGTTGATTTTAATGAGATATTCTCACCAGTTGTTCGCTTGACAACAATTAGAGTTGTTCTGGCTATGTGTGCTACATTTGATTTACATCTTGAGCAAATTGATGTAAATACTACTTTTCTCCATGGAGAACTTGAAGAGGAGATATATATGCTCCAACCGGAAGGCTTTAAAGAACAAGGAAAGGAAAACTTGGTTTGTAGGTTGACCAAATCTTTGTACGGTCTAAAGCAAGCGCCAAGATGTTGGTACAAGGGATTTGATTCCTTCATTATTAGCCTTGGTTACAACAGACTGAGTTCAGACCATTGTACGTACTACAATAGGTTTGATGATAATGATTTCATCATTTTGTTGTTGTATATGGATGACATGTTGGTGGTAGGCCCCAACAAAGATCAAATCCAAGAATTGAAAGCAGAGTTGGCTAAGGAGTTTGATATGAAGGACTTGGGACCAACAAACAACATTTTAGGGATGCAAATTCACCGAGACAGAAAAGATACGAAACTTTGGCTTTCTCAAAAGAATTACTTACAGAAGGTCTTACGGCGCTTCAACATGCAAGATTGTAAGCCAATTTCTACCCCATTTCCTGTCAATTATAAGTTATCCTCAAGTATGAGTCCTAGCAATGAAGCAGAGAGGATGGAAATGTCTCGAGTACCGTATGCATCAGCGGTGGGAAGCCTTATGTACGCCATGATTTGTACAAGACCAGACATTGCACAAGCAGTGGGAGCGGTTAGTAGGTTCATGGCAGATCCTGGTAGAGAGCACTGGAATGCTGTTAAGAGGACCCTTAGATACATCAAAAGATCCTCGGATGTTGCATTATGTTTTGAAGGATTGGGATTTATTGTCAGGGCTATGTTGATTCAAATTTTGCAGGTGATCTTGATAAAAGATAGTCTACTATTGGCTATGTGTTTACACTTGTAGGAGGGGCAGTGAGCTGGTTATCCAAATTACAGACTATTGTAGCTTTGTCTACTATAGAAGCTGAGTACATGGCAGCTACCCAGGCATGCAAGGAAGCTATTTGGATTCAAAGGCTATTGGAAGAAATTAGGCACAAGCAGCAGAAGACTACTGTGTATTGCGACAGTCAAAGTGCCTTGCACATTGCAAGGAATCCAGTCTTTCATTCCAAGACAAAGCACATAGGTGTTCAATATCACTTTGTCAGAGAAGTAGTAGAGGAAGGAAGCGTGGACATGTAGAAGATTCACACCAAAGATAACCTAGCAGATGTTATGACGAAGCCAATCAATACAAACAAGTTTACATGGTGTCGATCCTCCTTTGGCCTATCAGAAACTTAAGCAGCAAGGAAATGGCAAGATAGAGAGATATTTGAAAACTCACAAAAGTAGCTTTAAGTGGGAGATTGTGAAACCGTGGAAAGTAAAGCCACTTTTGTGGCATAAGTCAAAAAAAGGCTTGGAGTAAAAATTCTAACTCTACTATGCTAGGCATGCAAAATTGGTTGGATGGAGGAAAATATTGTAATGCATTAAATGCTTGAGCTCCCATCTTTGCCTATAAATAGCAAGTCATTTTGCTCATCTTTGCATCTCACTACAATTGTAGTAATCTTAGAGAGAGAGAGAGAGAGAGAGAGTTAGCAACACTGGTGGTGTGTGTGTTCTCCTATTATAAGAAAGAGTGTAATTGTTCTCTCCTTATAGTTAGAGAGAGGTTATAATTTTCTTCCACTTAGTAAAAATATTTCTCTGGTCTTGCCCGTGATTTTTCCCTTATCCGTTGAGGATTTTTCACGTTAAAATATTGTGTGTCAATTCCTATTTTTCTCATCTCTTATTTTACTTGTGAGTTATTATTTTGTCACTCTGGTACCCAACAATATATACTAAAAAAAGCACATTAATGATTAAAATAACTAACATACTCCAATGTCTAGAGGTTCCTCGCTACGAAGACACAACTTTACTGCTGTGTCAGTCAGGCTCACCCTCACGTTAATAATTAATGACTGAAAAAATTGTTAAGAACAAAGTTACTTGCACTCAATTAATTCAGTTTTTGCTTGTAACTTTTTTTTTTCAGGGAAACAAGTGAAAAAGATGTGGCATTCAAAGTGTTGTACTGTGGGATATGTCACTCGGACCTCCACTTTGCGAAGAATGAATGGGGCACCTCCACCTATTCACTAGTCCCAGGGTATAATACATTATACTTTAATTCCAATTCTTTTTTTAATTCTATCACTTGAGTGATTCTTATACAGTAACAGAAAACACAGTTTTAGTTTTTCTATTTATTATTTAATGACAATAGAAATGATCATGTACATGGTTCACTAGGCTACTCTTCTTTATCAAACATTGAGCTATGATATCAAGGGAGAAGTTTAATTTGATTCTAATCAGTGTTAAAATTACTTCAGGCATGAGATAGTTGGTGTAGTGACAGAGGTGGGAAGCAAGGTACAGAAGTTCAAAGTTGGGGACAAGGTGGGTGTGGGATGCATGGTTGATTCCTGCCGCACATGCCAATACTGTGTTGACAATCTTGAGAATTATTGTTCACAATATTCGCTTACATATAATGCCAAATATATAGATGGCACCACCACATATGGAGGCTTCTCTGACTCAATGGTTGCAGATGAACACTTTGTGGTTTGCATTCCTGATGGCTTAGCACTTGATGCTGCTGCACCTCTCCTTTGTGCTGGCATCACAGTGTATAGCACTCTCAGATATTTTGCACTAGACAAGCCTGGTCTACATGTGGGTGTGGTTGGTCTTGGTGGACTAGGCCATATGGCTGTGAAGTTTGCCAAAGCTTTTGGGGCTTAGGTCACAGTAATAAGTACATCACCCAACAAAAAGGAGGAAGCAATTCAACATCTGGGAGCTGACTCCTTTCTGATAAGCCATGACCAAGACCAGATGCAGGTACATATATATGCCATGCATTAATTTGGACTTTGGAAATACACACGTTTCTTTCTCAATTAATTAATGTTGATTATTTATTAGGCTGCAAATGGCACTTTGGATGGCATTATTGACACAGTTTCTGCCGATCATCCTCTCTTACCTCTCATTGGTTTACTCAAGTCTCATGGAAAGCTTGTAATGGTCGGTGTACCAGATAAGCCTTTGGAGCTTTCTGTTATTCCTTTAATTTTAGGTAAGCATGTGAAAATTATATATTTCCTTAGGATGCAGAGCCCGAGAACATGTTATGCTACGAATGATGGTTGATGTAAATTACTAAAATGCAAATGCTTGCACATGTGAAATTAAATTTAAATCATCATATTGATGCTAACAAGTATTTAATTTCAATTCAACATTGACAGGGAGAAAGATAGTAGCTGGCAGTAACATTGGAGGGATGAAGGAGACCCAAGAGATGATTGACTTTGCTGCCTAACACAATGTAAAACCTGACATTGAAGTTATTCCTATTGATTATGTCAACACAGCAATGGAGCGTCTCCTCAAAGCAGATGTAAAATATAGATTTGTGATTGATATTGGAAACACACTAAAACCAATCTCTTGAATTTTCGCCACTCACATTTCTGTGAAAGATAATAAGTGAAAATGTGATAGCTTTTAGCCTATCATTTTTCAATTAGTTTCCTACTTCAATCTCCTATATATCTGTGTTATGTATTTTGTAACACCATGTCTATAATGATAATAATAAAATACTTCTCATGCAATGTGACATTGATAATATCCCTTAAATTGCCAACAAAATTTGTATCATGTGAAAAATGAGAACGAATTTCACGTGCAATTCAACAGCTAGCTTGAGTTGTTTTTTTTTTTTTTTCCCCTTCATTTTGATCGAATGTTAGATTTTAGTTTTCTTAATATGTATTTTATTTTTGTCAAAATAAAAGTACTTTATTATTTACTTAATATTTATCTATAACTTAGATAAAAATCAATATTTCATCAACGTGTAAAAAATATTTAGAATAGTAATATAAATTAAGGAAATATTTTGGTACAAAAGAACTAAAAAAAAGAGATAAATTAATTTATAGTAATTAATATTATAAATGAATAGGTTATAATTATAATTTTTTGAAGACATAAAAAAAAGAAAGCAAACTATTAAGAATTAAGATCTATTCAAATCATGACTCAAATATATCAGAATAATAATGATAATATATCGGAAGAATGCGGAAACTAATAAAAATGAATAAAAATATATCTTTTTTTTTTTTAAGAGAAACAAGCTTAAATAATTTCATTAACAATCAAAGGAGCAATACAAATAGGAATATGCTGAAAATTTTGGAGACTAGGAAAAGATAGTGCTTCCCTGGCTAGGGCATGGGGCGGATAACATGTCAAATTATTAAGAAAACTACTACCCTTCAAAGATAATACTTTTTTTTTTTTTGACAAAAATAAAATACTTGTTAAGAAAACTAAAATCTAACATTCGATCAAAATGAAGGGAGGGGGAGGGGGGCAATTATCCTTCATGGTTATCCTTTAATATTTTTTTTTATTCGTAGGAATCGAAAATAGTATCAAGGGGTTTACAACATTCATGTATCTTATTTAACTAACTGAGCTAGGCCATTTGTTGTCCTTCAATATCATCACTCACAAATGGCAGTAGGTTAAACCAAATTCTTTGGCATAAAACCACTTTAAAGTTCATTAACAAGAACTAAAGTTTGGATTTTAAATAGGTTTTACTTTAACCTAATTCCTGGCATGAAACCAATTTGATCCTATTTTAATATTCTATTTCTATAGCTCAACTAAAATTACATCAAGCATGAAGATCAAAATTCATAAGAACACATGTATTAAGAAGTACCATCCTAGAAATCAACTTAAGATACAACAATTTAACTTCAAATTATTAAAACATACAAATATGATTCCCTATCATGCATAAATTCTTACATCATTCTTAGCAAGTCTTAGTTGGAAGAAAACATTAAGAATAAAGTAAAATTGCTCAATATCATGAATAAAACTTGCATTAGATGAAAAAGGGTTCAAACATAAAGTATACTCATGGGGTTTATCTACCCCCCTAACATAGAAAAATTAGAAAAACATGGAGAAAAATAGAACTCCCAATGTCTTATCTTACTCTATTTCACACTTTATACAATAAAACAAAAAGAAAAAAAAATAACTTTTTTTTTATACCTCCAACTTATCAAATCATCTCAGTTTTCACTTTTTTTTATCTCTCAGTTTTAGCTGATTGACCATTTGGATCACTTTTAAAAAGTTTTTACCAAAATAGGTCATTTTTAAAAAATATTACTGGCATGGGTCTGTTTTGACCAAAGACCCGATCAAACTTTCAATTTGATCACGTGGCATGTCATGTAGGAATCAGATTGTATGAAGTAGCAATTCTTATTTGCTACTTCAATGTACTTTTCTGACGCACAAAAAATGAAGTAGCAAATAAGAATTACTACTTTCATGTTTACAAAGAAGTAGCAATTCTTATTTTCAATTTCAATATACTTTTCTGACACATAAAAAGTGAAGTTCATGTCTATAAAGAAATAGCAATTCTTATTTGCTACTTCAATATACTTTTTTTTTATGCAGGGGCTCAGGGGTCTAGGATAGACCTCAAGGCTCGATAAGCGTTTATAGAGGTACTTACAAATTACCCACTAACCAGATCTTCAAATTGGCAGGAATCGAACCCACATCCTTGTGGGATATGAATACGTTCCTTACCAACTAGACCAACCTTTGTTGGCTCGAAAGTAACAATTTTTATTTGCTACTTCATTTACTTTTTCTGACACACACAATGAAGTAGAAATTCGTATTAGCTGGTTTAGTGAGGCGTGCAAACCTCGTGGGCAAAGGGCAATTCGCACAAACGACTCTTCCATGTATAAATATAGCTCCTTTCTTGTCTTCTTCACACATTCAACAGATATTAGTTGGCTGAGAATTTTCTAACACATTATTTGTTTATTTTTATATGCTAGCATATATATATACACACACACACACACACACACACACACATATATTATGTGTTTGTATAATTACATGAATATTTAATATATGCATTTTAGTCATTTTATTGTGTATTTTTTTCTTTGAAGCTTTCTGTGTTAGTTTTTTTTTAAGTTGAATAAAAGTGTATATTTTATTTATGATATATTTTGTGTAATATTTATATTTGTTAGCATACGCAATTTTTGATAAATTATTCTATATATGAGATTTTTTTTGTGAATTGCAAGAATTTTTGGTAAATTATTTTATATATGAGAATTCAGTGTCCGTCAGAAAAAAGTAAATGAAATAGTAAATAAAAATTGCTACTTTCATGTCAACAAAGAAGTAGCGATTCTTATTTACTATTTCACTTTTTGTGCATCAGAAAAGTACATTGAAGTAGCAAATAAGAATTGCTACTTTTATGTCTACAAAGAAGTAGCAATTCTTATTTGCTACTTCACTTTTTTGTGTGTCAGAAAAGTACATTGAAATAATAAATAAGAATTATTACTTCATTACAATTTGATGCCTATATGACATATCACGTGATCAAATTGAAAGATTGATCGAGTCTTGGATCAAAACAGACCCAGATCCATGCCGATAATATCTTTTAAAATTACTCATTTTGGTAAAAAAATTTTGAAAGTGACCCAAAAGTGTCGCCCAAATATTATGTAGTACACCGAGAGGCTGCTAGCTTGGAAAAAAAGATAAGACCTTTCAAACTTTTGAGTTTTGATTCGAACAGCTGAACAACGAAATTCATTGAATTCTCAGCTTCCTGGGCCCCGTCAGCAGACTATATAGTGCATCCAATATGTCAACGCACAGTACATTCTCTTTTTCTTTTTCTTTTTCTTTTTTTCCAAATGCACAGCAAGCTCGTGAAGTACACAACATGGTCACGTGAGACGGGAACGACGTAACCAAAGACATCAACGTAGTTACGTAACCCTCTCAATAGCTCTTTATAGCAATGCTTGCTTACCAAAGACAAAGAGACACACTTCTTCTCTTGCTCATCAGTGCTTATTGGCATTCGTTTCTAATTGAAATACCATAACATATCGAATGGCAACACACAAGCTGTAACTGAGCATCTTAGGATGGGCCGCTAGGGATTCTTCTGGTCTTCTCTCCCCTTTCAATTTCTCCACAAGGTTCATTCCCTCATCTCTTCACTCGATTTATCTTTTCACTACTTATTTGTTATAGCATTTTTTTTCTCTCGTTCCATTATTAGTTAGTTCTTCAGCAAAATATGAACAACACATTATGTGATAAAACGAGATCTATAGTGCGTATTTAGAACTTAGAACCATATATACACTAATGACAGCTAAAGAAATTGTTAATAACAAAGTTACTTGCACTCAATTAGTTCAGTTTTGTTTGTAATTATTTTCAGGAAACAGGTGAAAAAGATGTGGCATTCAAAGTATTGTACTGCAGGATATGTTACACGAATCTCCACTTTGCGAAGAACGAAAAAGGCACTTCCACCTATCCACTAGTCCCAGGGTATATATACATTATACTTTAATACCAGTTCTTACTTCTTACTTTAATTCTATCACTTGAGGTGATGCCTGCACAATAAACGAAAGCACAGTTTTGGTTTCTCTATTTATTATTTAATAACATTAGAAATTCTCGATGTGGAGCTGAACGAATGAACTTTAATGTCTAGGCTACTCTTGTTTATCGAACAATGAACTGTAATATCAAGGGACAAATTTAATTTGATTCTAATTAGTGTTAAAAATGCTTCAGGCATGAGATAGTTGGTGTTGTGACAGAGGTCGGAAGCAAAGTAGGAAAGTTCAAAGTTGGGGACAAGGTGGGTGTGGGATGTGTGGTTGATTCCTGCCGCAGTTGACAATCTTGAGAGTCACATATAATGCCAAATATAAAGATGGCACCACCACATATGGAGGCTACTCTGACTCAATGATTGTAGACGAACACTTTGTGATTCGCATTCCTGATGGCTTTCCACTTGATGCTGCTGCACCTCTCCTTTGTGCTGGCATCACTGTGTATAGCCCTCTCAGACATTTTGCACTAGACAAGACTGGTTTACATGTGGGTGTGGTTGGTCTTGGAGGACTAGGCCACGTGGCTGTGAAGTTTGCCAAAGCATTTGGGGCTAAGGTGACAGTAATAAGTACATCACCCAATAAGCTGACTCCTTTCTGATAAGCCATGACCAGGATCAGATGCAGGTACATATATGCCATGCATTAATTTGGACTGTGAATACATTCCTCTCCGAAATTGATTGTGATAATTCACTAATATTAATGTTGCTCATTTGTAGTGTGCAATGGGTACTTTGTAATGGTCGGTGCACTAGTTAAGCCTGTAGAGCTTTCAGTCCTTCCTTTAATTACCTTGGATGCAGAGCACCAGAAGCATGTGATGCTACGAAGGATATGGTTTACGTATACATACTGTAAAATTCATATACATGCACGTGTAAAAATTTAAACTTTCAACTTGATGCTAACAAGCAATAAATTTCAACCACTGACAGGGAGAAAGCTAATAAGTGGCAGTTTCATTGGAGGGATGAAGGAGACCCAAGAGATGATTGACTTTGCTGCCGAACACAATGTAAAACCTGACATTGAGGTCATTCCTATTGATTATGTCAATACAACAATGGAGCGTCTCCTCAAAGCAGATGTGTAAAATATAGATTTGTCATTGACATTGGAAACACACTAAAACCAAGCTCTTGAATTTTCCAAATTCACATTGTCAAAAATAATAAGTGAAAATTGTTATAGCTTTCATTGAACTTATCATATTGTTAAATCATTAAAGAAATTTTACTAAAAGCCTAACTTTTAAATGACGTTTAGATCATTGAATCATATATATAATGTAAATTTAAGCATGTATCGAATTTAAATTCATCCAATAATAACCAAAGACATTACAATATTTCGTTTGGTAGGGCACTTATAATTAAAAAGTTCAAAATATAGAAAATAGATAGATAAATAATTCTTGCTAATGATCAAAACACCTAGATACAACTAAAATTTAAATTACACAAACGTTGAAGTTCCGCCTACCACTTTCATATCTGTGGTTCTCTAATATTGGACTTGCAGCTTATATCATATTTGCTACATCAATGACAAAGCGATATTTAACGTCATTATTTTTTAGTCTTTCAAAGGCAGTGTTCACGTAGTCCATTGGAATAACTTCCACATCTGCCTTAATATTGTGCTTTGCAGCAAAATCCAACATCTCTTGCATCTCTTCCATTCCCCCAGCTGCACTACCAGCAATCATCTTTCTCCCTATAGATCAAAAAGGACATTTTCAATGTTACTTTTTTTTTTTTTTCCTTTTTCTCAATACTAATCAATTGTAGAGGCCAGGATTGAAATGTCATAACTATAATTAGAAGGATACTTACCCAAAAGCAGAGGCATAGCTAATACCTCAAGAGGCAAGGGTGGTGCACCCACCAAAATCAACTTTCCACTTGTTTTCAATAAACCAATTAGTGATTGGATAGAATGATTAGCTGAAACTGTGTCAATAATGGCATCCATCGTGCTCATGGCATCCTAGTCGCCAAGTAGAGAAATTGACTAGTCAGCAGTTGTTCATGTCATGCATTATTAACGTTATTATTTGATAAAATATATTGAAGTAATTGGTCAATTAATCACCTGCAATTGTTGTTGGTCTTGACTAACCAAGAATGCATCGGCACCAAGCCTTTCCAATGCTTCCTCCTTCTTGCTAGGAGATGTGCTTATCACAGTGACATGCATATCAAAAGCCTTAGCAAACTTGACAGCCACATGACCTAGGCCTCCCAGGCCCACCACACCCAAGTGCAATCCAGGCTGAGCAAGTCCAAAATACTTCATTGGGCTGTATACTGTGATTCCAGCACATAGCAACGGGGCTACACCATCTAGTGGAAGAGATTTTGGGACTAGCACCGCAAAGTTCTGATCAACCACTATGTTATTTGAGTATCCACCTTGAGTTATTGTTCCATCATGGTAGTGTGCACTGTAGGTTAAAATCGTTTTGGGGCAGTATATGTAGAAGCCCTTACTGCAGTCGGAACATGAGCCACACGAACCGACAACGCCACCCACACCAGCTATGTCACCAACACTGAATTTTGTGACTCTGCTACCCACCTTTGTCACTTTTCCCACAATCTCATGCCTATACGTGTTCCCAAATCAATAGCAAGGAAAATCTGTTAGGCAGTTCAAATTTAAACGTGACATGAAAATATCAAGTCCATAAAGTAAAATAGAGCCGCCCTTGATAATTTCACATCAGATTTCGTTACATATTTTATACCATTTGGTAAAAAAACTTTTTATGAAGAATCAATTCTTTAAAAAAAAAAATCTAAAAATGAGGAACTAAACAAAAAGCATACATTTTTAAGGGATTAAAAACTTAAGTAAAATGTAGAAATTGGTTGAAAAGAGATCTTTGTAGAGAAAAAAGTGTCAAAAAATTATGTGTCTCAAGACAAAATAAAATAATACCCAGGAACCATTGGATAGATGGACATTCCAAGCTCGTTGTTCACCATGTGAAGGTCCGAGTGGCAAATCCCAGAATAGAGTATGTCGAGGGTGATATCATTATCACCATTTGCCCTGTTTGTTCAAGAGTATAAAAATTCAGTGCTCGTGAGATGGCTTTATTTAGAAGCACATGCAATTTCAAGATTAAGATATATTCATATATACCTTCTAGTAAAGTGAAATGGGGAGAGTGTTCCCGAAGCTTCTCTAGCTGCCCATCCGTAGGTAGCAACTTTCTCGTTTTCTTCTCCTGCTAACATCTTCGACACGTTGTAGTTTTGTAAGAAAAGGGATTGATGGAATGAAGGTTTTTTATCAATGAAAAGAATGCCAACTTGTGATGAAGAACCAGTTGAGGAGTTGAGGATTTATATATAGTAAATTTTTTATACATAAATGTTGTTTTGAGAAAATTGGCAGCTAACGCACGCAGTGAAGTCACCAAGTAGACCAGCGCAGACGGGTGTGAATATTCTTCATTCTTCCTAGAGCAACAAGTTTTACAAATCAACATCTTATTAACATTAATTTAAAGCGGGTTCAAAGGGATAAAAATGATTTGGTTGATCGATGAATGAACTGGTGAAGCTTCTTGTTGTTTTCTTATTGGACGAAGATGGCTTCCTCCAATACGAGGTTGTAGATCAAGTTCAAATTCCTCGCTAACCAATATGTGAAATGTCAAAGGTACCTTCCTTACTTCCTAACAGGCTGCAGGTCATATTCAATGCAAATTAAAAGTACGTATAGTATATATATGACTCATGAGGTTTTCGATTTCGTGACGAGAACGGAAGCAAAATTCAAGTGCTTGAGGGATTCAAGCTGATTCACAGACTATACGGGTAAAAAGGATCCTCTCAAGTTATAAAAAAATTGGTTGAGATACCATTCATTTTGTTTGTTTAGGGTAAAATATGTTTTGATTCCTTATTTTATCTAGATTTATGTTTTTAATCCCTCATAAATTATTTTTCTGTTTGTAGTTCCTAAAAAATTGTTTCATTTTATTTTTAATCCCTGACATTAATTTTAACTGTTAAGTGATGTCATGACTAGCAGAATTTGCGTTTGAAAAATTTTTGTTTAAATTTCTATCAGTTTTTAATTGCTACAAATTTTCTGACAGACTAAAACCGTCAGAAATGTTAAAAAATAATAAAAAATCAAAATTCCGAACACCAAATTTTCTGAAATCTCAAGAAATGTTACAAAAGTAAACATTTCTGATCGCTAAAAAAATTGTAGCGGTTAAAAGTCACTAGATATTTAATCAGAAAATTTTCACAAACACAGTTTATGTCCGTCGTATCATCACTTAACAGTTGAAATTAATATCAGGGACTAAAAACAAAACAAAACAATTTATGGGGGACTAAAAACAGAACATAACAATTTATGAATGACTAAAAATAGAAAAAAAATTTATGAGGGACTAAAAACAGAAATCAAGATAAAATGAGGGACCAAAAACATATTTTACCCTTTTTTTTAATATTTAATAAAAAAACACATTGATTATTAAAAAATTGTAGTGTGTTGGTTAACCTTACTCTTTCACAAACATATGGTTTCTTGTAAAAGAAACAAACAAGAATGTTTTTTTTTTTTGATAAAAAAGAATGTCTTTCTTAAACAAGAATGTCTTTCTTTCTATTTCCATTTCTATTCATTATTCAAGGAGTTCACATAACCAACTAAGAGTCACACACATTATAGCCATCCCCCACTGATCATGTTCTCGGGTCTACGCATGAACCCATCGATGGGAGCCGTTATGTAAAGCTAGTTGCATTTTTTGTTATTATTGTAATAGTTAAAATGATAACTAATGTAAAATTATATAAAACTAGTTGTGTGCTTATTGTTATTATGGTAACAGTTAATATAATTATCATTTAAAACAAAAAAATAATTTCAAATTTACGCGTAAAAATAATAAATATTTTTAAAAATTATTATTTATTAAAAGTTAAAAATTTAAATAGTTGTAGAGGAAGAAAAAACAATTCAATCCTCCTTTAATAAGTTTCTGGATCCGTTCCATGATGGATGAGGACATATGATATGCAAACCCACCCACCAAAGTACTTGTTGTGTCACGGCTAAATTAGATACTCAGTAAATTCAGTGCACTTAATAAACCCATGGCTGCTGTCTAAGTACACTGGACTTTTCTGTTCCAATTATTTTCACGGCCAAAACCATATCACCTATCCACATTGTAATGTTTGACACTAATTTATAAGGGAGACTACTTCTTTACTGTAAATTAAAATCTCTAACTTGATAATATCTAATGAATAGGAGGATGAAAATTAAAGTTGTTATTGTCGTGGATATGAGACTAGATATAAGTTTTTTTTTCAAACACATGTGTAATGACATATACTATAGTTTGGTTCTATTCAAAATGTGTGGTTCTTTTTCATATGCTTTATTGTTTATTTTTAAATAAATTATTATATATATATATATATATATATATAAGAAGTTTTAGAACATACATAAAAACGAATGCATCCTGTGCAAATACACGAGTAATTGACTTTTTTTTTTTTTTATCTATAACTTAAGTCTTATAATATAAAGATATTCAATATATTTTCTTCATTTGTTGTTTTGATATATATGATATTCGTTTAAACAAATATCCATTTGGTTAGATTATTATGGAGTGTATCCAGTTGACCTTCTCATTGATTTTGGAGGTTGTGGGGTGCGGGGCGAGGAACATTGTACTTTCTGCTGTCTGTGTGGGATTTGTTTTATATGTCGTATTCATTGTTCTTTACCTCAAACGTTGGCACATCATTGTACTGTTTGTCGTCTACAATCAATAATAATTGCTTTGCCGATAATAAAATATAATATTTGTAAAAGTGTATAATAATATAGCATATTAATATAATACTTATATAAATATATTAATAAATATACTTTTCATATATAATATGACACAATTTTATTATTTAATTAAACTTCTATAAAAATTAGTTTATTTTTCAAATATAAAAATTCATATGTATTTTAATATAATAGATGTCAAATTAAATAATGAATGTCATCAATTTTGTTAAATATATTTTAAAATTTTAAATTCATTTTAATATAATAAATGTCAACATTTTTATTAAATATTAAATGTCAAATTAACAAATAAATTGAAATTGAGGAATTAAAATAACTTTGACTTTGTCTCCTATCCTAGCCACAAGTGAAGCACACAATACAACAACGTCACCTGATACGTTAGCGATAGGTCAGTGGTCACCAAAGAGTCAACATAGCCTTTAGGCTTAATTATCAATTTGGTCATCAAATTTATTTATTAAAATTAATTTGGTCCTCATATTTTTAAAAACGTTAATTTGGTTCTCAAGTTTTTAAAAATATGTCAATTTGTTCACCAAGTTTTTAAAAATATGTCAATATGGTTTCCAAATTTTTAAAAATGTGTCAATTTGGTCCCATCATCAGATTTCATTAATTTGACTGATGGAGATATATGACGTGACACTGATGTGACTTTATTTAATGGGGACCAAATTGATACATTTTTAAAAACTTGGGGAGCAAATTGACGTTTTTAAAAATTTGGAGACCAAATTGACACATTTTTAAAAATTTGAGAACCAAATTGACATTTTTAAAAATATAGGAACCAAATTGACGTTAATAAATAAATTTAAAGACCAAATTGGTAATTAAGCCTAGCACTTACCATGGCACTTATAAATAGCTCTTTCTCGCTACTGCTTCCTCACTCCTCCATTCAGTAGTAGCCAAAGAAACATACTTCGATCTTCTCTTCCTTAGTCCTTATTGGATTTCTTTTCTAATCGAAAAATTTTAGCAGATTGAAATGGCAACACAAGCTGAAACAGAGCATCCTAGGAAGGCATTCGGATGGGCAGCTAGGGATACTTCTGGTATTCTCTCCCCTTTCAATTTCTCCACAAGGTTTATCTCTTCACTCAATATATCTGTTCACTTTATTTGTTACACCATTTTTTTTCTCGTTCCACTAGTTATTATGTCAGAAAACAAGTTGTCAAATTAATCTTACAAATTTCCTTTTTCATCAACCCGAGATCCATATGAATTTACAATGGTTTAGAACCTACAACATGGTAAAATTAAAATAGCAAGTTAATAATGACAACAACAACAAAAAAATTTCTGCTTGGTAATTTTTTTCAGGGAAACTGGTGAAAAAGATGTGACATTCAAAGTTTTGTACTGTGGGATATGTCACTCGGACGAAGAACGAATAGGGCATTTCGACCTATCCACTAGTCCCAGCGTATATACATTAAACTTTAATTAATTAACACCAATGCTTACTCCAATTCTCTATAATTTAATGACATTTCGTTTGTTAGCAAATTCTCAACGTGTAACAAGGTTACTCTTGTTTATCAAGGGAAAAATTCTATTTGATTGTAAATAGTGTATGAAATGGTGCAGGCACGAGATAGTTGGTGTAGTGACAGAGGTGGGAAGCAAAGTAGAAAAGTTCAAAGTTGGGGACAAGGTGGGTGTGGGAGGCCTGGTTGATTCCTGCCGCACCTGCCAAAACTGTTCTGAAAATCTTGAGATTTATTGTCCAAAATATACGGGCACATACTGTGGAAACTACAAAGATGGCACCACTACATATGGAGGCTTCTCTGACTCAATGGTTGCAGACGAACACTTTGTGGTTCGCTTTCCTGATGGCTTTCCACTTGATGCTGCTGCACCTCTCCTTTGTGCTGGCATCACAGTGTATAGCACTCTCAGATATTTTGCACTAGACAAGCCTGGTCTACATGTGGGTGTGGTTGGTCTTGGTGGACTAGGCCATATGGCTGTGAAGTTTGCCAAAGCTTTTAGGGCTAAGGTCACAGTAATAAGTACATCACCCAACAAAATGGAGGAAGCAATACAACACCTGGGAGTTGACTCATTTCTAATAAGCGGTGACCAAGATCAGATGAAGGTACTTATATTATGCCATGAATTAATTTGGACTGGAAAACACACATTTCAAATTCAATTAATTAATGTTGATTATTTTTTAGGCTTCAAATGGCACTTTGGATGGTATTATTGATACAGTTTCTGCCATTCATCAACTCTTACCTCTCATTGATTAACTCAAGTCTCATGGAAAGCTTGTAATGCTCGGTGCACCAGATAAGCCTATGGAGCTTTCAGTAATGCCTTTAATTATAGGTAAGCATATGAAAAATATATATGTTAACGTTTCCCTTGGATGCAGAGCACAGAAGCAAGTGATGCTATGAATATGAAAGATAGTTTAGTACTTACTGTAAAATTCTTATACATGCAGATGTAAAAATTTAAATGCTCAATTTGATGCTAACAAGTAATAAATTTCAACCATTGACAGGGAGAAAGCTAATAGGTGGCAGTTGCACTGGAGGGATGAAGGAGACCCAAGAGATGATGGACTTTGCTGCCGAGCACAACTTAAAACCCGACATTGAGGTCATTCCTATTGATTATGTCAACACAGCAATGGAGCGTCTCCTCAAAGTAGATGTAAAATATAGATTTGTGATTGACATTGGAAACACACTAAAACCAAGCTCTTGAATTTTTCTGATTCACATTTTTGTCAAAGATAAAAAGTGAAAAATGTAATAGCTTTCAGCCTACCGTTTTTTCAAGTAGTTTCCTTTTTCCATATGTGTTATGTAGTTTTGTAACGTGGTGACTTGAACAATGTTACTGAATAATACTTCTATTTCACTTAGCCACTCATGTATTTATTAAACACACAAGTGATTCACGGGACTAAGCGAGCCACTCAGAAGTGAAGATAAAATGAATTACAAGATTCCTTTTTCTCCTTTAATAATGCAAAATTTAATACTTAACTATTAAAGAACAAGTAAAATAAGCAATTAATATTTTGAAAGTATAACGACCAGTATAAAGAAACAATTCATCAACAAGCTATTAATGAACAAAGAAAAGCATAAACTTGATATGTGTGTATGATACACACATCAAGCTAGGGGGCGGAGGCAACTGTTACAGACTAAACCAAGGCTCAATCAATTCTAGTCCATTAAGGCAACTGTTACACATAAAAGAAGCGCACATACACCTAATTTCAGTACCTCAATTACTTAAAATAAGTAAGGAAGCACAAAATACCTTCCTATATAAGAGTCTTGGGCCTCATGACACTGAAACCCTACTCTGGCATTTTTTTTTTTATCAGCGAAGACTAGTTTTATTAATGGGCAAACTGTGCCAAAAGGTTGAAAGATTTGTTTAACTGAAGTCAATCATCATCAAAGGGATTCCATTTATCCTCTCATTTGGAGGTGGAGAGGTCCTGAGAGAATTAGATTTTTGCTTTGGAAGATTTGTGCTAAGGCTCTACTGACTAAAGAGGTAAGACAAACAAGCATATCACTCAAGACCCTTCCTGTCATTTGTGTGGTGCTGATTTGGAGAATTCTGATCACATTTTTCGTCAATGTGGTGTAGCTAGAGCTGTCTGGTATTTAGTGTTGCCTTATTCTTTGCATGCTAATTTTTTTCAGCTGGATTTTAAGGATTGGATGATGGAGAATCTTAGTAATGATATGAATGTAAATGGTAGGAAGTGGTGTAATATTTTTGCTGTTGTGCTAGATAATATTTGGACTAACAGGAACTAGTCGATATTTGAGAATTGCAACAGTCAACCTACTGTGATTGTTAATTGTGTTTGGAGACAGGTTGATGCTATTGTTACTGTTTGAGTTTGGATTATCCCGAGCCAAATTTGGACTTAACAATAATAGAGTGAAATTTGAGGGAGAAAAAATAGGTCAATGACTCAACGGTCCTTTACAAATGATTCATAGAATTATATCCCATAAAAAATTGGATTGAATCATGAAGTCATAAGCCAATAATAAAATTAGTTCTGTCTAATCAACTTAAAAATGTATTTGCTCCTATGAGGCACTTGCAGGAGATAGCCCAATAGAGATAACTTGGACATTTTTTGTTTGACTAACAAGCCCAACTTTTAAACGATTTTTAGATAATATCATTCAATCATATGCTGTAAAGTTTTAGACTAAGCGTGTAAACTCATTCAATAATAACCAAAGATATTACGTATAGTATATTGTTTAGTAAGATACTTAAATTAAAAATGCTAAAAAAAAACTCTTGCTAATGATCAAAGTAATGCATAGATACAACTAAAATTTAAATTATAACAACGTTAAATACCCAGCTACTGCTTTCGTATATATATTTGTGGTTCTCTAATTGGACTAGCAGCTAGCTTATCGTATTTGCCACATCAATGACAAAGCAATACTTAACATCATTGTTTTTAAATCTCTCAAAGGCAGTGTTCACGTAGTTCATTGGAATGACTTCCACATCTGCCATAATATTATGCTTTGCTGCAAAATCCATCATCTCTTGCATCTCCTCTTGCCCCCCTCCTGCACTACCAGCAATCATCTTTCTGTCTACTGTTGGCAATTTTGGCAAGTGTACCAAATCGCTCAAGTAACACAATGATGAGTAAAGTATCGTCTCCACAGGGACTTGTGCGATAAATGGGTAATTATTAATATAATTTGTAGACTACGAATATTGAGAAATTTAAAGTAACCAAAATTAAAAGCAAATGCATAAGAATAAAGAGTAAAAAGGAAGGAAACTTGATTTGGGAATTTTGTTGAACAGTTGGTATGCGCAGAGAATGGGGTTTATATCAATGGAAGGAATTGCCGGGGTTTGACTTCATTAAATCAACCTATCATGCATTAGTAATCATTCCTATTTAATTAAACCTATGTTATCATCAACCCACAATTTATTCTAACCTTAATTCCTTAAGTGAAAGAACCTAAGTCCTTTGATTTCACTATCAATCCCTTGAATTACTGTAATCAAAGTACTTGCATTAAGAATGAGGGTTTTAACGATGCCCAGTCCTTTTTACCCTATCCCTAGGCATAAAAATTATTGGGTGTTCCCTTCAGTTCGCAATTCAATTGAATTTCCCAATTACAATCAAATAAAAAGAATAATGCACAGGTGATCAGGCTAAGAGCAAGCAATAAGTGTAGAAGAGAAACAATAACAATACTTAATTAAATAGAAATAATGTAGTAATTACATGGAAGAAGATTCAATTACATCAAACCCCAACAAAGGATGGAATTAGCTACTCATAACCATGGGGGAAGAAGAGACTGGAGAAGAGACAACGGAAGATGAATCCTTGAGCATGGAAACGGTTCCCCAATGTCTCTGGCCTCTTTGCCTATGAAAACCCTAAAATTTTGAACCTCTTTTTCTATCCTAAAAGGTCTATTTCAATTAAAAATAAATAAAAGACGCAACTTTCTGCTTTATTTCAACTGAACACACCATGGCCATGGTGTCTACCATGGTCTGCCCGTGGTTGAGGCTAACTTTTATAATTGACTTCCTAAAGTCTGCCACGCCCATGGTAGCTACCAAAGGCAGCCCATGGTGTACTCTGGTTGCGGAATTTGACATTTTTCTTCATTTTTCTTCCAATGTAGCTACTCCTGGACTCTCCTTTGCTTGATTCGAGCTTCAACAAAGTTCCTACAAAACACAAACAAACTACCCAAAGATCAAGCGTAAAAGGTATAAACTAGAAAATCCTAAATAAACTAAACTTTTATTCAAAATTTACCTAAAATGAACACAAACAAAGCTCAAAAGCATAAGAGATATCACATAATTGCCCCTAAACTACTACAAAATGTAAGTAAAGATGACAATTATCAACACCCCAAACTTAGAACTTTGCTAGTCCTCGAGCAACAAAAACAAGAACTACTTAATGACAATCCTAAGAAACACTGAAAACATAAAGACATGGCCTGCAATAAATTCCCAACTCATCATCATCAAAACAAGTTCTAGAGCAATACATTCCAAACATAATAAGGTGCCCACACAAAAATTCCAGTGATAATTCATCAAGAGATTAATATGGATGGCAAAAAAAAAATTGCAACGAACCACCAAAGTCCCTTGGTCCTCACAAAGTATATCACTCAATCACACAATCGTAGGTGAGTATATCTCTCAAGCAACACATTAAAACAACACATATTAATTTTGCTTTTTATCTCTCAACAATCACAATTATCAAGCATGTAAGCAAGGATCACAAAGGACTTTTTTCGCTTGTAACGTGGCCGAGCTACAACAAAATCTTGGTTTTTCTGAGATTCAAAGCATCTAAGAATATGGGAGAAAAAAGAGAAATAATTCTCCACTTGATCTCAAGAGCAAAATCACACTTTGGACCCCAAGTTTCTTCAACAATCCATGACCACTTTATTCAACTTCACCTATGTCCCACTGCAAAATTATTTATTTTGTCTTTTCTGCTTTTTTTTTTTTACAACTTTAACACTGTGGGACAAAGATGAGTCACACACTTTTTTTTTTTTTTGTAACTAACTGTGACGTTAGAATTCCTTTGGGGTACCTTTCATTTACCACATTTGGGTGTCTAGCAAGACACCCCAAACTTAATGTAACACCCTATTTCTCAATTTGCTCTCCAATTCCTAGGAAGGGAAAACATTTGTTTTTCTATTAAGGCTAAGGGTTCATGCATCAATAAAATCTTTCAATTGGCTCAAAAAGGGTGCAAGGGATTTTTTTTTTATTAACAAAGGACAACTTTCTGGCTAGTGGCTTAAGACAACAAACAAGGCCTTGATCCTTTCCAAGCTAGCATGCAAAACAATGGAATCAAAAGATTTCAAGCAAAATCATATGTGCAAGAGTTAATGGTGCCACTCAACATATATAATAGTAATTCCTCACCAGGCTAGGTTTCATCAAGGGAACAGAGGTATCCATACAAACATGCCACACATATTAACCACACTTAGAACAATTCCAGAATTTAGAAGTGCAACCACAACCATGCATTGAACCAAATTTTTTTTTTTATATACTTCAATGAAAACAAGAAAGCAATAATTACAGACCAAGTCACAATAATTCACAATAAAAAAAAACTAACAAAAACAGTAAAGACAAGAAAAAGAAAGAAAGACTTACCTCAACATCAAAGGCCCATCATCACCCCCTTGGCCAAGAGTATGGTGGTCCCCAACTCTCATTGGCCAATCAACCTGGGTCGCAAACTCTTCTAAGAAGAAGGTAGAGGGAACTCCGGCGGTGGTGGAGGTGTTCTGGTGATGGTGGTTTTGGATGGATGTGCACTGCAGAAGCGTTTGGGAATGGTGGGTTGAGAGAGGGACCATGCAGTGGAGGCTATGGCAGCGCGGTGGTGGCCATGGCGTCATGGTGGTGGTGTGCCTCTGAAAGTCTGTTGAGGAAGAAAGAATTTCAGATTTAGGGTGCGATTCGATTTGGAGTTCTCCCTTTTTTATTTTTTTTTTAACTTTGCTTTTTGCACCCCATTATTTGATATTCACACCCCCTCTGATACTTTTTTTTTTTAAGACAGCTAGATTTCCACGGTCATGGTATTTAGCATGACCAGGTCATGGAGGGGTCTGGTTTTGACAAATGAATGGCACCTTTGACGCACCATGGGCATGGAGTCTACCATGGGCAACCGTGGTATCCTCTAGGTTGATACGGATGAGAATCGCTCATGCCACAGGCATGGTGTTTACCATGGACAGCTCGTGGTGCCCCCTTTTTAAACAAATGCAGCCTGAAAACAACACAAAACATAAAATATAACAAAAAGGCAAAATTTAATTCAAGAGAGAGAAGGATAGAAAGCTGGGTTGCCTCCCAGTAAGCGCTTCTTTAACGTCACTAGGGTCACTAAGATGAATGGTTGTGTCAACCCCAACCCCTTGGGGGGCTCACAGAGTCACAGACATTGAAAGTCATCTCTTCATCTTGCACTTTAAGCTTAAACTCTCCTTTGCCAACATCAATTAGAGCATCAACAATCTTCATAAAAGGTCATCCCAAGATGATGGGAATCTGTGAATCCTCCGCCATGTCCATGACAACAAAATTAGCGGGAATTGTGAATTTTTCGACCTTCACCAGCATGTTTTCCACCACCCCATGAGGGGATATAATGGAGCGATCAGCAAGTTGTAATGTCATGCAAGTTGGCTTTACCTCCACATCTCCAACTCTCTTTAGCATAGATAGGGGCATCAGGTTGATGCTCGCCCCCAAATCAAGCAAAGCTCTATCAACAGAAAGGTTCCCAATGGTGACGGGAATAGTAAAGCTCCCAGGATCCTTATGTTTGGCAGGCAATGTCTTCTGAATTATAGCACTGCACTCCGCTTCCAACTCAATGGTATCCTTCTCAATGAACTTCTTTTTCCTTGTCAAGAAGTCCTTCAAGAATTTGGCATAGATCGGAATTTGCTTTAAGGCTTCCGAGAATGGGATGTTGATGTAGAGTTGTTTGAGAATGTCTAAGAACCGAGCAAATTGTCTCTCCTTATCAATCTTTGTTGGTGCTTTAGGACAAGGGAGCTTTGTAGTGAAAGGGGCTTTGGCTTTTAACTTTTCTTCCTTGGCTTTCCGAGCTCTAGCCCACTTCATCCTTGAGTCCCCTTTTGTGCTTTGAACTCCAACCTTCTTCACTTCAACTTCCTCTACTACCACATCTTCTCCATTCACTGTATCACACTCTGACCCACTAATGGTAAATATTGCACTGCAGTTAGCTTTGGGATTGGTCTGAGTGTTGGCTGAAAAGCCACTCTTAGTGTACTCTGCCAATTCCGCCACCTGTTTTGCAAGCTACCCAACTTGAGTCTCCAAGTTTCTGAGAGAGGCACCAGTGCTCTTCTAATTAGAAATAGAGACTTGCATAAAATCCATGAGAGTCTCTTCCAACTTCGTTGTGCGGTCATAGAGGTTGGGCTTTTGTTGGAAAGATCTTTCACCAGCTCCTTTATCAAAGACAGGATGAGTCTGAAAACCACTACGGTTAGAATTGTTACCGTAGAAATTCGGCTTCCCTTGGCCATAGTTGTTCTGACTCCCCATATAATTCACCTCTTCCTCTTGTATGCTAGAAGTATAAGGACAGTGCTCTACATGATGTTCACCCCCACAAATTTCACAACTAAGCACCCGGTGATGTGACTGAGAAGAGGCAGCTTTCATTAATTGTTGGGGAAGGTTGGACACTTGCACCTTGAGTGCTTTCACCTGGGCTAGAATTGCATCTTGAGAGTTGAGCTCCATTACTCCTCTGCGTGGAGCTCTATCATGTTGAGCTTCAAAATCACTGGCTGCCATGTTTTCAATCAACTCTATGGCTTCATCTAGTGACTTATTTTTAATCACTCCTCCACCATCTCCAGCATCAAGCATCACCTTTGTTTGCCCCTTCAGACCCCCAAGGAAGATGTAAAGTTGATCAACATGTCCAATCCCGTGGTTGGGACACTTCATTAAGAGAGTCTTATATCTCTACCAAGTTTCATGGAGTGACTCATCATTCCTTTGGCGGAAGCCCAATATGTCAATATTTGCTTGGCTTTTCTTCACTTCAGGGAAAAATCAATCCAAGAACTTTCTTTCCACTTCAGTCCAAGTGGCAAGACTCTGAGATGGGAGGTTAGTGAGCCACTTCAATGCATTTCCTATGAGGGAGAAACGGAACACCCTCATATACAGATTCTCCTCTTCATTCTGGGCCACTTCTGTTGTGCCGCACAGATCATAAAAAGTGGTTAAATGGTTGTAGGGGTCTTCATTCTCTAAACCAGCAAACGCATGTTGACTGAGAAGTGTGAGCAAGGCTGGCTTAGCTTCAACTATGCGGTTAGCGTTCCTTGGCCTGACAATACTAGAGAACACTCTTGGACCATTATTGTTGACATGATCCGCAAGAGTTCTCCTGGCAGGTTGTTCTTCTCCTGCCATCTCCTCTTCAGATGTGGTGGCCTCTTCGTCTGAACTGGAAGGTTGTTCTGAAGGGGGATTGGAAGAGCTCTCTTCTAGTGTCAACTGTTTCGCTAGTTGGTTTGCCTCTCTAGTTTAGGCACTGATGCACCGAGCAGTCTTCTCAATTTTAGGAATGAACAAGAGATCCTCGGGATTAGTTTTGTTCCTTGTGCCAAAAGTACCTGGCATGCACAGAATCACAAACAACTAGAGCAACTACAAAGATAGTTAGCACCGGATGAGAGAGAAAATAAAAATTTAAAATAAAATAAAAATAAAAATAAAATGCGAAAGAATAGAAGAATGTTTAAAGTCCACACAAAAAATACTAAAAATTTGCCCAATTACCGAGACACAAGTCCCCGGCAACGGCGCCAGAAACTTGTTGGCAATTTTGGCAAGTGTACCAAATCGCTCAAGTAACACAGTAATGAGTAGAGTATCGTCTCCACAGGGACTTGTGCGATAAATGGGTAATTATTAATTTGTAGACTACGAATATTGAGAAATTTAAAGTAACCAAAATTAAAAGCAAATGCATAAGAATAAAGAGTAAAAAGGAAGGAAACTTGATTTGGGAATTTTGTTGAGCAGTTGGTATGCGCAGAGAATGGGGTTTATATCAATGGAAGGAATTGTCGGGGTTTGACTTCATTCAATCAACCTATCATGCATTACTAATCATTCCTATTTAATTAAACCTATGTTATCATCAACCCACAATTTATTCTAACCTTAATTCCTTAAGCGAAAGAACCAAAGTCCTTTGATTTCACTATCAATCCCTTGAATTAGTGTAATCAAAGTACTTGCATTAAGAATGAGGGTTTTAACAATGCCCAATCCTTTTTACCCTATCCCTAGGCATAAAAATTATTGGGTATTCCCTTCAGTTCGCAATTCAATTGAATTTCCTAATTACAATCAAATAAAAAGAATAATGCACTCAGGTGATCAGGCTAAGAGCAAGCAATAAGTGTAGAAGAGAAACAATAACAATACTTAATTAAATAGAAATAATGTAGTAATTACATGGAAGAAGATTCAATTACATCAAACCCCAACAAAGGATGGAATTAGCTACTCATAGCCATGGGGGAAGAAGAGACTGAAGAAGAGACAACGGAAGATGAATCCTTGAGCATGGAAACGGTTCCCCAATGTCTCTGGCCTCTTTGCCTATGAAAACCCTAAAATTCTGAACCTCTTTTTCTATCCTAGAAGGTCTATTTAAATTAAAAAAAAATAAAAGACGCAACTTTCTGCTTTATTTCCGCTGAACGCACCATGGCCATGGTGTCTACCATGGTCTGCCCGTGGTTGAGGCTGACTTTTATAATTGACTTCCTAAAGTCTGCCACGCCCATGGTAGCTACAACAGGCAGCCATGGTGTACTCTGGTTGCGGAATTTGACATTTTTCTTCATTTTTCTTCCAATGTAGCTACTCATGGACTCTCCTTTGCTTGATTCGAGCTTCAACAAAGTTCCTACAAAACACAAACAAACTACCCAAAGATCAAGCGTAAAAGGTATAAACTAGAAAATCCTAAATAAACTAAACTTTTATTCAAAATTTACCTAAAATGAACACAAACAAAGCTCAAAAGCATAAGAGATATCACATAATTGCCCCTAAACTACTACAAAATGTAAGTAAAGATGGCAATTATCACCTACATGTCAAAAAGGAAATTTTCAATGTCACTTATTCCCCCTCCCCTCTCTCTCCAAAATTAACCAATTGTATAGATATGGATACGAGATATGAGAATTTTAAAAAATATAAGATATGGGTACGCTAATGTAAATTTTAAAGAATATACTCATATAAATAATAGAATTATATATAAACGTAACTGAGTAATATAAATAAAAAAAATACAAATAAATATAATTTATAACATAAAAAGAGATTAAATTCTTCAAAATGACCAAAAAAAATCATAGTTAAAAACTATAACATGTAACTGTTCATCTCAATATTATAACACTTAAGTATGGTTATAGTATCAAATGCACTTTAACAGTTTTAATCTCATCAATTCTTTCCATCTTCAGTGAAAAGAATTGTCTGTAATTTTAGTTCATTAAAAGAAAGATCAGTCTTATAATGAATCTCATTCATCTTCGTCAAATGGTTCATAATGACTAATTTTGAATGAGCGAGTTCTATCTCATACTCACAATGATAGATTTAGAAGGTCAAGAACAGAGAGTCTCTCATGCCATTGGTCACTTGTCCTCACCATCCACGATGAATAAGGACACAAACAACAACATAAATGATAGCAAGTAGAATCAAAAGAAAAACCTTTTTTCTTCATTAAAGAATAATGTTTTTATTTATTGGAACCTAGGGTATGAGCTTAATATGTACCCAAATAGTATCCAACCTACGTACCTAATTTATTTTTTTTGAAAAATGTTATTGATACGTATTCAATACGTACCCATGAGTACCCAATACATACTAGATACAGGTATATATTTGATACGTGCATGGCATGACTTTAGAAATACCAATGCTTTAGAAGGATTGAAGTATCATAACTATAATTAGAAGGAGACTTACCCGAAATCAATGATATAGTTAATATCTCAAGAGGCAAGGCTGTTACACCCACCAAAATCAACTTTCCACTTGTTTTCAGTAAATCAATTAGTGATTGGATAGAGTGCTTAGCTGATACTGTGTTAATAATGGCATCCTAATCACCAAAGCATAGAAATTGACTAGTCTGCTGTTGTTCATGCCATGCATTATTTTTGTTTCTTTATTGTTTAATCGATAAAATAGATTAAAGTAATTGGTCTATTTATTACCTGCAACTGTTGTTGGTCTTGACTAAACAAGAATGCATCGGCACCAAGCCTTTCCAATGCTTCCTTCTTCTTGCTGGGAGATGTACTTATCACAGTGACATTCATATCAAAAGCCTTAGCAAACTTGACAGCCATATGACCTAGGCCTCCCAGGCCCACCACACCCAATTGCAATCCAGGCTGAGCAAGCCCATAATACTTCATTGGGCTGTATACTGTGATTCCAGCACATAGCAACACCATCTAGTGGAAAGAGACTTTGGGATTATCACCGCAAAGTTTTGATCAACCACTATTTTATTTGAGTATCCACCTTGGGTTATTGTTCCATCATGGTAGTGTGCACCGTGGGTTAAAATCATTTTGGACAATATACGTAGAAGCCCTTGCTGCAGTCGGAACATGAACCACACGAACCCGCAATGCCATGTACACCAGCTATGTCACCAATACTAAATTTTGTGACTCTGCTACCCACCTTTGTCACTTTACCCACAATCTCATGCCTGAATGGATTCCCAAATCAATAGTAAGGAAAATCTGTTAGGCCTGGTTCAAACTTAAAAATGACATGAAAATATCAACTCCGTAAAGTAAAATCTGGCCCAATTCCTGAACATATAACTTCTTATGTGGGTAGATTTTGTATTAAAAAAGGATCTTAATTTGTTAATTAAAAGTTTAAAAAATTATTGCCATAATCATGTTAAAAAGTAGATGAAAAAAAAAATAGAGCTCTTGGTAATTTTACATCAGATTTCGTTACATATTTTTAAGCATGAAGATAGTTTTAAGAAAAATTATTATTTTAAAAAGTAGAAATGGATTTAACACTACTACAAAAATTACATTTAACATCGTCAATTCGACATCGGTTGTTAAAAAACCGATGTAAAAAAATATGCGGTGGTATTTTTGTAATTTTTTGGTCTTATTTACATCGGTTATACATATAAACCGATGTAGAGATCATTATTTGACATCAGTTATATTATGTAACCGATGTTGTGTGTCATTTGAAAGTGTGTTGTTTCGCCTTCTCTCACGAAGGCTCTCCTCTCACCACAAAAAAGCCACTCGTATCACAGCACACACATAGACACCGTTCTTTTTCAATGTTGCTTAAACCTCATCCTCTTCTCTTTCTCATCCAAGACTCAACGTTGCCTCGCTATTCCAAACCCTAACCTCTCCCCACCACGCCATGCCCATCTTGAAGACCTACACGAGCTCAACAGCGACACCACAAAAGACATTGCTTCAATGTCGACTCAAATCTACAAGGACGGGGAGAACGTTGCATATCTCGCACTCTAACCGTCGCGTTGACGCCCCTCCGAACATGCCTCACTCCAATCTACGATTCAGTCTCGATCTGCAAACTGCGCGCCATCAATGCCCTCAGCAGCCACGCCAAGAATACTGCACTGCACCAACGCAAGAAGAAGTACGAGACCTATAAGGTTAGGGTTTCGTCTTCCAACGGTGTGCTCTCTTCCTCCTCTTGGCCTTTCTTAGAATCATTGGATGCTCTGATGCAGTTTGCTTCTACCATTGCTCACTTTTTCTCTGTTTCAAATCCCCATTCAGAATCCTTTCCATTCGCAAGTCACTACTTGATACCTGCAAATTGCGAAAATGATTAAAGAAAGATTGACACATGCAGGTTCAATTTTGCTTTTTCCTAGTTTATTACCTTTGTTTTTGGTTTTCTTTTTCTTTTTCTTTTTAAACAATGATATCAACTGCTAAAGGAATTGATATTGTTGCGATTTGTGTGGATGATACAACTATGGGGCTACTTTGCATATTTTAATTTCATTTAGGTAGACTCTTGTCCAAGTCGACCTTGTCCGTAAGTGATTCTGTAATAGTAAAAATAGGTAGAATTCTTAGGGATTGATATGAATGAGAGTCTTTTTTGCAATTAATATGGAAGGCAAGTTTCAGGGATAGAGAATTGAGAAAGAGATTAGATGAATGTTTTTTCTTTTTATTGATGATGATTGATTTCTTTTCTTTATATTCTCCTATATTCAAGATTGGTTTCTGTTACACAATTATAGCACTAGAAGTCATACTCTGTTTAGTCATACTCTGTTTTGTTGGTGTAGATGTCCAATGAATGAAGCATTAGAATGCAGAATCTTTATTCTATGCCACTGGTTGTCATTAATGGATATTACTTGGGGCTAATTGAAAATTGATTATGATTTGTCACTGTCTATCAGGTTCATATATTAGTTATGCCTACCTTAATTGTAACCAGCCACTGGAATTGAGTGATAACTCACCTTGTGAGGTTCATATATTTATTTTATTCAAAAAGAAGGCCTAAAGAAAACTATAACTGGTGATTACCAGCAGTCTTTTTTTTTTTCTTTTGGTGATTTCTTATAAGTAATCTTTTCTATCTTGAGTTCTAATCTTATTTGATTTGTCAAACTTCCTTCCAAACATAGGACACTGGTGTTAAAACTATTCATAAGTTTTCACCTAAAAACTTAAGCTTTTGGGAGAAATGGTTTTTGATGTGGTATCAGAACCTTTATAACCAAATTGTCAAGAGTTTGATCCTTGCTCTAAATTAAAAAAAATGGATTTTAGATTAAGGTAGGACAGACCTACATATTGTCCACACTGCAAGCCCAAAAGGCTCTTGGTTAAAGGGGTGTGTTAGAGATAGAACTATTCACCTAAACAACTTAAGTTTTTGGGAGCTGATTCTGGTTAACAGAAAATAGACAAGATACCTTCTAGGGACTGAACAGAGAAATAGGAAGGGAAAAAACCATAGATGAAATAGCACTAGAATCAGAATGATTAGGTTGTTAATATATTAACCCAAGCTTAACATTTTAGCCTGTGTGATAAAATCAAAGTTTACAGAGGAGTTAGAAAATGATGGAAAGCTATGGAAAGCAAGAAAAAGAAAGATCAACTCTGGCTAATGCTGGGTAAGTTTACTTTCTCCACCATTCTGTAAATATAAGTTCAATTTTTTAAAATAATTTCCATTTTCCATATTCATTTCTTCTCAATTCAACTAATTTTTGTTTATCACCTTGTGGTGCCACTCTCTCTCTCCAGCCTCTTTTAAGTTATTTTTTATATGCACACTCATCAATTTATAGTGGATGACTGAGTACGTGAGAATGTAGGGAGAGGGAGAGCATAGGAACGGGGTTTGTTCAATTAACTAAAATTTGCAGCAAATAAGCACTACTCTATTTTTTTTATTTTAAATTTCCCTCTTTCATGAAGTGGCTGAAGATAAATGACTGACTTGTGGTTGCAGGATCTAGAAAAATTCAGATTTGGAAAGCGTGGATTTGATTTTTCAAATCAAGTGAGTGATGAAGTAAACAATTAATATTTTATTTGAGTTAATGTGAATTCAATCTATATTGTATTTGTTGGATTGATAAATGTTCATATTCCTGCACTAGCACACACCAACCCACCTTTTTTTTTTTTTTGCAGAAATTCACTGATCAAATTGGCATATCTTTCATGTAAACAAGTTCATAAGATGTGGCAGAATTTCACAAATCAAATTAACAGGTACCCATCTTTTTTATATTGAAATACAAATGAACCACTTCTAGTGCTGTCATTCTCAATAGTGGAGATAAAATAGAAGTACATGTGCTCACGGGCACTGCAGTGCAGACTATTCCTTTTTTGGTCCATTGAATATCATGTATATCGTTGTGGCCAATGTACTTAAGGGTCATAGCTTTTAAGTTAATATTTTAATATTATGTACCTTAAGCTTTCAAAATCTAATTTCAATGTTATAAACGAAAAAGCTATCCTAATGATATATACCAGTCAAGAGTGATTGATACAAATATAAATGTTCTATTAATAATAGTAAATTAATAAGAGTTAAAATGATTTTACTGTTAGAAATGCTATTTGGTGAACTTGAATTCTATTAACTAGTTATTAATTAATTGAGAAAAAAGACAATTGGTTATATATATATATATATAATCTAGTATTTGTATCCTCTTGATTATCTCATTTTTCTCTCTTTTCTTCATCTTTATATTCTTTAGATGCCTAAAGTGAATTGTCAAAGTAATTTTACAACTCAAAAAGCTTAAAAAATATTTAATATAAAGATTAATATTTAATGTTACATTAAGTTTGTTTAAAAAGTTTGTCTTAGGCCTTAATTTTTACACGCGGCCCTTGTGCACACAAATAAACATTTAGAGAGATATTGAACTCTGTTTTCGTTATGAAGTCAATGGTATTCTAATATAACTTATTAAGTGACAATTAAAATATGCTTTATTTGTTTGTTATTAGTATTAGTACAAGTGTACAACACAACTAGATGACATTGCTTCTGACATTTTCATTTTTGGACTAGATGATCATCAATGCAGTTTTTACTTCTTCCTTTATTCCAGGGTGATTTGTTAGTATACTGTATTTCCTTGGTTGCATGTAATTTTTTACTCGTTATAAATTATTAAGTAAATTTAATACTAACTTATACTCACTTCAGATATCTTGCACCAAGGCCAGCAACAATGTTTCTGTGTTTAAAGCCTATCAGTACTTCATGAATCCCTTTTAAGACTGATGAACAATGTTTCTATGTTTTAGGACTCTCAAGCGCCTTAGTCTACCTGGCATACCCCCATCTACCCTGATATCAAAGGTTCATTTCAAATGTATTTATGTTGTGCTTTTAAAATGTTTTATTAGCATGAATCTTATTATTTGCTTTGGCATTCTAAATCTCTGATTGACATTATATAAGAGGTTGCTACATGTTAGTATATTAGAAAAATAAATTAATATTTAAGATTCCAATATTTCATATGATAATAAAAATATTGGAATCACAAATCAGTGGTTATTGTAGTAGTGTACTAAAAAAGAATTGCCATATATATATATATATATATATATATATATATATTTTAAAAATGACTTTCTACATCGGTTGTGGCTACAACCGATGTGGAAAGTACCTATACAACATCGGTTTTTTGAAGAACCGATGTTGTATAGGCACTTTCTACATCGGTTGAAGCTAGAACCGATGTAGAAAGTTTGACAAATTTACACTTTTGACACACTTTTTACATCGGTTAAATCTAAAACCGATGTAAAAGCTGGTTTTCAACATCGTTTTGAAAAACCGATGTTGAAAGTGTCCCACTTTCAACATCGGTTCTAAACCGATGTTAAAGCCCTTTTTTAACCGATGTTAAAAGTGTTTTTTGTAGTAGTGTAAAGATATACTTGTAGAAAATAGTATCCAAAAATTAGGATATGACACTTCTAAATTAAGCGTAAAATAAGTAATATTATTTAATTATTGATTAAAAAGTCAGTATAATTGTTATTCTAATATATTTATGATTTGTTATACATGTGTAGATAATATTGGTCATTGTTATTCTAGTCAACATTAAAATTACTTATCCTTTAAAATAAGTTGCTCGAGTTAAAGGGTTTAGATGCTAAAACTCAGGTCAAAAGACAAGATATAGTGCATGTTTGGATTAAAGTTTGTAAACTTAAGTTTGGGTTAAACTTAAGTTTGCAAATTGAGTTTGCAAAAGTATCTCAAGTCTTACTTCTCCAAAATTAAATTTGCATGCAAAATTTTACTCTCAAACATACTTTTGAGGGGTAACCAAACATGATCTCAAACTGATTTTGTTCTCAAACATACTTTTGAACCCTCTCACCTGAAATCCAAACATGTTCATAGTAATACGTACCCAGGAACCATTAGATAGATGGACATTCAAAAGTCACTCTTCACCATGTGGAGGTCCGAGTGGCAAATCCCACAATAAGGTATGTCAAGTGTGATATCATTATCACCATTTGCCCCAATTTTGTTCAAGAAAATAAAAATTCAGAGCTAGTGAGATGGTTAATTTTATTTTGAAGCGCATGCAATTTCATTATTAAGACATATGTAGGGGTGGCAAAACAGGCCCAACCCGACGGGCCGGCCCGTTTTGACCCGCATTTTTGGCGGGGCGGGCCAACATTTTGAACCTGCATACCTGCTGTAACCCGCCCCGACTTGATCCGCCAAAAAATGGGCTGAAGGCGGGTCGGGGCGGGTTGGCCCGCAAACCCGCTTAAATAAATAATTATATATTTTTTTATTAAGTTAGGGAATAGTGAGTGAAATTCTTTGGCTCTTTAAGCATAATTATTGTTAGATATCATATCACAGCTTGTGCATTAGATAGTCATAATTATTAATTGCAGCAATTGAGATGGAAATCATGGAATATATTAGTTTACATGTAAAATCTTTTTTTTTTTAAAAAGAAAACGGGTTGACCCGCCAACCCGCGACCCATTTGTAATAATTTTGGGTTTGGTGGGCCAACTCGCCAACCCGAGAAAAAACGAGACGGGATGACACTTTTAACCCACATTTCAAATGCGGGGCGGGGCGGGTTGGCCCGTTTTCGGCGGGGCGGGGCGGGGCGGCCAGTTTTGCCACCCCTATATATATATACCTTATGGTAAAGTGGAATGGAGAGAGAATTCTTGATGCATCTCTAGCTGCCCACCCATAGGTAGCAACTTTTTCGTTTTCTTCTCCTGCTAACACGTTCGACATGTTATAGTTTGTAAGAAAAGGAATTGATGAAATGAAGGTTTTTTTTTTTTAAAATGAAAAAGAATGCCACCTTGTGATGACGTACCAATTAGGAGTTGAGGATATATATATATATATATATATATATATATATATATATATATATATATAGTAAAGTTTTTAATACATGATTATATAACAAGATTCAGGAATGTGATAATGCTTTGCTGGTGGCAGTGTTTGAACCTGCAGAAGTAAGGGCTGCTGTTTGGGAATGTGATAATGATAAAAGCCCTAGTCCTAACGGCTACAACTTCAGATTTATTAAAGCTTTCTGGCATTTATTGAAGGAGGATGTGAATAGAATGTTGCAGGAGTTTCATGCTAACAGTGTGTTGCCTAGAGGGAGCAATTCATCTTTTATAGCACTTGTACCTAAGGTTGATAACCCGCAAAGTCTTCTGGGGTTTAGACCGATCTCCTTGGTAAGGTGTCTATACAAGATAATTGCTAAAATTTTGTCTAATAGGCTGAAGAAGGTCTTAGCTAAGATTATAGATGAGAGACAGGGTGCATTTATTGGTGGCAAGAGCTTGTTGGATAGTGTTTTGATAGCGAATGAAGCTATAGATGAAGCTAAAAGGAAGAAGAAGCCAAGTCTCTTACTGAAGGTAGACTACGAGAAGACATACGACTCCGTTAACTGGGAATTTCTGTTTTATATGCTAAGCAGGTTGGGTTTTAGTTGGATCAAAGCGTGTGTTAACTCTACCAGGGTATCAGTTTTAGTTAACAGAAGCCCAACCGAAGAATTCCAAATTGGGATTAGGCAAGGGGATCCCCTTGCCCCTTTTCTCTTTTTAATTGTGTCGGAGGGGCTAGCAGGTTTGGTAAGACAAGCAGTAAAGGGCAACTGGTTAACAGATTTCCTGGTTGGAAGGAACAATATTGGTGTATCATTGCTTTAGTTCGCAGGCGACACACTCTTCTTCTGCAACCCGTCATTGAGGAATGTTATGGTACTAAAGAGCATCCTGAGGTCGTTTGAGATGGTATCTGGCCTTAAGATAAACTTCTACAAAAGCAACATAGCTGGGTTCGGGGTGGAGGAGCAATTGTTGTATAGATTTTCCTCAGTCCTACATTGCAAGGTTATGTCATTGCCTTTTCAGTATTTGGGAATACCAATAGGAGGGAATCACAGGAGACAACATTTATGGAGACCAGTTTTGTAGAAAAATTCAAAAAAATTGACCTCCTAGAAAGGGAAATATCTATCTATTGGTGGGCGGGTGTGCTTAATAAATTCAATCCTCTCGGCACTGCCTTTATTTTACATATCCTTTTTTAAAACGCCTGCCTCTGTCATAAATTCAATAGTTTCCATTTAGAGGAAATTTCTGTGGGGGGGTGCGGAGGGGGAGAGTAAAATAGCATGGTTAGTTGGGATAGAGTCAGCAAGCCAAAAGACGGGGAGGCTTGGGTGTAAAAAACCTTAGGAACTTTAACATTGCAATGCTAGCCAAGTGGAGATGAAGGCTGCTCAATGAGGAACCTAGCCTATGGTGTAGGATTCTAGAATCGAAGTATGGAAATTTAAAAAGGGGTGAAAATCTGATATGTGAGCCAGGAAGCTCCTTGTGGTGGAAGGATCTGTTGTCAGTTTGTGGCATTTGGAATTTAGAAGGATGGTTCTATAGGAATTTGGTATGGAGAGTGGGGGATGGAAGAAATGTTAGTTTTTGGTGGGACAATTGGGAAGGGGGAGGGAGACTATGTGACAGGTTCGCTAGACTGTATACAAATAGTGAGGGAAAGCAAAAGTGTATCTATGAGTGTGGTAAATAGGAACAAGATCGATGGAGCTGGGATTTACAGTGGAGAAGACCATGGTTTCAGTGGGAGCAGCAGCAGGTGGAAGAGCTTATGCAGGTTATTAATTCAAAATCACCAAAACATGATACATAAGATACATGGGGTTGGAGAGGTGATGGGACAGGAACTTATATGGTACAATCAGTTTATAGAGCCTTGCTGGAACAGGGTGAAGTTGAAGAGAGGGAACTATACAAATGTGTGTGGAGAGCACCAATACCATCAAAGATATTTGTCTTCTCATTGAGACTAATTTTAGACAGGCTCCCTACAAAGTCCAATCTTAGGAAGCGGAATATTCTGTCAGGGACAGCAGACTTTCTTTGTCCATGTTGTGGCCTTGTAGATGAAACAGCAGAGCACCTATTTTTTGTATGTTCTTTTACTTGGCAGGTATGGATGGAAACATATAGGTGGGTAGGCATACAGATGGTGTTGCCAGAAGACCCAGCTATACATTTGTTGCAACACTCGTGTGGCTTTGCTGGTAAGGAGCTTGGGAAGAGCTGGCTGCTAATATGGATGGCAGTAACATGGTCCTTATGGCTCAAAAGAAATGTTGTCATTTACAAAAGTGACCAGGTGATGATGGATGAGGTTATGGATCTTGTCAAATTTCGTTCTTGGTCTTGGGTGTCTGTTCTAAATAGAGCTTCGGGGATCTCTTTTTATGATTAGTCGAATAACCCTCTAATTTGTATGGGATCTGTTGCACATAAGAAGCTGATGACATGAAGTGGGTATATGAGTTTTGGCTTCTCCTATAACATATACAGTTGGGATGAAAGTTAAAATTTTTAGTATGCAGATAATAACAATCTGATGGGGATTGGTTTTTGTCTTGAGTAAGTGTTATCATATAAAGTAAATGTTGGGGCTGAAATACAAGACCAAATTTTTGCTTTGTTTTCTTCAGGTTGGTTACGTACATGTGTACTACATTTTAGCAGCTATGGTATGCTTATAGTGGGGAAGAATTTGTACAGGGTTGGGTATATGACATTAAGGATAGAGGTGTGTCATGCAGGGAATTGTGTTTGTAATCCTACTTTGATAATGTTAGCAATATCAACCAGAATTCTAAAGATCAGAGTAATCACATGCACACACACAGACACGAGATTTAACAAGGTTCGGCAAGTGTGCCTACGTCCTCGGGAGCAGAGCGGCTGTTTCTATTATTATTATTTGGCCAATAGGGTTACATTAGTATATATAGAATAAACCACGATACAGACTTACAATATTACCCCTGTACCGTACCGCGGGGCTAAACCCCCGCACCCCCAACCCACTTATTTCGTAACCCAACAAGTGGCCCAAACCCAATCTGCTCACTCATAGAATATGAGCCATGCACAACAATCTCCACCTTGACGAATATTCGGCCCCGTGGAAGATAATAGCAAGTCCACTTCATATCCTATATGTCTCTCAGGTTGGGGGTTCCAGTCACGTCTAGCACCGAGCAACATTCAACAAGTCCAAGCAATGCTTGAACTTGTCAGCTGTGACTGCCTTGGTTAAGATATCAGCTGCATTCTCTGAAGTGTGAACCTTCCTGAGCAAAATCTGACTAGATGCCATCAACTCCCTGATCTTGTGAAACCTCACATCAATATGCTTGGTTCTAGCATGATACACCTGATTCTTTGCCAAATCAATAGCACTCTGATTATCACAATGCAACTGAACTCTACCTTGCTCAATGCCCAGCTCCTTTGCTAGCCCTGTGAGCCACACAACTTCTTTACTAGCCTCTACTACTGCCATGTACTCTACTTCAGTTGTTGACATTGCCACAGTAGACTGAACAATGGACTTCTAACAAATAGGCCCACCTGCAAGAGTAAAAACATACCCTGTTGTAGACCTCCTGTCATCCAAATTACCAGCATAGTCAGAATCCACATAACCCACAACTGAAGGATCACCCTGTTGACTGCCAAACATGATACCATGCCTTGTTGTACCCTTTAGGTACCTGAAGATCCACTTCACTGCTTCCCAATGTCGCTTCCCTGGCTTTGACATAAACTTACAGACTTGGCTTACAGCATGTGCCAAATTTGGTCTAGTACAAACCATGGCATACATCAAGCAACCAACTGCATTTGCATAGGGAACCTTTGACATGTATTCCACCTCTTCATCTGTCTTCAGGCACTGACCTACAGAAAGCTTGAAGTGGTTTGCAAATGGAGTACTCACTGACTTAGCATTACTCGTGCTAAACTTGTCCAGCACCTTCTCAACATAGCCCTGCTATGAGAGCCATAGTCTTCTGGACCTCCTGTCCCTGTGAATCTCCATCCCAAGAATCTTCTTGGCAGGACCCAAGTCCTTCATGTCAAACTCCTTGCCCAGCATGGATTTCAACTCATTCACATCACGCAAATGGTACCAGCAATCAACATATCATCCACATAAAGTAGCAGAAAAATAAAAGAACCATCATCAAGGCTCCTCACATAAACACAACAGTCATACTCACATCGCCTATAGCCAATCCGAAGCATGTAAGAATCAAAACGCTTGTACCATTGCCTTGGAGACTGCTTCAATCCATACAGAGACCACTTCAACTTACAAACTAACCGGCCTGGTCCATTTTTACTGAACCCCTCTGGCTGCTCCATGTAAATCTGCTCCTCTAGATCACCGTGAAGAAAAGTTGTCTTCACATCCATATGCTCCAAGTGCATATCTCGAATGGCTACCAAGGCTAACACTGCCCTGATAGAAGTATGTCTCACGACTGGGGAGAAAACTTCATCATAGCCAATCCCCTTCTGCTGTGAATATCCTTTTGCTACTAGGCGAGCCTTGAACTTTTCCCCTTCTTTTTCTGATACTGGAGGTTTCCTCTTGTACACCAATTTGCACCCTATGACTCTCTTGCCTAGAGGAAGCTCAACTAGCTCCCATGTTTGATTCTTTTGCAAAGACTCCATCTCCTCCACCATAGCACTCATCCATTTGTCTTTCTCCTGGCTGTTCATAGCCTCTTGAAAGGTACACGGGTCTCCTGAACTGGTGAGAAGTGCAAAAGAAGCCAACTCTTCAAACCTATATCGGACAACGGGTTTAATAGTGCAACGTTCTCTATCTCTGACAAGAGTGTACTCATGCAGTCCTGTTGGACTAACTGGTCTAGGCTCAGGTGCAGGTGTAGTCTCAGGTCTTAGACTGCATGGTTCTGCCCTCTTAGGAATCACCGGCAGATGCTCAAAGTCCACCTGAACCTCCACGGAGCTAAGGGAAGCTCCATTTGGCACTGGCTCATGTGTCTCAACTGTCTGTGGCATCATGGACTGCTCATCAAACACTGCATCCCTACTGATCACCATCTTCTTGGAAGTTGGATCCCAAAACTTGAACCCCTTCACGCCTTTGGAATAACCTACAAAAATACACTTTTTCGACTTTGGATCAAGTTTAGATCTTTCATCACTGGATATATGCACAAAAGCAGGACACCCAAATATTCTTAAATTGTTAAAATCAACCGGGTTACCTGTCCAAACTTCCTCTGCAACTTTCCCATCCAATGAAGCTCATGGTGATCGGTTGAGCAAATAACACGCCATGTTCACCGCCTCTTCCCAAAAGCCTTTGGAAAGGCCAGCATTCAACCTCAGACACCGGGCCCTTTCAGTAAGGGACCTATTCATCCTCTCTGCAACACCATTCTGTTGTGGTGTTTTCCGCACTGAGAAGTGTCTCTGAATGCCATGTTCCTCACAGAATTTCTGAAACTATGAGTCTGTGTACTCCCTGCCATTATCAGACCTCAAGTACATGACTTTTCTGCCTGTCTAGTTCTCCTCCTTAGCCTTCCACAGCTTGAACTTCTCAAAGACTTCATATTTCTGTTTCATGAAGTACACCCAGACCTTGCGAGAAAAATCGTCAATGAAGGTGACAAAATAATGGGAACCACCCAAGGACGGATCTCTAGTAGGACCCCACACATCAGTATGCACATAATCAAGGATCCCCTTGGTGGTGTGCTTCGCAGCTTTAAACCGCACTCTGGACTGTTTTCCAAGCACACAATACTCACATAAGTCTAACTTGCAACTCCGAACTCCCTTCAAGAGTCCTCTCTTATGAAGCTCCACCATCCCACGCTCACTGAGATGGCCCAAATTCATGTGCCACAATCTGGTAGCATCATCATCAGACTCAACAGATGCAACGCGGCCTACAACTGTGCTTCCCAGCAGTCTATAAATATTGCCTACAGTCCACTGTGCTTTCATCACAGTCAACGCACCCTTACACACTCTGAGGGTATCCCGATCTCCATCAGTCCTGTAACTTAAACCATTGGCCTGCAAAGTACCAAGTGAGATCAAATTCTTCCTCAACTCAGGGATATGCCGAACATCACACAACGTTCTCACTCCATCATCATCCATAGCAATCTGCACCTGTCCCATTCCAACAACAACACAAGCTTTGTTGTCACCCAAATAGACACTGCCAAAATTACCCGACCTGTATGTGGTGAACCATTCCCTATTGGGAGTCATATGGTAAGAACATCCAGAATCAAGAATCCACGCATCTGTAAGCTGACTGCATGAAACCGAGAGAACATCTCCCTCACTGTAGTAGTCTGAGTCGTCAGTCTCTGCCACATTTGCAGAGCGAGATGCCCCTTCACCAGACTGCTTCAACTTTGGACAATTATTTCTGAAATGCCCTTGTTGTTTGCAATTGTAGCACAGAACTGATTTGCCGTGTCTGGTTTTGGACTAATTCCTCTTCCCAAAACCCCCTTTGCCTTTCTTCCTCCCACGTTCTTTATTCCCCTTTGCATACAGACCCTCGCCTTGAGAACACTCCCCTGCATTCTGTTTCCATTGACAATGGGACATAAGTGCAGCCGTGATCTCCTCCAGACTATTGGTGTCTTTCCCATACGTTAGGGTGGTCACTAAATGCTCGTAGGAATTAGGCAAAGAACACAACAGAATTATTGCCTTATCCTCGTCCTCAATCTTCACATCAAGCCTCAGTAAATCACTGATAATCTGATTGAAGACATTGATATGCTGTTGCAAATCAGAACCCTCCTGCATCTTCAGCCCGTACAATTTCTGCTTCATGTACAGCTTGTTTGTCAGGGACTTGGACATATACTGACTCTCCAATTTCGTCCATACTTCCCCCGAAGACGTCAAGTCCATAACGTGGTACATGACCTCGTCTGCCAAACACAACCGTATGGTTGCCACAGCCCTCTCCTTCAACTCCTCCCAATCTGCATCCTCCATGTCTGTAGGTTTCGTTGCGCGCAGCGCCTTTTGAAAACCTTGCTGTGCCAACATATCCTTAACCCTCCTCTGCCACACTGCGAAATTCCCAGTTCCATCGAACTTCCCCCTTCGAATTTCGCACCAGGGTTAAGCACCATCTGATACCAATTGTTAGCAATATTAACCGGAATTCTAAATATCAGAGTAATCACACGCACACACACAGACACGAGATTTAACGAGGTTCGGCAAGTGTGCCTATGTCCTCGGGAGCAGAGCGGCTGTTTCTATTATTATTATTTGGCCAATAGGGTTACATCGGTATATATAGAATAAACCACGATACAGACTTACAATATTACCCCTGTACCGTACCGCGGGGCTAAACCCCCGCACCCCCAACCCACTTATTTCGTAACCCAACAAGTGGCTCAAACCCAATCTGCTCACTCATAGAATATGAGCCATACACAACAGATAAACCTTTCCTTTGATTGCTACTGCTTGTGCACTTTGGGGGAGTTTATCCTTATTATATTTATAATATCTATTTGCTGATAATATATATATATATATATATATATATATATATATATATATATATCATGGATATTTTCTTGAGCAAGAAGCATGTAATTGGTAGCTAACGCATGCAGTGACGCCACCAAAGTAGACCAGCGCAGAAAGGTGTGAATTTTCTTCATTCCCAGAACAAGTTTTACATATCAACATTTTATTAATCGTTTAAAGGTTCAAAGGGATAAAAATGATTTTGTATTGTTGTTGATGAGTGAACGGTGAAGCTTGTGTTTTTCTTATTGGACCATATGGCTTCCTCCGATACGAGGTTGTAGCTTGTAGAGAATGTTCAAGTTCCTCGCTCTAACCAAGATGTTAAAAGGTCAAAGGTCTTCGTTACTTACCAACTGCAGGCTGCAGGTAAATGGAAATTAAAAGTAATAAATAGTATGACTGAGGTTTTCATTTCGTGATGAGAACGAAACTAATAAAGAAAGTAAAATTCAAGAGCTTGGGATTCAAACTCATTCACAACCTACACGAGGAGGGTGTTTGATTCAATTTATTTTTAAAATATAAATATTTTTATTCTTTAAGAAAGTTTTTAAATATTTTTTTTTAAATCTTCTTAAACAAATTGCACAATGATGCAAGTAACTTTATTATGATTAAAAATATTATTTATAAATTCAGTTTTAAAAAACTGTTATTGTTATCGTGGATTATGTTACATTACAATCATTTTATTTTTTGCCTATTTTTTTTTAATTGTTTTCTCAACAATTATAATTATAATATTTTGATAAATTAATCAAATCAAATTATTACCTTAAATCAAATCACGCTAATCAATGATGATCAATGTTGTATCAAGTTTTTTTTTTTTTATCCGTAGGAACCGAATATAGGTACCGGGAGAGTTTACAACAACTCACACACACATCCTACTCAACCAACTGAGCTAGATCTCATCGGTATGTTGTATCAAATATAATATTAGCTTTTATTAGATATCTAATGAAATATGTGATCACGGATAGGTTTAGATTGATTTTAGAAAAGAATAGAAACCGAACTAATAAATTGTTCGGTCAGTTTAGTTCAATTTTGATAATTTTTTCCATCAAGCTTAAACTGAATCAATCCGATAAACGACGTATTGGTTTAATTCTGATTTATCATGTTCAATATTATAATAATTAAATTAAATATTAAAAAATATAAAATTCCTATATATTTTTTAAAATCTGAAAATGTTTTAGGGCTAATAGCAAATAAAATATAAAATAAAAATAATAATAAAAGAAAAGAAATAATAAAAAAATAAATAAAAGTGAGTGATCATGTATGGTCTTATTTTATTTTATTTTATTTTGTTACATGTTATTGGTATGGAGTATCCACCAGTTTTGTCGATGACTAATCTCCGATGACTAATTAGGTAGGGTCTCATTAATTTGGTTTGAGTAGTCTAAGTTGGAAAATTTTATGTAATTAATCAATGAAGTATAAGTATAACAACTTGGTCGTGGCTGAAGGTGAAGATCCCTGCATTTGGTTACTCATTTGTCCAATGGGCAATGGTCTACCAATCCACCAGGATTGTGTCTGATTAATGGATGAAGCTAGAATGCTGTGAAACTGCAGGTTTTTTATGCAGAATTGGGACTGAGATGGAGGAGAAGCTCTTAAGACAAGAGATGATGCTTTAATATATGACGTTGGTTGGCACTGTAGAATTCATTTTGGTTGTTAGGGAAAGCATATGTCAGGGGTGGTTCTATATATGAACATATAGAGTTCATGATAGAGAAGGGACCGTATGCAGTATAGATAGTGCTCATACATGGGTATAGTGTTTTTCTTGTTTTGGTTGATACGTTCAGGGTTTCATAGTCAGGTTAGAGGATACATTTATTTACAGAGCTGTAGTTGCTCCTCTGGTTGAGGTTGTGTAAGGGATGGTAACCCCTTGTACCCTATATATATATATATATATATATATATATATATATATATATATATATATATATATCATAGATTACGGTATGGGTGTTCCTCAACCCACTAGGTGACTAATCCCGCTTGCCGTACGTGACTGCCGTTAGTCTAACGGAATTTTGCACACGAAAAGAATCTCCTGCAAAATAAATCATTTTCTCACATGTGAACACAGCGGGACCTTACACCGCTGCGACAATCCTAAAGTTCATTAAATATATATAACACTAAGAATGATACACTTTACATCAATCACATTATTAGCTAACTTAAGTAAAGGTGTAAGCAAGTTGTACCTAACCTCTGAACTCGCCCAACCCAATTACATTTTTAAGGGTTGGGTTGGATTTTTTTAAATACACCTAATTAGAATTGGGTTAGTTAGCAGATTCATGAGTTTCAAACCCGACTACATAAAAAATATATATGATTTTTTTAAGTACACCTAATTAGAATTGGGTTAGATAGCAGATTCATGAGTTTCAAACCCGACTACATAACAAATATATATAATAAAAAATAATAGGCTTAAATGCAATTTTGGTCCCCTTATTTTGCACAATCCGCAATTTTGGTCCTCCTATTTTAAAATAAAGACATTTAGTTCCTCTATTTTGCACAATCCGTAATTTTGGTCCCTCTATTTTAAAATAAAGACATTTAGTCTCCCAATTTTGTAAAATCTGCAATTTTGGTCCCTCTATTTTAAAATAAAGATATTTAGTCCCCCAATTTTGTAAAATCCATAATTTTGGTCCTTCCATCAAATTGAAAGCATTGACTGTTAACGTCAACCTTGACGTGACCCAAATATTGTGATGTGATACAAATTTATTTGTTTAGTTTTTAATTATTCTAAATATTGAGTAGAATAATCGTTGAAAAATATATTTAAAAAAATGGTAAAACCATTTATTTTAATGGCCGAGAGTAGTCGTAAGTCCTAATATAAAAGTCACGAGTCTTAATAATTTATTTTAAACAAATTCCACGTCACTAAAGCACATACCACATCTTAGTCAACGTTAATCTCTTAATGATCAACGCTTTTAATTTGACAAAAGGACAAAAATCACGGATTTTACAAAATTAAGGGATTAAATGTCTTTATTTTAAAATATGGGGACTAAAATTACGAATTGTGCAAAATGGAGGGACTAAATGTCTATATTTTAAAATAGGGGGACTAAAATTGCGAATTGTGCAAAATGGGGGACTAAATGTCTCTATTTTAAAATAGAGGGACCAAAATTACTAAATGTCTCTATTTTAAAATAAAGGGACTAAAATTGTGGATTGTGCAAAATAAGGGGACCAAAATTGCATTTAAGCCAAAATAATAATTGTTTAATTCTTTATGTGAGAGATTGTGAGTAATAAAAATATTATAAAAAAAAACTAAAGTCTCACTCTCGTCTACTTGCAAGCCCAAACAGTTTATTTGATTTTGAAAATTGACTCAATTTTATAATTGTGAGTTGGAAAACAATTTTGATGATTTTATTCAATATTAATTGTGAGATGTAAAACAATAAAACAATGAATATTAAAAGTTAACTTACAAAATTTAAGAAGCAATGAAACAATACCGAAATATTGATTTGAGTTTTTTTTTTTTTGTTAAGAGATAAAGATGTGATAATATTCTTTTTTAATTACTCAACCCGATCACTTAATCCAATCCAACCTAATTAAGGTCAGGTTGGGTTGAATTGGATGGTTAAAAAAAGGTAAATCCAACTCAACCTAACTCAATTAAACTTATTTGAGTTGGATTGAAAATTGGACTAAATTCAATACAATCTAAGTCACTTACACGTCTAGGGGTGTGTTTGTTTCCCCATTCAGCACCTCTCAAATGGCCGTTCAAGCAAAAGTAAAAATTTATTACTTCATACAAAACGCTACTTTGGAATGTGTGCCCTTCTATCTAAACGGTAAACTAAACAGACACTAGATTTCAATATTATGAAGTAAATTATAATATCAAACTCATATTTTAGAAAAACAAAAAGTCAGTTGATTACAACTCATGAAAAAATCATAACAGCTGTTGCAATGGGGGAAGAAGGAGATCCAAGAGATGATTGACTTTCCTGCCGAACACAATGTAAAACCTGACATTGAAGTTATTCCTTTTAATTATGTCAACACAGCAATGAAGCCCCTCTTCAAAGCAGATCTAAAATATAGATTTGTGATTGACATCGGGGGACACACTAATAAACCAAGCTTTTGAATTCTCCCGATTCACATTTTCGTCAAAGATAATAAGAGAATGGTTTCAGTGGGAATTACAGCCACTTACGGAATTCTGGGAGGTCATTGGTAATATTCAACTAAAGAAAGGGGAGATAGATCATAGAAGCTGGAAAGGGGAGGAAGCAGGCATATATTCAGTGAAATCAGCGTATAATCTGATACAAGGAAACATCAATATATCCTGTGATCCTTTTTTTTCAAAGGTTTGGCAGGTGAAAGTACCACCAACAGTTGCCCACTTTATTTGGAGGTTAGCTCTTGATAGGCTACCTACAAGATCTAATCTTAGGAGAAGGAGGATTCAATTACATAATGACAATTATTCGTGTTGTTTCTGTGGTAGAGAGGATTCAATTACATAATATACAACGTGACAATGGTGCTGGTTTTCTCTGTGTTATGAAGGTAGGTGTGGGAATATTGTTTTAGAGTTAAGACTCATATGACAGCAGCAGCAAATGCTGATATGTTTGCTGCAGTATTTATGTATCTTTGGTCTGGACTGTTTCACTCGTTGTGTTCAGTCTAGCTCTATTATTTATATTATTACTATTTGCCTATCAAAAAAAAAATAAGAGAAAAATGTTATAAACGTATACCGTTTTTCAACTAGTTTCCTATATGGCATTGACAATATCCTTCAAATTGCTAACAAAATTAAAGTTGATATTATATGAATAATGAGAAGGAATTTCTAACGCGATTTCTTCTTTTTCTTCTTGCTAAGAAAAATTTGAATTACAACTTTCATCCTAACTTTTTGCTCATTTACAATTTGGACTGTCAGTCTATGACAGTTTATATATATTAATCCCAACAAGTCTCTCTTTTATTTGTCTTTTCTATTTCAATCCCTATACAGCTTCTATTTATTTTTTTGAGGCTGTTGACCAACGAAATTCTTTGACATATCAACGAAATTCTTCTATTTATATCAATCTCATTCACGAAAGGTTATAACAGTTTATAAATATCTCTAATATTATACCGATATTTATAAATATAGGCGATATGAGGAGAAAATATAGATTGAAAAGGTTTTTAAGAAATGATTAACTTAATTAATTAATAAAATATTATTTAATTATTAAATAAAATATAAAAGTAAAGTATTTCAAAATTTTAATTTAAAAATATTTAAAATTAATTTAATCCATAGAATATTATTTTAATAGTAATTTACAAATATAGTCACTATATTTAATAGTGATTGAGGAAAATTGAGTATAAACTAAAGAAATTAATTAAGGAAATACAATTTTTGCTGTTATTGGATAATTAATTAATAAAAAAATAAAATTATTGATTTAAATTAGTGTAACAGCATAAAAGACATGTTCCCAAAGAAAATAGATGCCTATATATATGGACACCTATATGCATGCTATTGACAGCTTGAGAGAGAGAGAAGAGAGAGTGTAGATATGATAGGTGATATGATTTGATAAGAAGAGAGAGATTGAGAGAAATAGAAGGTGTCAAATAGGTGTTTATGATATATGGGCATTCATATATATATATATATATATATATATATATATATATATATATATATATATATATATATATATATTGTGCTTTTGCTATTGCCCTTCTCATGATTTTAGATCCAACATTTGGACTAGGAAAGTACTAAAGAGAAATTTGAGAGGGAGAAAAAATAGGTCAATGATCACTGTAGTAATTGATTCATAGAATCATACCTAATAAAAGATTATATGAGATGAGAAATGTAATTTATATAATAAATTGTTAGAGTTCAAGTGTGAAGGTGAAGTCTCACATTAAAGATGAAGTATAATATAAAATATCATTGAATTATATAATATAAAATTTTAGACTAAGTGTGTAAACTCATTCAATAATGACCAAAGATATTACAATATTTTGATAATAAGATACTTAAAATTAAAAAAAAAAAGTTCAAAACTTAAAAAATAAATAATTCTTGCTAATGATAACAATAAAGCCGCAATACAACTAAAATTTAAATTACAACAACCTTAAATGTTAAATATTCGGCTACCACTTTCATATTTGTGGTTCTCTAATATTGGACATGCAACTTATATCGTATTTGCCACATCAATGACAAAGCGATATTTAACATCATTTTTTTCCAGTCTCTCAAAGGCATTGTTCACGTAATTCATTGGAATGACTTCCACATCTGCCGTAATATTGTGCTTTGCTGCAAAATTTATCATCTCTTGAATCTCTTCTCTCCCACCTCCAGCACTACCAGCGATCATCTTTCTCCCTATATGTCAGAAAGGACATTTTTTCAGTGTTATTGATTTTTCCCACTAAATAATATATTATAAGTTTATAACCAATCGTGGAAGGATTGAAGTGTCTTAACTATAATTAGTAGGAGACTTACCCAAAAGCAAAGGCATAGCTAATACCTCAAGAGGCTTGGGTGGTCCACCCGCCAAAATCAACTTTCCACTCGTTTTCAATAAACTAATTAGTTCTTGGATAGAGTGATTAGCTGAAACTGTGTCAATAATGGCATCCATTGTGCCCTTGGCATCCTAATCACCAACCATAGAAATTGTACAGTCATCAGTTGTTCATGTCATGATGCATTATCATTTTTGTTTCGTTATTATTATATGAAAAAATAGATTGAAGTGATTGATCTTTTGAATTACCTGCAATTGTTGTTGGTCTAGACTAACCAAGAATGCATCAGCACCAAGCTTTTGCAATGCTTCCTCTTTCTTGCTGGGAGATGTGCTAATCACAGTGACATGCATACCAAAAGCCTTAGCAAACTTGACAGCCACATGACCTAGGCCTCCCAGGCCCACCACACCCAAGTGCAATCCGGGCTGAGCAAGCCCATAATATTTCATTGGGCTGTATACTGTGATTCCAGCACATAGCAGCGGGGTAGCACCATCTAGTGGAAGAGATTTTGGGACTAGCACCGCAAAGTTCTGATCAACCACTATGTTATTTGAGTATCCACCTTGGGTTATTGTTCCATCATGGTAGTGTCCACTGTAGGTTAAAATCATTTTTGGACAATATACATAGAAGCCCTCGCTGCAGTCGGAACATGAGCCACACGAACCCACACTGCCACCCACACCAGCTATGTCACCAACACTGAATTTTGTGACTTTGCTACCCACCTTTGTCACTTTACCCACAATTTCATGGCTAAACGTATTCCCAAATCAATAGAAACGAAAATCAGTTAGGCGTGGTTCAAAGTTCAAACTTACAAATGGCATGAAAATATCAAGTCCGTCAAGTAAAATAACTGGGCCCAATTCCTGCATATAGAACATTTTATGTGGGTAGATTTTGTATTAAAAAAAGGATATTTGTTAAAAAATGTCAAAAATTATTAGCATAATAATGTTGTTAAAAAGTAGATGAAATAAAATAGAGCTCTTGATAATTTCATGTTAGAATTCATTAAGTATTTTTATGCAAGAAAAAATAGTTTTAAGAAAAATTATTTTAAGAAGTAGAAATTGGTTGAAAGAGATAGTAGTATCTTTCTAGAAAAAGTGTCCAAAAATTAGGACATGACTCTTTTTAAAGTAAGCGTAAAACGAGTAATATTATTTATTGATTAAAAAAATAACAATTAATATTTCAACACATTCATAATTTATTATGTATCTATATGAATATTTATATTTCTCATCAACTATTAAAATTATTTATTTTATCCTTAAAAAGAAGATGATCACGTTGAAGGGTTCAGATGCTAAAAATCATGTGGATGGCAAGACAAAATAGAATAATAATACCCAGGGACCATTGGATAGATGGACAATCCAAAGTCGTTCTTCACCATGTGGAGGTCCGTGTGGCAAATCCCAGAATAGAGTATGTCAAGTGTGATATCATTATCACCATTTGCCCTGTTTTGTTCAAGAAAACAAAAATTCAATGCTCGTGAGATGATTTTATTTTGAAGCGCAAGCAATTTCAAGATTAAGATATATATATACCTTCTGGTAAAGTGGAATGGGGAGAGAATTCCCGAAGTGTCTCTAGCTGCCCACCCATAGGTAACAACTTTTTCGTTTTCTCCTGCTGACACATTCGACATGTTGTAGTTTTGTAAGAAAAAGGGATTGATGGAATGAAGGTTTTTTATGAATGAAAAAGAATGCCAACTTGTGATGAAGAACCAGTTGAGGAGTTGAGGATATATATAGTAAAGTTTTTAATACAAAATTATATATAACTGTACGTATGTATGTGTGTATCATAGATATTTTATTGAGCAAGAATTTAAACATGCAATTATGGTAGCTCACGCAAGCAGTGAAATCACCAAGTAGACCTGCGCTGAAGGGTTTGAAAATTTTTTCAATCCCAGATCAACAAGTTTTACAAATCAACATTTTATTAATTATCTTAGAAATTAATCACTCAAAGGTTGAAAAATATTAAAATGGTATTGTTAATGAATGAACTGGTGAAGCTGGTGTTTTCTTATTGGAAGATATGGCTGCCTCCAATACGAGATTGTAGCTTGTAGATAATAAAGTTCAACTTCCTCGCTTTCTCGAAAGTCTTCGTTACGTACCAACAGGCTGCGGCTACAGGCCAATGGAAACCAAAAGACTAATGACATTTGAACATTTTGCAATTACACACATAATTTATTTGAGAAATGCTAAAACATCCGAAACATGGAAGCCGAAAAATCAGCCTACCCACTTAAAAATTGACAGTTGTCAACCTATTAATTATAAAATTTTAACTAATTTTAAACTTTTAAAATATTTTCTTATTTCATATTTACTCTTTCTTCGGAGAACACAACGCAATCGCACTAATCGGGATGGCAAGCTGCGGCGACATTTCATATATCTGGCGTTTCAACAGTCAACGACGAAGAGCGCGACGAGAGTGATGGAGGCGGTGGCTGCATCCAAATATGTGTCATTGAAACGAATCATGCTTTCGCAATACTTGCCATTTGTTTCATCCCACAAGCTAAGCCTTTTGGGAACCCAACACTGTTGCGCTTTGAATCCATTCTCGACTTTCTCTCCTTTTTTGGACCGCCAAAGATCCCAAATCTACGCCATAAAGATCACAAATCGCCCAATAGCCACGGCCTCTTCCTCTTAATCGTTACTCTTTTCTTCTATGTCGTGGTTCAGATCTAGGGAGAAGAGCCCTTCTCCACGACGCCGTTCACAGTGGGACAAAGAATTGCGTGGTATTCTGCCGGAAGGGTAACTTTGGAATTGTTCAAATTTTAAATTAAAATGAATATGTTACCATAAAACCAGTTGACAAGTGTCAACTTTTCATTGGTTGGGACAAATTTTCTTTAGAAGGAAATAGCATTTCTCAATTTATTTTTATCTTTCTTTTCTTATTATCTATTATACCTATATTTTTCTTTTGTAATGCTCTCTTTTACAGTTGTCAAATAGGTTTATTGAATGTCTAAGAATCATTTTTGAAATTAAAACTGAAAATTAGTATGACTAAGGTTTTTCATTTCCTGATTAGAAAGTAATTAAGGAAGTGAAATTCAAGAGCTCGAAGGATTCAAGATCATTCACAAACTATACTAGGAGGGTGTTTGATTCAATTTATTTTAAAAATGTAAATATTTGTATTCTTTAAGAAAGTTTTTTAAAAATATTTTTTTTAATTTATCTTAAACAAACATGCACAATATGATGCAAGTAACTTTATTATGGTTAAAGATTATTATTTATAATGGCTGAATTAGATTTAAATTCAGTTTGAAAAAAAAAAGTTATTGTTATCATGGACGTGGATTAATTGTATTTTTTTTTTAAGAGAAAAAGCTTATATAATATCATTCATAATAATGGAATCAATACCGATAGAAACAAACTCAAAAACATGGCAGCTAGAATAGAATCTTGATACCCTTGTAATTGCATAAGCGACAAGATTTACTTGCCTCCTAATAAAACGAATCTGAACGTTTTATAAATGGTAGAGTTTTTGTCTACATAATTTGACAATATGGTCCAACTCAGAGAAATAGAGGATACCACTTGTGAGTTTTTCAACAACACCTTTGCAGTCAAGCTCCACAATTATATTGCTCATATTTAACTGATGAATAAAAGTAAGCGCATGTAACAGGGCCACTGCTTCAGCCTCCATAGGATCAGGAATTCCATGAGCAAAGCCAGATTTTGCAGCAACAAAATGACCAAATTCATCTCTAATGCAAATGCCATGACCATGTTGGTTATGTTCCTTAAATATTGCAGCATCAACATTGCATTTCCGCATGCCAGGTGGGGGCTTTGTCCAGCTTTGATGGCTCACTGAAATTTGTAGAATTTGTAGGTGTATGGCCTTTTTCACATATGCTCTGCCAACTATTATAAGATTCCAAGGTCAATTTCCAAGAGATGGATGGAAGCTTGACAGAATCTTCCCAAACATTATCATTTCTCCTGCGCCAGATACACCAGAATCCCATAGCCAAGAATGCTTTTTGATCAGTTGTTAAAAACTGCAGAAGACTAAAAATAGCATCCCTCAAACTATCAGCAGAATTTGAAACTCTAACAATAGCATTTTCAAGTCCAGCCAGGTGCCAAATTTGACGAGCTTGTGTGCACTGCATGAAAACATGCCATTCGGTTTCCAAAGCATCATCACAGCAAGGACATATATTGGATACAGAAACACCACGGGTTGACAGATTTGTACAAACAGGTAAAATTCCACGTGCTGCTCTCCATAATAAAAGTTTGAATTTTTGAGGAATATTAAGATTCCAAATCAAAAGCCAATTGCCAGGGATTAATTGTGTTATATGACAACATTACAATCATTTTAATTTTTGTCTAGAACAATTTTATGTTTCTAATTGTTTCTTCAACAATTATACTTCTAATATATATTTTGATAAATTAATCAAATCAAAATATTACCTTAAATCAAATCACACTAATCAATGATGAATTCTAAATCGAAAAGTATAATATAAGCGTTTATTATATAAAATATTTCTGATTAAATACATCCTTCAATTAATCATGATATAAAAATGCATATAATTAATTAGGAAAATTTTATGTAATTAATCAATTAAGTATAAAATTTATTTTATTATAAATATTTTTTAAAATATTTGCCTTGAATTAATCACGGCATTAAAAAAGTAAATAATTCAGTATATAAGTAAATAAATTTTACAAGTAATTAATCAATTAAATATATAATTTGGCCTTTCCTAATCATTTTTAGGAAGTTATTAAAAAAAATTAATGATTTACATTATATAATTTACTCATCAATTTATTTAAAATTTATTATTATAGTGACACATCATCATTCTATAAAAAAAAAGTGAAGCATCATCATTATATTTATTTCTCCAAAATTAGCTTATAATGTAAGCTTATTCTTATTTTTAATTTAGTATTTGTTACATATATTAACCGTACTCTACAATGCCAGCGTATTTAATTAATATAATTATTACTATCTGTTGTCTCAAAGATGTAGGAAGAAGTCCTCGCCTTACAATAGTGTCCCTATAGGTACTAAGTGGGGGGAGGGGATTACTCTAAATGTTGGATAGATTCTAGCGAATCTTTAAACCTAAAGTCTATCATGGTTGGTGTTAATCGGGGTGGTTAATAAGGCAGAGATCTCTCACATTGAAAGTTAATGGGATGTGGAAATGCTTGATTGAAGGTTGTTTTATTTAGGGGGTTCATTGTTGTCAACTCAGTTGGTCTATTTGTATATGTAGGGTTAAATAAGTCATTATACAGGAGGATACATGAATTCTGAAGTCGCGAATGCCAAAGTGCCTTAAGCAAGTAAGCTAACATGAAGGTACACAACCCCTAAAGTTATGAGTGCCTTGTGCACGAAGTGACTTAAGTAAGTTGACTAAGTCATGATATGAGAAGGTACACAACCTTTAAAGTCGCAAGTGCCTTGTGTATGAAGCAACTTGAGTGTAAGGTAGAGCATGCCATGAATTTGGCCTTTTCCTAATCATTTTTAGGAAGTTATAAAAAAAATTTAATGATTTACATTATATAATTTACTCATCAATTTATTTAAAATTTATTATTATAATGACACATCATCATTCTATCAAAAAAAAAAGTGACACATCATCATTATATTTATTTCTCCAAAATTAGCTTATAATGTAAGCTTATTCTTATTTTTAATTTAGTATTTGTTACATATATTAACCGTACTCTACAATGCATGCGTATTTAATTAATATAATTATTACTATCTGTTGTCTCAAAGATGTAGGAAGAAGTCCTCACCTTACAATAGTGTCCCTATAGGTACTAAGTGGGGGGAGGGGATTACTCTAAATGTTGGATAGATTCTGGCGAATCTTTAAACCTAAAGTCTATCATGGTTGGTGTTGATCGGGGTGGTTAATAAGGCAAAGATCTCTCACATTGCTAGTTAATGGGATGTGGGAATGCTTGATTGAAGGTTTATTTTATTTAGGGGGTTCATTGTTGTGAACTCAGTTGGTCTATTTGTATGTGTAGGGTTAAATAAGTCATTATACAGGAGGATACACGAATTCTGAAGTCGCAAATGCCAAAGTGCCTTAAGTAAGTAAGCTAACTAAATCATGATACATGAAGGTACACAACCCCTAAAGTTATGAGTTCCTTGTGCATGAAGTGACTTAAGTAAGTTGACTAAGTCATGATATGAGAAGGTACACAACCTCTAAAGTCGCAAGTGCCTTGTGTATGAAGCAACTTGAGTGTAAGGTAGAACATGCCATGACACGAGAAGGTAGTTTTGGAGTGTCAATGAGGTTTAAAAATGGGCTTGTGAGTGTCACGTGGCGATTCTTGACATTTTTGCAACAACGATTATGATTTTGGTTTATGAAACTAGCTCTTAGGCTGAGATCATAGGTGACATAGGCGTCTTTGTGTGATGGGTTTAAATTCCCTACACCCGTCTTTTCAACTACTACTTTATGGTAAGTGGATTATAATTGCCCTTGAATGTGGTGTCCAAAGTTAGGAGTTTGTCATCAGTGATGACATTGTTAATTTGTTTTTTGCTTGGAGATGGTGCTACTACTTTCTACTTTCTTCGTTTGAGTCTACAAGTACTACTTTCTATCCTTTTTTTTGTGTGTGTCTTTGTTAGGGTAGAAATGGGTAGTGAAAGGGATGTTATGGATGTTGGTGGGTGTTTTGGTGCAGAGGTTGGAGGTGTTAAGGGTAATGCAGTAGGGGATGATGGTGGTGTTGCAATGCCATAAGTGTAATTAAGGAGTCCTCTCAAAGGAGATGATGTTGTATATAATGTTCTAAATAGGGTTTCAGTAGTGATATCAGGTATTGGTAATGGTGGAGCGAGCTTTCACTTGCCATACATAGAAATGGGGAAGGAAAGAAAGAAAGGAAAATGCTACGGTGGGTGGTAAAGGGAAATGGAAATATTTTATTTTGAAGAATATCGTCAATGATGTGGAGGATGAGACGTATCATTTTGAGAGTTACTCATGGGTTTTAGGTGAGGTGAAGCATTTTTGGTTGGTTATAAAGAGGTTAGGCAGGTGGTTAACTTTAGGAAGAGGAAAGATCTTTGTTGATCAGCTGAGGAAAACTTGGGAGTGTTTGCCTAGTGATGAGAGGGATCATCATTTTATGAGACTAACAATGAGTAGGAAAAGGTGGATTTTGTCTTTATGTATTGTTTCTTAGGTTCCATAGTCGGAGTTTTAGTGTGAGGTGTTGACTATGATGAACGTGGCCCCAACTTGTGGGGTTTCGTTCAAGCATTTGAGATTTTGTGCGGGTACATAGGTATAGTTTCAACTACTCAAAAACTATTTTTTTCTTCAAGGTTGGTATTTCTCAGCATATCTCCTAGATTTATGTTAGTGGTTAATTAAGGAGGGGGTTTTTGCATAGTTTTTTAGGAGGTGTTGTACCCTATCGTATCATGACTCTAGTTAGCCTTATACCTACAAATGGACTAATCAAGTCCACAACAATAAACCCTCCAAATATATAAGGCAACCTCCAATCAAGCATTTTTGCATCCTAGGAACCTGCAATGCACGAGATCTTTGCTTGATTAACTGCCTCAATCAACACTAACCACTACACGCTTCAAGACTAATGACCTGCAAGAATCCTTCCAACATCAGAGCAATCCTCTCCTCCACTTATTTCTATTAAATGTTAACTTCTCAAATATATTTTTTGACTATATTATAGGTGCGAAGTATCCATAAGCTTGGATAATAATTAATCTTTGCTGGAGAATCTGATTGACCATCTTTAGTGAATCTCCCTTCCTAATCACATTTTTTTTCATCCACAAGACTCAAACTCGAGACCTACTTAATAAAGGTGTTTATCGGATTGGATTGATGATCCAAATTAATTAAATTCAACGGGTTCGAATTTGAATTTATCCTAAACTCAAACCAATCTAACATGTAAACAATTTGTGTCTAATTTCACTCAAATCAAAGTAAAGTTGCTCTTTTTTTTTTTTATATGTACCATTAAATTTTGGGGAAGAGAATTAATGGTGCACCAATCCAAGGTAAGGAAAGCCTTCTAGTTCAAAAAATACTTTGTGTATTTACATTTACCTTATCTCAAGGAAATGAATGAGGGCTCAATCCTACAATCTATCGAATAAGGAAGAAAAAAAATATATTTATTCTTTTAATTGTATTCTCGTAATAATATGGAAAGTGTTCAATATTCACGTTGTATAAAATTGAGTTGTAAGAATGTGTGGTCATTATTGACGTGTTCTAAACAGAAAAGTCTTCCTAGTAACTATTTCATGCAAGATTAATTTTGTATTCTTAATGCATTAATCTGGTCATTGTTTTGAACATAGTTTTAAAAATCGGACAGGTGATCCAACCGGTAAGGCACCGGGTCACTGGGTCAATGATCGAACCAGTGAGTCACTAATTGAACCGCATGACCCAATCTTTATTAAAAAAAAATTGAAAATTTTATACTATGCCTTAAGAAAGACCAAAAAGAACTACATCACAAATTAATATAATTTCACTATGAAGCTTATTAGTTTAATTTTTATTATTCTTTTATTTATGATATTACATATTTTGTTTTATTTAATTAATACTGAACCACATAAATTAATATAATTAAAATAATAGTTGATATTTTTGGCTGAAATATAACTGTAATATATTTATAAATATTATTTTAGGTAACTATGTAGCAAAACATGTCATTGGTCTAGTGGTTAGAACTAACTATCAATATAGTTGTAGGGGTTGCAAGTTCGATTCCTCCTTGGTGCATTTTTGATACACTTTTCTTAAAAACATGTATTTTCTTGAAAGCATGTATGTGGCAGACATTGCATATGCGTCCAGGCATTGGAAAACGTGCTGACCTAATTTTTCAACTCATCAAATTATGATTGGAAACACAATTTCTATAACCAATTAATGAATAATGATAATTATTACGAATTTATGCAAATGCTTGCACTTATTTAGAGTATATTTTACAGATACTTTCAGTTAACTTTTAACAGCAAAAGAATTTGTTGAAACATGGCCCAAATTTATTAGCCTTACAGCAAAAGAATAATAAACATATTCATTAACTTACACAAATTTTAAATTACCACAATTGAATAACCTAACACAATCATGTACAAATGCTAAGCAAAAATAAAAACAAACAACTCATTAAAGGATTAAATATTTCTGGGATTTCACAACACAGTTTACATAATATGAATTTATTTGCTAACATAAATTTTTCATTAAACACTAGCTTTATTTTTTATCATAAATTAAATGTCATCAATTGCCAACAACCTTTTTCTAAGAATAACTTCATTTTATGCTTTACATCCACAATATGCGCCACAGTATGCGCCAAAGCTCATAAAATACACATTTAAAAACAAATTAATGAACCAACATTAGTCACAAGTGATAGCGACTTGTGTCCCTTAACCAAGTGCTCCGACGGAGTTTAGTCATTAGCGGGAAATTTTTAGAGAAAATTTTTTCTATTTTTTAAATTAAATTTAAATTAACAAATGTAATTAGAGGATTTAAATTTAAATCAACGGACAAATGTAATTAAAGAAACAAAGAATTTAAAAAAATAAAGAATCAACAAATAAATGAGAAAATATTTCCATAAGTAAAAGAAATCAATCAACTAAAATTAAAATTAATTAAAGGATTAAAGTTAATAATTAAAAAACTATAGTAAGAAATTGAGAGGAAATTGTGATAAATAAAAAATCTACCAATTAAAATTAAAAGTAAATAAGTAAAAGTAATTAATAGAAATTAAGATAAGTTGGAACCAATTTTTATTATCGTTATCAAAGATTTAAATTTAAATTAATGAATCAAAGGATTTTAAGGATAAAACATAATAAAATAAATGAGAAAAGATTACAGTAAATAAAGTAAATCAATCAATTAAAATTAAATAAAAGATTAAAGTAAATAATTAAAAAATTATGGTAAGGAATTGAGAGAAAATTGTAGTACGTAAAACAAATCAACCAATACAAATTAATTAAAAATAAAAATAAATAATTAAAAGAAATTAAAATTAGGAGAAATTAATTATCATTCATAATTATTATCAAGTTAAATAATTTTAAATTTAAATTGTTGGATCAATAATAATTAAAAGATCAAAGAATTTAAAAAATAAACGATAATAAAATAAATGAAGGGATAATGCATTAAGTAAAAGAAATCAATCATTAATAAATTTAAATTTATTAAAGGATTAAATAAAATAATTAAAAACATTAAAAGAAATCATGGTAAGAAACTTAGAGGAGATAGAGTAAATAAAAGAAATCAACTAATATAAATTAATTTAAATTAAAAGAAATTAAAAACTAGATAAATCAATTGTCATAATCATCAATTTAAATTTAAATTAAAGAATCAATAATAATAAAAGTGTGTATATATATATATATATATATATATAGACTATGCACTAGTTGTATAAAATAGTTTTATACTGTCATTCAGTCACAAATCACGATATATGATGTATTAAGAATTTTTCTAGAACTTTGATTAATTATTTGTAAATTTTATGCTTTATAACTTTTAAATAATTGAGTAAAAAAAACCCTTAAATAATACATGCAATAATCATAAATTAAAATAACAACTTTATAATTTTAAAATATAATTTGAAGTTTGTGCATCGCACGGGTCATCATACTAGTTTGTAATATATAACAAACTAGATGCTCGATTCATTTGAAATTTACTCAAGTAATAACTTTATTCTAGGACAAAATTGTATAAGGGGTATATCTCAGTTGGTTGAACAAAGTGCTTGATTGAGCAGAATGTGTGAGTGTTGTACTATCTATGATTTCTAAAGATAAAAAAAAAAAAAAAAAACCCTTATAACCATGGCACTACATTGTCAAATATCTTTTGTTGTAAGACTGATAAATTTGGGCCAGGTTTCAACAAAACAAAGCAAATTTTAAGTCCACGTATCAGACACGTGGAATATCTTATTCATAAAAGTTATTTTTGAAAAATACTCCCAATACCGGTAGACATCAGTAAATCTCACCCCTTCATTATTTAATTATTAAATCCTGTGGCCCAATTCGTTCTCTTCCAATTTGTGTAAACTTTCGCACTATATGAAAGTAGTTTGGCTTTCGCACCTTAGACTTCGTCAACTTTTAAATGTTTGTTGGACTTTATTAGCTATATTTTTCTCCAGCTTGTATATGGATCGAGTGGCAACTGAAAATACCATTTTACCCCAAAATGGACCTAGAAGAGAGATTAGTTGGATGCCAAATAAAAAATCTCAATACCTCTTGATTACACACAAAAAAAAAAAAATCTTGTAGTAATTTATAATATTTTTTTAAACGTCATTTAAAGTAATATTTCTTAATTGCGCTTGAGTTTCATTCTCATAATTTTTTTCATTCAATATAGAATATTATTGAGAAGAGTAATGATATTCATACGATAACAATAGCTAATTCGGCAATAAATTCAAATTTTAAGGAGGAAAAAAAAAACAAATTCTTATTCAAGACACAACATAATAAAAATACATAATATAAATCGAAATCTCTAATTCCTTGACAAGTGGCAGGGTTGAAAGTTATCACATTTCCCCTTTGTTCATTCTCTGAAATGTAAATAAATCGTGCAAAATTTAAGAGCTTGGTTTCAGACTTTCAGTGTGTTTCCAATGTCAATAACAAATCGATATTTAACATCTGCTTTAAGGAGACGTTCCATTGCTGTGTTGACATAGTCCATAGGAATGACTTCAATGTCAGGTTTCACATTGTGTTTCGCTGCAAAATCAATCATTTCTTGCGTCTCCTTTAACCCTCCAATGAGACTGCCAGCTACTATCTTTCTCCCTGCCAATTATGTGAAATACTTAAATTAATTAGCATCAAAGTTTTGATTTTAATCTTTACATGTGCATACATCTGCTTTAGTTTGGCACTACACTATCTTTATGAAACATCACATATGCTTCATGTGCTCTACATGCATCCTATATATAGGGAAACATTTTTCACATTCTTACCCGCAAGTAAAGGAAAGACAGGCAGTTCCAGAGGCTTCTCTGGTGCACCCACCATTACAAGCTTTCCATGAGACTTGAGCAAACCAATGAGGGGTAAGAGAGGATGAACAGCAGAAACTGTGTCAATAATACCATCCAAAGTACCCATTGCAGCCTACAAAATTATCAACATTAGTTAATTGAGAGAAATGTGTGTATTTCCACAATAATTAATCCAAATGCATGGCATAATATAAGTACCTGCATCTGATCTTGGTCACGGCTTATTAGAAAGGAATCAGCTCCAAGATGTTGTATTGCTTCCTCCTTTTTGTTGGGTGATGTACTTATTACTGTGACCTAAGCCCCAAAAGCTTTGGCAAACTTCACAGCCATATGGCCTAGTCCACCGAGACCAACCACACCCACATGTAGATCTGGCTTGTCAAGTCCATAATATCTGAGAGGGCTATACACTGTGATGCCAGCACAAATGAGAGGTGCAGCAGCATCAAGTGGTAAGCTATCAGGAATGCGAATCACAAAATGTTCATCTGCAACCATTGAGTCAGAGTAGCCTCCATATGTGGTGGTGCCATCTCTATATTTGGCACCATATGTGAGCGTAAATTGTGGACAATAATTCTCAAGATTGTCAGAACAGTTTTGGCAGGTACTGCAGGAATCAACCAAGCATCCCACACCCACCTTGTCCCCAACTTTGAACTTTTCTACTTTGCTTCCCACCTCTGTCACTACACCAGCTACCTCATGCCTGCACCATTTCTTACACTAATTAGAATCAAATTGAATTTGGGTTCAATTATTTATTTAGTCCATATAGTTTGTAACAAATCTTTTCTTTTAGTTCTATAATTTAAAACATCTTATTTTTGTCTTTATCATTGCAATTTTTTATCTTTATGATTATTACGGTCTAAAGTCACCTAACAGTGTTAGAGATGAATCTGGATTAAATGAGTTATGTTATGTTCATTTCAAATGATGTTTAATCGACACTTGACAGTGAGGAAGGTAAAAAAATTGCAGCTATAGAGACAAAAATGAGATGTTTTAAATTATAAAAACTAAAATGAAAAGTTCATGCAATTATAAGGACCAAAGGGTAATTAAACTTGAATCTATATGGCTTGATATTGCAGTTTAATACTACCTCCGGTCCTATATATAAGAAACAAAAAGCAACATTTTCTTGGTCCTAATTATAAGAAACATAAGACTACTTTTAAGTGTATTTATTACTAAATTTCCTTTTTACCCCTAATTTATTGAGGTCTAATAATGATATAGATTCATTTTCTCATGAAAGTGGATGCATTTATTGAGCTATCAACAAAACAAGATACACTCATTATTTGAAAAAACTATCTTTTGAAAAATAACCACCTTTTAAATCATTTAATTCATGGGTAGTCTTGGAATAAAATTAAAATTGATGACAAATTAACTAATCTAACCACTTTTATTGATATTAATGAATTAGGTATTTGTTTCTTATATATAGGACCGGAGATAGTATTTGATAAAAAAGCAGCTGAACTTTTAATGCACAGCATTACTGTTTGAGATACAGAACAGTTTTTTATTTGTGTAACTGGTTTGTTCTGGGTCTACAATGAGAATTTTCTAGAGTATAAAATAGTAGGAAGCTTACCCAGAAACCATTGGATAGATGAAGGGTTGTGGTCAGATTTGAGTGGTTGTCTTGTGTTCTAATCATGGACTAGTTGATTGACTTGTTGAAATATGAAGGGTTAGTATTTGTTTATGTGAGTGTGTCGTGGAATGGTGTAAAATATGAGGTATGGAGTCGGCTATGTCAGATATGCATGTTAGGAGTGTGGCAAACACAATGTTGGATTAGTATTTGATTGAGTGAATGCTTATAAAATTAATAAAATTAATTTTATCAATTTTTAATAAAATTGATTTTGGTTAAAATTTATTTTAAAGTGATGTGTTTTATATTTAAATATTTTTCTTCTAAAAACAAGTGACTAGTATAGAAGTCAGCAAAAAAAAAAGTTAGTAGTATAGTATAAATTTTATGATTTAAAGCAAAAGTCATTTTAACTCAATTAATTTTAGAGTTAGAGTAATTTTTTTGACGTGAAATCAAATATATAAATATTGATCTAAAATCATATTATTTAATATTTCAACATGATTTAAACGATTTAATGAGAATTCAACGAGCGAAGAAAAGAAAAAGTGAAGAAAAACCTAAGACCATCAAGGTTTCTTTGTAACAAGAGAATATGGATATGACATCTTATTGTGTTTGTACTTTCATGATTGCTAATATGTCTAGTTTTGAGCGTGCGTGCGTGCCTGAGTATGTGCATTATTGTAATACTCTTATTTTATCATCTTGTTCTTTTGTAAGTGTGGTCGGTCATTTTTCAAATGAATGATCTTTTGAACCAAAAAAAAAAAAAGAATATAATTTTTTATGTAAATGATGTAGAACAGCACATTGTTGCTGACGCGTATCAAACAGTGAACATCAACTTGTTGAATGCTTGCTATAAATCCCTTCTCTATTTTAAACTGATGGGGTTTAGCTCTTGCGTTTATACATAAACTTGCAATTTTATTTTATTTTTTTGGTGGTGATGGGGGAGAGGGGTTGTTTCAGACTTTAGAAATTTGGACTGGATACGAATACCCACAACAATGTCACCAATATGACTAAAAACAGAAAAATCAAGTGTTAGAATATGTTGTTTTTTTTTTTGTTAATAACAGCATATATAAAGTGATAAAGAATGAAAGAGAACGCAAAGGAAATTGAGGCTGCAAAGGCTTATCTTATTCAGATATGAAGCAATGTATTTATAAACATAATAACCACACACAAAAAACTGCTAACAGAGAGATAAAATCACTAACAAATCATGTCTAAAAAATAGGACTAAAATAGCTTTATCCTATCAGTCAACATGACTTTTATTTTTCCTAAAAAATAGCATAAAAATCTGATCTACTATAGTTTTTAAGATGGTTCCAACAGTCACATCGTCAACAGAACATATATACTATTGAAATAATTCTATTTACATGGTGTGTTTCAAATAGTGAAAGAGTATATAAATAAATTGTAGCTTCTGCTTCCTACTTTACTTCCACAATTTTGGAGGTTTAAGGTTGCCTATACTGACACTTTTTTTCATACCTGAAATCAAATTTGTGAAAGTTCAAAAGTTCAATGAGCATAGATTTTAAGAAGAAAATAGTTAACATAGTATTGATATCCCCTACGGCAAAGTGGAGACTTCAACTTTACGTTACATACCTGATGACTTCTTCAAAGGGTCCTTTACTGGGGTGGGCGTGATAGATGAGGTTCGACTTAATTTGCTCATCACTTGAACAGTTTTGGGCAGTGTTTTAGATCTGCAAAATATACAGAAAATTTTAAAATAATGAATCATAAGTACATTAATTTTAAGCATGCCTACTAAATGACGCTGGTGGTGTTAACCATCTCTGATTGTTCCCCTGCCATGCGAGTATGAATATACATAATAGGCATCAACTCAAAAATGAATGTGCAAATTTAACATGCATCAAACCTGAACACTATCTATAATGAGAAACTGGTATATCAGGAAAGCAAACACACGGCTCAAGAAAAATATATTTCTCTAGAAAAGTATATTTATAGTTTGAAATCTTGCTTTCAATCAAGATGTATTAAAGTTCCTACCCAGTCAATGAAGAAAACCCCTTGTAACAAGCAAAATGTTCCATTATATAAATAAGTCCATCGGGAAGGAATTATATACAAGTTTCTAGATATATATTTGTAAGTTTGGTATAGATAACTAGCTAGGAAATCAACAAGAATTCCCTTTCTTATATGAAGATTTAGTAACTGTTTAGCAGGAATGTAAAGGGCGGTGGTCAAAGCCGGTAATAGAATAAGCACTACTCACCTCTTATCTGATCACAGACATAGGTAAAGTTGGTATGTCCTCCCTAACCTCCATACACAACGTCCTATATGTTGAAGGTCTGAGGTATAACCTACTGAGCATAAGTCAATTGTGTGACAATGGTTATACATTCTCCTTCAACAAGGACAGATGCATAGTCAAAACAGATGATGGCAAGCCTGTCTTTTCTGCCAGATGACACAACAATTTATATGAAATTGATCTTATAAATCTTAGCAAGCAAAATGTAACGTGTCTGCTATCCAGAGAAGATGAAAGATGGATTTGGCATCAAAAGCTTGGGCACGTGAATCTGAAACACATTTCAAAAATTTCGAAAAAGGGTTTAGTAAGAGGATTGCCCGAGATTTCTTGGAAAACTTATCTTCTCTGTGAAGCATGTCAAAAGGGAAAACAAATTAAAACTTCTTTTAAATCTAAAAATGTTGTTTCCACCTCCAGACCAATGCAACTCTTGCATATGGATTTATTTGGTCCTACTAGAACGTTGAGTCTGGGCGGAAAGAAATATGGCTTAGTTATTGTTGATGACTATTCAAGATATACATGGGTATACTTCCTAGGCCATAAACATGAGTCTTTCAAAGTCTTTGAAATATTCTGTAAACGAGTTCAAAATGAAAAAGGGATTTTGTATCTCTAGCATCAGAAGTGATTATGGAACTGAGTTTGAAAATGCTGAGTTCAAATCTTTCTGCGAAAAGAATGGAATTTTCCACAACTTCTCTTCACCGAGAACACCTCAGCAAAACGGGATAGTTGAAAGGAAAAATCGAACTCTGCAAGAGCTGGCTAGAACCATGCTTTCTGAGAACTCTTTTCCTAAACATTTCTGGGCAGAGGCTGTAAACACTACTTGTTATGTTCAAAACAGAGTATTGATCAGACCTATGATTGAAAAGACTCCCTATGAACTATGGAGAGGAAGAAGACCCAACATTGCTTACTTTCATCCTTTCAGATGTGAGTGTTACATCTTAAACACCAAAGATCAATTGGGAAAATTTGATTCTAAAGTGGATAAAGGTATTTTTTCTAGGATATTCTGATACATCTAAGGCCTACATAGCTTTTAATACAAGGACCTCAGTTGTAGAAGAATCTATCCATGTTAAGTTCAATGGTGGACTAACATATGATAGGAGACTATCAGATCTTAAGGATGATTTTGCAGATATGCAGATAGGTCCGTCTGCCACATCAAAGTCAGACGAAATTCAACCCTTTCAGGAAATTCTTCCTCGGGTTGAAGGAGCGTTAGACTCTAAACCACAGACAAGAGACTGGAAATTCGTGACTTATCATCCACAAGATCATATCATAGGAGATCAGAAAGAAGGTGTAAAGACCATATCATCCTTTAAAGACTGAGCATCTTATGCCTTCGTCTCAGAAATAGAGCCAAAAACAATAGACGAAGGCCTGACAGACGATGACTGGATCTTAGCCATGGAAGAAGAATTAAACCAGTTTACCAGAAATGACGTCTGGACCCTTGTCCCCAAACCAAAGAACAAAAGCATCAATGGAACAAGATGGGTCTTCAGAAACAAACTAGATGAACAAGGAAAGGTGGTAAGAAACAAAGCTAGATTAGTAGCTCAAGGCTATAATCAGCAGGAAGGTATAGACCTCACAGAAACCTTTGCTCCTATAGCTAGACTAGAAGCTATTAGAATCATGCTTGTTTTTGCTGCTCATAAAAACATTAAGCTTTTTCAAATGGATGTCAAGAGTGCCTTCTTAAATGGTTTTATTGAAGAAGAGGTTTATGTTAAACAACCTCCTGGTTTTGAAGATCCCACTCTGACAGAACATGTTTTCAAACTCAAAAAGGCTCTGTATGGTCTAAAACAAGCACCTCGTGCTTGGTATGACAGACTGAGCTGTTTTCAATTAGAAAATGGTTTTATGAGAGGCAAAGTAGATACTACTCTTTTCAGAAGAGAAGTTGGCAAAGATTTCATTATAGTTCAAATTTATGTAGATAATATCATCTTTGGAGCTGCTAATGAATCTTTATGCAAGGATTTCTCTGACTTGATGAAAAGTGAGTTTGAAATGAGTATGATGGGAGAACTTAAGTTCTTCTTAGGACTTCAGATCAAACAAGATGCCAAAGGGATTTATATTCATCAACAGAAATATACAAGGGAGCTTCTTAAGAAGTTCAAAATGGAAGACGCTAAACCAATGAAAACACCTATGCATTCTTCCAATCCCTTATGTAAAGACGAATCAGGTAAACCAGTAGATAAGACGATCTACAGAGGTATGATTGGCTCACTTCTTTATCTTACAGCCAGTAGACCTGATATTATGCATAACGTTTGTCTGTGCACTAGATTTCAATCAGATCCTAGAGAGTCTCATCTTAAAGCTGTTAAAAGGATCTTACATTATCTAGTGGGAACCACTAACCTTAGTCTGTTCTATAAGAAAAATCAAGATTTCAGGTTAGTAGGATTTTGCGACGCAGACTATGCAGGAGACAGAGTTGAACGAGAAAGTACAAGTGGAGGATGTCACTTCTTAGGGCCATGTCTCATCTCATGGGCAAGCAAGAAGCAAAACTCCATTGCTTTATCTACTGCAGAAGCAAAATATGTGTCTGCTGAAAGTTGTTGCTCACAGCTGCTATGAGTAAAATATCAATTAGAAGATTACTCTAGTTATGAAAATAATATACTTATATAATGTGACAATACTAGTGCAATCAATTTATCTAAAAATCCCATACAACATTCGAAGGCAAAGCATATTGAAATCAGATATCATTTCATTCGTGATTATGTTCAAAAAAGGTGTTTTCGATATTAAGTTTGTAGATACAGAGCACCAATGGGCTGATATCTTTACAAAGCCTTTGTCTGAAGATCGTTTCATCTGTATAAGGAATCATCTACATATGCACATGCTTTCATATTAAACACTTGCATTTCACCAGACAATACCCTTCGTCTGATTTTCTCTTCTTTAATCTATTGGAACTAATGTGTGTTCAAGTATACAGACGTTAAGGTGCCCAAGTTCTCAACTGTTATAAGTCTTTTCGTTTTTTCTCAAAACGTGCGCCGCCCTTTTCGCCATGATGAGACAGTTTTCAAAAAGTTTTTAATGATATTAAAACCGCTCTTTTTATGACGCTCTCTCTTCTTTCTCATCTCTGGTATAAAAGGACAAAGTGTCTAAAGAAGAAGGTTCTTTTGATCTTTCTTATCTCTCTTATAAACTCTGAGTTTCTCAAAGATTTCAAAGATCAAAACTTTCTCATCTTTTCTTTCTAAAAATCTAAAATCTTTCTGAGAACAATGGCACTAAGGAAGCAAACCACATCTTCTGCTACTCCACTCATTCCAACATGGACAAAGCAATTACAACTTTTCCAGAGGAGCTTTTCATTCCTGGAAAGTGGGTGAATCTGAGCGAACTTGCAAAGGAGGGCTTTGACGTTTAGGACATGTTCACCAGGGTTGGGTGGACCAACTTTGTTAGTAAACACAGTGTCTGGTACCATGGTCCCTATGCCCTCTTCTGGGGGACAGTGAAGATGGAAGACGACCAATGCATCAAGGGGACGATTGGTCAGACGGAAATGGAGATCAGTCCTGCAACCATAGCTAAGGTTATTGGTTGTGCTAAAGAGGGTTTAGTCTTTGACAAAGATTGGGAGAAGACCATCGCCCAGGAAACGGTGGACAAGCTTCTCTATGACGGGATAAGGCCTACAGACAAAGACCCCAAGAAGAAAGTTACAACGTTGAAGAGCTTTCTTAGGTCTGCCAACATGACTCATGTGTGCAGACTCCTTCACAACATGCTGTTCAACATCGTGCTCCCAAGGACAGGGTCAAGGGACCACGTGAGTGAAAGGGACATATTCTGCATCTACAATATTGTTATAGGAGAGAAGAACAACCTTCCGGATCTTATCTTCTATCATCTGGAGCAGGCCTTTAAGGACAGATTCTCCACAAAGAAGCAGAAGAACCTCATCCCTTACTGCATGTTGTTCACTCAACTCATGAGGGATGCTGGTGTTATTCTGTCTGAGTTCGACGCGTCTGAAGGAGTTACCCAGGTGATAGGAACAACTTTTGTGAGAATGGGAATAGCTCACAAGTTTCCTGAATGGGTAAAGAAGCAAGGCACCAAAGTAAAGAAGGAGCCTATGGAGGAATATACAGATGAACATGCGTCTGTTACAAAGGAACAGACACTACCTAAGCCCAAACCCCCACAGACGAAACCAACCACCAGACGCACCCAACCTCCCTCTGACCAACCCAAAAAGCCAAAACAACCATCCTCAGACCCTCCCTCATCCTTAAAGAGAAAAGCCTTAGATACTCCATCTAAATCAATCCCTGAACCACCTCTCAAAAAGCCCTTCACCAGAGCTACAAAAATCCATATCATCACCAAAGTCAAACTCACCACCTCACCTGAACCATCACAAACAACACCTCAAACAGAAACTCAACCTACCCCCTCCCAGACTCCAGAATTAGATGTTGAGATTCTTGATGCACCTACCTCTGAGCCCTAAATCTCTCCTTCACCCAAACCTCACACCTCTCCCAAACCCAAGCCTAAAACCTCATCTTTTCCTCCTCCAGCCAACAAAAAGGAAGCAGCAGCCATCAGAAAAGCTCAAGAGCTTTCAAGAAAAGAAGCTGCCAAAAAGGCTAAGTTGAACAAAAGCCTTGAAGCAAAAGAACAGATTGAGTTGGAGCAATCTGTAGTAGAGTTCGTGAAGACTCTATCAGCTGAAGAGCTAAAAAGGAAGGCTAATGAAGAAGCTTTAATCCCTGCAGACAAAGCTAAGGAAGACGCTAACATGGAAGAGGTTGTTCTTGAGTCTATTAAGACTCTTTCTGAGGAAGAACAGAATAGAGTAGCCATGGAGGATCTAGGGCGTATTGAATCTGCCCTAGTTCAAACAGCTAAAATTGCATCTACAGAAGAGGCCAACAAACAACTGACGCTTCAGACGCTCACACGTTGATGACGATGCACACGAGGCTGAAATCAAAAAGCTAAACAAAGCCCTTCTACAATCTATACTAGAAGCAAGTGCACAAGGTCTGGATATTGGAGAAGATCTTGTAGAGACTGATGATTCTGGCCCACGTGCCATCTACAGACTGGTCACCGAAGAGGATGAACAATGAGTAGATGAGCACTTACAACAATCAGACGCAGACCGCGCCTCAAGGCAGATGGTCATCTATGGTGGCTCATCATCTGAACCCTCCTCTGCACTTCAGACTCAGACAGTTGAAGAGTTGCAGACTCTGACTGAAGACGAGCTATTCAGACGCAGGAGGTACACTACAAAGGCCACTCTCTCGCTGGGGTACATTTATGGAAGTCTAGCCCTAAACCTTGCTCCAAAGTATAGAGGCTATGACTGGATTATCAGACTAGCCCCAACATCCCTCTTCCTCTAGTACAACCACCATCAGACCCCGATGTCAATGCTCGCTACTATTGTGGGTGGAAGCGTCCCAGAGTCAATAAATAGGAATGTTGCAATAGGGAATGGAGATGAAAAGGGATCTGCACAGATGAGGATCAAGCCTTCCTTCTTAATTCCATCAACTTCGTCGAGTTGTGGAAAAAGGGCATCCCTGGAATCAATCCTTTCAATCTTCCCAACTACGAAGTCCTACTAGAGGAGGAACTGCCTGCACTCTCATGCTTTCAGGAGGAGCCTCAATTCAGAATCTTCCCTCCTCGATAGACGGTGGCTCCAAACCCCAACTCTCTCATCTTTGAACATAATCCGCGTGGCAGACGTACTTATCCTCCTAAGGCCTCCGTCTGGAGAAGACTCTCAGTGCTCACAGACGAGGTTCCCTTCTATGAGCCTGTTAATCTGCAATAGATGATGGGTCTATTTGCATACCTCAACGTGATTCTTCCCTGGAATCATGTTGGGGCAGGCCACTCTGTCTACACTGAAGATCTCAAATTGCATGATCCTAAAGTAAGTCCAACCTTTAGTCTTTGGGAATCCTCAGACTACTCTGCAGAGCTAAGGATGAAGCTGCAAACGTACAAGGAAGAAATCAAAAGGAGGAAGAACTCCTTAAGGCAGACTCAGCATCGAGCACAGACGATGCCCCACTTCTTAGGCACACAATTTCACTGTATGGCCTCCTCTCAGACCCAATTCAAGCTTGTTGTGGATAAGGTTATTCCCATACTTCCCATCTTGAATTATAAGGGTAAAGAGAAAGTTGAAGAAGATGATGGCTCTCCATAGAAGAATATTCGAGTACGCAGAGGCAGGCCCTTCAGATGGGAGATTGAAGCCATCTAGAAGAAGCCTGCTACTGCAAGAACATCTGAAGATCTACAGACTATCAGATGCATCAGGAAATTTGATGCTTTCTGCTTCGGTCTCGAACCTGAGGACAAGCCTCATGTCGATGGGTACCACTTGAAGATAGGCATATGCTACCAGTGCATCGGACATTAAGGGTTTATCTCTACATCCAGTGCCTCCAAGCTTATTCCATGGAAGACTAAGTTCCACTATCAATCTGACAAGGACTTTTCCTTCATCGTGGAACTTCCTTTTTCCACTTTCTTCTTTGATAAACTTATTCTGGGTATCGTGGAAGACCTAGATGAGGTTATTGAACCTTTCAGACCCTCAATCTTAGAAGAACAAGTTCATGGTTTATACGCTGAATTGTGGGCAACCCGAAAAGCCCTGCGTCAAGCTCTGGAGGACAGGAAAGCACTGGAGGTTGAGCTCAAGAAATGGATCAACATCGACGCCTTCTTCAAAGCACGCCGTCGTAGACGAACTCCCACTCCACGAGGGTCCCCTATGGTACTTTCCTCAGACTCTGACACCGACTCTTCTGCCTCTGATGGTCCCATACCTGGGGAACCGGGTTTTGCTGATCGCCATGCATAAGGGGGAGAAGGGACGAGTAAAAAGAAATGAAGATAAAGCTCTGAGGGGACGAGTAAAAAGAAATGAAGATAAAGCTCTGAGGGGGAGCTACATCTGAGGGGGAGTATACTCAAAGGAAAAGTATTTTTTTCTCTTCTTACTTTCATCTGTAAAAACACATCATCTTGATGTGAAAATTATTTCAATAAAATGAGTTGTTTGATTTCTCATCAAGCCTGAGTCCTTTTTCTCTCTGTTTTAAAAATTTCTCATTTATAGTTTATTGTTTTGTAGCATTGATATATCTTTTTACAATATTTGCTTGGCATCATCAAAAAGGGGGAGATTGTTGAGTCATAAGACGAATCAGGACCCTTAATAATTTTGATTTAATGCAAAACAAATATTAAGTAAAAGACTGTGTCTTATAAATGCTAACAGACAAAACGTTGTATCTGTGTCTCTAGAATACAGATGATACGCAGACAGACGCTTAAGTCTGAAGAAGAATTTAAAGACATAGTAAATGCACTATCGTCTTGAAGTCTGTTTTGTAGAGATTTTCTTTTAAGACATTCTCCTAGGATCTGTTGAAGTGCATAAAGGGAACAGAGAAAAGAGTCAAAGTCTCAGAAGTTTCCCTCACCTCAAAAGACACGCTACAACTAGCTATGAGTACTTGTCTGAACAAGCGATGTGACCACTGCAGCAGAAGGATTTGGAGTATATCTCAAGAAAGATAAGCAGAATACTTTATCAGCTCAAAATGACTAGTTGGTGATAAGCATTTAATGCAAGCATTAAATGCTCTCAACCACCTTCCTTCAGACGATGGTCAGACGCAAGAAAGAAGACCGTTTAGAGACAACGGTTACTTCCTCAGCAAGTGTATATATAAGAAAAAGTTTTGAAGTGCTAAATATACATGAACTGAATTCAAATTCAAGCATTCTTTCAAACCTTCATTCTTTATCTTGTAAAAAGCTCCTTTTGTAAAAAGCTCTCAAACCACTTTATGTATCCTGAGAGAAAAAGACTTAGCTCTTAATTTTGTATATCCGCCTGTAAGACGATAGCTCTAAAGTCTGTGCGCCCTTTGTAAAAACAAATCCAATTATTTGTTTTAGAGCCAGAAGTGGCTTGGTAGTAAAGGATACTTGGGTTTTTAGCTTGGAGAGGCTAAGTGTGAAATACTACTTGGGTGAGCCAGAAGTGGCAGTGAAAAATACGTGTAACTTGTGATAAGTTATTGGAACTTGGTGGTTTGCCAAGAACTGGACGTAGTCTCGAGGTGAGACGAACCAGTATAAACTTATGTATTGTCTTTCTTTGTCTTACATCTCTTATAACTGCTTCAAACTGACTTTGGATTGTGATTAAAACCTGTTTCGTTTAAAAGGCTTTCATCTGTTGAGTTATTGTAATGTTGTGATTTTCCTAATTGTATGATTAAGTGTTTGATTAATAATGAAAGATCAAACTAAATTTAAATTATGTTAATTGATATAATAATTAATGTAAGTTTTATGTTTTGTTTTGTGTCATAGTGTTATTGTTATATTTTCATGAGGTGTTGGACTTAGAGTGTGTGTTGTGAGATTTTAGGGACTTTTACGTGAGTTCCGTAAGTTGTAAGGAGGAAAAAAAAAGAGAAGGGACTGTCCTTAGAGGAAAGGTGGGGGCAAATAGTAAAATTCCATGCAAATCTCAAAACTTAAACGTGTCAAGCTTCACGTTCCTTCCATTCTTCTTCATTCTTCCTCCTTTCTCCCGAAGTCTCTCTTCCTCTTGAATGGAAGTTTGATTTCTATATCACTTGGAAGCTTGATTTCTTCTTCCCTAGAGTCTCCTTAGTTGAATTTAAGTTGGTAAGTTCAATTCCCCTCTATTCTTGATCTCTTAGTTTCTTTCTCAACTCCGACCAAGAACTTAAGAAATGGGTTTCAAGTTGAATCTTGGTTGGTGGGTAAAATTTTGATTGAAGCTTATTTTGGGATTGATTTAGGTGTCCTCTAGTTGATTTCATAGCCAAAGTTGGGTAGAGATCATTCTTGAATCACCAAGTCTCCTCCCTAACTTCTTCTTCAAGGTTTTGAGTCAAGAACTCTAGGTACGGGAAGCTTTAATATGATTGAATGCTTATTTGTATATTCTATGCGTAGAATGTTGTTTTTGAGTGTGGAATGATGTATATATGTTATGTTTGATGTAAAATTCGAATTGGAAAGCCATTGAGAAGTTTTAAGCATGTTTTCGAGGTCCTACAACCCTGTTTCGCTTAAGAACAGAGTGGTTCTCGCTTAAGCGAAACTGGGGACAGAGAACATTTTTGGTCAGAAAGCTGTCCTAGCTTAAGCGCCAAAATTCCTAGCTTAAGCGAGGCCTAGCTTAAGCGAGGAAAATGCTAGCTTAAGCGAGGAACCCTGGAAGTGAGTAATTAATCTCTGAAATTCTAGCTTAAGCGAGAGTAAGGTGGCGCTTAAGCGAGAATTCATTTTCTACACTATAAAATGGCTTTCAAATTTATTTTAAATTGAATTATGTCTATGGTATGGATGTGATGAGGATGTCCACGAAAGTTCTATAACTATGTTAGGAAATTCACATTTTTGTTAAATTTTGGTGTTGTGTTGTGAGTAAGGATTCAAGGTGTGAGAATACCTTACTTGAGATTATTTGGTGTTGTGTTGTGAGTAAGGATTCAAGGTGTGAGAATGCCTTACTTGAGCTTATTGAACTGCTGGATGGGTTCATAAGCATGATTTGAGAAAAATGGTGAATTTATAACATAGAGGGAACTTGTGGAAATCAAAGTTGTTTAGCTTGTTACATGACACTGCATATGGGTAGGCACGTAAATTGAGGGTGCTAGGTAAGCTCTCAACCTAGTGCCGGAGGTTTTCGTGGTGGCCAACGGTGGGCCTATAGAATAGCCAAGTGGGTGAATTCCTATAGATGTAAGGTTTTGCAAGCCTTACAGAGGTAAGCCAATACCCACACTTGTCTATATTCGATTACATCCACACTTCCTCCACAGGGTAGCTCAAGGGACTCCCTGAATGGTCAAAGGTGAGACTATGGTAGGGGATGGGGCCTATGAGGACCGCCCAAAAAGTTGTAGAAATCTCCATGGAGTCGAGTCAGCACGGCATTTCATAATAAAATGGCATATGAGATTGATGTGTGTGTTATTGTATGAGGTTATCTGATTTGCTATTGATTGATTCTGGTTTTCCTTTAAGTAAATCTAATACCTTTGTATATCTATGATCTTTTTATAAATAAGCTTACCATTGCCTTTTGTGTTTGTATTTGTGTTGTATTGCTGCAATGATCGTGTGGTTGACACGGGAGCAGATAGTGGTGATGTTGCAGGATCTCAGACCGCTCGTGACTTAAGCGAATGCATATGTTGAAGATGGGATGAGATCCCTCCTTTTGTATATATTCTCATATATATGTATATAACATGGGGACCAGCTTAGGACAAATGCATGAATGTTAGGTTGTTGTAAATGTCCTCTATAAGAGGATTATTTTGATATTGTATGTACATGTATATTTAAGTTTTGTAAAGCCACACCTTAAACTCTTATGATATGATGATGTACATATATATGTGTGTTAAATGTGAAAATTTTTTATAGGTAGTTTTATATGATAATATTTAACACAAGGTTTTAGTATAACAAAACTATAACGAAGTTGGGTCGTTACAGTTATAGTCTATTGAAACGTTTTTCTTAAAACTTCTATATCTGATTAGACGCTACACTCTGTTTATAAAAGTTTACGAAAATTTTTATAAATCACAATTCAATCCCCTTTCTTGTGATTTTTGCCTTTATAGTTACTATAAAAAGGAATGAGTAAATTACCATATGTTATCTTTTAAAAATATATTATTATTATTATTATTATTATTATTATTATTATTATTATTATTATTATTATTATTATTATTGAAGTTTTTTAGATAATAGGAAATATTTTCTTAATTTTTTCTATCAATAAATTATATCACACTAAAAATACTATTTCACTTTTGTCTTTTTCTATTTTTAATTTTATCACATTCTCAAGAACTAATTAATCTAGAATTAACATTTTATCATTGAAATTTATAATATACTAGTGTTTTAGCCCGTGCAATGTACGAGTTTATTCAAATTTTTACTACCTTATTTATATAGTTAATAGAAAGAAATTTAGAAGAAAAAAAAAGATTATATAGCACATTGAGAAATCTTCAGAGTTAAAAAATACAGTTAGAAAAATTGATAAAAGAAATATTAAGATAGCATCAAATAAAGAAGTGAATGAAAGTAATTATCGAAATATTATGAGTGTGGACAGCTACAGAAATTGATAAGAGATTAAAAAATAGAGTGATAAAAGAAATATTAAAAAAAGTCCAAAAGATTAGAGACTATAAAATTTGAAGAAAAAAAAAGAATTATATAGCTCATTGAAAGAAATTTTAAAAAAGACATAATTATAAAAGATATTAGAAACAATAAAATTAAAAAAAAAAGATAAAGAAAGATGTAACGATGTAACTTTAATTTTTTTTAATATTAACTTTGAAAATTAAAAAGTAAATTGAATTAAGGATTTAAAATTATCGATGAAAGAGAGAAATTTTTGGAGTTAAAAAATGGACTTAGAAAAATTGATAAAAGAAATATTAAAAAAAAAGATAGCATAAAATAAATAAGTGAATAGAGGTAGTTATAGAAATATTATTAATGTGAGTAGTTATAGAAATTGTTAAGAGAATTTTTAGGAAAAATAGAAAAACCAAATGCATGTTACTAAAGTGAACTACACCACTTCATGAGAGAATATTCAAATGAGAGTGAATGTGAGGAAGAGTTGAACAATGAGAGCACAAATGAACTTATTCATATATATATATAAGGAGATAGAGAGAAATTTGAAAAAAAAAAAAAACAAACGATTATATAGCACATCGAAAGAAATTTTTAAAAAAGAGATAATTATAAAAGAAATTAAAAACTATAAAATTTAATATAAAAAAAAGATAAAGGAACATGTATGTAATGATGTAACTTTAATTTCTTTTAATATTAACTTTGAAAATTGAAAACTAAATTGAATTATGGATTTGAAATTATTGATGAAAGAGAGAGAGAAATCTTCAGAATTAAAAAATAGAGTTAGTAAAACTGATAAAAAAATATTAAAAAAACCCCAAAAGATTACAAACTATAAAATTTGAAGAAAAAAAATATAGCACATCGAAAGAAATTTAAAATAAAAATAATTATAAAAAAAATTAGAAACTATAAAAAAAAGGATAAGGGAAGATCTAACTATATAACTTTAATTTTTTTAATATTAACTTTGATATTTGAAAAGTAAATTGAATTAAGAATTTGAAATTATTGATGAAAGAGAGAAATCTTCGGAATTAAAAAATAGAGTTAGAAAAACTGATAAAAGAAATATTAAAAAATAAAAGATAGCATCAAATAAAGAAGTGAATGGAGGTAGTTATAGAAATATTGTGAATGTGTGTAATTACAGAAATTGATAAGAGAAATTTTAGAAAAAGTAGAATAACCAGATGCATGTTAGGAGAGTGAACTACACCACTTCTTCATGAGAGGAGAGTATTCAAATGAGAGTAAATGTGAGAGAAAGTGTGGAGAGTAGAGCAATAAGAAGAGAGATAAACTTATTCATTTATACGTATATAAGGAGATTTAAATTTATCACACTCTTGCTAATATCTTTTCCATAAGAGGAGGAGACTTTAGCTTGCTAAATGGAGAGAACGGCTCTTCCAACGAAGAGAAAACCTGAAAGGGTCTATGCCATTAGGTGAAAATCTTTAGCTATTCAAAGAGTTGCGATGCTTTGGAATTTTTTCTTTTAAGGGAAACTTCTCACAAGGAAGCAATTAATGGAAGTTACAATGCTCTCTATGTTTATCATAAAAATTGAAGTCCACGGATATTTGCTGCAGCTGAGGGTAGCAAGGTGGGAGAAGGTTAAAAAATGCTTCACATGTCTTTTATTGTGTCAATATTGGTCACAATTGCAACTTGTGTTCCATCTTGTGTCTATTTTTAATTTTTAATAAGGGTAATAATATTTGAACACTCAAATATTTTAAACATCCTATTGACATATCTTATTTATTTCTATCTCTCTTTTCTTGTCACATCAAATATTTTTTACATCTATCACTTTTATTTTATTATTTCTTTCTTTCTTTGGGTGTCCAAGAATCATTTTCCTTTTAATAAATTCTCTTTTCTTGGCTGTTCAAATTTTTTTTTATTAAGTTATATTTTATTTGAATAATTTCTTTTATAAATATTTATATATGAAAAAAGAAAATAAAAAATATAAAAAATTAAACTTCTTTCATAAGTTAAAATTAATTTTTTTTGAAATTAAGTTAAAATTAATTTATAGATCTTAATTTTTAGAAAATTAAATAAAAATTAAAATTAAAGCTCATAAATATATTTCAAGTACTTACGAGAAAATTTTAATTTTCTTTTCTTTTAATTTTCTTTTCAAGTATTAAGAGACTGTTATAGCACCTTTCAAAAAAAAAAGACTGTTATAACATAATTAATTATCCACAAAAACCAAGGTTTTTTTTTTCAAGGTTAAAAAAAAACTAATATATGCAGTACCTAAAAAATCTGCAATAAATGTTCTCACCTAGATGAAAAGGCCGTGTCAACCTATCTCTTAGACTAAAAGCATTAGAACATTTCACAAATTCATACCTATCCTTCAAATTTATATTAGAAAACTTGAAATGAAGTTTCTGATATAACTATAGCAAAAATAATACATGTATTTTTTTATACTTTAATTATAATTAAAACCATTTTTAAAAAGGAAGACAAAATTAAAAATAGGATTTAAATATGTTTTTAGTTCTTGTACAATGAACAAGTTTTAAATTTGGTCTTTATAATTTTTTTTTTCTTTGTTTTCATCCCTAAAAATTATGAAATTATTATTTTTATCTTTATTGTTATATAATAATACTCCTTAAATACTTATGTGTTTAAAGAAAAGTCAAGTGACTATCCTAGTTGATACCCACTAATTAATGTCTGTAATATCATGTCAGTATTATTTTTTATCTATCTTAAAATGAATGTTAAAAGATAAAAAATAGTCAATTCAAATTTTGGAAGGATGAAAATAAAAGAAAATATTCTACAAGAATTGAAATCAAAATTTACTCATTTTACATGGACTAAAAATAAAGATTTTAAATTTTAAAAGGATGAAAAATAAAAATAAAAATATAAAAACTAAAATAAAAAAATCACTCGTTTTACAAGGAATAGAAATATATTTAAATCTAAAAAGAATATATGTACTATATACTCAATGAAATTAACACTACATGTGCTTAAAAGAATTTTATCGAAAAAAATATAAGTATAAATTAATATTATATTTCTTTTCTCCATTTTTTACGAGAAAGAAAGGTAAAACAACAAATTTAGAAAACTTTACACAAATAATAGTTATATATTGTTGTATTTCTCCGTCATCAAACAAGAGATCCAAATCCTAAATCAACCGAAGTAAATTAATTAAGGCACTCCTTCTCGAGTCTTGACCCCTTCCAATGAAAGTACATTCTCCACACGTATGTGGCTTTTTTTTTCCCTTTGAAAATTAATTACAACACTAGGCGTGTTTTTCTAATTCTCAAAGCGCGTTGACAGTGATCTATCAATTCAATACCAAGGTATATGCATACAAAAGCTTCAAGAAAGCTAAGTTGAAAAATATTGGGTAAACTACCTTTTTAGTACCTGAAAGTGTAATTCACTCACTTACGAGATAACGTTCGTGCTTACGAGATATGTTATTTACCTACGTGACATGTTATTCATGTAGTTAGATAACGTGTAATGTAGGCACAAACGTTAATTTTAAAGAAATTTTTTTATCAAAAGGACTAAAGTGACAGACAAATTGCACATTCAGGCACTAAAGTGACAGTTTCATACTTTCAGAAACTTAAGTGACAGTGAATTACATTTTCGGGGACCAAAGTGACAGTTCACCCAAAAATATTACTATATTATCTTGTAAGATCTTTATTTTAATTGTTTCAAAAACATTTTATAAAAAATTATCAATAAAAAACAGATATATTTATTATTTTGAAAATATAAAGCATATTTAATATTTTTTTCATAAATAAGCGGATTAATAAAAAAAAATTGTGATGAAATATTTACTATTATTCAATTGAATTTCTGAATTATAATAATTCTTTCCTCTGGGTCTTATGCTAACCGGCGTGTCCTTTGGTTGGGTTGGGCGCGTTGAAAGGAAAATTCTAAACACAGGGAATACGAGTAAAAAGAAAAGAGATAGGAAGTAAAGAAAGAAATAAAATGAAAAATACATTAAAAATGAGATGAAAGAAAAATTAAATACTGTATATAAATATAATATCTGGTGTTAAAATTTGAAATTGATGAAAACAGAGGACTCTACACACCTCCCCACAGTTCATAGTCCATACCCTATTCTCTCTTACCCTTTCAATTGATGCCTTTTTGTGTCCCCTAAATATCAAACCCTTCCAGCTGTCCAAAATTCATCCCCATTATAATATATTAAACAAATAGGAGGAGCATTAAATCTGCATGCCCCACCCTCACCTTCACCCTATGTATTTGGATAGAGATCAAAGGGGGTTGCAAATCTGATTCTTTTCCCACAACTATCACACCAAAACACAGTCATAAACGTGGTTTGACTCGTACATTTTTAATTACAATTCAAAAAGAAATCTCGTAAGCCTTTCCACACTGAGGCTCTCTCTACAAATACCCCCCAGCTAAGATTGAGCTAGCTATACTCTACACATTAATTTCTCTCTCTTTTCTGAGTCACAAAAATATTGTTTAAGTTTTCATTTGAAAGCACAAACACACACCATGGCAGATGGTCTGAGTGAAGAACAAATTGGTGAGATCAAAGAAGCCTTTGGCTTGTTTGACAAAGATGGAGATGGTGAGCAATTGCTTTCTCCTTAATTTATGCACTATCTATGATTTTTCTCCTTTTCATGTTTAATTGAAATTAATCCTTCTCTTCTGTGGTGGTGCCAATGTCCTTCATGCTTCATTTATTTTGAGAAGAGATAACTTATTCATATACCAAATTCATTTTTACATTTTCTACAACATTATTTTCTTTATTTTGGTCCATCACATCAATATCTTACCTCATTCTCTCGGTTTTCTTTTTATTTCTCTATTTCTTGTATAACTTCTTTTGTATAAAATTTCTGTTCAAATACAATTTTTTTCAGAAATATAATAATGGTGAAGTCATATTTGATATGTTATCAGTTATCACACACATAACTGTTATGTTATTTATTATTATATATTATGTATAACTTGTGTGTATGATTAATAGGGTGCATCACTGTGGAAGAATTGGCCACGGTTATCCGGTCATTGGATCAGAACCCCACAGAAGAAGAACTCCAAGATATGATAAACGAGGTCGATGCAGATGGCAATGGAACCATTGAATTTGTTGAGTTTTTGAACTTAATGGCCAAGAAAATGAAGGTAAATTATGCTCTTAATTTCTCTCATTATATACATTATATATTTATTTAATAAAGTTCCAAAGCATTAATATTGCATTTTTGCAAAGATTAATATCCTTCTCATTAGACTAATAAAGTTCTGTTTTCTTTCTCGTTTAGGAAACTGATGCAGAGGAAGATCTCAAAGAGGCTTTCAAAGTGTTTGACAAAGATCAAAATGGCTACATTTCAGCAAGTGAGGTATATTATATTATATAAACTTTTATTCTTTCTATTCACTTTTTATTGTAATTTTCTTTCTCTGACGGCAATGACCAATCAAAGTATTCACGATTTCTGACAAAGTAAGGTTTCTTCAAACTTGAACAAAAAGCAAGTAGGGTCAAGATGTTGCAAAGTGCAAACTATCAACAACTCTTCAATCTCTTCCCTTTTGTATTTTTTTTAATATTATTCTATAAATGGTGCGTTTACTTTTCTGGCTACGTAATAGAGGCCGCATATACAATTTTTTTCTTTTAAAATTCCTACTTCAAGTTTCAACCGATCTTAGTCAAATTTCTTCCTTGAATTATTGATATGTATGTGTTGTCGCTTTTTTTATTTGGAATTAATTTATATAACATAACTTCTTTGTTTTAGGATTGAGATAATTCATATAGATGGAATTAATATATATATAATTAAAAATTATAACTTATTTTATAAATTGTTACCTTCATTCCAAAACTATTAATGTTTAAGGTTAGTGTACACAAATTAACGAGTATTTAATAAATGTAAAATATTAATATATTTAATTTTAAATAACCTTATTTAATATAAGATATAAATGTGATTTGTTATTTGTTATTTGTTGAAATACTTTTTAAATAGGTTGTAAGTATAGTATTTTTTGTATACAAAGATTAAATATAGTTATTTTAAATAAAGACATGTATGAAAAAATAATTAATAAAACTTGAAATTTATAAAATATCAAAAATTTTGAAATAAAAAAATAGAAGCATCAATAATTTTAGAACGAAAGTAATATATAAATAAAACTATCTATGCATTATTTTTAATAATACAACCTTTGCCATAATTGTATATTAAAAATGGAATGAAAGAGGCATGTAGGGTGTGAGACGAGAGGAAAGGATATCATGTACATAAATTCATATATGGCAAAGAAAAAGGTACATTAATTTCACATGCACATTCAGGACAGTACTTTGTACCTTTCCGCATCCTATGAATAATATGATTTTAAAAAAAATGCCTTGGGGTTTGACATTTGAAAATACGAGGAAGATAATATCACCGGTCGTTTACTTGCAATTCTGTTTTCTGCTTTCATTTTTTGTTTTTACTTTTTAATTACAAAATTATCATCTTGTTTTCATTTTGTTTTTTGTTTTCTATGATTTGTACAAGAAATATTGAAAACAATTTTTTTTTATTTTCTCTGTTTCCTGTACAAATCTTTGAAAACAGGAAACAGAATGAAAACAATAATTTTGTAATTAAAACGTTAAAACAGAAAATAAAAATAGAAAACAGAATTGCAAATAAACGCCACCTTACTTTTCAGTTTTTCACTCTCAATTTATTAGTATTAAAATCTTTCCGTGTTATGCAGTTGAGACACGTTATGATCAATCTGGGTGAAAAACTAACTGATGAGGAAGTGGAGCAGATGATTAAAGAAGCAGACTTGGATGGTGATGGTCAAGTTAACTATGATGAATTTGTCAAGATGATGATGACTATTGGTTGAAACTTTCAACCAACAAATTTATTGTTCGAATTCGTTTGTGCCCCAATCTCATTCACTCGCAAGAAATTAATAAGTCTTCCGATTAATGTTTGTTGTATTTTACTTGTAGCACATGATGTGAAATGACCAATGTATTAGAGTGGCATCTCAGCCATACCATTTGATTTGTTCAAACTCCAAACCCATAATTATTCTTTCAGTTTTAGTTTAGTATTCCTTATGTTTTAAAATTAATTAGAGTATATTTATTTAAGGACTGCTTAAATTAGGTTCTTTCTTTCTTGAAAGATTAATGTATGCTACAATTTATTCTATTTCATTATAAATTACCTCTTAAGAGTTTTTTTTTTTTTCTGTTTCTTTAACTTTCGATCTTAATAGTTATTACTTTTAAATTCTTAGTATAAACTTTATTTAAATCCTTAAATATGATTTTGGTCCTGAAAAATTATCGAATTTTGCATTTGGTCCCTAATAACATTTTTTTTTACTTTTGGTCCCTGAAAAAAAAATATTTTGTATTATGTTTCTGCCGTTACATTGACTCTGTTAACTTGGCACATCAACATTGATAGAAAACATAGCAATGATTGTGATAAACAAATTTAAGGACCAAAAGAAAAATCTGAAAATAGTTCAAGGACCACTTAATAGAGCCAACGTAATGGCAAGGATGACAAAATATAAAATAATTTTTTTAAAAGACTAAAAGTCAAGAAAAATTTTATTAGGGATCAAATGCAAAATCCTAAAATTTTGAAGGACCAAAAACATATTTAAGCCTTATTTAAAGAATGAAAATTCTCACTTAAATTTTAAGGCTTAAGCATAAAAAAATCAAAACATTGTCATCTATTAAAATCTAACAATTTATAATAAGATGTTAAAAAATCTAAGTGTTTCTCCTCTTATTCCCTTACTCTCTAATTCCAAGAGTAGAGCGTACACATAAATTGGGGGACTTTCACGCAATCTCTCTCTTGGAGTGTTTATATAAAATTGTGGCAAAAATTATTTTCACTCATTAAGTACGGTAATAGAATATGTTATTTCAAGCAATCAATATGCATTTATTCCAAAAAGGCCAATTGTGGATGATATTGTGACTTATGATCATTAATGAAGTTTGGAATTTGGCAAAAAGGTCATGAAAATATTGTCTCATTTTCAAAGTTGATTTTAAAAAGACATATGACTCAGTGAATTGAGAGTTCTTAGATTATATGATAGAGAGATTTGGATTCAGTGTTGTTTGGAGATCCTGGATTAGAGCATTGTATTCTTTGGTAAACTATTAGTTCTTGTTAACAAGTCCAGTTGGGGAGATTGATATTAAGAGGGACTAAAATAAGGAGACCTTTTGATGCGTAAAAATGCGTTCGCAAAGGGCAAGCGTACCCTACGCAGTAGTAACAGTGGACTCTAGGAGTCCGGATATCGAACCCAAATGACCAGTCGCGTTCCCAAATAATTAATCTCGCAAATAACTAAGCAATCCAGAATATAAAAATCAAATTGAGAAGAATGTTGGTCAATTATTCTTTTCAAAAGAAAGAGAATCGGAGCAGAAAGATTACTGTGAGAACAATTATGATAAAGAAGCCTAGGATTGTGATTTCACATGTACCCCTTTTTCCCCCAATTCTAATCTTAATAAAATCCCTAAATGTGTTACTTGCCAGCGACCTCTTAAATTCATTAATTAACAATTGATCATAGTTAATAACGCTATTTCCCCTAATTTAATTCCCAATTGATCATAGGTGAATTAATTTAGAGCAAATGATAAATCTCATAGAGGTTGATTAACAGGTTAATCTACTGGAAATTCATACAATAAGTTTGATCATGCAAATTGTACAAATCCAATCACTTCACAGTTCAGTTAATCGCAAGCAATTGATCATAGACAAGAGATTAACTTATGTTTAGACTGATCGGTCCTAAAAGCAATAAAAGTAGTGAAGAGATACAAATAACTGAATAACATCGAGGTTTTATTAAAATTAGAACCGGGGTACAAGGGTACAGCTACATCACAATCCGGGGCTAAGAGAAACTAGCCACTCATGTTCATGATTAAGCCAGAAAACTCAAAAAAAGACATAAAGATTACAAAAGGGAAGAAACTTTACAGTGATGATCCCCAATGGTGTTCTCTACGTCCTCCCGCAGCTCAGAGTCTCTCACAGGACCTCTTTCTCACCCACAACCCTCAATTTTCGAAATAGAACAAAAGATAAAGATAAAAGGGTTTCCTATCCTATTTATAATAATTCAAAATTTAAATGGCTGACAGCGCAACTTACCACGGCCGTGGTAAAATGACCACGGCCGTGGTCCTTGCATAAAAGTCCAATTCTACTACGCAACCAGCATGGCCATGGTAAATTTACCATGGCCATGGTCCTTGCGTTACTTCAATTCTGGCCCTTTTTTCTTGGTCCTCTAGACAGTGGCATTTTTGCTCCAAAAAGTGCAATTTTCAACTCTTTTCCTCATGAAGCCTCTTGAGTACCTGTCTTGCACCAACTAACACCAAACAGTGAGTTTTGCCAATAAAATATATTCAAAATGTATGAAAATGGCATCTAAACTCACATCAAAATACAATCAAAGTCCGGTTTATCAACCTCCAATCAAAGTCCGGTTTATCACCTTTCTCCCTTTCTGTTCTTTTGGCAGTAAGCTTAAGCGACTTAATAAGGAATGTTGTCTAAATTGGTAGTTTTTAAAGGGTTTAAATTGGAAATATTTTAAAATCTTACATCGGTTATTACTTAACCGATGTACAAACGCCATTTTTACACCAGTTCAAATAAGAACCAATGTAGAAATGTCATTATTTGAACTGATGTAGAATAACTTCATAACATCTCAATCCATTTCAATTTCACCCTAGATCGCTCACTCGTGCACATACAACTCCTTCTTTTCTTCACTCCCAAACGTCTGCAACCCTCATCGCCCTTGAAATTGTTTCTCCTCTTCACTCCTAAACCTCATTGCGCCACCACCACCACCACCAAATTGCACCACCGCCACCACATACCACACATCCTGTCGCCACCATATTACGCCGACGAACCTCCCCAAATTTTGTCACCATTGTCATTGCAACCACCTCACACCACGACCTTACAACACGACCTCGTGTCACCTCATCGCGCCACCGTGTGTCTCACTCACTCCATCGTGGTCGTACCACCATTGAGAGGTACGCGTTCTTCCATCAAACCCTTTTATTTTTATGTTCTTCTCTCATGCATTCTTCTTTGGAACCTAGGTTGGCAATCACTACCACCCAACGCCATTGTTGCCGCATTTCTCTCCCAGCTCCCCAAACTTTCTCTTGCCACCACAAGGAACCTTCCCCAAAGCCTTCGCCAACCACCACTAGCTCACTCATTGAAGGTTCGTTTTGTGTATTTTTTTTTTATCATTATTGTTATCATTTGAGACTGGAATTTTTGGTTTACTGTGAACTAAGAGGAGCTACCATTATTGTATTATTTGTGGAGAAGTTTGGGATTTTTTAGATTGGAATTTATCCTTGTTGAGAAGTTTGTGACATGAAAGTGTGGTATGCATGTTTGCACTTTGACCAAGCCCGACATCTTCCTTATCTTTAATTGTCACTAACACCAATCTGTGTAACTTAATGAGTTCTTATTTTTTTTTTTATTCCATTCTCATTGTCCTTGACACTCGGAACAAAGGCAACTCATGATGGCTAAATGACACAAAGTAGACATGTTGAGCATGACAGGCCAAAAAATTGATTTTGGAGTCTTTTATAACTAAAATTGGTTTTTTGTATGTTGTATATCATTTAGTGTCTTTCTCGCTTTACAAGGTTATTTTCATTTATTCTCATAACTATTCTGAGAGTTCTCAAGTTTGATCCAGTTTCTTGAACGAGCTCATCATAAATAAGGTGCATGGTAATAAGCAGGTCATAAACGATATGCAGCAGAAGAAATTTACTAAATATAAGCTTAGTCGTTTCTCTTTAGTAAATTTCCTATGCAACAAGTTGTTTAGCGCTATGCTTACATCCACCTCCTTTATTATAAGTTCATTTTCTTTCTTAGTAACTTGATCCACCATCAAAAGCTTAGCTATGAGGATAAATGAAATCCTTCGACACCGACACCCACAACCTCGCCATCATTATGCCGCCATTGTTGCCATTGAGATGTATGAATCTCTGCTGCCATTCATTTCTTTTATGTTATTTTGGAAAGTTGCAATTTCCCTTTTATTAAGTCTTCAATTTCACAATAAGGGTCTTCAATTTCCCTTTTATTAAAAGAAGTTAGACCAAATATATTTTTTAAAAAGTTCTTAAAAAGTTAAGTAGCCTAATTTTTATAAGAGTAAATAGTATATGCATTGAGTGTCATGATTTCCAATTGATTCACAATGTAAAATTTTTTTATACAAAAGTTAAACTCCTTTTATAAAAGAAAAGGGGGTGGGGGAGGGTATTTTTTTTATAAAAAAAAAAACTGAGTAAAAGAGCTAGCTTTCAACAAAATATAATTTATCTTCTTTTTTTATATCTTACACACTCTCTCTCAAGCACTCTCTATCCCAACTCCCCACTCTCTCTCTCCCCCTTCACCCTTGTCTACTCCCTCCTTTCTCAAATCCGGAATTCTCCCTCTCTTTCCTTGATCTCTCTCAAGTCATCTCTTTTAAGTTAAAAGAAACAAAAATTATAAAAAGAAAATATTTTACTTTTAAAACTCTTATATTGAACTTTAATTTTAATTTTTTTTTTTTTAAAAAGTTACTAAACATAGCCTAATTACATGATACATTATAGTTATGAAAATCAATTGTGGGGGTTTTAGCATATGTCACATTCAGAGGGGATCGAACATGTTATTTTTGAATGGGAACCCTTTCAGCTCATGTTCTTGGACTTTGACCTAAAATTCAATGGTTGGGTTGGAGTTGGACACGTGATATATTATCAGAAATCTTATGGTAGGAGTTTGTCATTTTCTCTTGACTTCAAACAACAGTGGACTTGGTTTTTTTTTTTTTTTTCCATCTTTATGGTGAAGGACATAAACAACTAAACAAGTCCCCTTCATATTAGTTGTTACACTGACTTTATGTTTACAATCTTTCCCCAAAAATAATGCATACAAGTCATAATAGGTGGTTATATATTGGTGATGCCTTTAAAAAAGAAAAACCCAGTTGAACTATGTAGAGAGCTTGCAATTAGCTGTCTTGAAGGCATGAAGCCGGTGCCACCTGAATATTGTTAATATGTTTCTTATGTTTATAGTGTTCTCATGTGTCATTAACAGCAGAGGCCACTTAAATCTGACACCTTGTTGCCTTTGATTTTTGAGTTTTATTTTTTTTAGCTACACTTTTCTTTTTGGTCAATACTTTTTAACTTTTTTTCTTTATTTATTCTCAATTCAGCCGGCCATATGGGTCCTAATTAGTGTGACGCAAACCCTGCTTTCTTATAATACGTTTATGATTTTAGATATTTATGAACCATTGAGTGACACCTACAGTCAGTGAATAAAGAAGAGTATGTTGGAGTACTAGTAGAGGCAGTGCAATCATGTGACTGACAATTGAACTCCATTAACTTCTGTAAACGTGTGGCTTTGATCTCTGAAACCCTTATTTTGTGGATCGGGAGATATTATTATTATTATTATTATTATTATTATTATTATTTGTTTAATTGTTTTCACAAACTAACATATGAATTATCTTGGAAAAGATGCATGGTTTAACGAGGAGCAGAACACTTAGGTTACTACATATTTGCTCGGGTAAGATATAACTTAATATAAAAAAATTCTATGTATTGACAGTATACAAATCAATCGAAAATCAGGATAGATATAACTTTTAATTTTTTAAAAACCGATAAACTATACATAACAAAGTTATGATTGAATCACAGTATAAAAATTCTTAATAATGTCATTGCATAGATTATTTTTTCTAAAAAAAAATCCCTCTTTTAAATAAGAATTTAATGATCATGCACTTACAGTGTAAAATGGTTTTACACTGTAATTCAATCACAATTCACCATTGGTAAGGTTTTTAAAGTAGTTATTGAAAAAATCAACAAACTTGCCATACATTATGGTTTGTGATTGAATGACAATGTAAAATCGTTTTACACTATATATCAGTGTATAACCTTTTTTTTCTTTAAAGTTTAATTTTTTGGGAAGAAAGAATAAATTGATTGAATATTCGAATGCAAGAGAAATTCATGATTACTGGTTTACTATGTTTCTCTTGAGTGCATATCAAAATCTATTCTAAGAGGGTGACTATTTTTTGTGGAATTCAAGACTATTTCAGTAATTCATTATTACTGCAAAGAATTATGGAAAAATTTCCTACGGATTTATATCCTTTGTGGTGTGTTTGATATTATTAAAGACAATGGAAATAAAGACTGAGAAAATAATGAAAAAGAGCAAAAATCAATTCACTCTACATAAAAGTTTGGGCCATGTAGATAAAACAAAGGAAAAGAAAAAGAGAAACGGGCCCCCCATAAAAAATTGATCCACCCTATTCCAAACGCAGGTAATTACTAAATGTACCCTAATTTGCGAAATGTACCTCCTTTATATAATTTTGATTTTTTTTTTTTTTTTGATCTTGCTAACCAGTATCTTTACTATAATTTACTATAACTGTTGATATATATAATGCAGGTGGATAGAAAGTAAAAGTCTGGTGTAAAAAAAAAAAGAAAGTAAAAGCCTGATATTCTATTTGCAGGCACTCATTTTTCTTCAGCCCCACATATTTATGAGACAGAGTTTCATTTGAGTGAAATGTATCAAATTTTTGTCATTAATAATGTGGATATGTCATCAAGAATGCTATTTAAATTGACCTATTCTTGTTGTCACGGAGACGAAAATCAAACACAATAATGAGGTTTTATGAGCATAAATCTCCAATGTCATTATGAAAAACAAAAAAACAAAAAAAACAAAAACAAATGTTACAAATACAATCAAAGGCAGAAAAGTTTCTCTCTCTACATTTGTGAAATCTCTCAAACAAAGTAAAAATTTGTCAAGGAATCACTTCATCTTGAACTTGCATCAGAAGATAACCACGGAAAGGAATGATTATAGCTGCTGCAGTGCACTCACTGTTGGTTGAACTAACCATGATGCCAAATTGCCAAGCAATATTCTCGGATCAAAACTTCACTTTCAGAAAAATAAGTTACAAGGTTTTAAATTGCGGTCGCAATCATGATTTCTTTGCAATTCTTGTTATGGGATAAGTTGCAGATAAATGCAGCCAATGTGACTGCAATTTCAATCATGTTGCGGTCACGGAATCTCCAAAACCTTCATGTTGTGGCCACAATTGTGATTGTGAACCGTTTTTTTAAAACCTTGATAAATTAGAAAGAAACTCACAACACAAAGGAGAAAAGTAAAATAGAATGGTAAGTGTAATTCTCAAGGTACAGTTGCACAACACATGCAGCTGCTGAAGAAGGAAGACCGAGGCTTTCGCTTCTCTTTTCTTTTAGCTGAAGCAGATGACACTGCATTCTTTGTGCCAACATGGTTATCTTGTGCCTGTGCCATGTCTAGAAGACGAGCTTCTTCCTCTTCTTTTAAGATACCTATGAATGGAGCTTTAGATTTCTTAGAGTAACTTCTTTCCATAGTAACTATTTTCTCTTCCACTGGCATTTCTTCACTATGTAGCATGCACTGCTCATAGTCATCATGAGGCATTGACTTGATGAGATTTTGAATAGTCTTTTTGGGCAAGCTTTCATTTGCAGACTTATCCTGATGAAGCAATGGAATCCGATCTGATTCTTCTGGCCTTGCTTCCTTTCTGATGTTGAGATTGAAGCTTGGTGACTTTTGCATCTGACAAGAGATGGGATAGTCAGGGTTTGATTCAGTGCTGAGCCTTGTTACACTGTCCCTTGTTTCATAACCACCATTTGCAAATATAGAATTGTTTGAACATGGTTCAATGGACATGGTACCTGTTGAAGTTGTTAGTTCTGCCCCTGCAGATGAAGCTGCTTCCGCATGTTGTGGATGTTCTTCTCCTTCTTTCTCAAAGGCTTCATCATCAACCAAGTCCACAGATGGAACTGTTAACTTAGAAGAATCAAGGTTGTCAATGGTGGGGCCAAAGTTTTTGGTCTCATTTGTTTGCTTCCAATCTGGGTTTGGCATGCTGGTTGCAGTAAAACTTTTGTCTTGCATTAAATTGTCCTGATGGTCATCATAGATATGCAACAAAGAGGAATTATTTTGCAAGGGAAAAGATTCTTCCTGATTTATAGTTACCAGAACAGAATTGCATTGTTCTGACATTTCTGTCCCCTCAAAAGTATTTACAATGACATGTGAAGCTTCTGACTTTTCATATGTTTCTTCAATTTTATTCTTGTAACTCTCCCCTTCCTCATGCTTGCAATCAACAACAGTTAACTCTGCAATAAGAGAAATCCTGTTGGCTTCAGGAACCACAGAATGTTTTTGTTCTGAAGCAGCACCACTTTCCTCAGAAGCCTTGTTGGAGTTGTTAACATAAGCATCAAATGGTACTCCATTCTCAATGACCTTAGGTTCTTCAACTTGATCACTGGTGGCAAGCCTGGAGACATTAGAATCAAGTAACATATTTCTTTCTCCATTGCAGTCTCCATTAGACCCTATTGCCATATCACATGTACACACCATGCCAGACTTGTATTCTTTCAATGAGTCTTTCATGCATTGATCTGGCTTGTAATCATGTGAATTCTCCATTGTTGATCCACTTCTGCTCAATATACTTTCCCCGTAAAGTACCTTGCAATTTCCCTCATGGTCAAACTTAGGTGTATTATTCACAATGGAAGATTCAAGAAGTGAGGTTAGGGAATCCTCGGTAGTACAATTTACCTTGGTCAATGAATTACCATTGGTGTTGTTGTCAATACTTGGTGGTGTTCCAGAAGTATCTATCAAACTGCTCCCAAACTCATTTCCATCTTTACCATCTGACTTGTTAGTACACAATTTTTCAAGGGATTCCATTTCTTTTTCTAAACCATCATCCTTAATCTGCTCAGAATGAGAATTAGTATCTAGCAAATTAACTTCTAGGAGTGATTCTGTTTCTAGAAATGATTGTTCAGAGAGAAATTTATCTGGCTCATCATGATCAGAATGTTCACTTGATGATTCTTGAATCTCTATATTATTTGAAACATTCACAGCATTCAATGTTAAAACCGTTGTTTCCTCTTCATCTGCTAGAATTCAAATCAAAACAATCTGATATTTTAGAATCTAAATTTTTAAAATTAAAATCAAATAACGTTTCAACAACTGGACCTAATCTGGCATTAATCAAGTCGTTGTGGATAAGGCTATCAAAATATTAACAGAATTGTCCTAACCTTGTTGGATTGAAGGCTCATTATTAAAGTGATGATTATATGTTACTAAAAGGTGTTCTCTCAAGCATGCCTCTTCTTGCTTCTCATATTCTTCAGTGTCTTCCAATGAAGAACTTGACAAGCTCTCAGAGTTTCCACCTTCAGCTTCAACTGATCCATCATTTGGAGACTTTTCAGGTTGTCTGACTTCAGTTGTTTCATTCCCTATAAAACAGAACTATAAGTGATTTTTTTATATTACTCTTAGAATTTGGCCTTAAGGCCTAACTCAACTGGCATTAATCAAGTAAATGTGGATAAGGCTATCCGAATATTAACAGAATAGTTCTAACCTTGTTGGATTGAAGGCTCATTATTAAGGTGATTGTTATATGCTACTAACAGGTGTTCTCTCAAGCATGTCTCTTCTTGCTTCTCGTATTCTTCAGTGCCTTCCAATGAAGAACTTGACAAGCTCTCAGAGTTTGCACCTTCAGCTTCAACTGATCCATCAATTGGAGACTTTTCAGGTTGTCTGACTTCAATTGTTTCATCCCCTATAAAACAGAATTGTAAGTAATTCTTTATAAAATACCCTTAGAATTCAGACTTAGGGCATAACTCAACTGTCATTAATCAAGTGAATGTGGATAAGGCTATCAGAATATTAACAGAATTGTCCTAACCTTGTTGGATTGAAGGCTCATTATTAAGGTGATTGTTATGTGTTACTAACAGGTGTTCTCTCAAGCATGTCTCTTTTTGCTTCTCATATTCTTTAGTTCCTTCCAATGAAGAACTTGACAAGCTCTCAAAGTTTCCACCTTCAGCTTCAACTGATCCATCATTTGGGGACTTTTCAGGTTGTCTGACTTCAGTTGTTTCATCTCCTATAAAACAGAATTATAAGTAATTATTTATAAAATACTCCTCAAATTCGGGCTTAGGGCGGCCTAACTCAACTGGCATTATTCAAGTAAATGTGGATAAGGCTCTAAGAATATTAACAGAATTGTCCTAACCTTGTTGGATTGAAGGCTCATTATTAAGGTGATTGTTATATGTTAATAAGAGGTGTTCTCTCAAGCATGTCTCTTCTTGCTTTTCATATTCTTCAGTGCCTTCCAATGAAGAACTTGACAAGGTCTCAGAGTTTCCACCTTTAGCTTCAACTGATCCATCATTGGGAAACTTTTCAGGCTGTCTGACTTCAGTTATTTCATCCCCTATAAAAGAGAATCATAAGTATTTTTTTTTATAAATTACTCTTAGAATTTGGGCTTAAGGGCTAACTCAACTGGCATTAATCAAGTAAATGTGGATAAGGCTATAAAAATATTAACCGAATTGTGCTAACCTTGTTGGATTGAAGGCTCATTATTAAGGTGTTGATTATATGTTACTGTCTCTTCTTGCTTCTCATATTCTTCAGTTCCTTCCAATGAAGAACTTGACAAGCTCTCAGAGTTTCCACCTTTAGCTTCAACTGATCCATCATTTGGAGACTTTTCAGGTTGTCTGACTTCAGTTATTTCATCCCCTATAAAATAGAATTTTAAGTAATTTTTTAATAAATTACTCTTAGAATTTGGGCTTAGAGCCTAACTCAACTTCACAAAACTAGCTTGTAAAGTGAGGACTGTCTAAGCCTTATAAGAACTATATTGGTCATAATCTATGTGGGATTTCAACACACCCTCTCACACCCAAGACCGAACATCTAGGGCGTGGGCAAATGAAAGTAGGCCTATAAGTCTATAACAATCCCTTCATCCCTAGGAATAGACATCTAGAGCATATACAAATACGGGTGGGCCCAATAACAGATTTAGGGTAGGCTCTAATACCATTTTAGAATTTGGACTTAGGGAACTCAACCCTACAAAACCAGCTCCTAAGGTGAGAATTGTTTAAGCCTTATAAAGACTACATTGATCATATCTCTAGTCTATGTGAGATATGAACAATTACTATTAGTTATTTGATATGCATCATTTTGAAAGAAAGTACTAACCGGGACCTTCAAAAGAATTTGTCAAATTCAATGGAGCATCGGAAGCTAGGATGATAGTTTTTCCTTGAACATCTATGCCATTGGCAGTAGGATTTACTACATTTCCATCTTGCTTATCTTCCTGAGGCTTATCTTCAAATTCACTTGTCTTATCATCGAAATCCAACCTTGCTGTTATTTGTTTTTCATCAACTTTGCCTTCAACTGTTTGACGCTTTTGATGATCTACATTTACATCATCCTCAGGAGCATCTCCTTTCAATAAATCATTTTCAGGTGAACTTCTAGTATAGTCAGAAGCCATTCCTGTAGCTTTCTCTTGAACATCTTCAACTTCAGCAGTTGGATACATTTTATTTTCCATATTCATGTCACTTTTGCAAGTATCTTCTCCCAACAAATCATTTTCAAGCATGCTTGCTGTACTGTTAGAATTTAGCCCTGTGGCTTCCTCCTGAACATCTTTGGCTTCTTCTGTTGGAATCATTTGCATTTTTTCTTTCTCATAATCTTCATGACTATCTTCTTGCAGTGTAACTTTTCCAAGTTCAGTTGTTGCATCTTCAGAAACCAGTCCTGCGGCTTTCTCCAGAACACCTTCAGCTTCAGCTGTTGGAAGCATTTGATTATCCATATTTACATCACTTGCATGAGTATCTCCTTCCATTGAATCATTTTCAAGCATGCTTGTTGTATGGTTAGAAGCAATCCCTATAACTTTCTCCTGAGTGTCTTCATCTATGGCTTCAGCTGTTGTAATTGTTTGAGTTTTCCCTTTTACATCTTCTGCAAGACCCTCTTCTTGCCATGTATCTTTCCCAGGTTCATTTGTTATATCATTGGGAGCTTCTGAAGCTTTTTCAATAACATCCTTGGCTATAGATGTTGGTATATTCTGATTTTCTTCCTCGACACTGTCTTCATGAATATCTTGTGACATCCCATTTGCAAGTTCACTGGTATTTTCATGGAAAGTCTTTTTCTCGGCTTCACTTATGTTATCTTCCTCTGCAAAATGGCAAATGAAATTAAAAAACGGGAGGGAAAAGTAGGAAAAATAGAACTCTACCTAACCTAATTTTCTTCAGCATTCCAAAAGCAATATGTACCTTTGATAGCAGATGTGTTGTTATTACCCATTTCGTTGCCCATGCTCAGCTTTCCAAATCCTGCAATATAACCAATGTAAAGAGATTATGCTATAATTCCCACACAATTGATTTGCTTATAATAGAACAAGATATATCAATGGAAAGACTCCAAGTTCAAAATCTCCAAGAACAGCAATGCTATGCCATACCATGATAGTGATAGTGATACTGATGATGATGTTCACATGCTCCAAGCTTTAGACATTTGAGGACAGCTTGATTTCTGTGACATTGCCAGAGTGTTTATACTTGATTCAAACAGCCAGTAACATGGTCTTACTTACTCCATATGCCTCATTTTGGGTCATATGTCGGCCTAATAAGCATATCCTTAAAGTAATTGAACATATATAATACATCGTCTCTTTTTCTTTATTTCTATCTGGCGTTCCTAACTTAGACCAAGATTGCTTCATAATCTAATTAGATAATGTGACCAAATAATGTTTACTTTCGGTGTGTCCGTGATTATTAAGTAGCCTTGGCCTTTCACTGGCCTATACATATGAATAAGCTTTAAAATGTTCTTAAACTATTGTTATGCAGGAATATCCATGATGTTTTGGCTTAACCCTCCTAACAGAAATTCGCAAACACAGACCTGAAGAGTGGGGGAGTTACAATTTAATAATCATCATTATTCTTATGCTGGTTGTTGTTGAGCTTTTGGGAATACATATTCAACCTCAAACGGCTTTCCATGTGTGTTTAGAAAACTTTCCAAGTGTGTTTTTGCTTTTCTAAAGTAAGGAGTTATGGGTTTTGTTGCACTGTCTGAAAATGACTACCATGGACAAAAGACCCAATGAACCATATATCAGACAGGTAGGCACTGGGGACAATGTCCTTTAACAATTGACAAGAATGAGGCTCACATAGCCATTGTCTATATATTTTTCCATTTGTGAAGAAAATGGTGTGATGACCATGATTAGGCTTAAGAAGTTGGGTCTGTTGTTTAATTTCTTCAATTTTTTTTGTGGTACTTAAAGTTTATTCTTTGTATGCAAGGTGGCTTGGGAAACACGTACCATAATTTTTAGCATTGGACTCATCATTGTGTGCATTATTTTTCGGTACTTCCTACTTTTCTATATGATAAGAAGTTAACAACTCAGACCTTTATTGGAAAGGAACATAAAGAAAAGTTGATGGCTTTTGTGTAAGGAGTGATATTTTTATATGACATCGCTTGTGTCGATTGTCAGCTTATTTAACTAACTTTTATCTAAAATATCCTTAATCAACTTAATTATTTAAAGAAATGATATACGTTAATTAAACAAGAGTAATAATAAATACGTTAAATATGATTGTAGCAGATTGCGACCATATGACTCCTTACAAAATGTTCTTTTCATTTTTTGCCGAAAATTAACCTTGAAATGATTGTAGCGCAGTTTATTTAATGCCGATCGATAGCCCTAATTGCAGAGTTTGCAATTGAGATTGATTAACATTATTTACTGTTCCCTGGGTATTTTATTGCAGATTTGTTCCGTAGAACTTTAGGGTTCATTAGTAGGAAGGAAAGAAATAAGTGAGAAATAGAATAGAAGAAAATAGGAAAGATATGAATGAAAATAAGTGAAAAATATACTGAAAATAAAGGTGTTTAGTTTAAAAGAAATAGAGAAAAAATTAATAGGTGGATGGAAATTCGTAAAAAAAAAATAGAGTGAAAATAACTCATGGGTCTCCCAACTTTAAATTTCTCGATCTCCTCTCTAATTTTCTTTCTACCAAATACATTAACTTTTTAATTTCCTAGTTATTTCTCTCCTCTCCACTCTACCAAACAAAGGGATAAGGAGATAGACAATAAATTTAATTATAAGGTAGGTGGTATATGAGTACACTTCTATTTATAAATTAGGTTTAAATATGAATTTAATCCTTTAAGTTCACTTTTTTTTTTAATTTTGATCCCTATAAATTTTTTTTGTTCATTTTTAGTCCATGTAAGTTTGTGTTTTTTTCAATTTTGGTTTGTGTAAGTTTTTGTTTTTTTAGTTCATTTTTAGTCAATGTGAGTTTGCATTTGTTTAATTTTAATTAGGCGAGTGGGGTGGACTTGGCTTCCATGTATGCTAGTTCATACTTCATACCAGAGTGAGGAAGAACACTGGTTTCCAAACCTTTCCCTATTTCTCTTATCAATGGCCTCCCCGGCCGAACAGGGCAAGCACAAGTGTTGGATCACTGTCTTAAATTCCCTCAGATTTGATTTACCCCTTCTTTGATCACAGAAACCCCATACCAAAACTTCTCTAAAAGAGGCAATATTTTAGACCCCAAAATGGAGAAGTTTGCACAGAGAGTTTGATCAGAAATTAAAAGGCAGAGTGTAGGGAGATCAAGTTTGCTAACTACTTTATACAAGTTTGCTAACTACGTTTGTTTCTTGTCTCATGCTCATAGATTACATAGATAAAATTTGGACAAAGGAAGAGAAAATATGAATGGAAAAATTAACAAAGTTATACTCAAGCTATAATTCAATCATTCATTGCACATGCCACATGAGTTAAAATGAGTAACAACACAATAACCAATAAGTAGGGCTTGAACCTTAGACCCACATACCACCAACACATTGAGAATATTAAGAGGAAAAAAAGATAAAGATGCTAAATAGTATTTACTAAATCCAGCCACTCAGCCAGGAATAAATTATTACATAGTCATGGAACACTATCTATTTTTCACTATCTGATTATGGTCAAATCAATCTCTCCATGATACGTAATCAAGTTTTTCATTAATGTTGTTCATCTTCACATTGTTTTTCAAAGTCTTCCGGGAGTGACAGCAAACTCTCTATACATGCCACAGTTTAGTAAACCATATCTGCTCCTGTACTGTCCACCATGTGTGCGACACTCAAGCAAATTGCCTTTGTCGTTAATTCTGGCCAATGTTGTACCATCATCCAATCCCAAAATGTCACCATTTTCGGTGAAGCATATTGGGTAAACGCCACAATTAAAAGGATCATAACTAGCAGACAAATCAAATGTTGACTTGGTCCAAGATGAGTGCACTTTGTATTCCTTCATTGTCCACATTTCATGGACCCGAGTCTCGTCGTCATTCCCGAGAAGGGGATGACGCACCAAACAGAGACTCAAACATCCTCCCATTACCCTCAAATGATATATTTTAAATTCCAATCCAACGGCCAAATCATGCGGCAGCGGAATCTCTGATAATCTCTTTTCCTTCACATCAAATGCAATAATTACACGACGAGCACCATAGGATTCAACCAACCAATGAAGAGCCCCATTCAGAAACTCCCCTTGTTTGAGTTCATGCCCAATATAATCATAGGGAACAGTACCCTCAATGAAACTCCATGAATTGGTTCTCAAAGAGAAACAACCCATGCAGTGTTGTGCCAGTGCTGCAATCACTACCACATAGTCATCAACTGATGAGTCATACCCAATGCCACATACTTGGGAATATATCAACCGCAAATTATAGTTAATTCGTCTCTGGAGACCGGTTGACGGATTCCATAATACGAAACTAGTGAAATCGAATTGTAAGAGTATAAATCCTCTGCAAGAACCCACAATATCTACTGCACTGCCATATCCATATTTGGGAGCGTATAATGGAAGCGGAATATTAAACACTGCTTCTGCAGAATCATCGAGAAGTGGTGCCTCTATGCTTATGGAACTGGCTTCATAATCGTCAGCCAATTTCAAAAGTCTATCACTGGGTGCAGCAGCTACGTCAAAATGGGATTTAGCGAATAGAGGATCGGAAATAAGAGAGAGCCAAGACTTACACACGCATTTGAAACGCAACACAGATCTCACCGGCAACCTCAACAGAATTTCTACGATCAATTCGTCGGGGAGGGTTGAAGGGAGAGTGACCTTTGTCTTCATCTTCTTTGCCAACGGCTCTGCCATAGAATTTTGTTTTCGACACTCTCTCTAACACTCTCTTTACAACACACTCTCTTAGTGATTGGCTGGAATTTTAGTGGATCTTACAATGATAAATGAGATCCATCAAAATTGGTGATTTCTATCAAATTCCAGCCAATCAGAGTGTTAAAAAAAGAGTGTGTCACTAACATTTTTCTAATCGTAAAATATCTTATCCTTATGTGTCAAAATTTAAAATTTAAAAATTTAATTCAACTTAAGATTATAGTAATCCTAAAATTTAGCTTATCTAAAAAAAATATCTAAATTTAATATGGTGTATCAAGATTTAAAATACAAATCAAATTAAAATTAAACTCTAAATTAAGAAATAGTATTTTTTGATATGTAGGAATCGAAGACAGGTACCAAAGTTTACAACAACTCACACACATCCTGCTCAACCAATTACGCTAGACCCCCTCGATAATTAAGAAAAAGTATGTGAAAGGAATAAAAAAATTACACAAATTTACTTTTATATTATAAATTAAAATACGTAGCTCCCATACAAAAAAAAATATACAACTTGAAAAATAAGACTTTTATCCTCCTTGATCTCTCAAATAAACAATATTTTCAATATTTTTTCTTTTAGATATTTATTTCATAAAATATTCTCCCAAGTAGCAAAAAAAATTCTCTCAACCATTTCAAGCTATTTTTTTATCTTTATCTATTTAATCATTTATCCATTTCAATGTACCTTTTCATCTCTATTTATAAATTGAATTTTAACATTTTAAAAAATATATATTTATAGTTTAAAACAACCTTATATTACCATTAAAATTATACACTATAAATTTAAAATATAATTTATATATATTCAAATGTATTTATTTATTATAAATTTTAATTATATAAAAATAAATATCTAACTTATCCAATATACAAACTAAAATATTAACAAAAATAAAGTTAAATATTAAATCTAAAAAAGTCATCACATATCTTAACGAAACTAAGCAAATGGACAACGAATGAATAAATGAATGATAGTTACGAGTACCATGTGGCTAAGCCCTGAATTGAGGAGACAATAGTGAAATATACCTTCCAATAGGCTTCCATAATTAATAATATACCTTATTTTCTTACTTTTTTAGTGTTATTAAATTTATTTAAATATCCTTACCCCTTACTTCTCCTCACACCTCTCGAAGTGAATTTAATAACAAATAAATAAGAAAAGGAGCTATATTATTTATTATGGGAGGTATGTTTAACCATTGCAAGATTAATCTTATAGTCTATTCAAAAGACCAAAGCTTGTAAGGATATTTCAAGTCTTGTCAAAAAGTCCAAAGGTCCTAATTACGGTGGCTAAAAACAAATTGTTACAAGATACAAAGTAAATTATATAAGTTAGGTAAGTGTATGAAAGTCAAAATATACTTTTTCTTAAAGAAAAGAAAATAAAACACACTCTTTGAATAAATTTATAAATTATTATTTTTCAAGTTTATCATAAATATATTTGTCAACTAATTTCCTTAACTTGATTCCTCTAGACTTAATTATTGGTTTCTTTGTTGATATATTTTTTTTGTTTTGAGGGAGTTTTTCTATTTCTTTATTTTAATAATAATATAAAAATTAAAATGAATTTTATTGGGGTGATATATACATTATCCGGGTGCAGCGTGTGTGTGGGTACTAACTACTACGGTGGTGACTGGTGAGAAGTGGGAAGATATAACGAAGGCAATAGCGATGGCAACGGCAACTGCAAGTTGTGCGCTATCATTTAGGAACAAGTTTGATCAGAAATTAAAAGGCAGAGAATTAATGTAGGGAGATCAAGTATACAAGTTTGCTAACTACATTCGCTTCTTGTCTCATGCAGCTCATAGATTACACAGATAAATAAAAGTTGGACAAAGGAAGAGAAAATATGAATGGAAAAATTTCTACTGAAGCTATAATTCAATCATTCATTGCACATGCATGTATATTCAGGGATATCATGAAATTATGTGACAGAAGGGCTTCGACAAATTCAATCACAATACCTTCGAGTTAAAATGAGTAACAATACAATAACCAATAAGTAGGGCTTGAACCTTAAACCCGCATATTAAGAGGAAAAAAGAATAAAGATGCTAAATACTATTTACTAAATTCAGCCAGGAATAAATTATTATGTAGTAATGGACCACTACCTAATTATGGTCAAGATCAATCTCTCCGTATGATACATAACCGAGTTTTTCATTAATGTTGTTCATCTTCACTTGGTTTTTCAAAGTATAGCAATATCTAAGAGTATGAATATTCTGCAAGAACCCACAATATCTACTGCACTGCTATTTCCGTATTTGGGAGCGTGTAATGGAAGCGGAATATTAACTGTTAAGGATTTTCAAAAGTCTATGGATGGGTACAGCGTTTACATCATAATGGGATTTAGGGAACAAAGGATCAGAAATAAAAGAGAGCCAAGACTTGCACACGCATTTGAAACGCAACACAGATTTCACCGGCAACCTCAACAGAATTTCTCCTATCAACTCGTCAGGGAGGGTTGGAGGGAGAGTGGCCTTTGTCATCATCTTCTTTGCCAACGAATTTTGTTTTTTTGGTAATGGCTCACTCACCTATAGAATGAGTTATGACTTATGAGTATATAATATAGCCCAAGATATAAATAAAGAAAATCTTTAAAGGATAATAACAGATTTAAAATTATAAAAAAACATTATATCAATTTGAATATATCTTTTTCGTTTAGATAAAATAAAACGTAAAATTATAGTAATAATTTTATTCAATCCTAAAAAAAAAAAATAACCTTAATGTAATCTTATTCTTATGTGTCAAAATTTAAAATTTAAAAACTAAATTCAACTTAAGATTATAGTAATCCTAAAATTTAGCTTATCTAAAAAATATATCTAAATTTAATATGGTGTATCAAGATTTAAAATATAAATCAAATTAAAATCAAACTCTAAATTAAGAAATAGTATGTGAAAGGAATAAAAAATTACACAAATTTACTTTTATATTATAAATTAAAATACACAGCTCCCATAAAAAAAATACACAACTTGAACATTAAGACTTCTATCCTCCTTGGTCTCTCAAATAAACACTTTTAATATTTTTTTCTTTTAGATATTATTTCATAAAATATTCTCCCAAGTAGAAAAAAAAAATTCTCTCAACCATTTCAAGCTATTTTTTTTATCTTTATCTATTTAATCCTTTATCCATTTCAATGTACCTTTTTTTATCTCTATTTATAAATTGAATTTTAACAAATTTTTTTAAAAATATTTATAATTAAAAATAACATTATATTACTATTAAAACTATTCACTATAAATTTAAAATATAATTTCTATATTCAAATATTTATTTATTATAAATTTAATTATATAAAAATAAATATCTAACTTATCCAATATACAAACTAAAATAATGATAAAAATTAAATTAAATATTAAATATAGAAAAAGTCATCACATATCTTAACGAAACAAGCAGATGGACAACACAAATGAATAAATAAAGAGTAAATTACACGGATCCCCCTGAGTTTTACATATATTATACCGACACCCCCTGTCTTTTTAAACCATACAAAAAACTCCCTATTTGTTGGCTCTAAATTACACGGACCCCCCCCCCCCCCGAGTTTTATTTATATTACACGGACCTCCCCTGAGTTTTACTTATATTACACCGACATCCTTGTTTTTGAACTACAGGGAGTCAAAAGTAATGTTTAAAAAGGCAGGGGGTGTCGGTATAATATATGTAAAATTCAGGAGGGGTCCGTGTAATTTACTCGTAAATAAATTATAGTTATGAGGTACACTATGGCTAAGTTAAATATACCTCCCATAATTAATAATACACCTCTCTTTTTTTATTCAATTTACTTAAATATTTTCACTCCTTATTCTTAAATAAAGCCCATTGACAGTGTGTGTGGTAAACAGGGGCGGACGCACGTTATCAATTGGGGGCCTTGCCCCCCCTGATTTTTGTCTAATTTGATTTTTTATATATAAAATATTATATCTTAATATTACAATGATTATTTTTATTTTAGGATTAGATATGTCATTAAAATATCATTTCTTTCTCTTATTATTTTTATCAAATATATAATTCTCCTTTTATACTTTGTATTGTAAAGATAATTACATTTTGTTTATCCTTTTATAGTACTTATTGTAAAGATAAAATATTTTATCTTTTTAGATAAATAATCTACTTCTCTTTTGTAATATTTATTGAGAAGATAATTGTATTTTTTTTATTTTTAGACAAAATATTCAAATACTATTTATTTTTCTTTTCAAAAGTTTTTTTTATCATCTATTATTACTATTTTAAAGACTATAAATAATTACATTTACAAGATTTTATTAGCATTCTATTTATATCAATTTGATTATAAATGATTTGATAATTAAAAGTTATTTATTAAAATTTGTAATAGGATAAACTTAATTACAAACACTATATAAGATAATGACAGATTGAGGTTTGATACACACTAAGAAATATTCTCTCTTTCCCATCTCTTTTTTTTGTATATTTTTTTCTTCCTTTTCTCCTCTTATCTTTGTTTATTTGGGCATTGTTAGTATATGGATCTAAACACATCGTTGAATAAGTCTTGAGAAATAAACCATCTAAACACGTCATTGAATAAATCTTGAGAAACAAACCAAATATCGAATTGTACTAGAGATATGTCAAAATTCTAGGGCACTAACTATTGGCAGGACATAACATTATTATTCTTCTAATATTCTTAAAAATGTGATTAATGTAAACACTATTTTTTATTATAAATTCATGAAATTTCTTTGTGACATGTTAATGATTGAATTTTGTAATCTTGGATCTTTAAAAAATATTTAGTTAATTTTTTGTTTAAATATATTTTCTCTTAATATTATAGTAAATTATTGATAAAATTAGTATTTTAGAACATATGAATATTTCATATATTCATATGAAATTTGATATGCATATATAAATCTTAATTTTCATAGTTGGCCCACCCTAACATTGAAGTTTGGGTTTGCCCCTATTGGTAAAGCTTTTGAGGAACTTATAAGCTCATTTGACTAGCTTATAAGCTACTTTGACTAGCTTATAAGCTACTTTGACCAAAATAAGCTTATTTAGTACACGAGCTTATTTTAGTAGCTTATTTTGCATAAGTTACTTCAAGTAGCTTATGAAAAATAAGCTAGCTTATAAATTATTAGATTTTTTTTCTTCTCAATTTTAATAGCTTAGAGCATGTTTGGGAAACCAACATTTTAGCTTTTTGAGCTAATTTTAGTTGTTTTTAGAAAAAGCAAGATGTTTGGGAACTTTGCTTAAATTTGAAAAAAAAATTGTGAAAAAATAAGTTGTTTTTATGAAGCTGGAGATTTGTAGCTTATGATTATTTTTCAATAGCTTTTTTTTTCCTTTCAGTTGTTTACATACTCTTTTACTCTATAAAAGCTTATTTTTTTGTTGCATCCAAACAAAATTAATTATTTTTAAACTATTTCTCAACAAACTTATCCAAACAAAAACTGATTCTGATTATAATCGATTATAACAATAATCGATTATACATATAATCGATTATTGAAATAATCTAATTTTCGCAGTTGTCTCAAACACATTCTTATTTTCCATAAGTTACTTCAAGCAGCTTATGAAAAATAAGCTAGCTTATAAGCTACTAGATTTTTTTTCTTCTCAATTTTATCCTCACTAATTTATTTGAAATTCCTTTTTACCCTTTTATTCAATTTAAAAACCCATTTACCTATTTTAACATTCCTACAAAAACTAGATGACATATTTACTTTCTTAGTTATTATGAAACTTGGAATTCTACTTTTTTTTATTATTTTGTTTAATGTTAAACTATTTATTTTAATGAATTTTTTTGACAAAAAATTTATTTTAATGAATTAATACATTGTTTATTTTATTTATTTATTTAAAATATTTGGTCACTAAACAAATGTTGATAAAAAATCAAAATTATAAAGAAACAACAATTTTATTTATTGTTTTGAAATAATATTATTAATAAAAAGTTAAATATTAAAAATTAATTTTAAACAATATAAGTTTATTTAATTTAATTCTACTTTCTTAAAAAAATGAAAATTTTGATTTAAAACAATATTAGTTTATTAAAAATTTTGATTTAAAACAATATTAGTTTATTAAAAATTTGATTTTAAACAATATGAGTAAAATCACCAAATCTTTACTATTATTTTATAATTCAAAATTATTGTCCTACTTTTTTTTTATATGTAGGAATCAAACACGGTACCAGAGTGTTACAATAACTCACGCATCATGCTCAACCAACTGAGTTAGATCCCTCGCTTATTGTCCTACTTTTTAAAATGATAAGTTATTAAAAATAAATTCAAATATTAGAAATATTAAATGTGTCATTTGACATTTATCAGCTAGCTTATCAGTTAATCTTACCAAACACTTTCAATTAAATCGGCTAGCTTATAAGTTTCCAGCTTTTCAACTTCTAGCTTATATGGCTTTCAGCTAACTTATTATAAGCTTTCAGCTAGTTTTACCAAACATAGCTTGAGATTGTCATTCTATATGCTGGATCTAATGCCTTTGATGAAAAATATAGAATTAACATACTATCTCACTTGGTCAAGGGCACACAAATAGGGATAAGTTAATTGTTATTCTCTTTTTTCTTTTTGTTCACAATTAATTGTTAATTTTTATCTTTCTAAAAAAGGAGTGGGATTTGAGAGAGGTGTCAGGAGAAAATAAGAGGGGAGGTAAGGGGTAAAGATATTTAAGAGAATTTAATAACAAAAAAAAATAAGAAAAGGAGGTATATTACTAATTATGTAAGGTATGTTTGACAATTGTCAAATAAAGTCGATTCAAAGGATTGTAGAGATATCTCAAATCTCACCAGAAAGTTAAAGACTCTAATTATGGTAGTTAAAAACAAATTGTTACGGGATGCAATGTAAATTATATAAGTTGCGTAAGTGTATGAAAGTCAAAATATACTTTTTTCTTTAAAAAAAAAAAAAGAAAATAAAACACACTCTTTGAATAAATTTATAAATTATTATTTTTCAAGTTTATCATAAATATATTTGTCAACTAATTTCCTTAACTGGATTCCTCTAGACTTAATTATTGGCTTCTTTGTTGATACATTTTTTTTTTTTTTGAGGGAGTTTTTCTATTTCTTTATTAATAAATGAATTTTATTGGGGTGAATATGTATATTATCCGGGTGCAGCGTGTGTGGGTAGTGTCTACGGTGGTAGTGAGAAGAGATAACGAAGGCATAGGCAAATGCAAAGGCAATAGTACCAATTCAAAGCTGCTTTGTGTAATACCTAAACCATTCAATTCCTCGAGAAAAATATACATAAATTCTCAAATTTCTGAATTTTTGATTAAAAAAGAAAAAAACAAAGAACCGTTTCATTAATGGTGCTGGTTTGCGCAGGAAGCCATCATCAAGAAATTAAGGAAAAGAGAATTTCACGGGAAAAAAAGGAAGTGAATGTGAGTGAGAGAAGCGTTTCACGTACGGGATAAAAGAAATGAAGTACTGTCATGTGTAGCAGTTATAAGATCTTCAATTAAAACCACGTTGACGGTTTGCAGTTACATTTGAAGGTGTTGCCTCTGTTTTGAGGGGGTTCAAACAATAAACAAATAATAATATACATGAGGCCCACGTTAGAGTTTGCAATTACAATTGATCTGAACGGTAATTTACAGATACTTAAAAGGGCAATTTAGTCTGATGGCAACGGCAACTGCAAGTTGTGCGGTATCATTTAGGAACAAGTTTGATCAGAAATTAAAAGGCAGAGAATGTAGGCAGATCAAGTTTGCTAACTACTTTATACAAGTTTGCTAACTACGTTCGTTTCTTGTCTCATGCTCATAGATTACACAGACAAAATTTGGACAAAGGAAGAGAAAATATGAATGGAAAAATTAACAAAGTTCTACTGAAGCTATAATTCAATCATTCATTACACATGCCACATGAGTTAAAATGAGTAACAACACAGTAACCAACAAGTAGGGCTTGAACCTTAAAACCGCATACCACCAAAAGAATAAAGATGCTAAATAGTATTTACTAAATCCAGCCAGGAATAAATTATTAAGTAGTTTTTCATTAATGTTGTTCATCTTCACTTGGTTTTTCAAAGTCTCGCGGGAGTGACAGCAAACTCTCTTTGTACATGCCACAATGTCGTAAACGGTATTTGCTCCTGTACGGCCCACCATGTGAACGAAACTTGCCTTTGTCATTAATTCTGACCAATGTTGTACCATTATCCAATCCCAAAATGTCACCATTTTTAGTGAAGCATATTGGGTAAAATCGACCATAACTAGGAGATAATTCAAATGACTTGGTCCAAGATGAGTGCACTTTATATTTCTTCATTATCCAAATTTCATGCACCGGAGTCTTGTCGTGGTTCCAGGGAAGAGGATAGCGCACCAAACATATGCTCAAACATCCTTTAATTACCTTCAAATGATATATTCCAATTCCCAATCCAGCGGCTAAATCATGCGGCAGCGGAATCTCTGATAATCTCTTTTCCTTCACATCAAATGCAATAATTACGCGACCAGCATCATAGGATTCAACCAACCAATGAAGAGCCCCATTCAGAAACTCCCCTTGTCTGATTTCATTCCCAATATCACAGTACGGAACAGTACCCTCAGTGAAGCTCCATGAATTGGTTCTCAAAGAGAAACAATCAACTTGTAAAAGTGTTACAACTACTACCACATAGTCATCAGCTGATGAGTCATACCCAATGCCACATAGATGATGTGGATCTATCATCCTAAAATTCTTGTTAATTCGTCTCTTGAGACCGGTTGATGGATTCCACACGACAAAATCATTCAAATCATCTAAGAGTATGAATCCTCTACAAGAACCCACAATATCTACTTCGCTGCTGTGTTCGGGAGTGTGTAATGGAGGCTGAAAATTAAACACTGCTTTTGCATGAAGTGGTGCCTCTATGATTATGGAGCTGGCTTCATAACTGTTAACAATTTTCAAAAATCTATGGGTGGGTACAGCGTTTACATCATAATGGGATTTAGCAAACAGAGGATCTGAAATCAGAGAGAGCCAAGACTTGCACACGCATTTGAAACGCAACACAGATCTCACCGGCAACCTCAACAGAATTTCTCCGATCAACTCGTCAGGGAGGAGGATTAGAGGGAGAGTGGCATTCCTCTTCATCTTCTTTGCCAACGGCTCTGCCATAGAATTTTGTTTCATTGGTAATGGCTCAGCGTATGAGAGTATATAACATAGCCCAAAATATAAATAAAGAAATTCTTTAAAGGATAATAATAGATTTAAAATTAGAAAAAAAAGATTATATCAAATTTTTTTTTAGGAAAGATTAGATTATATCAATTTGAATATATCTTTTTCGTTTAGATAAATTAAAGCTTAAAATAATAATAATTTTAATCAATCCTACAAAAAAAAATGTACCATTTTATCTGTATTTATAAATTGAATTTTAACATTTTTTTTTTGAAAAATATATTTATAGTTAAAAATAACCTTATATTACTATTAAAATTATTCACTATAAATTTAAAATATAATTTATTTATATATTCAAATATATTATTTATTTTAAATTTTAATTATATAAAAATAAATATCTAACTTATCCAATATACAGTACAAACTAAAATATTAATCAAAATAAAATTAAATATTAAATCTAGAAAAAGTCATCACATATCTTAACGAAACTAAGCAGATGGACAACGAATTGTGGCTAAGTCCAAGGAGGGAATTGTTAAATATACCTCCCATAATTAATAATATACTTCCTTTTCTTACTTTTTTGTTATTAAATTTATTTAAATATCTTCACTCCTAAATAAAGGTCCGCTGAGTTGTAAATAGTTGTAATTGAATGTTAGAACTAATTTCAAATATATATTTTATCTTCAAAGTTCAAACATGCTATTATCAAATATATTCTCTTTTTTCTTTTAATAGTGACTAGATTTTTTGACCCGTGCATTGCACGTGATAAATAGGATGATTAAAAAATTTTATTTAGATTTTGTATTATATGTAATGTAATTTGTTATATTTTTCTTCATATTTTAATAAAAAAAATATTCATTCTCATTTGTTATATTTTTTCATACTTTTCATGTTCATCAAATAAAATATTCAGTAAATTATTTAAATCAGGAAAGAGGTAGCCATAAAAAATATATTCAAATTAAACTTATTATAACAAAAAAATATAATTTCATCATAATAAGTTGGATATTAATGTGATTTCAAGTAAATTGTTCATCCCGTAAATTAAGTGAAAATTTCTACTTGCTTTTATATAAAAAAAATTACTATGTGATATATTTTATATGTAATTTTTATTTTAATATATTGGCGCATACATATCAATGTCTAAAAGAAAATTAAAATTTGACTAAGTAGAAAAAAAATCATGAATAATTTATTTAAGTGAGAAGAAAATAAACGAATAATTATTTGCTTAAAAATTAATTTTAGACACTAATTTTGTGTTAAGAAAATAATATTGATTATGTTGATTTAATTTGATTTTTGTTATGTAATTAAATATATATTAATTGTGAAAAAGAAATTTTAACTTTAATTGGACAAAAATCTTTAGTAAAAAAGTTTATCCCTGTGAATTCAATGTAAAATTTTCTACTTATTTTTATAAAAAAAATATTCAATCCCGTGTGTTATATTTTATATAGTAAGTTAAATGTAAATTTCTTTTGATACTTTCATGAAAAATATTCATTCTCGTTTGTTATAATTTTTCATACATTCTATGTTCATAAAACAAAACATTCAAAAAATTATTTAAATAAGTAAAGAAACAGCCATAAAAATATATTAAAATTTAAATTAATACAATAAAAAAAATCACCTTAATAATTTAAATATTAAGGTAACTTTAGGTAAATTGTTCATCCCCGTGAATTAAGTGAAAAACTCTACGTGCTTTTATAAGAAAAAAATATTCATCCCTATCTGTTATGTTTTATATATAATTTTTATTTTAATATATGACATATACAAATAATGTATAAAAGAAAATTAAAATTTGCCCAACTAGAAGAAAAACATGAATAATTTATTCAGTAAGAAGATAATAAATAAAAAACAAATAATTATTTGCTTAAGATTAATTTTAGATACTAATTTTGTGTGTAGAAAATATTAGTAATTATGTTTTATTTAATTTGATTTTTGATATGTGATTAAATATATATTAATTATGTAAAAGAAAATTTAATTTTGATTGAAAAAAAAATCTTTAGTAAAAAATTTTACCCCTTGATTTCAGTTTAAATTTTCCTATTTATTTTTATAAAAAAATATTCATTCCTGTGTGTTATATTTTACATATTTTATATGATAAGTTAAGTCAAAATTTTTCTTCATATTTTCATGAAAAATATTCATCATTGTTTGTTATCTTTTTTCATAATTTCTATGTTCATAAAATAAAACATTCAATAAATAATTTAAATCAAGAAAGAGACAACAATAAAATGATATAATTTTACCATAATAATTTAAATATTAATATAATTTCTGGTAAATTGTTCATTCCCGTGAATTAAGTGTAAATTTTGTACTTGCTTTTATAAAAAAAACACAAATTAATCCCTTCGTGCTAAATTTTATATATAACTTTTATTTCAATATTTTGGCATATACATATCAAAGTATAAAAGGAAATTAAATTTTATCCGGCTAGAAGAAAATCTAGAATAATTTATTTAATTGAGAATATAATAAATAAAAAATAAATAATTATTTGCTTAAAGATTAATTTTTTATACTAATTTTGTGTAGAGAAAATAATAGTAATTATGCTGATTTTAATTTGGTTTTTGTTATGTAATTAAATATATATTAATTATGTAAAAGAAATTTTAATTTTGATTAAACAAAAATCTTTAGTAAAAAATTTTATCGCCGTGAGCTTAGTGTAAAATTTTCTAATTGTTTTTATAAAAAAATGTTCATCCCGTGTGTTATATTTTATATGTTAAGTTAAGTATAAATTTATCTTAATACTTTCATGAAAAATATTCATCCTCATTTATTATATTTTTTTTATACTTTCTATGTTTGTAAAATAAAACATTTAAAAGATTATTTAAACCAAGAAAGAGAATGTCATAAAAAAATACATTATAATTAAAAATATTATAATAAAAATATAATTTCACCATAATAATTTAAGTGACTTCAGGTAAATTGTTCATCACTGTAAATTAAGTAGAAATTTCTACTTGATTTTATAAGAAAAAAAGTATTCATCCCTATCTATTGTATTTTATATATAATTTTTATTTTAAAATATTGACATGTACATATCAATATATAAAAGAAACTTAAATTTGTCCAGGTAGAAGAAAATCATAAATAATTTATTTAAGTGTGAAGATAATAAATAAAAAATGAATAAATATTTGTTTAAAAATTAATTTTAGACAATAATTTTGCATGGAGAAAATTATAGTGATTATGTTGATTTAATTTGATTTTTGTTATGTACATTTTTTTTTACTTTTGTTATGTACTTAAATATATACTAGTTATGTAAAACAAATTTTAATTTTGATTAAAAAAAGTTTATCTCATGAATTTAGTGTTAATTTTTCTACTTATTTTTATAAAAAAAAAACTCATCCCCGTGTATTATATATAATAAGTTAAGTTTGAATTTCTCTTCATACTTTTATTAAAAATATTCATCCCATGTGTTATAAATGTAAACATTATTTTTATACCAAAACTAATTTACTTGTAGTAAACATTTTTTTGAATTTCGTGTATCTTCAATGAATAGAGAATGTTTTTTAATGTAATTGACAAATTGACATAAAAAATTAATATATTAACACTAAAAAAGGTAATATTCATTTACTAATTATTTTGATTCAAATAATTTTAATCATAAAATTAAGAATACTGGTAATTAAAATTCAGTACCAAAATTAAATTAAAAATAAATTTGAATCATAATAAATATAATAAAATTTATTATAATTATAATTCATATTAAATGATGACTGAAATTAAGCTTCATATTGATGCATGTTATGATTAAAATGGAGCCAAAATTAATTATCATTAAATTTTCTAAATAAATAATATTTTTATAAAGATTTGTATTTATATTAATTGATTCATTAATATGTATAACATAATTACCTATCTAGCCTTAAAAAAAGCGGAAAATATAAAATTACAATGTTACCCATGCCAGCTACTTTTATTATTATAAAGATATATTATCTTATACTTTTAATATCCACTAAATTATTTAAATTAATATTTTATCTTTTTTTTTAGTGTATCATTTTTAATATATTTAGTTCTAACTTGAATTTCAATATATTTTTTAAAAGAAATAATTAATAATTAAATATAATAATATAACACAATATAAATTATTTATCATAAATCTAAAATAAAATTTATAAGTACAAATATATTTATTAATTACCTATTTTAATTATAATATAATTTATATATTTAGAAATATTGTTTATTATAAATTTTATTTGTATAAAATAAACATTTAGCTTGTGCATTAAATACTAGTTAATTATTAATTTTTATCAGTTCTATAAAAAGGGAGTGGGATTTAAGAGAGGTGTGAGGAGAAAATGAGAGGAGAGATAAGAGTAGCGATATTTAAGTGAGTTTAATAACAAAAAAAAAAAAGGAGGTATATTATTAATTATGAAAGATATGTTTAACAATTGCAAACAAGGATTAGCCTTATATCCTATTCAAACTTTGTAGGAATATCTCAAGTATCTTCCGAAAGTTAAAGACTCTAATTACGGCGGTTAAAAATAAATTATTACAAGATACAATGTAAATTATACTACAAGTTACATAAGTGTATGAAAGTCAAAATATACTTTTTCTTAAAGAAAAGAAAACAAAACACACTTTGAATTAATTTATAAATTATTATTTTTCAAGTTTATCATAAATATATTTGTGAACTAAACTTGATTCCGCTAGACTTAATTATTGGTTCCTTTGTTGATATATTCTTTTTTTGTTTTGAGGGAGTTTTTCTATTTCTTTATTTTAATAATAATATAAAAAAAATAAAATGAATTATTATTGGGGGTGAAGGGTGATATATACATTATCCGGGTGCAGCGTGTGTGTGTGGGTACTAACTACTACGGTGGTGAGAAGTGGGAAGAGATAACGAAGGCAATAGCGATGGCAACGGCAACTGCAAGTTGTGCGGTATCATTTAGGAACAGCTTCTTCGGTGTCAGTAAACCCTGTAAGTAATCTATTATTCTTCTCTCACTGTTCATTTTCATGTTATCATCTCTCTCTCTTTGTGTTTGTGAAATGAATTATTTGATTTGATTTTCAGCGGATGTTGGGTTCGTGAGCTCTCAGTTGAGCGGCCTCAGAATCTGCTGCCCCAAATTGCCCCCTACACCCCTCACTGTTTCTCCCTTCCCCACACCTCTCCCAATTGTTGCCAGTAAGTAACTCCACTACTTCTCTCTTTTTTTTTTTTTTCCCCCTTTCTCCATTTCTCTAACTATGACGTAATTAACCCTAATGTTTGTGTGGGTTCCTATTCAAATTTCAAATAATTTAGCTTGCAGTTAGTAGTTAAGGTTCCAGATGGTCCTGCCTTCCATGGTACATTCTACATGTATAGCTAGCTAGTTACAATTAGTGTAGTTTCCCTGAGACAATGTTCTTTTATTTTAATTTCTAATTATCCATATCAATATATAAAGATAATATCAATTTCTACACATTTTTTTTACTCATTTTACTCTTTAACTGTTATTGATGCACTGTAACTGCACACTCTCCAATTGCTGTTTTCTTTTTGAAATAGTGCTACATTATAAACTAATTACTACTTTATAAATTAATTGTTGTCATTGTCTTTATTTTACCCAAAAAATTAAGGTTGGGGGACAGACAAGCAGGACAATGCTGGTTTTTTGCTAGTAAACAACATATTGTATTGCTTTGACTTGTTTCTTGATTTTTAAAGTTTGTATAATTAACAGTGAAAACAAGTTTTTTTTTTATGAATTTCATTGTTCCTGTTTTCACTGTTTCTTAATTTTACTACTACTATTTTGTATACAAACTTCTGAAAATAGAAAATAAAGTAAAAATAACATGTCATTTTTTTAAATAAAATTAAAAATATTTTCTCCGGGGTATTAAATAGCGAGCTATAGAGGCAGAGCAGAGCAACCCCTGGCCTCTACAGGGGCCGTTATAGCGGAGCAATTTAGGATAGCGGTCGTAGCAGACAAAATAGCAGGCTGAATAGTGGCAGTGGTAGATGGGACAGTGGCACAATGTGTTGATTCCAAAAAGCCCTATCAACAGAGAGGTTAGGGTTTTTTCTTGGGGGTTATTTTGGGATTTCAATTTCCAAAAATGAAATCTATAGCTGAAATAGTAGTGAAAATGATAAAGAGAAAGACTTTGATGATGATTGATGATTTCTATTAAGAAAGCTTGTATTTGACTTCTGTTGATATTTACTTATATGTTTTGTTTAAGACATCTATGACTTTTTATTGTTAATTATGAATGTCATGAATTTGAGTAATTTTTATCATTTTTTAGAATTTATATGTACATAGTATACATTATATAAAAAAATTCATAATAGCGCCTATCCCACTATCCGCTATCTTGCTATAGCAGTTTTTGGGCTGGCCATTATGTGCTGTTATCCAGGATCTAAAACACTGATTTTCTCAAACTAAACCACCTGTTAATTATTTTTTTTTAATAAGAGAACAATCAGAACATGCATAACTAATAATATATACTAACATTGTTGCTTGTCGATGTGAATCTTCGCTATCATTATTGTGTGAGGCATCCAACTGCAATTGTGGACATTACTAAGAAACAGATTAACTAGTAGGCTGGTGATTGATTCTTCTAGTGCTGTGATTTTATTGGTTTTTCAGGGAGAGTGTGTCCCTTTACTGGAAAGAAATCAAACAGGGCCAACAAAGTATCATTCTCAAACCATAAGACAAAGAAACTGCAGTTTGTGAACCTTCAGTACAAGAGAATTTGGTGGGAAGCAGGGAAGCGCTATGTAAAGCTTCGTCTGTCAACTAAGGCATTGAAGACCATAGAGAAGAATGGACTTGATGCAGTTGCAAAGAAGGCTGGAATTGATCTCAGGAAGAAATAAGAGTACCAAATTATGGTTATGTAACAGAGTGGAAGAATACATTCATGTTCCTTGTTGTTAATTGTAGATTTTTCTTTTTCGTATATTATTTCTCAAAAGCAAGTTGTGTTGTTTGTAGAGAAACAAAATATGGTGAGGTCATGAGCTTACTAGGCCATGAATCCCACTAATGGAAATCTCTTTGACAACTCCCTCATGGTGCTACAATGGCCATGGATATCATAGGATCGTTAGGAGCTTGATCAACTTGAATTATCCTACTAAATTGGTATTTTGATGTATGTTGAATTGTAGTTACCACAACCAAAATAGCTGTTGCCAGAGTCATGTCTTTGCCTATGGGTATGGCAATTCCCCCATGCAATGAAGAGAATAGAGTGAATGACAAATAATCTGGCTTTACTATGAAAGGTAATTTCATGTATCATCTTCTTACCTACCAAATCTATAGAAATGTTACATAGATTAGTGTCATATGTAGAAAGTAGAAAATTTTGGGTTTGGAAATTATAATTAATTTTATAATTCTTTTAGCTAAGAAAAGAAAGAATAAAGAATTTATAAGAGAAGTACATATCGGGTGTTTAGATTCAAAATCACTTTCTCCTTTTCTTAATATAGTGTAACTTTTCAAAGTTCAGTTGTTGGATCTTCAAAGACCAGTTCAGTAGCTGTCTCTGAACATCTTCAGCTTCATCTGTTGGTCGCATTTGATTTTCTATATTTACATCATTTGCATGAGTATCTCCTTCCCATGAATCAAGCAGGCTTGTTTTCTCATGAGCATCTTTGGCTTCAGCTATTGGAATCGTTGAGTTATCACTTTAACATCTGCGTGACCATCTTGTTGTGTATCTTTTCCAATTTCAATTGTTATATCATTGGGAGCTTTTCCATAACATCTTTTCCATATCATTTGACAGATTTGCAGTAAAGAAATAAATATAATGGGGAATAATTTCAGAAAACATGAGTATGGAGGACAATAGCTAGTAAAAAAAAAAACTGTTGACAATTATACTCACTCCTTGGTATCCAAAAAAAAAATAGAGAAAACAATTTACAATTAGTTACAACTCAAATTGTACTTGTACTTCTTATCTCAAAATTGAAAATCCTACGCCATCACTCTTAGTCTTATCTAACATCCTCATGTCATAGCTATGGGTTCCTTGCTTTGTAATTTGAAGATATTTCCCTCAAACTTTTAGTGTGTTTGGATGTCCTAAAGAACGTGTTGGCTCTCCTAAAATCACCTACAAACATGGTTTTCTTAAAGCAACAATGAATTGCTTGAAGCTCATGGTGATAATGAACACGATTTTCCCTCACCTCACTGCCACTTTAAATACTCTATTCCTTGCTTTAAGAACAGCAAAAAGCTTGGAATAAAGCCAAAATATGAGATTTTCCTTAGGCTTCCTTGCTTCATATGAGTTTGCCATCCTTCTAACTTTCCAATACAAAGGAGAAAAATGTTTTGGAGACTCATTTGGGGCATTGTGATTCTTCATGTGCCGATGGCGTGCATCTACCGCCATTGGCTTCACATCTTGACCAATTGAATATTCACAACAGTAACATCTTGCAATTTTATTTCTTTGTTCATCATCCAGTGCCTTTTCGAAATTCATTAATATATGAACATATAGTGCCTTTTCGGACAATTTCAGACACAAGTTGCTCAAATATCAATCACTCTAGTGCGAGTGTTCCTCTTAGATTTTAGTGCATTGACCTGCAGACCAAGTAATTTCATCTATTTCATACTCAAGTTCCACAAAGTACGTTTGCAGAAAGGTTCCTTTAATCCAAAAAAAATGTAACTAAGTAATAAGAAAAATATATTATACTGTATTATCTATACCTCTTTCTCTCTCTTGTTACTATGCTTACGGACACACACATGGGAATTACTTGGCTGCATAATATGTTTTATCGGACTTTATTTTTGTATAATTTAATATATTTAAATAATATCAATTTAATTATATAAAGGCATAGGAATATATAATACTCCTATATATAACAAGAAAATGTGTATTTTATTAATAAGCACGTAGCAAGAAAATTCTCTCTCTCTCTCTCTCTCTCTCTCTCTCTCTCTCTCTCTCTCTCTCTCTCTCTCTCTCTCTCTCTATATATATATATATATATATATATATATATAAAGAGAGAGAGAGAGAGCATAGGATGAAAATATGTAGGAAAGAATTTGTTTCAAATGAAAGAAAAAATATGATTTAATCGAATAACATGATATGTCTTCAAGGCTCTGTATATAAAAAATTTGTGCTTAAAATTATTTGAAATTGATATTATGAAAATAACTAATTATAAAAATTAAAAACTTTACAAAAAGTAACATAAAATGGCAACTAATTCATACCATAGACTAGACATAGGTTCATGTTTGTTAAAAATAAAATATTTTATTTATTAGTATGCTAACATTTTATTATTAAATTCTAGTATATAAAGTGTAAATATATACTATCGTAGATTAATTGGCAAAAAGTTATTAATAATGTTCAATTTGAGTTATGAGAATGTAAGAACATTAAAATTACCACCGAGTGCGTGAATCAACTAGCGTGGGATTGTTCCAACTTAATCAGAAATATTGAGTTCGAGTTCTAAATATGCAGCTGCACTAAATACTCAGACAATGAAAGATACCTTTGGTCTAAGGGGAAAAAAAGTACATTAAAACTTAGTAGGAAGAGTTTTATTGCATTTAATAGTCTTGTCCATCTCAAATCCAACTAAAATGATTCGAACACATAAAGTGTAAATATATGACTTTGCTTAATCTATTTAGTTGGTGTAAATATATATACACCAATCAATTAACTCATCAATTGCTGTACACGAATACAAGATAACAGTCTCAAAAGCAAACTTGCAAAATGTAAACTTTTCGTAGATCAGACCACCCTAGCTAGAACCTTTTGCTTTTGTCATGACCACATGAGAACCTTATTGTTCATTACAAAACACCTTTTTTCCAAGCATATTGCTATTCCCTAATCTCATCATTGTTTGTTTAGTTCGAAATGATTTTGAACTTTGAAGAGAATGACAAAATCAGGAGGCTCTTCTCTCCAAAATCAGTAGAAAGTCAAAAGCACAAAATGCAACAGTTGCATAGACAAGAAGAAAAACACATTTACACATAGATTGGTCATCCCATTTAAGTTATTGGTCTTTGGTCACCTCATTCTTTGAGCAACTTCTTCTAGCTGCCTAGCAGTACTCCACATTGGGATTTGGATCTTATAAAATAAGTAAAAGTTAAGTAAGTAATTTTAGTCATTGATAAATACATTAAATATTTCAACACATGTATAATTTGTTATGTATATACAAATAATATAAGTCATTGATTTTTTCATTACCGCCTAAGATTACTTATTTTACAATCTAAAGTGAATTGCTTATTTTAGAGGAGTTGAATCCTCCATATTGATATTTGTACCTTTATTTCAAATTACAAATATATTCTTGGATATCCATGATATCTATTTGACACCTATGAGAGGAAGAGAGAAAAATATAAGTATAATAGATGATATGATATGATAGGGAGAAAGAGATTGAGAGAAATAATGAGTGTTAACGAGGTATATAAAATTATGGGATTTCCACGTATTATCATCATTCTTTAAAGTACTTAACAATAATCTTTCCCCTTAAATGCCGGCTGATTTGGGGATCTAATGCATAGCCATTGTTTATTTCATTGTCAATACGTGAAATTGTCCCTAAAGTAATCACTTATTTTTCACTTTAGGTACTTGGTAGGGAAACTAAGAAATCCCCATGATACACTCTTGATATAATCATATCACAGGAACCATGAATATACGAAATTCTACACCAAAAGAAAAAAAAAATACAGGAAAGTCTTGATTCAGTGTATAATGTTGGGCTTGTATCATATGTGCAAAGCACAGTTCAAGGCATAATAAAGCAAAAAGAATCATATTGGATTTAAAATCTCTCTTTTCTCGTAGACACACATGGAATCCAGCAGCCTTGGCTTTGCAGCTCATAGGCCCATGACCACCTCAAGCCTTTTGTCAGCTCCAATAAAGGGATAAAGTGGAAGCTAAAGCAATTGCAAAAGTTTTGGGGGAACTTTCAATGAAAATGATGTCACAATTTTATTTTTTTTACTTTTATTAAATCATAAACCTTATCTCCATGATTGTTTTGGAACCAAACTAGTAAATTTAAAGTAACATTGTTAACAACATATATGGAAAATTCATTTTTGTGATGTTTAACCCTGAATTTCTTTCATTCTTAATCTATGTATGTTCTCATCAATTCTTTTGTTTGACCATTCAAATTTTGTTAGTGTGTACTTTGTAAAATTTGTTATATGCAGCACCCACTCTGAGCAATGGTTAAAATTTTAAAAGCTTGCCAACATTACAATTTCTTTTTTGTTTTTGTTTTTATTTTTGTCGGTGCTTGCTAACATTGCAGTAAACTCTGTATTTTGGTCTGGGGGTACTCACTAGCCCAAATTACTGTACGGAACATGGATTGTATGGCCCCTGCAAAAAGATTAATTAGCCCATGGACTTTAGGACAGTTGTGGGGCTCAAATAAAACACCTAAAAGACAAATCTATATCTTTTTCACTCTTTGATTTCTCCTTGAACCTGTCCCACTTCGTGTCTTTTTTTTTTTCTAGAAAAAAAAGTGAATAGGTGGGGATTTGGGTCGTAGATTAGTAGATGATAACCACATAAATAATAAATCATTTACTAATAAGTAAACAAGATAATAGAAAAAAAGTTATAGCATGTTTGGTTTTTTTTACAGGGTCATAAGTATTATCTACCGAAAACAATATTGTCTGAGTCAAGTAAGACTACTATTAATAACAAAATGGCTAAATTACTCTGTTAGTCTCTTATCTTTATTTTAGGTTGTAATTTGATCATTTGTTTTTTAAAAGTTGCAAAAAGATCCCTTAAGTATTTTTTTTATAACTTGTTTACCCCTTTGTTTTTTAAAAGTTGCAAAAAGGTCCCTTAAGTTTTTTTTTATAACATGTTTACCCCTGAAGTAATGTACTCTATTTTTTATTTTTATTTTTTGGGATAAAGATGCTATAAAAAAAATTACTTAAGGGACCATTTTGCAACTTTTAAAAAATAAAGGACCAAATTGCAACTTAAAATAAAGATAAGAGACCATTTTGCATCTTTTAAAAAATAAAGGACCAAATTGCAACATTAAATAAAGATAAGGGACCATATGAATAATTTAGCCTAACAAAATTGTAATTGTGAGTATTTAACAAAGTTGCATATTCAAAGTTCAAACTCAAAACTATTAGTTAAGTTATAATACCTATGTGTTAGTTAATCCACACATTTGGTAATATAATATGTTTGGTTTAATTTAATTTGAGAAAAGTTATCATTTCATTTTTAACAGTTAAAATAATAAGCAATTATTTCTTTAAAATAAGATAAACAAAGTGTGTGTTTGGATTGGCGGTGACAAAATTGATTTTGAATAAAATTGATTTTACATAATTGATTATGGTTAAATTGATTATGAAGTAACGTGATTTTTGTTTGGATAATAGATATTAGAAAAGTGATTTTTGAAGAGAATGTTGTTTGGATACTTTGAATCAAAATTGATTTTGAAGGTGTAATGACCAAAATGAGTTTTAATGTCTATGTACACTTTTAAAATCAATTTGATGTGAGGGTAAATTAGACAAAATCCAACTAGAATTGATTTTGGTAGAAGTAGAAGCTACTCCTACTTGCTTCAACTCCACCATGATTTTTTCCATCAAAATTGATTATACTAAGATAACCAAGCATGCAAAATTTTGGTCAAAATCAAGTTGGACCCACCTCACCATATTCTACCATGATTTTAGAGTGAATCTAAACACACACTAAATGTGCACTTTGAGTGAAACTACTTGTTAGTTTTGAGATTCCTTGCCATTTTGTTTTTTAATGGATGATGGCTGGTATCTAAGCTACAGAGTCTTTGGTTGGCTCAAATTTGGAAGGCAAATGCAGAAATTTTACTCTCTCTCTCTCTCTCTCTCTCTCTCTCTCTCTCTCTCTCTCTCTCTCTCTATATATATATATATATATATATATCTTTTATAAAAGCTCTTACAAAAAATAAAAGAGCTTATTTTTAATAAAGAAAAAAGATATTTTTATGTCTCTTTTTGAAATTATATATATTCCAGCATACTATTTCTCTACCATTTTCTTTTCTAAACAGTGTAAATAATGACAGTTGACATATCAAGGCTTAGATATTGTATGTTATTGTAATTATATATGTTGTACTCAACATAATTGCAAGGAGCTGTCAACAGTTTAACACAGTCCTAAAATTTCATTCTGAACATAATTATTTCACATCGTAATTAATAACGTGGCAATGGCATCAAGGTTCGATTACAAGCCAAAATTAAACTGTATATTTGCACTGCAAAAGGCCACAAAATGGTTGTACAATTATTAATGCAATTATAGAGGTGGGGAGAAGGTAAGAAGCAAAACAAATTTCAAAGACCCATCATGGAACGCTATGCACGCGTGCATTTCCAGACACAAAACAAACCGAAAGACATTAAAATAATTAGCTTCTTTCATAGTAATAGTAATAATTTAAGAGAATAAAGAAGATCTTAATTAACTACTAACATCGAAGAACATAAATGTTGTGCATATGCGGTTAATTAGTACTATAAATTGGTAGGAGTATCACTATGATAGCAAGCATGCTTCATCATGGGGAGAATTTCATAAACATCCTACTTTATATATGTTATTCCTTTAACCATAACCCCTCGTGAAAACGAAAGTTAAAGTCGCAGGATATTAAAATGAATCTTCTATTCCACTCGACCAAATTGATACACTTCTCATTTTCTAAACAAATAATAATCAGACTGAAAATGTGTCAAAACAAAATTGATCATAAAACATCAATAAGGTTAATACATCTATGATACCTTAACCCCAAAAAAAAAAGAAGATGAATGCACTTTGAGTTTTATTTAGTGTTAGTTTGTGTTAAGACAGGACTGTAATTATGTTGTGATTTTAAAATTCACAGTAAACTAGCAATTCGATGGTAATTTAGTAATGGTATTTGAGATGGGAGAATGTGACAATGAAAGCATGAAAAAAATTCTCTCCATTTCTTTTAGTACCATGTTTTTGAGAATATAACACATTTTCATTTAATTTAATTTTTCAAAATTATAATAATGAAAGAAATGAAGAAGTTCTTAACCCCATTAAATATAGTTTATAACTGTTGGTTCATAATTTATAATTTAGCGAGAAAATGCATGTAACCGTCTTACACAAAGGATTAGCAGTTTTAAATATTTTTGGGTTGTCTTTACAGAAATTCTAGTAGAAATGCTAAAGGTGCATCATGCAGTTTCCATTAAGTTGTACTTGTTATTCAATAATGAAGACAAAACAAAGTACCGCAAGTCAAGAGACACCAACGTGAAAAATAGGCAAATGAGGTCATGTGTCAGGATTTAACCTGTCATGAGAGTTATAAATAAAAAAATTTATTTATTAAATGGATTATTATATAATTAAAAAATTATTAACATTTATAATAATAATTTTAAAAATTATCTAAAATATTTTTAATTAATTGATAGTATGAGAATCTTTATATTAATTAATAATATATTAAAACCAAACCCAATAGACAAATTGAAAAAAAGTACTAAGAAAACGTCCTTTGTTTCTTGAAAAAATAAACCCAATAATATACAATGACGTCTATTTGTAGTTAAGTGGCCATGGTTATTAGTATTAAGTTACAAGTTGTAGGAAGAATCATGTGAGTGTACTTTGTTATTATGAGAAATGAGAATAAATAATAAGTAATAATTTTTGGATCAAAATTTTAAAAAAATATACTCTAAGATTAAAAATTTAAAATCAATTATAAATATTTATGACACCATCAATGTTGTTGTCGTCAACGTTACCGACTCTACTGTCAATGATGATAACAACAATAATAGTAGTAACGACACTATTAATCTCACAAGAGAGGTTTATAATTGAATTTTAATCTTAACTATCTATTATTTTAATTTCATGTTGATCTAAGAGTTGCTATTATTTATTTTCATTTTTTACAATAATTAAATGTTCTTATAAGAATCGCTTCCACTAGCTATATATTCTAAAGATTAAAAAAGAAACAAAAAACTTACATAAATACAAAATATGGTGATTTTACGTTCAATAATAATTCTGAGTAGAAATTTTTATTTTTCTTGCTAAAAAGTATGAAAGTGAAATTCCCTCTCATGTCCCCTTCAATAAAACAAGATCACAATTCTCTTTAGAACTAATTTGGTTGCTATATTTAGGATAATTCCACACTTGTTTTTGGTGAATGACACTTTGTGTGTGTGTGTGTTGTATATATTTATATTTTCTTGGGCTATTTGCTTTAATATAATGATGATCACATATATACTTGTATTCATTGCTGGGACAGGATCACACATTATTAAATACTATATTTGTTTTTTTCAAAAATAGATCATATGGATATGAGTGTGGCATCATTGAAGAAAGTCATACTTAAACATTTCCAACTAAATATATAATGCCTTTAAGCTTGGTTTGTAGATACCTTTTGGCATACCAAATGATGCCTTTAACCTGCACTGAACTTTCACATATACTAAACGTAGTAGTTTAAAGCATTATCACTTGTCACCCTAGGGGGAAGTAGTAAAATGAGTAGCAGTAGGTTGGAGTGGTTTTGCCATAAAAAGTAAAATGATGGGAAAATGTTTAGAAGCTCATAGGTAATATAGGTTAGGTCCATTTATTTATATTTTCTTGGGCTATTTGCTTTAATATAATGATGATCACATATATACTTGTATTCATTGCTGGGACAGGATCACACATTATTAAATACTATATTTGTTTTTTTCAAAAATAGATCATATGGATATGAGTGTGGCATCATTGAAGAAAGTCATACTTAAACATTTCCAACTAAATATATAATGCCTTTAAGCTTGGTTTGTAGATACCTTTTGGCATACCAAATGATGCCTTTAACCTGCACTGAACTTTCACATATACTAAACGTAGTAGTTTAAAGCATTATCACTTGTCACCCTAGGGGGAAGTAGTAAAATGAGTAGCAGTAGGTTGGAGTGGTTTTGCCATAAAAAGTAAAATGATGGGAAAATGTTTAGAAGCTCATAGGTAATATAGGTTAGGTCCATTTATTTATATGAAAGTTTAAAGGCTGAGTGAGTGGGTCATGGTAAGTGTACACGCTACACACATAGCATAGTGCCCATTAGTGTATATCCTTTTATGGGGCAGAGAGAGCAGAACTCCAAAAGCACCCAACATTTAAATGGGTGGAATCATAGGCTGCAAAATAGTATACAATGGAGCAGTGCAAAATGTACAATATATTGGGATTGGGATGTGTGGTAGGAGCCCACCACAAAGCGCTTTCCTTTGCATTGCTTGGGAATTCCCACCACTATCCCAAGTATCATCGCTCTCATACATGCCCCAGTTTTGTCCACAATCCATCCATGTTGCACGAACCACTAATAATACCAATACACCATGTATAAATATACCGATAAATTGTTGGTACGAGTAGTACTAAGTTCGATTTCTTTCAAAAAAAAAGGTCTTAGATTCAAAATTTATGAATGGAAAAAATGTGATTAGTCATTAATTAGATTTTTCGATGAAAATTAATCATCAATAAAGTTGATAGATATTCTGTATTAAATAACATGACAATAAAAAAAACACATGTACAAATATGATGTTTTTTTTATAAAAAAATATAAGAATGATAATATTTATTAAACAAAATATAATTATATTTATAATTGTTCATATTTTTATTAATTTTTTAGTATAGTTTTATCTATATCAATTTGTCGGAGGTTAAAAATATTTTTAGTGCCGTAAAATAAGTAAATTTTGATAATAATTCTTATAAAAAAAATTGGTATCTATCTTTTAAAAATATGAAATTATTATTTTTTGTCTCTAATATCATGTGACATTCATTAATTATTTATGTTTGATATAAGGTAAAGTGACAATATCGGATGACACTCACAAGTAATTTTTATATTGTATTAATACCTCTAATTTTTTTTCCAAATTCCCAAAATTAATGATATTTTATTATCTTAAAATGAATGTTAAGAAGCAAAGGCGGTGATTTCAGATTTTGAAATAATGAAATTTAAAGTTTTTTTACATAAATTAAAAGCAAAATTTACTCATTTCACATTAACAAAAAACAATAATTTTATATTTTAAAAGGATGAAAATAAACAATTATAGGAACCAAAACCAAAACTCACTCCTTTTATGAAAACTAAAAACATATTTAAGTTATTTGTTGTCATCATCATGTTATTATTAATCAATAATCACTTAAAAATATTTTTAAAAAAGTATTTTTTTATTCATATAATCTAAACTTAGGTATAGAAAAATTTACAACAATTCACATACATTGTTTAACTAACTGAGTTTGACCTCGTTAACTTATTAAGAAAGTATATCTGTAATCGAATTTAACTAAAAGGTTTAATTCAATTTAAATAAAAGGTTTTATTCAAGTTATTCAAGCTTTTATATGAAAACAGTTATACAATACGTGTATCAATATTTAATGTGTATATGATATATCCTTTTCAAATATATATATATATATATATATATATATATATATATATATATATATATATCGTTAATTCTAAAGTACCCATGCATTATAAACACTCACATACATACATTATTTTATTTCATGATTTACAAACCAAGTAAGCATCAAGCCTTGCCAATCACCCATCATCTTCATATTTATCCTTAATCAACTACATTTTTAATGTGATGAAAATGGGCCAATTAATAATATATAACCACATCTCCATGCCAGAACAAAACAAGGCCATGCCTCGTGAGAAAATCAAATTTCTCTCTCTGGCTCCCCTTCTGTGGAAAGTAATGATTTGGTGCATTAAATGTATTGGGGAATCATGTGAGCATGCAACGGAAACCATCTAATAAGACCATCATTATGTTGGGTCATAGGACAATTTTTTATTTTTTATTTTTTTTGCTGATTGGTTATAGGACAATTATGGTCCTCACAAACACTTTTCAAAATCTTGTAGTAGTTAATACTATTTAAATCTGTTCTTACCTTTTTTTTTTTCTTTTATAAGGGTTCTTACTTCTTAATACTTTTTTTTTCTTTTCCTTCTGAAGAACCATATTGGAGTTATGGGATTGTAAATTGTAATGAGTGGTCCCTCTGACTTATGTTTAGTGGCCTCAATCACCAAAGTCAGTGGTCAAAGATATATACAATCTGGTGTACTTGAGCTCGATCTTGTGAACTCATGACTCACAGAAAAATATCTCCGCTAATTGCTTTCTCTAATTTTATTTATTTTTTGTCTTTTTCTTCCACTTTCTTTTGGGTTTTCAAACATTTGATGATAACAAATTGAAATGACAAGAATTAGTGGCATATTATAAGGCAAAAACAAGCAAATTGATTGGTGATTTCAAGATGAGCAGGATGATCAATTGAGAAATAATCAAATCCACAATCCTTTTTCATTATAAATAAATTTAGGCTTAATTACTATTTTAGTCCTTCAATTTAAGAGTTATATTTTTTTTAATTCTTGAAATTTAAATTTATTTTTTTAGTCCTTAAATTTTTGAAAATTACTCTTTTCAATTCCTCATATGATAAATTGATAATTTGTGACGATTTTTAGCTACCATAATTTGATTTTTAATCCATCCTGTTAAAAAATTAGCACTTTGTGACAATTTAAAATGTAAATTTTAGCAGTTAAAAATTAAAAATTAAATTTTGTCAGCTAAAAAACATCATAAATTATCAATTTATCATAAAAAATGACTAAAAAAAATAATTTTAAAAAATTCAAGGAGTAAAATAGTAATTAAGCCATAAATTTACGATGAGAGGTGCTGCGTATTTCGAAGATAGTGTATATTCAGTGACGCTCGTGTCCACAAAAAAATTTAAACTTAATGAAATTAAGTCTGGTGCCTAATTTGATATAAATTATTGATTTTTTATTAATCAAAGTTTATACCAGTCAAAAAAATTAATCAAAGTTTATAATTAAATAAATACAATATCCCATTTTCAATAATTATATTATGTCAAAAAAATAATTATTATATTGTTCAGCAGCTGCCAAAGGCAAACAATATTTGACGCAGATTTGAGAATTTGAGGTGATCTTTTAAATGTCAAGTTCCGATGAGATATTTGGAAGGATTCAAACATTTAAGACTTTTAAGTCAGTATTTGTTAAAAAAAAAAACGAAATGTATATAATTAGACTGAGTTTTGTCTCAGACTTGTTAAGCTTATATGATTTTGGTTAAAATACAATTTTTTTCCTATGATATTCAATCTATAATTTTAATCTCCTCATTTCTAAATTTAAACATTTAATTCACCAAAATTTCAAAATAAAACTGGAAATAAGTTGAGTTAAGTCGAGTCCAACTTTTTTTTTTTACGTAAAATAACTCATAATATTTCATTCATAACAAAAGATTGAATACAAAAAGGAATTGAATTAAAGACTTGTGGACTAGCAAACAATCTAGACGTCATAGCAAGAGAGTAAGCGACTTGATTTGCTACGGACAAACTTAACAATGAAGTTTTGTTGGGAATGAATCTGCATACTATAAATTCTCAATAAAGAGCCAAATTCAGTCGAGTCGAATTTAACCCAACATGATTCGATTATAAGAATTAATGAAACTCGACTCTAATTCAATATGAACTTTCTTTCTTAACAAGATTTTGACTAGAGTTAAGCTCGTAAATGACTCGGTTCAACTTGTTAGTTAATTTCAATTTAAAATTAAGATTATTTTACATTTATTTATTTATTTTATACAAAAATAAAAATAATATGGTATCGATTAAAACATCAATTACATGGATTTACCCAAGCAAACCGTAAGTGGATGATAGGCGGTGAACACTTCACAAAGTAAAGATTATTGGGACATTTACATTGGGATGAGGGAAAATTTTACTATGAAAATTGTGAGAGCAAGAGAGAGAGAAAATCACCCACCGCTTGAACCAATTATTATGAAATTGTTCATTGTTCTACCTCAATGACTTCGAATTTGAGTTTTAGAAAAGAGAAAATTTAAATATAGTTTCTTAAGTATTATTCGATTTACTTTTAAATAAATTTGGAGTTTTAATTCAATAATTTGCATAGTAAAAATTTATATTAAAAGATCATGTAGATTTTTTAGATAAAAATTCTAGTTTTAATCGAAAAATAGTATAAATAACATCTAAAAAAAGAGAAAAAGGACCATGCACTGACAGTGTAAAACTATTTTATACTGTCATCCAATCACAATCCATCATTTATGGTAAGTTTGTTGACTTTTACAAAAATATCTTAAAAGTCATGCAAACGGTGATTTGTGATTGGATGACAGTGTAAAACTATTTTACATTATCAGTGCATCACCATTAAACTCCTAAAAAAATGTATCTGCAACATGTTTTGCGCAGCAAAACATTAAAAAAAAAGGCTAAATGTTGCTTTTGATTTTTTATGTTTTAGTGTTTTTTTTGTTTTTGTACATTAAGTTTTAAAAATCTCATTTTGGTCCTTTGTGTTTTCAAAAGTTTCATCTAGGCCATTTCTTTCATTTTTCGTTAACAACATTAATGTTCCGTTAACTTTTATATTTTTAAATAATTAATTTTAGGCTAAATGTTACTTTTGGTTCTTTATGTTTTAGTTTTTTTTTCATTTTGGTCCTTTATGTTTTCGAAAGTCTCATTTTGGTCCTTTATATTTTCGAAAGTTTCATTTTGGTCCTTTCTTTTGTTTTCTGTTAACAACGTTAGTGTTCCATTAACTATGTAAAATTAATTATTTTAAAGTATAAAAGTTAGTTAATGGAACACTAACGTTGTTAAAAGAAAACGGAAGAAATGACTTAAATGAAATTTTCGAAAACATAAAGGACTAAAATAATGAGACTTTCCAAAACATAAAGGACCAAAATGAAAAAAAAAACTAAAATATAAAGAACCAAAAAGTAACATTTAGCTATTATTTTAAAATATAAAAGTTAACGGAACACTAACGTTGTTAACGGAAACGAAAGAAAGGACTAAAATGAAACTTTCGAAAACATAAAGGACCAAAATGAGACTTTTAAAACTTAACGTACCAAAACCAAAAAACACTAAAACATAAAGGACCAAAAGTAAGAAAAAAAAAAAAAAGTGTTCCACCCCCATTAAATCCACAACAACTAATAATTGTTTCACCCTTTTATGGTGATACTGATACTAAGATTTTGGGGACATGAATTGATTCTCATTTGTATCTAAATACACTTCAGATTTTATACGTTTAGAAAATCAATAGGAATTGGTCTAAAATAAGGAGTTAATTTCTGTTAAAGTGATAAACCAGGTTCCAATTTCTATTGAAAAAACATGCCTACATTTAGAATGATTGTGTTTCGAACACAATTGCAAAAGATACAAGTTGAAAGTTATGGTCTGTTCGTTTGCGATGAAAGAGAGCGGAAAATGAGTAAAATGAATAGTAAAAAGATGTGAGATCCACACTTTTACGCTCTACTTTAATTCAAAACTTTTATCTTATTTCACTTTCATCCAATTCATTTCACTCTACCAAACACTACATTAGTGTGTGTTTGGATATGCAGTGAAAAAATTAATTTTAAATTAATGCAACATTATATAATTGATTATGGTTAAATTAAGTTTGACACAATTCATCATACTCTTTCATGATTTTAACTCCAATCCAAATACACACTTAAAAATTTAGAAGAAAAATTTCACTACTCTTAATAATTTTACCTGATTATTATTTCTCATATAAGAAAAATAATACGTAAATAAAAAAATATTATTATTAGAATTACATTAGATATTGTGATATGTATTATTATACTTTTCAATAAAAAAATCACTTTTAATTGCTTACCTCTATTTGTGAAATAAATGAAACACACTAGAAGGGGGTGCTAGTAGAAACTTGAAGTCTTTTTGTCAAGATGGAGCCTTTTATCGAAAGTAAGTTTGTATTACAAATATGAAAAATGAGTTTAGCAGAAGATCGTCCAATGAGTTGAAAAACAAATTTCTCAAAATAGATTTATAAAGAACTTGTGCGTCCATAGGTGTATACAAGAGAAAACAAGTGAAAACACAAGAACATAAACATGAACACTTGTTTTATACTGGTTCACTCAAACTCATTAGCTACGTCCATTTTTCCTTCAACCTTAGAAGAGTTCTACTAATCAAAATTGATTACAAAACAAGTATTCTACCCTGTCAATCCTGACTTATAACAAGTATTCTCTAAGCCACTTCTGGCACACCCTCAATCTTGCCTTGAGATTAAAAAACACCTAAGTATTGTTTGATCACTAAGTCACTCCTGCCTTTCCAAACAACAATTTGAATGATTACACATTGAATCAAATCATATAACTCTCAAAGAGATGATATACAATGAAAACAAAATCAGAATAACTTTGCTAAGCAAAGAATAACACACTAAGCGCTCAATATATGATTGACCAAGATGAAGAAAGTATCAAGAGTTGTTCTTCTCTGTGTGTTGATCCTCCATTTATAAGCTTCAATAATGTGACGGTTGTGGGTATCAAAGCCTTGAAAGAAAATATTTGTTTCCTCACACCACTTGTCCCATTGCAATGTGATAACTTGGGGTGGAGAGAGAAATAGACAGTAGTATTGTCCTTTTACCGAGCAACGTTCATGTTGTCTCCACTATTTGTAAGAAAGCAATTTGCAAAGAATATGTGTTGGTTTGTCTTGTACACACTTGAAATTCAAATGATAAGATCATTTCAAAAAACGAGGGAATAAAGGTACATAAGCTTTTGAGTACAAATCATCCTCGTTTAGTATACAACTTATATATATATATATATTATTGGTTGAAAGAAACACTTAGATATAAAACATTGTGTAGGTTTCTTATATCCAATTTGGATGATAAAAGTTTAGCACTTTGGATGCTAGTTTTCCATAAGGCTTTTGGAAGCTTGTCTATTTATAGCGCGTCGAACGCTAGATAGTTCATTTTATAAAACAAGTATCAAAGTTAAAATGCTATATTAGACGCAAGACAGATATGATCAGAGCATAAGTGATATTAGAGAATATATTACCAAAATTGTCTTGGATGTATATGATCCTGTAAAACTCAATGAAATCCATTAGTCCATCAAATTTTAATACATTTGTTATCATCAAAACTATAAGATTTTTTAGGGACTATACATCATTCAATGTCTTTTGTTCTAACAATTTGGTATAGAGGAAATAGAGGGGAGGAAAGAGGAAGGAAGAGAAGGGAAGTGAGGAATTTACAATGGTTTAGTTGAGTGGAAGAGAGGGAAAGTTTTTCTTAAAAAAAAAACTATGGGCCCCACCCATAAATCTTCCACACAAAAAATGATAGAAGGTGTGTGGAAGTTCTCTCTCTTCTCATTTTGTGCTACCTACAAGCTTGCCACACTTTCACTCTACCATCCACATAACTGCCCCCTTAATAAATAATAATAATAAATTAAAATAATATAAATAACAAAATAATAAATTATAATAATAAAAATATTAATAATAATAATAGTAAATTTTTATTCAAATTTAATTTCTTTTCTTTTCTTACTTACCCAAAAACTTTAATTTAAATATTTCTCATCTATTAAACTCTATTTATCTTCAACCAAACAACCTTTATTTTCATTAAATTTCTCACCCATTTCTCTTCTTTTGTTTTCTCACCTATTCACTTTCATTCCCTCATTTTCTTTCCTCACAACCAAAGTGCCGACTAAGGTGAACCATCTCATGGGTGGTTCATAGTGAATCACATTAAATAACTTGTAATAGTACATCATTTTGACCTTTTAGATGTATTTTATATATTTATTATTTAGTCCCTAAACTTTTATTAATTTATCTTTTCGATTCCAGAATATTAAGTATAGTGGAGATAATCGGTGCCACCGAGTATGAGGCCATTGCAAAGCAAAAATTGTCAAAATATGAATAATAATGAAATTACGGTTCAAATCCAAGTATGCATCCAAAGAAACAAAATACAAGGCTGCATAATATTTCAAATCACTGAAGATTGAAGTAAAGTTTTCTAGAACATAAGCAACAACTGAATATAAAAATATTAAAAAATTCTAAAATTAAAAAAATTGTTTGACTGTCAGTGTTGGAAGGTCCCACATTGCTTGCCTCAATTATTGGAGTGCAACTTATATATCTGTTGGGCAACTTCACTTAATAATTGGTTTTAAGATGAAATCTAACATACTAAAATGGTATTAGAGCCTATAGCCCATCTTGGTCAATCGCCTATTGTGGCAGGCATATGTGGAGGGGGTGTTGGAAGGTTCAACATCGCCTGCCTCAATTCTTGGGGTGCAACTTATATATCTGTTAGACAACTTTACTTAATGTCAATTGGTTTTAAGATGGAATTTCACATACAGATCTCCACCAGCATCATGCGCAACTGGAACAACACACCATCGTCCTCCGTGGGCTCGTCAATGCAAACAATTTCAAGCAATCTTTGACTCTTTTTTCAAAGTCTTTTTCATCTTTCCCTCGCAATACTTGTTTGCTATCAGTCTCTTGCCAGTATTTAGCCTTGGTCGGAATTTACTGCTCGATTGGGATTGCATTCCCAAACAACCCAACTCATCGACAGACAACGCCTCATGATGCGACAGGGTCCGGGCACGACAAGATTCTCACACTCTCTGGTGCCCCCTAGGAGACTTGGGCCCGGTTCGCCACTGAGGATGCTTCTCTAAACTACAATTCGAACGTCGAAAGCGACTGATTCTCATGGTGGGCTCTTCCCGGTTCACTCACCTTAATACCGTCGGGATGGAGCTACGTGCTTGCTCGCTCACGGTGCCATTATGGATGAGGTTTTCTTTAACAATGCACGAGGGCAAACTTAGATGCGGTGTTCTTTAACAACGAATATTTTATATTTTTGTTAATATTTAGGACTACATTGTAACTATCAAAATGCCATAGAAATGAGACAACGAACTAGAAATGAGAACAAATAATTTTCATATCTATGTAAACGTGCATCTATAATGTCCAGATATGTAAACTTGTATCTACCATTTCCATAAAATATAAGTACTAATTGTTAAAATTTAAAACTATTTATTTGTAATTAAACTCAATCCCTCCAATAAAAAATCTCAATCGTTGATTAAATAATAGAGTAAATTACATTGACCCACCCTCAAGTTTGGATCTCTTACACTTGATACCCCTTCCTTTTATAACATTACTTTTAGCCCCCCTCTCTATAGCAGCGTCTATGTTCCGTTAGTTTTTTTTTAAAAAAAAAATTAAATAAAATTTAACTTTGTGATAATCCAAAACTACCCCTTTTCTCCCAAAGGCCTCCACTGCTCCTCCCATCATTCTCCCCATCCAAATCCCTAAAATCCTTCCTCCACCAACGGCGTCCTCCTCCTCCCTCTCCTCAGGTTGCTAACCTCTAATTCCTTCGACGCAGAATCCATCTCAATCTCCTCCTCCACCTCCACCTCCAGCAACGACCACGAGATCTCCCTCGCCTCACTGACTCAGATCTGAAGCTGCGTGAACTGCATCAGTTATGTAGACCTGGAGCCTCGTGAATCGCTCCGGCAACTCAAATCTGGAGTCGCGTGAATCGCATCGACGACTCAGATATGGAGCCGCAAGAACTGCTCCGGTGATGCAGTGGTTCCATTCTCCTTTGCAACGTCAGCAATATAGATCCGAAGTCAGAAGTGAGCTTTGTTCCTCAGTCACCAAAAGAACTCACTTGACGTAGTGGTGGAAGGTGTCTATGACCTGTGCCGACACCGTTTCGATCATCACCAAAAGAACTTCCACCAAGTCTTCAGTCATGGCTTCGACACTAAACTCTATAGCCATAACTATCTATTCAAGCCACCAAAGGCAATAATTTGTCCAAATTTGTTACTTACATTAATTCCTTCTGTAATTTTTCTTCTAAATTTGTCCAAATATGTTGAATGTTGATATTTGTTTGAGGAATATTCATATTGTTCTTCTGATGTTGTAAATATGTCAAGAAATTTTTGGAATAAAATTCTAAAAGGTTCAAGTAGTATTATTTTGTTTCCTTTATTTTCTCTTTTTGAGAAATTTTGATGGTGAAATGAGTAAAGTGGAATTGGTTTATTGGACACCTTTTTTGGGAATAAAATTCCAAAAGGTTCAAACTTTGGGTGCAAATCTACAGATGTAGGCACCGTAAGGAAACTCGTGTTGAAGAAAAAAAAAATTTGGTTCCTAGGTGCTTTCATCTAACATGAGCTTTTAGAAGAAGAAGGGGACATTTTGGGAACAATATTTTTATTAAAACTCATGTGCAGATCACATGACAGTTCTGTTAATTAACTTGACAGTGTTTAAGTAGTAGGGGAACTCCGTGTAACATGTCTTAAAAAATTAGGGGGGTTTTTGTAGGGGGGAAAAAATGAGGGGTATCAAGTATAATAAGTGTAAATCTGAAGGGGGGTTTGCGTAATTCACTCTAAATAATATTATATCTAATCTATCTAATGATATATATAAAAGTAGGGATGACAAAGTAGGCCAGGCCAGGCGGGCCGCCCCGCCAGCCTACCACAAATTTGGCAGGGCGGGGCGGGGTCTTCAGCCCACCAGCTCGCTTTGGCCCAACCCGCCTAGCTCGCCAACCCGTCGGACCACAGTCGGGGCGGGGCGGGCTGGGCTAGCCAGCCACTACTTTTTTTTTTTAAAATAATATATCTAAAATAACATAAGTTATTAGGGACTATTAATATTTTGTGGTGTACTTTTGAAAGACTATGAATTTGTGGTGTTGAACTTTTGAATGAAATGGAACAATATTTAAGTCTCTTTAAGATGTTATTCATGATGATGTTGAACTTGTGATGTTGAAAGACTATTAGTTTGTGATTTATTAAAGAAAATGAAACAATATTGCAATTGTTTTTAATTGTGTTCACACTTCACAGTAACAAAAACGTTCTCTACTGTCATTTTATAATACAAGTGATGCAAAGTCATTTTATTTATGTCTTATTTGTAATAAATTAAAAAACTTGAATTGTTTTTTCAATTCTGGCGGGACGGGCTAAGCTGTCTAGCCCAACCTAACTATGGCAGGTCAGCCCAGCCGGCCCAACCTGTTTTGCCATCCCTATATAAAAGTACTTCACCAAAGATGGTTCACCATAGAAATTACCAGCCCAACATACTCTTATAGAGGGTTTGATAGGGTGGAATGAAAGTAAATTGAGATAAAAAATTTGAATTATAATAAAATATAAAAATATAAATTCTACCTCTTGTTACTGCTTATTTGACTTATTTTCAGTTCTTTTTGTATGCAACCAAACGGAGGTTCATCATCAGCCATGAAGAATAAAGACACTAATTAGCATTTAAAAAATAAAAAATAAACACAGTCTCGTAATAAGAAAAGAGAGAGAAAAAAAAAAACAAAGCATACATAACATAGCAGAAGCCTGCAAGAGAGAGGACTGCAAGTTCGAATTATTCTTCTTCCTTGTATGATTGCTTTTATAATCCTCAGTACCTCTTTTGGACTCATTCCCTTTCTCTCTCCACCTTTCACCATTTTTTAAACTCTCTCTCTCTCTCCCTAGGCTGCTGCTACAACAACAAGCCACCAGGGGTGTAATGTAAGAGAGAAAACAAAAACAAGCTCTTTTACACGTGATAAAGAAAACACCAAAAGCTCTTTTGCATGCGTGTATAAGATTCATCACCACCAGCATCATCTTCTTCTCCCTTTATCTTCTTCTCTTCTTCCTCTTCTTTCAAATTTCTGAATCCTCTTTCAAACTCTTCACTTCACTTGGCTACTTAGTTAGTCATAAGGCCTTCTTTGTTAACCAAGAGAAAGAGGGTGAGTGAGTTGAAGTATGTTTTTTTTCTTCTTTCTTTTCCATTCTCATGGCTTGGTCGGTTGGTGGGTTTTCATTTTCTGTTTTGACTTTGTTTACACTTCAAGGCATTTATTAGAGAAAGCATTTTGTTATGTAGCCTTTGCATTGCATTCATTTATATATAATTTTTTTTCTGTCTACAAATCTCCTAGACAGTGATTTTTCTACCCTTTTCAATGTTTATTCCCTTCACTTAGGATGCTATGTTCTTGATTTTTGTTTTCTTCTGGTTGTTTTATTCTCTTCTCTAAGGCAGTACTCACAGGTTTGTTTCAAACCTGTAGCCAATTTTTTATTCCAATGTTTTTATTAATTTATTCAATTTTTTTGTGTGGCTGAATTTGTTGGTCATCTTGGATGAGATTTTCAGTTTTTGGTAGGGGGGACAGGCCTATGGAGTTGGTTTTGTCTTCTGGGTATTTTCATTTTCTGGGATTTTCATTTATATGTCCAATCGCATTTTATTATCAGTTTTTCTCTTCCTTAGACAGTGGTTAGTCTGTTCACTGCACAATCCTAAGTTGGTTTTTTCTTGCCACTTTTGTTTGTGTATTTTGTGTGAAGCAAAAGGGCAAAAGGAAATGTTCTCAACATTTGCTTTTTTTCTTTTTGTCTTACTTGGCCCTATGGTTCTACCACCTCACCATTTTTGGGTTTGGTTGCTGAAACATGGGTGACTTGTTGGATTTTTTAAGTTTTGCAAAGGAATAGTAATTATGTTTGTATCCTTAAACAATGCCTGTACTTTACAGTTTTCACACCATACCATTACCATATGTTACTTTATGCATTAGTCCATTGAGAACACAACTCATAATAATTAAGTCTTACTTTTTGGGTTTTTACTTTACAGCAATTACTACTCATTAGTTTTCCATCTTTGTTTGTTTGTTCCTGGCTGAAGCAATTGGCACTGTTTGCTGTTATAAGCAAAAACTAAACGTCAAAAACTGGTCACCTTTGACAAAGTGTGCTTATTCTTCTGTGTATTCATTGGCCAGCACTCAGCACAAAAGGTGAACATGCCAGTGAGACAGATGAGAGAGAGCTCAGAACAACACCTTGTGATCAAACCCCATTTGCAGAACCCCATGAATGGAGCTAAGAAGGTTCCCAGAGCTGTTCAAAATGGCAAAGGTCCACCACCACTGCCACAAGAACCCCACAACCAAACTTCACCTCAGGCAAGGAACAAGGGGAGAAGAAGGAGTAGAGGTGGCAGAAAATGTGATCAAGGAGATGTTTTGATGAGACCTATTGTGACAAGTGCTGTTGAAAATGGAAGTACCATGTGTGGTGAAATAGAGATGGGTTACCCTACTTCAAGCAAGTCTTTGAGCTTTGCTCCTAGACCTGGTTATGGACAAGTTGGGACAAAGTGCATTGTGAAGGCTAACCACTTCTTTGCAGAGTTACCAGACAAGGACTTGAACCAGTATGATGTAAGCTCCTTTTGCTTGCTTGGTCTTTATCACTCTACTGTAGCCTTCTGCAAGGAAAATTAAGTTGGGGTTTTGTGAGTGATTCACACAACTACTGTAGCCCTTTATGGAAGTATTTAAGTTCTTCCTGTGTTTCCCTCTTTTATGTGCTGTTCAATTGCAGAAGGATCTGAATGCGGTTCTGTTTTTGCCGTCCTTTTCCTAGTAGTAACATTTATGACGCCTTAAATTTGGCCTGAAGTTTTGTTCTTATTATTTGTTGCCTTTGCCATGTTTTGTAGGTCAGTATTACCCCTGAAGTGTCTTCCAAAGCAGTGAACAGGTCCATTATAGCAGAACTTGTGAGGCTGTATAAAGAGTCTGACCTTGGGATGAGGCTTCCAGCATATGATGGCAGAAAAAGTCTGTACACTGCAGGGGCACTTCCCTTTTCCTGGAGAGAGTTTAAGATAAAGGTTGTGGATGATGAGGATGGAGTTAATGACCCCAAGTAAGATTTATACACAAACATGATGGACTATATATGTGTGTGTATCTATATGCATTTGAATTAAGTTCAATTTCCAACTGACACTTGCACCATTTGCAGAAGGGAAAGAGAATATAGAGTGGTGATCAAGTTTGTTGCTAGGGCAAATTTGCATCACTTGGGTCAGTTTCTAGCTGGTAAACGCGCTGATGCTCCCCAAGAGGCACTCCAAATTCTTGACATTGTATTAAGAGAGCTATCGTCTAAGAGGTAGTTTTACTAAATAATAATTGAGAGAAACATGTGAAACTTGAAGTTCTTGTTTTTTTCTCACAAAAGCTGCATTTTCTAAAGGTTTTGCCCAATTGGGAGGTCCTTCTTTTCACCTGATATTAGAACACGACAACGGCTTGGAGAGGGTTTGGAATCGTGGTGTGGATTTTACCAAAGCATAAGGCCTACTCAGATGGGTCTTTCCCTCAATATTGGTATATTACTCACCATAGATATCATTTGCCGATGGGAGTACAGTTTTTAACTTTAATTTCTCCTTGTTCTCTTCTTGCATTTCAAAGATATGGCTTCTGCCGCGTTCATTGAACCTCTTCCAGTTGTGGAATATGTTGGCCAGCTATTAGGAAAGGATATCCTGTCGAGGCAATTGTCTGATGCTGATCGCATTAAAGTACTTATATGAACAAAGCTTGCTAAGTTCAATTTTTGTATCTTCTTAATACTGTAAAACTTACAGAGCTACTTTAAGATGTCTAACAGATTAAGAAAGCTCTTAGAGGAGTTAAAGTTGAAGTAACCCACAGAGGGAGTGTTAGAAGAAAGTATCGAGTTTCTGGTTTGACTTCTCAACCTACCAGAGAACTTGTGTGAGTAATAATTCTGATTTTATAATATTTTAATTTTAATATATATAGTAACTCTTGTTCTACACTAAGTTCAAAGAAATTCCAATTATTTTCCACAAGTTTTCTTAATGACAAGGACGTATCTCTTTAGGTTTCCCGTTGATGAGAATTCAACTATGAAGTCAGTAGTTGAATACTTCCAAGAGATGTATGGTTTCACAATTAAATATACTCACCTTCCTTGCCTTCAAGTAGGAAATCAAAAGAAAGCAAATTATTTACCTATGGAGGTAGGGAAAATTCCTGGTAATTGACATAGCTGCTCTTCTTTCTTGTAATTATTTGATTATTCTTACATGCTTTTGGTTCCTCAGGCCTGCAAAATTGTTGAAGGACAACGATATACAAAAAGGTTGAATGAGAAGCAAATCACTGCTCTCCTGAAAGTTACTTGTCAAAGACCTCGCGATCGAGAAAATGACATTTTGCGGGTATTTTGTTGGTTTTGAATTGATTAATATTTATTCAAAACAGCTTTACAGTTAAAAATTCTCTCTGCAACACTCTGAATTTATGACTATAAGCTTTTCTGGATATAAAATAAGCTAACATTCATTATTGCCCTCATAATTAAAAAAAATGGAAAATTTGCATCCCGGCTAGTTGCTTATATTTGGTTGCAGAGCCATTATGAAGTGAGGGACCTTTATTTTGTTAATTTTTCATTATTCCTTCCAAAAGTACTTAGCAAATTTATGTTCTAGCCCTTATGTGTGTGTCACTTACAACATGAAAGTCAGAATAGTATAAAACTTGCATGACTATAACATGATTCAAACAATGTAGAAATTGGAACATGGAAATAATGTTTCAAACTTCAAAGCATGTGGGGGAGATCTCTTTGATAAATAAAACCTACTAAATCAGTAAAGTTGATTAAGGAAAAATGCATTCAACTATGATATTTATATCTTCACAAACAAATAATATATATCCATGGTATTCTAGAAGCTAAACAATAAAGTTGGGCCATCAAATTAACATTTCAATTTTGGTTCATGCAGACCATTCAGCACAATGCTTATGATCAAGATCCTTATGCACAGGAATTTGGAATTAAAATAAGTGAAAAGCTAGCTTCTGTAGAAGCACGAATTCTCCCTGCCCCATGGGTAATGTGCTTCTCAACCAAAAGATGTAAGATACTTAAAGTATGTTTACTTTTTTTGTCACTATTCATTAATATGTAGTACTTGTATGCAGCTTAAATATCATGAAAGTGGGAAAGAAAAGAATTGTTTACCCCAAGTTGGTCAGTGGAATATGATGAACAAGGTATTGTACATTGATATTACAATTTATCTGTTTTCAAGCAGTTGGGAAATACAACTATTTTTTGAAAAAATAAAGGGGAATGCTGATATTTTTAAAAGTCATTTATAACAAGATTATCTTTACTCAACTATTTGGTCCAATTTAATTATGAAATTCCTAGGTATGTGCTATTCCTTTTTAGCGTGGAGTTTTCATGCGATAGTTTTTGATAATGGTCACTTTGTCGGCTAATACTTGAATGATACAGAAAATGATAAATGGGATGACTGTCAGCCGGTGGGCATGCATAAACTTTTCACGAAGCGTACAAGACAGTGTTGCTCGCACTTTTTGTACCGAACTAGCTCAAATGTGCCAAGTATCTGGCATGGTAGTTTTCCATCTATTCTGTTATTTAGTGTTTGAAGTGTGGACAAACTTTCTTGAAATTCATATTGTTATTTTGTTGTAGGAATTTAATCCAGAGCCTGTTATCCCCATCTACAATGCCAAACCTGAGCATGTGGAGAAAGCTTTGAAGCATGTTTACCATGTGTCAACAAACAAAACCAAAGGAAAGGAATTGGAGCTTTTGTTAGCAATATTGCCCGACAACAATGGTTCTCTCTATGGTAAGCCACCTTGAATGATAATAATTGAACATGATTATATAAATTGATGATTGCTATTTACTTCAATAATATAAATTGATGATTGCTATTTACTTCAATTGTCGGGACATATAAGTAGTGTTCTGAGTTTAAATTCTAAATATTCATAATTTCATATAATTATATTTTGTTTTCAGGTGATCTGAAGCGTATTTGTGAAACCGACCTTGGTTTAATTTCTCAATGTTGTTTGACAAAGCATGTCTTTAAGATCACTAAGCAGTATTTGGCTAATGTGTCTTTGAAAATCAATGTCAAGGTTTGTTTTCTCACTAATCTCAATTACATGAAATAGCTCTTTCCTAAGACTTTTAAGTCTACTATCAATTTCTGCCAATTGTCTGACAATTTTCCGTCCTTTTTGGTTTTCTTCACCATTATTGCATGGATACATTTTTGTGCATAAAAATTGTGTACTGGTTATAAGTTGTTGGCTAGTCAAGTCTTTGCTACCTATGGTATTGTTTGGATTAAACTCCCAACTTTGTGCAGATATGACAAGTAATAAAAAAATATATTTGTACTTAACTAGTAGCTTAAGCTTTTAGAATAGCAGTGAGTGTTTTGACCTACAAAAATGATGACACATTCATGGTATTTTATCCGTTGTTACTAAAATACACTGTCATGTTGGCCAATGTAGTCATTAATGCAGTCATCCCTGCTCTATGGATATTGTCTGAATTATTTGATTTCTTTGGAATGCTTCCAACAACTAATTAATGATCATTTGCCCTCTTCTTAATGCAGATGGGAGGTAGAAACACTGTTCTGGTTGATGCTGTAAGCTGTAGAATACCATTGGTTAGTGACATACCAACTATAATATTTGGAGCAGATGTTACCCATCCTGAAAATGGAGAAGACTCCAGCCCTTCAATAGCAGCTGTACGCTTATGATCCATTTGTCTTGATTTTTTAATATTGCAATGGTTCTTGAGGGTTTTGGTAGCTGATATCTATTGCACAATCTATAGGTAGTAGCATCTCAAGACTGGCCTGAAGTGACAAAATATGCTGGATTGGTGTGTGCTCAAGTTCATAGACAGGAACTAATACAAGATTTGTACAAAATGTGGCATGACCCTGTTCGTGGCTTAGTCAGTGGTGGCATGATCCGGTAATACTAGAAATATGACCTCTTTTCTAATTTTCAATGTTGTTTTTGGTTGTGGAATGATGGGATTTTCAACAATACAATTTTCAATTTTGTTTTTTGTCATTTTTTGCAGAGATTTGTTGATTTCCTTTAGAAAGGCAACAGGACAGAAGCCTCTAAGGATTATATTTTATAGGTATGTATGTTTAATTGTGGTGCAAGGTCAAGGAATGTTGTAACATGTATAACAAAAATATGTGGTTTGAACTTGTGTTGGTTTTGAGTGGCTACTGGCAACATGCCTAATTAGTAAAAGTGGTTTAGAATAAGATTGTTCTTTATAAGCTTTTCGATAGATTCTATCATGGAATATACTACACTGTGACCGCGCTTAGAATAAAATATACTCCACTGCAGTATCTGAAAGTTGTGTGTCAGGCATACCATCAACAGTCTGCTTGCAAGAATCCATCAAAAGTTTGTTATTGTTAAAGCACTATTTCATGTCTGAGGGATGGTTTCATGTTGTAGCTCTGTCAAATCACATGGACTTAAAGCATCAGTACCATTTTTGTTTTGTATTTTATGGAGGTTGCTAGATATATCTATCTATATATATATATATATGATCTAAATCTATCCAGAAATGTGGGGGCATATTTCATTCAAATAAATATCTGCTAATTTGAAACATTCTAGTTTGTTGAAACTGATGTGTTAATGAAAAATTTGAACAGGGATGGTGTAAGTGAAGGGCAGTTTTACCAAGTTCTACTTTATGAGTTGGATGCAATTCGGAAGGTCAGAATTGATTACTTCCATCATACATTCTAATAGGTCATTTTATAACACATGTTCTCACAAGAATATATATATTTGCAGGCATGTGCTTCTTTAGAACCAAACTATCAACCTCCAGTAACTTTCATAGTTGTACAAAAAAGACACCATACTCGATTGTTTGCAAATAACCACAGGGACAGGAACAGTACAGATAAGAGTGGAAATATATTGCCTGGTATGTTTTATGTTCCTGAATTGCATATGTACACAAATAAATGTGAGTTATTCTTTTTGTTTAAAAGTGATTGTCTAATAAGATTTGATTTTTTCATTATTTTGATCTGTTTTCAGGGACTGTTGTTGATTCCAAAATCTGTCATCCAACAGAATTTGATTTTTATCTCTGCAGTCATGCTGGCATCCAGGTAGATGATAGTTTTTCTCCCTTCTTTTCCGATCTTTATGATTAATGATGATTGATTATGAAATGAACCATTTTATCAAAGTTGATACCTGTGATAATTATGGGTCAGTGAGAGATGTATCATATAATGTTATTTATTGCTTTTCCTTATTTGTAATTCTGTATGTTGGATGTCATGGAAAACTTTCGTCATTCACCCGGTCTTGTTCTAGTTTCATTTTTCAAGGATTGCTCTCAAAGCCAGGTGTGACTTAGAACCTAGATTTGAAAAATCACTAGGGAGGGATTGGTATAGGAGGGAATCTTGTCTCTTTTCCTGTTGTTTTGGTTTCTCGATACATGCTCATTGCTTTATGATGGATAAAAGAAATTTGTTTGAAATATTGAACCTGTAATCTCTCTTCGTTGGCCTAAGAGAAAAATGTCAATTTGCATTAGCATTCCCTCTCTAGTTTGGATCTGATGCTTATTCCTAGTATGACCTAAAGACCTATGATGTGGACTTAATTGATTTTATCCTGGAAGGTTTGAATAGGAGTTTAGAGTGAAGCTCAAGATCTCGGAAAGTGGAAATTTTCTAGCTATCTGAGCATATAAATCTAAACCTTTATGATTCAATTATGGTTTCTATTTCTATTATCATGCAGGGTACGAGTCGTCCAGCTCATTATCATGTTCTGTGGGATGAAAACAACTTCACCGCAGATGGAATTCAGTCTTTGACAAACAATCTCTGTTATACATATGCCAGGTGTACACGCTCTGTATCTGTTGGTAAGCCCATTTGATTAATGTGTGGTATTTTTTTTTTACCTTTGCCACTAGTAAAAGAAACTAGAATGGTTTTACAGCATTATTAAAGATTATACTTAAGCCTAGATTAAACAGGCATGAATACTAAGGGAACATCTGCAGTTATTACTAAGCAAATTATCAGAATTCATTAAAATGAAAAGAATTCAATTAGAATACATTAACATTGTAAAGGTTTTTTGTATTGTCATCCAATCATAAATTGTGATGTATGATAAGATTGTTGATTTATGTAATAATATTTACAAGTCATATCTAGGATGATTTCTAATTAGTTGACAGTATAAAAATCTTTTGTATGAAAATTGAACTCAAAGGGAACAAAGGGAAATTACTTCATTGTACTATTCTATAATCTATATTCGTTTCTTTATATTATATTTGTCATGATTGAGGTTTCAACTTGTTTTGCAAAATATAGCTCTTAATGGACTTCATTCATGTGCAGTTCCTCCAGCATATTACGCACATCTGGCGGCTTTTCGAGCGCGTTTCTATATGGAACCAGACCTGCAGGAGAATGGCTCCTCAGGTGGTGGTTCCAAGGCAACAAAAGCAGGTGGAGAGTGTGGTGGGGTAAAGCCATTGCCAGCTCTGAAAGAAAATGTGAAGAGAGTAATGTTTTATTGTTAGATTGTGGAGTGGCTTGGCAATGGTAGATGGAGCATAGGCATCATCAAATGGTACATTACATTCAGCAAACACAATCATGGATTGCAATGTTTACCATAAATCACTTATGTTCCATTAGTTGCTCCTAAGCATAGCAACAATGTTTCCCATAGTATTTGGCTGGACATGAGAGGCAACATCATAGGTTTAGTGTTGCTAACTCTTTGTGGTCCAGTCATCACAAAAAATGATTTAAGATTAAATTAGGCATCGGAAACAAAGTTATTGGGATCAATCTTAATTGTAGAAATAGTTTATGGATCAATCTTAATTGTAGAAATTTTTGCCTGAAGGCCATTGTAGGTGTTGAAATAGTAGTAAATTTTCAATCCTCATGTGCAACGATGGATGATATTCTGATTAGCCTTCCAAAATATTAGGCGATGTTATCATTTCTAGTCAAAACTTAAACGAGTAACCTACGATAATACATAATAGGTATGATATGACTATGAGTACTTGAGTAGGTCATAATTTTATAATTGTTGTCAATTCCTATAGTTATTTTCTTATGTTTGATTAGTTTGAGAAAATGTTCTGTTCTATTTTTTGTTTTTTTTTCTTATTTTAAAAAATCTTTATAGAAAATAGTAAGTTTTTTTTTTATTGTTTTCTGTATTTATTTAATATAAAATTTTTGTAGCATAAATATCAGAAAATAAGAAAATGAAAAAAGAAAATTCGAATTAAATGTCTAGTGAGTATGGACTTTATGGTTTACACAAATAAAAAATTTCAAAAGTGAAGCAGTAATTCCGAGAACATCATAGACCTAATAAAATTCATATTTTGGTCATGATTAAATACCAAAAATGAAGGGTTTTTCTTTCCCTTTTTATGAATGGTCTACATACTCTTTGTATGAAAGCATTGTAAGCAGGATACTACATGTATATGTGAGTTGGGTACCACTTATACCCTTTATCTAATAAATATATTTTACCTCTGCTGATTAAAAAAAAAAAAAAAAGCAGAACCAAATGTTTATTGATAACAATGACATTTTTTTGAAAAAAAGACAGACAATCAATTTTTTTAATCAATAAATATACCAAATGATGGTAAAGAAGTCATCGACGAAGAGAAGATATTTTTTTGAAAGATAATCAATTTTCAAGATCTAATGCTAATCAAGTACTCTGATTAAAAAAATCCTTTGACATTTACATATAGCAAAACAATTTACATATGCTTTCAATATAGATCTTGTACATATGGCGGAACACAGGGTAAATATGAATTTTTGTCACTTATCCGCTTGATCACATTCACTTGGAGGCAGGGATGACAATTTTTCTCGTTATCTAGGGAACCCTGTGGGGAATGCCTTATTATTTGGGCCTTGAGTTTGGGAATTTTTCTTTATGGATGCCCATGAGTAAAAAAAAAAAAAAAACTTGCAAAATATATTTGAGGTCAAGGACAGAGATTGTATTCCTAGTCTTGTGACTTGTGAGGTTCCCGTATATTACGAAGGATCTTAATTTTATACACATGCATATATATATACACACACACACACACACACATAAAAGTGCTTTTAAGTGTAAAAACAATTGAAAAGCAACCAAAAAAATATATACATATATAAAAGGATTTTAATCTTTTCCTTTATAATTAATATATAAATATACTTTTAGCATTTTCTTAATGTAATTTATATATTAATTTATCTTTTTTACAATTTTTAATTCATTAATTTATATATAACTTTTTTAATTCATTAATTACTTTTTTTTACTGCCATTAATTACTTTTATAACTTATTATTTTTGTGTTTTATAATATTGAAGACCTTGTAAGAATATAAACGGAGGTATTGAGGGTCTAGCTCAATTGATTGAATAAGATGCGTGAATTGTTGTAAATTGCCGTAATTTGTCATCGATTTCCATGGATAAAAAAAAGGAGTTGAGGTGGAGGATAATTAATTATCTAACTGGGGAGTTGAGATAGGAATGGAAAATTAGTGGAGTGGCAATGACAAGGAGCAGAAACTACTGCCTACACTCCTCCCGCGCAAATATCATCCTTACTTAGTATGTGTTTAAATTTTTGTTGGATCATCTAAAATTAAGTTGAAATATTAACTAACAAAATATGTTTTTAGTCCCTCAACTTTTCTCAAATTTTGTTTTTGAGTCCCTAAACAAATATTTGACCGGTCTTAGTCCCTGAACTTTTTTTCCGTAAATGTTTTTAGTCCATGCCTTCAAAAAAATCGTTAAATGATGACATGACAGTCACATTTTGCGGTGATTATTTTTCTGGCAGTTTAAAACCGCTATAATTGCTTGACTTAATAGGCCATTTATCAAAGGTCGAACAAAGTCGTAGACAAGTGGTACTAGGACTCCATCATCCACGTCATTCTGGAGGACGGTTTCAACTTCGAGTGTGTCCACTTCGTTAACGGCAAGATATGACACGCGGAAGAGGAGGCAGACTCCATGGTGTTGGTCATGCAGATGTCCATAGTGAAGTAGATTCTGGCGGTTTAAAACCTCTAGAAAATGTAAAATACCTATTAAACACTTAAGTCAACCAATTCTGGCAATTTTAAATTGCCAAAAAATAATCGCCGTAAAATGTTACTGCCACATCATCATTTAACGGCTTTTTTGATGGCATGGACTAAAAACATTGACGGAAAAAAGTTCAGGGACTAAGACCGGTCAAATATTTGTTTAGGGACTAAAAACAAAAATTGAGAAAAGTTGAGGGACTAAAAACATATTTTGTCCTATTAACTATTATGACTTTAAATAAATATTTATATATTTGATTCTATGGTGAGAAGTTGATTGTGGGTTTAAAATTGATTTTGAGTTAAAAATAGCTTTTTGCGTTTGATTGAATATTTTATATTAAATTTTACTACTAATTTGTTTTTAGAATAAAAATATTTAAAAATAAATCACTTTATTTCATAATCAATTTTTTAAAATTAATTTCATTCAAAATCTCCTTATATATATAAATTAGATAGTACCTGTGCGATGCAAGGGTAAATTTGAGGGAGATTTTTTTTGGATTATATAAAAAATTATATTGACAATTTTATTAATTTTTATATTATTGAAAAATCTAAATCAATTCAAATGTCCACAATATAAAACTTATTTATTAATAAGAAATAATAGAAGAGAAAAATATAATATATTAGTCATAAGTTAATTAATTATTATTACTTTTTTATTTGTTAATTTAAATTATTTAAGTAATTTAATAATATTATAGTCATAATTTAATGTTTTAATTTTCACTTAATTTTGCAAGTTAATTTAACAGTATATTTAAATTATCTTAATCTTTACATTAAAATATTTATATTAGACTTATTATTAATTTAGTAAATATTTTAATTACACTAATTATATTAGTTACACTGATATCTATTTGATAAGAAATAATATATTACTCATAAGTTAATTAGATATTATTAATTTTTTTGTTAATTTAATTGCAAGATTAATTTAATAAATCTATTCATGATTATTTTTTAGTTAGCAAAATTTTCCTTGTAAATATAAACAAATAATATTAGTTAAATTAACATTATATTTTGACTTCATTTTGCATGTTAACATTATATTGTGAACCATTATATAATGATTATTTTGACTTAATCTTGCATGTTAATATTATATTTGAATTATCTTAATAATATTTATATTAAAATATTTTTATTAGACTAACATTTTTAACACAAAGATGAATTATGAAGAACTCGTTATTTTTACTTATTTTAATTTTCATTATTTTATTAATATATTCCGTGCATATATTTAAAAATAGCAAATTAAAAAATTTGATTGCCTGTAATTCATCTAATTTATTATTATTATAAAAAATTACTTATTTACCCTAATGCAACTACTAATTCGTGCATATATTTAGTATTCATATTTAATGCAATACAATAATATAATAATAAAAATTTGGATTTATTGTAAATTAAAGATCTACTAAAAAAACATCTTAGTTATAAAATACAAATCCATGAAAGTATCCTAATTATTAAAAAAATTCTAATTATTTATGATCTTGAAATCTTCGTTGATTGGGAGACCAAACAACGATTACATTTTAGGATGATTTTCAATTTTCCTACAACAAAGAAAAATACATACAATTTGTTATTATTTTTTGTTGAGCAATAATAAAAATGCTAATACATTTAAATTTGTTTACCTTTCTAAAATTCTTCTCAATTCTTTATAAAGCTTGTCATCTATATTTTGTTGGCATTTGAAAAACTATAAAATAATTCACAATATCATATATAAATATAACTACTTCAACCTTTCATCCAATGTAATAAGAAATCTAATAACTAATTAGAACCTGAACAATGCATAATTCTTTTTTTCTTTTAAAGTTACATCATTACATCATTACATCTTCCGTTATCTTTTTTTTTCTTTTAAAAAAATTATAGTTTCTAATTTCTTTTATAATTATCTCTTTTTCAAAATTTCTTTCGATGTGCTATATAATTCTTTTTTTTTTCTTCAAATTTTATACTCTCTAATCTTTTGGGTTTTTTTTAATATTTCTTTTATCTGATTTTCTAACTCTATTTTTTAATTTCAAAGATTTTTCTCTTTCATCAATAATTCCAGATCCTTAATTCAATTTACTTTTCAATTTTCAAATTTAATATTAAAAAAATTAAAGTTACATCATTACATCTTCCCCTTTTTTTTCTTTTAAAAAAATTATAGTTTCTAATTTCTTTTATAATTATCTCTTTTTCAAAATTTCTTTCGATGTACTATATAATTTTTTTTTTCAAATATTATACTCTCTAATCTATTGGATTTTTAATATTAAAAAAAATTAAAGTTACATTGTTACATCTTTCCTTATTTTTTTTTTTAATTTTATAGTTTCTAATTTCTTTTATAATTATCACTTTTTTAAAATTTCTTTCAATGTGCTATATAATTTTTTGTTTTTTTTTTCAAATTTCTTTCTATTAACTATACAAATAAGATAGTGAAAATTTTAATAAGCCCGTGCAATACACTAGTTAATTTTTTAAATCTGTTAAAGAAGCACTATGTTGAGTTATTTAAAATAGTGTTAAAATATTAATTAATGTGATTTTAAGTAAATGTTTACAAGTTTGATCTTACATTGAAGAATTGATTATGAGTCTAGAGTTGATTTTGTATTAAACTTTAGGTAGTTTTTACCTTGGATAAAAAAAAAACATTATATTAAAATTTACTACTAACTTTAAAAAAATAAAAAAAACCATTCAAATACAAATCGCTTCAAATTAAATCAATAATAATTAAAATTAATTTTATAAAATCAATTTTGTTCAAAATCAATTTTAGAAACATCCACCCAAATACATGTACACTCAGAAGAAATCAAATTATAGAAAAAAGTATGTGAAAAGTCAAGATGATCAAACTTTCAAAGAACACATGATAGTCTTATATCACCTACAAATTTCCAAATCCTGAAACCTCTTGGGCAAAAAGATTTACCTGCAATACGAGGAAAGCACTTGAGATATGGAAAATTTAATATGCATGGCTTCACTAACGAGATAGTTACTTTGTCCCATTGGAGCATATCTTTCATACATAAAGACAATGGCTGCAAAAACTGGTGCCAAGACTCAACATGCACTCGTGATTCACAATTCTTGTCCATCGCAATTGTTCTCTTTTATTTTTGCAGATGCTTTAGGTGTTTCCTTTGTTAGGCCTTAGCTGTTCTTTTCTTTTCCCACTGATAAAAAAAACAAACAAACTTAGTAGTGTGGTATAATGTTAAATGTTAAATATTAATAAATAAACATCACAAATCAACTAAGCCAAGAAATTTTTTTGCTTTATGTTTTTGATGTATAAGAATATCCGGCCTTATCCTCTTATTAGTAAAAGACCATTTCCAAAAAAAAAAAAAAAAAGCAGAAGTGTATCCAAAGATGAAATTCAAATAGTGTATAGCTAAAGAGATTTTTTTTTGGTAAATGTATAGCTAAAGAGATTAATTAGGAGTATATTATAAAATCTGGAAAATATTGACCATCATCATATATAAACTCTAAATAATAACAATAATAATAATGATAATAATAATAAAAGCATCACTATTGTGAAATAAAAGAAGAAAAAAATGTCAATGTAAACTAACACAAGTGGTTAAGGATCTAGAGTTAACTCTCATCTTTTCATGGATGTAGGTTCAATTTTCTCTAGCATCACTAAAATCTCGCTTGGTGGGCAACACTCCCAAGGAAGATCCCATGATGCTTAAAGATTATAGGAGTAGCTTCGATTGAGTGGCCACGATTGAATAAAACTGCTTGCGATTTAAACTTTTGATAGTATTGGAGTGTTTTTCCATTCTACATCACCAAAAAACAAAAAAATTAAAAAAGAACAAAAATATTAGTAAGGAACCCATACTCAATAAATTAAGAAAAAATGTATGGAAATTCCAATGCTTAAGATTAGGCTCAATTATGAAGCACAATGGATCTTAAAATCATGAATGAATTACATTAATTGAGTCTCGGAATCCTTAACAATGCCTAAGGCCTATCCACTTTAACATTAACAGAAGAAAAAGCAAGCATAAAAAACATACAAATCCATGTTTTACTAAAAATTAATCAAAGGAAAACAAATATGATGAACACCTAGATAGCTATGCAAACTTAGATTTAAAGAAAACAAAGGAGATAAGAATTACTCATTAAGCAAACAAAATAAACATAAACATCAACAAAGTCTGATATAATTAGTAGACATATGGGTCTCTTAAGCATATTAATCAAGATTTGGTTCTTGATCATGTGTAAAAGAAAATGCTTTGTGGGAGAGGTAAAGCCCACAATATTTGTCTTTATATTGTGAAAGGAATTTGTTTTTAACTGTCAACTGAAAGTATCTTGATACATATAAAAAATACACATAAATACAGAAACACAACTAGAGTTTTTTCTTTTTGGTGCATAAACACAACTAGAGTTTAATAAAAAGGATTAAGATTTTTTATTTTTCATGCAGCCAACAACTAGGTGAAGCTTCCACATGATCTGATCTTTTCCTAATAAAAGAGAAAAGTTAAGATCACGCTGGCAGCTTCAACTAGTAGTGGTCCATGATAACCAAAGAGTAAGAACTAGTGCAAACAGTATTATGGGAAGAGAAGTGGAAGAAGTTTAATTGATATAGTTCAGATGAGAGGAGACTAGGAGTGACCACTATTATATATAGCAACTCTTTGAAAATTGGAGGTGCTTTTTCTCCTTTTTTCCTTCAGTATATATGTTACTTATCTATATAACTGATGGAATATTAGGAGACTTGTCTTTGGTACATAGAAATATTAGGGGACTAGAGAAGCAATTGGAGAAATTTTACTGAAGCGAAAACAAAATTTGAAGAGAGCTAGCTAGCTAGGTAAAAGTGGTCCCAAGTGATGCAAATTGAATATTGTCACCCCAACAATGCACCATGCATTTTTGTGGACAGGATAGTGAGTGTTTTCTATGTACATATATTGCAAAGAGCATTAATAGCTTTTGGGTTGGGGTGCTATGAAAGTGGGGGGACCCTTTTACATTCTCTCTCTTCCTCTGTGTTGAAGGAAAGCAATGAGCATGAGCAACAAGAAGAGGAAACATATATGGGGGGACCATTTTGCATGGCTTGGCTGCATTGACATGCATTACTAAACATCTCACATTTCAGGAAGATGCAAAATTAACCATCTCTCTCTCTCTCACACGCGCAGTACTCTCCATCTAGCTATCTACTAGACGTGCAGCATCATAGATTTATACACATCCCATTTCACCAAAACAAAATCATACACATCCCATAAGTTAAGGATCTTCTTGTGTACATTTATACATGGTTGTTCGTGCAAAAATTTCGTTTCTTAATGTGTTTGGATGAGTGTTTGTATAATTGATTTTGGTTAAAATTAGTTTTAATATGATGTAATTTATGTTTGAAAGTGTCTACTATAATTTTTATATAAATAAATTAATAAATTTTTTTCATTAGCCTACATTAAATTTAGGCTTAAATATCTTTTGGTTTTTGTAATTTAGTATTTTTTTTACTTTTCATCTGCAAATTATGTTTGTTTTATTTTTCGTCCTTATAGTGGTTTAGATAGCGCTTTGAACAGTGAAAAAAGCGCTATCTAAACCACTAAAAGGACGAAAAGCAAAACAAACATAATTTGCAAGGACTGAAACAAACAAAAAAATTTTGCAAGGACAAAAAATAAAAAAATACTAAATTGCAAGGACAAAAAAGATATTTAAATATTAAATTTAATTATAATTAAGTTTGGGCAAATTGAGCACGAGGAAGGAAGACTTAAGTGCGATGGTGATGAAATCTCCAATGGTGGCCACCCGTAAGAACTTCAATGCTTAAGTTAGTAAGAAAAGAGGAGTAAAAAAATGAGGATTAGATTCATACCTGGTTGTCAAGTTCGACTTATATAATAGTAGTCTTGGCTGAAAAAACCATCAGACTGTTATAGTGTGTATGTGATCTATGTAGCAATTTATTTAAGTCACGTGGGACATGTAATGAGATTGAAGCAGGCCGGCCCAAGGATAAAACAACTAAAGCTTATGCTTTAGGCTCACCAACAAAAAAATATTTGCTATTAATTTTTATAAAGTAAAAAAGGCCCCATATGTTGACAAAAAGGCAACATATGTTAGCAAAAAGGTCCAATATATAACTCCCTCATTTGAAGTAAAAAAATTCTCTTAAAATTGGCTTTAGGCCTTACTCACCATTGGGTCGGCCTTGATTGAAGTCAACCTTAACAAGGTCGGCACCACTAAGTCGGTCTTGGTTAAGGATGACAATGGGGTGGGGCGGATACGAGTAGTCATCCCCTCATACCTGTCTATGCTTATACGAGTATCCATTATGCAGGTATTCACAAATTTTATATATATCTACATGTATCCGTGGATATTTATTAAAATATAAAATTTTAAACAAAATGTAAAAAAAATGAAACTAAAAATAAATATTTTTAAAACATATAATATACTAAAATATAATTTTGTAACATATGTTTATACTAAAAATAAGTAATTTTGAAATATATATTTATATTAAAAATAAATTAGAGCAATTTACTTTATATATTATTAAGGATATTTAAATAATTCCAAAAAATTGGTGCCCGTGGATGCATGTACCTTACTACTTGCCCCATTAATAAGCAGGTATCCATTTAATTATCCATTTTCAGTTCATAGTGAGTTTTACCCATGAGTATTTGTGGGTACATTTTTTTTTTGTTCATCCCTAGTCCTAATTCATGTTGGCCATGAAAAGTTCTATAGTGGATACGATATTAGTTGAATGGGTTGGTGGGTCAATTAGAAAGAGTCATGTAATGTAAACATTTTGCCTTACAAAATCGGCTTGTATGATGGCAGAAAAGGCAGAGGTCGGTAGGCTAGAGGTTGGTCTAAAACAATTGCCCCTAAGTTGATATCATCTTATTGTGAGTGAGATGATGTTGACTTACAATGTAAGAGGAACCGATCATCATATAGGCCGATGGGTTAGGGGTTGGTCTAGAGTAATTGACTAATTGCCCCTAAGGCGGGATCACCTTGTAGCAAGATGATGTCGACATACAATGTAAATGGTGAAATGTAGAGAAATACACTAGAAGGGGGGTTGAATAGTGTATTTAAATTTTCTTTGGAAAACTTTAGCTAGAGTGAAGATAGTGTATCTTTTCGTTTTACAGAAGTTTAGTAAAACAGAAAAAATAGACTATCGTCCAGTCGATTAAAAATAACCGTCCAAGGAAACTACTCTTCTTCTCTTTCGTTTAAATACACGTAATGGATAAACTTGAATAAAAAGGTGAATAGAAACTTTTTCGTAGTATGCTGAAGAGATAGTTTGAAAGAAATTCAAGTAAGCTAGAATGTGAGTGAATAAAATGCGTAGTTTTATACTGGTTCACTCAACTGAGCTACGTCCAGTTCTCCTTCAAAAACTTTTGAAGGGTTCTACTAATCAAAACTGATTACACTCAAGTATTCTTAACTTTGCCACTTCTGGCTACAAGTATTCTCTAGGCCACTTCTGGCACACCCTTAATCTCCTCTTGAGATTAAACACAAAAACCAAGTATTCTTTAACATTAAGCCACTCCTGACTTTCCAAACAGTAATGTTTGATATTGTAAGTAAAATATAACTCTCAATGAGAGGATATTACAATAAGAATGAGTTTATAGACTCGCTTAGCAAAGCTAAGATGAATGCTCTTTTTCGCTTATGGTCGTCCAGTCGTTTTTACAGGATTTCTGCTCTTTTTCAAAATTCTTGTCTTCTTGATACGTGAGCTCATCCTTCTATATATAGGAAGTTTGTTGAAAGATATCCGTTGAGGATTCTGTTCCTTTTCCAAGAGCGATTCTTTCTGTAGCTTATTGCCGTTGTCACATTTTGACTTAGAGTGAAGTGATGGATGTGACAGCCGTACTCGTAGCGCCTCTCTCCTACTTGTACTTTCTCTGCAGAGAGAAGCTTCTTCTTTTCCTGTTCAATACTTTTCGAAAAGATCATGGCATGTTAAAATATGATATAGTGAACGTTGCCTTATATTATAGAAAGCGTATTTTAAATGACAGTAACTACTGAGTGTTACTTAAGCGTTGGACGCATGTTCTCACAAGAGCATTGGACGCTGCCTGTATGTTTCTTATAAAACACAATTGGACGCTCACTTTATTTAAAACATAGAGTCCAAGTTTGAGAGATACAATACCATTGCGGGATTGGACGATGTAAATCCTATAACACTCAAACTAGATCATTAGATACTTCAAAATTTATCCTTTAGTTATTATCATCAAAACCGTAATAGGAGAGGTTGGACATCGTCCAAGGTCTTAGAACCTAACAATCTCCCCCTTTTTGATGATGACAAATAATGGTAAATTTTGATGTTAACATACACATAATCATATAAGAATACAATGAGTCAAGTCAGAGATGATTATGTTATGCCAGAGTATAAAAGTGAAATGAAGTACTCCCCCTGAGTTCAACATTTCTTATGCATCAAATAACAGATAGATATAAAGGCAAGTATAACAGATATCAGAGCGAGGAACATATCAATGATATGGATGCGGAATATATGAAAGTAAACACCTCATGTTTTGATAAAGGAATCAGTATGTATATATTCAAACAAATATTTGAATACAAATGATTAGCTATTTATTCTCATCAAAAATTCCAATTTCTCCCCCTTTGTCATTAACAAAAAGGTTTGAAAGATGGAAAAAAAATGATGTGGCCATCATGGTCACCTTATGGCTGAGGAGGTGGCTCATGTGGTGGTGGTGGTTGTTCTGGTGGTGCTTGGTCTGGTGGTGCTGGTTGTGGAGGTTGAGGTTGGACTTGTGGTACCGGATGAGCAACGTGACCAAGTAGGGTGGCTGCTGTATGTTGAATCTGGTTCACGAGTGTCTGTGAGAGACCTATGAACTGCTCAGTAATTGTATTTTGCAGCACTAGACGATGGTGTTCAGCTTCAGCCTGTTGTCTTTGCTGAAAAGCTTGAAATGCGGCCTCAGTCTCCAGCTGTTGCTGCCTCAGAGCCTGTTGCACAATTTCATGAACACGTTCTTCTGAGACTCCTTGTGGTTCAGCAAATCGCAGAGGATTAATGCCCTTTGGACTTGAAGATCCAGTTGGAACCAGTTGATGTGTGCCTGAATGTGCTTCAGCAGAAGCCTCAACAATGGGGAGGCTTGTGACATCTTCAGCAATAGGCTGTGCTGCAGAGGCTTCCATTTGCTTGGACGCTTCAGCAACGAGCTCTCTATCATCCTCGGATCTATCAGACTGGACGGTAGCTTCTTCATGTGACGTGACAAAGTGTTCTACGTCCACTGGTACTGATGGGTCCAGGTCAAGATGAGCTAGCACCTTTGTCACCTTGGCAGATGCTTCATCCAGTTCTGCCTGTGTAGCCTTTGATTTAGCAACCGTATCTTCTTTTTCCATGGTTGCTGTTTCAGCTTTCTCAAAAGCCAGCTGCTCAACACGAGCTTGTTCCACTGCTGCGGCGGCTTCTTCTGCAAGGTACTCCTCATGGAGAGTTTGGAGTTCCTCCACAAACTCCGTGCGTTCCAGTGTTCTGAGGTCAAACACCTTGTTGCTTCTGATTGTTGGCAGAGTCTTCATCAACTCCAGATAATCATCTGAATCCTTCAGAAAGCAGGCAAATGTGTCTGAAAAATGATGAGTCTTGACTGGACGCAGCACTTCTATCCCATGAGGGGGATGAACAAAATCATCCTTGGAGCAGCCTGAGGATGAGGCTTGCTGGGAGTCGTTCCATAGAATCTGGCGCCAAAAGGTTATGGAATCAGAGGTTCCAAGTTCACGCGTGAGCTTACCAGACTCATCAAATAAATGACCCCAGCTGTAAGAAGATTTTTGCAGGGTTTCAACTTTCTCCTCCCTGCTGGGCATCTCAATGCCGTAGAATTTGAAACCTTTCTTGCGACCAGCATCATAGACAGGCAGTCTAGGACATACTCTGTCTGGTACAAACTTTATTTCCGTCGCTCGGCTTATGTGCATGTTTGGTGGGTAGGCGATTGCTTGATTTGGAATGTACATCTGTTGCAGAAGCTTTCCAAGATCATCAAAGTCGCTAGGCTGGAAGTTTAGTACTGGAGTTCCAGCTGGTAGTGGCAGAAACTTTGTGATTGGAGTCCAGATTTGAACATCCCTGACCCACTCTGCGCTTGGACGCTGCTGCGTTACTGACTGGTCCAAACTCTCTTTGATTGCTAATTGCAATTCTGCATCCAGCTCACTATCTTTGTTAGCAGAAGACTTCTTGGACGGTGCCTTCTTTTTCTTTGGAGCCTTCCCTTTCTGCTTCGCAACCGTCTTGGTGAGACTAGAGGCAACTTCCACCTCTGGCTTCTGCAGATTTTCCGCTGCTGGACGCACTCTCTGCTGAGTTCCAGTTGGACAGATGTAAGGATAAGCCATGCGTACTAAGTGTGGATACACTTCTCTCGTCCAACTAGGCAGAGGATTGCTGATGATCGTTCCTTTGGGCATGACATGATAAGCAGCTGATAAAGATTCATTGCAAACATACCTCGTCCACTCAGGTGCTGAGGCAGTTGTATAATGCCGCTTTAGAGGCTCTTGCAGAGGCCTCTGGATCATATCACCTTCTTTACAGAGATTCTGATCATTGCCTGTGAGGAATGCAACTGGAAAGCGTTCTCTGTCTTTCTCTTCTTTCGTTTTCTGCTTGGGGGGATAGTCCATGGGGACCATGTATCCCTCTATGCATCTCTTGGACGCACAAACTTGGACAGGTCCAAGCGAAGAGGTGGTTGCTGGCTTGCTGATGTGGAAGGAGCACCTGATGTTGCTGGTAGAAGGGTGCTGGTGGACACATTTTCGGTGTCTTGAGAGGATGATGGTAGCACTTCAGTCCTTTTTGCCCTTTTTGCCTGAGTCTTCACTCTTCTTCGTGGCACATTAGCAAGAAAAGGAGGTGTTTGAGCAGGTTGTGCCTTTTGCTTCTTTTGCTGAGGACCCTCTGTCTCTTCTGCCTTCTTCATGATTCGACCAATTGGAATCTGGTCGTCATCTTCAGAGTCGTCCAGTAATTTAAGCTTTCGTACCCTTTGTTTTTCTGGGGCAACTTTCACTAGTGCTGCCTTTGGACGCTTCTCCTCTTGAGCAGGTTTGGACGTTTCAGTCCTTGGACGTTTTCCTGCTGGTGACTGAGCAACAGACTTCTCAGCATGCCTTTTCTTGGTCCTCCTCTCCTTCTCAGCATCTTCCTCATGCATCTGAGATGCTTGACGTGTGATCTTTCTGCCTTGCTGTTCTTCCATCAGCCGTTTGATTTTTCTACGAATGCCCAGTAGATCAATCTCTTCTTCGTCATCATTAGAGATGATCTTGCTCTGCTCATGCCTTTGCTTGTTGATGGTGTCCTCGTCTAGGTCCCTTAAGACCTTGGCTGTGAGCTTAATCTTCATCGGCCTTATGTTGGGCTCACCGAACAACTGTTGTGTTGCCACTATTGGCCCTTTCTTCACTATGGCTTCATGGGCTTCTTCATCCAATTCATCATAGAAGCATTGATAAAGCTTCTGATCCCAGAGGATCCTGTTCAACAGGGCGGCATAGAAGATGTCATCATTCCCACCCACGGACTTCATCATCCTCACAATATTGATGTAGATGATGTGAGGGAGATTGAAGGGAATGCCTTCCATCAGATGGAATATCACAAACTTGTGTAAGTCTGTGACTGAGTCCTTAGACCCAGCTTTGTGCAGGATGCTTTTGTTGCACACCTGCTGCCATATTTTAGCTTCCTCGCACAGATTCTTATATTCAATCTTCACCGACTCAGGAGTTTTGGACTTGCAAAGCACAGTCGCAACGAAGTCGCCGTACTGCTCTGCCCAGTTGGTTTTGTACTGGTTCCGCTCCCTGATGCAACCAGTTACCTTTGCTATGGCCTCGGTGGACAGCGTCACTTCTCGTCCAAGAAGATTGGCCACGAGCTCCCTTGGGGTCTGAAACTTGACATTCCTCTAGAACATCCTGATCAACTCTGGATAGATTTTCTGGTTGTCATTGAAGTAGCCTCTGATTCCACACTTCAGTAGGCTCTCTTTCAGATTTAGTCCTAGCTTCTCGAGCGCTTCAATGTCAAAGAAGTGCTCAATGTGCACCGTAGCAGCTCCTTGGTGCACAACCGTAGTCTCAGGGTAGGTTAGGACCTCGAGTTCTGAGTTGCTTGAGTTTGTAGAGATTGCCATTCTTGTAAAGCTTGGATTTTTAGGTTTTCTGAGAGGGTTTTTGGGGTTTTTGGGAGAGAGAGAGAGTGTGTTTAGGTTTGATGGGTGTTTAGGTTTTCTCCGGTGAGGATTTGATAAGGTGGTGTTTGGGCTTTGTTTGGAGAATATGAAGCGGTTTTGTTTTTATTTTTGAATATTTGAAAAAAGTAACTGACGCCATAAAACCTGCCATGATGAGACGTGCAGAGGATTTGGGTAACTGTGTACGGTTACCGCCAATTAGGTGACTCAACATAGAGTATTAGCTCATACTTATCCTTAAAACGATCCGTTTTATTAATTTGAATCAAAGGAAAAGACTAAGATAGAACGACATCGTCCATATGTTGGACTTTAATTGAAATGTATGTAATATATATATATGCATGACTCTCGTGTTCCTTGGACAACATGTCCTTTGGACGCTATGAAGGTATTGGACGCATCATGTAGATGTTAATCATTCCTTTACAGAAGCCATGCCAAGTTTGTCCCTCAGAAGGATTAACTTGTCTTCAGTAAGGGGTTTGGTGAATATATCAGCAAGCTGATTATCTGTGGTTACAAAGTGTAATTCCACAGTCCCCTTTTGAACATGGTCTCTTATAAAGTGATGTTTAATTTCTATATATTTAGCCCTTGAATGCAATATGGGATTTTTAGAGAGATTTATGGCAGCTTTACTATCACAGAAGATAGGAATGTTACTCTCATATTTGTTGTAGTCCTCAAGTTGATGCTTGATCCACAAGATTTGAGAGCAGCATTTTGCAGCTGAGATATACTCTGCTTCAGCAGTGGATAGAGCAATAGTTCCTTGCTTCTTGCATATCCAGGAGACAAGGTTACCACCGATGAAGTGACATCCTCCACTGGTGCTTTTTCTTTCAATGCGATCTCCAGCATAATCAGCATCACAATATCCTATTAGCCTGAAATCTTTCTCTCTTTTGAAATACAACCCAAGGTTAGTGGTTCCAGCAAGATATCGAAAGATTCTTTTAACAGCAGTTAAGTGAACTTCCCTTGGGTCAGATTGAAATCTGCCACATAAGCATACGCTGAACATGATGTCAGGTCTGGACGCAGTGAGGTACAGGAGTGATCCTATCATTCCTCTGTATAGAGTATTATCTACTTCCTTTGAGTTGTCGTCCAGTCCAAGAACTGTTGTTGGATGCATAGGAGTTTTCATTGGTTTTGCATCGTCCAACTTGTACTTCTTTAGCAGCTCTTTGACATACTTAGTCTGATGTATGTATATTCCCTTTTCAGTTTGTTTGATTTGGAGTCCAAGGAAGAATTTCAGCTCACCCATCATGCTCATTTCGAACTCTGTTTGCATTAATTTGGCAAAATCTTCACAGAGAGATTCATTAGTGGCACCAAATATGATATCATCAACATATACTTGTGCAATAATAAAATCAGAAGAATAGTCTTTGCGAAATAACGTAGTGTCTACTTTTCCTCTTGAGAAACCATTTTCTGACAGAAATGTGCTGAGTTTTTCATACCAAGCTCTAGGAGCTTGTTTCAACCCATATAGTGCTTTGTTGAGTTTAAAAACATGGTTTGGAAAAGCATCACTTTCAAATCCTGGGGGTTGTTCCACATAGACTTCTTCTTTTATGAGTCCATTGAGGAATGCACTTTTTACGTCCATTTGGTATAGCTTCATATTGCTATGAGCTGCAAATGACAGTAAAATGCGGATTGCCTCCAGACGTGCAACGGGAGCATAAGTTTCAGTATAATCAATACCTTCTTGTTGTGAGTAACCTTTTGCTACCAACCTTGCTTTGTTTCTCACAACATTACCTTCTTCGTCCAGCTTGTTTCTGAACACCCACTTTGCTCCTACTGCTTCTTTGTCGTTGGGGAGTTCTACTAGCTTCCAGACATTGTTCTTTTGAAATTGATCAAGTTCTTCTTGCATTGCTTTGACCCATCCTTCATCTTCTAAAGTATCGTCCACAGTCTTAGGTTCTATTTGAGATATGAATGCTGCATGACTTTGCTGTCGTTGAAGTGAAGATCTGGTTTTGACTCTGTCTTCTGGATCCCCAATGATTTGCTCCTGTGGATGATGTTTCTTCATTTTCCAGTTGCGTCCAGTTGGTTCTCTTTGTTCTTCGACTGGACGGTCCAGTAGTGCATTTGATTCTTCAACTGAGACATCATGTTTGGACGAATCTGATGACTTACTTGCATCGTCCAGTCTGATATCTGCAAATGATTTGTCTAGCTCTGATAATTCCTTATCAGGCTTGTTGTCATTAAACTTCACATGGATAGCTTCTTCAACAACTAAGGTTCTAGAGTTATAGACTCTATACGCCTTTGAAGTTTCAGAATATCCAAGCAATGTTCCTTCATCACACTTAGAATCAAATTTTCCCAGGTTATCCTTAGTGTTCAGAATGAAACATTGACATCCAAATGGATGGAAGTAAGATATGTTGGGTCTTCTACCCTTCCACAATTCATATGGAGTCTTTTTCAATATCGGCCTTATATAAATTCTGTTTTGTAAATAACAGGCAGTATTCACTGCTTCAGCCCAGAAGTGTTTAGGGGTTGAATCATCATTTAACATGGTTCTGGCCATCTCCTGAAGTGACCTGTTTTTCCTCTCAACTACACCGTTCTGTTGTGGTGTTCTAGGTGTTGAGAAGTTGTGAAGGATACCATTATCCTCACAGAACCTTTGAAAACTTTCGTTTTCGAATTCACCCCCGTGATCACTTCTGATTGAAGTAATGCATACTTCTTTTTCATTTTGAACTCTTTTGCAGAGATTATAAAAAGCCTTAAAGGACTCATCTTTGTGGGATAGGAATAAGACCCATGTCCATCTAGTATAGTCGTCCACTATGACTAATCCATATCTTTTACCATTTATCGAGGCTGTTCTTGTGGGTCCAAACAGATCAATATGTAACAGCTCTAGAGGTCTAGAAGTGGAAACAATGTTTTTACTTTGAAAAGAACTTTTCACTTGTTTCCCTTTCTGACAAGCTTTGCAAAGAAGATCATCTTTATATGACATACTTGGTAGTCATCTTACGAGGTTGTGCCTGTTCAGCTTTGAGATTAACCTCAAGCTTGCATGACCAAGTCTTTTATGCCATAACCAATGATTTTCTTGTACAGAAACTAGACATGATACATTTTGACTTGATAGTTCCCCAAGTTTAATCTTATAGAGATTGTCTTGCCTCTTTGCAGTAAAGAGAAGGGATCCATCAGAGTTTTTGACTGTACATTCGCCTTTGTTAAAGGCAACATCATATCCACTGTCACATAATTGGCTTATGCTAAGTAGATTATGTTTAAGACCTTTAACATAAAGAACGTTATCAATACAGGGATAGGGCGGTATACCAATCTTACCTACGCCAGCTATCATCCTTTTCTGATTCCCTCCAAAAGTGACTGTCCCACCAGTCTTGGGTAGGAGGCTTTGGAACATACACTTTTCTCCCGTCATGTGATGTGAGCACCCACTGTCCAGGTACCATGATTGGAGTTTCTTTCCTGCTGTTAAGCATGTCTGCAACAGAAACAATTTTATCCTTAGGTACCCAGATTGACTTGGGTCCTTTTTTGTTAGCTCGAAGGGTATTGAATGTTCCCCTCTTAGGCAGGTGTCTGCATTTGGACGTTATATGTCCAGATTTCCCACAGAAGTAGCAAACATCTGTTTCTTCATCATGAATATATTTCTTTCCCTTGTATCCATGTCCTGACCTGTCATTTGGTCTCTTACAACCTTCATATTTTAAAAGTTTTTTGAGGTTGTCAGAGCCCTTGACAAAGTTTGACAGATCCTTCTTTAGGCTGTCAATCTCTTCATGAAGTTTTACAACATCATGTGGTTGACCTCTTAAGGAAGTATCTGCTTCAACTTTCAGAAGCTTCTCAACTAGCCTTTTGTTTTCTGCGTTGAGATTTCGAATCTCTATGGAAAGATTTCTTTCTCTATCCCTTGAATCCTCATAGGATTTATAGGCTTGAGTAGCATCATTCCATAGAGCTCGCCTCTCCATATTTGTAGTTTCATTTTGCCTTGAGAGCTCTGCAAACTTTTCTTGTAAATCTTCCTTTTCACTTTTCAGTTGTCTAACATTTTCTTCTAAAGCTTCCTTTTCTTTTGAAAGTGATTTGGATGATTTCTTTAAAGTTCTATAGGCTTTTGACAAGATAGAAGAATTTGAAAGTAGTTCATGATAAGCTTCTTGAATTGAATCTAAGTCATTAAAATCTACCTCATCTTCTTCTTCTGGCTCTGAAGAGTCAGTTGAGGTGTCCGCCATCATACATATGTGTGCTTCCTCCTCTTCTCCTTCGTCCGATGATGAGTCATCGTCCAGATCTTCCCATGTGGACATCAGAACTTTCTTGCCCTTTCCTTTGCTGAAGAATTTCTTCTTCTTGTCCTTGCTTTTGTCAAGATCTGGGCATTCTGATTTGAAGTGTCCTGGCTTTTTGCATTCGTAGCATATAATTGGACTCTTCTCCTTCTTTTCTTTGAAGTCTTTCCTCTTCAGGTTTCTCCATCTGGATCCACCTTTCTTTTTCCACATAGAATGTATCCTTTTGGATATAAAGGATAGTTCATCATTTTCGTCTGAGTCATCATCTTCATATTGTTCGTCTGATGATGTTTCAGCTTGCATGGCTTTGGACGATGATGCTTTCCTTGGCTTCTGGACGCTGAGCGCCAGAGACTTATTTTTCTTACCATCACTATCTTGATGCAGTTCTAGTTCATGCACCTTGAGGGTTCCCACAAGTTCTTCTAAGGACATATCGTCCAGTTCCTTCTTTGTTCTCAAAGCTGTAACCTGTGGTCTCCATTTCCTAGGCAAACTTCTTAGAATTTTGTCAATATGTTCATAGTTATTATAATCTTTACCATGTGCTCTAAGTTCATTTAATATGGTTTGAAACCGTCCAAACATACTTTGTATGTCCTCGTTTTCCTCCATACTAAACAACTCATATTGACGAGTAAGGAGACTGAGTTTGTTACGTTTTACCTGAGTGGAACCCTCATATGTTAATGCAAGAGTGTCCCACATTTGTTTTGCGCTTTTGAGACTGTGCACCTTGTTGTATTCTTGTTCGCTTAGTGCACACATGATGATGTTTCTGGCTCTGGAGTTGAGATAAAATCTTTGTTTTTGCTCTTCCGTCCATCTAGCCTTTGGGATTTCGTTGAGGCTTTCATCAAGCGGAATATAATCGCCTATCTCCACAACTTCCCACATGTCAATATGGCTAGATTCAAAGAATGCTATCATTCTTTGTTTCCAGTAGTCATATTTGACACCCTTGAAGAGTGGTGGTCTGTTCACAGCTTGTCCTTCGTTTTCCATCTTTCTCAGGATCTTTCCTCTGTTCTGTTAAGAACTCAACCCAAGAGGTCGAGCTCTGATACCAACTGAAATGTAGAGAAATACACTAGAAGGGGGGTTGAATAGTGTATTTAAATTTTCTTTGGAAAACTTTAGCTAGAGTGAAGATAGTGTATCTTTTCATTTTACAGAAGTTTAGTAAAACAGAAAAAATAGACTATCGTCCAGTCGATTAAAAATAACCGTCCAAGGAAACTACTCTTCTTCTCTTTCGTTTAAATACACGTAATGGATAAACTTGAATAAAAAGGTGTATAGAAACTTTTTCGTAGTATGCTGAAGAGATAGTTTGAAAGAAATTCAAGTAAGCTAGAATGTGAGTGAATAGAATGCGTAGTTTTATACTGGTTCACTCAACTGAGCTACGTCCAGTTCTCCTTCAAAAACTTTTGAAGGGTTCTACTAATCAAAACTGATTACACTCAAGTATTCTTAACTTTCCCACTTCTGGCTACAAGTATTCTCTAGGCCACTTCTGGCACACCCTTAATCTCCTCTTGAGATTAAACACAAAAACCAAGTATTCTTTAACACTAAGCCACTCCTGGCTTTCCAAACAGTAATGTTTGATATTGTAAGTAAAATATAACTCTCAATGAGAGGATATTACAATAAGAATGAGTTTATAGACTCGCTTAGCAAAGCTAAGATGAATGCTCTTTTTCGCTTATGGTCGTCCAGTCGTTTTTACAGGATTTCTGCTCTTTTTCAAAATTCTTGTCTTCTTGATACGTGAGCTCATCCTTCTATATATAGGAAGTTTGTTGAAAGATATCCGTTGAGGATTCTGTTCCTTTTCCAAGAGCGATTCTTTCTGTAGCTTATTGCCGTTGTCACATTTTGACTTAGAGTGAAGTGATGGATGTGACAGCCGTACTCGTAGCGCCTCTCTCCTACTTGTACTTTCTCTGCAGAGAGAAGCTTCTTCTTTTCCTGTTCAATACTTTTCGAAAAGATCATGGCATGTTAAAATATGATATAGTGAATGTTGCCTTATATTATAGAAAGCGTATTTTAAATGACAGTAACTACTGAGTGTTACTTAAGCGTTGGACGCATGTTCTCACAGGAGCATTGGACGCTGCCTGTATGTTTCTTATAAAACACAATTGGACGCTCACTTTATTTAAAACATAGAGTCCAGGTTTGAGAGATACAATACCATTGCGGGATTGGACGATGTAAATCCTATAACACTCAAACTAGATCATTAGATACTTCAAAATTTATCCTTTAGTTATTATCATCAAAACCGTAATAGGAGAGGTTGGACATCGTCCAAGGTCTTAGAACCTAACAAATGGAAGTTGATATCGTCATAAAGGCCAATGGGCTGGAGGTTGGTCGACCAAAGTAATTACCCCCAAGATGTGATTACCTTGTGAGTGAAATGATGTCGACTTAATGCTTAAAAGAACACCAAATGTCATGACAAATGGCTAACTATTTTTGCTAGCTACAAAACTATAAGGATTTTATTTTGATTATGTCCTCACCATTTCCATCACCATCCATTGGGCATGGATGAATCGAACAAAGAAAATAAAGAATTATATGTAATTACAAGCATCATTTTATGATTGTGTATAAACAATGGTTTTAAAATTGGACTGATCATAAATTGGTCATGGTATTAGTTCAAGATTCAATGGTTGAATTGTGGTCGAACTGATATTAATAAAACAACAAGAATAATTAAATAGTACATAGAATAATATTAAAGGAATAATATCATAACTTTATAATACTGAAAACAAAAAATAAAACATAATTTTATATGTTTTTGACATTTAAAATGCATACAAAAGTTTAAATCAAATATATCATAATACTTAAGTCTAAATTTCAACAACGCATATCAACATTTGTTATAATAATAACATGTTTACATTGAGAATAAAAAAGAAAATGAAAAATATTTTTAGTTGACTTTCAATTTTTAAGAAAAAAATAAAAATGATGTTGTATTAAACATTTTTCATTGACTCATTGATTTTTTGCTAGTTTTTTTTTTTTTTTCCAGTTTTTCTCCTGGTGTGATTTATTTGAACTAGTTTTGTATCGATTTGGTTCAGTATAATGGGAAATTTACAGTTACGGCCACTCAGCAACAGGGTCTGCAACAAAACAGGCTGGCTCAAACCCCAGAGGTATTCAGCTAGTGGTGAAAGTTTGGTTAACAGTGGTTCAATCTCTCTTTCATGCCAATGTTACAAAAACTACCAACCAAGTCAGGGGGTAGAAAAATGGGAAAAGGAATAGGCTCCATAACCATGCCCAACTAAAGCAATCTCTGCACCATCTAAAGCCAAAAGACACATTTCCATTCAGTCACATGTGCAAGTCTTTAAGACACCCTGCCACTCTATGTAAGCAAGCAGGCAGTACAAGTCATTTTTCATTAGTAGCTGTGTGACTTTGAGGAGTACTTAAACAAATTTTATATTTAAGTTCTATTTTAATATAATATATTATTTTTATTTTATTCTTTTAAATTGTAAAATTATTAATTAAATTCTTATAATCAAGTAATTTGAACCTCGTATTGTATGGTAATTCATTTTAATATTTATCTTAGAACATATAGTTAATCTCAAATTGAATATAAAAAAATTAATTTTGAAAAGTTTCGTCTGACAATGACAATAACTGTAAGTATTATTAATAATTTTCTATAAACATTACATGTTTAAAAAGAACTATTTTTTTAATATAGTTTAATATTTCTAATAGGATGTTAATTTCTTTTATTAGTATTTCAGTTCGTGTTGCAAGAATTCCTAAAATTAAGAATTTTCCTTTATAAAGTACATTTATAATTGATGATTAAAACATCAATAATTGAGATTGTCATGTGGCTCTTTTAAAACGGGAATGTTACACTTTAGGGACTAATTGGTTCAAAGGTGGGGAGGAGAGAAATTTTAATGGAGGGAAAGGGAGCGAAGGAATCTTGGTGAGACATTATCATTATGTTTGGTTGAAAGGAGGGGAGGGTAGGAATTTTAATGGAGAAGATGAGAGGTCGCCATTTTCTTGTTTGGTTCACAAGAAAAAGAGAGAGATTATAAAAATTAATTTACTTTTGAATCTTTATAATTTTAAATTTTAAAACATAAATAGGATATTTTAGTTATTATAGTTGAAATGTTTTAAATTCCCTTCTCCTCCACTCAAAATCCTACCAATATTGAAGGGGAGAAAAAAATTAGATGTGGAGGGGTTTTGCTCCTCCCTTTCATTCCTCTCCTATCCCCTCTTAAAAATTGAACTAAACAGTAGAAGTTTAAATAAAATCTCTTTCCTCCCCTCTCCTCCATTTTTCTTCAACCAAACATTATGTTAAAGAAGGTATTTAAATTTCATGTGAAGAAGATACCATCCTAGTAAGTAGATGAAAAGAGTTACCTTTAACATTGATAATTGAGATTAAAATTTATTTAAATGTCACATAATTATTTACTTAAAAATTTCACATAACTGTAATCTTGATTGAATGCTCGATACAATCGTAAAAATTTGTTACTCTCACTAACACAATAAATTTGTAAAGATTTTAATTTAAATTTGTATTATCATGATAAATAAAATATTAAAAAATATTATATCACTAACATAAAATACATTATTATTATATGATTCAAATTCACGTTGGTCTAATCACAAAAATTTGCTTGAAGAAATGCAAGGAACAAATGTGTTGATTCAAGCAACTAGAGCTCAACCATTTAGGGAATTACATAACAGTCAAGTTTGAATTTTATTTTGATTTTGATTTTTAGATTTGAATTTGAATTCAAATTTAAACAAAAGAAATTTAGTTCAAATTTAATTAGATAATATCTTGTTTAGATTAGTTCCAATTTGATTGGATAATATATTATTATATTTGATTAGATAATATTTTATTAAATACTGTATCATTTTTTTGTGGAAAACGAACAAAAGCACCAAGAAAGGGAGCGTCAAACACTGCAAAGAGAGGTTCACTAAAAACTTGAGTTGACAGTGCAAGAAATGTGTATAGATCAAACTCAGTAACAGTATTTTTGCTCATTTTCCATACATAATGTGCTGATCATTAAATCATTTAGAGTCTAAGAGGATCATATTGCATCTCCACTTGCAAGCAAGTCACCACCTGAGGGTGTGTAAAGATCATGTGCAACTTGGAACCAACAAGTAAACGGTGTGAGCCAAGATCATGTGAGACAATCGCTCAAATTAAGCATGCGAACATCGAGCACGTGCACGCAACACTAGCAATTACATGTGATATGCTATTGGTGGGCAAGACTACACGAGAAGAATTAATCTCTCTTTAGCAACAATTGTCAATTGATGTTCAATTGTTTATTCATATTTATTTGACACCACACAAGCAAGTAAAACATTGTTGGTTAGTATGTAATTATATATGAAACATTAAGAAGCTCCTAGCAATAAAATATTAGACACCACTAAAGTCTAGAAGTTGTTTTATCCATTTTCAAAAAGATATAAAAAAAATCAAGTACCTAATTATAAAGCACCCAACTATATTGAGTATAATTAGATACTTCATTTTTCTGATTTTAATTATTTTATTTTTCTTATTTTCAATTTTCAAATAAAAAATATATTAACTCAACTACCTAACCTGAATCAACCTAATTAATGTTAGGTTGGGTTGCTTAACAAGAAATAACAAACCTAACTTAATCAAATCCGACTATGTTTCATTGGGTTGAGTCTTAAATTAGACCAAACCTAATCCAATTTGAGTCACTTACACTCCTGCCAATAGTAATATATTAGTTGCTCTAGTATTTGTCACTCCTAAGCTGCCTGCTAGCTTTGGCTTAGTAATATTTCTCGATCTCACCATATTTTATAAGATGTGCTAGAATTTTATTTCTAGGTTTATTTTAGATTTAATTTAGTCTTTAATTCAAATAAGAGCATAGAATTCTACAAAGAGGAGTGCTAGAACAAATAGTTGAGTTGATGTATTACTGATAATTTTTTCTCTCACAAGGTTCATATGTAATCTCAATTGTTTATGAGAAAATCAATTATTTATATTTCAACACATGCATGATTTGTTATGCACATATGTACATGACACAAGTTATTACACTATATATATATAATTTTCTACTAAAATGATCACATGATATTTTTTAATTCTAGTATATAATATTTTTTTTATTACTTGATTTATTTTGATTAACTTTTCATTCATTTCATCTACATATTTCTTAGCCTTTATATTTTCAATCTTTTAAGTTTATTTTATTTTTTTTAAACGAATAACAATAAAAAAATACAATAATGTAAATAAAGTAAAAATATCATATTTTATTATATATATATATCTCAAATAAAGAAAAATAAATTTTATCTAAATATAACATTTATTTAGTACTATTTTTTACTTAATTGAACATGTATCTTTATAAGTTCTAATAAAAAAATATTTGAATAGTATTTATTTAATTTAATTTTTATATATTTCATTGATAATGCCTAAATTTTATATAAAAAATATTAGCATAATATGGGTCCAAATTCTTTTTTTTAGTTACCATACTATAAGTATGAAGTCTCCGTCGATTTTGTAGATGACTACTATTCGTTGGAGAATCTGATTGACCATCTTTAGTGGGTCATCCTCCTCTCAAATGTTTTTTTATTATTATTTTTTATTTACATAACTCCTCTCAAAATGCTTAAAACTTTGATTTAGATATTTATTTAACTTAATTTGTTTTTCATTTTATCTTTGATATATTTAAATTTTATTTATATCAATATACTAAATTTTTTTTTTTTTTTGTAAATACATGACATTTTAAATAGAAATCTCACTTAATACAATATAAGATAACTTTTTATTTAAATTTTTAATAGATGATAAATTATTAAAATGATTTGAAATCTCAATAAAAACAATAAAAGAGTAATGAAATTTAAGTGTTAGAATTTCATTTCAGAAATTTCTTAACCATCAAAATTAAAAAACAATTTTCAATACAATTGTTTTAAAATATGAATAATCAAATATATTGTAAAATAAAATTACATTAGTTTATTTTAACTGACTTAATTATCACAAAGGAATGAATTACTCAATTTGAAGAAATTTGATCAATAATTATTTGAATAATGACCTTATAAATAAATAGAGAAATACTAGTATAACACTCTCACTACTATTTATTGAAAATCATAAAATTATACAAGTCTCATTATTTATTTAATAAATCATACACATAATTTTATAGTTTTAAATAAATTTTAACGTGCTACAGTATAGAATATGTTACCAACCCTTAAATTCGGTAAATTGTGTTTTATTATTTTTAAATATTATATTATGTTATATTTATAAGATTTAATTTCCAAAAGATGGTGTAAAGAAAATTTAAACAGAAGAATACCTAACGGGAAGTGATGCCGTGTTGTTTGATGTTGGCGGCACCGCACCACCCTACTCTACTGTCTTCTCAGCAAACAAAAACAACACACGCCGCTCATTCTCCCACACTTGACTTCACGTCTTTCTCTTTCAGGTAACCCTTCCAACTACGTTTCCCTTATCACTCTCTGCATTCTTATTATCTTATTTTATCTTCCCTCAACTTGTAGCTATGGCCGAGTCACTTTACATTACATGTATATAATGAAACTCACTCTCTCTTTATTAAAATAACAATCTTTAATCAATATGTATGTGCCTGTGCATGTTTTTCACCAACATAGGATCCTCTCTATGCCCCTAACTTCCCAACCTATGCATTCTGCACTCTATCTGTTCGTCAAAATGTCTCTTGTTGTTTATACCTATCTATATTATTTCCTTTTCTTATACTTATTATCTTTTTAAAAAAAAGAATTCGCAAAATGCCCATTGCTTGTGTTAACTTACATTTTTTACTTTGTTTATGATTAGTTTCTTGACAAATATTCATTGTCTTAGTGTTTGAATGCCGAAAAGAAAGAATTTATGAAAAAGAGAGCGGTTTTCATTCTCCCATTTAATTCTACTGCTTTGTTGTTCTTAAAGCTAGTGGAAGGACACAAGGAAGGACAGAGAAATTTAGAGTGAGCATATTGTGGTGTGTTAGGAGTAGAGCACATATGGTACACAACAAGGTATGCAATTCCTGAAACTTCCTCGCCTTCTTATGCCATACGTGAGGAGGATACATCTTCATTCACAGCCGTTGCCATCACAAAGCACCTACAAATCTGATAGTATTGATGATGCTGTGGCATTGTTTCACCGCATGGTCGATATGCATCCCCTGCCATCAATTGTGGAATTCACCAAAATCTTAGGAATGATTGCGAAGATGAGATACTATGCCACAGCTATTGATCTTTATACCCTAATGGAATATAAGGGTGTTGTGCCGTTTACAGTTACTTTTAACATCTTGATCAACTGTTTCTGCCACATGGGTCGGATGGATTTTGCCTTCTCTGTAGTGGGTAAGATTCTTAAGTGGGGTTGTAGACCAAATGTTGTGACTTTTACTACGCTAATGAAGGGGTTCTGTGTTAATGATAAAATGCTGGATGCACTATACATTTACGATGAAATGGTTGCACGAAGGATTCGGTTTGATGATATTCTGTATGGAACCTTAATCAATGGGCTGTGTAAGAGTAAGATGGGAAAAACAAGAGCTGCAGTTCAACTGCTTCAAAAAATGGAAGGACAGTTGGTTAAGCCCAATCTTGTAATGTACAATACAGTTGTCCATGGTTTGTGCAAAGATGGACATATAAATGAGGCACGTGTTTTGTGTTCTAAAATGATTGTTCAGGGAATTTTCCCTGACATTTTCACTTATAGTTCATTAATTTATGGTTTGTGTCGTGCAGGCCAACGGAAAGAAGTTACATCATTGCTGAATGGGTTTTGTTTAAACAATAAAGTGGATGAGGCAAGAGAATTATTTAATGTGATGATTGAAAGAGGTGAACGGTATGACATTATTAATTACAATATTTTGATGAATGGGTATTGTTTAAACAATAAAGTGGGTGAGGCAAGAAAATTATTTCATACGATGATTGAAAGAGGTGAACAACCTGACATCATTACTTACACTATTTTGATGCATGGATATTGTTTAATTCATAAAGTGGATGAGGCAAGAAAATTATTTCATGGGATGATTGAAAGGGGTTTGGTGCCTGATGTTTGGAGCTATAACATCTTGATTAAAGGTTATTGCAAGGTTGAAAGAGTGGATGAAGCTATGAATTTACTTGAAGATATTTTTCTTAAGAATTTAGTTCCAAACATTATAACTTACAATTCTGTAGTTGACGGCTTATGCAAATCTGGGAGAATCTTGGATGCATGGAAGCTTGTTGATGAAATGCATTATTGTGGTCAACCACCTCCAGATGTAACCACTTTCAATATCTTGTTAGAGTCCCTATGTAGAATTGAGCATGTTGACAAGGCAATTGCATTTTTTAAACACCTCATCTTTGAAAGAAGTTTTGCACCTAATGTTTGGAGTTACAACATCTTGATTAGTGGTTGTTGCAAGAATAGAAGATTGGATGAAGCCATGAATCTTTTTAATCATATGTGTTTCAAGAATTTGGTTCCAGATATTGCAACCTACAATATCTTGTTAGATGCTTTATTCAACACGCAGCAACTTGACAAGGCAATTGCATTGTTAATATACCAAATTGTTGATCAAGGTATTAGTCCAAATTTGCACACATACAATATACTTATTAATGGGTTGCACAAAGGTGGGAGGCCAAAGACTGCACAGAAGATTTCCCAGTATCTTTTTATTAGAGGTTATCATCCAGATGTCCAAACATATATAATCAATGAGCTTTGTAAAGGTGGATTGTTAGAATAAAGAAAGGCCTTCCTTTTAAAATATATGGAAGGCAACTATTGCCTCCCTTCCATATTGAGTCATTTATTCATCTCTGGAGAAAAAAAGTGAGAATGATGAAGCTGAGAAGCTTTTTTGAGAAATGATCACTAAGATGTGTGGAAAACAAGAAGGTCAGAAGTTTTAGTTTCAATTTAATTAACTTTTATGGCTCTCAAATGCTTGTTACTTTTGGGTCAGATATGTTGGACTAGATAATGTTCTGTATTCTATTATCTCAAATCCCAATTATTTTTTCCTTTTCAAATACATAATAGCTGTGCTCTTTTCCTAAATTCATTGAAAGAACAACTTTTGTGGAACATGGCATAAGGAAAAAGGTTCTTCGATGTATATTTCTTCGACAATTGCTAGACCTTTTCCCCCTTTGCAATATACATCTCCTTGCATTCACTGATTCTGATTTGTAAAAGTTTACTGAATGGCAGCCCTTCTTGCAGTTTTGCAAACGCTAGGATCTACGTCAGCCAGTCACTAGGCACACCCTTGTCCAGGGTCTCATCCATTTTCTCCTGCTCCCCCTTTTTTCCCACTATCTTCAATTTCAACTCCAGGTAATATTTATTGCTGATTTGGAGCTTTAAGTGTATATGAATGTTATTTATAAATTTCACATGTTTTCTAAGGAAAAATTGCTCTTTGTTGTCAAGATTATTTTTCTGAGCCTGGATTTCAACCTAAAGCTCATTTTATACCTATGGTACTGGCTATTTCGATTTTTTTAATAATAATGGATGTGGCTTATAATGGCTGGCATCATAATTTCCCATTATTATTATTATTATTATTATTATTATTATTATTAATTGGCCTTAGTTATGACTTATGAGTCAGGCCTGAAACTGTGGTGCTTTTCACTGAAAATGTTGGGTTAGGTGTACAGGTTTTTGCTAGTCAGTTGATTGTTTTGTTAAGCTTTGAAGATTAAATTCTTCATTGACCTTTGCAGAATTGGAATGGGAAGTCATCTGTTTGTTACATATAATTATAATAGGTTCAAACATCAGTTTGTTGTACAAATTTTACATTTGTATTTTATGTATATGTATATTCCAGTTAACGTGTATATAAAAGACTAATTTATATTTCAAACCTTCATTTATATTTAATTACAGGAAATAATAGTGTCATTGGGGAAACAGCTAGAGAAGTTGCTGTTGGTGCTGCTTTATTATTCACTGCTCCTGCAAGCGTTTTCATGGTGGTGTCGAAACCAAAAAAGACATTGGAGGAGATTATTAAAAGGGATCTCATGGTGAATAATACCACTAAGAATTTGGTTTTTTTATCAAGTCCAGTAGTATCATGTAATCTATGTAGCTGACCTTACTTAATGGTATGAGGCTATTGTTGTTGTGCATGGTGAGCCTTCCTAGCTAAACAGTTAAATGCTACATTGTTTTAAATAATTAAATTGGATGGAATTTGATTTTTGTACATCTATTTGCAGATGAAGAGGATTCTAAAGTACATCTTGGGCAGTTTGGTGATGATCATAGGTTCCTGCCAAATCTCTTTCTTTCCTCTTTTCTCGTTACTCACGGACTTGATTTAAGAGAATTCTAATAAAAAAAAAAAAATGGACCAAAGTAAAGAAAGGGACTTGAATATGGTTTTCATTGACTTGAAAAAGCATATTATTGAGTGCCAAGAAAAGTGTTGTGGAAGGCTTTGAAAAAGAAAGGAATTTGCATGACCTATATTTGGGCTATACAAGACATGTATGGTAGGGTAACTAGTGTGAGAACTTCTGTACACGAAACTAAGGAATTTCCTATAAGAATAAGAATAGGTTTACATTTGAGCTCAGTCTTGAGTCCTTACATGTTTAATCTAGTCTTGGATGTGTTTATTGGAGACATACAAAAACTATCCCTAAATACATATGATTTGTGGATAATAAAGTTTTGATTGAAGAATCAAGGAAAGAGGTTAACGCTAAACTTGAGCTTCTAAGATAAACATTGGGATTAAAGGGTTTTATCTTGAGTAGGAGCAAGACAGAAAATATGCATTGCAATTTTAGTAAGATAAAAAAGGAAAATGATTTGAAGGTAAAAATTGGAGATACCACATGTTTCCAAGTTTTAAGTATTTGGAATCAAAATTGTAAATTGATTGGAAAATTAATGATATACTTAATTCCTGAAAAATAGGTTGCAAGAAAAAGGAAATGTGGGATCTGAATATGCAACAGAAGAATGAGGAAACTGGGAAGAAAAGGGAATAAGTGATTGCGTTGTTCAAGGATGGTAAATATGAAAGAGCATCAAAGAGTTGTGGAAAGGTATGCCTGCAAAAGCCAGAAGATCATATTTAAGTTATTTGGCAAGTGATAGTTATGCTATGGTTAGAATAAATTAACAATATTTGTTGTGTTCTGGGTGACAGGCCATAAGGTTTATGACGATTCCAACTTCAGTGATGAGGAGAGACAACAGACCGAGGCAATGAAAACCACATGCAATTTCAATAACGCAGTCTGTAAGTTGAAACTCAAGGACAAAAAGACTAGCAGAAATGTTGTGCACAAGGGTTTTCTTTATGGAATTTTGATTATGCTAATCTCTATCCTTAGTTTAATTTAGACAAATGCTAATAGGTTAAGGAAAAAAAAAAGAGAAAGGTTTTTATTGGGAGGCGGAAAATTGCGCTGTCCATGATATTTTTTGCGCTCTCCTATGAATTTCACAATAAATACTTTCTCTTTTTAATTTCTTAATCAGTGCCCTAATTACTTTTGAGATCCTTTAATTTAAAGGGGCATGGAGTGAAAATCACTGAACTTTTGAGGGTTGTTTTACCATATACTCCCTCCGTTCCTATTTATAAGACCTTTTTCAGAAAATTATTTATCCATTTTTATAAGATCTTTTTCTAATTCCTAGATGCATTAATTATTCTTTTCCTAAAGTACCATTAATTAATTATTTTCTCTCAAAACATTAATTAAGTAGATGAGAAGCAATTAAGTGGAGAGAGAAGATTAATTTCAAAAAAGTTAAGGGTACTTTTGGAAGAACAATACACATTATTGACAAATTTAATGCGATTAACTAAATTAATTACTTTTCCTAAGGGGTGTGAATTAGTTAAAAGAGTCTTATAAATAGGGACGGAGGAAATAGGTGTTAGAGCTTGATGGTATTAGTTTTTGCCAATTAGATCTACAAGCTACTAATACAAGTGTTTTTGTTACTAATGCAGGTGTGGAGATATCCTTGTTAAGGGTGCTTTCTAATGCCATACCCTCATTTTTTTCATTTATCATTTTCTGGAAAATCGAACTCAGAATCTGTATCAAAGTATTACCAAGAGGCAGAGAAGATGCTTATGTTATTAAATCCAGATATTGATACAACTTTTTCCTGATTTAGCTTATAATGAACTTCTTAGTAAGCTATTCAAGGAACTTGGTATGGCTGTTGATGACGTGATGGAAATTATTGAGAGTTGGCATTATAATGTCTTAATAAATAGTTTGTAGATATAGAAAGAAACTAATGCATGGTGGCATCTCTTTTTGGGTATAATATCAAATGTTATCAATTTTATTTGTTATCAATATTTCTAAAAAAACCGTGAATAGAAAATGCCATTTAATGTAATTGACAAATTGACATACAAAATAAACTTACAAAATAAAAATATAATATATATATTAATATTATATAATGTAATTGTGAATATATTTATTTTTTCCCTTTATACATAAATAAAAATAATATATAATGTAATATTTATATAATATATAATAAACGGACAAAGTTGATAAATAGAAAATGTTTTGTTTTTTGATACTAAAAATATTTTCTATTTGAAAGTGACAAAAAATGCAAAAATATCCTTATTTTAAGCAGAAAAATATTTTCTTTTTGAGAGTGACATAATATAAAAATACAAAAATGCTCATCTTTATGATGGAAAAATATTTTCTTTGTAAGATGCAAAAACTATATATATATATATATATATATATATATATATATATATATAAGAAAAAAAATAAATCTATTCACGATTACATGAAGATTATATATAAAATGTATAAATATTTCCTTTTTAAGAGTAACATAAATACCTATTTTGAATGAATAAATATTTCCTTTTTAAGAGTAACATAAATATAAAAGTGACCCTCTTTTAGATGGGAATTTTTTTTTAGGATGTAAAAACTATTTTTTTTATATATATAAAGATAAAGATACACATCTTAACATGTTATTTATCTAATAAGGATAAGTTTCCTATAATAATAATAATAATAACAATAATAATAATAATAATAATCTCCTTATATATGTAAATGACTAAGAGATTTTCTCCTCTCCTGGCTTCACTCTTCACACTCTCTCTCACATTTACTCTTATTTGAATATTCTTCTCTCATGGAGTGGTGTAGTTCACTCTTCTAACATGCATCCGATTTTTCTACTTTTCCTAAAATTTCTCTTATCAATTTTTGTAACTACCTCACATTCACAATATTTCTATAACTATCTTCATTTACTTCTTTATCTGATGCTATATTTTTTTAAATATTTTTTATCAATTTTTTAACTCTATTTTTTAATTCCGAAGATTTTTTCTCTTTCATAAATAATTTCAAATCCTTAATTCAATTTACTTTTCAATTTTCAAAGTTACATCATTACATCTTTTTTTATCTTTTTTTCTTTAAAAGAAATTATAGTTTCTAATTTCTTTTATAATTATCTTTTTTTCAAAGTTTCTTTCGATATGCTATATAATTCTTTTTTTTTTCTTCAAATTTTATACTCTCTAATCTTTTGGACTTTTTTTTTAATATTTCTTTTATCTGATTTTCTAATTCTATTTTTTAATTCCTAAGATTTCTCTTTTTCATCAATAATTCCAATTCCTTGATTCAATTTACTTTTCAATTTTCAAATTTAATATTAAAAAAAATTAAAGTTACATAATTACATCTTCCCTTTTTTTGTCTTTTAAAAAAATTATAGTTTCTAATTTCTTTTATAATTATCTCTTTTTCAATATTTCTTTCGATGTATTATATACTTTTTTTTCTTCAAATTTTATATTCTCTAATCTATTATTTTTTTTAATATTTCTTTTATTAGATTTTCTAACTATATTTTTTAATTCCTAAGATTTCTCTTTTTCATCAATAATTCCAATTCCTTGATTCAATTTACTTTTCAATTTTCAAATTTAATATTAAAAAAAATTAAAGTTACATAATTACATCTTCCCTTTTTTTGTCTTTTAAAAAAATTATAGTTTCTAATTTCTTTTATAATTATCTCTTTTTCAATATTTCTTTCGATGTATTATATAATTTTTTTTTCAAATTTTATATTCTCTAATCTATTATTTTTTTTAATATTTCTTTTATCTGATTTTCTAACTATATTTTTTAATTTCGAAGATTTCTTTCTTTAGTCAATAATTCTAAATCCTTAATTCAATTTACTTTTCAATTTTCAAAGTTAATATTAAAAAAATTAAGTTACATTGTTACATCTTCCCTTATTTTTTTTTAATTTTATAGTTTCTAATTTCTTTTATAATTATCTTTTTTTAAAATTTCTTTCAATGTGCTATATAATTCTTTATTTTTTTTTTAAATTTCTTTCTATTGATTATATAAATAAGATAATGAAATTTTAATAAGTCCGTGTGCACGGACTAAAACACTAGTATTAATAATAATAATAAAAAAAAGAGATCACATGATATGATATAAACACCGCAAATCCTGTTGAACCAATTAGGTTTAGCTTGGTTAAAGAGAACTGAGTTGTTGAAAACTTCTTTGTATATTTGTCTTTAATTCTTAAAATACTATTAAAAAACCTTAAACCCTGAATTTTAAAATAGTATTATAAAAAACCTTAAACCCTGAACCTAATTGTTGTATTTTGGCAGAGAAGGATATGATAACATACGGTGGCACAGCAACAGCAAGAAGTTGGATGATTACTCATGCTTGGAGTTGGAGGAGAGTAGCCCGGACAAAGTCACATTCTGCTGCGTCTCTTTGTAAACAAGTCACTGTCACTGTCACTGTAGAGCCATGCAGAATGGAAACAATTTTCCCATATCTGCCGGAGGGGATGCGTTCCTTCTCTCCGTCTTGGCCACCCGAAGCGCTCAAGACACTCAGAGAACTCGAAAGCGGGCGAGTCCACTCGGGGCACCGTTTTTCCCAAGCCATTTCCGACCTCGGAAATGCTCTTTCTCTCACTGATTCACACCCTAGCACCGCTTTACATGGATATGCCCGCTTTTTCGACGAGGTTATGTCTAGAGAGGAATCTACCAAGTGGTTTCAGAATGCACTTCCGGCATTGGGGAGTTTGCTCCTGAGGTTGCCCTCTTTGTTGCAAACACACTATCATCAGAATGCTCGTATGGATATACATGGAGATGGAACCATTCTCACAACTGCTCTTCGCTTATTGGATTCACAGCAACCCGGGATAGTCGTCCTTAGCCAGGTTATTATTACTTTCTTGGGTTAATTAACTTTTTAGTCTCTAAACTTTTTTAAAATTTGATTTTTAGTCTCTAAATTTTAGTTTGACTGGTCAAGGTCCTTAAATTTTTTCAAAATTCAATTTTTAATTCTTAAACAAAATTTTGACCAGTCCAAAGTCCTAAACTTTTTCAAAGGGATTAAAAATTGAATTTTTAAAAAGTTTAGGAACTAAAAATTTAGGAACTAAAAACTTAAAAACTTAGGAACTAAAAACTTAAAAACTTAAAAAATTTTCAAAGTCCTTGATCTGTCAAACTAAAATTTAGGAACTAAAAACTGAATTTTTAAAAAGTTTAGGGATCTTGACCGGTCAAATTAAAGTTTAGGACTAAAAACCTGATTTTTGAAAAAGTTTAGATACTAAAACTTAGTTAACCCTACTTTCTTATTACATTTACTGCAACAACATCAAAATTACTCACTCCATGTGCAGCCACTATCATAACTATTGTATGATAACATGATATTGACATTATCAATATTACTTACTTTTCAGGAGTTGATTGCTGCTCTTCTTGCCTGCTCATTATTTTGTCTATTCCCACAAGATAACAGACGGGCCAAATATCTTCAAAAGATCAACTTCGATTCTTTGTTTGCGTACGTAATCTTTTGCTTTCGATCTTCAAGTATTCTTAATTATTCACCTATTCAGTTACTTGTTTTAGTCTTAATTTCGATCATTTTATATCTCCTAGTGTTGTCAACATGTTGCTGCAGTGCACTTGATATAACTTTGATACGTGTTTGTGTGTGAGAGTGACTGGTTGGAAGTGAAAGAGAGAGAGATAGAATTGATATTGTGGTCTAGTTCATATTGAAGACATTCTGTCTTATTTCACACGCCGTAATTTTTTTCTCTTGCATTTTCAGGGAGACGCGTAGAGGTTACACTCAAAAACAGGACAATAAGATTCGGTGCATCCTTCACTATTTTCAAAGGATAACTTCTGATATGCCTAAGGGCATTGTCTCATTTGAGCGAAAAGTACTTCCCTTCAAGAATGATTCTATTCACATTACTTATCCAGATGCTAACTTTTGGAGCACTTCTGTTATACCTCTATGCAAATTTGAGGTAATTTCGGGGAAATTTAATTTCAATTGTCAGCAAAACTAATTTCTTTTAGTTTTCTTTAAATGACACTTTGGCATTTTAATAGGTTCACCATAAAGGAGGCATAGAAGATCGATCAAGTGAAGCTGTTGAAGTAGATTTTGCAGATCCATATCTTGGGGGCCAAGTTCTTCACAAAGGGTGTGTACAGGTACAATATGTTTTTATTTCTACCTATAACCTTTTATGCTTAGTTTTTTGCAATTGTGATAGCTTTTATGCCGTAGTTCCTGAAATAAGCATATGCATGCAGTCTTGTGTACATGTTGTATTTAACACCTTTCATCATTTGGTAGATTTTGTAAATTGAGATATTTTTTTGTCACTTGAAACATTTGGCCTATTGATGTTCAATAAATTTGCTTGTAAATATCTGATATAGGAGGAAATCCGCTTTGTGATCAATCCAGAATTGATTGCTGGCATGCTTTTCTTGCCAGCCATGGCAGATAATGAGGCTATAGAAATTGTTGGTGTGGAAAGGTTCTCAAGATATACAGGGTAAGTGTTGCTCAATGGATCTAGACATGAATAAGAAATGAATATTGTTGATGCTTACTACTATCTTTATTTGCATAAAAACTGTGATGGAAGATTCTTTTTCCAATTCTATTTGTATATGGAGGAAGAAAAACGTGTTTATTGATTGTTATTCTTAGCATAGTGAATTTTCTCGTGTTTTGTCTAGCCAATAGTTTGCTGTAGCTTGAACCATTTAAATTGTGTCTATTTTTCTTTATCTTTTTTGTTTGCACAGTTGGTTTCGACAGTTTTAACGTTTATATTCTCCCGTGTATATAAAGATTGAACATTTTACTGTTATTTGTGATGATGATATTAGGGTGAACTAAATTGAAAAATAATTATTTTGAGGTGATGTCACTTGATATGTTTTCATCTGTTTGCTCACTCTATATATAATTGTTTGGTGCTTCCTTCATAACTTAATGGTGATAATATTTCCTGATTTCTTTAGGTACTCATCATCATTTCGCTTTTCTGGTGATTATGTGGATGCAAGGGATGTAGACACCCTTGGAAGACGGAAAACCAGGATTGTTGCAATTGATGCATTAAATAGACCAGGGATGAGTCAATACAGGGCAAATCTTCTCCTCCGGTTTGTTATTTGTTAATCTTGGTTTATGTGGCTACTGCTTTTTTACTTTTTGGGATGCAGAGTCACTGTTATTTATGGGAGTAGGAGAGTATACAAGTATAAAATTTATAATCTAAAATTCATTATGTTTGATATTTGCACTTTGAAATTTGTTATTGTTTATAAAAGGTGTGTTTTACACGCATGCATTCCCTGCAAGGTGAAAAAGTTTCTTTTGTCTCAATCCTTTGGAGGAATGTGTCTGGTTTACTACACATTCCTAATATTTCTTCTTTCATAAAAACAAAGCTTTCTTTATGTTTGGTCAGTTTTATACCCATCAATTAATTGACTTGATAAAACAAATTGTTGGGAAAATTATTTCTTTCTAATTTAGTAATATTTTACCCTTTAAGTATTTAACAATGTTCAATTTGATTATATAAAACAAATTTCTGAACGTAGCTTGTTCATTCCTACAGTGAGATCAATAAGGCATTCTGTGGTTTTCTATTCCAATGTAAATATCAACCATATCAGAAAATATTGCAAGAGAATGGATGTTCATCTGCACTGGTTGGTCTTTCCCGTGCTTTTTTATAAAACATGATACTGGATATTAGGTTAAGCAACTATTTTAATATGAAATTCTCATAAATATTTTTTTATTAGGATCAGGGCAATAATATTGGGGTTGCAACTGGAAACTGGGGATGTGGTGTCTTTGGAGGAGATCCTGAAATAAAGACCATAATTCAGTGGCTTGCAGCTTCTCAGGTAATTTTATAATTTTAGCCATCAATGTGGCAAGTATCTGAATGAATTAAAAATGCTTATGTTTACCCATACATAAGGAAAACCAAGTTATTTTCCCTGTCATATTTGCAATCTTTTCAATGAGTTGAAATATTTGCTTTGGTAAAGTGGACATTTGTGTATCCTTCTCCCTCTAATTACTATATCAAATGAGAGAAAATTGACAAAAGGAAATTTGTATTTGTTGACCACAGCAACTGTGGTAATATTACCCTTTGACTTATCATGCTTGAAGACCAATATTGTCTTGATTCATGCCTTGCAGGCTCGAAGACCTTTCCTAGCATACTACACATTTGGCTTGGAGAAATTGAACAACCTAGCTGAGGTAATTTCAGCTTTCCTTTTCACTCTCGACCATGTTGCACTTGTCTTTCTCTGAAGATTTCTTACTAGGGACTTTGATTCATGTTGTGGCAGGATGTTCCTTGGATTTCCTCACAAAGATGGACAGTTGGGGACGTATGGAAGAAGCTAATTGAGTATTCAAGAATTAAATCAGAAGGACAAACTAAAGTCGGCTTCTTCCAATGGCTCCGACGGCAATAAATTTGCCAAATCTTCTGTTGCTGAACGTCTTTGTCTTCTATCAATTCACTAGTTTCCTTTTATAAATTCACTATGGGGATTCAATAAGGAGTTTATTGATATTGTGTTTATGATACATCTTTCTTAATATTAGTATGAGATTAAATTTAAATTACCACTTAATATTAGTATGCTATAGATAATGTCAAATTTTGTTGTATTTATAAATGAAATGAATAAGTTTTAAGTATAAGTTATAATAAAATATAAAATTTTATAAGAAGTCATAAACTAATGTACCTTGTGTAAAATATTTATCTTTGTGTTATGTTTATGCATATTTTTTATATAGTATTAATCAATTTACATATATTTGAACAAGTAAAAATAAGAAAAGATTAATGTTTTGTCTGTAAAATTTTAAGAATTTAAATTATCATGTGAAAACACTGAAACAAATTTTTTAATTGAATTTTAGTTTCTATCATTTAATTAAATGTAAATTAATTTTATTGCTAGATTTATTATGTTTATTTAAGCAGACTGAATTTAACAATTTTTTAATTAAAATGTGTGATATTTATGAAAAATGAATAAAATAAAAGAATAGATAAAAATTATTATGAGAAAAGCTAGTAACACAACTTCTCAGTGACTGCTTGCCACCTCTTTTGATCTTTAAAAAAAAAAAACACAATCTCTACTATTGGTTAAAATTGATTGAAAATCACAAATTTTGGTGAGTTAACCGTAAATAGCAAATACTTCAATTTCAGCATCTGAAAGCATTGAACCCTTTAAATCTTGCAGTCACTAATATTAAAATCCTCTAAGGTGCAAGGTGCAATATACATATAAGAAACAAAATCAATTAAAAGCAGCAGTAAAACTTTTTTTACTTACATCACTTAATAACCTTTCATAAAATACAAAATTAATCAATCAAATAATTGAATCTTATCAGTTTTCACATAATTTGAACATTCTTTAATACACTATCTAATAATAAATATTTACTTATATTTCAAATAACATATTGATAAAAAAATTAATTACATTTTGATTTGGATAAATTCTTATAAATTTAATTTATTTTCTAAAAACTTTTAATTCAACGGTTACATTGATTACTTTCATATTCTATTAAAAAAAAAAAAGATTGTGTTATAAAGTGGTGTAATTATAAAAGTTTGACATCTAGTGTCAATATCCAATCTCTCTCTCTCTCTCTCTTTCTTTGTATATACACTTCATATTTCTCATGAGAAGTTATCACTTATTTTCTTCTGTTTGATTTGACAATGAAAGAAAAAAGGAAAAGAGAAAAAAGTTGACTTCTAACCTAGCAACAAAAATTCAAAATTTTCCATCTTTCCATTTTCTCTTCAATTCAAATTTCAAAATTTTCTTTCCTCTCTTATTTGCCTTCCACCATATCAAACAGACCCTAAAGCTTCACTCTTTAAAGTACAGCAGCAGCATGCATTCTAAAAGATCCAATGTCTATTGACTTAGTTCATCTCCAACGAATAGTTCTTAAGAATTTTTTTTTTTGATACTCAGAAAAATAAGAATTTGTTCTTATGAAATTCCACTATTGGGACCTGCTGACATTGCTGCCAAGTGTAGAACCGATTCTTATATAAGAACCGAGTTCCTAATATTAAATTTATTTTCTCGTCAAAATCAGCCAAAAAAAATATTAAGATGTGGGTCAATTGTGAGACCCATTTCAAGTTCTTAAAATTGAAAATTTGTTGAAATTCTTAAATCCTATGTGATAACGTAGGACGCACTAAAATAAGTTAACAACCTATTGATGAGTGAGTTCTCCATTGGAGATGCTCTTAGGGAAAGAGCCATTGTTTGACATAATACTCCATCACATGAACAGTTTATGTATGACAAAAAAAACCAAAAGTAAATGAGATCAAATAAAGACAGCAAACAACTCAAATTCTAGGAAAAACCAGTTGCAAGTTTGATATTATTACATGATATGTGCCAAGAAAGTAACAACTCAATGTCGATTGCAAGCAACTTGTATAGCTTCACGAAATATATATCTCTGCTCAGCAAGTAGCTAACATGGTAAAACTAAGCACTCACTACTCACTAGAGCCTCAAAGCTGTCATATGCATGGAAACAGATGATGCATTGAGCTGGAAAATTCAATTGAGTGAAGCTATATTAAAGGCCTTAGTTCAAACAAAATAGAGTTGCAATCAGTAATTAGAAGACCAGTTAGCAGCACTCCCAACTCTTGGCATGCCAGTTGTTTCCTTCTTAGTTTCAGCATCCACCTTGAAAGTTGCACCACACACCTGACCAGAACTGTCAACCCTTGGTACAGGCTTCAACTCGTTAAACGGATGCTCAAAACTCCTCAAACCTCCGGACGTGGTAAAGAAGCATCCTAAACATGCACACACATAGATGATACTTCTTGAAGCAAACCATTTGAGCCAAATAATTTGAAAACACAAGTATAATATGGAAGAAATGTTGATAGTCAACAATCAATACAGAGCAAGAGGAACTTGACAAGGACAATTGCATAGGAAACACTGAAAATTTGATTGTAGAGTTGATTGGGAAACAAGAAAACATGATTTGTTGTTGTTGCACATCTTACACAGAAGTGATGTCAATATCCCCACATTTCCCATTTCTGAAGTGTGTTTGGAAAACAGTTATCCTCTCTAATGTAAATGTATGTTGTATTCAATGACACACTAGTCTTGCTTCTCTGTTTCCTCTCTTGGAATGTGTGTATGTTTGTTTTTGGTCCTTCAAACAGTAATCCAAACACACTCTAAGTCATCAAACTCATTATTCTTTACTTCATTCTAGGTCACTTCTAATATACTTATGCTCACATAATAGTTTTTAAAAGTGAGATCTTATAAAAAAAAGAGAATTTGAAATAATTGGGATTTTTTTAGATATTGGATGCAGTTACTAATTCATGACAATAGGTGTTCAACACGGGGCTTAGGTATTTATCAACCTTACCACATTAAATCTTTTTATTTTCTTTTCTTTTTTTGATGGGGTAATTAAATCATGTTATTACCTTTAGGGAATGGTGCAGAAGATTTCCCACAGCTTTTACTTACAATCCCGGCATCATCTGAAAGAACAAGATTTCCATCGGCATCAGTTCCCCAGAAGAAGGGAACACTCCCGTCGGCATCCTGAAAAGGACCAGGACATGTATGCTAAGTTAGAGCAGCAAATTATTGGCAAATACAACAGAGAAGATGAAGATGTGCCAAAGGATTACTCACGGAAGCAACAAATGCAGTTTTGGAACCACTGTCAAACAGGATAAATGCAAATTTGCCTTGGAAATCTCTCACAACCTGATCAGCAGGATAGGGACCGCGATCTCTAAGAGTCCTGTAAGCCTCTATGACAATGATCACCTCATTTGCTGTTTTGTTCAATCCATATTGTTGCTTAAGATTGGCAACATTCTCAATGTGGCCTTGAAACAAGCAGAAGATGTCATCCACTACTGCAAACAACCTGGCAACAAGGAAAAAGAAAAATAAGTGACATTTTCAAATAAATACAACAACAATGCCTTACCCCACTAGGTGGGGTGGGCTACACGGGTTGAACGACACATTTTCAGACTAATGACATTTAAAAAAAGAGAATATTTTTAACAACTTTATTTAACCATCATTTATAGAATCACTTTTTAATGATCTGGTTCGAAAGAAAAAGCATTTTCAAACATGATGATTTTGGTAACAAAGTATTCTATGTAGATAAAAGAAGATTAGGTGTGAGTGTGACATTAGAAGGAAAACATTAGGCAAGTGTAATTCTAAGTAGAAACTTAGCCTTGTTATCTGAATGTTTCCAATCTCATTAGATTACAGTAACAAGAAGCAATAGAAAAAGATAAAGGTCATGGTGGAAATATTAACAAATGACTCTGCAAAAAGATTACACATTACATAGACTAACAATTGACCAAAGACAAAACTATACATTAAGATCTGAGAAAAACAATAAAAGAGAAATTATTTTATAACAACCAAACAGCTTTCAAGGAGGATCTATATGATATATAATATGTTGAATATTTTATGTCTTATTTTAAGGTCATCCATAGAAACAAGACAAATCAAGACAGAACTGAAAAGCACAATAAATGGAATCATATGCATGCTAACGATGGAAATTACAAAGATCAATTAAGAATACAAGAATGCATATCGTACTCAAACACTATATACGGTGGCAATTTCGATAACATGATTATCATAAACTGAACAATTCCTGAAGTTTGATCAAGGAAACTTCTAAGAAGGTTCAAACAGGGTGACTGTAAGCAAAAAAAAAAAAAATAATCCGGAAAAGGTACCAATTATATTATAATAAGATGTCAATCTCTGAAGAAGTATAAGAACTACACAATCCCTCCCAACCCCATATCTCAACTACTGTGATGTTCAAAATGTAAGCTTTCATCATCCACAGATCAAAATTAAGCCAAATAATATAGTAAAAAGAAAAATGAATAAAAAAAATTAAGCCAAATAATATAGTAAAAAGAAAAATGAATAAAAAAAATTAAGCCAAATAATATAGTAAAAAGAAAAATGAATAAAATCAGCAACAAATGTTCCAAATTTGATAAATTAAAAAAAAAATCAAAACATTATAAAGAGAGTGATTCAGTGGTCAGACACACGAGGGATCAAAGGGGTGGGAAGAAAGAACACTAGGGATTAATCCAAAAGGTTCCAACTTTGATCTCTTCAAAGGTACCCAGACAAAAAAAATTAATTAAAATTGAAGTGATATAATGTAAACAACATAGAAGAAGAATTATGGGTCCATTTTCACAAAATAAGAAATTGAGAGAAATGGGGTATTGCACCTTGGAAGTAGAGGATTGTGTTTGTCAAGAGAATAGGCCAAGAGAGCAGAGGAGGAAAGGTTGAGGGTGACCGAAGCAGGGTGAACAGTGGCAAAGTGTTGAGCCAAAAAAGCATCTTTGAGTGCTGAAACTGAGTTGGATTGAGGGCTCTGCAGACCCTCTGGACTTTTGGCCACAGATTTGTCAAAAACTGCAAGCATTTTGTTGGTTTAGGGTTTAGACACAACCAGAAGCAGAAGGAAGATTTTTTTCCCCCCCCTTTTAAACACTCATAAGGGTTTATTTAGACATTTAATAAAAGTTTACCTTATCGTTATCTCATGTAATGAAAAGAATGAGGTGATGAAATAATTAAATTTTATTGGATATTTGTGTATAATTATTTTATACACACATAGTAGATTAATTAAACTTGTAATAAAATTAGTTAAGTAGTGTTATGCAAAGGTTAACAATTATTTTATAAAATTTAATTAGAACATATTAAAAAATATATAAAAAATTAGTTTAATTACATTTTTGGTCACTTAAGTATAACAATTGGAGAATTGTACAGTGGTACTTCCCTTTAAATACATAGTATATTAATTAAACTGGTACTATATTTAGTTAAGTTTTCGTCTTATGGAAAGGTTCACAATTATTTTATAAAATTTAATTAAAACATATTAAAAAATATATAAAAGTTGGTTTAATTAAGTTATTGGTTCTTAAGTATCTCATTTGGACAATTGTACAATGATACCTTCCGTTAAATACTTAACGGAATTTGCTAACATGCCAAATGATGTGGCATTGACAATTTACAAAACAAATGATGTAGTGTTGATGTTACAGTTGATATAAATGCTAACATGTTGTTGCCGATGTGATGTGTAAAAAATAGGAAAAAATGTTATTTAAAGTGTAGAAAGTAGGAATAAAACCCCTTATCTTATACTTTCATAACAGGATTTAACAACTAAGCCAATATGTATTGTTGATATATAAATAAAATAATAACAATAAATATAAATTAATGTATTAATAAAATAAAGGTTTAATTACTCTGCAGGTCTCTATATTTTTACCAAATTTTTAATTAGGTCATTGAACTTTTTTTTTAATTGGGTCCCTGAACTTTTATTTATTTTTCAATTGTGTCCCTAAACTTTTATTTGTTTTTCAATTGAGTCCTTCCATCTAATTGTTGTTATTAAAAATTAACTGCAAACAGCTAATTAGAGGTGCAGACAGTGGACTGGTGCTTTTGGAATGCATTGTAACCTCAACTAAGTCAATTGTGAGAATTTTCTGCAAAGTTTCCACCTTCTGCAGAGTAAAATAATTATGAAAGAATGCCTGAGTTAAATTGATCTGTAGATGTTGAAACTTTGCAGAAATCTTTAAGAATTGACTTAGTTGTGCTTATAACACATTTCAGAAGCATCAGTTCACTGTCGCACCTCTAATTAAGTGTTTGCGGTTAATTTTTCATAACAACAATTAGACGAGGGATCCAATTGAAAAAAAATAAAAGTTCAGGGACCTAATTAAAAGAAAAAAAAAGTTCAAGGACCTAATTGAAAATTTGGTAAAAGTATAGGGACCTATAGATTAATTTAACCTAAAATAAATTAGTATATATTAATATTCTTCTATACAAATATAAATATACTTATACATAAATTAGTATATTAATAAAAATTATTATTAAAATATTAGTATATAAATACTTATACAAATTTTAATAATAATTATTATTATTAATAAAAAATTTAATAAATTTATTATTTTATTAATATATTTTGTATAAGTATATACTGATATTAATAATTTATATTTATATTTATGTAGAAGTATATTTGTATAAGTATATTTATATTTACGTAGAAGCATTAATATATTTTGTAAAAATATATACTAATATATTTGCATATATAATTTTGCTTTAATTATATCATTAGTTCTAATTTATTAATAATATTATTAATACTAACAAATATATAATATATATAAATTTATTTATTTAGTAGTAGTATATGCATATTTGGTGTGTGTGTGTCTATATATATATATATATATATATATATATATATATATATATATATATATATATATATATATATATATATAGTATACTTTACTTTTGATAATATTTTTTACTATTTTCTCATGTCGCATCAGCAATGACATGTTAAGGAGATTAAAATTGCACAATTGTCATAAGGGTCCAAAAGTATAATTAAGCCTAAAAAATTATATTATCATTTATTTATAAATTGTCATATAATTAAAAGAGTTTAAATTTGATATATTATTAGTGTAAATTTTTTTACATTATCAACTAATTAAAAAAAATCTATATATAATTTCTAAAATAGAGTTTAATTTTCATGCCCATAAAGATTTTTAAACGGTTAATTGGATATCTGAAATAATACTTACAATCTCATAAATCAACTTGTAGGTATAAACACATTTTGTAAATGTAGTCCTAGTCAACTGAAATAATTTTGTGTGGGTCACACGAAATGGACAGCTTGTTGGTACCTGCTGAAGAAAGGAAAATGTGATATTTACGATTTAAATATTAAATAATTGATGCCATTTGATATTATATATAATTATTTTTATCTTTCACTTGCTTTTTTTTATTTTATCATTTTCACATGTAGGTAGCATAAAAATATTTCTCCAAAATAAAAAGAGGACAAAAACTGTGGTGCTTTTATTTAAAAAAAAAACATTTCCAAAAAAAATTTAATTATGAAATTACTACCAATCATTTCCAATTAAAGGGGTGTATTGGATTGAGATTTTAAAAGACTATTTTGACATAAAAGTTTTGTGAAATTTAAAAGACTATGTAAAAATATTATGACTTATCAAATTTTTTCAAAAGACTTTTATAATTAAGATTTTGTAGTTTAGATTCTAATGGATTTATATTGTAAGAATTTAAATTTTTTGAAAACATTTTATAAATATATAAGTTTTTTTTTTATGCAAAATATATAAGATTTGAAAGCACTGGTTGGGGGAGTAGTCATTTTTTGTCGTTGTGTTTGGCTAGGGTGTGTTGAGAAATCATAAACAGTGGAAGCAGAATTGGTTGTTTTATGGTTCAGTGGTTGGAATGTGCTGGAACAAAGATCGAGCAGAGTGGGCACTTCAACAAGAGGTTGTAAGGAAATTTTGATGCTTTTGTGGATGCCGTAATCAAAATACCAAAATCGCAGGGGATCAAAATTGTCTTTATACATGTTTATGTTTAATGGAGCAAAATTTTAAGGTCACGTGTAAACGAGTGATCGAAGTTATTGACGAGAAAATCAAGGCATAATAAAAATGAAGATTCGTTTGTTGGTTTAATTGTTAATTCATCAAAAACAATATTCTTTATAAAGAAAGTTATGGAGTGTTGTACATGAACATCTCTATTGCCTTTATCGGAAAGAGAAGAGATTATATGTTATGGGAAAAAGTAAAGTCTGACAACCGATACAATAGTAATAGATTTTAGTGACAACTGACACAAACCTATTTTCTAGCCTTCTTGCATCCTTAAAGCCATCACTATTTGTGGCCAATCTTGCTTGAAAACATATATGTTTTGACTATTTTGCTGAAGAACGAGTGTGTACACAGTATCAGTCTCCCAATGCCTAGCCGATATAGGAATATCCCGAGGGTATTGACCATTGCTTTTGAGACTATATACCAAAGTCTAAGAGAAAATAAGAGAAATTGTTACAATTATTATTGAGTAACTAGTAATTTGAAATTGTATTTAATTAGTAGTTATAGATATTAATGATTATACTAATTTGTAATTAAGAGAATGAATTCTATCGAAATATCAGTTATTGAAAAATAATATGTATTTATTATTAATTATAAGTAGTAGAAAAGTAAATTTCTTAAAGAAAACATAAAAATCTAATCTTATATGTCATTGAATTTGTAAATGTAAATAATATGTTTCGTGCAAATTTGAATATAAGAAAACATACACAAATGATTGTAATATCAAATATTCATTTTCATAAAATGTTGACACAAACTATCATTTTTTTTATAGAACACAAACTATCTTATAATTTACTTGCTGAAATATACACCCTAATAACATTCCAATAAATGTTACTCCCTCCTATCCTTTTTATAAGGCACAATTTTTTTAAGTTTTGCACTTCCTTCACTTATTTTTGGTGCCCCTATGACACGGTCGTAGGTGGACCCCCGTTTGCGTCTGGCTCTATGGTTGTTGTTCTCGCTTCCGTTGGTGAGTTTTTCTGTTATTTGGTAGTTAGGATTCAATTTTTAGTTAATTAGAAATTAATGTGTTGAGATACGTAGGTTGAGAAGTGTATAAAAGGATAACAGAATGTGAGTGTCACGTCATGCCTATTCTTTCATCTTATAGTTCGTTTGCTTGCGGCGAAAGAGAACAGAAAATGAGTGAAATAAAAAGTAAAAAGGGTGGGACCCATATTTGTACACTCTACTTTAATTCAAAACTTTCATCTCATTTCACTTTCATTACATTTCATTCCACTCTACCAAACACTACATACTACATTTGACAAATCCTTCTTCTTTCATCTCAAATCTTCCCAAAACAGGAACGATGAACTGAAACTTCAAACACTCTGCCACCATGGATGGCAACCAACCTCTCCATCCATGGATGGCAACTAACCTCTCCATGGATCTTCGTCAGACTCATCCATTTATTCCTTATTTGAACAGAGTTCCTGTTCATGCTCTTCTGTGCTTTCTGCGTCTCAGGGCCCACCCCGCTCTTCCATCACCACTTTTGCTGGCTGCTTCCATTGGACATGGGTTTGGCTTGACCTCTTATGGGAGGTTTTCTTATTGGTATGACTCGATCCAACTGTTGAATTTACACCATTCAATAACTTTCAATTGGATGATGTTTTCTTAAAATCCACCGTTGGATTGAAAGTTCCTTCCACATAGATCATATATACAAAATTTCATATTAATCCAAAATTATTTACTACCTCATTCATATAGATTAAAATCGACGTAATATAAACTTTTCAAAATATATTAAAATACGGATCATTTGATCACCTTCTTATTGTTGTTTAATTTTGACAAGATTTGACACAGACAATCTTGGTAATATGTAGATACAATTCAACAGATGATCGATAAAAATCACATTCTATATCAAGTTATTGAATGGAGTAACAATTGGTGTAAGTTACACCGGTGTCATAGTCCTTTTTATAAGGCATTTTACAATTCTTATGAAGCATTTAATTTTTTTTCCACTAGTTGTCCTTATTAAATACTTTAAGGGGCATTTGTTTCACGAATAACTTTTTTAATCCCGGGAATACAAGAGGGAAAAAATTATCCTACGTTTGTTATGAAGTAATAAAATATTTAATCCTGGGCATATTTTATTCCTGGGTAAACTATAATCCCACCTTCAACCAATATTTAATCCCGGCAGAGGGGGTAGGAAAAATTTATTCCCATGGGATAGGAACCGTCTTTATGAGTAACAATCCAAATATACCCTCTTTGTACCCATTACCCCACTACCATCTCAATGCTATTATTTCTTCGTTCTTGGGGAGGTTGACAGCAAATTTAAATTTATGATATGTAACGCCCTTCGTTACAATAACAATCCATAGTAAAATATTCTTTAAAACATAACTAATATAAACTTTTTGAAAATACAATGGTCTGAAATACCTCAAATTTTATAAAATAAGATTGAATAAATAAATCCTTACATATATAAAAACATTATTCTCAAATATGGGCATCTAAAAGAGTGGCGGAACTAACCGCATCCGACCCTTTATTCTAAAAGGTACTAACCAAAATATAACTAAAAGAATTAAGCCTTCAAGTCTCCGTCGTCTCTACAGTTTCTTCCTCGTATTCTGAAAACAACACTTTTAATGAGATAATAATCCCAGTGAATAAAACAAGTTCTAAAAAGGTTCATAAATAGTGTTGTTCTCAGCTGGTGCGGTAATCCAGAAAACTCAACCATGGTACCCGTAATAATTTAAAATAAAATATTGTATGTATATATATATATATATATATATATATATATATATATATATATACACACACACTCCAATAAAAGTCAAATTAAGACAACCACAAATCACACTCATATCATTCTCATTAAGGTAAATATTTCAATAAATAAAATTAACACCTCAATACATTCAAATAGATATCACAAACACAACTTAGTGATTCCCAGAATCACTAGACTAGACTCTTTGGTTCCCAGAACCGGTGTGGATCTCAGATTCGTAAAAGGTCTATGAGCTCATATCCATGCAATGGCGTCCCACTGCCTTCCCCATCTTAGATGGAGGTATCTGAATCTCTTCCCCATCCCAGATGGAGGTATCTCAATTCTCTTCCCCATCCCAGATGGATGTATCTATTATCCTATTCCCAGAATAGAATGTACACCGTCATCCCTTGCCAGAAGGTAATGATTGACTCTCACAGTAATAAAGAAATATGTAATCTCTTATTACTATCAATTTAATTCTCAAACTCCAACAGAATATTAATTTTGGTGATCAAACCGTAGCCACGTTATAACATCATAAAGATCAATCAATAATATAAAACAATACAACATACACAAATAAGCAAAACACATAAATATATATACTTGTTATATTATTATTATATATATATATATATATATATATATAAATATATATATATATATATAAATATATATACTTAATGCGCTACCCCTACCCTCACGTAAGTAACTCCGAGGTTAGCTTCTTATATTTAGTAACATGGCAAAGTTCCTACCCCAAATCAAGATTTAGCCACCACGTTAATTCCCTAAATACTTTGAAAACAAATAATTGTCTCAGTGCATATAAGTACATGGAAGTGAGGTTTTCTAACTCAATCAATTTTCACGAGAGTAGCAGGAACAATACAGCCTTCGATCATTATAAATTTAATTCTATATATACATGGAATGACCAAGATGCAACCCCTGAATCTCACGTAGCTTCAATGATTATATATTTATATAACATGGCAAGGTCTTTGACAAATTTCAAGATTAACCACTGCATCTAATTTTCTTGCTATTGCTAGCACACCTATCAGTCTATCACCTAATTCCTAATTTAGCACATTCAATTTGCACACGGAATAATGAAACAGTCACGGGATTTCACAAAATGTCCAGGAACAAAATTATCGCAGCACCCAATATTTCGTATAAACAAAATATTCACAATCATCCATAAATTACACGCAACACACATTAGTGATAACATATAATTCCACTAAAAAAAATCCAAATTTCACTAGCCCCGAACTTTCCGCTGAACCCCAAAATTATATCTTTCAAAAATATACCATGGAGTGTTTAAAAAGATGTTTTACTCACCTCTTGAAGCAAAGTAATTTTCACTCTTCGTTTATTCTTCCTCTTCTCTATCTACTGCGTCAACAAGATCCTCTCTATTTCTTCCTTCTCAATTCTCAAACAATCTACTAATTTCCTATTTCTCAAGAGACTAACTATGTAATTCTAGGAAAGGAAACTGCCTATCCTTATATAAGTGCAGTTGTACGTGATTAAGATTAAATAGCATAAGATTTATTTTAGCAGATTTGGCTTATCAAATCTTTCTTTATCTTTTTCTACTTTATTATCTAGATTTATCTCATTATTAGCATTATCTACTATTTTCTTTTCTTTCAAGATACATTAAGATGAAACATGATAAGATTTAAATCGTTATCGAGGACCAATTCAAATTATATATAATGAATATTTTATCTAAACTAGATATATAATATTATATCATTACTATATTAATTATCTTTTGCATTCTTTTGTAGTTGTTAGATAATCTTAACAATTCTTATATTAATCACCTAATCTTATTATTGATAAAATAATTATTTAACTTAATAATATTTAATATATAGTAACTAAATAGCAATATTTTAATTTAATTATCTCAATCAAAGTTATTATATCATAATACAAACATTGCAGACAATATAATATACTAAGATAAGATTTCAATCCAAATAAAATAATATCATAATCAATTCAAATAACATATCATGATACAACATTCTAAATATAATATCATATTATATCATAATAATTCAATCCTTTTAATTCAAATAAATTCTTATACTAATAATTTTTATACTAAATCTCATAACAATTTAATCTTTTAAATCATATTAAATTTCAGGATGTTACATGATAGATATATTGATTGAGGTAGGCAATATAGGAAATGAATGTTACATGTACATGAAGGGGTTACTTTACTATATAGGCTTTTTGATTACATGTTATGGATTTGTAGAGTTGTAGTTTCGGCAAATTAGTTATATATTGGCAATTTGAATGTAACTCCTCTGCGGAAATGAGTGATGTATCACTATGTTAAAAAAAAATCATCTTTAACACAATAAGGATATTTTAGTAATTATAATATATATTCCCAGGAAAAAATTACTAAACCAAATACATGTTTTAATTATGCATGGGAATATAAAAAATATTCCCAACCAATTTTAATAGTTAACCAAATACATTTTTTAATTATACTCGGGAGTAACATTCCCATGTTATATTCCTAGGAAAAAATATTCCCGGGATTAAAAAAGTTATCAGTGAAACAAACGCCCCCTAAGTATTTGAGTTTTTCATTGATAGTGGTGCATAATACTCTTACACTTTAATGTTTTCACATCACCCATAACAAATTAATGAATATTAATAAGGGTAAAATTGATACATTAGTAACATTTTTTTAAAAAATCAAGAAAATCAACTGAATTAATTACTTTTATTGGTTTGTGTGATTTTGTCCAAATGTCTTATAAAAAGGACCAGAGGGAGTAATTAACAATTTTTTTGAATAATATAATAATACAATATTTAATGAAATAGTAAAACATAATATTTTTACAAAACAAGATTACATTACGATTCATTTATATATGTGCATGATTGCTAAGAGACTATAACATACAATTTTTATATATCTACATTTAACATAGGGTTTTATATATCTAAATTTATTTATCTATATTAAGAAAGATATTTCATACATTAACACTATATAAGAAAATATAAGAAAATGATGACATTACTCATAATGCAATCTAAATCTATGAAAATCATCCTTTGAATTGCTAATGACAGAAATATAACATAAGTGTTTCATAGTTTTCACTAATTAACCTTTTTAAAGAAAAATAGAGTCTTCAAACAATATCTTGATAAGAAATAAACTAACATTCTCTAAATTGTCAATAACAAGGTGTTGGGATGCAATGATGGAATGGGCCATTTTAATGTTGTTGAGGGGTACAAATGGTGTGTTTTAGAAAATTCGTTATATGTGATTTCTAAATGAAAATTGCATGAAGTTATTGGTGGGAATATTGGATGTGTGAATAGTGAGAAGGGGGACCAGGAAATGTTACATGTTGGCTTCGTGGAGGCTGGGTGGTTTTAGCATTCTTGGTGTTGTAATGCTAGGAATGAGGGAAGGACATGTGGTATCGATTTTGAGAATGCATGATGGTAGCATGTCATTTAATAATTGTAGGATTTTATTGTGCAATTTTTTTAAACTATGTACGTGGGTTTGGGTATTAGGAGATGTGTGTATTGTTATGGGTTTGGTTATGCAATTACACAGTAACCATGCTACTGCGTAATGCACTTGGCACATTTGGTGCTTAAGTGTTTTTCTAATAAAACTTTTCTTTTTTTGTTAAAAAAATAAGTAGAAATAAAAAAAATGATCGTATGATGATGGAAACATAAAAATTAGTTTCTAAAAAAAAAATCTACAGATCCTTCTACATACAAGTTTTAACACCACTTGAAAATGAGGAAACGACAATGGGGCAAAGCCAAATTTTTATTAAACTTAGACTGAATATAGAATTTAGTTAAATAATTTAGCAAACCTAGCATTACCTTATTATTCCCCTAATAAACCTTTTTTTATCTGTAGGAAGACAAGTATCAGAGGGTTTACAACAACTCACACACCATGCTTAATCAATTGAGCTAGACCCTAATAAACCCTTTAAAACAAGGTTCAAGCATTTAAAGATTAATTACTCGAGCTTAAAGTCATTACCATTTTAAAGGAAAAGGAAATTAAAAAGGAGAAGAAAGAGACAAAATATAGAAATAAAGATCAAAGTTAGAAAAAAAATAAAAAATAAAGAAAAGGAAAAAAATTGAGGAGTTAAGTGTGTGAAAAGAATACTTGTGGTTCAAATATATTGAGGAGAAAAACATAATATAAAAATAAAAAAAATCAATGTTAGCAAAAAAAAAAATTAAAAAAATGAAGAAAAGGAAAACAATTGAGGAATTAGGTGTGTGAAAGGAATATTGTGGTTTCAAATAGATTGAGGAGTAAAGTATAATAGGCGATTAGGTGTTGTAGTGCTGCACAAAAACCTTTGTCAACACTTTTATATCCATTTTTGCAATTCAGTAGTTGCCTCCACCTCCACCTCTTTTGCACACAGTAGAGAAGGTCTAAGATAGATTGAGGAGAAAAGCATGATAGGTGATTATGAATTGTAGTGCTTTGCAGAAGTCTTTGTCAACCCCACCAAAAGTTTTTCACATTTCAAATGGATGTCTCAAGAAATAGCTTTTCACGTTTCAAGCCAATATACATAAGGGAGAAATAAAGTCTCACCAAAAGTTTAGAAATATGGATTTTGATCCATATTTAAACATAATAGTATTGTGCAATTTGATGAAACACACCCAATCAATGTCATACCCATTTTTTACTTATAGATTAGGGCCTCTTGCCATATGCACTATAAGTACCAAAGTAATACAACAATTATTCAACATAAACAAAAACAAAATTATAAAATAAAAAGGTGGGAGGAAAAATCGTGCTACTGAAATTCTTGACATAGCTTTCCCTTTTCTTCGGTTATGGAATGTTTCTACAAAAAGGAAAAGGACCGACACATGAAAAGTGTATCTTAAAATGTGCTGAAAGACACATGAAAATTGAGTAAATTAAAAATAAAAAAAATGGGATAAGTAACTGTAGAAAATGTGTAAACCAAATTGCCACACATAAAAATTTAAGATGTGATTCCTTACCCTTGTCATTGGTTTTGTTTGTTGAATGTTCAAATATGGGTTTGCTTCAAAGGTTTTCATCATCCTTACAATGCCCAAACTGATGAAATATTGACAGTTGATTCTCCCTTTTCGGAGTAAAACAAAATATTTGTGATATTGTCAATTATAAAGTAACTATTTAATAGAAACAAATATAATTTTGTCCATAATTATTATAATTAAGGTAGCTATTTAATAAATTGATTTACTTTCAATTTCTAATGTCCATGATTGAATTTTTAGTGTCCAAAATTTATTATCATAGAAGTTAAGGATTTATTTTAAATTTATAATGTATTTGAATTTGAATTTGGTTCGTAACCGAACCAAATAATTCTAATGCATGAAATGATGACACATGTCATCGAATGCTTGAGAAGCAATCTTTTTTCATCATGTGTTTTTTGAAGCTGTTTTTGGATTCGTAAATTTTATATATACAAATTTTATATATATTGATATTGATATTGATATTGATACTATAACATTTGAACTTGTGCAAATAAAAATATATGGAACTTAGACAAATAATTTCTGAATTTATTTGCAATACCACATAGTATTTATAATATGTATATTCTCCATAATCATAAAGGCTTACCATGATCATTTCATTGTTTGAGGGCATGTCAACACATTCGCATAGTGCTTTGAGAGCTGCATGGTCATCCAATTCATCCCTCAAAAAGTGAAGATGAGGTAATCCAACCGAGGTTTGTGAAACCTTAGATATCCTAAACGAGTGTTCACAACAATGGTAAGAGGACCAATCGCATGAAGTAAAACGATGAGTATAAGAGTGTCGTGTCCCAAGAGACTCATGTAACATTCAAAAACTATGCTAAATCACTAACTAAGGCTATAGAAATAGTAACTTGATGGAATCATATCAATTGGAAGTAAGAAAATCAATGAAACTTGTTTGTGTAATTTTATCGAATAGTTAGAGTGTGAAAAGAAATAAAAGTAATTCAATGGAAGAAATGTTGCTAGAGTTGATCTTTCATAAGAACCTTACCACATTTAACTAAGATCTAAGAACATATTTCCAATTCAATGTATTCTCAATCCAACTAAAGTTCTCAAAACATCAATTCTTCAATGATTTGAGACTTAATTCCTATGTTAAATCCCTAATCCCTTAGAAGAAGTAACATAGAAATCAGATTAAAAGAAAAGGATTTCAAGAGATAAAGAACCCAAATTTATCCCTAAAATCTAGATTCAACATGTTCTTACTTCAGGTCTAGAATTAAATTAAACATGTTTTCCAACACATATTAATTCACAAACTCAAGATTGATCAAGTCCAGAGAGAAATTTCTGCATAGAAGTAAAAATCCAATACATTGAATATGAAAATAGATCTGAGATACACAAGAGTTACATGGATATGGCTCCTATTACAGATTCAACTCCAACAACAAAGGAATTCAGCTATTCCAGGCCATGATGAAAGCAAGAATCAAGGAGAAATGGATGAAAATGGAAGATCCAACCATGGAAGCTCTTTAGAGAGTTCTTCGTGTTAGAATTTTCCTATGAATTTATGTGGGCTACAATTAATTGTAATATTTTGTTTTGCCAAAAACAGGCTAATATTATGATCCATTTGATGATACTTAAGCCCACTAATAATGTGATTAATTTTTACGGGCTTTGGACATTTGATTCTAATCAGTGTGGGAAACAGTGTGGGCCGAACCACTAGGCCCATAATGGGAGGTGCCTAGGGTTAATAAATAGAGAGGCTAGGTCCCCTTTGCCATCACGTCATTCAACTACTCACTAGGGTTTGCCCTATTGAGAACTCTAGAACGTGGAGCGTGTGATCAGGCAAAGGAAGGCTTGGCTTTTGGGTTTCTGGAGGTCTCGTAATGCACAGACAATTCTCATCACCCTTTGATCATGTTTTCAACAAGTAAGTAAGCTTTTATCAGTTTTATCGGTGTTCTAAATTCATATAAACTGTATTGTGCCGTTCTTGGTAAATTATTTATCTTACACTTGGTATCAGAGCCAAATTTATATGATTTAGGACCTGATTATTAATTATTATACGTTCTTTTGATTTTAATTGAATCTATACATACGTGGACAATTAGGTTAATTTCTTATTCGTGTTTTTGGTTCGATTGCAATTTCTATTTCGTTACGCATATGATATATGAATACTTTTTAATTTCATTAGTTGATTGCAATTGAATACTGCTGTTACGATGTTTATGATTTTGATTTCAATTAATGAAATTGTTGAATTGGGGTGAATTTCAATTGTGGTGAATTTCGATTGTGGTGATTTCCAGTTAATAATAATTTGCACTATTCGGTAATTCATATTCAATTGCTATCAATTTGTACCTTTTTCTTGATCGCATTGCTATTACGTTAATTATTTGAATGTCAATTAAATTGCAATTCAATTGCTATCCCTGACAATATTTCTTTTTTCCAAACACGATAGTTGATATGGGTTTGTTAAGCGATTCTTTTTATTCAATTGAATTTTAAACTCACGCAAGGCATTATGATATATTAATATAATATTATGTCAGTGCATTACTTGTTCTTTCCATTTCGAGTAGATTGTTATATATTAATATAATATTAATTTATTATGCTTGTTATTGAATGCATAATTGAAGTTTTGATGCTGAACCTGATGTGCGCAATTTGATTAATGATGGGTTCCGTTGCGTCAATTTGGAAATTGCTAATAGCTTATTTGTGGTTAGCATCCCGTGGATTCGAATATATGATATACATGATTTACATGAAAAGTCTAGCCACTGAACCTATTCATGTTACTTGAATGCGTAGAAAACTTTTTAAGTATGAATGTGTGTTAATATTTGAAATATATCTTTCACATTTTATTTCAAAGTTATTATTCTGCAGCTGTTAATTTATAGTTGATATTTATTTAGAATTAGAATGCTTTAATGTATATAGCCATTATTGTTTAAGTACAAAACATGTTGGGAATGCTCTTAGTAATTGATTTGTGACCAATAAGGATGCTCTTTTAATGCATTTGCCTGTTGATTGGATCATGGTTTTGGACAAGAGAAAATTGATTCATGTACGAGAATTTTCATGGGTTAGTATAAGTCGTTACCGCCAAAGTGGGACCACTTGTATTGGTTCATGGATTTTTTTTGTATTTTGAGGAATGCTTTTAATCTTTGCATGTGACTGCCTGCCCAAAGGGGGTTGTTGTATGTTTAAGTTAAGAGTTAAGAATGGATGGAGTTATTGGGGAATGCACTAAGTTGAGGGATTTGTCTGGCCAGAGGGGATAATTTTCTGAATTTTGTGTGTGCTCATGGATTAACTCATCTAAGGTATTGACCTAGGTTGTAACCTTGGTTTGTGCATTTTGCCCAAAAGGGAATGTGCTATTATACTGGCCTCACTTTGATAGCTTGTTACATTTTGAACTATATATTGTCCTGTTGCTGATATTGACCGTATTGTGAATGACCGTATTACCAAGTGACTTAGCAGTGAACTTTTCTGTGAACAACTGTTCTACTTCCATTGAGATATTGAATGGATCAAACTATGGAAAATGGAAGCAAGATTTGGAATTCTCTTTGTGAATTGCTGATCTTAATTTAGGTTTACGTGAGAAGAAGCCTGTGATTAATGCGGAGAGCACGCCCAAACAGAAGGAACTTTTGGCTAAGTGGGAGAGGTCTGATAGGTTAAGTCTAATTGCTATCAAGAGGACCGTCTCTGAACATCTTCTGAGTGGTCTGCCAGAGAAAGGAACAGCTAAGGAGTTCCTCGACGCTCTAGGAGAGAGGTACCAGGTATTTGATAACGCTGAGTCTGGATGTCTAATGAAACAGTTAACAGACATCAGATATGATAATGTTGGGGACATAAGGGAATTCATTATGAAGATGGTTCACATCCAAACCAAGCTGAAGTCTCACTAAATTGTCCTTAATGAAAAATTCATTGTCGAACATGCCTTAAATTGCCTACCCGTTGATTTCACACAAATTAAAATTGCCCATAATACCCTTGGTTAGAAATGGACTGTGAATGACCGTATTACCAAGTGTGTTGCTGAGGAAGAGAAACTCAAGAAAGAAAATAGTGACATAGCCATGTTATCTGTCCATGGCAAACCCACTTTTGGCAAGGGACACTGGAAAAATACAAAGAGCACATCTAATGTTTTTCATAGATATCGAGGTTCAAGAAAACTAGGTAAGGGTCAGCACCACAGTGTAGGAGGTCCTAGGCCAACTATCTTTAAGAAGGGCATTTGGTGCTTCTGGTGTAAGGAGAAGGGGCATAAGAAAATTGATTGTGGAAAGTTCAAGGCTTGGCTAGAAAACAAGCAAAAATCAGGAGGGAATAACTTAGCTTTTGTCTGTCTTGAGTCTAATCTAGTTGATGTTCCTATAGATTCTTGGTGGCTTGATAGTGGTTCCACAACCCATATTGTTGTGTCTTTACAGGGGTTCAGAAATCTGAGGGAGCCCAGTCTGAGGGAAAGCAAGTTAAGGGTAGGAAATAATCTTGAAGTCTTCGTAGAGAAAGTGGAGACGTCAGCCTAGTTTTAGCTTCAGGATTTGAATTGATTTTGAAGGATACCTTTTATGTGCCTTCTGTTAGGAGAAATTTGATTTCTGTTTCTTGTTTAGACAAACTTGGTTTCAATTTTATTTTTGGTGATAGGAAAAAAATATGATGTTGAACTCCCAAATTATTGGTTATGGATCTTTAGTGGATGGTTTATATAAATTGTCATTAGATTCTGATAATATTTCTTCATCCTTAGTCATTGAGAATTCTGTTGCTAAAAGGTCTAAAATTAAGGAAATATCTTTCACATTGTGGCACAAGGGCTTAGGTCATATTTCTAGGGAAAGGGTTGAGAGATTGTCGAAGGCAAATATTCTACCTTCCTTGAATTTTGATGACTTGGGTACTTGTGTGGATTGTATAAGGGGAAAGTTCACTAAAACCAAAAAGAAAGGTGCAACTAGAAGTTCAGATCTCTTAGAGATCATTCATACAGACATCAGTGGGCCTCTAACTCCTACAATTTGTGGTAACAAGTTTTTCATTACATTCATTGATGATTTTTCCTAATATGGCTATCTTTACTTGACTAAAGAAAAGTCTGAAGCACTTGAAAAGTTCAAAATTTTTAAAATCGAAGTGGAAAAGCAATTGGGAAAAATAATTAAGATTGTAAGGTTTGACCATGGTGGAGAGTATTATGGTAAATATGGTGCCACAGGGCAGCATATGGTACCATTCACCTTATACTTGCAGGATTGTGGAATTGTTCCACAATACACCATGCCTGAGACTCCTGAACAAAATGGTGTAGCCGAAAAGCGCAATAGGACACTTAAAGATATGATGAGAAGCATGATGAGTAGATGTAACTTGCCATAATTTCTGTGGGGTGAAGCCTTGAAAACAACCCTTTACATCCTAAACAGAGTTCCTAGTAAATCCGTTCTTAAAACCCCTTTTGAACTTTGGACAGGAAGAAAACCTAGCCTGAACCATCATTGAGTCTGGGGTTGCCTAGTTGAGGTCAAAATTTATAATCCCTTGCAGAAAAAGACGGACCCCAAGATGAGTCGTTGCTTTTTCATTGGATATCCAGGTCACGCAAAAGGATACAGGTTCTTCTGTCCTGGTAAGGGGAGCAGAATTGTAGAGTCCATGAATGCTAAGTTTTTGGAGCTTGATGTGGTAGATCCTATTATTCCATATGATGATATTGATGCTAAGTCGCTTGAGACTGTTTCTTTACCACTACCTGTTCAAGTTGTTGGTGTTTCGAGTGTTGTTTCGATTGAGACAGGGGTTCTGATCATCCCAACTGAGACCAGGGTCCCGATTATTCCATTTGAGACCGCATTTGCGACTGGAGATATAGTTGGCTCTTAGGCCAATGATATGTTTGATCCTCCTGCTATGGATGAGATTCCACAACCCGTTGAGCAGGTTCCACAGGTTCCTTCGAGGAGGTCGACTAGAGATAAGAGACTGGCTATTGGTGATGACTTTGAAGTCTATCTCAGTGAGGATGCATATGATATTGGAGACATCGTTGATCCAAAGAGATATCAGGAAGCTATTTCTTGCCCTTAATCAAAAAGGTGGAAGCATGCAATGGATGAAAAGATGTAGTCTATGTCGGTCAATGAAGTATGGGAGCTTGTTGAGTTGCCTGAGAATTGTAAGGCAATCAATTGTAAATAGTGTTGAAGTCTAAGACTTTGGACGATGTCCAACCCCTCGAACTTCGGTTTTGATGATAACAAATGAGATTAAATTTTGAAGTATCTAAAGCTTGATGTTTGAGTATTATAGGCACCACACCGTCCAATGCCTAAGTGGTATTGTTTTTCTTAAGCTCAAACTATATATATATATATATATATATATATATATATATATATATATATATATATATATATATATATATATATCTATGTGCTTATTGCGTCCAATATGTAACTGGAACTTGTTTTTCTAAAGCATAAATCCAGTGTCCAATGCACTATAATATAATAAAACAAACGTCCAATGCATTGTGAAAACCAGTTTGCAAACATTGTGTCCATTTGAGGAAGTGTCCAATCGCTTATATAACTTACACTACCTTTTCTATCTAACAAGTTATATAATGTGTCCATTATGTGTGAAAGTACACTTAAGCTTTTCGATGATGATTCTCTGAAATGTTCCATATTCCCTCTCTTATCATATGTGACATTTCATTTGAATATTCAAAAAAGTGTACCACATGAGACATAAAAGCTTCTCTCTGCAAAAACCATACTGAAGAGGAGGCGTTGCATGTACTGTTGTCCCCTCTCTCTCTCCACCCCAAGCTGACATGTAGCAACGGTCACATGATTGTGAGAGAATGATTTTTCGACAAGGCTCATATCCCACAACGGATACATTCACTCTGAAGCCTATAAATAGAGGATCAAGCTCACAAAATCAACAACGAAGCAATCAAAGTTTCAAAGAGCTGAAACTCTGCAAAAACTACTGGACGATTAACACTTGTGCAAAAAGAGCAACTCCTTAGCTTTCGCTAAGTTACTTTGTGTATTCTATTTACATTGTAATATCCTCTCTGTGAGAGTTGATATGAACTTGTAATCAAACTATTTGTTTGGAAAGCCAGGAGTGGCTTAGGGACAAAGAATACTTGGGTGTTCTTTAATCTTAGGGGGAGATTAAAGGTGTGCCAGAAGTGGCCTAGAGAATACTTGTAGCCAGAAGTGGCAGGGTAGAGAATACTTGTTTGTAATCAAAGTTTTGATTAGTGGAACCCTTCAAAAGGTTATTTTGAAGGAGAACTGAACATAGCTCAGGTTTAGTGAACCAGTATAAACCAAGTGTTTTTACTCTATTACTTTTAGCTTACCAGTTATCTCTAGAGTTATTTCTTCGCATTAGACACACAAGTTCTTTATTAACTTATTTGCAAAAAGTATTTGCTTCACGCTTGGACGACAACCTCTAAATGCAGTTTCATTAAACTGTTATTTTAAACCATTGGACGATATTTGAAACTCTCTGTTTTTACAAGTCCTTTGTAAAAATCTAAGTTAAGATATCTTCATATTTGCGAAAAGATTTTAAGCTTTATCTAACACACTATTCAACCCCCCTTCTAGTGTGATTTCCTGCATTTCAAATGGGTCTTCAAGACAAAGAAGGACTCAAAGGGTAACATTGAGAGATTTAAGGCCAGACTAGTGGCAAAGGGTTTTACGCAGAAGGAGGGCATTGAGTTTAATGAGACTTTTCCGCCCGTATCAACAAAGGATTCCTTTAGAATCATCATGGCCCTCGTAGCTCACTTTGATTTGGAGTTGCACCAAATGGATGCGAAGACACCTTTTTTGAATGGTGATTTGAGTGAGACAGTATATATGCAGCAACTTGAGAGTTTCCATGTTGGTGGTAATAAGGACTTGGTCTATAAACTGAAGAGGTCGATTTATGGCTTGAAACAAGCTTCTAGACAATGGTACCTGAAATTTGATGAAGTGGTGACTTCTATGGGATTTGAGGAGAATATGGTTGATCAATGCATATACCTCAAGGTCAGTGGGAGTAAATTTATCTTCCTTGTGCTATATGTGGATGACATATTGCTGGCATCTAATGACCTTAACATGCTACATGAGACAAAGCAAATGCTAACAAGATCTTTTGACATGAAGGATCTTGGTAAGGCCTCTTTTGTGTTGGGGATTGAGATTCACAGAGATAGATCACGCCATACACTCGGGTTATCTCAAAAGGCTTACATCAATAGAGTCTTAAAGAGATTCAATATGTAGAATTGTAAACCCGGAGATGTTCCAGTTGTGAAAGGTGACAAATTCAATAAGGATTAATGTCCTAAGAATGAGATTGAGCGAGTAGAGATGAGCAACAGACCTTTTGGGAGTGCTTTAGGCAGCCTCATGTATGCTTAGGTATGCACTAGGCCCGACATTGTTTTCTTAGTTGGTGTTCTTGGTAGATACTAGTTGAACCCTGGGAATGATCACTGGAAGCTGCTAAGAAGGTGATGAGGTACCTGCAGAAGACCAAGGAGTATATGCTTGTGTATAGGAGAGTTGACAACTTGGAGGTCGTGGGGTACACAGATTCAGATCTTGGCGGGTGCCCTGATGATAGGAAATCGACTTCTGGATACATCTTTATGATGGCTGGGGGTGCGATATCTTGGAAGAGTAAGAAGCAGACTCTTGTTGCCTCTTCCACTATGCAAGTAGAGTTCATTGCTTGTTTTGCTGCCGCTACTCATGCTGTTTGGTTGAGAAACCTTGTGATGGGACTTCGTATTGTGGACTCCATTACTAGGCCACTGAGGATTTTCTGTGATAACAACACTGCGGTTTTTTATACAAAGAATAATAAGACCTCTAGTGGATCTAAGCACTTGGAGTTGAAGTACCTGACTGTCAGAGATCTTGTGAAAGATGGTTCCATAGTTGTAGAGCATGTGGACACAGATTCCATGCTGGCTGATCCCTTGACCAAGGGACCTAGGCCTGTTGTTTTCAAACAACATGTTGAAAACATGGGCATTGTGAGTTCTTTTGATATGCTTGGTTAGTGGGAGTTTTAGATTTATGTTATTTCCTTTTTATGGTGTTGGATCCTTATTTTGAATTTTGGGACTGATGTATTGATGACATTTTACATTTGATTTGATAAATAAATGATGAGATGAATTTCATTATGATATCTTTTGTATGTGTATATAAAATGTAAAATTATTAAAGCTCGATGTCGTTAGGGTCACTATGCCGGTGATTGACACCAGGATTGGAGCTGAGGCATAATAACATTAAAGCTCAGTGTTGTTGGGATCACTGTGCTGATGGTCGACACCAGGATTGAAGCTGAGGCATGATGGTTTCCAAGTAAACCATGTAATTTCTCTGGCTTTCAAGCACTTGAGAGAAATTGAGGACTAACGAAGAAAATGATGGTATGACTTTTTAATCACATTAGCACGTCATTTTCTTGCTACACTACACATTGATGACTAGTCTACGGAGTTGGTAATATTTGTAACCATGGAAGGTGTTACGTTAATAAGGGACGCAATTATCGCCATGATTTGGTGTTACATGGCTTTTGTTGGATGGAGTCTTAATTAGGTGTTGTATCTTGGGATCATATGTTTTGTGGCCACAGTATGTTATTAGCTCGAGAGTCATTTTCAAAAATGTTTTAAAATCAAAGATACACAATTAATTTTGCCCAAGTGGGAGAATGTTAGAATTTTCCTATGAGTTTATGTGGGCTACAATTAATTGTAATATTTTGTTTAGCCAAAAAAGGGCTAATATTATGATCCATTTGATGACACTTAAGCCCACTAATAATGTGATTAATTTTTACGGGCTTTGGACATCTAAGTCTGATCAGTGTGGGAAACAGTGTGGGTCGAACCACTAGGCCCCTAATGGGAGGTGCCTAGGGTTAATAAATAGAGAAGCTAGGTCCCCTTTGCCCTCACGTCATTCAACTACTCGCTAGGGTTTGCCCCATTGAGAACTCTAGAACGTGGGGCGTGTGATCAGGCAAAGGAAGGCTTTGGGTTTTGGGTTTCTGGAGGTCTCGTAACGCACAGGCAATTCTTATCACCCTTTGATCATGTCTTCAACAAGTAAGTAAACTTTTATCAGTTTTATCAGTGTTCTAAATTCATATAAATTGTATTGTGCCATTCTTGGTAAATTATTTATCTTACACTTCGTTACCAAATCATCTCCAACGAACTTCTAAAACAGAACGCCTCTTCATTTCGTGAGTTCTCTACTTAAAGACTAAAATTGCCACATCAGATCGCGTGGCTTAAGCGCCACTCCATCAGGCTTAAGCGCCATTCTTTATTTAGCCTCTTGTACTTGCGTGGCTTAAGCGCCACTTTATCAAGCTTAAGCACCATTCTTCATTTAGCCTCTGGAACTCGCGTGGCTTAAGTGCCACTCCATCAAGCTTAAGCATGAATTGCTGCTTCTTCCATCTTCATTCCTTCTTGAAAGAATCATCAAAAAATCAGTCAATTGGCTCCATTATTCCAAGTAATATAACTCTTTTATATCATGTTGTTTTTTTTCAATTTTTATCAACTAACTAAGAAAACTAAAGATTTATTCTAAAGAAAAGCTAAGATAATTGCCTAAAATATAAGATATAAAAAGCAATTATCAATGAGCCATATGGACCTCCATGTTCCAAGATAATGTCAAATTTTTTCAAATGGAGAAACATGCCTTCAATCAAACAGAATAGTTAACTTAGTTTTGTAGCAGAAAAAGTATGGCAAAAAAAAAAAAAAATGGCACCAAAAAAATTATGTCTGCATTGATGCTCACTATGTACAATTTTATCAACTAAACTGAGGAAATTGAAAGGAAATCAGTTTCATTTAAAAAATGCTAGTGTCCTCATGTGCTCACCATTTTGGATTATTGCTGCTACATACCCAATATACAAAAAGAAAATCCATGCGTCTAGAATTGGCAATTTGAAAACATGCTAAACATATCTTGTACAAAAAATAAATTACAGTTCTATTGTATTCAAGATAAACAAAAATATCCTGAAACAAAAGCTTACTTGTGTGAAACCAACAAGCAGTCTGAAATCAGAAGTTCTTTCATTTTAGTATCTGTGTCCTCAGGTTGATTTCTATAAGAATCATTAGTTCACTCAATTATAATAACCCCAGAGAAAGGATGAGATTTTTCAATGAACACCAGAATACGTCTTCAGCCACAAATCAAAGTTTTCAAACTATCCTGTTTGATGTATGACTGTAAAATTTCCTTGACAATTGTTAATGACGGGTGTGCCATAGTAACATTGTTGTCCACCTTCCCCTTTTCACTTTTGATCAAAGATTGGAGGAAGCCTTACTTTGATTTCAAATAGTCCAAGTTTTGACATAATTTGTCTAAACACAAGAATGCTGGACGGAGACAATAGAAACACATGTACCAAGCATCCTGTTTAATAGCACATAACACGACAAATGCCATATTGTTTCCATTTACATGGTAGTCAATCAGCTTGTACTTTTGAAGACCTAGCAATTTTAAATAATTTGCATCTGAGTTATGCGTTTTTGCCATCTCTGTATCACTGTGCAAAATGCCTAGATAGCTTTTTTCAAAATATCCAGCAAGGGCCACAATATTATCAGAAAACTTAACTCTATGCTTGTGACTGTGCACCAATCTTCAATTCAGTGGATGAAACTTTTGGAATACTAAAATTAGCATTAGTGGACTCTACTGCATAATTACAATTCCTCTTACCAGTCGCTTTTTGAGGGTTTAAAAAATAATCAAGATTGCTGATTTTTGACATAGATTTAAATAACAATGAAGCCCTCTCAGCCTTTCTTTCAGGTAATTGTTCTCGACTTCCTTGTTTAGAAGATACATGTTCTAATATTTTGCCTGAAGCAAATTCTACATGATGATTGCCAAGTAGAGGCATGCAATCAGAAAGCAACTTTTGCAACTCTTCATTTTGTTTAATGTCACATTCATCTATGGTATCATCTCAAAAAACTAGATCAAATAACAATTTTCCATCATCAAAAGATTTCCCTCCAAAATCTTGGTTGTTCAGATCTATCTTAGCCAAAATATGTTCTGATACCAGGTAGAAATTTTGCAATTGCACTTGTCTTCTTCGAGTAGATCCCAGTTTAAGTAAATTCCATCAGATACAGAGAGGGGTCGGGTCTTCAAGCTGGAAAATTGTTCTACAATGATGTCATGAAGAGTTATCATCTTTTTGTGATCAGAGACAACAGGTACAAGCAGTGATTTGAACGTGTCATCTGTTAGTGCTATCTCATTCATAACAATCAATTCATCAAAAATCTTCAAGTTAAACTCTTTCTTAAACATCCAGTCTTTTGTTACTAGATCATCCGAAGCTTTTGTGTCATAGAAAGCTTCAAAGGTTTGCATTAAGGAACACAAACTCCTGGAAGGTAACAAGATTCACTATTAGCATGCAATGTCCTTTGCTGGCCAATATTCCTATCAACATGTTCAATTTCCAGCATATTCATAAAATCCCTTTCAGGAAACAGATCTGATAACTCCACTCTTATGCTTGAACAGTCCATACTGAATGATGCAAAAAGTTATCAACATTCCAAGGATAAAACAGAGACAAAAACCATTCAGCTCCTCCATATTTCAATTTCAATAACAAAAAATGCATTAAGATATTTTATACTTTGAGAACACATAATCAAAGCTAACAACAAGAGAGTAATGTAACTATTCCAACATCAAACTATCAGACTCATTTATCGAAATAGTACATAGTATATATGAGTGTCTATAAAATATAGAGTAAATTACACGGACCCCCCCTGAGTTTTACCTATATTATACCGACACTCCCTGCCTTTTTAAACATTACTTTTGACCCCATGTAGTTCAAAAAAGGAGGGGTGTCGGTGTAATATAGGTAAAACTCAGGAGGGGTCCGTGTAATATAAGTAAAACTTCAGGGGGGGTTCGTGTAATTTAGAACCAACAAATAGGGGATTTTTTGTATGGTTCAAAAAAGCAGGGGATGTTGGTGTAATATAAGTAAAACTCAGGGGACTCCGTGTAATTTACTCTAAAATATAACGTCGTTACCAGGCTTATAAAATATAAGTTTGAGGCTTATAAAATTATTTAAGTCTAAATATAATGTATTGGTAAAAATATATACATAAAAGGTAGAAAACTCCTATGAGTGTGTTTGGGATAGCTGCAAAAATTAGATTATTTCAATAATCGATTATATGTATAATTGATTATTGTTATAATCGATTATAATCAGAATTAGTTTTTTGTTTGGATAAGTTTGCTTGAAAAGTGGTTTGAAAATAATTAATTTTGTTTGGATGCAACAAAAAATAAGTTTTTATACAGTAAAAGAGTATAAAAACAGCTTAAAGAAAAAATAAGTTGTTGAAAAATAATCATAAGCTACAAATTTTCAGCTTCATAAAAACAACTTATTTTTTAAAAAAAAAAAGCTTTTTCTAAATTTAATTTAAGATTCCCAAACATCTAGCTTTTCTATAAACAGCTTAAAAATGGAACTAAAACAGCTGAAATTGGAAAAAAAAAGCTTTCCCAAACATGCTCTACGTCTACCAAAATAATAAAACTTCATAAAGTTATTTTGAAAACAATAAATGAAAATCAGGTATCTATCAAAATGTATAATTTCTAACATTGTTCATCCACGTGAATAAAACAATCAAAAGATCAATAATAGTCCAAGTTGGGATCAACAATGATTCTTCTAATCACCAACTTACATGTCTCTAATCATCTCTTCAAATCCTACGTCAGCAAAAGTATTATTCTCACTTCCATTTGCAGTTTATATATATGCATGAATGGAAAGGACATAAGCCCTCACTGCAAAAAGTAATAACCCCGAGAGTTATTATTACCGCTCATTTTTGGTTATTTTGTAGAAAAAAAAGAATTAAAACTGTACCCTATAAGGACCGAGGACCCTAGGCAACTACATGACCGAACAGTATTCGGACATCCTAATACTACTCGGTCTATTATAAATGGTAACGTCAGTATTACAATAATAATCTCAGGATCAAAGTAATTATCACATAATCACGAATTAACATTGCATTAGTAACAAGGTAAGGCCCATGGATCCCAAAGACCCATTAATGCATGTATATAAAGGGTGAGATTCTTGAGGTAAAGATTTACTGTTCATTCTCATATTCTACTCCTTTTTATATTGGGATGATATCTGACTTGAGCGTCGGAGTACCTTTGCAGGTACCCATCCCCTCCTCGGTGGAAAACGACAAGAACAGACGGATAGAGCTCGGCACAGCAAGAAGAGATTACCACTGTACCCTCGGACAGGTACATTTTGGCGCCCACCGTGGGGCCGAGTTGAATTTGCTTTCGGTCCATAGGTCATGGTATGGTAACTACAAGGAGAACAACAAACATTGAAGGTGGTCAAAGACCCGCTCAGAACCACTCGATACAAGTGGAGGAGGTCCTAGACCAATCAGACGTAATTCGAGAATTGCGTGCAGAGATGGAAGCTATGCGCAAGCGTCATGCTGAGGAGATGCAACTCCTTTGACAACAACACGAAGTACTGCAGAAGCAACGACAGGACCCTACATGGAGACCATCTCATCAAACAGATGACTTTCATGGTGATACGGGAGCTAATCATACCTTTCAAGCACCTACAAGTAGCAGGATACCGCCAGAGGCAAGCTGGCAGGGCGAGACTCTACGAACCTCGGCCTTGACGAACTCGGCAGTTGGGTCAAGGAGACACCCTTTTGTGGACGGGATCATAGAGACTCCCCTCCCTCCATCGTGGAAAAGTTTAACCCTGGATAGGTATGACGGCACCACAGACCCTGACGAGCACCTGGACGTCTATGTTATGCAGGTGAATCTGTATACGAATGATGATGCTATCTTATGCCGTGTGTTTCCCACATCGCTGAAAGGTGCGGCATTAAGTTGGTTTACCAGGCTTCCTCCCTATTCCATTGACTCATTTGAAACGTTAGCAGCACGGTTCGACACTCAGTTTGTAACTAGTCGCCCACATCACTTGACCTCGGTAGCTTTAGTTAGCATCAGACAAGAGAAGAAGGAGCCCCTCAGGACATTTATGGAAAGATTCAGCAAGGTCACTCTCAACATCAGAAACTTAGACCCAGCGGTGGCTTTGCACCATTTGGTCACAGCCCTAAGACCCGGCCTCTTTGTGAACAGTTTATGTAAGAAATCGGCCTCGGACTTGGACGAGTTACGCAGAAGAGCAGCCAAATATATGCAGATGGAAGAGTTGGCTGAGCTTCGAAATCAAGCGCGGATGGAACAGTCAGGTGAGAAGAAGGAAGCTGACAAGGAAGGAAAGAAAAGAAGTAGAGAAGCCTATAGTGATCGGGGACCCCCTCGTCCTAGATATACTCAGTACACTCCACTGAATGCCAACCGGACCCGCATCCTAGAGCAAACCCTCAGTTCTGAGATCATCCAAGTTCCAAAGAGAGGACGTACCTTGCCAAATGCAGACAAGAGTAAGCGTTGCCGGTTCCATCAGAATTATGGTCACACAACTGAGGAATGCACCACCCTTAGAGACAAAATAGAAGATTTGATAAGGGATGGACAGTTAAAGGATTTTATTCATAAAACCCAAAACTTAAGGCATGCCACGCATGAGTATCGAAGAGATTATTAGGACCGAGATCAAAGAAGGGAGGATCGAGACAGGAGAGGTCATGATGACAGAAGGGAAGGTCACCAAGAAAGAAGGCAAGATGATCATAATCAAAGCAATCAACCTGCCCGACGGGTCATCAACATGATTGCCGGGGGGTTCGCAGGAGGGGGAGCCACGTCATCCTCCCATAAAAGACACCTGAGGATGGTTAGATCTGTGAATGTAGTATCTAGCCGAAAGCCCAAAACCATGCCGACTGATCAGTGCATCTTCATGCACATTCTTCTACTATTATTCTTAGGCATTTCCTTAGTTTATTTCTTTAGTTTCACCATTTTAGTGTGTTTTCATATTTAAGTTTGTTTCTAGCTTTATTTAATTTTCGTATTTTATTTTCAGCATTAGCAACTTTCAATGGAAGATTCATAACTGGAGCTACAGGAAACCTTTGTCTGGAATACCACGGCCGTGGTAGCCTAAGCACGGCCGTGCTAAGCCACCACAGCCGTGGTGAAATAACCACGGCCAAGCAGAAATCAGTGAAAGTTTTGCATCAGCGTCAACTTTTCGAGCACAGCCGTGGTTAATTTACCACGACCGTGCTCGGAAAGCACGTTGATTGGACCTCCAGACTATGCAAGGACCACGGCCGTGGTTAATTTACCACGACCGTGCTCGGAAAGCACGCAGATTGGACCTCCAGACTATGCAAGGACCACGGCCGTGGTCATCTCCTCAGCACGGCCGTGGTGATCCGCATTAGCAGTTTAAAACTTTATAAATATAGAACAGAGGGCCGCGTACTGTAGACGTTTTTACTGTAGACTCTCATTCACTGTTCACGAATTTCTTTTAGAAGGTTTTGAACAATTGTAATGGAGAACTAAGTTCCGTAGAATCGATCTGCTGTAATCGGATTCCACTTTGAGGTTCTTTTATAAATTCCATATCAATCTGTTTCCTTTGATTTATTCCAATAATCTCAATTGATTGCTTAATTTGATTGTTGTTATAGGATATAATTCTTAAATTCGATTGGTTGTGTGCTCTTGAATCAATTTCGCGTTAACGTAGCTTTTGCATTATCGCGTTTGATCATAATTCCGTTTGCTTAATCCAGAATTCAGGAACATACGCCGTATAATTTCTATTGCGCTTGTCAGTCGAATAGGATCTAATCCGTTTAGGGAATTGGAATTTATAGGGATCAATGATAAGTTGGAAGTCGATACAGTAGGTTGATTCGCTTTAGCTTACTTGATAATCACAATTTATTTTAATCCCTTTTTCTTGATATCATAATCAAACCCCCCATTAATTGTTACTGTATTGATTAATAATAATACAAGAATCCTTGAGAACGATACTCGAGTTGTCGTTGCCGTAACTATACTTTCAAAATCACTCGTTTTTGATCCGTGCGCGACAGCGGAACAAATTGGCGCCGTTGCCGGGGATTCTTGTCGTTATTAATCGATATTAGAGTCATAGGTTTAGTGTTCTCGCGTTTAGGCCCTAGTTTCCCACTGTTTTGGCCAATTCGCGCATAGAGTCGAAAAAATCGGTTTTTGGAAAAATTGTGTCTGATTGCAAATATTTTTTCCCTGCTGGGACCAGAAAAATTGTGAGGTCAATAGTCCCTAACTCAAGAAGAGTTATGGGACGCAGACCTCAAATCGCCAAATTCCTCTTTTTTCTATTTTTAATTAATTTTTTACTGTTTTCATAGTGTCGAAAAAATCCAAAAAAATTCTCAAAATTCTAATTTCACTTCATTAGATTAATTTTGGTGTTTTTATATTTTTTTGAATTTTTTTAATCATTTTCCTTCATTCTGTTTGTTTTTGCATTTTAGGGACATTGTTGGCATTTTGACAATTGTTGCTGCATTAGTCCTGGCTACTAGGTCTTCTTGTTCTGATCTCTTTGATTTTGATCCTGAGATAGAAAGAACCTTGCACACACGACGTAGAGCAGTCCAGGCTAGCAATAGTTCACTACTCGTGATTGATTCTGACACTGATTCCGATTACTTGCATTACTTGTTTGAGTCAGATTCTGAAATTGTTTTTGATATGGCTGACCGAAGAACTTTGAGGCAGTTGGCTGCCCCTGATGTGAATTACAATGGTTTATGCATTGAGTATCCTGAAGCTGTTGCACCTTTTGAATTAAAATCTGGTTTGATACACTTGTTGCCAAAGTTTAATGGTCTTGCAGGAGAGGATCCGCATAAGCATCTGAAAGAATTCCAGGTTGTGTGTTCTACACCTTTGAGGCCTGAAGGGATCACTGAAGACCATATCAAGCTGAGAGCCTTTCCGTTTTCACTACAGGGTGCTGCCAAGGATTGGTTATACGATCTTGAACCGCATTCTATCACAACTTGGAATGATTTGAAAAAAGTCTTCCTAGAGAGATACTTTCCTGCCTCCAGAGCTGCATCAATCAGAAAGGATATATGCGGTATTAGACAAGGCAATGAGACATTGGCTGAGTATTGGGAAAGATTCAAACAGTTGGTATCCAGTTGTCCTCAGCATCAGATTACCGAGCAGTTACTGATCCAATACTTTTATGAAGGATTGCTACCTATGGATAGAAACATCCTTGATGCTGCTAGTGGTGGAGCACTTGTTGATAAGACTCCAGCAGATGCCAAGACCTTAATTCAGAACATGTCACTCAACTCCCAACAGTTCACAACCAGAAATAATTCTGCAGTCCAAACAAGGAGTGTGAACGAAATTCAGGTTTCCTCCAACAAAGCTTTAGAAACCAGAATTGACGAGCTCACCTCCTTAGTGAAATAGTTGGCAGTGGGTAAACCTCAACCAGCAACCTTGTGTGGTATTTGTACTTCCGCTGAGCACCCGACCGACACATGTCCTATGTTGCAAGATGAGTCGACTACCGAGTTACCCCAAGCTTATGCAGCAGCCCTTTACGGAAGCAATCAGAACAGGTACAACAACATTCCTGACCTGTCCACTAACAAATACCATCCCAATTGGAGGAACCATCCCAACCTTCGATATGGAAACCAGCAGCCCACACAGCAACAGCTAGTGTTACCCCCTCCGAGACCACAGAACACTCCACCAGCTATCACTTCTGTACCTTCTGGACCTTCATTAGAGGACCTGGTCAAGCAACTAGCTGTTAACAATCTTCAGTTTCAACAAAGAACAGAATCTAGTATTCAAACCTTGCAGACACAGATTGGACAGCTTGCCACCTCAATGAATGCCTTGCAAGCCCAAGGATCGAACCAACTTCCTGCCCAAACAGTTGTGAATCCAAAGGGTCCTAATGCTGATGTGAGTGCAATTTCCTTGCGATCCGGAAAGGTTACATCTGAACCTTCTCCACCTGAACCTCCTCCACCTTCTTCTGTTGTGGTAGAAACTGAAAAAAATAAAGAAAAAGAGTATGCTCCACCAGTCCCCTTCCCACATAGAGTTCTGAAAAATAAAAGGATTGAGGAGGGAGACAAAGAGAGAGAGATCTTGGATGTTTTCAGAAAAGTTGCGGTAAACATTCCACTTCTTGATGTGATTAAGCAGGTTCCAAGGTATGCAAAGTTTCTGAAAGATTTGTGTACAAATAAGAGGAGGCTGAAGGGAAGTGAAAGAGTCAACTTGGGAAGAAATATTTCTGCTTTTATTCAGCCCAAGCCTTCATGTGAAAAAGTTACCGGCGAGCAAAATGTTTCAGCTCTCACTCAAGTCTTGCCGCAAAAGTGCAAGGACCCGGGAACTTTTGCTATTCCTTGTACCATTGGGGATAGTAAATTCGAGAATTGCATGCTTGATTTAGGAGCGGGCATTAATGTTATGCCTACTTCTGTTTATAATAACCTTTGTCTTGGTCCTTTGCAGCATACAGGTTTAATCATTCAACTGGCGAACAGGAGCAATGCCCGCCCCGCGGGAGTAGTGGAAGATGTCCTTGTTCAAGTTAATGATTTGATTTTTCCTGCAGATTTCTACATTCTGGACATGGAGGGAGAAACTAAGTCAAGCAGAGCTCCCATCATTTTAGGCAGACCGTTCATGAAAACGGCGAAAACAAAAATTGATGTTGACGATGGAACCATGTCCATGGAATTTGGTGACATTGTCACGAAATTTAACATTTTCGATGCCATGAAACATCCCTTGGAAGAGCATTCCGTTTTTCATATTGACTTGATCTCTGAATTGGTTGATGACACTTTTTCTGAATTATTTTCACTTGATTTTCCATCTTTATTGGGTTTTGATGATGTTTACTCATGTGCTGATTGTACTGACACTAACCCTTGTGTTGTATGTGCTGAGATTGATTCTGCCTTGCAGGGTAACATGTTTCCTACATGTGAAGTTGTTGTCGATGAAGTTGTTTATGCCACTGAGGTGCTCGACATCCCGGCTGCCCCAAACACTCCATCCATCGAGCAGCCCCCGTCCTTAGAGTTGAAACAACTCCCTGAAAACCTGAAATATGCTTATTTGGAGAGTAATGAAAAACTCCCTGTTATAATTTCTTCTAACCTTGATTTCGATCAAGAAAATAAGCTTTTGCAGGTTTTGAAGAAGCACAAGAAGGCGATTGGGTGGACATTAGCTGACATCCCAGGGATTAGTCCTTCCATGTGTATGCACAGGATTTTGCTTGAGGATGGTGCGAAAACAGTAAGGCAGCCCCAAAGGAGGCTTAATCCTTTGATCCTCGATGTGGTGAAGAAAGAGGTCACCAAACTCTTGCAAGCAGGTATCATTTATCCTATCTCTGACAGTAAATGGGTAAGCCCAGTGCAGGTTGTACCTAAGAAATCTGGACTCACCGTGGTGAAAAATGAAAAGAATGAACTTATCCCCACTAGAGTTCAGAACAGTTGGAGAGTTTGTATTGATTACAGAAGGTTGAACCAAGCTACTAGAAAGGATCACTTTCCTTTACCGTTCATTGACCAAATGCTTGAACGGCTTGCTGGTAAGTCACATTACTGTTTTCTTGATGGTTTTTCAGGTTATTTTCAGATTCATATTGCACCTGAAGATCAAGAAAATACCACTTTTACTTGCCCATTCGGTACTTTTGCTTACAGGAGGATGCCTTTTGGTCTTTGCAATGCTCTTGGCACTTTCCAGCGATGCATGATTAGCATTTTTGCTGATTTTATTGAAAACTGCATGGAAGTGTTTATGGATGATTTCACTGTTTATGGTTCTTCTTTTGATGCATGTTTGAACAGTTTGAATATGGTTTTAGAGAGATGCATCGAAACTGACCTTGTTTTGAATTATGAAAAATGCCATTTTATGGTTGAGCAGGGAATTGTTTTGGGCCACATTATTTCTGAAAAAGGAATTTCTGTTGACCCTGCTAAGATTGATGTGATTTCTACACTGCCTTACCCCTCTTGCATTCGCGAGATTCGTTCTTTTCTTGGTCATGCAGGTTTTTACAGGCGTTTCATCAAGGATTTCAGCAAGATAGCTCTTCCGCTATCAAACTTGTTGAAGAATGACGTCACTTTCAACTTCGATGACAAATGCAAACAAGCATTTGACTTCTTGAAGAAAGCATTGACATCCGCTCCCATCATCCAGCCCCCTGACTGGACCCTGCCCTTTGAGATTATGTGTGATGCTTCCAACTATGCTGTTGGAGCGGTCCTTGCACAAAGAGTTGACAAGGCTGCCCATGTTATTTATTATGCTTCTAGGACTCTAGATTCTGCACAGTCAAATTACACCACCACTGAAAAGGAACTTCTAGCTATTGTTTTTGCTCTTGATAAATTCAGATCATATTTGCTAGGTTCCAAGGTTGTTGTTTTTACTGACCATGCAGCTTTAAAGTACTTGTTGAAGAAGCCGGAAGCAAAACCGAGACTGATTCGGTGGATGTTGTTGCTCCAAGAGTTTAATGTAGAGATTAAAGACAAAAATGGAGCTGAGAACTTAGTGGCTGATCACTTGAGCAGGATAGAGAGGGATGAAGATCCTTTTCTGATTCAGGATGACTTTCCTGATGAGCAGCTTTTACTTTTGCATGGAGTTACTCCTTGGTTTGCTGATATTGTTAATTATCTTGTTGCTGGTGTTTTTCCTACAGGTGCATCCAAGGCACAAATTCACAAACTCAAGAGTGATGCCAAATATTATGTTTGGGATGATCCATATCTTTGGAAGTTTGGTAGTGATCAGGTGATTAGGAGATGTGTCCCCGACTATGAGATTGAATCTATTTTACATTTTTCTCATGCATCTCAAGTAGGGGGACACTTTGGTCCGCAAAGGACTGCAAGAAAAGTCCTAGACTCAGGTTTCTACCGACCCACTGTTTTTAAGGATGCTTATGAGACTTACCGCACTTGTAAAGAGTGCCAGATAGCAGGTACAGCCATCACTCGTAAGAGTGAAATGCCTCAGCAACCTATGCTTTTCTGTGAGGTATTTGATGTATGGGGAATCGACTTCATGGGTCCTTTTCCTGTATCATTTGGTTTTCTCTACATTTTACTTGCTGTTGATTACGTTTCAAAGTGGGTAGAAGCTATCCCCACTAGGACTAATGATTCAAGAGTTGTTGCAGATTTTGTCAGGTCCAATATCTTTTGCAGGTTTGGAATACCCCGAGCCATCATAAGTGACCAAGGCACTCACTTCTGTAACCGCACCATGGAAGCTTTGCTCCGGAAGTATGGAGTTGTGCACAGAGTCTCTACTGCATATCACCCACAAACTAATGGGCAAGCTGAGATCTCAAACAGGGAGATCAAACAGGTTTTAGAGAAAATAGTGCAACCAAACAGGAAGGACTGGAGCCGCCGTCTAGAAGACGCACTTTGGGCTCAAAGAACAGCTTTCAAGACACCCATAGGGATGTCTCCTTATCGACTTGTTTTCGGTAAGGCATGTCACCTTCCTGTAGAGATAGAACACCGTGCTTATTGGGCGGTGAAAAGTTGTAACTTGGAAATGCAACAAGCAGGTATTGAAAGAAAACTCCAATTACAACAGCTTGAAGAGTTTAGGCTAGAGGCTTATGAAAGCTCTAGGATTTACAAAGAGAAAACCAAACACTTCCATGATAAAATGATTTCTAGGAAGGAATTCTCTGTGGGCCAACAGGTTTTACTGTTTAACTCCCGCCTTAAGCTTATGGCTGGGAAACTTCGATCCAAATGGATTGGCCCTTTTGTTGTTACTAATGTTTTCCCTTATGGTGCAGTAGAAATTAAAAGTGCAGGTACTGACAAAGTTTTCAAGGTCAATGGGCAGCGCCTGAAGCTATTCCATGAAAGTTCAGTGCCTGAAGATGCAACCATAGAAGAGCTTTCTTTGGAAGCGCCCAACTACACTGCAACTTGATCAGGGAGCACCCTTTCCTTTCTCTCACTCTTGCTTTATAATTGAGTTCTTTTCATTGAGGACAATGTATGTCTTAAGTGTGGGGGAGGGAACCGTTTGTTTTTTGATTGTTTTTGCTTTAAAAAAAAATAAAAATAAAATGGAAAATGCATGTTTTTTTTTCGTTGATTATCTTGCTACAATTGTGAGTATTCTCTCTGTTCTTTGTCGAAAGACTTGTGGTGTGATGTGACTGATTCTTTTTGCGCATTCTTAGTTTGTATGTTTGACTAAACTCTAAATTGTACATCACTAGTGGAAGATCACTAACCCTTGTGAGATTTTGAGCCTAATAATGGATAACATAAAAAAAAAAAAAAAAAAATCCATCTCTTTCTTTCTTGTGTGATTTCACTCATGTTTGTTAGTCTCTAGAACTTGAATTGACTCTTGTTGAAGTTTTTTGTTTACTTGTGCACACTGAATTGATAAAGGCATCTTGTTTTGTTTTGTTTTGTTTTTTTTTTTTTTTTACCTAGTTAGCCAAAAAGCCAACCTTGATAATATCATCCCTTTGTTTCGAAGCCCCTTTGAGCCTATTATCCTTTTTGTGTTTAAAACTCATTACAAGCCGAAAAGTGAAAAACAATGCTATCACCCTATTCAAAGGGTTGAAAGGGTCTTGTATAGAGTTGTGTGGGGTTGAACATTGTTGTTATGATGTTGGTTGGCAGAAAAGAAAAAAAATAAAAAAATAAAAAAATAAAAAAAAAATAAAAAAAAAAAAAAAATAGAGAAGGATGTCAATGCTAATCCTTCTGAAAAAAAGGAAGAAAGAGAAGAATAAAAGGAAAAGGAGAAGAGAAATAAGTTGTGAGGTTGTTGTTCAATCGCCATTGAGATATTATTTAGTTCAACTCCCGCAATTCTTTCAATTTTCTTTTAACTCTTTGAATTTTAGCTTAGTACCCCTTTAGGATGTATCTCACCCTGACCTTGGCCAAGTTACAACCATAATAAAAGTCCTTTTGATCTTTGTGTGCAATGTATTTCAAATTGCGAATGTTAGAGTCTTTTCAAGCTTATGGTAGTACTATCTCTCATGTTGTGCTTTGAGTGTAAACAGTAACCTAAACACTTGAGAGTTGAGTGGAAACAGTTTGTCTTGTGAGGATCTTGATGCTTTTGATGTACTTTTTGGTAATCTGTTTTTCATATTTGCTTTGACTGTCACAAAAGAGTTACTCACTAATGTCATATTCTTTAAGCTTAGAATTAGGAGTTTGCTTGCACTTTGTATCCTGATAACCTCTAAGTTTGCATGCTCTGTTCCGTTTTTGTTTTGAAGTTTTTCTGTTTTGAATTTTTAATTTTGCTCGGAGTGCAAAAGTTTAAGTGTGGGGGAATTTGATCAGTGCATCTTCATGCACATTCTTCTACTATTATTCTTAGGCATTTCCTTAGTTTATTTCTTTAGTTTCACCATTTTAGTGTGTTTTCATATTTAAGTTTGTTTCTAGCTTTATTTAATTTTCGTATTTTATTTTCAGCATTAGCAACTTTCAATGGAAGATTCATAACTGGAGCTACAGGAAACCTTTGTCTGGAATACCACGGCCGTGGTAGCCTAAGCACGGCCGTGCTAAGCCACCACAGCCGTGGTGAAATAACCACGGCCAAGCAGAAATCAGTGAAAGTTTTGCATCAGCGTCAACTTTTCGAGCACAGCCGTGGTTAATTTACCACGACCGTGCTCGGAAAGCACGTTGATTGGACCTCCAGACTATGCAAGGACCACGGCCGTGGTTAATTTACCACGACCGTGCTCGGAAAGCACGCAGATTGGACCTCCAGACTATGCAAGGACCACGGCCGTGGTCATCTCCTCAGCACGGCCGTGGTGATCCGCATTAGCAGTTTAAAACTTTATAAATATAGAACAGAGGGCCGCGTACTGTAGACGTTTTTACTGTAGACTCTCATTCACTGTTCACGAATTTCTTTTAGAAGGTTTTGAACAATTGTAATGGAGAACTAAGTTCCGAAGAATCGATCTGCTGTAATCGGATTCCACTTTGAGGTTCTTTTATAAATTCCATATCAATCTGTTTCCTTTGATTTATTCCAATAATCTCAATTGATTGCTTAATTTGATTGTTGTTATAGGATATAATTCTTAAATTCGATTGGTTGTGTGCTCTTGAATCAATTTCGCGTTAACGTAGCTTTTGCATTATCGCGTTTGATCATAATTCCGTTTGCTTAATCCGGAATTCAGGAACATACGCCGTATAATTTCTATTGCGCTTGTCAGTAGTTATTATAGTTGAATAGGATCTAATCCGTTTAGGGAATTGGAATTTATAGGGATCAATGATAAGTTGGAAGTCGATACAGTAGGTTGATTCGCTTTAGCTTACTTGATAATCACAATTTATTTTAATCCCTTTTTCTTGATATCATAATCAAACCCCCCATTAATTGTTACTGTATTGATTGATAATAATACAAGAATCCTTGAGAACGATACTCGAGTTGTCGTTGCCGTAACTATACTTTCAAAATCACTCATTTTTGATCCGTGCGCGACAGCGGAACACCGACCATTACCTTCACAAATGCAGACTTCAAAGGCCTAGATCCCATCCAGGATGACCCTATGGTTATCACAGTGGAAGTGGCCAATTGCATTGTAATGAAGACGCTGGTAGACCAAGGCAGTTCAGCAGACATCCTTTATTGGGAAACTTTCAAGCAACTAGAAATCTCTGAGGCAGAGATAAGGCCGTACAATGATCAATTGATCGGATTCTCAGGTGAGAGAGTAGACACCAGGGGGTATATCGACCTCTACACCAAGTTTGGTACTGGGGATAGAGATTACCGAATCGTCTGTGTTCGGTATATAGTGGTCAATGCTAGCACTTCGTATAATATCCTCTTAGGGCGACCTTCTCTCAATGCTCTTGGGGCCATAGTGTCAACACCACACTTGGCAATGAAGTTCCCATCCATCGAAGGAAGGATTGTCACTGTTCATGCTGATCAGAAGACCGCCCGGGAATGTTATGTAGCAAGTCTTAAGATGACACCGTTGGAGAATAAGGAAGCATCCTGGCAACAAAGGAACCCAGCCATGGTTGCTATGGTTGGGAGTATGGAGTTAGATCCTCGATTGGATGATGACCAGAGGGCAAAACCCAATGAAGATTGTCGACTTCAGTTAGGAAGGAAGGCTGAACAATGTACAAGGATGGGTACACGGTTGTCGGATGAATGTCGACAACAAATTACGAAGGTTCTACAAGCAAATGCAGATCTTTTCGCATGGAAGGCTACTGACATGCCAGGTATTGATCCAAATTTTCACAGTCACCGACTGTCTATATGTCCGGAAGCGAGACCTGTCGCCCAGAAAAAGAGGAAGCTTGGGGAGGAAAGGAGAAAGGCCGTAGCGAAAGAAACGGCAAAGTTGGTAGAAGCAGGATTTATACGGGAAGTTATGTACACTACCTGGCTAGCTAATGTCGTTATGGTGAAAAAAGGCAATGGTAAGTGGCGGATGTGCACAGATTATACCGACCTCAACAAAGCATGCCCGAAGGATGCGTATCCATTACCGAACATTGATCGTTTGGTAGATGGAGCAGCGGGGCATTGGCTACTTAGCTTCTTAGATGCCTATTCTGGATACAACCAAATCTGGATGTGTCCTCATGATGAAGATAAGACAGCATTCATCACCGATTCGGCGAATTTTTGTTACCGAGTGATGCCCTTCGGATTGAAGAATGCTGGTGCGACCTACCAAAGGTGATGGATAAGGTGTTCAGAAAGCAGATTGGAAGAACCTTAGAGGTATATGTAGATGACATGGTGATCAAGTCTGAAGCAAACACTTCACATGCAGATGATTTGCAAGAAGTTTTTGATGAAATCCGTGAGTATAACATGCGTTTGAACCCCGAGAAGTGCGTGTTCGGAGTTGAAGGAGGCAAGTTCCTAGGCTTTATGCTCACACACAGAGTCATAGAAGCCAATCCGGATAAATGTCAGGCAGTGATTGACATGAGAAGCCCCACCAACCTAAAGGAGGCCCAACGACTATCCTGCAGACTTGCTTCCCTAGCAAGGTTTCTACCTCGGTTGGCCGAGAAGACTAAGCCTATACTTAGGCTACTTAAAAAGGCGAAGACATTTCAGTGGGACGAGGAATGTGAACGTTGCTTTCAAGACTTGAAAACTTTCTTAGCAGCTCCTCCTATCCTGACTAAACCACGCACAGATCTAGACCTGCTTCTGTACTTGTCAGTTTCTGATGAAGCAATTAGTGCAGTCATAACACAAGAAGTGGAACATACTCAAGTCCCCATATACTATACAAGCCGAGTACTCCAAGACTCGGAACTTAGGTACCAGAAGATTGAAAAGCTCGCTCTGGCGCTAGTAAACGCATCAAGAAGGCTTCGGCAATACTTTCAAGGGCATCAGGTTGTGGTGCGAACGGATTATCCAATAGCTAAGGTATTGCGGAAACTCGAGTTGGCAGGAAGAATGGTAGCGTGGTCAATAGAATTGTCAGAGTTTGGCATTAAGTATGAACCAAGAGGACCCATAAAGGCTCAATGCTTGGCTGATTTCATAAGTGAACTTCACCCCGCAGTTCAGAGTGAGGAGTCATGCTGGATAGTACATGTGGACGGTTCATTCAACCGCCTAGGTAGTGGGGCAGGAGTTATACTAGAGGGACCGGGAGGATTAGTCCTTGAGCAATCCTTGAGGTTTGACTTTAAAACCTCGCACAACCAGGCTGAGTACGAGGAAATCATAGCAGGCCTACTCTTGGCACAAGAGATGGGAGCCAAGAAAGTCCTATGTCGAACTGATTCTAAGTTGGCAGCAGACCACATATCCGGGGCTTCCCAAGTAAAAGAGCCTCACCTCCTTGGGTATTATCACAAAGTCAAGAATTTGATGCAAGAGTTCGATCAGGCATAAGTTAAGCATATCCTGAGAGATCAAAATTCTAGGGCTGACGAACTTGCTAAGTTAGCAAGCACCAAGAAGCCGGGACAACATCACACTATTATTCAGCATACACTCATGGACCCAAGTGTTGGAGGAAAGGAATGCATGGAGGTGACAGCAGAACAAGTAGAATGGATGACACCTATCATGGCTTACCTAAAAGAGGGCTCCTTGCCGGAAAACCCGAAAGAAGCACAGAAGTTGAAAGTCCAGTCGGCAAGGTATACTATCATCGTGGGAGAGCTGTATAAAAGAGGGTTCTCGACACCCCTCCTCAAGTGTCTTACAAAGGCGCAATCACAGTATATCTTGGAAGAAATTCACAAAGGTATATGTGGAATGCATTCGGGTGGGAGATTGATGGCGGCACGTGTCTTACGAGCCGGTTATTATTGGCCTACCATCCAAAGTGATTGTCATGAATATGTAAAGAGATGCTCTGAATGTCAACGGCATGGTAACCTTGTACACCAGCCGGCAAGTGAGTTACACAACATTGTGTCCCCATGGCCCTTCGCGATGTGGGGCTTGGATATCCTCGGACCTTTCCCACTAGCAAAAGGCCAATATAAGTTCCTGTTGGTGGCAGTAGACTACTTCACCAAATGGATTGAAGCTGAGCCACTAGCCACTATCTCGGCCCAGAATGTCCAGAAATTCATATGGAAGAATATTATTACCCGCTTTGGCATCCCCAACGTTGTCATTACCCATAACGGCCGACAGTTCACTGATAGAAAGCTTCAAGAGTTTCTTGAAGGGATGAGTATTCGTCATAGGGTGACGTCAGTAGAGCACCCTCAGTCAAATGGCCAAGCTGAAGCGGCTAATAAAGTTATCTTAGGAGAACTTAAGAGGAGGTTGGGGGATGCAAAGGGAAGATGGGCCGAAGAATTACTTGAAGTGTTGTGGGGATATAGATGCACTCCTCAATCGGCAACTAAAGAAACTCCATTTCGTCTAACATACGGAGTGGATGCTATGATTCCAGTAGAGGTAGAAGAGCCTTCACTACGAAGGACCCTCTATAATGAGCAGGAGAATGATGCCTCATTAAGAAGAGAACTGGACTTCATTGAAGAAACCAGAGACATGGCGTATGTAAGGGTTGAAGCTAGCAAACAAAGAGCCTCTAGAAGGTACAATTCAAGGTTGAAACCAAGAGACTTCAGGCCGGGAGACTTGGTATGGAGAGTTCAGAGTGAAGCACACAAGGATTCTAAAGAGGGGAAGTTATCAGCTAATTGGGCCGGACCATTCCGTATCACACAGTGTTTGAACAACGGAGCTTACAAGTTGGAGTATTTATCAGGGGAGGCGGTTCCTAGGACTTGGAACAACACCCACTTGAAGTTTTATTATAGTTAAGCTGTAATCAATCATGCAAGTGTGGTACTCTTTTTCCTACCTCGGTCTTTTCTCCCTATAAGAATGTGAAAGGGTTTTGGCCGAGGAGGTTTTAATGAGGCACACTTGAAAAGCTAATAAAATTATTTCCTCTCTACGCAAGTAATCATGCCTTATTCAATACTCATGTTTGATTATTGATAACTACGAAGTGCCCTGCCAAGGAACCGCACCTCGGCAGTGTAAGCACGACCATTACGAAGTGCCCTGCCATGGAACCACACCTCGGCAGTGTAAGCACGACCATTACGAAGTGCCCTGCCAAGGAACCACACCTCGGCAGTGTAAGCACGATCATTACGAAGTGCCCTGCCAAGGAACCACACCTCGGCAGTGTAAGCACGACCATTACGAAGTGCCCTGCCAAGGAACCACACCTCGGCAGTGTAAGCACGACCATTACGAAGTGCCCTGCCAAGGAACCACACCTCGGCAGTGTAAGCACGACCATTACGAAGTGCCCTGCCAAGGAACCACACCTCAGCAGTGTAAGCACGACTACTACGAAGTGCCCTGCCAAGGAACCACACCTCGGCAGTGTAAGCACGACCACTACGAAGTGCCCTACTAAGGTACCACACCTCGGCAGTATAAGCACAACTATATATACCAAGTTGGCAGTAAAACTATTAAGTTGAACACGATAGTCAAACACAATAAAATTATATGACGAAAGAAGCATTCATTAATAAAAGGCCAGCAACATAAATAATAAAAGGCTAGCATTCATTCATTAACCGACAAGTACATTAACGAAAATAACAAAGGGGGCACTATCGGTCCATGATTACATAAGTAAGTAAATTTTAAGCCCTATCCTCCATGGTGTGCTCCTCCTTATCTTCTTGATCAACCTCGTTGGTCTCCTCGGAAGCATCAACAGTTGCACCAGTAGCAGTAGGAGTAGAAGGCAATCCACTATAGGTACTGGTAGAAGGAGCAGGAGCAGGAGCAGGTACAGGTACAGGTACAGGCACAACAGGAGCAGGTGCAGATGCAGGTGTAGGTGCAGGTGCAGGTACTGATGCAGGTGTAGGGGTACGTGCAGGGGTACGTGCAGGTGCAGGCGCGTCAAAAGCCCCACGTGGAATTTCAGTCAATGGCCGAAGAGCACCCTGCCACACATCTTTATCAACATCGAACCCAGCAGTGTCAGTAAGTCCAAAAAACTTGGCTTGACGAATACCCTTATGAAAACCTGTTCTGTGCTCTCTAAAAATAGCAGCCTTGGCAAGATCAACAAGCTTGTTGGCCTTCTCCTTTGCGGCCTTCTCAGCATCAAGAGAAATCTTAGTATCAGCTAGTGCCTTAGTTAATTTCTCAACCTCAAGCTGCAAAACAGCAGCCGAAGACTCGGCCTTCTTCGCCTTTGCAATAAAAACAACCTCCTTACCCTCCAACTCCTTCACCCTATCCTTGAAGTTAACCACTTCGGTAGTCAGCTCACAATTTGCCTCAAGGGCCTTCTTAAGGGCATCGGCAGAATCAACAACCTCTTTCTTCATCTTCTCCAACTCCTCCACTTGGGAAGGAACCTTGGACTGTTCAACAAGCCAATGCTGAATGATTGCCCAAGACTTAGCCTGCATCTCGGCGACATCCTCCAAACCTTTGGCAGGACCAGCAGCAACAATTACTTCCTTTCTAGCAGAAGAGGTGATAGCATTTAACGCTGTGATAGGATTGAATCCTCGGTCGAAGATATCCCTCCCAAGACTCTGAGAAGAACCAACTATGTTGGTAGGAGGGGGTACCAAGCTAGCATCAAGAGTAGACTGCCTTAGACGTTGAGTACGGGGTAGGTCTTGATCGGCATGGGCTGGTCCAATGTGCCGCTTCCTAGACTTATCTTTACTCTTGTTCTTGTTATGCTTCTGCTTCTTTCTCTTAGGATCAGGAGGAGGAGGAACATGTTCAGGCATAGGACCAGTATCTGCATTTCCAGCAGCCACCTCAGCCTCATGTTCCATAAGTTGTGCGGACCGCATACTCTGGTAGTCAAAGGGGTCGTCCAACATAGTCATGAAAATTCCTGCACAACTTAAAAACAACAAGTTAGTACAGAAATATTAGTAAGCAAATGGTAGAAAAAAGACTGAATACTAACCAACCAAGTCCACATCAGGGTGAGGAGCTATATACAAGGGAACAAAATATTTACTAGGAAGAGATCTGGGGAGCTGATCCAAAATCCGTAAGTTTTTCTGCTCCTTTTCAGTCAGCAGGGAGAATGGGTACTCATCATACCTCATAGGCTTCCTTGTCCAATAAAGAGGAAACCTTGGCCTAGTATCATCAAAAAACATATACTTCTTGCCATCCTCAGTGGCCGACACCTTGAAAAAGCCAGTTTTGAAGTTGTTCTTGTAAGAGGTACTGAAAGCAGTAAACAAAGGATAATTCGTCCTGCTCACAAGAGACAGCCATCCTACCCCGTCCCCAGGACGAGTCTTGTAATGATGTAGGAACACTCCAGGCGTCGGCCGAATACACAATGAATTGCACAAAAACTTGAATGACTGAATGAGTGCCCAACTATTCGGGTGAAGTTGGGAAGGAGCCACATTCAGAACCCGCAGTACACCCTCAGTAAACTCATCGAAGGGTAGCCGCACATGAAGACGGCGGAACAAGGACTCGTACATAAAAAAAATGGATCTTCGTTAGGTCGAGGACCCATGAATACTTGTTCATCCTGCCGTGGAGTCTCTACAGTGAATATGTTCTCCTCCGAACACTCCACCAATCTCTGCGATTGAATGTAGGATGTAAGGACCGAATCCCTATACTCCCTTTCTCAACCACATGTATTCAGTTGGTCGTCTGTCATCTCCATTGTTGGAACCGGCCTCTGATGAAGTAGCAACCCTTTCGGCCTCAGCACATGCCTTCAAAACGGCATCTTCGCTAGCCTCAATTTCGACATCCACTTCAACCCTAGCATCTCCGTCTACAGTGGCATTTGCATTCTCACTCTGGGTATCGTCTCCCTCATCAGAGGCCGAGGAGTCATCATCACTACAACTCGACTCCTCGTTAGCATCTGGCTCTGAATCTGGATCTTCAATGCCATGAACCTCGTCCGGCAACATTCTAAGTTTCGCAAACTCAAACTCTTCAGACTCCCCAGATCTCAACTCAGAAGCCATATATATAAAGAAAAAAGAAGGGGGGAAGGGGGAAAATTATATACCACATACCTGGGACACAACTCGGCACTTGGAATGGCAAAGACAAAGGAAATCTCAGCACTCGGATTTGGTGGAAATGGTGAAGACAATGGAAGGCTGACTAGGTATACTTTATAATCAAAATGAAAGCTTTTGGGCCTGATGGGCCAAGCTATGATGACCGTTAGATATCTGGAGATCAACGGCTGTTAATATAAAATTGTTCGCGTCCCAATCACAACTTGAAATTCAAAATTCGAAAATCAAGTCTCCGTACACACTAAGCCGAGACCCTATCTCGACCCTTTCCAAAAGTCATAGACTGATGACCATCTCGGTACCTCCTAGGCCGAAGACCTATCTCGGAACCTCCTAGGCCGAAGGCCCATCTCGGAAGCCATTTGGATAGAAAAGGACGAGACCTACTATCAGCACTCAGCCTAAAAATCCCTTTCCGGCCTTTTTTCTCATAGAAGGAGGGCTTTTTTGGGGAAAATGTTGGACCAAATCCCCTTTGGGTATTTGCCACGCGTTCGTCTCGAAAAGTTATATGAAATAGACATATAATAAGCTTAAATCGGACATATGAGTCAAAAGTTATGCACATTCAAAGTTTTCACATGCAACAATGACCTATATGTCCTCCTCCTTCGACCGAACCCCCTCCTAGGAGAGCAAGTGCCGAGATCACACCTCGGCACCTGCTAGGAAGGTCACCTCGGCACCCTCTAGGAAAGGCAAAGTGCCGAGATCACGCCTCGGCACCTACTGCTAGGAAGTGCACCTCGTCACCCTCTAGGAAAGGGAAAGTGCCAAGACCACACCTCCGCACCTCAAAACCCTCAGGCATCTATCCCTCACGTAGGTATTCGAGTGCCAAAGAACACCCCTCGGTAGCCCTATATTGTAAACCCTCTTCATCTCTTCTACGAAGGCTTGGGGGGCATGTGTACCCTATAAGGACCGAGGACCCTAGGCAACTACATGACCGAACAGTATTCGGACATCCTAATACTACTCGGTCTATTATAAATGGTAACGTCAGTATTACAATAATAATCTCGGGATCAAAGTAATTATCACATAATCACGAATTAACATTGCATTAGTAACAAGGTAAGGCCCATGGATCCCAAAGGCCCATTAATGCATGTATATAAAGGGTGAGATTCTTGAGGTAAAGATTTACTGTTCATTCTCATATTCTACTCCTTTTTATATTGGGGTGATATCTGACTTGAGCATCGGAGTACCTTTGCAGGTACCCATTCCCTCCTCGGTGGAAAACGACAAGGACAGACGGATAGAGCTCGGCACAGCAAGAAGAGATTACCACTGTACCCTCGGACAGGTACAAAAACTATTAATATTGAACAGTAATTTACATTAGAATTATCTAATGATTAATAAATGCTAAAAACGCAAAGATATTTTTTAAGGAGAGTTTATAAAATCCTTTAAATATAGGCATAACTCAATAGGTAACTACAAATAAGTAGTTGTGGGAAAACTTACAGGAGTCAAAATGGTCAAATTAGCAATTTAATACTTTACCCTTCAAAATTATACACTAAAATAAATATATTATATATTATTCTTTTGAAGAGAGAACGTGGGAATTTTATTGCAGTGAAACTTGCAGACTTTGCACATGAATGGAAATAAAAGAGGAGACTTGATTTGCGACCTCTCAAAATTCTCTCTTTACAAATAAAAGCAAAAATAGCTAATTAATAGGCAACAAAATCTTTTTATCTTCTAGTGAACTGAAGCTCTTGAGCATTGGGTCACACACAATAATTTCAATATGAGTAAAGATCCTTTCCAGTAGGGGTGGAAATAGGCCGAGCCGAGCTAGACTTTGCTAGGCCTGAGCCTGGCCTTAGTTAAAAGTACATGGCCTGGGCCTGATCTGTTTACCTGTCAAAGGCTTTTTTAAGGGCCTGGACCTGGCCTACATAAAAGCCTGGCCTGACCTATAAGCCTATTTAAGGGGTTTAATTTGCGATAATTTAACACCAAGATAGAGATAAAAATATGTATGTCAGGCTTTATGAGAATCAAATCTAACATATTTTAACATATTTTTAAGGTTTAATATAACATTCATGATAACTTATTTAAAAATATATTTTGAAACAAGACAAATTTATTTTTCAATAAACTTAATTATAAGCTTTAGTTTGATTCTTTATGTAGATCAACATGATTATCATTTAAAAAGACAAAAACATGTAAGATTTTAATGTATCATAACAAATTTAATATAATAATAACACTAACAATGAATATTTATTTATGATTTTTTAAATAGGCCAGCCTATTAGGCCTAAAAGGCTTTTTGAATGGCCTAGGGCCTGGCCTGTTTAACTAAATAGGTTTTACTAAAAGTCTTGGTCTGGCCTATTTTCTGAAAAGACTTGGCCTGGGCCTGATATAGGATAGGCCATAGGCCCCTGTCGAGCGGCCTGACCTATTTTCACCTCTACTTTCCAGTGACTGGAAATTTCCAGTAGGAGAGAGAAAGACACATACACTGTGTGGCCCATACAGTGTATGTGTCTTTCTCTCTCCTACTGGAAATTTCTAGTCACTGGAGAGAGGCCCAACCCCTTTTGACGGACATTAGTCTTTGTATATGTTCAGCCTATGCAAATTCTATAATGAAAATAACGACAGTATGTTGAAGGAAACCTTTTATTTTTTTCATGGGAGAAAACTACCAATGGAAATAAGTTGAGTTTAACAAGATTTTGCTTAAAGAGGTCTAACCTGTTTACAAAATTTAAGGTCTAAGTTTTACTGTTATCTGTCATAGGCTTAGTTTGGCCTTTTTGAAAGTCTAATTTGGTCTATTAGCTCGTTTAAAGATCTATTTCATATTTAAGTTTTGAGATTAACTTGACCTATATATTTCTAAATAGGATAATCATCTAATAAGGTAGTTCAATGAGAAAAAAACTATATGTTAAATAAATTATAAAGTATAAAATTTAAAATAATTGTTACTCAAGACACAAGACAAAGATAAAAATATGTAGATGGGATTTTTAAGAGTCAAATATAATTTTTTTTTTCCGTTATAGAGTCAAATATAATTTATTATATGATATAAGTATTTTTTAAGGTTTGACCTAACTGTCATGGTAACTTATTTAAAGTTCATTTTATAGTAAGACTTTTAAATAAGGCATCAATTTATCCTTCGATAAATTTATTAGCATGAATTTATATGTAAGTCAACTTACTCAATATTTAAAAGTAAATAGATATATGATTTTAATAAATTATAAAATTTTAATATAATACTAATACTTTTATTTATTTAAATAGGTCAACTTATTAAATTTAAAAGACTTTGTAAATGGCCTGAACATGATTTTTATAATTAAATAAGTTTTTATAAAGAATTTAACCTAATTCATTAAAAACACTAACTTAATATCTAACCTATGTAACTTAGAGCATAAATTTAGTCGGACAGTCTGACCTTTTTTTTTTTTTTTTTTTTCTGAAGCGGACAGTATGACCTATTCTCGAGAAAACGAATGATCTATGTTAAATGGGACCTATATATTTTTTCTATCACACGCTCCTTTGAATTTGACAATGACTTCTCTTTAAGTATTGACACTTGAACATGGCATCTTCATTCGCCAGAGATAGAATTTATTATACAGGTCCCACAAATAAAGTTTTTTCTCCACTTGCAATGCAATGCAATAATTGCAAAGTGTAAAACAAAACAATTTATTTGAATGATGAATTTTATCATATTATAATTATATAAATGTCATTTAATATAATCATTTTTTCTTTTATCAAATTAAATAAAGAGAAAGAAATTTTAACTTTTATTTCTCCTATATTTCTTTTGTTTTTTTTTCCTCAAACACCTAAAAAAATCACTTATTTTCTACTTTTTTAAAACTCTTATATTTTACTTCATTTTTCCTATTTGTTCTCACATTCAAACGTATTTGAGATTATTAAGTCAATGGAAAATTTTAGAAATTAATGTTATGTTAATTTAATAAAGTAAAGAAGTAATTTGGTACAAAAGTTTGGAGAGGAAATTTAGAACAAGAAAAAACAAAGATATGTTATTCATCTATTTTTAATTAATTAAAATATATGCTTATCATAAAATTTATTTAAACCACAATATCAAAGAGTGATTAGTTTAAGTGTGGTACATGCTTATTCTTAAACAAGATCTTAAATTTGAGCCTTATATATATATATATATATATATATATATATATATATATATATATATATAATCTTCTTAGAACAGCTATAGTGCTGTCATGGTTGTTTTCAGCTTATATAGGGTTGCCTCCTATAAACAATATCTGTGATCTAAATAAAAAGAAAAATCGGTGGAAAAAAGAATTTTCCACTGTCTTCTATAAGATTTACTTTTCTTATGAGAACCTTTATTTGTTTTCCACCGTTATTCCTTATAAGAATGAGAAATTTCATTCTCAATGTCATTTTCTCTTATATTTTTGTTATATTTACCTCAACATTATCATCTTTGTTTAAATGAATCAATCCTACAGATATAGAATTTAGTCATTTGTATTGTTCAGTTGATGCAAATTCTATAACGAAAATAAGATCAGTAAAAATAGGCAACAACAACAAAAAAAGTCAATGTGAGTGTATTATAAGGATTTTCTTAAGAAAAAAACAGTGGTCCTTACTGTTTCCTCGGACAAAAATAATGTTTTCAGGACCGATGAGACCTATACAGACTTTTCTTTTATTGACACTTATCTTCATGAATTCATCAGCACCAAAGCAAGCACTTGAGCATTGAAAATGGAGAAGACCCCCCAAGTGCACATCCCATCAGTTAAATTGGGTAGTCAAGGCTTAAAGGTAAGCTTCCTTTTTTTTTTTTTTTTTGTCTTTCCATAAGCTGAAGATATCCCCAAAACTATAAGGGGTGTTTCATGTTTGCATTCCATCAAGGTTGTTTTATCCTTGAACCAGTTCATCATGTGAAGATGATGTTTTCAAAGGATTTTAATTAGCATCAAGGGAAGAAAAATATTCAACCATATTTTTAGTATCATCCACTACCATCAAAGATCTTTGATTTTTAGTTTGTTGTAGCCAATCCTTGCAGTTGTCTCATCAACCTCTAGAATAATTTGTTAGAATTTCCAAAGATTAAGCTTCTCTCGATAGGAGGATTTGATTTTATAAAAATTAAAAGGGTTGAATGAATAGCCTAATATTTTACTTAGAAGTTAATATAATTATGTAATCTAATTAGTTATTAGACAATTTCACATAAACTCATTTTAAAACTCATGTAAACATTGAATTAATATTAAGAGGGGTGATACCAACTCATTCTCTATTATTCTTCTTCTAACACATTTTCTATCATTGATTAAAAATTATTAGAAACTATAAAATTTGAGTGAGACCCATTAAATAAAAAGTGAATTTACATAATTTTTTTTATTTCTAATAAATTTCATTAATAATAAAGAGTATGTTAGAAATTAGAGTTTAATGTCATGCACTGTCAATGTAAAGAAGTTTTACACTGTCATCCAATTACTATAAATAATTGCTGGTATGATTTTTAAGATATTTATTGTAAAAATCAACAAACTTATCATATATGGTGGTTTGTGATTAGATGATAGTGTAATACTTTCTTACATTGTTTGTGCATGATCATTAAACTCTAAAAATTATGTTATATATCATTTCTCTAATATATTAAAATTAATGTGTAAGGTTTTTTTTTCCATTATTTTTTCCATTTTCAAACAATTGGATTTATCAACGAGCGCATGGATCAATTAGCACAATTGTTCTAGCTTAATAAGTAGTCTCAAGTTTGGTACTTGAGTATACAATTGTGTTAAATACTCGGAGGGAGAGTTTGCCATTCATAGTGGCCTTACAAAGCTCCAACAGGACTGCCTCCCTAAAAGATACTTGTGATCTAGAAAAAAAAACAATTGGCTTTTTTTTTTTTACTGTTTTTAGGGGTAGAGAGAGGTGGTGCCTTCTCTTTTGTACACTTTCAATTTTTGAAGAGTAAAATATGTTTTTAGTTCCTGTACTTTCGATCAAACTTGGTTTCAGTCAATATAGTTTCAAATCGATCATTTTGGTCCCTATATTTTAAAAAATAGGTGAAATTAGTCACTGTGCACTGACGACCGCACGAAAGATCAAATAAGGACTAAATCTACCTTTTTTTTTAAAGTATAAGGACCAAACTAATAGGTTTGAAACTATAGAGACTAAAATCAAATTTGACCGAAAGTATAAGGATCAAAAACATATTTTACCCTGAATTTATGACAATTTGTCGTACTTCCATAGAAATAATTAAGCATTATTAATATTGTATATTATGTGATGTGATAACGTTTCTTGTATATATCCTTTTGTGGAATGCAGGTTTCTAGGTTGGGATTTGGATGTGCAGGCTTATCAGGATTTTATAATGCTCCCCTCTCGCATGAAGCTGGATGTTTAATTATTAAGGAAGCATTTAACAAGGGTATTACATTTTTTGATACATCAGATGTTTATGGAGGTAATCATGATAACGAATTCATGGTTGGTAAGGTACCATATAAATCCAACTATACTTAATTTTTGTTTTGGTTCTAGCTGCTAAAAATACATTATCATTTGTATTAATTGCAAATAAGTTTCATAAACTTGGTTAATCATGCATTAACAACTCATTGACAGAGAAACCGCTATGCTCTATATGTTAAATAAGTGGCAATGACATGCACTTGTGTCCCTAGTATTTCATATATATCTTTACTTAAATATAACTCTTTAGGGGTAAAAGCTAGTGAAAATTTTAGGATAAATGATCACTTTCGTCTATGAAAGTATAATGTGGTGATAATTAAGTCGCTGAAAGAATAAAAATTTTGACTGAAATTGTTTCTGAAAATGTAAAAAGTGCATAAAATTTTTTTCTGCTGTTAAAGTTAACGTTCCACACCTAACGGCAGGACATTTTTGACACTTTTTACACTTTCAGGAACTATTTCAGAATTTTTACTTTTTCAGGGATTAAATTATCACCGTTTTACACTGTCAGGAACGAAAGTGATTATTTATCCAAAATTTTTATAAGAAATGTACTCAACGATATCTTTGCTTCTATCATCAGGCTTTGAAAGAACTTCCTCGTGAAAAAGTGCAGTTGGTTACAAAATTTGGCATTTTTAGGAGTGATGAGAACCGAGTTGGGGTTAAAGGTAGCCCTGAATATGTGAGAGAATGCTGTGAAGCTAGTTTGAAGAGGCTTGACGTCAATTATATAGATTTGTATTATCAACATCGTGTTGACACTACTGTGCCAATTGAAGACACTGTAAGCTTTGAATGCCTTTCTTAACTTGTATATACAAAGAGGATTGGTTAATTGTAATATTGTATACCTACTTGTTTTTTTTTTAAAAAATGAGGTATATTAGTAAATTTTTGTTATAGTTTGCTAGAATATACTTATTTTTTACAACGAGTATTTTAACGAATTATAACTTCAATTTTCTTAAAATATACTTAAGATATAATTTTAAAATATTCCTTTTAAAAATAAATAGATGTACTTTAACAAATTTTATATAAATAGATAAATGAATAAGTTGTTAACATACATTCACTTATGTTTAGAAATAATATTTAAAACAAATTATACCTTCGGTGTATGCATTTCCTTATTTGCTCTTGATGTTCTCTAATTAAAAATTAGAAATTTAGAACTAAAGTTTCACTTCAATAATCCACATAATAAACATTTACATTAAGGTCAGCAGAAGTTCTTGAAGTAAAACTCTAATTCTAATTAACATTAATTTTAGGAAATATATCTAAATTTTGTGAAAAATATTTATGTGTTTTAAATTAACTTGACCTATGTAATGATGAAGGTGGGGGAACTCAAAAAACTGGTAGAAGAGGGAAAGATAAAATACATTGGGCTATCAGAGGCCAATGCTGACACTATAAAGAGAGCACATGCCGTTAATCCTATTACTGCTTTGCAAATGGAGTATTCTTTATGGAGTCGTGAAATAGAAGAAGAGATAATTCCATTATGCAGGTTTTCAAATACTTCTGTTGTTTACATACCTTGTTGTTACAATGATACTACTACTGCAGCTTCAGATTATAGTTAAATATATGTAACTCGCTCTCTTAAATATGCTTTTCAATTAGAATATTTAACTGCAATATGTGAAAAATATTGTAAATTGTCTATGGTGAATTTATATTTTACAGACAATTAGGGATTGGAATAGTGGCATATAGCCCTCTTGGTCGTGGCTTTTTTGCAGGAAAGGCAGTGGAAGAGACTTTGCCTAGTGAGAGCATTTTGGTATGCAGCTAGTACAAGTTAATTATGCAGTTTAAAGTTTGTGTGAATGTGTGATCATAAGTATATAATAATTTTTTAAGTTCTATTTTTGCAATAATTAGTTGTCTATTGAAATTTGATGGATATGTTTGTGTAACAGGGTATCCATCACAGGTTCGGTGGAGAAAATTTGGAAAAGAACAAAGTTTTTTATAATCGACTTGGTGACTTGGCTTCTAATCATGCATGCACTCCTTCTCAGTTAGCCTTAGCATGGCTTCTCCGTCAGGGAAATGACATTATCCCTATCCCAGGTAATAATAATAATATTGTCTTTGTTGCACTTCGAAGACTGAGATTAATTTTTTTTTTTCCATACTCGTACCGAAGAATATTGCATATTTGATCTGGAATTTACTTAATTATTTCCCTTCAAACTTACCATTATATGAACAAGGAAAAAGCATGCAACCCTGTTCACCAGAACCTTTTACTATCATAGGTTTAAGGATAAAATATATTTTTTAGTCCTTGTACTTTTGATAAAAAAATAGTATTAAACCCCGTACTTTAACTTTGATCAATTTGGTTCCTCAACTTTAGAAAAGCAGTGGTTTTCATCTGTCCTCATAGATGGTTTTCACCATAAGGAGGGACGAAAACCACTACTTTTATAAAGTTCAGGACCAAATTGATCAAAATTAAAATTCAGAAACTAAAACCAAGTTTCATCAAATATACAAGAACTGAAAACATATTTTACCCTAAATTTAACCATCTATTATGTATATCTACAGCATAAAATCTATATGTTGATTGATTGAACCTAATACCCTGCCTATATAACATTGTAAACATGGGAATGAATTGGTTGTAATGACTGAGTCCTTTATCATATATATTTTTTATACTATAGGGACTACCAAAGTTACGAACCTCGAAAACAACATTAACTCTCTGGCCGTGAAGCTTACAGATGAAGAGTTGGTAGAAATTTCTGATGCAATTCCTGTTAATGAAGTTGCAGGGGCACGAGAATTTGATATCTTATACAAATACAGTTGGCAGTTTTCTACTACTCCATCAAAATAATTGACAGCATTTTTCCATAATTAGTCAAATAAAGAATATATGTAAAGTCTTCTATTGAATAAGCATTGTGTTTGTATTGAACCATTATGACTAATGTTATATGATGCACATAAATTATTGTATCAAATATATATACCATTAAGAATAGTTACTATAATGCTACGCTACGTATATATTATTAAAGTGATTTATTGTGATATGAGTAAACCATGGTCCTTGAATCATTGGTATATTTTAATTATCTAGTATACTTTTAAAGACATAACAGATAAATATATCATCACTGTAATTGTATAATCAATATATGAATTGTTTTTGATAAAATCAATCTTGATCCACCATGAAGATTTGCCTTTATTATAATTATAAAAGCAACCACAAAACCATAAAATAGATAGGTAACAGTGAACAGCAGTTGATGAGGCGCAAGTGATGGCACACCTGTATAAACTATGGCATAACATGGATGACATGTTAGCATCATCATTTATTCATGACTTAAATACCTTTTTAGTCCTTTCAATTTAGTGTTTTTTTGTTTTTATTCATGTTGCAAATAAAATTATACTTACTATATTATATGGATAAAATAAATATATAATATGTGAAAAATGATTAGATGAAAATAATATTAAACATATAATTATATTTTGAATAAATTGAAAATCATATTAATATGCATTTAATTTGGTTACTTTTAATGGAAAAAATTTATATACATCAACACTATGAATCAAGATACACTTTTCAACTTCAAAATAAAAAGATATATAAACGATTGATTTGTTATCAACACCTGATCAAATGCTAGAAGTATTATCAATTTATTTCACCAATTAATTTGGTCCATTGATTTAGAAGGCCAAGAGTAATTCACTGAATATGGTTAATTAATATATTCACATGGAAGTGTTTCAGTATAAGATGAAATTACATATTTTGTCTGAATGACACAACTTGAATGAAAATACTCTTTGGTTTAACACTAAAAATACGTTTTTCTTTTAAGAATGAACAAAGTTTTGGAAAGTGTAAACGTAAAGTAAGCATTTGGCTCTACGAGACAATCAAGAATAATTCATTTAATGTTTAAATCAATCAATAACGTATAAAATTGATTTAAATTTTGTAACTTTTTATTTTTCAAAACAATTTATATTTTATTGAAAACATTAACTGACCTCATTATTATCATGATTAAAAACATGAAGTAGTTATGCCTTTATCCTCTCTTATATATTTTAGGGCAAATTATAGCAATACTCCCTTAAGGTTTCGTGTAATTACACAAGCATTTCCTGCTTTTTTTAACCATTACTTTTGCCTCCCTTATAGGGGTGTTTATGTAAGGTTTGAGAGGGTGTCAATGTCATGTTTTCAAATATATAAAGGGGTGTTAGTATAATGTTTTCAAACTTAAAGGGGGGTTAATTAGTATAGGAAAATAAAAAAGAGTGAGGTTATGTATAATTTGATAAAAAGTCAGGAGATGTTGCTGTAATTTGCTCTATATTCTATATTCTTCCATGAGGTTTAGGGGTCAATTAGCAGTTGTATTTCTGGGTATTTTTTCATTATCTTTCTTTTCATTTGCTCACTGTTTCTTTTCTTGACTTAACATTTTTTCTCTCTCGTTTAGCTATTGCGGTTTGAGAGAATGAGAATCTCGCTCAATATATCTTACTTAGCTAACAATAATACTATTGTACAGATAAGATATGAAGGACGATTGGACTAAGAAATTTCAAGAAAATATGCATCAAACAATTACAATAGGTATGCAACATGTAAAAGTGGAGTCAAATTAAAGGTATGAAGCTTTAACCTCTTAGTCTTCGTAGCTTCTTTCTTTTTACTTCATTTTGCTAATCAATTATTGAGTATTAGTATCTATATGACAACCTCTTCATAATATTCTTGAGTATATTAGTATCTATATATAAACGCAAACAATCAGAAGTCAAGATAATTAAGTTAAAAATAATAATAAAAAATATATCAAAACTTATCCTGAAGTTATCTTAATATTATTTTAGTTTTTCGATTAATTGTCCCTATTGTTTTTCATATAAGATTTATTTTATTTTGCTATTAACTTGGTAAAAATCACAAACTTTTCTTTTTGCATACTTCCTTGACATACATACAGAGAGATTGAAAGCTTTACTTAATATTCTCTTTTAAGGGATCAATTAGCAGGTTTATTATTCCATTCTTTATCTTTTTATTTGTTCAGTGTATTTGTTTTTGGCTTAATTAACATTTTTTCCCTTTCATTTTGCTATTGTAGTTTAAGAAAATGAGAATGTTGCTCAATATGTCTTATTTAATTTGCTTGCAATAGTTACACTTTTGTACAAGTAAAAGATGAATGTTCATCATCCAATGAATTTGACAAAGCATGGGAAGTGAGGATTAGGAACCAAACATCACATAACAACTGATCTATGTATTTTATTATTATTATTATTTCTTCTGCTCTCTCCATATATTATAAATAAATAATGTATACATTTTTATCCTTTCTCATTTTTAGCAACAAAAAAAATCAATAATTAATTTGATTTTACTTAATATCTTCAACTTATAATATTAGTTTTCTAACATGACATGAAAAGACCTTATTATAGATAATATTTAGAGTAGTAGTAATAGTAGTAGGTTCACTTAAACGTGTTTCATAATTATTTTCTCCGTGTGTGTGTGTGTCTGTGTGTGTCTGTATAGCACTTTGAAAAATCACAATTAAATTGATGCAAAAGCCTAACAGATATTTTATAGGAAAAACTATGTTAAATAGGACATAATTTATAACACTAATTAAATTTAATATATAAATAATATAAAAATAAAACAATAATAATAATAATAATAAGGATAAATATTATTCTTTATATTTATGAGACATAATGAATATTTATTATTCTTTAAGATCTAAATTTATAAGAATAAATCATAATGTTTTATAATTGACTGTTATGAAAAATATTTATTATTATTATTATTATTATTAAAAATTATTATTATGATAGTTGTAAAGTATTCAATAATAGTATAGTTATTATTATTACTAACATTATCTTTCCAAAATTAGTGAAAGTGAGAAAACAATTAATAACATATAAAAAGTAAAAATGTAATAATATTAAAAAATGAGGATCACATATAAATAATAATTCTTATATAGATAAATAATCCTAATAATAATTAAATTAAAACATAAAGTCTCAAATATATAATAATTCTTATAAATAAATAACTTTGAAAAGTACTACTATTATACTACTACTATTACTATAATCATCTTCCTCAATCTTAATATAATTATATTTAATATGCTATTAAATATTTTAAAAAATGATAATTTTATTTATATACATACATTTTAAAAAATACTAAATACAAATATAAAAATATATAATTCAAATAAACCATGCAACGCACGGGTTTAAAATTTAGATTTTAAATAAAGTTCAATAACCTTAATATTTTTTTAAGTTAAGATCCATAGAATTAAAATATAATAATTAATTATCTTCCTCAATTTTAATATAATATATTTAATATCCTACTAAATATTTTAAAAACTAATTTTTATTAATGTATATATTTTTATATATAAATATTAAATACAAATATAAAAAAATATATATAGTTTAATTGAACCCGTGCATCGCACGGGTTTAAAATATAGTATCATACAATATTAGATCTGTGAATGTTTCGATATGAGTGTATATTTTTGAAAAATGATATAATGATTTAAGGATAATATCATAAAATGAAAAATAATTTTTCTTTGAAATATATCTTACGGAGAACATTATTTGAACACTTGTTAGAAAATTTTTGTATAAATTTTCAAGCATCTGCCATCTTTGGACTTTCAAATGAGAAAAGTCAACTTCAAATCTTGGAACAGGTTATATAGATTATAGAAACTACATAGGAAATTTCCTATACAACTTTTATCAGCCAAATTCAGAAACATGTAAATTTTATAGCATATATTTTTTGAGAAGCATAAGGAAAGAAAAGCTTTAGCTCCAAAATTTAATCACTATCAAATCAACATTACACATTACAAGTCTCCCAATGCCCAACCGATATATATTTCTTGCATTCCTAAAGCCATCACTTTTCTTCCTTGAAAACATACATGTTTGGAGTATTTTGCTAAAGAACGATTGTATACACATTAACCAGTCTTCCAATGCCCAGTTGTATCCTCCAGTTGTCAGTTATTTTATTCACTTTGATTTGCTTTTAGCCTCTCTTCATGCTTACACATTCGAGCCTGTGGGACTGTGTACCCTCCGATTTTCCCAGGACCGACCAACCCGATAAATAACCAATCCACTATTATATCTTTAGGGCAATCAATTATATCCATTGTTCATATCTTAGACTACATATCTTAACCATATCCTGGAATAATTTATCATATCTTAACCACATATTTTAGCTATATCTCGATTATATCTTAATCATAATATGTCATATCTTATCCATATAATTAAGAGAATAAGATATATTTGAAAGCCTATATACAAAGAAGACAGAACCCGTAACAAGTAGAATACACTTTAAGTTGTACATCCACATATTTCCTCCTTTAGAGGCAGTCATATCGGAGATTCACCTCATCCAAAGGATTTCTTTTAATATTATAATTATTAACCTAACTTAGCAGATAAGTTAAAACCCATTCTATTAATAAAATAATTTAGATTTAGGATGAATTCATATATAACAAATTCATGCTCACAGTGTCATAAAATTGGGGTATTACTTGTACTCTTTTAAAGGCCCTTATTAATAAATTTTTTTAATAAAAGAATGACACTATACAAAAATGACAAAAAGATACATTATTCTATCATTATCAAAAACAATATCACGCAATGTCTTTTCCTTTAACTATAAGTTGCAAATGATTTTGTTATCAAGAGTACGTAGTGGCATAACTAAAGTAGTTGTGATCGACAACTTACTAATAATTATATCTACAACTTACTTTTTTATTTTACCAATTAGAAAATTAATAATATTGATGGTAACACCATAATACTGCACAACAATAGTTTAATCAATAAAATGATTGAATAAACTAAGAAAATAAATTAACTAATAGTTGAAGGTCTTATATTCATCTACACCAATGCCTTCAATCGAAAAAAATTTATGCCTTCTGTAACTTCAAAATGCTTTGCCTCACAATTAACAAATTTTGTGCCTTCATCAGCAGTATCAACCAATTCGCCGTTGTAGTAAACACAAACATTCATAATCGATGAATTCATCATAAAATACACTTACATTCATTCGCAAAATTTGCCTTCAACCACAGTGTGTTTATATAGGAGAAAGGCAAACAGAAGAAGCTACACAGGTTGTCGCCACCTCTAAACCTGGAGGAGATGCGTTGACTGGTGCCTTCTTCACCCTCGGTCTGCACATCAAGAGAAGCGTGACTGGCTGCCACCTCCTGCATTGCGTTGTCTGTAGCGTGTCAGCAATAGGAGAAGACCAACCGGGTGGCGCCTCCTGTGGCAACTCCCAGTGTGGTGCCACCTGGTTTGAAAAAAGCAACTTAAGGCATTGGACAGGGTGGTGCCTCCTGTGTTAGAAAACTCGAAGTGCATGCGCCGACACCCTGTGTGGCGCCTCCTGTGTTAGAAAACTCGAAATGCATGACGCGACACCCTATGTGGCGCCTTCTGTTATTCCGACGTGGCAAAAACAACCCATGCCATGTAAATTGTTTTCAAACAACACCTTTTTGGTATTTACTTTTTTTTTATTTTCTATTTTCGTTAAAAAGTCTCCAGAATAGAGTTCACCAACGAAGCATGCATGCAGAGGGAGGACACCACCTGGTCTGCAAGATATCATGAATATTGCTGTTGTCCAACTCACATCAAATATTTGTGTAGCCACGATCCCATGCAAGAAGAAGTCCCTGAAGAACAACTTGAAGTTTAGCTTTATCTACGTCACCTTGTCCATCATAGGTAGAAAAGCCAAAGATCCAGCTAGCATGATGATCATGAAGAACACCATCTGTCCCAATGTTATTAGATTGAGGTATATGACTGCCATCAACATTCAATTTCACAGTTCCCTCCTGGGGTGGACTCCAACGTTGAATCATAAGAAGTGAACTATCCACTATGCCATTTTTATGCATAACTGAAACAAACTCATCATGCAATCTAAATCTATGAAAATCATCATCTGAATTGTTAATGACAAAAATATAACATATGTGTTTCATAGTTCTCAATAATTAACCTTATCAAAGCAAAAAATTAAGAAAGATATTTCATACATTAACACCATATAAGAAAATATAAGATAATGATGACATTACTCATAATGCAATCTGAATCTATGAAAATCATTCTCTAAATTGTTAATGACAAAATTATAAAAATATGTGTTTCATAGTTCTCACTAATTAACCTTTTCAAAGAAAAATATAGTCTTCAAACAATACACACTTGATAAAAATAAACTAAGATTCTTTGAACAACCAATGACAATTAGAAATAATAAAAAAATTATAGTATGAAGATGGAAACATAAAAATTAGTCTCTAAAAAAAAATCTAAAGATCCTTCTACATACAAATTTTCACACCACTTAAAAATAAGGAAATGACGATGGGGCAAGGCCAAATTTTTATTAAACTTAGACCGAATATAGACTTTAGTTAAATAATTTAGCAAACCTAGCATTACCTTATTATTTTCCTAATAAACCCTCTTTTTATCAGAAGACAGGTATCAGGGGTTCATAATAATTCACGCACCCTGATCAACGAACTGAGCTAGACCTCTTAATAAATCCTTTATAAAAAGGTTCAAGCATTTGAAGATTCATTACTCGAGCTTAAATTCATTACCATTTAAAAGGAAAAAGATATTAAAAAGGAAGGCATGGATTGTTCTGGTTGCAAGGAATGCATTTTTTAGGAATGTCTTGTACTGATCAACATTTTCCATATGCTAAATATTCATCTTCTAGCCAACACAATGATGTATTGGACTTATGCATAATTTGCGTTGTTGAGTGCAAGTATGGATAATTGACACTACTACTCTTCATGTATGGTAAATTTGATTGGTTATAACTTCAGTTCTAACTGAAATAGACCGGGAGCTAGGGAATTGGTACGATCCTGGAAAAATTACCGTAGTAAAATAAAAGCAACTCAAAACCTTCAATTATTTGTTGAAGCAAAGCCTTCAGGACAAGTTAATTTCTAACGTGACAAGTTAATAAATCTCCCTTGGTACAATATTTTGTGACAAGTTAATAAATCTCCTTATCTATTAGAAACAAGGAAGGACATGGAGCATTATTCTCAGACATGGATGCTCTAACATGACATGAAAACGTCAACAAGTTTTTGACATGGAAAGCTGGCTTATGACATGGAGCATTATTAATTAGAAGCATTACTCAGACTTCTGTGGCATTATACATGACATGGAAAAATTCTAACATGACTTGGAAAGTTAATATATCAATCTACTGTTCCCATTTGTTTGGCTGTGAAATTTCTAACATATGACTAATTAATAAAATTTCTAATTAACAACTAGGGTCTAAGGCCCCATAATTAAGTATTCACAATATATAAGGCAGTCCACTTAAAAATTAAGATCATGTTTGCTAACCATGTTCATTTATTATGGCTCATAGATTATGCAGATAAATAAAATTTGGACACAGGAATGAAAATATAAATGGAAAAATTAGCAAAGTTCTGCTGATAATTCATTGCATTGCAGGTGCATGCATAATCTATACATGACAGAAGGCTTATGAACGTTAGTATGAGATAGGCTAAGGAATCAAATACTGTATCATGCATGCATTTTGAGCATGACTTCATATTTTCCACTATGCATGAATGTTGAATAGTAATAAAACGGTGAAAAAGGATTGGAAAGTATTACATAAATTAAATATTCTTCTTCTTCACTTGGTTAATTTCTCAAAATCGTCTGTCTCCGGGGAATGATAACAAACTCTCTCGATATATATTAGTACCATGAACTAAACCAGATCTTCTCCCGTACTTGCCATGATGCTCAAACCACTCGCCTTTGTCATTAGTTCTCAATAATTTGTTATGATCATAAGTCAATTGATAACTGCATTATATGCTTACCTTTTTGGTGCATATAATTGCATTTATCGTATCTATTCCTTATTTAGAGTCTTGTTTTTCTCCCTTTTTAGTTATAATTTAGCTTTTTAGGAATCATTTCAGTATGTTTATATTTTGAATCAATTTTTATGCTTTCCTATGTTTTGATTGAAGGTTTAGAAGTCCACTCTTGAAGGAGGATGAGTCAAAGTGAAAAAGAGGATACTTTGAACTTTGACCCAGCCGGACAGAGGAGTGCATGTCTAGCCAGAGAGAGTTAGTAGCGATCTCAGTTTCTGAGACATCTCTTGCCCAGCAAGAATTAGTCTCTTGCCCAGCAAGAATCAGTCTCTTGCCCAGCCAGAGAGAATTAGTAGCTATCTCATTTTTGAAGGCATTTCTAGCCCAGCCAGCAAAAGAGTGTCCAGCCCAGCTAGGGAGCGTCAGTGTTCATTAATGAAGCTTTAGCCCAGCGAAAATTTTGTGTTTGCTAGGCTAGAAATGTGCGCTGTCACTTTATGGCCAACAAATAACTTGGCTAAGCTATGCAAGGGATTGATAGTTTAGTCAAGGAACTTAGGCTCTTCTTGTAAGGAATTAAGGATTGAGCATTTTTATGAATTGGTGATAACAAATGGATGATAAAGATTGATTAATAGCTTATGTATGCATGAGGGAGTGGTTTAGTGAAGTTGAACCCCAACGTTCATTATCATTGTGTTCCGTAACTCTTTTCCGCAACCTAGATCTTTGACGATAAAAACTCTTTTTACTAATTTTATTTCCAAGTTTCCACTTTTATCTTTATTTTTCAATCATTGCTACTTAAAATTTGCTTTATATTTTACCTAGTAAGTAAAAAGTGTGTAAATTGTCAAGTATTGAACAAGTCCCTTGGGAAAACAATACTTGGACTTCCATTTTATACTACTTGTACGACTTGGTACACTTACCAATGACGTAACATTAATCCCAAAATTTTGCCATTTTTGGTGAAACATATAGGGCGAAAGGTCCATAGAGAAGGATGATAAATATTAGACAAAACAAATGACTTGGTCCAAGATGACTGTACTTTGTATTCCTTCATGGTCCAAACTTCTTCCACTGCAAGCTGGTTCTCAGGATGGTGCACCACATAGAGAGACAGACATCCTCCCATTACCCTAAAATGATACATTCCAGTTTCATTTTGCATTGCAGAGAGATCTAGATGACTTGGTCCAAGATGACTGCACTTTGTATTCCTTCATGGTCCAAATTTCTTCCACTCCAGGCTGGTTCTCAGGATGGTGCACCACATAGATAGACAGACATCCTCCCATTACCCTAAAATGATACATTCTAGTTTCATTTTGCATTGCAGAGATATCTAGATGTCGTGGTAGCAGAATCTCTGATAATCTCTTTTCCCTCATATCAAATGCAAGAATTACGAAATAGAAATCTTCACAGGAATAGTTGACTGCCCAATGAAGAGCTCCATTTAAGAATTCCCCTTCAATTGTTTCATGATGTTCAAGACAATCATAGGCAATTGTTCTTCTCCATTCAAGAATTCCCCTTCAATTGTTTCATGATGTTCAAGACAGTCATAGTCAATCGTGCTCCTCATAGCAAAGCTCCATGAATTGGTACTCAAAGAAAAACAATACACCGCCATGCCCCTGCCACTATGGAAATGTAGGTGTGTTACAACCACTACCAAATAGTCATCAATTGATGAGTCATATCCAATGCCATGTAAATGATAATAATCCGTCGACTAATTGTTGTTAATTCGTTTATGGAGACCTGTTGACAGATTCCATACCACAAGATCAATGACATTAGTGTAGCGTACAATGATTCTTAAGAGTATAAGTCCTCTGCAAGAACCCACAATGTCTATGCGGTATATATATTCAGGAGCTTCTGTATGCAGAGCATGAAGGTAAAGGCATGATGGAAGTGGGAGATTGAAGACTATGTCCACATAGTCATCATCCTCCTCCTCTACACCTATGGAATTGGCTTCGAAATTGTTGAGGAATTCGGGACTTGGTGGGTGGGTGAGGCGGCTAGGTCAAAATGAAGTTTGGTAAATTGAGGATTGGAAATGAGAAAGAACCAAGGCTTAGACACGCATTTGAAACGCAATAAAGAATTTCTACAATCAACTCGTTTGGGAGGAGGTTTAAAGAGAGAGTGGCATTCGTCTTCATCTTCTTTGCCAAACAACTCACCAACTTGAATGAGTATATATAGTATAAAATATAAGTGGGAAAAAATTCTTTGATGGATAATAAAAGATTTAAAATTATAAATAAGATGACCATGTTGTTAAAATTATTGTAATCGTATGATATGTCAAAATTTAAAAATTAAATTCAAATTAAGAATGATTCAAATTATGATATGCCAATAAAATATAATTTATATATTTAAATATAATTACTTGTTTTAAATTGTAATTATATAAAATAAATGGATATAATAAAATGAACATTTCTTGTACAATGTACAAACTAAAATATTAGCAAAAAAATAAAAGAGAAAAAAAGGTTATGCACTTAGTTTTACACTATCATCCAATCATAACCACAATGTATGATAAGTTTGTTGACTTTTATAATAATTATCTTAAAATTCATACCTCGTCTCAATAAGCTTCAATTTATCCACTATTTTTGTTTCTGCTTCTTTATACTTCATACCAATACCCTTCCCAAAATCCCACACACCTTTAGCTACTTCCCCCACCTCCTTCTCCACTACTTCCCACATTCTCCCTTTTTCCAACCCATACAAATCTTTTGTTTTGTCTCCCTTCTTCCCTCGACACCGATATCCCACCTCCCCCTCGCAACCCCTTTGGCTACTCACTACATCCACCTCTACATCATATAAAGTCAGTACTTCCCTCCCTACTTTTAGAAGCTGCGTTTCCTTCTTCCCTTCCAAATATATACCAACACGTCCCCCTTTATACTTCTCTGGCATATCGCTTTCTGATGTTTCGATCCTCTCGTCCCCACCATCAACTAATACCACATCTGATTCCTCATTAAGCCTCGACGATGTTTCAGCATCCTCCACCATGTTTGCATTGAAATTACATAAAGGCCCATGCAATAATGATTTCATCAAAATATATGTACCATCCTCCAAAATTTCATTCAAAATATGACCACTTCCTTTCTCGTGGGGCCCATTTTGACTTTTTTCGCCATTCAAACAATCCCCATAACTACGACCCACATAATACGGCATCACCACTGGCTCAGTAATATTGCCTTCTATCAAAACCACACCCCCTTCCTTTTCCATGCCGTTATCCCCCTTTTCCTTTCCCATATTACCCACGCCTTCCTGATTCTCCTCCCCCATCGTAACTTCCTTTTCTACCTTGCCCTCCTCATTGGATACCACCCTCCCCTCATTAATTACCGGATTTATATCCTGCAAATCCCCTAAAGCATGAACCGTATCAATTATATCCTTACGAAAATTCTGTTGCTCTTGTATTTCAAAATTAAAATTTTGAAATTCAAAATTTGTCTCCTCTACCAATGGGATGCTGGATGTATCAGAACCTCCATAGTCAAACTCCGATGAGCTCAATGAACAACAATACTTTGGAGCTGTGTTGAAACATACGCCATAACTAGGAAAAACTTCTTCAATAATTCGTATTGCGAAAGCACTACCATTAATCCAAACTTTAACAACTTTATTAATGGGTTCCCATGACGAGGATTGAATTGATAACCTAGCCATATCCAGCCTTTTCATAGCACTTGTGGCCAAACCCTATGAAACAAATAGCCCCAAACTGATCACTATATACTAGAAAAAATTTGTCAGCCATGCATGAATAGGAACCCCTTGGCACCTCACCCACGTGTGTCGTTTGCTCAAAACCTCTTGTGGAGACTAAGGAACTATATCATACATCCATGTTTGAAAAATAGCTTCCGCGTCCTTCACCAATTCTTCAAAATTTTCCTCCTCTGCGACCTTAATAAGAACCATATCACCCCCATCGGAATGATGGAGAGAGACGTGATACCTTCCCCAATCAATCTGTCTTGTACAGAATCTGCATTTTCAGACGAATGTAATCTCCCCACATAACACTTAGTCAGCCACTCCATTTCGTTCATTGTAAACCTCATTCCCTTCCATGCATCACTTTTCGTTTGACTAATTTGAATTGTTTTTTTCCTCTAGACCTGCTTTTGACCTTCCACTTCCTTATGCCCACCTTTTAGAACCTCTGAATAGGATTGAATCTGGATTGCAACTTTATTCAAATCACCTTTCAGCGCCACCGAATCGGATTTAATCTTCGTTGCATCTTTATTCAACTTATACGACTTCCAAATCCGAGACTGATATTTCACGGTTGTTGCATCCCCTCCCGCCCTCCCTCTCGAAAATCTTGTGACATTCACCCTCATCTTATAAGTTCCAATCCAGATTTTACTCAATTCTTCCTCAAAACTCCATGGATTCTCCACACCTTCAAATCTCACAAAACAAAAGCCCCTTCCCATAGCATTAACCTCCGTGAAACAAACACATCCACCACGCTACCCCACCGGGCAAACACCTTACTCAACTCCCTATCCCTATACTCATGAAGAGAATTTGGGAAGTAATAATTGGCATATTGTTGCTATTGCGTTCTCCTGTCACCCAATCCAAGACCTTTCCTTCTTCTTGATCTCACCGTTATCCACTCTTCCTCTTTTTCTCTCTTTCTTTCTCATTTCTGATCTTAGGGTCTACAAACTTTCCTATTAGTATATTAAAACAAAATTCACTTTTTTTTTTTACAGAAATAAAATTCACTATAATAAACTTCATGTACACGTATTTTACCATAAAACTTTCACATGCGATGATATTTGCAGATATAATCATAATAATTAAAAACATTTAGTGCTAATAATGCATATAAATAATGTAAGTGTGACCCAACCAGTAGAAGATAAAAGAAATTTATTATTTCAACCCAAAAATGTAAGTGTCTACAAATTCCATTGAACTAAATGATCCCATCTAAAAGTAAATGATCCTGTTTAAAACCTATGGGACTCTTAAGAAGTGAACGATCTCATCTAAAAGCTTAAAACCTATTGTTTGGTCTTTTTGCAAACCTAAAACCCACGATATTTGTGGCCAATCTCCCCTAAAAACCAACATGCGTTTACTGTTTTCCTGAAGGATGAGTCTGTACATATTTCCAGTATCCCAGTGCTTAGCAGGTATAACAAAACCCTGCTGAGAGTATTCACCTTCATTTTTTAAACTGCTTTCGGCCAAATGAACCTCGAGCCTTGCGAGCCAGATTTCATATGAAGGTTGACCTCCTCTTGTCATGTCCTTTAACTTTAATTTCTTTGTAAAATCAAGCTCATCGGGCTTGAAAGGTGACACATGATGAGCAGCTGAGGAAGACGCTCCCATAGGGGGGAAAACTGGGAGATGCAGAATTCAAAGCAAGAGCTGACAAGATACATGAGGTGACGCAAGTACAAAAGTTAAGTTGCTGATACCACATAGAATCTAAGAATAATTGTGAATTGTTATTCCACTGATGCAGCCACACAAGGTACATATATAGAAGTGTTTGTTACAAGTGATAACAGAAAGATAAGGTAACAACTAGATGATTGAGAAAGATAAATTACAACTGATAACGCATCGCATGGCCAGTTTTTTTTTAGTACCTTGTAGGGGGTATTAGTGTAAGATTTGAGAGGTATTGAAGGAGTGTCAATGTAATGTTTTCAAACATACAAGGATTAGTGTAATGTTTCTAGACTCAAAGAGGGTTAGTGTAGGAAAACCAAAAGGGATGGGGTTTTATGTAATTTGATAAAAGTTCAGGAAATATTGCTGTAATTTTCTCAAAAAATAATAATTTGTTGTAATGTGCTCAAAAAATGAAAAAAAAAAGTATATAGACTAAAAGAGAAAAAAAAAAGCGGCATATTTGTGGGCTCAAACAGATATTTAAGCCTTAAATATAATACATAAATTTAATTTGAAATTATAAGGCATGTATTGTCAACAAAAACCATTAAATTTTTAACCAAAAAAAAATGAAAGAATGACTAAAAGTGCACAATTGCAATACCCAAGATCACTCAACTGAAACTTGAGAGACCAAAATGGTATAACTCTGATATTTAACGGACTAAAAGTGTATTTAAGCCTTTAATAAATTATATATTAGTATTTGCTTAATGTGATGATCACGTGTTCAATAGTTTAAAATAATACTTACCAATTTTTTTTGAAGGGGAATACTTACCGATTTACTACACATAATTTGCTACATTAATAATAATTTTACAAAATGTGACAATAATAATAGTAGAACCATTACTTTTTTCTAAAGTGAATTTGTTAGTAAAATATATTTATTTTTTTAATAAATATAAGAAAATCTTAACTCACAAAATTATTTTAAAATAAATACATCCTTACTTGAATGAACGAACATATTTTAAGTAACTTTTTTTCTCCATCATTTTACATGTTGTGATTTGAAATTCAACTTTATATCTACATTTAACTATAACCGTGTGTGTGCGCGTGTATATTTCAAGGAGTGGAATGTTGAAATTATTATATGTTGTCTTTATCATTGCAAATTGAATTTAATAAGAGGTATATTGTATGTAATTTACTCTTATGGAGAGTGGTTTGGCTTGCGGTGATATGGGTTATTTGGAAAAATAGAAATTGTATAATTTTTGTGGGTAAGATACTAGATATTTTTGAGATGACAGAGTTGGTTAAACTGCTGTCATGGAAATGGGTGTCAAACAAAGAGGGATTTTCATACTCATTGTCATGTTGATGTCATGACCCATTGCCATGTGTTTTAGCAATATAAGGGGATGCGTGAACATAGTCTTTGTATAATCGTGGTGGTGTATTTCACATGCTTCTTGTAATACTGTGATTTTTCTAATATATGATAAAGTGATTGAAAATAATTACAAGAGATAATTAAATTTAATTTCATAAAAAATTTAATTAATAAACATGTATGATTTTTCGGTATATGTTTCAGCAGAAAATTCTATTGAAATCGGGAGTGCGTTCCACATTGACAGTGTAAGAATACATTGTGAAAGTAAACAAATAGTCAAGAAAAATGAAAAGATTTAATTATAATTAGTCTTTAATAATTATAATTAGGTCCATGTGAAATTGTTATTTTATTTCATTACCGATGATTAAAACAATAATATTTTAACATGGTTCAAAGAGTATAATTTTGAAAAAAATTTGTAGTTGAAAAAATTTTATGAGACATTCTAAATTTTTCTTAGATGTCCCAAATTAAAATTGGTAAGCCATACATTTACTAATTTATAATTAGCACTTTAAACACTTGAAACCACTGTCCGATTTGCATGAGGGTCAGTGTAACAGCACAGATTATCCTACTGGCATGTGAATCTGATAAATGGGGAAAGGAAAGCTTTATGTGGTAGGGAATAGGGATCATGTGTATCTTTTTTTCTTTTCAGCTCATAGCTTGGAGTAGATTGTTTTCATTTTTCTATATTGAGTAGGGATCATGTGTATCTTTTCTTCATTGCAGCTCATAGATTGTTACCTTAAACACTTCAAACCATCACACCACTAATCTATCAATTATTTCTCTGTTTTCTTTCATGCATATTCACAAACACATGGTGCTCACCACCTACCTCAACCTCAAACCCATCGAAACCTAAACCCACCAAGAAATCAAAATTAGTGAAAAACAAATCAATTAAATAGAAAACGAAACATAAATCAATAAAATCAAAATTGAAACAATAATCAATGAAAGAACGAAATACAAATTGTATTAACAAACATTAATCTAAGAGGAGAAATACACAATGAAGAGAGAGACGAACCTACCAATGAGAGAGGGTTGTAATGAACAAAGAAAGTGACAACAATAAGAGTAGATTACTTTAATCTCTGAGAATTTGAAATTCTCCCCATTTAGTTGATTAAAATGCTTCCTAAAAATGTTGATATTTCAATTACTTTTAAAATGTTCTATCCAAACAGATTATGTTATTGGAAGGTATTTTAATTTTCTTATAAGAATGAATTACCCGATTAAAGTATTTATCCGAACGCAGGGTTCAGGCTTTTAAACGGATAAAAGTCAAAGTAGCTACCAATGATCTTAAGGTTTTAGGACTTTTTGAAGCTCCCAAAGATATTCCAAGGATTATAAAATAAACAATTCCTAGCTTTAAAATCTACAATAAAATTAAAATGGGTAAAATATGTTTTTGGTCCCTCATTTAATCTAAATATCTATTTTTAGTCCCTCATAAAATTTTTCTGTGTTTTTAGTCCCTCAAAAATTATTTTCTTTTGTTTTTAATCCCTGACAATAATTTTAACTGTTAAATGATGTCGTGACGAGCATAATTTATGCTTGAAAATTTTCTGTTTAAGTTTTCAGCAATTTTTAACTACTGCAAAATTTCTGGCAAACTAAAACTGTCAGACATGTTAAAAAAAAATCAAAACCTCGAACACCAGATTTTTTAAAATCACAAGAAATGTTACAAAAGTAAAAATTTCTGACCTCAAAAAAATTTGTAGCGGTTAAAAGTCACTAGAAACTTAATTAAGAAATTTTCACACACACAGTTTATGTCTGTCATGTCATCACTTAACAGTTGAAATTAACGTCAGGGACTAAAAATGGAACTAAACAATTTATGAGGGACTAAAAATAGAACAGAACAATTTATAAGGGACTAAAAACAGTAAAAAAATTTATGAGGGACTAAAAACAGAAATCAAGATAAAATGAGGGACCAAAAACATATTTTACCCAATTAAAATCATTAATCTCTATATGAATTAAAAATTCAATTGCTTTTCATATTAATCATTAGTCATGACAGGTATTTGGGTCTTGCAACTCTAAGTGGTAGATCTAAAAACCAGATTTTCAAGTTTGTCCGAGACCGTGTGTGGAAAAAGTTGAAGGGTTGGAAGGAGAAAACTTTGTCAAAGGCTGGAAGGGAGATACTCATAAAGTCAGTGGTTCAATCTATTCCTACATACGTAATGGGATGTTTTCTTCCCTCAGTCAATTTGTAATGAAATTGAAGGGATGACAGCACCTTTTTTTTGGGGAGGTTAAATTACACTGGATGAACTGGAAAAAATTATCCAAAAATAAGAAGGAAGGGGGATTGGGGTTCCGGTTTGTTAAAGCTTTCAATATGGCTTTGTTGGCAAAACAATGGTGGAGGCTAATGGTGAATGAGCAGTCATTGATGGCAAAAGTTATTAAAGCAAGATACTTCCCAAATAAGTCTTTATGGGAAGCAACAAAAGGGTATAGACCAAGCTTTATGTGGTCTAGTATTATGGAGGCAAAGTGGATTATGGAGGAAGGATGTTAGTGGAGAATAGGGAATGGTGAAACAGTCAAGGTAATGAGTGATAAATGGGTGCCTCAACTGCCAGGTGCTCGAATTCCTCCAAATGAAGGTGCATTGGTGGACAGTGACATGAAGGTGCAGCAATTATTTGGAGATGAGCCAGGTTCTTGGAATATGGATCTGATTTCTACTATTTTTTCACCTAATACTGCAGCATGTATCAAGGCAATTACACTCAGGTATCATTTGACTGATGACTAGATTTATTGGAAGTATACAAGCAGTGGAATTTACTCCGTTAAATCAGGATATCATGTGGCTAGATTGAAGCTTAATCCTGTGGAATCTTCGTCCAATAATTCAGATAAGATTTGGAAATTGATATGGAATGGAGAAGCTGCCCCGAAATGCAAAAATCTGATTTGGAGAGCTTGTAATGACATTCTTCCGGTGAGAGGTAATTTGATGAAGAAAAGAATTCAGGTTGATCCCAAGTGTCCGTGGTGTGGAGTGGAAAAAGAAACAGTTTTACATGCTCTGGTGTTATGCCCTGTTGTTCAGAGAGTATGGTTTGCATCCCCACTGTATCTAAGGACTGATATAGGCCAATTTACTGATTTCCAAGATTGGCTAAAGCACTGCGCAAAAAATGTGGATGATAAGGTTATGAATATGATTTTTACGTTGGCCTAGGCTATTTGGTTTGGCAGAAACCAACGTGTGTTCAATCAAAGAAGACTGGAGTGTAATCAAATTATTAGCAAAATGCAAAGTAATATGAAGTTTCGGAGTGAAGAGGAGAATTTGGCAGAAATTGTTAACAATGAAGCAGTGGTTTGGAAAGCCCCATCAGTTGGGTGCTATAAATTAAATTTTTATGCTTCTGTTAGAAGGAATGTGGGGACGGGAGCTGGAATGATTGTGAGAGACCATGAAGGTCAAGTCCTGGCAGCAGCAACAAAATTTACTGAAGTGGAATTGACTGCAAGGGAGGCAGAAGCTTATGCTTTTAGATGGGCTATAACAACAGCAAATGAACTCTGTTTTACTGGTGTTCATAATGAAACAGACTGTTTACAGCTTTTTCAGTATTGGAAAACTGCAGGGGTGCAGGGGAGAGACTTGTTCCACGGATTGGTAGAGGACTGTAGAAGATTTTCAAATGTGCAGGAGCTGGTTTTCACTAAAAGGCAAGGGAATCAAGCAGCTCATGGTTTAGCAAATTTGGCTTTTACTTTTCTTGATCAATGCTGGATTGAGGAGGTCCCTTTCCAAATGGACCAAATCATTCTGAATGATGTAGCTACTCTTGTTTCTGTTTCTTTATAATACATCCAGCGTTCTCCTTTTCAAAAAAAAAAAAAAAGAATACGAAGCTCCATCGAAGTAGATAATTTAAATAATTTGCATAAGGTCTTAGTTCAAACTTTATTGTTGCCATGTACAATTTTTTTAAAAAAAAATATGAAGTCTCATCTAATTATTACTTATCATGTGGCATAGCATGATTAATAGTTAAGGATTCAATTGCTTTATAAGAAATGTGTTAAGTGGAAAGATATAAAAGTATTTAAAATAATTTAACAAGTGAGAAATACTTTCAAGAAAAATAAAATACCTTCTAGTAACATAATCTGTTTGGATAGAACATTTTAAAAGTAATTGAAATATCAAAGTCTTTAGGAAGCATTTTAATCAACTAAATGGGGAGAATTTCAAATTCTTAGAAAAAATAAAGTAATCTACTCACATTGTTGCCACTTTCTCTATTCATCACAACCCTCTCTCTCATTGGTAGGTTCGTCTCTCTCTTCATTGTGTATTTCTTCTCTTAGATTGATGTTTGTTAATACAATTTGTATTTCGTTCTTTCATTGATTATTGTTTCAATTTTGATTTTAATTATTTATGTTTTGTTTTGTATTTAATTGATTTGTTTTTCACTAATTTTGATTTCTTGGTGGGTTTAGGTTTCGATGGGTTTGAGGTTGAGGTAGGTGGTGAGCACCATGTGTTTGTGAATATGCATGAAAGAGAAACAGAGAAATAAATAATTGATAGATTGGTGGTGTGGTGGTTTGAAGTATTTAAGGTACCAATCTATGAGCTGAAATGAAGAAAAGATACACATGATCCCTGCTCAATATAGAAAAACGTAAACAATGTAATCCAAGCTATGAGCTGAAATGAAAAAAAGATACACAAGATCCTTATTCCCTACCACATAAAGCTTTCCTTTCCAATTTTATCATATTCACATGCCAGTAGGATAATATGTGCTGCTACACTGACCCTCATGCAAATCAAACTGTGGTTTGAAGTGTTTAAGGTACCAAACCCTTAGAGACAACATCAGATGAAGCCCATCATGGTCACCTTGGAATATGACGTTAAGCTCTGTGATGTTCATAAACACATGGTGCTCACCACCATGTGTCTTGTGATGGATGATCATGCACAAGCATTGTTTCACACAACACAAATTTTCCTTCTTTAGATAAGATTATACTATTGTAGTCTTGTGTACCAGTAATTTTTTCTTTTGCTATTAATCAACTATTTTATGCTAGTTATATAATTTTATTTATTATTACTTTTGATATCTATAATTTTCTCTCTCTTTTATCAAATGAGTAATGTTAAATGATATGAATTGAAATTTTTGAATATATTTAATTAATGTTGCAGTATAGGTATTTTTTAAATTATGAAATCCATTATTAAGGAATATTTTTTGAATTGTTAAATATTTAAGATTATTTTTTAATTATTAAATATTTAAAAAATAGCCAATATTTATTTTCAGTAAATTTTAATATTGAAATTTTATTTTTATAAATATATATTTAAAAATAAAAAATTGCATATGGAGGAAATTGAATTGCCTTATCCAAACTAAGAATTTGAAATTTCAGAAATTTGAATTAATTTATCCAAACAAATCATTTGAAAAATGAAGAAAATTTAAATAAGATCAATTCAAATATCCGACATTTCAAATTCCTTGGAATTTTGAAATTTTTTATCCAAATACAAGTTGAGACTTTGTATGACTTGGGTACTCAATTGTATATATAGGCTATGTTCACCAAAACTAGCTGAAAAGCTAGTTGGAAACTGAAAAACTTGTTGGTAGTTGAAAGTTGAAAGTTGTTAAGTTAACTTATTAAATCATAAGTGTTCGATAAAACTACTTATTGAAGTAGCTGAAAAATATAAAATGACAGAAATAGACATATTTATATGATTTTTTATATAAATTTCAATTTTATTTTATGGATAAATATATATTTTGAGGTGTTATAATTTTAATTTTTTTTTTAAATTTGAAACTCTTGTAAATTTTAATTTATAGATAAATTATTTTCATTACATTGTTAGTTTCAATTATTACATTTTTTTCATATTAAGTATTCTACTATTAATCTTATACTATATCTTAAAATATTTTTAATAAAATTTAAAATAAATTAAAAAAATACACTTAAGTAGTCATTATACTTTTATTATGTTAATTAGTGTAATAGTTAAAATAAATCATCTTATATAAAATTATTTAAAATAAAAAATAAAAACCTAACATTTATTATTATCAATTTCGTGAGGTATAATGTTAAAATAATATATTAAATATTATAAATAGTACAATGGTTAAAATAAATAGTGTAATATAAAATATTGTAAAATATAATAACAAAAATAAAATAAAACAAATGAGCAATAAAACCATGTTTTATTTAAAAAGGGCAATAGGAAAATTTAATAAATAGTTTAAGGATAAAAAGGAAATAAAATATAAGAAGCTAGAAACTAGCATTTTAAAAAGCGCTACTTCAAGTAGCGTTTAAAAAAATGTTAGAAGCTACTAAAAAAACCTTATTTACCAAACAGTCAAATAAGCTTTTTAGCTAGTAAAAAAAGCTAGAAGCTGCAAAACTGTGGTTTTACGTAACGTATGTCAAGTGCTTGATAAATACCGTAAGAGAAAATTAAATTTAAATTTATGATAATATAAAAGAATTAATAAATAGATTGATTTTGTTATGTGTCATAGTGTTATTATTCATAGATTTTCATGAATTGTTAGGCTTGGAGTGTGGATTGTAAAATGGTTGGAATTTATATGTGAGTTCCTTTAGTTGTAGAAGAAAAAAAAGAGGGTGTCTTCAGAATTAACAAAGGTGCAAAGAGTAAGAATTTAAAATTTACCAAAGCTTAACCGTAGGAAATGCTTCACTCTTTCTCTCGGTTCCTTCATTTCTTTCTCCTTCTCTAAGCTTCTCTTTTCCTCTCAAGAGCTTGGGTTTTTGGAATTCACTCAAAGAGGACTTTGTTTCCTTAATTTCCAGAGTTTCTTTAGTTGATTTCAAGTTGGTAAGTTCAATTCCTCCCTATTTTTGATCTCTTGGTTCATTCCTCTTCTTCCTTCGAAAGCTTATCAAATGGGTTTTGATTAAAATTTTGATGGGTGGATGAAATCTTGATTCAAGCTTGTTTTGATGTTGGTTTAGGTTTCTTCTAGTTGATTTCATAGCAAAAATTAAGTAGAGATCATTCTTGGATCACCAAATCTCCTCCATAGCTTATTCTTCTTCAAGGTTTTTGGGTCAATTGTAGGGTAAGGGAAGCTTTAAATTTGTTTGAATGATTTGGTTGAGTTTTATGCTTGGATTGATGATGTATTTGGTGTTTGTTGATGTCTATGAGTTTGGGTGAGCCATTACATAAGGTTGGGATGAGTGGGTATGTCATTATGGCCATGGAGCTTGCAATTTCGTAGCCCCATTTTTGCTCTGGCTCAGCCGAAATTTGGTTCAGCTGGGCCAAAATGTGTTAAAATGGAGTATTTAGCTCCAGGGGAGTTTCAGCTCAGCCGAAATTTGGTGCAGCTGAGCCGAAATGTAACAGAATGGAGAAATAAGCTCTAGGGGAGTTTCAGCTCAGCCGAAATTTGGTGCAGCTGGACCGAAATGTGACAAAATGGAGAAAACAACTTCAAGGGAGCTCTGGCTGGGCCACAATTTTGGCCTGCTGGGCTAGAATTTATTTTTTTTTTAAATTCCCTTTTGATTATTTAAATATTTATACAAATGATGTATGAATTATTAATGAGATGATGATATTTTTTCTTATTCTCCACATGAGTCACTTAGACTTATGTTTTTCTTATGAAAATATAGTGATGTGCATTAGATTTATCAATGCTGAATGAGGTGTATATATATATATATATATATATATGAAGAAATATAAATTACTATTTGTTGAATGTGATGTTAAAGAGATTATGATATTTTGAGAAATTGAAATGGAATGTTGATGAGATGACGATATATGAGATGTGTATGTGTTGGAACCATCCCTATATGTTAAAAAGGAGTTAGCTATGTCCTTTGGAAAGATTTTTATAGAAAAATGGTATACTTGGGAGGGTGAGTTTCACGCCAAAACTCAGCCCCACTAAAGCGACCCGGGGGTCTCGCCTAGTGAGATATCTTTCCAAGTATCACCCCTATGTTTTGACTCCGAATGGCGTGTTGGAGTGTTGAGAACCACTTTCCAAGAGGTTTAGTGACTCTTTTAGTGTATAGGGGATGGATTGTTGTTATGGTTGAGGATTGTGGATTGTTGAGATGTATTTGGATACTTAAGTCAGGCCATTGGAGATGGCGGGTACGGAGGTGTCGTATCTAAGACTGTAAGGGACTCCAAATATGTTTTGCCGCTGGAATACAGTGGGTGCACAGAAATATTCCGAATGTTGTATTTGAACAGTTGGTGTGTAGGTGTGCATAGTTGGTGTGTAGGTGTGCACAGTTGGTGCACAGACATATGAGTAGGCACGTAAGTTGAGGGTGCTTGGTGGGCTCTCAACCTAGTGCTGGAGGTTTTCGTAGTGGCTAACGAAAATGGGCCTATAGAATAGACAGGTGGGCGAATCCTTATAGATGTTAGGTTTTGCAAACCTTACAGAGGTAAGCCAATACCCATACTTGTCTATATTCGATAAAACCACACTTCGTCCGTAGGGTCACAACTTGTCCGGCTTAATTATACAATTGGTCCCTTAATTATTTGTAAAAGTTAAATTGGGTCCCTCAATTATTAAAAAGTTCAATCAAGTCCTCTAATTACTAAAAACACTACAATCATACCCTTTCAGTCAGTTTGGTTAGTTTAAGCAACGGAAAGTTTTGTGAATAGACATTTTTACATCGGTTGCTAATACAACCGATGTAAAATATATTTGCCTGAATTTAAAATCACGCTACTGTGAATTGAAAACCCCTTCTCTTTCCCGTTTCCACTCCTTCATCCAATTTTAATTTCTTCTGTAAATCATTATATGCCAGTCAAAAATCAGATCTGATTATTACTTGGTAATTTTTATTTTCAAATTTGTTCCTTTTTCCTTGACAACTCTCGTTAGTGAGAAAATGGGGAAAAAGAAAATTGAGTTATGCATACGACCCCAGATTCTTCATCGCCTAAGACTCAATTTCAGTTTTACAAATGACGACAATGGAAACCATGGATAACAGCATACATGCACTCTTGTGAATCTTATCATGCACAACAGAAAACAAATTCCATAAAAACATAACAGATCTGATTTGAGTTCGCAGCACCAACACCTAAAAAACAGCCGCGACAGCGTTCGTTGTCGACGTCAACAACCTGCACCTCCGCGGCGGCCGTGCCCTGCGTGTTGAGGTAGAACATCCAAACCTAACCTCCACCGGTGCCGCCACGTGCGGGTGGCGCGACCCAAGCTTGTTGGCGGCATGGACCTCTTGGAGTGGTGTGGTCGGTGGGTTTGAGGTGGCGCAAGGCACGTGCAGCGTTTGGAGCGTGTTTCGAGGAGGGGGTACAACAAAGGAGGAATAACAAATTGATGAAGAGGAGATCGAGGTGGTGGTGTTTGCAGCATTGTGAGGGTTCGTGACTTTGTGCATATGATTTTTTATTGTGATTCGAAAGCTTTGTGCATACGAAAGCTGATTTTTTATTATTTAATTAATTCTGGCGGTTATAAAACCGCCAGAAAATGTAATTTAAACCGTTGAAATTTGTAACTTAACACCGTTAACTCTAATTGGATGGAAAGGGTATGATTGTAGTATTTTTAATAATTAGAGGATCTGATTGAACTTTTTAATAATTAAGGAACCTAATTGAATTTTTACAAATAATTAAGGGACCAATTGTATAATTAAGCCTTTTTATCCTAATTTACCTTTTGCAAAATAATACCTTGGTGTGGGCCTTGTGGAGCTGGGAAAGTGTTACACAAGACAAAGGCGGACACGTTTTCTTATCCTTTGTGAATATATAGAAAATTAGCACATTCACATTTTTCAATTACTTTGAAGTAACCAATCAACACAAAATATCTCACCTTCAACTTAAGCTGGAACCACAAGAGAAAGAAAACGTGCCAATGATTGTTCTTGCAAAGTGCATGTCAAATAAGACTGAGGTAGCTGTTTTTTTTTTCTCAAAAAAATATGTTTATATGTTTGTTAATATTGGTTATGAGTGCATAATTAATAGCAGTAAGACTTAACCTGATGCATACTTGCAGTAGAAAAACCCTATTTCTTTTCAGATTTGGAAAAATCATTTTTTTCATTTTGCCACTAACCTTTTTTGGTTTCCCCAATCTGACATGACCATTGTTCTACCCACACCTTTATTCTTCTCTAGTGCACAAGTTGTGACCCCATTTTTGCTGTTTATTCACGCCCCACTTCTCATATCTCATCTGTGCACAAGTAATTTTATTTCTCTCATTTTGCATTTACTTCCTCTTTTTCGTTATGTTTAGCATTGGATTTTTATTTTTCCTTGCATTTTATTTATTTATTTATTTATTTTTCCTTTTCATTTTTTCTTCTTCTTCTTCTCTTGGTGATGTGTGTTTTGTTCTGGAAATCCATTTTTTGTTCTTTTTCATACCATAGTGTCTGGTGTAGTTTATTTTTGGGTTTTGCCTTTTGTTTTAATTTATGGTTGTTATATATATATATTTTTTTTTTTTTGTTACCCTTTATTTACTAATTTTCAATTTTGATTTTGCCTATTACCCCACGCGCGTGGCAGATCTGAAGGAGGCACAAACTCACGTGGAAGAAGAAGAGGAAATAATGGAGGATTAAACAAATGGTGTGTAGTTTGTAAGAAGAACAATCATGAAGAGAAAGATTTTTGGAACAAAGGCAAGCCACAATGTTATAATTGCAACAACAAAAAAAAAGGATTAGACACATTCAAAAGGATTATCACCAATCAGAAGCAGAAAATGGTGAATGGAACTTCTTTGTTTGTCAAAAGGCAACTCAATCGTGCCAATCACTTTTCTTGCAAAGAATGACAAGAACAAGGTGATTTTCTTTCTTTATCTCTCTTATAAAAAATGATAAGTGATAATCAAATGAGGATATATATATATATATATATATATATATATATATATATATATATAATGGTAACAAGAAAGTTTGGACATGCAAATTACCAAATTTGAAGGAGCTTCGTACCTTGGTGTGAGCACTATGGATCTCGAAAATCGTTACGTAAGGCAAGGGCGGGTATAAGCACGACAAGGGTAGACACATTTTCTTTTCTTCTCTGGATACATAGCATAGAAAGCGAATGCATTCATGTTTTCTCCTCTCTAAGTATGTAGCGAGTGCATTTTCTCAATTACTTTGAAATAACCAATCAACACAAAATAAATGTGCCAATGATTGTTCTTCCAAAGAATGACAAAAACAAAGTGATTTTCTTTCTTTATCTCTCTTATTCCTTAACTTTTAATCATGCTATGTCAAATATGAGTAATAATTAAATGAGCCTTCATATTTTTTTTTTAAAATTTTGTACGTACAATGGCAACAACAAAGTTTGAACATAAGACCTTATGCAAATTATCTAAATTACCTATTTTGATGGAGCTTCGTATGCTTAATATGAAAAGTATTTGAATTTCTTTTATTCGTTGTCTTCATGGTTTTTGAATCCTTTGGTTTGTTTAAATGAATAGATACAATCAGGAGAAGAGTAGGTGAAAAGGGTGACAAAAGGATTTGTATGATAGCATTTTGGTTGGAACAATGTTGGTGTGATGTTTGAGTTCATCTATATTTATCTATCTATATATCTATTTATCTCTCTATATATTATATAAAACACAGTTGTTGACTAGGATTGGTTGTCCACGTGTCACGTTTTGATGACATTTTAATTATGTATTCCAATTCAAGTTAATTAATAACACTAATATATACTTTTGATTTAATTTTTTTTAAATAATTCAAATTCAAATTTAAAAATCTCCCAAGATTTATTTTAGGTAAACTAGTATGGTGATCCGTGCAATGCACGGGCCTGTTATTATATTTTAAGATTATTATAAAGTTTTTATTTTAATTTATATTGATTGCATGTATTATAAAGTTTTTTTTAATAAATGACTAAATTTCAACGTAAAATAAATATAAGGGATCATATGAATAATTTAGCCATAATATAATTATAATTATAAAAAAGATATATATATATATATATATATATATATATATATATATGTGTGTGTGTGTGTGTGTGTGTGTGTGTGTGTGTGCGTGTTGATAATAATTAATTTAATTAATTTAATTATTCAGAATTTCAAATCAAAATATATATATTTATCATAATTATCTTAATTACTATATTTATATATTTACTTAATTAATAATAAATAAATAAAAATTCTCTAAAAATTTATGCGTTAATAATAATTAATTTAATTATTCAGAATTTGAAATCATAATATATATACTTATCATAATTACCTTAATTACTATATTTAGATAATTTTATGAATTAACAAATAGATAAAAAATTTCTCTAAACAATTCCCGCTCAAATGCATAAGAATTCCCGCTTAGACTTCTTTACTTTTATTATAATAAAGATATTGATTGCATCTATTATAAAGTTTTTTTTTAATAAAAGACTAAATTGCAACCTAAAATAAAGATAAAGGACCATATGAATAATTTAGCCATAATATAATTATAATTATAAAAAAGATATATATATATATATATATATATATATATATATTGATAATGATTAATTTAATTATTCAGAATATCAAATCAAAATATATATACTTATCATAATTATCTTAATTACTATATTTATATATGTACTGAATTAAAAATAAATAAAAATTTTCTCTAAAAATTTATATGTGTTGATAATAATTAATTTAATTATTCAAAATTTGAAATCATAATATATATACTTATCATAATTACCTTAATTACTATATTTAGATAATTTTACGAATTAACAAATACATAAAAAATTTCTCTAAAAAATTCCCACTCAAATGTATAAGAATTCCCGCTTAGACTTCTTTACTTTTATTATAATAAAGATATATCTCAGGAAATTTTCTAGATGAAATATATATTTTTTAATTCATAAAAATACATAATTATAGTAATATCAATAATCAATTATATATCATAAAATAGGTTTTAATTATATATTATAAAATAGGTTTATAATAATTATATATTTTGATTAAACTACTCAATTAAATCGTTAAATCATTAAATCTTAAATAATATTTTATTTTATATAACCAGATAATAATTTATTAAATTTTATGAAATATTATTTATAATTATAGTAACTTTTTGTTTTGTTTATTATCATAATTTTAAAATAACTTAATGTAAATATTAATATTATCGTAAAGAATAATAATTGATATTATCTTAAATACTAATTGATTCACAAAAAAAATACTAATTAATTGGTTACATGTTAATAAATAAAAAATAATCATTCAATCTTTCATTTAGATTTATAATAAAAAAAATATGTATATTCTTTTAAAGATTATATTAGTATTTAAGATAAAATTGATTTAAGTTTATAATTACATGTTAATAAATAAATAAATAAAACAAATTTGTTCTATTATTCAATTATTGATTATTGAAATACTGAATTAGGTTGATTGTGATAAATTATATATTCTGATGCAAAGCTAATTACAAGACATTCAAATTAAGGTAATAAGAAATATTTATGATTTGAAATTTCAGTAATTTCCTTTTTTAAATTTTTAATTATTATTATAAATATTTTACAGAGTCAACATCAGACCTTGGCAAACTTCTTCCTCTACGCTAACGTGTCTTCACATCAATGTTCAATATTACTCAGTGCTCGCATCAAAACTTTAGAAGTTTTAGTTTTATTGATTTTACCTGCTTCATAATTTTATTATTATTGATTTTTTTTTTCTTGTTTTATAGCTTAATCTTCTTTTTGTCTTCTTTCTTTGAGGTAAGTTTCTATCTTTTTCTTCATTCTCTTGAAATTTTTTTAAATATTTGTCATTTAACATTTACATTTGTTTATTTCTACATAACTCAATTTGTTATATTATAGATGGCATAAATTGGGAGTAAATGGCAGTAGCTGCAGGAGGTTTTGGAGAAGCAGAAGTATAGGCACGCTGATAGTTGCCAAGAAAGGATAACAAATATTAAAAATATTTGTTCAAAAAGAGTTACTGCATAAGTGAAGGAACAATTTTGTATATATTGATGTTGGTATGAAACGTATGTAATCGGGTAAAAAAAGAAAAACAACAAAAAAAAATTTCATTATTTATTTTAGTGTAAAATACAAAGTTTTTATATGTATTTTAGGATCAAATCAAAAGTAAGGTTTGATTTTTTAAATAAAATGGAAATAATTATGGTTAAATTACTATTTTATTAACTTTAATTATTTGAAACTCTTATAAATACTTTCCTAAATTTTACATTTTTAATAATGTTATAAATACCTATTGAAACTAAAAATAATTGAGATTAAATAATTAAATTTAATTTAATAATTTTAATTATTTAAAATTTTTATAAATACTTTCTTGAAGCTATAAATATTACTAAACTTATTTATTTTAATTATTTATAATTATCGTAAATGCTTTGTTGAAATTTAAACTTTTAAAAAATGTTTAAAAAATGTTATAAATACTTTCTTGAAATTGAGAAGAGTTAGGATCAAATAATTGTATTCAAATTAATAATTTCGATTATCTAAAAACTATTATAAATGTTTTCTTGAAATTTTAAACTTTTAAAATATTATAAATACTTTTTTAAAACTGATAATAGTTGTGCGTAAATTAGTAATTTCAAATTAAGTAAATATGAAAAAGATGATTAATTTAAAAGACATTTAATTTAAAAGACATTTAATTTTGGCCTAAATATGGAGTACTCGATTAATTTATTATTATATTAAATTATTTTTTATTATTGTACTGTTTATTAAATTATTGCACATGTTGTCAATTTCAAATAATTTAATAGCATTCTTTTGGACCAAATTAAAAATAAATGATTAATTTAAAATTAACGATTAATTTGACCTAAACATGGAATCATCATTTATTTGAATTGAATTTGACAAAAAAATTTCATTGAATTTTCTTATAAATATAATTTTAAATAAAAAAATTGATTTTTTTCTTCAAATTCATTCAAAATTAATGTATGTGTCCAATTATAATAACTATGGTAATTATAATCATATATATTCTTATTTGAATGAATTAAGTAATATAACTATGTCTTAAAGATTAATTTAAAATGCACAATTATGAATATAATACACAAAATCAGAGAATTTGTTGTTATATTATTATATTAATATCAATATAAATATATTTTTTTCTTTATAATATCTTCTCACTCAAATTCATTGAAGACTTTTTTTATTTAAGTAAATTTGAAATTTTCACTTAATTAATTTAGATTCAATTAAATTATAACATATTAAAATTAATTCATGTGTTTTTTCTCTATGCACATTAAATTAAGATTCTAAATTATTTTAATGTTTGAATATTTTTTATTTTTCATTATTATGATAATTTAATATAAATATTTATATCTATATTTCAAATTTAAATTTATTTTTAAATATATTTAGATATTAGTTATATTTTAAATATTTTTTCAAATCAAATAGATAATTTCATCACCTAAGTATCTGAAAAAATTAAAATCAATTAAACATGAATGGTAATAAATAGTAATAAATATAAAGGGGACAATACTGCATATTTATTATTAAATTAAAGTTACATATCTTAAAGAAATAATGAAATGAATATAAATTGTCAAATAAATATTAACATACTATATATATTTATGTGATCGATTTGAATTTGTGACAATAGATGGATGTGATTCTCAATTGTCTTTTTTTTCACATGTATCTTTTAAAAAAATAAGTATTTGAAAATTTATTTATATTATTTAATACATGAAAGGACAATAGTTTTCAAATAAATTTTAATAAAAGTATAATGAAAATGTTAAATTGTTGTTTATCAAAAAATTATTAAATTGCTATTTTTAATTTTTAAGTTTAATTATGATTTGTCTTTCAAAATATTAGAAAATGTCTCTCCCAAACATAAAATATTACAATATCATATCAAATTTAATACAAATGAATATGATATATGACATTGCACTTATATGTAATAATTTAAATATGTCTTCTTAAATTTATATTGTTTCATTCATTTGCTTAATTTTGTTTATAATATTTTTACAGGATATTAAATTAATGAACTCCATAAAAAATATTTTAATGTAAAAATATGTGAGTTCTTTTAGTTAAAATTAATTTTCTTATTATTTTCATCTTATTTTTGTTATATAGTTTTATTTGTTTATATATAGAAATTTTTTTACTTCAAGAAAGTGGCATTGTGAAATTTAAAATTTGATAAAAGTATAGGGACCTACAGATTAATTTAACCTAATTTTTTTAATATTTTGTTTTGCTATTCCTTTTAAATATTATATTATTATATGCCTCATAAATTTTTTAACATTTATTGAAATGCTAGACTGAAACCGGAAATCAAAATGGAATGGCTAGGGGGAGGAAACAATACCATACAAAATACTTAAAAAAAAACTAAAACATTGTATTGCAATTCAAAATGAAGTATAGTTTGAAATTATTGTATTATTTTTATATTATATTAATTGGAACGAAAACTTTCATAATTTTTTTTTAAATTATTCATTTCTATTTTTTGTTCTTTTCCTTTTTTTAGATTCAAATATGAAAATAAAATAATGAAGTGAATTAAAAGTCAAAGGAGATTCATAGCTAAGAATAAAGATATCTAAGTAACTTTAAGTGAACCAAATAATTAAGGTGTCTTTCTACAACTAATTATAAGGCAGGTTGTGTCAATATTTTATCAAAATGGAAAAGTGATAAAAATATGTAAGACTTATATAGGTTTTCTTATTTTCAAATATGTAACACCTTATCCACAAATTCAATTGACATGTAGGGTTAGAATTTTAGGTTTTGGCCAAAAAAATTGCTTTCTTGTTGTTGTTTTTTTAATTCATACTTTCTTGTTGTTTATAATTAATATTAATATTAATATTATTTATATTAATTACTATATTATTTAATATTTATATATGACAACAGAGGAACAAACAATTGGACAGGTTAAATTTAGGTCAAAATTAGGAATGCAAGGAGGATTAAATAGAGCATAGAGGAGAGATGTAATAGAAGATAGAAATTTAGAGAAATTGACACATAAGGGAATATGCTGATGTGGCAAAAATAATATAGTTACATGACAATGCATGATTGTTTAGCTCAAAATTTATATATTACTAGATATACCAACTTGGGTTGGCGCGAGTAGTGAGGGACTCACGTCACTTAACCAAGTGGCTGGGGTTCGAATCCCGACTCTTGAAAATGCAGAAAACTCAAGCTGGGAGGGGATGCACACCTATTCGGTACCTGTCAAACCCCTGAGGGAAATTAGTCCTCATGTTCGATGAGAGATACTCCTGGGTAATGCACCCAAAAAAAAAATACTAGATATAGACCTGCGCGTTGCACGGGCATCAATTTCAATTCTTTAAAGAAAAACTTAAAGTAATAGAATATACTAAAAAGTAATATATATATATATATATATATATATATATATATAGAGAGAGAGAGAGAGAGAGAGAGAGAGAGAGAGAGAGAGGTAATTATTTTTTTTTTACTTAGAACTTTATTGTAAATTTAAATTTAGTTTAGTGATATTTAGAATGTGTATTATTTACATGCTTACTCTCTTTTGAAACTCAAATAGACCATGTATTAAGTAAATGACCAAGACATTAAAGACTAATCCTAAAAGAATCGAAGTTCACTAATGTTTTTCTCTTCTTCTTCTTTTTTTTTATTTGAGTATTTACTTTTGATTTCATGAAAATAGAAGAAAACCAAATTAGATTGAGACATGAGAGTGGCAACTAACCGAAAATAATTATATACAAGTTGTGAAAATAAATATTTTATTGTAATTAGAAAAAATAAGAGTTATGGGAAAATGAAAAAATATATATATATCAAGGAATTATTTACAACACAATGAAAATTAATATGATAAAAATGAAGAATAAGACATTCATTTGAACTCCCCAATCTAAATTAATTTGGTGTATCAATACACCTAAAGTAAGTCTTGTAATTCTTTGTCCACATTTATGTTAGTCATTCAAAAGGCATGAAAGAGATAGATCAAAGAAAATAATCTATTTGAAGACAACTCATGTAAAGAAAAAAAAAATTGGCTAAATAGGATTGAAATTCGAAGATGTCAACATCAGAACTCGCAAAAAATAATTTAAAATAAATACCAAAAATTAAAATGGATGCAACTAATTTAGACTACACACATTGTGTTTATAACTACAGAGTAATAAAAACAAAAACATATTGGAATGAAAGGTCACTCAGGTGTTAATGAGAGTGAGAGATATGTGGAGATATGGTTGTTGGTTGATATAAAAACAAAAGCACTGATACTGGTTGAAGTGACAGGGAAGCTTTAGAGGGTCGTTACAATTGGTCCGTATTGGATACGTGGGGCTAAGGTTTATTGTAATTGTGAGTGGAATTTGGGTATGATGCATTGCAGGGGGAGCGGATTTAGGGGCTTCAAAGTAAAGTTAATGGGAAGGGGATAAATAGCTTACTGGAAGATAGGAGCTCTTTCACATCAGATGCCTTCAGAAAGTAGCCTTGGTTAATCTGAATTTATTTGTCACATTTACATTTAAATTCAATTTAACCTTTGGCTTGGCATAAATGTTATGAAGGAGACTTCGGTTTTTGTTGTATATATTTTTTTTTTGCTGAACATGATATTGGTATGGATTATTCATCGTCAGAAGTAATGACTAAACTCTATCAGGAACCGTGAGCGCACACCAAGATGAGTATTCCCCTTCTAATATGATTTATTCCATACCCAAAATGGCATCACCAAGATTCGAACGCTGGACCACTTGATTAAGAAACACAGGCCGCTATCACTTGTGCCGACCAATATTTTTGTTGTATATGGGTTCGGGTACCCTTGTACCTGATATTATATAAATATTTTCTTTTGCTGAAAAAAAAAAGTGTTAATGAGAGTTTAGTATCCCTTTAGTAACCTATGTAATAAAGAGGGACATCAAGCGGTGATGGGAGTTTAGTAACAGGTGAAATGAAAAATCACTTGTTACATACTTCTATATATTATAATAGATAGATAGATTGTTTTTGATAAAATCAATCCACCACGAAGATTTGCCTTCCATTATAAAGCAACCACAAAGCCATAAAATAGACGGGTAATAGTGAACAGATTTTGATGAGGCGCAAGTGATGGCACACCTGTATAAACTATGACATAACATGGATGACATGTTAGCATCATCATTTATTCATTACATGGATATCTCTCTCAACTCATTTTTCATCTTCAGGAATGAACCATTACACTCAAAATTTATGAACAGAAAAGAATGAGAACATTACATTTTTGCAACTATTTCATCTGTACAAATATATATTCACCAACAGAACTTGAGTACTTGGCAGCCACGTTCTGCATGCACACAGCAACGGATCAAGCTGATACTCAGGCTAGTCAAAGTCATCATTTTGGAGTGTATTTCCCACCACCCCATTGTCAAGTTTCTGCAACACAGTGAATTTTGTCATTGAAGTCAACGATCCAAGTTAATGCAAGAAGTATATCACACCTAATGCAAAAGAAACTAAAGCACATCATACCATTAACACAACCAATTCTTCCATCCTTTAATTACTTGCTTTCTTTATAAGTCAAAAAGAATGGCTGGTGCAATTTAGCTAAACTGACAATTAAGAATTAAGTTGCTTAGGAATTAAAAGATCAATGTGACATTATGGCATTACACAAATGAGACGTGAAACTGTGTATCACTTGAAATGGCAATAGAGCAGACAATCCCTGACTAAGAAAAAAGGTAGGAAACAGTAAAAGAGAGAAGAAAAATAGATCCTATATTTTTTCCTTTTTGGCCAAAGAAAGTTTGATCACATGAGACAACAGAATCTCAATTTCCTTTCAAACTTAAAAGGAATAGGCTGCTGCTTCTCAAGACGACTTCCAAAAGCCACTACTTAGGTAGAAGGTCAAGTTTTGATTTGATGTAGCAAGAAAAGACTTCCTTTGATAATACTGACTTATTATGATAATAAATGAATAATCAAGAACAGTTGAACTTAAATTAACATCCTAATGCTAGTTCTTTTAATATCCTAATGTAGTAGTCATTTATCCATTCCTTCATAGAAACAGTAATATAAGCAGCAGCAACAACAACAAACATGTCTACAAGGAAGGATTGAAAAACAAAAAACTAAGAAGGAAGTTGTATAACTTGAGTACAAGGGACATGTGATATATAAATATATAATGGAGATTCAGATACATACTTTGGTTTGTAGATCAGCTGGAAACAAATTTATAGCTCCTGCATTGAATTCGAATCCACTGAAGATGAAAGAATTTTCAAATTAGTAACATGCACAGAATGAGAAAACCATATTAAAAGGGAATCAACAAAACTTAAAACTAAAAGCATAGATATTAGATGATAAAATTAATAAACTCCCATGAGGTATCTCAACATCTAATAATGATTTTCCAAGGCCGGTACCTTGGTAACAATCTCATTCAGTTTAGAAGTAGAAAGCACATGCATTAAGACCAACAAAGTTCAAACTATAAGAAGAGCAAAACAGTCACAAATAGCCACGATGTAAGTGAATAAGAATCTCCAGGAACCATACCATCTGGATAGTACTAGCTGCCAGACATATGGGATAAAGAACTCCTCTGGGTGACTCTCTTGTTCATAGGTGAAGTGAAGTTGAGTAAACATCTGCCAAACAAGATATAGTTTTATAGAAGACAGACAAGTAATCCTCCTAATGTCATTTGGGAGTAAAGCACAAATCACAAATTATTTTCATTTTACCTTCATCCCATCAACACGCCAAGACCGACAGTTCACAATTATCACTTGGAGCACTTCATTGACTGACCAATCACCATCCATTCTTTGGGCATCCATGCGACTATTAAAAAAGTCTAACACCTGCAAATATCAAATAGACCACATTGCTTGAACACACTCGAAACGTGATGTATTTTACAAAGACAAGGTTCACAAATGTAACTTAAGACACTATGAAGTGTGCTCTTTAAAGTTGCAATATTTTAAAGGGCAAGTGTATATTGTAATATGGTTAAAATGAAATACATTATACATGAAACATACAGTATAGATGTTTTCAACAAGCTCATTGAAACGGGGGTGATTCTTGAAAGGCTGAAAGACTTCCTGCTTGTGCATTATTGCATACACCACCTGTCCCAGTCACAAGCAAATGAACAATACATTTGATGTAAAAGGTCAGAATGTGAATGTAGTTTTCGACTATTGGGAACCAGATAAAAATAGGTTTGCATAGTTTAATCTGCAATTAATCAAGTGGAACATTAAATTGTACCTCAGGATTTCGAGGCAGTGCATAAGTCAGAATTGCATTTATAATTTCTAGTACAAGCCTCAAGAAGTCAGTATATATGTGCAACTCTGCTGACTGTATCAAAAGAATATACATTTAGAAAAAGGAATCAAAAGAATATACATTTAGAAAAAGGAATAGTCAGACGTCTGTAATTAATAGAATCACACAAGCACAAAATCCATATCACATACCATATCTTCTACAAGGCTACTTCTGTCAATTGAGTTGTTTTGTGCAATATTGAGCTTACCATCTCTGAGATCTGCTAATTTGTTATACCTAATCATAATCAACATTAGAATCAACTTTATACAAGAAATCAGTCATTCAAGACATAAATATGAAATGGATATAGTTTATTATGAAAGCCCAGAAAGAGTGGCAACATACTTCCTTGATAGCATGTGAAAGAGGCTGACTAGTCTCTGAGATGCATATGCACTCAAACGGTGGACATGAGGTGCCATGTTTGCCAATGTTGCCAGACATGTTGTATGAAGATATACATCCTATCACAATTCAACACAATATCCTATTTTAGCACACCATCTAAACATATCAATGGAATAATTAAGTAGATTAATACAAACTTAAAGCTTACATACACAATAGTGGAAATTATGCTATCAAGTTCAACAATCATAATGTAAAATTTATTGAATTGAAATATATGCATGTGCTGCTCAGGAACATATCAATCCATAACCTTCTGAAATGTAGATTAAATTTTTAAGGCAAGCACTTTTTTATCAGGAGATCAGCGTAAGGACAAAAAACATGTCATGTGCAGTTTAGGATCAGAAGCTGTTGGGAACCCAGATTAGAAATAGAAGAAAAGAAAGATTGTATTTCGTGATTGCAAAGGAACAAGGAGTAGGAGAAATAACTCTCCCCGAAGGGTTTCCCCTTCACAAAGGATTTCTCCTTTCACAAAGAGCTAATGCTCAATTTAAAAATGATACAGATCTGAAGGAATTCCCTCCCCTTCAGTCCTCTTATTTATTTATGTCACTAACTCACTATAACTAACTAATATCCTAACTCCCCCTTCCTTAAAGTCCTAACAGAAGCCAATCCAATTTTGAGCTTCTTGAGTTCAAGTACCTACAAACTGAGAATGGGACAAAATATTTTGGTTTTTTAATAAAAATAAATAAAAAAATAAACCCACAGCATCAATCAATTTATATATATTCCATTAATACACTCATAAGAACAGTCAACACATCTCTCATAATGGCCATCTTAATTAGCCAATGTACTAATGATATGAAACTTATTAAATAGTCAGTCAGCAGAAAATGGCTGCTTAAATACTTAAATATATAGGGTAGTTAAATAAATGGTCCCACTTGCATTAAGATTCATACCCGAAGTTTAGACAAATTATACTGTATAGTTCTGATAAGAATGATGATCATGAGGGAACCAAGAGAAGACTGAAGGAGGAGACGTTCTTTGTACCATGGAACAGTTGGCAATATCTGTCCATACATATACTAGATTAGTATTTAGCAGAATCATTACAGTATAAGGCTTTGTCTAATGCCAAAATAAAAAGTCTTACCAGCTTATGAATTCCTGCATTGAAGGAAGAATCTTGACTAAGTATGAGAAGTATAATTAACAACATGTAAATTTGATTAGCTGTCCTCCATCGAGCATCATATAATGCTTCTAGAATTGGCATTAACTGTTAATTTCACAAGATAAACAATGATCAGAACATCACTCAATCCTCAGTCATTGTAGATGCACTAGTAAGACCTGTATGATTAAGATACAAGAATAAGTTGTCTGATTTTCAAATCAACCAGTTACAAATATCAAATCATAGTCAAGGAATTCCCCTAAAAATTATTCATGCGACTTTAACCTATATACATTGATAATATATTAATTCATTCCACATTTTCCTCGGGAGGAATTTAAGTTTATTTCCTCGTACCAATGTATCCAAATCAGTCCGGACCAAGACATACTCCAGAAAGGCAGAATTGCCTTGCAACAATGAGTAAAGAAGTAGGACAGCTGTCTCGTCAGCTAAGCACCTAGAGAAGGAAAAAAAGTTGAAATGTTAAAAATAATATCATATAAATCCAATACAATGAAGTCTACATATCTACACACACACACTTGCTATAAAGAAAAATAAAAATACAAAATTACGATACCACATGCATACCCATAACTTCATATGTATTTAAAAGTCCAACATGGAAAGAAGTCCAAGAATTCTTGCTTGATCTACATGCGGCGGGAAGAGAGAGAAAGAGGAAGGACACTTATCAAGTGGGTGAACAGAAAAATATAAGAAAAAAGTACTCTGTCACCATAAGATTCACCTACAACTGATTACTAATACATGTTCTGATCATCTCATTTTTGAGAAACAGAAGTTACCATCTTGTCATGATAATATGCAAAACATGTATATTCTATTTTGAATAGCATAACTCAACTATAACCAAAGGTAAGTATGCTACAGATCTAGTAAGTCAATTGTCAACCACATATACAGGTAACCTGATACTCACATGCCAAGGGTATCAAACAACGGTGCAAAAGGCAACTTTACATGTTGGTCACTGTGTGCATTACCCTCTTTATCTACACGTTCCACTGCATTTAAAGAATTGATAAAAAATCGTTGGCCTTTCCAATCAACTAAAAGAACACAGAGAGATATAAAAGATATATTACATTCACAATCAGTTGCATGCTCCAAGGCCCTGCAGTAAGGGTTGTCAGAAAAATATGTATTCTCTTTTGGTAAAGAATCTGAAGAGGAAGATACTTGATTCTTTATGACAGAGTAGCCCTCACTCACAAGACATTTATGATAATGAATGAGAACAAGAAGCACATGAAGACTGCTATCTGCTATTGGATTTCTTGAACCTTCACTGCTTGAACTGATCAAATAACTGAATGGCAATAACACAATATTTGCTGAATGGAGAAAAGGAAATGCCAAAAGAAGTAACCATCAGTAAGTCTCCAATTTTGAACAATAAGACAATTATCACAATATATAAATAACAAAGTATGTTTGACCTCAAAAGTTCATAAATATAAAACAATAGCTAGTCACCATACCAGCTGCAGAACCAACTCTCTTTAGCACACTGTTCTGACTTCCATCGTAAAAGATGGAATAAGATACTTTATTAAATGGAACAAGAGGACGGGTAATGTAATTTAGAAGCAGTTTGCACACAACTGAAGTAACCAGATGACCATCCTGCAAAAGATAACAGTGCACTAACTTGAAATTTTCTAGCTGGAATACAGCACAACTAAATAACCAAAGTTTGATGTTCGAGTTTCAGCTTCTTACCTGAGCCATCGCCGCATCAAGAAATGGGTTCACATCATTCGGTCCAGGAGATGGCCCACAAAGAAGCTGAGTTGACGTTGCAATAATCATAAAATTAAGCAGCTCCAGATATAGGAAATACGTGTTGGGACTATAAGAAAACAATAAATACCATCAGGGCAAAAAAAGTTTGCAGTTTCACACAATAACTCAGCGACAATTTACCAATTCATCATCCATGATATACCTCACATCTACAGATGCAATAAAGTTAAGCACATTCCGCATAACAAGATTTTCAATGGTCTGATCTGCATTAGAATAGAGCATCTCAATAAATTTTGATAAATAGAAGAGGAAGTTCCAGGGGCAGATATCTGAAAATTTACTAACTTCCCATAAAACCAAATAAATAAAGAATTCAATTTAAATGCACTGACAATGTAAAAGACTTTTACACTATCATCCAATCACAGGTTGTCATGTGTAATAAGCTTGTTAACTTTTATAACAACTACTTTAAAAGTCATAATTTCTTATTGGTTGACAGTGTAAAAATTATACTGACAGTACATAAAAATTAAACTCATAATTAAATAATAAAAGAGCATCCTAAGGTACTGAGCAAAGACAACATTCTAAACTCTTATGAGTGTTATACTACTACATACCTCCCAAAATATTTTTTGGTATTGATTCACTATCATGGAGAGACAGGTAAAACTTGACATCACCATCTTGGGAACTTTCAATCAAGTGTTTTAGGAACACTGAAGTGAAGTAAACTGCATTAACAGCCTTTTCATAAACCGGCGGGGGCACACCAGAAGTGGACATGGACTCCTGCAAGTAGCATGCTAGATGGAACAAAATCTTGGCAAGATGCCTCGTGTTACGGTTGTTTTTTGCTGCAAAATGAAAACCAAAAATTAACAAACAAAACAACACCTATTCACAAACAAGCACATTAAAGTAGCATGATTTTGATAAATGAGGGAACCAACTTTAGCCTTCTCAATACCATAATTAGCACACAAACTATGTATTCATGGCTTTCATGCTGTCAATCTGTCGTTTACCAAAAATTAAATAAAGAGTAGATAGCATATGTGCTGATATTATAAAGAATTTTTACACTATCATTTAATCATAAACGGTAAGATATGATAAGTTTAATGACTTTTACTGTAACTACCTTAAAAGTTATAAATCAACTAACTATCATATTTGATTGATTGACAATATAAAATTTGTTACATCGACAGGATAAAAATTAAACTCTTACAATAAAAGGTAATTGGTAATTACTTCAAGGGAACACACGTGGAACTCAAATCACTTGATAATTCACTAAAAACTCAATTTCTTAGAGAGAGAAAAAAATTCCAAAAAAAAATAAAAACAAATGAATGGTTCTTCAGTGAAGCTTTCACTTAAACAGAACAAAAGAATGATGAGAGAAAGAAAGTGTATCATCACAAACCCAATAACTGGCAAGCTTGGTGAAGGCGTTGAGAGGGCAATTCAGCATCAAAAGGAAGCTCGAGAAGCTTCTGCCAGAAGTCAGAGGAGAGAGGGATGGACTCGTCGCCGACGAAGCTTCCGACGAGATGCTCCGCCGTGTCCGGCGTTGACAGCGCCGAACCCATTGACTTTGTTCTGAATGAAAAAACTGCTTCTTTTTTTTGTGGCGGTTTCAGGAACACGACATTTCGGGGAATCACGTGAGATACAAAAAGGGTTGGAGTGAGAGATGAAAAGGGAGGTGGGTTTTGAAAATGAGGGGAGTTGGTGCAGCACAACACACACAAGAGAAGGAAGGAGCAATGGCTTCAAAACCAAGGTTTTTGTTTCCTTCCCAAACAAACTACTTGTTCAATGACTTGTTTTTTGGTTTTGGATGCAATGCAGTCAAAATATTATTATGTCAAACAGAATTGTCAGCTTTCATTAATAAGAGACAAAAGATTACTAGATATTTTTTTTTTAGAATAACTAATGAAACAAATCCAGTAACATAGTATTCTTTTTCACAATTTTTTAATACAGCCTCTAATATTAGTTGAAAATCATAAAATTTTATGTGGAGCTCATTTCTTATGTAATGAATTACACAGTTAGTAGTTTTCATATTACTATTAATGTTCTTCTTATTATTGAAATATGTTTTAGGATAACAGTTAATTTCAGTTTACTTTCTATTTTAAAATAGTATAATATATTTTTATTTCAATAAGTAGAATTTTATAAGAATTTATTAATATTAAAAAGATTTGAAGTTTATAAGATAAATTGTTATATGCGATAAAATTGTTGTTTTTCTATAATAATAAATTAAAAAATTATATTTAAGATAATTTTAAATTAATTAACAATATAAATAATATTGTGTGAAAATTAAACTGTAACAAATATAATTCATTTGAATTAGCAGCGCAAATGAGATAAATTGTTTGAGATTGATTTATTAAATACATTATCAAACTCGTTTATTTTACAAATAAGCTCAAACTTGAGATTTTTTTTATGATCTCTAAGAATTGAACTCGGTATAGAGAATTTACAATAATTCAGACATACTGCTCAACTAACTAAGTTATACTTATACCTATTGGTTCACACTTTATAAACATTGAAAATTCATTGATAATTTGTGTGAGCTGATAAAAAAAATGTTAATTTTATATGAAAATAGAAATAGATTTAGTAAATTGTAATTTTTCTTCTAAAAAATCATTACATCATTTTTTATATTCAAATTGTTGGACCTCTTATGATGAATAAAAAAATATTCATTACTTTGTCATTGGTCCTTGATACAGAGTAAGAATAAAAACACTCTTAAATATTAAAAGAGTATAATGCGGAAGTATACCTCTATTTGCAGTCATTGTTATTACAAGCAAGAAAACAAACACTCACAACTCAACTCACAAAACGGAGAAAGAGAATAGGAATATTCTAGCCTTAGCCTTACTAGAAGTGTGTGAATCAATGGAGCATCACAAGCTTTTTATAGGCAAGGCAAGGGACCCCTTCATAAAACTCAGAATGTAACTGTCCCTTTAATTTGGCTCCTCCATTAAAAGCCAATAATGCAAAATTAAAACTTGTAACAGCTACATCAAATTCTTATTATGAGCCGCTTAACGTAATGCAAAATTAAAACTTGTACCAACTACATGAAATTCTGATTATGAGCCACTTAACGTTTATATTCTAACATAAATGTCTTTTTATTCTTTTTCTCTTTTCACTTTTATTCCATGACCTAACATAAAAATATCAATTAAATAAATGATTAATAAATATAAAAATAATTCAAAATGTTTAATAATAAAAATAATTAAACTATAAATAAATTAAACAAGTTAAACTGAAGTTTTATATTTTTCTAACAAATTAAACCCAAATTTCAAATTTTACTCATTTAAAGTCAAGCTTTAACACTCTTTTTTTTTAAAAACCAAACTTAAATTTTAAATACACGAGTTAACTTGATTCATCTATATTCTATACCCTCACTTTCAATATTATTTAGGCTTAAATATAAAGTTCCTGTAAGTTTGTATTTTTTTAATTGTGGTTCCTGTAAGTTTATTTTTTCATTTTTAATCCCTGTATGTTCACACTTTTTCAATTTTGGTTCCTATAAATTTTTTTGTTCATTTTTTGTAAGTTTGTATTTTTCCAATTTTAGTCTCTTAAAGTACAAACTTACAAAGATTAAAAATGACAAAATTGTAATATTAAAGGGACTAAGATTGAAATGGCACAAGTTTATAGGGATTAAAAATGAACAAAAAAAGTTTCAAGGACCAAAATTGAAAAAGCGCGAATTTACAGGGACTAAAAATAAAAAAAAATAAACTTACATAGACCAACATTAAAAAAAAATACAAATTTACGTGAACTAAATTGATATTTAAGCTTATTATTTAGGTCTTCTTGTTTCAATTGTTTGTTGTTCATATAATACCGTACAAGTTAAAAAAATGAAAATACATAATTAATTTTGTATACACAAATCAAATTAAAATACTCATTAGATGAATTAAAAAATATATTACTTTTATTCGTATATATAATATTTATTTTTAATTTGGTTTTATATTTCATTATGTTATAATTCCAACAATAAATGGTGATATATTTTTTTACAGTAAATAATGGTAATAGTTAAATTAAAAATAAATTTGAAGCGTATAAAATGAATTACAAATTTTTCAGCTAATAAAAAAAATTAGAAACTAATTAAAATGGCATGTCAAACATAATCAAGCATTATTACTGATATTATGTAGGTTATGCTGGAATAATTATTGCTAGTTATTATATTTTAATAAACGAGGTTGACTTGAAGACTTGTGGTGATAAGGACTAAGCAGAAAGTTAAGCTATTTATCCTCTTTTTAAACTTTATTTTATCCCCTAAATAAAAAGGAAACTATAATAGTATTTGAAATTCAAGATGACACCCCTTGATCGAATCATAATTTCTACAATTAATTAGTCTGCTTAAACATGTTAATCGTTCAATATGTCACTTTAGTTATTATTAATTATGAAAACTTGATCATTAATTGTGTTGGTTCGTTATTTTTCTTATTTTTAAAAAAGTTTATATCTTGAATTTATAACCACCACATGATTAGTAATAAAATGAATACTTTTAGAATTTTATAGATAGAAAAAAGTGATTGAAAAGAAGAACTCCACTAAAAATGATAAATCAAGTTCTTTGATGAATATTAGTCATTCACGAAGTCAATGATACTACGCATCAACAACATAATTATCCAAAAAAATTAGTAATAAAATGAAGTGTTTACATTTTAAATTATGAAGAGTAATAAAGTAGTACGAGTGTGATTCAACTCTAAAATTAAGTGTTTTTTGTAGATTTAAATATCAATTTAGTCTATGTAAGTTTGTGTTTTTTAAATTTTGGTTCCTATAATTTTTTTTTTTTTTTTAGTCCTTGTAAATTTGCATTTTTTCAATTTTAGTCCCTATAAGATTTTTTTTTCAATTTTAGTCCCTGTAAATTTGTGTTTTTTCAATTTTAGTCTTTTTAATATTCCAAGTTTTTTCATTTTTAGTCTTTATAAATTTGCAATTTAAGGGACTAAAATTAAAAAAATACAAACTTACATGGACTAAAAATGAACAAAAAAAATTACAAAGACCAAAATTGAAAAGCGCAAACTTACCAGCACTACAAGTGAAAAAATAAACTTACATGGACCAAAATTGAGAAAGTGCAAATTTACAGGAACTAAATTCATATTTAAGTTTTTTTTTATATAAAATTTACGAAACTTGAGTTATATTGTAGTTAAAAAAAATTGATTACAGTAATAATTTTTGAAATTATGGAATATTAAACTTTTATAGCTTAAGTTTGAATATTAAAATTAAAAATATTAATGATGACGAAGTTAACTCCTTTAATCGATATTTTCTTCTACAATTGCATACTTTGAGTTACTTTAAATACTTACCATACATATATGTTACAATAAAAAATAAAAATAAATTTCACCCCTAGTTTTTTGTATAAAAAATAAAAGAAAATAAAAGAACCTTAAAATTACATGAATGAAAGTATAACATTTCAATTTTCATTATCTTATTTTACTGTACTCATTAAACTATTTATTATTTTTTTAATATTTTTAAAATAACTTTCAATATCACTTATTTTAAAATAAAAATGCTTAATTATACATTTTACTCACATTGTTTCACAAACTCGCGAATTTTATCCTTTTTTTTTATACATTTTACTCTTATATTTTTAATTTTTGCAAAATTTATCCTTTTATTAGTTGATCATCCATTCCATTAGTTGGCCGCTAACATGACAAAATTGATAGCTAACATGACACTCTAATATTGATGTAGCATTACAGTGGTGCTGGCATAGATCAATGGTGTGGCAATGATGTAGCTTTGACATGTTGAAATGTAATTAGGGGACAAATGTACAATATTTTGTAAGTAGGGAGCAAAATGCGAGAAAATAATAAATAGTAAAAATGATAAAATAAAAAATGTTAGTATTTGTTATCTTTGAACCTTTCTGAATCATTCTATCCTTTTTTTTTTTTTTTGATAGGTAAAGAGAATCATTCTATCCTATAATATTAGATTTTCACATACTAAAAGATAAATAACCATTTTGGTCCCTAAATGTATAAATAAGTGATAATTTAGTCTCTGAGAACATCTACAATGCATGATTGCTTAGGTGAGTTACTTATCATAAATTTGTGAGTCCTACAAGGCCACATAGATTTAAAAACTTTACACAAAAATTTACTCCAATGCTAAAGTTACTAGAGTGTGTGCTTAACTTGAGCCACATTAAATTTTTTATTGAAAAAATGATTTTTTTTTTGTAAGAATCAATTAAGCAATCGTTTATATAAGCAACTCACTTAAGCAACGCATTGACATGTCATTTGCTCCAATGGGTAGAAAGTTTTGATTTAGTCCCTTAATGTATAAAAAGTACAACAATTACGACTGCTAAGTTTAGTGGGACCTTTTTATCATTAATATGTAATATTCAAATACTAATTTGACATTAAGTTATATGACATAACTAAAATGGTCATTTATCTTAAACTAAATCATGACATTCTCGATCGCAAACCACCGTTTAACCTCCTTGAACTCATTTGTTTAATTTAGGTTTTTTTTTATTACAGCAAATTCTCTCAGATATTGGAAATGAGTTAATATTACAATTTTCAAGTGAATTATATATGTCACTCTCCATGCGCAAATCTTTCTCTTCGGTTCTCCCCTAGGAAGAGAACAGTTAATAGAAAAAGATGCAATAAACTTTAAAAAAAAAAAATACACACAGAACAGTTTTGAAAAATGGAAACACCGAAACAGGTTTACTACGAAACAAGGCATTTTCAAATTAACTAGGAAATGTGAATGATCACATCAAGGAAAGAACGATTTGGCGCGCTTAGTTTGTTAATTGGGTGTTGTCAGATGTGATGCGTGACGTGCCACCAACTCAATCCGAGCCTTGGTTTCCGTCCTCGTTGACTCCATTCTCCATACAACACAATCAATCTTCCATCACTATTAAACTTAGTGCTTAAAGGCTGTTTGGATTAACGTTGTAGTAGTATTGTTTAAAATTATGTTAAAATATTTAGATAAATGTTTATATATTTAGTCTCAAATATAAGATTATTTTAAATTGAAAAAAATTAGGTAGTGTTTGTGTTAAATAAAAATTACACAATTAATTTTAAATTGAAATTTATTTTTATTTAGATATAATTATAATTGTAAAATTACATACATATTACACGTGAATTTTATTTGAAATCTTGGTTTTGGCCTATGCACGTGAATATAATATCTATATGATTTTGCCTATGTTTAGATTCCTGTTTAGGGTATTCCAAATTCAATTTAGAGAGTAAAGTCAACTTTGTGATATATTTAATTACCCTTAAAAATATGTTCACACACTTTATATTTTGCCTGAAACTAAGTTTTCATCAAAGCAAGACTTGAATTCCTTTTGCAAACTTAATTTGTAAAATAAAAACTACTTCAAAATTAAGTTTGCTAAATTTAACTCAAACATGCATTTATTATCCTCCTTCTAATACTATATGAAGTATATGTTCAAAACAATGTGTTGAGCAAATATAGTTTGCTTTCAAAGAAAGAGATGGAGAAGTGTTTTTTCCCCCCCTCATAAGTATCCTTTTTGGAGTGTTTATAAATGAGAAATGCTTATAACACATCCTGGAACACATTATTTGAAAATCACAAGATTTTGTGGATCTCAGTCTTATTCATGATTTTATAACTTCCAATAAATTTTAAATAATAATAAAAATGTGTTAAATGAGTGTAATAGAAATGTGTTAGTAGTACTCTTGATTTATAAATGATTTTTCTAGCAAGAATTCGAATCTAAATTCCCAACATTATAAAAGACTAATAGCTGATAAAAATAAACAAATAAAAGACTAATAGCTTGTTTAGATGTGCGAGAGCTACCCTTAATCCAAATAAAAAATGTGGAAATTCTATAGCAATAACAAATTGCTTCACTTTAATAACAAATTGCTTCTGTACCAAAAAAAAAAAACTGCTTCACTTTAATTTCAACATAAAAAGCTAATTGAATTTGCTTGATCGTGCAGCTCCTTCAAACACACTATAACCCCCTTTTTTTATACTCAACCCTGTTGGTAGTGATGGAGAAGTTTGCTGATGGATTGAGGTTCCCAAACAAATGTTTGTACTTTTATGAGTTAGAGGCTTAGGAGGTTTGAAAATAGAAGCAAATTTAGAAGTTGGGCTGTCGGTGGCTATGGATAAGGCTTAGAATATGAGGTAATGTAGGGGCCTTCCTCTGTTGTCAGTGTCACTCAATGCCAATGGTCTTGTTTTATATAAAGGCTTGTTGTAGAAATTAAGTGGTATAACAATACCAACCAAATGGTATTGAAAAATAAGCGTTACTAGTCAGTTACAAACTTTTCAGTTGAATTAGTAATGAATTTTGAAGCTGTTTGCGTAATGTCCGCACTTTCTCATGAGAGATTCTCGGGTTTGAACTCAATGGAGGGGGAGCATGCAACGTTACAATCAAATGAAAGGACGCTTATAGAGTGTGTGTGACATGGTTTGGCCAAGTTGACAAGAGGACCTTGTTTTGTTAAAGGCCCAATATAATTATGTTCAAGACTTAGGCGTGTCTTTTTTCTGGCTCAGATATCACGGATATCCCCCAACCCATTAGATTACAGACTAATCCGCTAGCGGTGCGTGACTGTTGCTGGACCAAGAAAATTTTGCACATGAAGGGAATCAAATACGGGTTCTCCCGTTAAATAGATCATTCCTCCTCATGTGAACACAGTGGTGCCTTACACCATTGCGCCAACCCTTTGGATTACTTAGGGCATGTTTGGGTTAAATTAACTAAAAGTACTTCTAGAAAAAGAAAATAAGAAGAAAAAAATAGATTTCTCTATAAGTTAAAATTAGCTTATATATAAGCTAATTTGTAAAAATTAAAAAGTCTCACATCTTCTAGAAAAGTTATATGAGAGAGTTTTTACAAGTTAGTTTACACATAAGCTAATTTTAACTTATGGAGAAACTCATTTCATATTTTTCTTCTCATAGAAATGCTTCTTGATAATTTTAGGCAAACATACTCTTAATCGTCCTTTGGGTAAAGGTTAAATAGAGGGGGAGAGAAGGAAGAAAGTAGAAGTGGAAAAATGTTGATTGTTTTCTAGGATAGAATTGAAAGAAAATATTTTAAAAAATGGCTAAATTATCAATTTAGTATATTATGTCTTCGTATTTTTCTGTTTTGCTCCTTTATATTTTAAAATTTTCATTTTGATATTTTATGTTTGCACATTTTTTTTTCGTTTTGGTTATTTATGTTTTAAAATTATCATGTTGGTCCTCTATGTTTTAAAAATCCTAGAAATTGTTATACTCCATATTCAATTAAATTGTTTAATACTTACTAAATGCTTCAGAGAAACAATTTTTGCAGTTTTGAACTGCCAGAAAACGAACCGTCGGAAAACATAATAAAATAATAATAAATTAACGTCACATTATCATATAATGGATAAAAGGATCATTTTGAATCCATTCACAAACATAAAAAAAATCAAAATGAGATTTTTAAAATATAAAGGACCAAAATAAAAAAATACGTAAACGTAATGAACCAAAATGATATTTTAATAAAAAAAAAATGGGATTCACAAAAAAAAAATCTATACAATTGAGCGAAGAAATACACAAAAATGCTATTTGAAGTGCAACATAATCAATTATCTGAGTGTTTGGTGGCACGTTATATATGCGAGAGTCCATAAAAATTTCTGCATCAATTTTTTGGATTTTTGCATAAGCTACCATTCATAGCTTCCACCCTGACGTGCGTCACCCATTAGCCAAAGCCGAACCAAACACCTCATATGTTTGTGCAAAATAATTGATTATGTAATACTGCTCAGATAATTTTATTCATAATCAAGCTCGGACATGAGAAGGTTTACAACGATTCACGTATACTGCTCAATCAACTGAGCTACCATTCATGTTTTCTTATGTAATAATAATAATAATAATTATTATTATTATTATTATTATTATTTTAAAACTAAATAATCTCAAAAGAGTTAATTTTCACTCTATTTCTATTTTATTTTTCTTCAACTAAACAATATTTATTTCTAACATATTTTTCACATATTTCTTTTATTTTCTTTTCTCATCTACCTAATTCTCTATCTATTTTCTTCCTCTCTACTTAACACGATGTAAAGTTGTAAGAAACGCCTCTCCCTTCCAAAAAATTAAAATTAAAAAATGTTTTAATAAATTATCATATTCTGATTGTCGATCGACTTGATTAGGTTAGTAAGTTATCAATAATCAAACCAGCAAGTTACTAATTCAACTACATAAACTTATATAGGTTCTATTTTTGGAAGAAGCAATTTTTTTGGTTAAGGATCGGATTTTTTTGTCTAATTGGTTCGAGCCGATTCGATTTTAATTATATTTTTTTTTTACAAATTAGAATGCTTTTAAATATTTCTATAAATCATAAATGTTATTATATTTTTAAAAAATTAGATGCACATATTAAAATTAAAAATAAATTATAAAATAAATTATATGTATTACCTTATTTATATAAAATAATAAATATATTACTTAATTGAATTATGCACCTAAAAACAATTTCATTATCTTATTTAAAATATTCTTCATTACTTTAATTATCTTACTTAATATTTTCCATTTTGTTAGTCATTTCAACATTAAACTAATTAAAGTTAACTAAAAAAAACACTAAAAAATGTCATAAATCTAAAAGTAACATTTTTTTGACAAAAGACTAAAACCAAACAAAACCATATTTACGTAGACTTGGAACCTTATTTATTTATTACATATAAACCAACCATAACAGGGGAAACAAGTAGGTAAAAATGACGGGAAAATTAATAATATTAAGAGCATCTTCAATGTTGTTACTTAACGAGTTACTTATTTTAAGATATGGTTGCTTAGGTTTTTTTTTTTTTTTTTACTATTAGAGGAGATTTATGTATCATGTTGAGTTGCTTAAAATTAAACTCCAATGCTTCTATAAGCAATGGTTGCTTATGATTAAAAAACATATTTCCTTGCCTCAATTAAAATATTTGAACTTAAATTTTAATTGAAACAAAAGAACCTAAAACAAAATGTGTATGGATTGCTTAAATATAACGTGGCATTATGTAGGCCAATTAATAAAAAATAAAGAACTTAAAATAAATTATTTAAATTACACTCATTAGAGATCCTACAAGGAGAGAAATGGTCAAAGATAAAGGAATTCTTCGTGATATTAAGATACACCCTACCAGCTACCTGTTCGTGCACAACATGTGCAACCTTATCACATAACCAGACAATGGCACACTACCTATGTGCTCACATAATCAAAACTTCTGCTACTTAAGGTAGCTACCATTTCGGCCTTTCCCCTGTTTACAAGTATTGCCAAAGCCTTCTTCAAAGAATTGCACATGCATGCATGCATTTGTCCCCAGTTAATACATGATGAGATAAAGGGATAATGCTAGCTAATTTTTCACCTTTTCTTGCTTTTTGATATACTTTGTACCCCTTTGAAAAACATAAGATTTGTGTGTGTGTGTAAAACATATTTTAATATGAACTCAATCATATTTATTGGTTCAAAATTAATTTTATAAAAATTATTCCACCAAACTCTGAAACAAATAGAAATTCATCAACAATCAAATTCAATAGAAGATTGATGATATCCCAATTAAGTAGCTTACCAAAGTGTTTTATATATATATATATATATTAACGTTTACCTCTAAAAAGGTACTAAAGGAATAAGTAGCACTTTGAAAATTCTAACAAAGCATTTATATATGATTGGCTCTCGTTAAAGTTAATGTCACGCTGATTCACACTTTTTGAATATAGATCGCACTAGAATGGTCCTTTTTTCTTCCCAAATTCGCCTGAAACTCCTAGAAAGAGACGAAAGAGAGAGGGATGTGCTAGAATGTAAAAGTACAATAATATAGTTTGGAAGGAGAAAACAAGGATTTCAAGAATATATATTTGTTTTATATAATATGTAAAAGTCATTCTGTTGCTAGCTACTTCTGGATGTGTTTGGAATGTAACTTGGACTTCCAGCCTGCAATCATATCTCAAGACCAAATGATTAAAAGCCAGATACTCTATCTAAAATATAAAAGCCAAATATCTATGTTAATTATTTTAATGGATTTTGCTATGAGCACCGGTCAATAAATTAAAATTAACAAACTACATATCATATTTTTATTTAATATTTTTAATAATCCTACTTAAATCAGATAAAACTAAACAGTGATTTTTTTTTAATATTTAATGTTATATTATATAATCATATTTCGAATTTAAGATTACTAATTAAGATTTTTAATAAATTGTTAAACTAGTTAGCTTAGACTCATTAACTATAGCACAAAATTTTGAAAATATAGGTGTAATAAAAGCATGAGCAATGACCTGTCCATTGCATATTGGTGCACAGTGACAGTGCACTGCATGGTGTTGCTGAAAGCAGTGTTTTAAAAACCGGATCGGACCGTCCGGTTCGACCGGAACTCGATGGTATAACCGGTTCGGTTCGATGATAGGATCGGATATGTATCTGACCCGGTACGACCCGGGTTGAACCGGCCGGTTTTTGCAAAAAAACCGATGACTCGGGTTGAACCGGGTTGTGATATGATTTTTTTTTTTTGAAAAAAAAGTGCTGAAATGATGTGTTTCAATTTTTTTTTTTTTTTGTGTATGAAACTTATTTATGGACTTGTATTGTCATGATTATTGGTTGTTATTTCTTATTTAGAATATTAGGTACTTTATAATGACAATAATTTAAAATTTGAAGTGTTAAATGATTAAATTATGTTAGCTATATTATATTTTTTATATTTTTTAATATATATCGAGTCAAACCGGTCCGACCAGTGACCCACCGGTTCGACCAATGATCCATTAACCCAGTACTTCGACCAGTTCGATGACCGGTCCGGTTCTTAAAACACTGGCTAAAAGCTCACCCACTTCAAATCTCACGAGTTAGACTGACATGGACCATGACAAAGATTTGAACTTTCAGTACTATATAGAGGGCTGTGAACCATATCAGTAAAAATAGCCCACTAAGCACTCACATAGCCTCCTAAAACATGAAGCTCTTGTGAATTAACAAACCAAATTCCTTCTTCCATAAACTAAAAACAAGGACTAAGTGGAAACGAAATAAGGAAAATTATACTTTGACACCCATTATGCTAATTGACACCTAGAAAGAGAAAAAAAATATATAGATATTATAAATGATATGATGTAATAAGAAGAGAGAGATAAAGAAAAATGATAAAAATTGAATAGGTGTGTAAAAAATTGGATGTTTAAATATAATAACTCACGAAATAAATGTGAGAATAGAAGAATAATATCAAAATTTTTAACATAAAAAGCTTTCTCCATGTGAGTAAGGAAAGCACAAATTATCTCTATTATTAAAAGTAGGAATACAATGACTCTCTTGATATAAAATAATCTCTCTGAATCTCAGCCAACTAGAAAGAATCAGTAATGCAGCCTTGCACAACATGGATCTTATTTAGGACTTGAGGCTAAATAACCAAGTTCCTCAGCCAACACTGTTATATCTTCATCATCATCTTCCAATCCTAGTAGATCTTCTTCAGCACCCTCATTCAAAAGTTCTTCCCAGAGTACTTCTTCAATGCCTTCATTTCTACTTTCAAGTTCAGCTCCAGCTTTCTCCTCCTCATCAGTGTTCTTCTGGCTTCCACATTGTTCCCCTATGTTCATAACAAGCTCAAGCTCTGATATGTCATTGTACTCCTCCTCCTGTTCAAGTTTAACAAAAGCTGAGCATTCTTCAACATCACTACTAGGCCCTTGATCAACAGGTCTTCTTATTCTTTTGTTGGAAAAAGCTTCCTCCAGCTCCTTCCTCCACTCCCTTTGTTGAACCAATTGTTGCAAGAAGTTGGGGTTCTGCATTGCCCTAGCCAAGAACTTCATCATCTGTTGCTGCTTCTGCTCAGTCCTCTTAAGCCTACTCTCCATTGATTGAAGGTGGTTTCTTGTGTTATGCTGTTGTTGTCTAAGCTTCACTAGCTCCACCATGAGAACTTGCTTGTCACGTCTCAGTGCATCAACTTCTCCATCTAATCCAAACCTCCCCACTTCAACAAAAGAATCTAGAGCTTGTTGTGGTGGCTGAGGTTGTTGTTGATGAGTTGTCTTCCTCCTCCTTATGTTCTTCAATAGATGCCTTTGTCCTCTAAGAAACCCTTCATTAGCAAACTCCCACTTATCCGGATCTACCTTTCTAAACCCCTACATTAACAACACCAAGTTCCCTCATTGTTTTCATGAAATCCATAAAAACTCACTATGGCAATAATAAATTGAGAGAGGCATGTCTTAAGAAACCCTTCACTCAATGAAGATAAAATTTACACATCAAATTTCATGTAAAATTCTTACACACACTACAGACCAAAAGGAGCTAGCATGTCAAGAATTAATGTGTTATATTATTTCCTGGTGAAATCTTTGTACTTCTCCCTTTTCAAGACATTACAACAACAACAAACGTTTATCTCACTAGGTAAGATTAGCTACATTAAACAAATGAAGTCACGATCCCTTTTCAAGACATTAAACAAACAAAAAGAGAACAAGAAAGGAAGGTCAGGAAATAAAAGTATACCAAATGCCAATCAAATCCACCAACTACCATTAACAATCAAGAAATGAAGATAGACACAAATTAATACTAGTAACTCCTTCATATATCATGGTTTTCAATAGCGGCTCACAACCACAAGGTTGAAACAATATTGCAGTTACTTTTAATATTCTACAATTTGAGTATTTCACTAATGAATCACAATGCAAGCAATTCACAGTTTAAAACGACACTGATTCATCATATTGTAACATGTCATGAAGATAAGATAATAGTTTCATGAATCAAAACAATACACGCTCTAAAATAAAACTGTTATGCACATATCATTCTTGTCCTTTCTTAAGAATTAAAATTACTACATGAGAGAGAGAAGCAATTAATAACAATATGATGATGTCATGTGGATCATACTATATATATGTATACACTATAAACATGCAAATTAAGCATGCAGAGAGCAATATACATACATAGGTGTTAAGTTGTCTGACAAAGCTGGAGAAGTTGTTGTGCTTGAAGTATCTGGGGAGAAGAGTGATGGAAAAAGCCTGAGGATCCCAAACCACGAAGCTGTTGTTTCCTCTGCTCCAAGAAACTATCTCATCAGTGGAACCATCATCGACAATGTCATAGGTCTTTGTGAGGAATGGTGGAGGACCAATTTCATGAAGCGCCTCTAATGGTTGTGGAGCAATATTCACACCTTCATCAGGAAACTCCTCCTTCACAATAATCACAGGACCATCAACATTAGGATTCATAGTTGGAGTATACAATCAAAATAAGCTTTGATCTGGGGTGGTGAAAAATGATGGGTTTGGCTTTGATTTTGAATGTGAAGCTCTCAACAAGGTGATGATCAGTGTCAACTATTCAGTTATTTAGAAATGGAGCTGTTTTTGGAGTGAAACTCAGAGGAAGGTCAGATACAAGAGTACAAGAATAAGTGGCACTCACAAGATAGAAAGAGAGGTATTGTGTGAAGTTAGGGAAAGTGTGTGTTGTGGCTGGTGGTGATGAGTAATGTGTGCAAGTTTTGTGATCTTATATATATGGATTTGGAACACAAGAGCTGGTAAGGGGTTTGTTGGGGTTGGATTTTGTTGAATGAATAAGTAGTTGCTGTTGCTTTTGTTCTTTCCCTTTCTCCCAGTCCTTTCCTTTTAAAGCTCACATGACTGTTGCAAATAATAAGAACCGAAAGTCGCAATCAGATAGATAGTATTTCTCTATCTCAATGTTTTAACTCTTTTGGTACTGTCAAAAAAAAAAAAACTCTCTTGGGAAAGGGTTATTAACTTTACCATATTCTTTTTCATCCCTTTTATTTTTTTATTGCATATTTATTTATTACATTTATTTGTTTTTTTTTATCTCTTTTTTCTTTCTATTCATATACCATAAAAATGAAGTGTAATTAAGTTGATTATTTTCCATTTGGAAAATGTCATTTTACTACACTATTTACCATTTTTACTATAAAAGAATGTTGTGTAGGTTATAAATAGTAATTCTTTTGCTGTTTTTTGTCAACTACACATTAAGTTTAAAATTAACATACACAATATTTTGGTGCATGGGAAGGAAGAAAGAAAAAGAAACTTACTCTTGAACATGCAAAGAAGCTATTTCCCAGTCACTTATGTTAAAGGAAAATATCATCCACAGAGACGTAGATATTTAGAGAGAAGTTTCTAGACAATCTTAGAATATTTCTAATTCTTTTATTCTTTATTTAATCATTGTGTCCATCTGATTTCGTTTGTCCTTTTCAGTTGTTCATAATTCTAATGGAAATGAGTTGTCAGAAGTTTCTGGAATTTCTGTGAAGAACTGGTGAAGGTGTCATATAAAAATGTAAATATAATAATTGATTATATGATATAATAATAAAAATAACAAATATTAATGAAATATTATAATATATATATATATATATATATATATATATATTATTATTCTTAAACAAAAGAATGTTAGAACTTGGATAGCAGACAGAAAAGGTATGTTTAGAGCAGCCTTTTATTTTCTGTGTATAAACTTTTATTTTATTTTTTAATGAAAACTTTTATTTTATTATTTTATTATTTCAATAAGTACTCACAGAACACAACTGCGTGATCAGACTTATGGCTGATTGATCATTTTTGATCATTTTTAAAAAGTTCTTATCAAAATGGGTCTGTTTTAAATATGGATCTGTTTCAAAAAATATTATCTATATGGATCTGTTTTGACCAAAGATTACTTATAATTTGACCAGTTTGAATGTCATGTAGGCATAATGAAACCGCTATTAAAAATAGCAGCTTCATAGTGAAAAACGTACGATACAGGTCATGTCATATTGAAGTAGCTATTAAGAATTGCTACTTCATTTGAACAACGAAGTTATACTTTTTCTGACGCATGTTCAGTGAAGTAGCAATTGGTGTTTGCTACTTCAATGAGACGTGTGCACCTCGTGGACGGGACTGCAATTTAAAATGTGAATTAAATAAATTAATAAATAATAATAATAATAATAATAATAAAAAAAAAATTCAATAAATAATAAAATTTTAAAATAAGTTAAAATAATCGAAAAAAAATACATAATACATGATAAACAATGACATTTAAAAGTAAATCTACCTCCCATACACAAACACCTCATATGAGATAATCGATTTACAATTTGCCGTTGTGGCACCAATTCTTTTCCACCATGCATGATATCGAGGCTAGATATGTTTCATTAACTTTATATGAGATAATCGAAACATATCATGCATGGTGGAAAAGAATTGGTGCCACAACGGCAAATTGTAAATCGATTATCTCATATGAGGTGTTTGTGTATGGGAGGTAGATTTACTTTTAAATGTCATTGTTTATCATGTATTATGTATTTTTTTTTCTTCGATTATTTTAACTTGTTTTAAATTTTTATTATTATTTATTATTATTATTATTTATTAATTTATTTAATTCACATTTTAAATTGCAGTCCTGTCCACGAGGTGCACGCGTCTCATTGAAGTAGCAAACACCAATTGCTACTTCACTGAACATGCGTAAGAAAAAGTACAAAGAAGTAGCAATTCCTAATTGCTACTTCTTTGTTCAAATGAAGTAGCAATTCTTAATAGTTACTTCAATATGACATGACCTGTACCGTACGTTTTTCACTATGAATCTGCTATTTTTAATAGCGGTTTCATTATGCCTACATGACATTCAAACTGGTCAAATTAAAAGTAATCTTTGGTCAAAACAGACCCATATAGATAATATTTTTTGAAACAGACCCATATAGATAATATTTTTTGAAACATGCCCATTTTAGTAAAAACTTTTTAAAAGTGACCCAAAATGGTCAATCAGCCGTACCTAGGACAATACATTTAGGGGGTGTCAGAAGTCGGCTGATTGACCATTTTGGGTCACTTTTATAAAGTTTTTACCAAAATGGGTCTGTTTTCAAAAATATTATCTATATGGGTCTGTTTCAAAAAATATTATCTATATGAATCTGTTTTGACCAACGTTTGAATGTCATGTAGGCATAATGAAACCGCTATTAAAAATAGCAGCTTCATACTGACAACGTACGATGTTCGCGTCCTTGTTTTACATCTATCGAGGCCAGATATTGAAGTAGCTATTAGCAATTGCTACTTCATTTGAACAAAGAAGTAGCAATTAGCAATTGCTACTTCTTTGTACTTTTTCTGACACATGTTCAGTGAAGTAGCAATTGGTGTTTGCTACTTCAATGAGATGGCTGCACCTCGTGGACGAGGCTGCAATTCGCATAAGCGACTTATTTTTTTAGGCACGCGCACTGAAGCTACAGCTGTAAAAAGGGGACCAATAAATAAAAAATAGACAAGGTAGGTTAAATAAAAATAAATAAAATACATTGGTTTAGGGTTAAAAAATAGAATAAATTACACGGATCCCCCTTGAGATTTGCCCTTATTACACTCGATACCCCTCTATTTTTGAACCTTACAGAAGCCCCCCCTAATTTTTGGACTTTCGTTACACCGACCCCCCTCTTAAGTTTAAATTGTTACACCGACCCCCCTTTTAGGTTTGAAAAATCTTACACTGACCCCCCCTTAGGGGTACTCAAAGTAATGTAAAAAAATGGAAGGATACTAGGTGTAATAAGAGTAAACCTTAGGGGAGGCCAGTGTAATTAACTCTTAAAAATATGTCTATTATCTTAAATAAAAATTAATTTAATATATATTGCACAATTTAAAATGTGAATTAAATAAATAATAATAATAATAATAAAATTCAATAAATAATAAAAATTTAAAATAAGTTAAAATAATTAAAGAAAAAAAAATACATCACACATGATGAACACCGTCCACGAGGTGCACGCGTCTCATTGAAGTAGCAAACACCAATTGCTACTTCACTGAACATGCGTCAGAAAAAGTACAAAGAAGTAGCAATTGCTAATTGTTACTTCTTTGTTCAAATGAAGTAGCAATTGTTAATAGCTACTTCAATATCTGGCCTCGATAGATGTAAAACAAGGATGCGGGCACCGTACGTTGTCAGTATGAAGCTGCTATTTTTAATAGCGGTTTCATTATGCCTACATGGCATTCAAACGTTGGTCAAAACATACCCATATAGATAATATTTTTTTAAACAGACCCATATAGATAATATTTTTGAAAACAGACCTATTTTGGTAAAAACTTTGTAAAAATGACCCAAAATGATCAATCAGCCCAGACTTATTGCACGAATATTATATATATTTTTTATTTTTTTATTGTATATAGGCATTCTTTCTTATAAAAGAGTTAATTATTGGCCCTGCCCCTGGTGAGATGAATTGGCCAACTTATTTTTTTATTTTAATAATATTTGGCTAACAAATTTACAAGTTGCATTTCTTGACGTGGCAAATTTAGTATCACGAATCATGTTCAGTTGTCTTCTCCTGAGTGGCAAATTTAATATTACTAAAAGAAATTTAAACCTACTTTCCCTTCACTCCATTCGTTAGTAAACAGTTAGACCTCACCATTGTATTTTGATTAATTGCTTTTATTTATTTGATTTACTTTCATTTTTTCCTCTCATATATTTTGTTGATCTAAATAATTAAATCATCATAAGATGATAACTTTTTTTTTTTGCAAGAGTAATGTTTTATTTATCACTTTATTATAGAGAACTCATGTACTTAATTACAAATTTCACTATACATAAAATTTCAAGCAAGATTTATTTAATTTATTTTATTTTATTCTAAATTTAATAAATAACATCATCTTAAAAATAAGTAGTGAGGAATTTGTTAATAAGAAACTAAAAATTTATATAATACATTGGTAAATGAATTGTAATTTATTATTATATTAAAAATATAATATAATATCAATGTTAATAGATATTGAAATTAAAAAATATAATAATTTATTATGATTTAACATATCATGATGCTGAGGTCGTATTTTACAACACAAATTTTGGTATATTAAATAATTGCTGTTCCTTGTTACAAATTAATATTTTTAATCCATTTTGAGTTTTTAGTATAGAAACAATAACTTAAAATTAATCATTATTAAAAATGAGTTTAATAGTCATGCACTGACAGTGTAAAACAGTTTTACATTGTCGTACAATCACAAATCACCGTTTATATGACTTTTAAAAAATTTATCATAAAAGTTAACAAATTTACCATACATGATGGATTGTGATTGAATGTTGGTGTAAAATTATTTTATACTATCAATGCATAGTTTATTTTCTCATTAAAAATTGAGAGAGTCAAGCACAATTTAATGTGATAAAAAGTTTTTTTTTTACAATGAAATAAGAAATTCATTCAAAACAGATGGGACAAAATCAATACATTCATGTCTATGGAAAGAGAAATTATTAGGTGGTTCTGGACCACCATTTAATTTATAGTCTCAATTAATCTATACATGACACGTAATTAAGTATTACTAATTCTCCCATTTCAATCAGCAAAAAAAAAAGTATTATTAATTCTTTTTTCATAAATTAAAAACATAAATACATGTTATATAAAAATTAATTAGGACCATAGACAAACAGTGGTTTAAGGCTACTTACTAATTTTTCACATGGTCTTATCAATCTAAGGGGATAACTCCTTTTCCAAAATATCTCTAGAGCAGTGTTATCAGACTCGGCTCAGACCGGCCGGGTTGACCCATTGACCTGGGAACCGGTCACCTAATCGGTCTGAGTCACCAATCGGATTGGTTATGCAATCGACCCGGTGTGACCCGGTTTGACTCGGCCGGTTTGGTGGTTGAACCGGTGACTCGGCGACCCGGTTGACTCGGCGGGTCATGAAGTTTTGATTTTTTTTTTTTACAGGAGAACAACAACACTCATATAAGAAAATTCAATTTATATCTTACACTTATGTTATTTATAGATTTGCTTACTTTTTTTTGCCAAGCATAACCGCATGTTAGGATTTGAGATGATAAAGCTATTGTTACTTCCAATTTGGCTTTTTCTCCTTGGCTTATATTGTTATCTACGAGTAAAACTTGTATTTATCTTATTTCATCCAATATACTTACTGGTTTGAAAAATGATTATTCTTTATCAGAGCAATAATGGGATTAATGAAAAAATTGTATTGTCTAAATAAAATAAGTTTATATATATATATATATATATATATATATATATATATATTATATTATGTCTGTCAGTGTATAACAATGATAGTTTTGATAAATAGATAATAATAATATATTTTAAATTATAACCTAAGGTTGTGTATATTGAATTCTGAAAAAATGCTCAAAATTTTTAAATAAGTTCATAACTATGCTTCTAAATATGTTAAATTTTATTAAACTTTAAATCTTTTAGTGTATAAGTTTACAAACTATCTTTTCTGCACACAAAAAAAGTGTACAAGTTTACAAGTTGTGAAAGTATTTAGAATTTTTTTAATATAGACCGAGTCATGCGGGTCAACTGGTGACTCACTGGGTCGACCCGTGACTCAGTGACCCAGTACTCCGAATGAGTCAATGACCGGTCCGAGTATGATAACACTGCTCTAGAGTACGTAACAAGGGATGACGGTAACGGGTAATCACTCACATCAAGTGAAGAAGATTATATGGGTAATGTCACGATCAAATTTTAGGTAATTTTCCTTTTTCTTTGCTTTTTTTGTTATTCTTTTTTTTAAAAAATTGATTAATTTATGTTCATCTATAGTGTTATAAACAAAGAGACAACCATGAGTGTGATAATGAGACATATTAAACATCATCTTTTCATGCATTGTTGATTCTTTTGCAGAGGTAATTTTTTTTCCACAACGTAATTAGTTTGGTTTAATACTTTTAAATCGTGTGTTATAGTTTTTTGGATTAATTATATTTTTAATTCCTAAGCTTTTTTATAATTATGTTTTTAGTCATGAACAAAAGTTTGACTGGTCAAAGTCTTTTAACTTTTTTTATTTTAAAAATTAAATAGTAAATTACTGTAATATTTCTAAATTAAATTTAGGGAAACAAAAGAACTTATTGAATTTTTTATCAAAAATTTTTAGTGTTGATTGCTAATACACTCCAACTAAAAAAAATATGAGTACATTAGCATTCCTATATATATATATATATATATATATATATATATATATATATATATATATATATATATATATATATATTAAATTAGTTCTTTTAGTACATGATTTGAACGAGTTGGACATACACATTGTTCCTCAGCGTTGAGAGCATCCTTGAAGAGCTGGGGATTTTGTGATGTTTCGGATTATTGTCTTGTGTTTCTAATAAGTTGTTGTCCACCTCAAATATGACTGAGGAACGTAACCGTTAGTCATGAATATGCATTCACAAAAGATTATAGAAAAGATTAAAAAGAAAGCATTCAATTATTCATTTACTCTGCTGATGACCTCTGGCAACTTCTTCAATCTTTTATTTGAAATAAAGGAGTTGTAACATTACTTCAACTACCATCTTCTATGGTCAATGGTTTTAATGTCTGTCCAAATAGTTCTATCTTTGAGCCAGAAATAGACTACATACAATAAAAAAGGGACACTTTATTAATATCGTGCACATGATGCACTTCACCTGTAACTTTAATCTAATATATGTGTATGTGTAACTCAAAAGTTTAGTCATATCTGTCATGATAAGAGAAATATATGCTCCCCATCTTCTCTGATTTTCACACAAAAGAATCAAATTTGATCTCCACTGGTAGACTCACATGCCTGTCTCTTATGGCCAACAAGTCCCCATTATCATCATGCAAGTAAGCTTTCAAGAATGAAATTATGACTCCTCCAACAAACCTTCTCATAGGTTTCCTTGACTCTCCATTTTTGCATAGACAATAGGTAGCTTTCCCCCTAAGTCCCTTGGTATCATCATCTAGCATGTCAGAGTGGCCATAATCCTTGGCCACAAAATACCAAGCAGGTTTCTTACACTCACTGAAGAAGTTCTCATGGTTGACACCCTTAGGTGCACAAGGGGGAAACAAGGGATTCCTTTTCACTTCACCTAAACCTGAACCTATGACCATCACTGCCATGTCAAAATCAAATGAGTTAGGAACATAGGTGAGAACTGGTGGGGGAGTTTGCTTTCCTTTGTCCATTCCATCCACTGGATCCACTCCTATTAAGGCTGAAAACTTGAGATTAGTTGTGATGTTTAGTTTCCTTAGAGCAAGAGCAAATGCTGTTTTGCCTCCGCGACTATGGCCAGCAAGTGCTAACTTGCTCAAATTTGGTCTTACATTTGGTGGAAGAAACTTGCTGAGTCCTTCAGAGAGCCAATTTGTTATTGCAGCTACAGAATGAATCTCATCACTTGTATCAGGTCCAGCCACTGTGTACAACTGTCAAGTGCAAACAAGATTTAATTTAACCTTGCATTTCACCTCAAGGGAGACTACAAGTAATTATGTAGCAACAATCAAATCAATAGCATGCCAACCAAAGCTCAATGTTTCTTGATACAATAAATTCCATATTAGACTGTTGAACTTTTGCTTATCAAGGTGCCATTGATTGGAATTTGATTTTGTTTTACAGTGTAGGGGCTGTTAAGCAATCTGTAATAAGTAGGTTTGGTTAACAATTAACCAAGTAATGTGAATTTGAGTCCTCCAATTCATTCACAATTATGAGAGTATTCCATTTAGATGAGTTTTCTTGAAACAATAGTAACCCTTATCAGGTACACATTTGTCATGTAATTCCGAATCCAGAGACATGTCCATTAAAGGTATTCACTTGTTTAGATTGTATGCTTTCTACATTTAGTTTGGTTTTGAACAAGAACTCACATGAGGACAATAGTTTAATGTGTTTCAGATTCAAAATAAACATGTGCTTTTGACGTAAGTCCTCAAGATTTGAAATTCCACATAATGCATACATGGAAAGGATCAAAGGTTTCTTTTCAATCTGTTGTTTCAGGTAATGGAATTTGAGTAATTTACATGAGGTCTTTAGTTCAAATCTTATTGTCATCATTATACACTAAAAAAAACAGTAATGGGAATAAAATATTAGAATTGTGACAGGACTCATCATTTCCGTGTGTGCATTAAATGGAATTCTGAACAAGGAACCATGTTAGTCAAAGGTATGCACTCGCTTATTGTGCATATTTAAGGTGTTCAACATTTTGGTATTGAGCAAGAACACAATTACATTGTGAAAATATCTAAAATCTATTAGATAACAGTGACTGCCAATTTAACAAGGCCAATTTCAAGTGCTGTGAATTGAACTTAGAAATATAAGTGAAGCAAATGAAGAAGAACAAAGAGAAGGAACAACAAAATAAGGGACTCGGTGATGACGGCAATTGAGTGTCAACAGAGGACTAAGCTAGCTAATGGAAACAGCCGTAATCTGTTCAATTCAAAAGATCAACAGAATTATATTTTAGATAATGGCCTAATACATGTGCCATTACTATTATGTTTAATTGTAATATGTGTGGATCATTATCACCTGTGATTAATATTGCAAAAACAATATGTGACTGAATATGGTAAGTCATGCTTATGCCACTTAAATTTTATTGGTCTTGGGTTTTAGTTTTGACGATGGTTGATATACTATTGAGCATGTGAAAAATTTGTGTGTTAGTTTAATAAATAACGTGCACAAATCAGTCTATATACATGAGGGTTAGTTGCACCAACAAGGGTTAGCCACATATATTTAATCTCTTTCAGGAAAGTTGTGGATAACGTATGAAAGGATCAAGGGTGAGAAACCAATTTATTTGCAAAGACTAAGATCTCATCATTGCATCTTCCTCAACATCACAATCAGGCCTACTTTCTAATGATTTCCCATAATTATGTATTCAAAGTTCCAGGGCTATAAATATAATTAATGCTGTTATGATGCTTAGGATATGCTTCCTTATCTTTAAAGGAAAAAACTTACATTATACTCATGCAGTAAACAAAGAATTGATGATGGCACAGATGAAAAAGATTAATCTCTCTTTGGCCTGCGTTTATGCTCCGTATGTAATGACATGATAAGCCGACCTACTTATTATCATCATATTTTTCTAAGAAATAATAATCCCAAATCTTTTGCCCAATAGGGAATTCAAATGATAAGGTCTCACAGTAGACCAAGACAGGGATGAACTTATTGAAATGCATATACTCAATTCGATTAAAACCCCCCATTCTAGTCCTTGAAATTTTAAGCGTCTAACTTTACAAAATCACTTCAATAGTCACTAATTTTACAAAACATTATTCACTTTAATCCTTTTTAGTGTAAAATGATAGTAGAAAAATGAAGTAAAACATTATTCACTTCCTTGCTAATCTTTATTTTGCCTATTTCTGATGCTTTTGACAATTAACAAAAGAAAAGCACTTATCAATAATCAATGGCCAATGGAAAAAAAGAAACAAGTAATTAAAACAACTTATTGAAATAACACTAATCTGCTTGTAAAAGTGATTTTCTCATAGTTGCTACATGCAAAACCAAGTAGTTCTTACATTAATTAAGGTGTAAAATGGGGCACTGACCTGAGGGGCAATGACAATGAAGCCATGAGAAGCAACATGTTGTATTAGCTGGGAGTAAAATGAATTGTAAAGAAGATAGCCATGCAGGAACAGCAGAAGAGGGAATTCTCCAGCTTCAAGAGTAGTTGCAATCAAGAGAGATTTTGGTGGTGGAACTGAACATAGAAACATAGAAACAGAAAAAAGTTACACAGTGAACTTATTTCTTTATGTAACCAAAAAATGCAAAAAACTTAATTGTAAAAGAAAGTAATTAGGGGAACCAAAAGTGTACTATTGTTGTTGTGTGTATATGATTCAGATTCAGATTCAACCCTTAGCAGCTCGGTGGTGTACTTCCCAGTGTCAAAGACATTAGTAGTAGATGAATACGAAGAACACATAACTGAAAGTTGAGATTCTGCTAAGTTTTGCATTGGCCTGCAAGCCTTACTTTTTAGTTTTTGCTGCAGAATTAGATGACAAACTTGTGGCTTTTATATAGCCTTGTCACCCTTTAGTTTTTGGATATTTTGGTTTGGTTCAAGATCTTATGGATATCTTTCTTAAAAAATAAAAATAAAAAAGAAAGAAGCACATACTTTTGGTTGACTTTTAGTGGAGCAAAGGCCCAAACAGATGTTTGAAGCTAAATATGCGTATGCGTTTCTCTCACCTTAAATCAAAAAATATATTTACATTTTTATATTTTAATTAAAATTTTGTAAACTCGTTTTTTAAAGAATTATATATATAATAAATTTTAAAGTTTATATATATATATATATATATATATATATATATATATATATTTTAAATTTTAGAATAGTTACTTTTATTAAATAATAATTTTTAAAAAATATAAATAATGTTTTAATAGCATTAAATATCATATTAATGTTCGAGTTCAAGCCTATTTTATTATATATATTGGTTACTTTATAATATGTTTTATAAATAATAATAATTAGAAATTAATTTTCTAGATATTTAATTTAATTTAAAAGGATTCATAATAATTTATTTCAAGTTATAGTTAAGACTATATATATTCTAAGAGATATTATTATTATTATTGTTGTTGTTGTTGTTTTCTATTTTAAATTATGTTTTATAAATCATAAGTCAAAAGTCACTTAACGTATATTTACTGCTATTTTAGTGGTTAAATTCTTTAAAAAATATCTATAATTATAAACGTATATTTTCGACACCAATTTATCTATAACAATTACTTATTACAAATTAAAGTAATTTTTTAAAAGTTAGTTACTAAGTTTTGTCAATGATGCATTATTAATTTCTTTTAATATCATTAAATACTAATTTAATATCTAGGACCATTTAATCTTATTGATATTTTTTTGCATAACTTGTTATCCTATTAAGTTCTTAATTATCTGTACACTCTTACATAATGTTGGATTTCAAGTAGTTTCACTGAAACTATGGTTGTCACTTTCTTTCTAAAGACTATATCCAAAATGACAAATTTTTAACCACATATTTTACTCTGATGACATTTACTTTATTTGCATCAACATAAACGACATATTAATTTAACTTTGACAAAATTACTAATGTGTAACTTGTTGTACCTATAAATGAACCAATAATAGTTATATTTCAATTATTGTGTTTATTATTTATTAAAAAGTTAGTAATTATTGTGTTTATTATTTATTAAAAAGTTAGTTTTATCTAAAATAAGAATATGCAAATATATATATATATATATATATATATATATATATATATATGTATGTATATAATATTAACTAAAAGATTAATGTGATAAATTTAATTGTTTATTAAATATAATCCGGTCTATGTAATTTGTTTAAATCCGATCAACAACTATTATAAAGTTCAAATTTCCATCAACAATTATGTATTTCTTTATTTTTCATCCTTAATTATTAATTAAAATAAAATATGATAAATCATTTTGAATATAAATACATATTTACAAAATTATTACTTTTAATTATTATTGTTCATGAAAAAATAGCATAAACTAATATAATATTTCATGTTACTACTTAACATCAAAATTGTTAAAATTAATATTGAACCAATAAAATTGTATAATAAATAGAACTAATGTAAGTAATTTAATGTAATAAAAAAATGTAAGTAATTTAATTCTTTATTAAATATAATTAGGTCCATTAGTTTTGATTAGACTTGATCAATATATAGCTATTGGAAAGTTTAAGTTTCAATCACGGCTAACAGTTCAAGTCTAATTCACATGTATAAAAACTATGTTAAATAAGGTTGATCTTCAGATTTACTTTTCAATTTCTAAAACTCACCCGCTAGAAAAAGGAATTTTTATTACTTAAATTTAATACAAAGTTTGAAATACTAATATTACCCTTTTAAATGCAAAAATTAAAAATCATTTATATATATATATATATATATATATATATATATATATATATATATATATATTGGTTATAAGAGATAAGCAAAAACAAGAAAGAAACTATATCCTTAATAGGGATGTAAGTAGTTTGGATTAGGTTGAATTTAGTCTAATTTTCAATCCAATTATCCAAATAAACTTAATTAGTTGGGTTGGGTTTGCCTTTATTTCTTTAGCAACTAAATCCAACCTAACTAACCTTAATTAGGTTGGGTCATCATGTTGAGTAATTCTTCCATCGGAAAACCTGATTGGCTATCTTTAGTGGGATTCTTCCCTCCAACCACGTTTTTTTCATCAAAAAGACTCGAATCCGAAACCTTACTTAAGGAAACTAAGTCCAATATCACTCGGATCAACGACTTGTTGTTCATGTTGAGTAATTATCTCTACTTTAAAGACTATAAAAGAAAAATAAAACATTTATTTAAAAATAAAAATAAATGTAATTATGTTAAGAAAATATTTAAATATTATTATATACAAAGTCATATCTTATTAAATAACAATAATTATCTAAATATTAAAATATCATATATATTACAACAAAAAAATTACAAAAAGTTATGGGGCCAAGGCTCCCCCAAACATTAACGTGCCTCTGTCCCTAATCGAATCCCTATCAACATGCTTAAGAAATTCAAGTACTCAACTATCTACCAATTATACTTGACGTTGTTGGTTATTAATATGTTGTTTATGTTCATATAAATAAAATAAATGTTAAAAAAAATGGTCAGAAATTTGTCATTTTAGTTATAGTCTTTAGAAAAAGAAAGTAACTATGGTAATTTCAATAAGACTACTTGAAATCTTGCATTATATTAGAGTGCACGAATAATTAAAAACCTAATACGATAAAAAAAAAAAAAAGTTATATAAGGAATGCCATTAAGATTAAACGGTCCAAAATTCTAAATTAGTATTTATTGCTATTAAAGAAGTTAATAATACATCATTGACAAAACTGTAACTTTAAAATAAATTATTTTTAAAATAAGTAACAATAAAATAATGAAAATTCATCACTGTCGAAAATATACATTTATATTTATAGATATTTTCAAAGAAATTAACCAATAAAATAGTAGTAAATATAAATTAAGTTGCATATGAATCATTTTATAATTTTAAATATATTTTAAATATAATTAAATATCTAAAAATTCATTTTCTTAATTATTAGTATTCATAAAACATATTGTAAAGTAACTGATATATATATATATATATATATATAAAATTCATTTCCTCATTTGCTTTCGAAATTATTAATAAGAAAAGAGATAAAATAGAAAATAAAAAACCATGAATCCCCATCATATATTCATATACATCGGTGGTTACTGTGGAAGTCTAGGAATATTGTCATCTTTGAAGACATGATTCAGCCCATATGGTTATGGTCTATCATTAATCAGATTCGGATGCATGTCAACATTATTGAAGGAGCTTCTTCTTTTGCTTCCAGTGTTAAAGAGCCTAAGCTTGTTTCTTGGTCTCCTCCACCGGAAGGTTTAATCAAGCTGAATGTTGATGGTAGTAGCAGAGGTAAGGTAATCCAAGCAATTCTGGATTTGGAGGGCTTTTAAGAGACCATTTGGGTCATTGGATAACGAGATTTTGTGGTTTCTGTGGCTACACAACTAATGTAAATGCAGAGTTGCAGGCTATCTATCATGGGTTATTGTTAGCTTGGAGCTTGGGTCATAGAGCCATAATTTGTGAGTCTGATTCGTTAGTAGCTCTTCAGCTTCTGTATGAGGATTTCAATTCCTGTCATCATTATGCAGCTTTGATCCAGAGAATTCACACTCTCAAAACTAGAGATTGGAATCTGAGTTTTCAGCACGCTTTTAGGCTCTGTTCGGTTCAACCGACGGAGATAAAAGGTCTGCGGACGGAAATAAAGTGTTTGGTAGGAAAGAGTTTGAAGAAAATTAAGTTACAAATTTCTATCTTCTCAAAAATCATTTCAAACAGTAAAAATCGATTATTTCACTTAAATAATCAATTTTTTTTACCAATTTAATCGACTATTTGTACATAATAATCAATTTTAAGGGTTACAGCATAAAAAAAATCAATTATTTATGTATCATAATCGATTATTTGCACATTTTAATCAATTATTTGTGCATCATAATCGATTTTTTTGTGTCTATTTAATTCTCTCCTTCCTATTTCATCTATACCAAACAACTTTACAATATTATCTCTATTCTATTTCTCACCTATTTCTCTTAAAACAAATAACACATCATACAACTTTATTTCTACTTTATTTCTTCATTTTCAAATTATCTCTCTTCTATTTCCATCTATCATATTTCTCTCCTCTAAATCAAACACAGCGTTAGAGAAGTTAACCAATGTGCTGATTGGCTAGCTCTGCTACTACCACTCTTATCAAAGAAAAATAAAATTTCAAAAAAGGAAAAGGAAACTGCCATTACGTGAACTACACACACGCTGAATTTTGGCCAAGAAGGATACAGTTAAAACTGTTTCTTTTTCTTCTCCAAATAAAAATGGTGTCTCTGAAAGTTCAATACTGCCCAGACCAAGTGTCTTAGACCTATTTCAGGCCAAAGTGCAGTTGGTGCATACAAAGGGCAGGCACTAGTCTGCCAAAGAAGAAAATTGCTGAGTCGATCCTCTCCAGAAGTTCGGATCAAGATGTCTGGGTCAGGTGCCACTGCCATGTGCATGTGCTTCTCAATATCCACCAGTTTTATAAAAGAAACCTCACCCTGCTTATACTTTCTCTCTTCAGTGATTTCAACTTCACTGTAGTTATGGCTATGTTTTTCATCATTATGCTCAAACACACCATCTTTCTTTCCAGAACTTTCCACTCCACTACTACAAGCTTTGGTTGCATTTATATAGTCTAGATCAATTCTTGCAAATACACCATTAGTACCCTTTGCTTCTTTTGATGCTTGAACTTCATTCCATTTTTCCTTACAGCATTCTTGAACAGCATGCACAATCTCGTGACGAGAAGTATAGGCTATGCAAATCAAAAGAACTCTCTGGCTGTTGTGGGCAGTAACTCTCATTGCCTTTTCCACAGTAGCCCTGACAGGCTCAGTCAATAGTTGCATGTCTCCAATGAAATGTAATCTAACACCATATTCAATAAGGCTTTCTAGTTGAAGCAACTCCTCAATCTGTTCTCGCATCAATTCCATCAAGGAATGAACCTCTTTAGGTTTCCTTTTGAAGTTATCAATGCTGAATGCATAGACAGTTACATACTTCACTCCCAATTCATAACAGTATCTAAGGATGGACGTGAGAGCAGTAAATCCAGCCTTATGGCCATCACCTTCTTCCATGTTTCTCTTCTTTGCATACCTTCGATTCCCATCCATGATGAAAGCAATATGACTTGGCACAGGACCCACAGATAAAATGGCAAACATGCATCTTCTTAGATAACAATATAAACCTCCAAGAAAATGGCCTATAATATTTCCAGTACTTTTCTGCATTGAACTGTTCAGTTATGAGACTTGAAGAGTCTAAGATAAACCTGTTTAAGAAGAAATTTACATTACAAGTTAGCACTAAGAAGAGTAAAAGCAACAGCAGTTGAACATCAATATACATGCTCAACAGAAACCTCTGAAGTATCAAATCCGCATAGTTAAAGAAGAACATCAAACAGTACAGTAAACAGAATACAACAAGTTAAGCTTATGTGATTAGTTGTCTCATGTATGGTCTATTTGTAAGAAGAAATTAAGACCATATTGATTCAATTCATGAATTGTTAAAAACAGACTAAACAAAATTCATAAATGGCATAGTTCAAGCACCAAATAAAAATGGTGCTTCACAGCTACCACTTATATTCAGCAAATCAATAGTAATGCTTCCCCGTCAACAAATGATATCATCTTCTGTTGAGGGTTTAAGCATCACTACTCCAAAAGTGGATGGAACTATAAGAGCTGGGACTCCCAGCTACCTGTTCCTCCATCATTTTGCAGCATTGAAGCTAGAGCAAAATCAAAATTCTAAGGAGGTCTGCTTTTCATGGGAGAGTTATTTAGACTAATTATTTTAACTGCATAATATTAGAAATTAAAGATAAATATGCAGTGCATAGTATAAATTATAAATTCGTTTACTTTGCTTAGCATGGATTAGGGAATCAACCTATGAAGCCCGGATACTCCAAAAATGGAAAAGTATCGGTGTCGTACCCGTGTCAGACACCGATTCGCCTCCGATATGTCCCGATAAGTATCCAAAAAGTATCCGATTTTTTTTTTTTTTTTTTAAAAATTGTAGGACATGGCTGGGATACGGCTTGGATACAGCTCAAGATAGCTGGGATACAGCTGGGACATGGCTTAAGATGGCTGGATACGGCTCAAGCTGTTTCCGATACGGCTCCGATACGGCTTGAGCCACTTTCTGAAATTTTTAATATTTTATTTTTTTTGAAGAATTTTTTTTTAATATTTTATAATTTTATTGTTTTAATTTTAGGATTTTTAAAATAAAAAAGGTCCAAATGTAAACAAAAATACGACACACCCTTTTCCTCTTCTCCGAGCATGGCAACTCCTTTCCGATAGTTCTTCCGGTGAGGGGGTTTCTTTTTCCGGCAAGTGGGGTGAGTGGGTCTCTACACAATGCACAATTTCCTCCCTTCTTCAAGCACGACAACATCTCTCCTTGGTGGTTCTGCACATTTGTCATTTATCTGATGAGGGGGTCTTCCTGTTTGTGTGGTTTTGGTTTTGATAGGATATTCTGTTTGTGTGGTTTTGGCTTTGCTCAAACCATGCTTGAATAGATTTATTTTGCCACTCGACAGTTGTGTTTGTAGTGTTTGTTAAAACAGAATATGCATATTTGCAGTGTTTTATCAACACTCAAGATCATTTGCATAATTGCATTTTAACACCAACACTAATTGCATTTTATTTTGAATCCATATATAATTTTTTATATTTTTTATTAACGTATCCAGGACGTGTCGTATCCTTAATTTCAAAAAAATTGCCGTATCCCGTATCCGTGTCATATCCCGTATCTGGGCTTCATAGGAATCAACTAATCAAGGTGCCATACCAAATATATTGCTCTTAGCATTATCAACTAACTCTTGATGTTGAGTTCATCTGTTCTTACTACAAGGTCCATTTCTAATGCTTCACTCCATCCTTAATGGGAAAAATTGGACACGCCACTAAGTACAAGAAAAGAGATTTAAAAGTATTAAACTTTACTACCAATACCAAAAAGAAAATATAATTTAAACTATATAAAGGAAAGAATATATGTGGAAACAATCAATATTCAAAAACTCTATAATGCTGATCACAAATCCATAATTTGGGGAACAAGTGGCGTTTTATCAAAAAGTGTTGCAGGCGAGTGTAAATGAAAAACAAAAATATGCAAGATTTCTGAAGTGGTATTTCCTAAAGATCACTTAATAGTGCATCAAAACTGAATTGTCATGAATAATTCATTTTTCATATAATCAATTTATGATGTAAGATTCATTTCATAGCCGCTTTCCCAAATAAAAAAAGACAGACCCTTTGCAAAAGAATAGGATTAAAATCAATCCCCAATCTCCAACTATGCTCAACTGAAACGCAGTAACATAAGAAAAAGAAAGAAATAGAAGAAAAAGAACCTTGTATTTGTGGGTCACCGGAAAACGTGATTTATAGCCATTAGATTAGATTATAAGTAAACGGCCGAGATTTTTTCCTTTTCCTTTTCTTTTCTTCTTTACAAAGTTCTCGTCCTTCTTGGCGGCGGCGGTGGGAGCTTCACGGTTGGCTTACCTCGTCTTCATGATGGCGCCAGTGTGGAGGAGGGTGACGACGAACAAGATGGCTCATGATTTGGGTTGGGCGCGTGGCAGATTGGGAGAAAAGATCTAATTTTCTGTTTGGTTTTTTTTGATACGCAAGAATCGAACACGGTACCAAAAATTTATAATAATTTACGTATCCTGTTTAACTAACTAAATGAGTTAGACTTTTCCAGTAATTTTCTGTTTGGTTACCAAGAGAGAAATAAAATAAATACAAATATAAGAAAAATAATTATATAATAAAAATAAAATTAAATATTAGATCGTTTAGTTTAAAAAAAATAGAATGAAAATAATATAGTAAGGTCTTGCTAATCAATGTCTTAAAGGTACTGATTAAGAAATTAAAAGAAAAAAGTATTTATTGTAAAATTCATAGAAAAGCGTAAAAAAAATCATAAATAGTATAATTTTTTTATCTCTCAATAAAAAAAAATTTCTTTTTAATTTCTTAATCAGTGTTCTAAGAATACTTGTTAGCATTTGTCATTTAGTAATGTGTGTAAAATATTATTATACTTTTATTTATCCAACAATCAATTATTTTCGGAGACGAAACAAAAGGTCAAAAATGACATTCATGTACGGTCACATCAAAATTTAATGTGTGTGGGACACACATGTAACTTATATTTACACAAAATACGCTTCCCCAAATAGGCAGCCTCATACTCTCATTTCGGTCTCTACCCATTCTTCGGAATTCACTTACACCAAACACGACGTAAGGGACAAATTGTCAAGTTTAGGAAAAATAGAGAAAATAAAAAAGAGAAAAAAGAAATAAATCTCAATTGTTAACTTTTAAATGTATTAATCTAATGGTGTAAAATGCATTTCCCACTATGGGAGACCTATAGCATTCGTCTTCTAAGGAATAAAGGAAGGAATGCTGGAACAAAGTGTCTACATGGGTTTTTAAAAAATGGGCCAACAAATAACTTGGAAACCTATCTTTTAGAAAAGAAAAAGAAAAAAATACAAAAAAACTCGATTTCCCGCCATTGTCGTTGTAAATCGTCACGGCAAAAACCGTCATAAAACCTTAAAATAGCGAATAGTGAATGGCGATGCCAACAAAGGCCAAATCCGCCCAGCCATACCATTATTGCATCGCCACAAGCCCATAATCGCCATTTGATAAAACTCTAATATAGAATATGTGTTTGATTTTACGTTGTAGAAGAATTCAAAGATGATTCTGGATCTAGAATTGATTTTGGCTTTTGCTTTGGATAAAAAATTTGAATTGAAAGAAATTTGAGTAACTTTTGCTTTGGATAAGAAATTTTATAGAGTTTTATTCTTAACTTGATTTTATAATAAAAATCAATTTTAACCAAAATCAATTTTGTTAAAGTTCATCCAAACATACACAAAGTGAAAGTTTAGGGAATTATCTTCAAATAAGAAACATGTTCAAGGGTTAGATCACCCCTAAAGTTCGAAAATTAAATCAATAGAAAAATAACATGCCCCTTGACAATAAACACGCGAGAGACCAAAAGATAAAGTAGAAAAAACTTTGGATGTCAAGGATCAGTTTCCTTAGAGATTTTTGTCTACCCATGACAACTAGTTTCCTGACATCCAACTTGATGACAAAGTGTGTCTTGAGGAGAAAAACGTTGATAGGATCCCTAAAATACCTATAGTGTATATGAGAAGGGGGAGGGATCACAACGTAGGGGATCCTATAGTGTATATGAGAAGGGAGAGGGATCACAACGTAGGGGGTCATGACCAAGAGAAAAATGGGAGGTTATCCACTATATAACTAAAAGCTGAGTTGGTAGTGAGGAGGGAAGTGTAAGAGTGATTTTGTTGCGATGGGTATTGGGTATAAGGCTAAGGAGTGAAAAGATTAAATTTTTTAAGGTTTGGAAATAAAATAAAGCTAATGTGTAACACTATGATTTTTCTAATCTATGATGAAGTGATTGAAAATAATTACAAGAGATAATTAAATTTAATTTCATGAGAAAATTTAATTAATAAACATGTGTGATTTTTCTGTGTAAGTTTTAATGGAAAATTTTACTGAAAACGAGACTGTGTTGCACACTGACAGTGTAAGAATATACTGTAAAAGTGAGAAAATAATCAAGAAATTAAAGGATATAATTATAATTAGTCTCTAATAACTATAATTAGGTCCCTATAAAAATTTTATGTTATTTTGTTACACTTTATTAAAATAATAATATTTGACGTGGTTCCAAAGAGTGTGATTTAAAAAAAAAATTAGAGTTGGAAAAATTATAAGACATTCTACATTTTCTCAGATATCCTAAATTAAAATTAAAATTAGTGAGTGATACACTTACTAATTTATGGTTAGCAATTTAATTAACTTGATTTACATTTTGTTATCCTACCCGTTAAAATAAATAAATTATTTAAGAGAACATATAAATTCTACTCTTCTCTGTAAGATTATGGCAAATCCAAAACCAAGACTTTTAGTTTGTTTTACTAGCAGACGTAAAAGCTTATTCAGAGAAACCTTACTCATGTTGCTTTCTAATTGGTTAATTTCTACAATTATTCAAAAAAATCATAATAGTAGTTTACAATTACAAAATTTGTAACACATTCAAAAGACAAGGAGAATATAATCTTATGTTTTTTTCTTTACCTGTACACATATCTTACAATTTGTCAAATTAATCATAGGAGTGTAATTATTTTTTTTGAATTTGCCTTTTTCCTACAAGGCTACATTGATTATAGCTTATTACCAATTGTCAACTGTTCACGCTTGTTTTTTTTTCGTATACACATTAAGTCCTACTATTATATAAATGAAGTCCGCAGCGAGAATTCTAAATTGCACAACCTCCACGAGACTCATTCCTGCTTGAAAATTTCCTTGTCTCCAAAATTTTCTATTTACAACCCCTTTTTTCTCTATCTCTCACACCCTCTATTTCACGTTAAGTAATTATACTTCTCCAAAAGTTCTCCTTGAAAAATTTCTAAGTCCCAAATTAAGCTTCTAAGTCCCAAGTTTTTATATTATGATCGGTTGGTGAGTTAACTTCACCTTTTCCTTTTCTTTCTCCATGGCAATTGAAATTTTTCTTTTCTCTTATTCTTGGTGTTGTTTATTTAGTTGATTCATAGTGATGGTTTAATATTCGTGTTCAAGAAAACTAAAGTTCCTTCATTCCCCATCATTCAAAGCTCTTATTTTAGCATCTCTTTGAGGTAAGGGAAGCTTATTTCCATCTTTTGTTTTTTTTAAGTATAAAACTGTTTTGTGAGTATGATAGCTGATTTGTATGCTTGGCTTGTATACCATGTGATTTGTATGCTGAGAGTGTTTGGAAATATCCTTGAAAATTTCTGCGTGTGAAATTTAGATATTACGTTGATTTTTGCTCTTATACGTGAGAATATATGGCTATTTTGAGACTAATGTTTGCTGGAATAATTTATTCATGCGTTGGAATGTTGTGCTTTGGGTTTGTTTGGAATCTTACGTTGTGATGTAAGGACAATCGGAGGAGATTTGGTCTCCAAATAACTTAAAGCTTAATGGCTTTTGGCCAATTAAAAAAAATAGTAATGAAAATGCTTATTTATTTTAACAGTGACCGTGAGCAATACAAGGTCCTAGGTGCTGGAAAAACTTTTACAAAAATTGGAGTTTAAATCAGTAGTAAAAAAAAAAAAGGTTAAGTCCCAATTTTTTTCTTTAAGTGATGGAATATTTAAAAAATAAAAATAAAAATAATCCTATAAAAAAAATATAAGAGAAAATTTGAATTAACGTTAAACAACCAGGGAATTAACTTTCATGAAATGGTCAAAAGACCATTTAAATTCTTTATATATATATATATATATATATATATATATATATATATATATATATATATATATTCTTATAGAAAGAGGAAAACGTGATGGAATTTGTGAAGTTAATATAATTTTGAGATAAATTTTATAATAAATTAATATTTGGATAAAACTATAATTTAATTATTTAAAAAAAAATATTATAATATTGTTGAATTAAAATAACTGAGAAAATAATTTATAAATTATTATATAAATTTGATTTAAAAGCGAAAATAATTAATTTTGGTTGAAATGTAAAAATATTTAAAAGATTCAGGTGGAATGAATTTTAAATATCTATAGAAGGTGAATCCCTTTATTAGTAGAGATTGTTTGGTGGAATCCCTACAAGACAAAAGTTGTTTGGTAGGATCTTTGTTTGTTGATTTGTAAAGGTTGCTTGGTAGGGCCTTTGTTTGTTAACTATAAAGGTTGCTTGGTAGGACCTTTATAGTGAGTGATTGGATTAATTAAATATTCAACAACAACAAAGTTGTTGATGACGTATACATGCATACATGCATGAGTCCACAGTTGTAACTGTGTTACGAGTAAGCACATAAGTTGGGGTTACTTGGTGGGACCCTTAACCTAATGCTGGAAAGGTTAGTGGGGTAGTTGACGATGGACCTTGGGGATAGATGGACGAGCAGATTCCATATTGTAGACCAAGATCATTGCAAACCTTGTGTCGTGGTAAAACCACTACCCACGTAAATCTATCCTGACCAACCACTATATCATTTCCGTAGATCAGAGTTGCGCGTTCCCCAATGATTTTTGGCACGTGCTGTTTTGTGGATCTGTGCGGTCCGATGTTGTTGTTGTACTCCCTCCAGACTAAAATATAAGCAAAAAAAAACTGATTCACACCCTTTAAGAAAATTAGTTAGCATCATTTAATTTTGATAGTCTGAATAAAATAATTAACACACTTCCTAAAGTACCCATTGCATTTAATTGCATAGGACAAAAAATAGAAGGTTGTTGGAAACAAAACTCTAATTAAATGAAGGGTATTTTAGAGATGGTATCATTAAATAGGAGAGAGTTAGTTAAAATTTGCTTATATTTTAGTCCAACACACATGCAATTTTTGTTGCTTATATTTCAGTCCGGAGGGAGTACCATGTTAAGAAACAAGTCTGCCTTGATCGCTCAAATGTCGGAGATCTCCATAGAGTCAAGTCTGCATATAGAGAACATGACTACGATTGCAGTCATGTATATACTTCATAGTTATATCTGTTGTTTGTATTGAGTTTTAGACATATGAATTATTAAGTATAGAAAAGTCTTAATTGTTTAAGCTTACCCTTGCGTTGTTTGTGTGTATGTGATTGATTGTGATGATCACGACGATGTGTTCGAGGGAGCAGATGCTGGAAATGCATTGGTTCCCGGTGAGGCTCTACATTAGATTCATGGATACCGCTGTAGGATGAAGCGGAAGCATAGAGGACTTTGTTTCCGTACCAATACTATTGTCAGATTCGATCAGCAGTGGATAGGATGATATCAATTGGATTTCAGTGTTATTTTCGTTTTTCTGTTATTTATAGAAATAGTAGTGTGTATGGCCAGCTAGGGAGTAAATCGATGTATTATATTTCTTTTTTTCCCTTTTGATGTATTACTTCTGGGTCATTTCTTATTAGTATGTATGTCAACTTTTAAGACACACTACATGTTTGATATATGGGTTATAGTGCCATAAGGCACAGTACTTATGTTTTTCTGTTGGTTATGTAATTTATGTGTGCTTCAGTATATGCTTTTCTTACTTGAATATATAAGTTACAATTTTTTATTGTTGACGACTAGTTTTGAAAACGCGAAAAATTTATACGTATTTTCATAAACAAATTAACTAAGAGTTTTAATTAAAATAAAATAAATTCTGCTATTTCGTTGAAAGGTGTCATGTAGCGACATCAGGTCGTTACATAATGAGGTCAAATCCCATTCTCCACCCAACATGCAATAAAGAATCAAGATTATGTGCTCATCATTATGTTCATATTAAGGAAAAAGTCTAATTTGTAGTGCATGGAAGGGATTATGGAATTATTTTGTCATCTCAGTGCGCATAATGTTAGTTTAATTCATTTATTTATTTGTCCATGATGTTAGGTAATATGATGAAGGGCCACCAAAGGATGAGGAGCTTAGCATGAAGGACCTTAGCTTGGAAGGAACCATAATTAGAGCAAGGTTGAGAAAACTACAAGAAGAGCTTAACAATAAGATGAACTCACTCATGGAGAAAGAAGAGGAAGGAGGCTTGAACATCATAAATTTTAGCCAACTCCCAGATTATGATATCTTATATTTTAGGACCATTGTTATTAGGCATTTGTTGGGCTTTTTGTGGATCTTTTGTATGCACCTAAGTGTTGTTTAATTAGGGGTTATAAGGACTTAGTTATTTTTAGTTGCTAACAAAATTTATTAATGGTGTTTCCTTTTATTAAGGCCTATTATGGTTTGTGTTGGGCCTTTTTAGCTATATGAACCTTCTCATTAATGTTAGTATAATAGGCATTATGACACATTTTGTAGGAACCTTTGATGAAATTGAAATTTAGCTTTTGCTAATAGAGAAAGAGAGAGGGGGAGAGAGAGAGTTTCTCTTTGGTTCTTCTTTGGAACCTTTTGATTCTTATCATAGAAACATTTTTTTGTGGCAAATCTTCCTTGACTCATCAATCGATCTTCAATTGTGGCGTCATCTGTAACATCCTCATTTTTAATTGGTCTATTTTCTTTTTATTAATAATTTAATATTGATTCATACTATTGTGATCAAAATTTCCTGTTCTACTTAATCGTGAATTTTTAATAATTATTTCGGACCAAAGTCCGGAAAACTATTAAAACAACGATTGAGTATATAATTGTTTGTATTTATGGCATATACGAGGAAAAGTCTCAAATAATTACAAAATAATTATTTGAACTTGAAATCATGTTTTAAAAGTTTAAAATACCCAAGCAATTGAATTTTATTCAATTGAAACACGGATGCAAAATCAACAAAAATGATGTGAACAGTAAAAACATAGGTGCAAAAAGTAATTCGAGGAGTGAACAGTACCTATGAACAATATTTCAATCACGGAAAGATGTGAACACTGTCGTAAAATGTTTAAAGTGTACTGTTGATAAGTCAGTTAGTATAGGATTAATATCAAAACTTGATGAAACTGATAAAGTCAGATCATTTTTAAGTCATACATATAAAAAGATAATTTCTAGTAAAGTTTGAAAATTTATAGATCTAAATCGAAATTACTGTGAATTAGTTGAAAATAATTATAAAAATTTAATTTTTAGTTATGATAATTAATAATGGACATAAATTAAGTTTACTAAAAAGTTTCAATTAAAAATAAAAAAATTTTTATCAAAAAGTTAAAAATTAAGCGTATAAATTTATACTGATAGTATAAGAAAACACAAAATTTTTATCCATGAAAAATGCTCTCAGCTACCCTGTATCACGTGCCTTTCACCTACTTATCTACTCTCACTCAAGTGAAAAAAAAAAAAAAAAAACCTCACTGACCTCCGTCTATAAAAGGAAGTTGTTCCTGCTCCTTCACTGCTTCACCCCATCTCACGATCTCTCTCACTCTGCTGCTTTCTCTTTTTCTTTTTCAATTCTTATTCAATTTTGCTTATCACACCCCAAACTACCTTCTTTCACCATCAAGAAGTAATATTGTTTCCTCTTCTTCTCCTCTTTGCTGTGAACGAAACTCACTTCCTAGGTAAGGGGGAGTGAGACATTGATTCTCTTGTTACTCTTTCTTATTTTCGTACTTTATATTTTATAAGTTTTACCTTTGATTATTTTTCTGCACCACTTTAAATTCTTATTTACTCTTTCTGCTATATTTCTATTATTTGTAAATTTTCTTGTAATTGGAACTGTTACAAGTGTCCCTCTTTTAGAGGAGACCATGCCCAATTTTTGTTATAATTTTCCTTCTTATTGTTCTTTCCAGTACACGTTCTTATTCTTATAATAAGAGGGAACAAACATAAACTTACACAGAACAAAACAATATATAACTATGTTCCAGCGTTTTGACCCGGACACCAGTCACTATTTTATGAATATCTCAAGTTATACTTAACTAAATCGTGTGAAACTAGTTTTAAATGAAAATATACTTAAAAATATACAACTTTTCTTTTGGAATCACTACAAAATATGCTAAAATGAATTATCTATTCCAGTTAAAAGTTGAACCACCTGTTCTGAACTTTCTGAAAAATTTCCATTCTGTTGGAAATTACTGGGACAAATATGGATGGTTTTCTGGAAAAATAAAAATATCATGATGTTTATACATGTCTTATAGATCTCCCATAAAAATTTCATAACAAAATAAGTTTGTTTACTATTTTTATAAAATCGACAAAGTCTACTAGATGGTTCAAAGTTTTCTGGAAATTTTTAAAAAGTTTATCTCTTCAACTTTTGATTTCACTGGAAACGAGAATATAGAACAAATTTAGAAAAAAATTATATATATGTTGTAAGATTATGTTTTAGGCTTCTAACGAAACAAGAAAGGACTTATTTCAATAAAAATGCATCAAACTAAAAATCTGAAACTTAAAATAGCCGAAAATGAAAAAATTCTGGATAGCTTGAATTTTTTTGAAGTTTCTTGAAAATTTTGATTTTTTATCTTGAAAACTTATAAATATACTCAAATTATGTTTATAGGCTTAGAAAATGATTTAATTCTAAATATATATTAGAATAAGTATAAAATATTTTCAAAACTACTTGACCATTAATTTGAGATACTTAAAAGAAGATTATGATGAGAATTTATTTTCTTTGTATTAAACTGAGTTTTTTAAATTAGTAGAGTAAGATCCGAAGTATGCTCTGTGGTTGCAGTTTCATCTGATCTTCCACACCAGAAAAAGGATTTTTTTTCTACTAAGTTTTTGAACATAATCTATGGAAATTCTAAGTATGTTCTGTGGTTGCGGTATAATCTGATCTTCCACACCAGAAAGGAATTTCTAAATATTAAAAATATATTTATGCTTGTACCAGAAATACTTATAGTAAGTTAGAAAGTTGTTTCTTTTTACAATTTAAATTAAGGGATTAGACAAAGAAAAAGATAAAGCAAATAAATTTAACTTGATAAGTTTTAAATAAGATTTTAATACAAATAATGATTAGTTAAATATTAGTTAATTATTAGATTAATGATTAGAAAAGTATCTATTGTCTTGCTTAAATACCTTGTGATATTACATAAATCTTTTTATACTTAATAGGTGATAAGATGCTTTGATATATTGACATGACATGATGATTTTACTATGACAATGTTATTTATCTGTCTGTAAGACTTGTGTTGTTACTCTGTACTGGTACTCAATGAATGAGACCAGTGATATTAGATGTGATATAGTGAATGGTGATGTATATTAGTTATATACTGTTTATCTGTCTGAGGGACAGAGATGTTATGTCAAATGATGAGTAAAGTGACTTGTGAGTACTCTAGTGTGAGTACTGTTAAAAGAGGAACATGCAACGACATGTTGCCTATAGTGGAAGACACAGCCTGGCAAGCTGAGGAGTGAAAGGCAGGGACTCACTGACAGAAGTCTAGGGGGTACAGTGTCGAGTGATGAAGTAACTAAAGGCCAGGAGAGCACCCTGTGTCGGGGACTTCATCTGACCAAGCTTGGCAACCCCAACAACTGCTTAGCATTCCATTGATTGGTGCGAGAGTACGCCTGAGTTATATAGGACTGTGGATGTCCTAAATTGAGATAATTTGAGTTCATCTAGGGAATATGAAGGTTTTTTCCATAGGGTTGAGGCGTATGTACTCCCAATCACTTCCAATCGGGGAGTATGGATCCATACTGTGTCTAGAGGTTTGAGTTGTTAGGAGTTGGGACGTTATGATTAAATAAATACTAGGTTTCCCGCTATTATTAAATGACGGTAGTTTATACCGTTAGTAATACATATATATGTTAGAATCAAGTCTCACTCCTCTTTCTTTCTTTTCTGTATGTACTTGCTGATTGGATACTTAAAGATGATGGTCAAGCCTAGTGATCAAGTTCCTTGTTGACGTGGTCATTTCAGAGATTGCGAAGACTAAGAAGAGATACTAGAAGATACGAAATCTAAAGGCTAGTGTTATTTACGTTTATGTTTTGGGTTAGTGTAGAACTTGTTCACTGCTCTGACTAGGATATTACATGTATGGGTTAGGAATAACTAATACTTGATTTTCCTGTATCTGTTAAACTCTATGTATTATACTGTATCATGAACTGATGTTTAATTTCATAAGGAAATAGTTCTTTATATAATATTTATGCCTTTATTTATTCATCTTATCTAAATATGTTTAATAAATATGATTTAAAAAAAAAATTACCCTCATTTTTATAAATATTAAAACAAATACAAATATTAGTGTGGATTATGTCTAATGTAACGGGGTGTTACATCATCTTTGTTTACATCGTTGGCAAGCGCACCAATCACTGTAGTATTTTCGATATTTGAGTACAAAGTAGTCTCCGCAGGGACTTGTTCGTACTAAGCTTTTGTGTAAAATCAAAGTCTAGGCAAAAGAATATTTTTTTTTTAGTGAAAATGGTTCAGAAATTAAATTCTAAGTTCTAAAATAAACTATTAAAAACAAAGCAGATTTCAAAGGAACAGAAGATCAAACGGTTGGTGTACAGTGGCTGGAAACAACTTTTAAACAAGCTAGTTGGGGTGTTTGGTGGTACTTGGCAAACATCTCGGTAATATAAAAGATTTTTCTCCATTTAATGAAAATCCTAGTGCTATCTCAACCACTTAAGTCTTCTAACCTTGATCCCTCAAGTGAAAAAAGCTAAATCACTTAACTTTACTCCTAATCCCTTAGCAAGTGAAGTTAAATGATTTGTTTATGAGCAAGGTGTTGTGGTTTCACGGTCTATAATTTTAAATATTTTAGAAAGACCATGAGCTGAAAAAACCCCATCCCATGGACCATGCATTACGCAAAAGCCACTAAGGGTTTAGATGTTACCTTTGTAGCGCTCTTTCAAACCACGGGTTGCTTTTTGATCACCAAGCGTCGAAGAAACGACGCCTCTACTCACTCCACGCAAGCAACAATCAAAGCGGGGTCTCGGTACTAGCCGATGGTAGACGCGTAGGGATTTAGAGTGAGCTCACAAAAACATATTTTTCTCATGTGTCAGTTGTGAGGTATGCACCTCTTTATATGGAAACATGAGCTCTATCTTAATCCCATAAAATATCTTATCAAATCTCATTTGATCTTATCAAATTTCATTGGATCTTATCAAATCTTATTTGATTAGATATAGATCTCATCAAATCTTATTTGATTAGATATACAGATAATTATCTTATCAAATCTCATTTGATTTAGATAATTAATTAAATCATATCTAATTAATTATCTTATCTTTTGCGTCTTATTTAATTAAATCTCATTTAATTAAACATGTTGATTAATTAATTAAATAATGTTTTATTAATTACTCTATGCGTGCGGACCCTATAGGCTTCCCATTAAACTGCAATAACATTATCTCTATAATATTATAGACAGTGATTGGCATCTAGCAATGCATCACTGGCACCCAACTTATGAGATAATCAGCGATCCAATTTCAACCTTTACGACAACCATTTCCACCGTGTAGCATTTGTCTCTTCGTCTGAATGTCTCGATTGAACACGAGGCATAAGAGTGTCATCCTCGTTAAGTCCAATCATTTGTTTCTCGATACCCAAGTAAATGTTTAAATACAAACGGACCCAATATCTCATATCAGTCCATTTGCGCGTGGTCACGCATATTGCAAGTCTCACTCTATCGAGAGGCCTACAGACATAACTCTTGTTATGTAGGAGGGACGAATCCTATCTACATCACTCACATTCCTCAACATGATTCATTGCAAGCCCAAGTACTACCTTTATAATCACCCTGTTACAGATGACGTTTGATAGCATTAAAGCCTACAACTCCTACATGTAGGAATCGTAGTGACTTCAAGTTGAAGGACTACTATCACCTCATGGTTGCCATGAGAAGCGCTTATGACACATAACTATTATGAAGCCTTCTCATAGTGGGTCTGTCTAGTATAAAAATTAATCCTAATATTTATACATGTGTGCCAGCTTGATATCTCATATATATAACCTGTGAGATGCGATCATCAAGCTACTCACACAATAGTCTTGATGCATCATTGTTGTCCTAGTTAACAATGATACTTCGACTACAGACACTTTAAGAATCGCGTTCTATTATTCAATGAATCTCACATCATTAAATAGCCCGCCTATTCTAAGGACGTTACCATATTACACAACAAATAATATAGTAACTGAAATGCCTCATATATATAAATCAAAGTCTTAATACAAATATAGTATAAAATGGATTGGGCACTAGGGCTAACTCCAACACAAGGATCATTAAGAGACTAACAAATATCACTCCATTGCTAGATGAGATATTCATTAGATACCATTCTCAAATCTCAGTTTTCAAAGCATTTCCCAATGACAATAAAAATAAATAGATAAAGTGCTTGGGTGATCAAGCCAAGAACCAACATTAAACACAAAGAAATAGCAATAACATTGAATATTCATTAAAAAGATAGTAAGAGTAATTACATGAGAGTTGCTAGTACACCAAATCCCCAACTACAAAGAAGTTAGCTCCTCATTGTCATGAAAAGCTACAAAAAATTACAAAGAACAAAGGAAAATGGAAGAGAAATGGTGAAGAATGGAGGGAATGTGTTAGGTGAGAGCCTCAGCTGTCAACACATAACCCTAGAATGATCTGCTCATGATCCCAATGACAAGACACCTTAAATAGGGTGAGAATATTTGTTTTGTCGCTTTTGCATAAAGGCACAACTCGCCTAGCGAGCAACCACTCATTAAGCGAATTTCTATAAATTCCAATTCTCCTTTAGGCAGAGAGATTAGTTTGCTTAGTGAGCATAACTTGCTAAGCGATCTTGACGTGTCCAAGTTGCTTCTTCAGCTTCCAATCCCGCTGAGCGAACAAAACTTCTCGCTTAGCCTTCAACTTGTCACGTGTCCTCTTTCAGTGTGACCTCTCTCGCTAAGCAGCAGCTTCAGCTCACTGAGCGAGTTGTCTTGAATTCCTCATCTTCAATTCTTCTTCTAGTGTACTAGAACTCTGGCAAAACACCATTAAAAAGCTAATAAGTTCCTAAAATTAACTACATGAAAACTAAATCCTAAAAGAAAGTAATTCCTAACTAAAATGGACCAATCTAAGCAATAAATGAGAAGAAAGTGAGATAATTGCTGTGAAAATTAAGTACAAATGTAAGTATGCACAACAATTATCAATCTTCCATTCCTAATCTTTCCGCTTTGATATTTCTCACCTCAATCCATTTTTCCCCTTTCTTCTACAATTTTTCCTTGAATTTTAACCTATTAAGATGCTGAAATTTGATCCACATTAGAGGGGTTTCTATCATGACTTATGTTAGTTTTATTCATTTATTTATTTGTCCATGATGTTAGGTAATGTCACAAGAGCCAAGTGGGAGAATGTGAGATTTAATGTCTCATGTGAGAGGCATGTGACTTATCATATACTAATAAATAAATAAATAATAATTGAAGACTAAATTGCAAATGGGTTTAAGCCGAATGGTTTCCATAGATAACTGCTATTTGATAAGAATAAGAGTAAATTACTCTAACCACCCCTAAAGTTTCGTGAAATTACATAAACACTCTCTGTTTTTTTAACCATTATAGTAACATCTCTTGTAGAAGGTGTTAGTGTAATATATAAGGGGTATCAGTGTAATATTTTTCATACATTAAGGGAGTGTCAGTGTAATAATGTTTTCAAATATAAAGGAGGGTTAGTGTAGGAATTAAAAAAAAGATGAAGTCATGTGTAATTTGTAAAAAACTTAGGAAGTATCAGTGTAATTTACTCTAAGAATAATAGTTTTAAGGGACTAATTTCCACTAACGTGAAACAAGACCCCTATTCTAACATTAGCATATTCTCTCAACTTTCACCATAACAAAAGAGAGAGAAAAAAGGAAGAGTTAAGGAAGTGAAATTTTATTTTCTTTTATCTCGTACAAATTAAGTGTGTTGGAGATTTTGTAGAACCTCATCATTAAAAAAACTGTTATTTCTTTCTCTTTTTTTTGACGAACGAAAAAAAGCTGTTATTTCTTAACATTGTGAAAATCATTAATTTTTAATATCTTGCTGGTTTTCTATAATTAGGAGTCCTTAAAAAAACTAAAATTTACAATAAATAGATTGTTGTTGCAAACTCTAAATTCCTGCCCATGAATAAATAGATTGGAAGTATAATCACTTTTAAGGTGTTAATATAAATATATTTTGTCAGTCTCGCACTTAACAGAAAAATTGAAGATATTTAATTTGCTTGAAATGAAATCTACTCATCAGCAAAATTGATTTTGAAAAGTTTGAATATTAGCCAAACAATTGGCAATTCTGCGCACCATGATTCTTTATCCTACAATCGAGATATTATGCAGTCCAAACAGAGAAAAATTAGTGTGGTAAATCCCTTTTAAAATGTAAATATAAATATATTTTGAGTCTCATTCAAAAAAATTCCGGTAATCCTCCATTTGGCTTCTCGATTTATGATCATGATTAAACGAATATTTTTATTCCCTGGCTTGATTTACAGACTAGGTAACTATAACTTTATGAAAACCGTTTACAAAAAAAATAAAATAAAAAGAACTATACAAAATACCTTTTAGAATTTTAATTTACCACATCTTGAAGTAAAGTTACTAATTATTTACATGTTACGTCGCTCTCAGCTATATTTGCCGAGGCATATTATATATTTGTTCAGCACTTTACTTTAAACAAACAAATACGCAAAGTGAAAGAATATAATCCAAAACAATGATGGCTCTAGCTCATAGACCTTAAACTATTTCTTGGGATCCAATCAGGGAAAGCCTAAATCATCAATATGTATAAACAAAGCACATAGATCACCCTTTGTCTTTATCTTCAATATTACACTTCTTCACTCAAACGTGACTCGTTCTTTTTCTCTTTTGACTGCCCTGGTCCAACATCCTCCTTTTCTTTCCAAATCAGCAAAAGAACAACACCAAGGTTCACATGATTTTTCACTCACTTTGGTTCAAATGACTTTACTTTCCCATTCAAAAAATACATAAAAATATCCATGTGTGTCCCCCAAGATTTAAAAAGAAAGTAAGAAAAGAAAAGAAACCCCCATATGGCATAACAACAACTAGAACTTCAATTTAATTTACCCTTTTTTACATTTGGATTAAAAACCCCACCCCACCATGTATCAAAAGATCTCTACTACCATGTTCATTAATTATATCATACTCATGGATCCTATTCCTTCCATCTCCTCAATAATTTTCCATTATATTCTGTTTCTGTTGTTCCTCTCAGCAGCAATAGAGAGAAGCCTTGACACACCTTGAGTCCACACATCATACTCTCTCTGATTTCTGCACTCAAATTCAACAACACCACGCATCACTGTTTTCAAACCAAAGTAGCGACGGTTTTCACCACCTTCAAGCAAGTGGCGACCAGGCCAAGCAGGCATATCTTTGATCACTCCAACCACCACATCTGTGCAAAATTTTTCAAAAAAGGGGGCTTGGAATTAAACTTAAAGAAGTACCCTTTTGATTCTTTTTCCAACTTTAAACACCATGACTTTCACAAATCCCCAAATGGAACAAGACCCACCTCCAAATCAGTTAAATTATTTGCAAGAGCGGGACAAAAGTAAAGAAAATTAAATAAAAAAAAACTCACTCACTCTTTTTCTTTTTTGTGATGGTCCCAGCAACGTGCCTGCTCTTCATCTTCACCATAACCTGAGCACAAAAAGAGACTCCAAAGGGTTATTACAATTTGCAGATTTCTTGGAATACTAAAACAACTTGATCTGATCCCTTGACATCACATCATACTAAGCGCGCTCACTTTATAACTTTTTCAATAGCCAGGTTCATACTCATCATCAAGACTCTTAATTGATGACCAAATAATTGTTATCTACACTCTAGAACCAAAAGTACATTAACATTATACTACATAATTTGGAACTAAGAAAAGAAAAAGTCACCTGATTCATCCTGTTTATGTAAACGGATACAATTTTCCAATGCAGCTCACCTGCAAGTGCAAGTAATTCTCAAATCAAATCATTTCCTAATCATCATATCATATCATATCATATACACAACAATTGGAAGAAGCAAAACAGAATTTCCTATACTAAAGTCTTTTAATCCACAGACACAAAACACAAACCATGCTAAATTATGTTAGCAGAGAACTAAACTAAGAGAAACAAATATTCTGATTCAGACACACTAAAAAAAAAACATATCAGAAATGTAAATTTCAGGAAATATACCTGTGCGTGTGCGCTTGAGAAGTTCACAACCTCTGGCCAACAATTCTCTACTACATATCCCCAAGAAATTTTCTTCTGGTACAATTTCACCACTGAAGCTACTATTAGAACTACCATTGCTACCGTTGCCACCGCCACCGCTACCGCCACCTCCACCACCCAAATTCTTCTCCACAGGAATCACAGCTGCTATGTTCCAAACCTCCTTAAGGACCCTTGCTTTCAACGTGGCAGCCCCACGTAAAGCTGCAAATTCAAGCCCCAACACACCATACTCAACAAAAGCACAAAAACCCATAAAAAAAGAATCACATGTAGAGACAAACAGATGCATTTTACAAACAAGAACTAATGTTACCTGAAAATATTGCATGTACATCAGAATAAGATAATAAAAAGTCGTCCTATTGTAAGTTATATTTCCCAAAATGATAGTACTATAAAACAAGGAATAAAAGAATAATTGCAAGAAAATTAATTGACTTTAATTTTGATACACCAATAATATAAAGATTTCAAAATAATTATTACAAAATCAATAATCTCCTACAGGTAAATAGACCCTTTAAATTTATGTACATGCTAGTTAAATTTAAAATATAATGTCAAAATTTTTATGTTCAGATAATTAAAGTGAATGTCGTGTGTTTCAGTTGTCATGCACACACCTGTGGCCGCAGCTGCCGTCAACGTCGTGATGTCGCCGGCGGACCTCACGTTCACGGCGGAGCTGACCACCGAGGCCAGGTGGTCGCGCTCGGCCCCCATGGCCTCGGCAGCCTCCACACACTGGGCCGCCACCAGCGTCGCCGCCGACGCCACCACCATGTCGGTCCTCGCCATCTGCTCGTCCTTGCCAGAGCCCGACGAGGCGGCCGTGGCGGCGGCAATGGCGGCAACAGCAGCGGCGACACCGGCAACGGAAACCGCCGCATGGAGCTGAGCATTGTGGGCCCTGGTCTCCTCCTTCTTCTTCTCCTTCCTGTCCTTCAGCCACCTCCCCACCGTCTTGCCACCGCCGGCAGCCGCCGCGGCGGCGGCGCCGCCGGCACCCCAATATTGACCGTTCAAGCCAGTGATCATGTTGGCTGTGTTGTGGTTGTTGTTGGAACGGTTATACTGCACAGAAAATTGCATATGGTGGGCCATTCTTAGCAGCAACATAAATAAGTAACCAACAAATTGCATCGCAACATAAACTTTGTGTGTTCCACAATGGATCTTGTCGTGTCAGTGAAAATTCTGTGTCTATTACTAAATCACTAAAACCATATTAAAATTGGTAATTATTTAGTACTAAATAAAAGGTAGAAACAAAATTAGGCTCTGCAGTTCTGAAAGACAGAACAAGTAACAACCTTGGTGTGACAGTGCCAAAAAATTGTACTGGTACTTATCTTTATTTATGTTTTGGCCTATGCATATGGTTATGTTCAACCCCTTTTCCCAATTTTCCTCATAGGGGGGTCCATGAGCTATTAATGCGACCCAAGAGGGAAATTTTTTTAAGGCATATTCAGGAATCAGAAGAATGGTTTTGGTTGGTGTTGTTAACAAGTTTGACAAAGAGGGGGACCAGAAATAATAGGTTGTGGATAACCTTGTAACAGAAATTGTAATGGAAACATACATGTGCAGTGAGTGCAGTTTTTGTTATTCTGAACTGAGCAGAAATAGTTGAAATACCCAGACATGATGGTCTGAAAAGAAAATATAGTATTTTTGCAGGGCTAATTTCACACTCTTTTCTGTTTAGAAATTGTAATTTAGTGAATATATATATTTTTTAATGAGTAGTAGAAAAAAACAAAAACAAAAACAAGTATTATATTTATTTGTTTGTATTGAAAACTGAAAAGAGAAAAAAGCTGGAGAGGCTCTCCGGGTGTCATCCAAGTTTGTTTTGTTGGTAACAGAGAAAGCTGAAACTACATGGCTGGTTTGGTTGGTTGGTTTCGTTTCAAGTGTGCAGTGATACCAGTGTTCGTGCTTTGTACCCAACCAAAAAGTTTACAAACTCTATTAAAAAAAAAAAAAGACCAACCACATGGTTGTCGGTTTATAGAGAGAGAAAGAGAGAGAGACATAGTTACCTTGAAATCGTCAATTTCAGAAGGAGAAACCGGAGGGCTATCTGTTAGGGAGCCATTAAGAGGGCCACTGCTGTGAGAGAGTCTTCCTGAGGTGCGTGGTGATACCTCCTGCTGACCAAACTCAAAACCACCCATTTCGCTTCAGTTTGTGACAATAAACACAAACAAAAATAAAGGCTTGTTGATTGTGAATTTGTGATGCAAAAAAAGGTCATGTTTTGAAATAAATTTCTAATTAATTATTTTTAGAAGAATGACAAGTACACTTTTTTTTATAATACAGTGAGAATGATTGATTAAAAATTATTAATTTTAATAGATCTTACGTCTAAATAAAAAAAAATTATCAAACAAAAAATAAAATTCATTAAAATTAATAATTTTTAATAAATTTTAGTCAAATCATAAATAATAAAAAACAAATGCTAATCAAGATACTATTGACAAGACTCATAGAATATTAGAAAGTGAGTCTTGTTATCCTTCCTCTTATTTTTAAGTAAAGCAAATAAGGAGTTAAAATAAATTTAACTTTTTTACAAGTTAAAATTAAAATTAACTATATATAAATTTAAGGAAAAAAAATTCATCACTAAATTTAATTTAATTACTAATACATTTGGCGACTAATACATTAATTTTCTATAGTGTTCATAAAATAAATTTAATTTGTTTTACTTTCCGTTTTTTTTTATCTGTAACTGTAAGTACTTGGGAAAAAATTATGCAAACAGAAGATGTGACTTGTGAGTAATGGTAGGCAAATAAGTGAGTAGTAATTAAGAAGCATAGGATGAAGTGAATGGAACAGAAGAAGTCTAAGTAAAAACATACGGAGTGGGACATGATGCGATCCATGATCATCTGAGAGGTTTCAGAGGAAGCAAAGGAGAAAGGGTTGCCGGAAACGGTTGCAGACTCTTCCACTTCACCGGCTATGTCTTCGAGTATTATAGTGGCACTAGAATTATTACAACAAACGATGCTGTTGTTGTTGTTGTTGCTGCTGCTGCTGTTGATGTTATTGTTGTATATTTTGTTGTTGGAAGAAGGTGGAAGCTGTTGAGACGAGAGGGCCTTGGAGACTTCGAGGGCGGAGGCGCTCCACGAGCGGGAGAGGAACTCCATGGGGTCGCGCGGCGTCTCCGACGACGGTGGCGGTGGCCGGGTGTGAAACGGGTCGGGTCTCCATGAGGGTCGCTCCTTTTCCATTTTCGGGTTCTGAAGGTGAAGAGGTTTTGTTTTGTTCAGTGTTCAGAGAGGTTTTATAGAGGGAGATGTGTGAGGGAGTGGGAACAGGGAGTTCTATTAAAAGGGCACGGAGAGATTTTAACACCGTTGATCTTGGTGAGGATTAGATCAACGGCTCTTGTTGCTCGCTGCCATCCTCGCGAGCTAATGTACCCTACCACACTTCATAATTACAAGTTTGGACCTTCCATGCTTTATTATTATTATTTTTTATCCTCGAGACAATCCTGTTTGAGCCAGTAGGACTCAAACGATAAAACTCTTCCTCCAAGTAGGTCTATGACCTATTAACGCAATGCATACCTAGAACTCGAATCCAATATTACTTGATCCACATGCCAATTGATCCACGCGCTTGATAACACCTTCTATGCTATGTGTACATTTACAAAGAGTACATTTAGTAATGGCTTAAAATTTACTCTCTTTTTTTTCACAAGAATGCTTATAATTTAAGAAAGAAAGAAAGAAAGAAAAAAGTAGTATTTTTTATAAGAGCGTGTTAATTAAACCACTAAGAAAATTAGTTGACTTAGTAACATTAAATTTAGAGCAAATTATATTAACATTATTTGAGCTTTTATCAAATTACACATAACTTCAGCCTTTTTTTATTTTTTCGCACTAACCCCGTTTAAGTTTAAAAATATTACACTAACATCCCTTTATATGTTTGAAAACATTTCATTGACACCTCCTCAAAATTACACTAACACTCCATACAAGGAAGGCGAAAGTAATGGTTAAAAAAGCAGGTGTGCTTGTGTAATTATACGAAATATCAGATGATGTTGATGTAATTTGCTCTTAAATTTATTTTAAATTTATATTTTTCCAAAATTATTCTTAACATTAATGAGACATACTTTTTATTTTTTAATATTTTTATCATTTTTAATTTATTTAATATCTCTCATAATTAATATATTTATTGCTTTAATTTTCATTGATTATGGATGTGAAGATCAATACAAGATTCTCAAAATACTCTTTTATACAACACAAAGTTAGACTGTAAAAGAGTTAAGACATTAATATATTCCACCACCGAGTATGTGAATGAAACTTTGCCGCATCTTATCCGGCTCAAGTAAGATTATCTTTTGAAAGATACATGTTGTTGTTTTAACTTAATCAATGGTTTCGAGTTCAAGTCCTAAGTATATAGTTGCGTTAAATACTTGGAGGAAGAACTTTGCCGCATCTTACTCGACTCGAACAAGATTATCTTTTGAAAGATACACGCGGTTTAAAAAATAAGGACATTAATGTATTCTGCTTACTATTTATTGAACTTAAAAAAACATTTATAATTAAAAGTATTTTTGTGAAAAAATAATCGATGCATAAGATATTTTATATTGATTCTTGTAAAAAGGACCAAATTAAATTTCTAATTTAATTCTTATAAAAAGGAGAATATTAAAAAATATTGTTTATATATTTTCCATTCTCAACTAATAAGATATTATCTAAGTAATGATTTTTAAAGTAGTCAATATAAAAATTAATAAATTTATTATATTTTTTTTTTGATAATCATATTATAAATGTGAAATATCTACCGATTTTGTTTATGACTAATTTCTATAAAAAAAAAACAAAAAACTTGTTAGATCATTTTTGTTGAGGTCTTCTTTCCCAACCTATGTTTTTTCACTTAGACCAATGACCTATATTGATAACAATTTTAATATACATGACAATATATAATTAAATGTTGGTGTAAAAAACTTCTATACGGTCAAAGCATTCTAATTTAATTCAAAAGGTACAATAAAATTAATGATTTAATAAAAAATAAATCATAAAATTTATTATGAAACAACGTTACTCGCTGAGAAGTGATATTAAAAATTTAAGAAGTAACTCTGTTTTTATTTTAAAATGTCAAAAGCTTAAGACAAGTCAAGTAAATAAATGCATCTATCTCTTTTGAAATGAAAAAGAAAGTAGTAACGTTAGTTGTTGTAAACTTTTTGGTATCCGTCTTCAATTTTTATGGATCAAATAAAAAAAAAAGTAGCAACATAAAAAATTATAATATATTTATTATTAAGTTAAAGTTTAAGTTTGATAAACATTTAAATTAAAATAGATACATATTTACTTTTTTAACTTTTACATATGTTAGTAAAAGATGTTATATGTTATCTTAATTGTTAAAAATATTATTTATACAAATTATTTTTTAAAGGAATAAGTTAGACGAATTTTATAAGAAAAGTTTATTTTTAAATCAATTTGTATACTTAACCATTTTATTAGTAGAGATCCTCAAAATTGATTTTAAGCATATGAAAATGGTTAGTTTTCATTATAAATTACATATTTATTACATAAAAATATAAGTATAATAAAGATTTTTTCTCTACAAAATTTACTATTTTTAGATACTTAAAACCAATCTTATAAAATCAATTCCAAAAAATTGATGTTAACTTTTTTTTATAACTATTCAAAATCTAATGCTAGGGCGACTATGCCAGCGAGCACATTTCAGATTTTTGATGTTATCATTGATCATATTTATGTTTTGTGAAATAGTGCATTTATTTGAATCTTTTGCATCCAATCCCAAACGAAATAACAGAAGAATTGGGCTTTAGGAACAAAATGACTACAATCATAGTTTTAAAAACCGACCCGGTGACCGACCCGGTCAGGGCACTGGGTCACTGGGTCAGTGGTCGAACCGGTGGGTCACTAATTGACCCGCATGACCCGGTCTGTATTAAAAAATTTGAAAATTTTATACCTGTCTTAAAAAAGTAAAAAAAAAAAATCACATAACAAATTAATATAATTCCACAAGCTCATTTTTCAAGTTCAAATCTATTGATATTCATAGTAATAAAATCACATTATAAATTACTTATTAAACTTTTTTAAAGTTTAAACAGAATTTAAAATAATAGAATCGCACTATCAACTGTACCATCACTTCTTCAAACAAAATTCACAGTGATAGAATCACAGTATCAATTACCTAAGAATCACTACTCATAAATAATAAAAACAGAATTAACTAAAAATAACATTCAAGTTGGATTAAATAGAATCATGTCTTTCTTTTGATTTTTTATCCAAATAACGTCGTTTCAAGAAATTTAAAAAAAAATTAAAATTAAAATTTAAAAAAAAAAAAAAAAATTTAATTTTTTTTTTAAAAAAAATTAAAAAATTTAAAAAAAAAAAAAAAAAGGCGGACCGGGTCGATGACCGGGTCGGGTCACCGGGTCAACCCCGGGTTTGACCGGGTCACACCGGGTTTGACCGGGTTTGACCGGGTCGATAACATGACCGGTCCGATGACCGACTCGACCCGGTCTGACCACCGGTTCCCGGTCCGACCGGTCCGACCGGCCGGGTCGGTCCGGGTTTTAAAACTATGACTACAATAGTCAATAAAGGAAAAGTTTTAGGCTTCAAGAATAAATATTTTTTTTTACCATGTTATTGGTACGGAGTATCCACCAATTTTGTCGATGATTAATCTTCGTCGGAGAATCTGACTGACCGCCTTTAATAGGGTTCTCCCCTACCAACCACGTTTTTTACATCCACAAGACGTGAATCCGAAACTTTGTTTAAGGGAATCGAATTCAGCACCATTCGAACTAACGACTTATTGGTAGAATAAATATATTATTAAACCCCGCTCCTGAGTATGCATTAAAAAAAAAAAAAAAACTGAATGAGTTCTTTTACCTCTCGTCACCAGTAATAAGTATGTAGTATGGACATTCCAAAGAGGCTTTGGAGTCTGTTAAATGCCTCTATGCTTTCGTCATTGTGCTTTATATCTTTTAATATAAAGGTTAAAAAAAATTAAAAGATATAAAGAAGGGGAAATTTTGATAAAGGAAAAAAAATGGGAAGGGAAAAACATGTTAAATAAGTAGAGTAATTGAAACCATAATTGATTTAATAATCTATTTATATAATTATATAATAACCAATAAATGCCCATACAAAATAATAATATTTGGTGTTTTGCTCGCAATTGTGAATACTTATATAGCTGATTGGTAAAAAAATGGATCCTTTTCTTTTTTCTCAAGTTCTGAAAAGGAAAAAACATTATAGATGAGTCGATCTACTTTATGCTCGAGTTAATAAGATCAAACAATACAGGATAAGATTAAAGCGTCTTTGGTTTGAACCCTTTTTTGAGTTAAAGTGAGAAAGTGTTTCTCTTCAAGTTTGTTTGTACTTGATTTTCTTATTTTCTTAAATCACATAAGAAAAAACAAATCACCACACTTCTTTGGGCAGAGAATACTAAAATACATCAAAAAAAATTGTTAGCACATGTTATTTGACACTTAGGTCCTTTAACTAAAGTTTGAGATTCCGTCCCCGTTTTGAGCATAAAGTCGTAATTGGAAGTATCACTTTATCTTAAAATGAGTTGACCTAATTGTTGTCAAATAAAAAGTCTTAGATACTTCTTGATTATAAAAAAAAAAGAATACACTCGAGTGTAAAATTTACAAAACCGGACATAATTGATAAATAAGTTTAATATATTTGTTATATAGTGTCTTTAATTTGGTTTCATTCTCTTTATTTCTTTCTTTCGGACCCTCTTTTTGTATTTGAAAATAAAAAGGAAAAGAAAAGAAAAAGTGAGAGGGGGGTGAAAATGGATGAGATATTTGTTTGTCTTTTGCAAACGAGAAAGTGAAGGACACGAGAGAAGGAAGGAAGGTAAATGTGAAGAGTGAAGAGGTGGGTCACACCCTGGATCCACAGAATAAATCGTACGACATTATTCGGTTGTGACCGCGAGAGGCAACGCTGCTTCACTCACTCCGCTTCCCTCCCTGCTTCTGTTAATGATGTTGAATGTAGATGCCACACAGACAAAAACAAAAATAGTGGCGACATAAATCGTGTTAATTAATTTAGTACCACCTTCGATTATTGGCAAAATTAATTTCATTCAACTTCAAACACGTTTATTTTAAACTTTAAAGTAAAATTTGTAATTCTTTTTAATTATTATATGAAGTATTTATCAATTTTTGTCTACCAGAAAATTTGGTTATTTATTTTTATTAGGATCTCTTTTCTTAATTATAATTTTTTTTCTATCAATAAAACTCGAATTCAAAACTTAAGAAATCCAAATCTAATTTTTCGAACGTAATGTTGATGTAAAATCTGTAATTTAAATATATACTTTAATCACATTTAGCAAAAGTCAATTTTTACAGAATCTAAAACAAACCAGCCTATTTGAAGAATAGTGTTATGTTTAATACGAATGTGAAAGCTAAATATGTGTCTCACAAATACCCTTACTGTAGTATTTACCATGATTTATGTTTATCTGTTGGTAATAAGGATAGGAATATGTCAGATTTTTAATAAACATGTTAAACCTTATGTAGATTAGACTACATACTTCTCACATATTGTCTAGCTTATTGCCACCCTAATTGACAAATTACAAAAGCTGCTTGTTGTCTCAATTTCATGCAGTTAAATGAAAAGAATTAATTAATTAACATCTTTTGGGTACTAAAATTTCAATCCACATCACCTATTTCTTAACTTTTCTCACTGCTACAAAAATTAGAACACCTTCATTAGTCAGTAACTTAATTTAAAAGAAATGAAAAAACACTTACAAATTGATAGTAATATTATATGTATTGTAAAAACTAGGTTCATTTCCTTCTAATCAAGAAGGTCAAGCTTGTAATATTCTATGATTACAACTTAATTATTACAAAATGGAAAAATGAAAAGGTTAAACCAAATTGTGAACTTAATTAGCTAGTTTACATTATAGAAATGTTTATAAATACAGGTAAAATATGAACAAATATTAATTAAAAAACATTTACTGGAATACTAATTTGATTGATAGAAATTATTTTATTAATAATAAAATATAAGTTTTAATAAGATATAAAAGCAAACATTTGAAATTTCAAAATTTAAACATTTTACAATTAATTCAATTAATAGAATATTATTTTAATGGTGATCTTATAAATATTTTATTATACTTAATGTTAATGTTAATTGAAGAAAGTTATATATTGATTAAATAATTTATGAAATAAAAAATTTCAATTTAATGAACTAGTAATTAACTAAAAAATATATTAATTTGATTTGATATATCACAAAATAAAAACATACGTAATTGCATGAAAATGGTCACGAATGTATATCTAGGAGTTATGTCTCTTGTTCAAGAACGAGGACTTTTATACAAAGATATATTGTAACCAAATAATGCATATTCTCCTTTCAATATCATTTTTTATGACAAAAAAGATAATAATTTAACCTTGACTTACTAGCTGTTGACATGAGTACATTTTGATGGTGGTAGAAAACTTCAACCATAAGAGCACTTCTCCTCAAAATAGTAATTAAATATACTATCATAAAGTAAGATGTTGAAATTACTTAGAGTAAATTATGGCAACAATTCCCGAACTTTTATTAAATTATACATAATTTCACTTTTTTTTATTTTTTTTGCACTAATCTCCCATTAAGTTTGAAAACATTAATTACACTAACATCCCTCTATATGTTTGAAAACATTACACTAATATCTCCTCAAACCTTACACTAACATCCCTATAAGAGAGACAGAAATAATGATTAAAAAAATAAAAAATACTTGTGTAATTACACGAAACCTCAAGGAGTGTTACTGTAATTTGTTCAGTTACTTAATTATAAAACCTTAAATAACAACTTCGTACTTAGAAAGTTAGGACAAAAAAAGGTAAAATTTGATAAGTTATATTATTATTAAGATTTAAATATAAAATTTATCTATAAAGTGTCAAAAATTCTGTACAGAACCCTGGTAATAACAAAGAAGGGAATCATATCCAGAAAACAAAATACAACACATATATGTAAGTTTAATCCTCTGACAGGGTCTTCGCTACTGATCTCTGACTATGTATGACTTATCTCAGTTTTGTGCAAGACTCACACAGTTTACTTTTTTTTTCTTTTTTGATAATAAACTCACACAGTTTACTATAAACTCAATCCACTGCACGAGGAACATGACATTATTATTTAGTAACATGTATAAAGTTATGTACGTAGGACATAATAATATATATTATAGCTAGCATTTACTAGTACGTACATTAATGAATCCTTCATTATATCCAGGGACGGAACCACTTACTGCTCTACGGGAGCAGTCGCCCCCCCTCAATTCACAAAAAAATGTTACTTCATTTACATTATTTTAATACTTATCTATTGTCCTTCTACTCCGCCCCCCCACCCTTTTATATTAGTAGAGTATATATTACTTAGAGTATTTTTTTTAGTACCTTCAAAGAACAAAATGCTATTGCCTATTAAGCTGCCAAGTATGTTAACCTCATTAATTTTTATATATGGAATATCTTCTCTTTTAAAATTACAATCCAGGATTTTATATTCTATTATTCTCAGAATAAATATATAATTTTACTACATTAAATATATTCATTAATACTAACCTCCTCTAGGTACATTTGTTTTCTTCAAATATTTTATATTCTCTCATCACCACACATATAAAATAATAAATTTTATCAATTAAAAATATATAAGGTGTATTTAAGAAGTAAATCATATATGATACTAGTATTCTCAAGTATTGCATCATTTTCTTTCTTCCTATTCTTCACATCGGTTAAATCATCTTTTTTTTTTTTTTTCAAATATTGCTATATTTTTCATCCCCAAAGCAATAGGAGCATTAAGAACAACCAACAACCAACAACATGTATTCTTCTTCTTTTGCTTTTATTCCATTTTATAAATTTTATTTATAACAGTAATTTTATACATTTGTTAGAAAAATAGTAGTATATGTTAATTGCTATAATTACTTTTAATTGCTCATATTAATTTTAACTTTAATTATTTCATTTTAAGTTAATTTATTTTTAATTTTACGTTAGTGAAATCTTCACTCTTAATCATATTTTTTTCCATCTACAAAACTCAAACTTGAAACATTATTTAAGAGATCCGAGCATAGTTTCACTCGAATTAATGACATGTTAATATATGTTAAGTTTTAAATTGCTTTTAATTTGACAGATAAATTAATTCATATAAAACAGTGCTTATAAAAAAATATATAAAACAGTTAATTTTAACTACAAATCATGCTTAATAAAGGTGTTAAATTTTTGCCCCCCACAACAAAAATTTCTAGTTCCGTCCCTGATTATATCTATGTTGGTCACGAGTTCCTAGCAAGGAAAGAGGGGACAAGGATGTTACAGTTCTATGTAGAAGAAGTGTCTGATGACATATTAGGTTGTAAGCATGAGAGATTCTGATTAGAAACATCGATCACTAAAACTGTTCATCCAGCTAGCTTGTCCATTAATGAAATATATTCCTCTCTCTGGGTTGATACCTAGATAGATATAGTATTGATGAATATTAGTAGTATTTGTCTTCATGATCATGCCATGCACGCTGATGACCCTTTTCTTTTTCATTCTAGCTTAATTAATTTATTACAATAAATTATATTGAAAAGGAGGAGATATATAGATATACAGTACTTATAATGCTGAATATATATTTCTGCTTGCATTGCCTGTAATAATGTCCACCTGCCACACGAGTGGAAACAGAAAATTGGAATAGTGTTGATTTTGATGCATGCTTGGTGGTGGAGTATAATTTTTTTTGCATTATCATCAATACGTACGTGTAAGAGCATGTCTAGACATATATATTGGCGCGAGAAGATTTTGATTCTACATGCTTGGTTCGGGTGGCTTTTGGAAATGTGCTGGTAATGTGTAAAAATTAAATCTGTAGGTGATATTGCAGCTGACAGGTATTGCAGTACACATGAAGTAGATTTTTTTTTTAGGGCCCTGCAAAGAGGTCGTAGTTAGTAATGGTTTTGGAAAATGGGATTGGGTGATTATTTCCTGCAGGCACATGATATAGGAGATAGTATCACAAACTATGCTTTTGTGGGGATAGAGGATAGGATCTTGTATGGGAGGGTACCCCTTGTACCTTTATCCTCTATTTTAATGAATTTTTTTTTTGCTGATTAAAAAAAAAAAAAAAGTACAACTCATTTGATGAATTTGTTTGCATTACTCCCTCCGTTCCAAATTATATGACGTTTTAGAGAAAAAAATTTGTTCCAAAATAGATATCGTTTTACAAAACCAATGCTGCATTAAATGTCTTTTTCCAGGACTACCCTTAATTAATACTTAGTGGGAGTAGTGTACTATGAGTAATTAATTAGAGAGATAAATGATATATTAGAAAGTTATCTAATATTTTCAAGAAAATTCAACAAATTAATTGCATTCCTTAATATCTGTGCCAAAACCTTAAACGTCATATAATTTGGAACGGAGGGAGTAATAACTACAAGTGCCAAACTCATTAAATAATGATATACACATTATTAAAATGTATGTTTTCACCTTTAAGTGTGTGTTTGGTTTCTTGTTTGCACACATTCCAAAGCAGTTGAACAGAAAAGCTTGTGAGAGGAAGGATTGAATTGAACGTCCGTTTGGTGCTTTCTAACTGAAATCCAAACACACTGTAAATAGAACTATATGCATGTTTGGTTTTCCGTTGGGAGGTATCCAAACGGCCGTTGAATCAAAAGCTCTGAATTCTCACTTCTTACAAAATGTGCATTGGAATGTATGTCCGTTCATCTTAACGTTAAACCAAACACACCCTATATCTCATGTTATGAGAGAGTTAGGGTTAAACTCTTTACATCAATGTTTTGAGAAGGGGGACTAGATTGATGGTCTAACTAGAAAATTGGTAAACTGCTGTATTGTCTGATATAAATAAATCATAGAATTGATCTTGAGAAAAATTGGTTAAAATTAAAAATCAGAAAATGGGTAAAAAAAAATTTGGCTAAAAATTGATATTCATAATGAGTCAATAAAAAATGTTTCACTTAAAAAAAATGTTTAATACAACATTATTTTGATTTTTGTTAAAAAAAATTAAAAAATCAATGTAAGATATTAATTTATCATTTTTTATTCTAGATGTAAACTTTCATTATCATCGGATGAGACTTTTGTTAAAAAAACACATAGAAAACTTATTCTGAAACGTAAAAGATTGTGGTATCTAGTGTACAGTGCACATATATGATGCAACACATGAGTGTGGAGAAGGGGTGTGAAGTGTAACTATTTTTTTTTTATCATATTATTGATTATTGATGTGAAATATTAGTTGGCTTTATCAATGATATTAATTTTCATCAAGGAACCTAATCTTAATCCAAGATATAGTTTAAGTTATTTGAGTCCAGTTTTACTCGGACTAACTAATGTTGGTTGAAGTGTAACTATTAAATTTAGCATAGAAAACAAAAAACCAAAAACAAACTAAAAAAAGCTAATTTTTAGTTAAAATGGAAAATTATGTTAATTTATTGAATTAGAAGTATTTAATAAAATTACTATTAAAGTAGAAATAAATGTAACATAACATAAACACATACGTTTATATGGTTTTTTTTTTATAGACAAAAATATATTTTATGCAATTGTAATTTAAAGTTTTTTTGGTTAGTTTTGAATTCTTATTATTTTTTTAAAGATAAATTTTTTTTTATTAAAAAATAAATACAAATAGTGTTATATTAAAGAAAGAGTTTTTATTAAAATAAAAAAGGGAATATTAAAGGAGAGAGTTAATGAAGAATTTTAGTAGAATATTGAGGATAAAAAGAAAAAAAAACTAGGCTTAAATATGTTTCGGATCCCTGATATATTAGCGAATTTTGCATTGGGTCTTTATTAAATTTTTGTTTTTTGTTGCGTCCTCAATAAATTTTTTATTTTGTTTTTGGCCCCTAAAACGCTTTAGATAGCGCTTTAAATTGTTTTTAAAAAGTGGTTTAGATAACGCTTTAAGGACCAAAAACAAAATAAAAAATTTATTAGAGACCCAACAGAAAACAAAAATTTAATAGGGATCCAACGCAAAATTCGCTAATATATCAGGGACCGAAACATATTTAAGCCAAAAAACTATAAGCACAAATAGTCAAATACTACATCAAGTAAATATATCTGAAAAAATCCTATAAATTAGTGAGATAAAATTAATTTTTAAACATCTCTATTTTAATCAAATAAATTTATGTTAATTAAATAATAAATTATTAGTTGATTAAAATGACTTTCCTCTATTAATTTAAGGCCGGAGGTCACTTAATTTATACATGCAATCCCTTTAGACTTTAGTTTTGGGATTGGTGGGATCTTGTGACACTTTATCTCTTTTTTCCCTAGTGTTAATGATTATTGTGATATTACAATTTACATCTAAAACACGCAGTGATTATAATAAATACTAACAAGTGAATTTACAATTGGATTATTTATTTTTCAAAGATTTTATATATTCTAAAAATATTGTAGTAATTCATTAAAAATATAACACGTGGCATTTTACAATTATACATGTTTTTAGAATAAAATTAAATTAATATTATCAAATTAAATTTGGACGGTTGCCAAACTGCTGAGTTTAACTGTATGAGTATTTTCTGTCATCTCTTAGCTAAAAATACACACCTATATGTACCTACACGAATTCTTCGTGCACGGACAAAGACACTATCAATAGACACGAGACAACTAACCATAATGCACAGAATCAGATTGTGACCAAACCAAATCGATAGAATAAATAGTAAGAAACATTAATAGTGATAGACAATAATAACGAGTCATTTTTACTATCAAATATGCTGGAAAGAATCCTTTGTGTCTTCATCCTCATATCTGCAAGCTGGTTTGAGTTAAGCACGTATATGTAGGAGAGATAGATACAATTTAACAACCAAAGGCCAGCACATGTTTAGATTCAAAGAAGTAATCTTGATGCTATTATACCCTCCCTTTTTTTTTATGACTATTAACTTTATAACTTATTATTAGTTTTGTGTACACGTATTATAACTATAGGATATCCCGTGCAAAAACATACACATACAAGAAGATCGAGGGTTAGAAGAATGAGTGAAAGAAATAGAGAAGCAAGAAAGGATATTAGGATTGACGCAGTGGTTTAAGGTCTCGCCACGTTCACATGTGGGAGAATGATCTATTTAGTCAAAAAATCCGTGTTCGATTACCTCCATGTGCAAAATTATCTTATTAGAACTATTAGATTTCAAAATAATAAATGGTAAAGATGGGAGAGTAACTCACAAAATTATAAAATTATAAAATCGTCTTTTCACAAAATTATAAAATTATTTTCAAAGCAAATAACTCCCAAGTCTTCTTCAGAATTTGATAAATTGGAAAATATATTGTCTCCAAAATAACTATAATTGCAACATCAAGGTTTTATTGGCTAACATGGAAACTCATAAATAATTAGTGTGTTGATGACCCTTCTTTTGCCACTAATTCAATTCGTTTAGGTATTGGTTTAAGAAATTAGACTCAATGTACTTTATGAAGAAGTTCAGGTTATTCTTTGAATCATCCAAACCCAGTTTAATGTCATATATTCTTGTAAAAAGTATATTTTTAAACAATTATGAATTAATAATACAACTTCTTGTCTTAATGAATAATATTTTGTCTAACATAATATTATATTTACATTAACATTATTTATCAAGATTTTGAGTAGGGTAGAGACACAAGTAAACTTGTCCCGTGAATATCCCTATAAATAACTGTAATAAGTGGATGCCTTGTTCAAAATATGATCGGGTATTAAATACGGAAATGGATATTTAAACCTTAATTCAACATATTGTGGAGAACTAGCCTGCTCTACTGGACCTAATGTTAATAATTTTTTTTATCCATAAGAATCAAAAACATGTATCAGAGAATTTAGAAAAATGCATACATCCTGATCAACCAATTGTTGATTCCTAATGTTAATAAATAAGTATATGTATAGAAGGATTTTTTTTTTGATATCGTCTAGAAGGATTATTTTGAAGAAAAAAAAAAAAGGAATCCTAATTAACATTATTGAATATTTGAAAGTGACCCTGAAATGTGCAAAATAAATGAGAAAGGATGTATGAAGCAGACCCTGGGTGGCTGGGTAAGGTGGGTCCAATGTGTCATCTAAGCGTGTTGTGATTGTGTCCCTCTCACTCAGGTCTTTGTGTTATGGCTCTGAGCCCAACAATTACAAGAGAGTCCCTGACAGATACGTTTTACCGTAACAAAATCTTCAGCCTTTTTATTATTGCCACTCACTGAATCACTGCATTCCTATTCAATGTGCCCCTTAACGCGTTGCCCTTTATTTTTATTTGATCTTAAACATTCCCTTTCCCTTTCACTTTCTCCCCCAAAAGCTTCACACACCAACACCTTTTTTTTGTTCTCTGTCTACCCATTTTCTCCTTTTATGAAAATCTTTTTTGTTTCTTCTATTCTAATACGTAAATTGAAGCTCTGCCATTTTGGATTTCCCATGCCACTACTTTTTTTTTAATTTCATGTTGTCTCTTTAGCCTCATCCTTGTCCCTTTGAATGTTAATGTGGAGGGAGGGCAATGAAAACTACACAAACGGCAAGGAATATTTCTGTGGTCAAATATGTGGGGCTGTAAATGGTTAATTGGTTGCTCACAAATGGTGAATAATTGGATAATGTTTGTACTTTTGTTTCTTTTAATGCCAACATTTTTGTCACTTACACCCACATGACATAAACATTGCTCTACCTAGCTGGATCTTTGTAGTCAACTATTTCATTGAATTTTGGGCATAATTAGGGGAGGAAAATCTATGTTTTGGTGCAACTTTCCGCTTTGTGTTATAGAGTAATTCGCCTTTATGTGATGCTGAATCTCATGAGAAATTGACTGTTTTAATGCAATAACTATTTATTTTTTAAAAGGGTTAACTCTTTTTTAGTAGTTATAAAATTTTTAGGAAAATACTAAAGCTTTATAAACTGAAAATTCCCTATAATAGTGTCATAAATAACCTTTTTTTATTCGTAATGAATTTCGAATCAATAGTTCTACAGACGAACTTCAAGATAATTAAGTAGGAATTTTTTTTTTGAGCAAGACAATTAAGTAGGATGTTGAACATGCATAATCAATTATTTTGCTTTTTCATTTTTGTTTATTTTGTATTCATTTTTGTGCGTGTGCTCATCATTGTACATTATGCATTATGCATGTTCATTTTGATGTCAATTATTGTCAAATTGATGGACATGTAGGCATGAAAATGAAAAAGAAATAAGTGTTTTTAGTATTTTGGGTTCAGAACCCATGTTTAGTCCAAAGCAAGTTAGAAATGTATTTTGAATGTTATTTGAACTCATTTTAGTTAATTTATAATTTATTTGATATTTTATATGTATATTTGACAAAAAATATATTTAATAAATCAGTTTGTTTTACTTTTGTAGCATTTGGATTTATAATTTTTTTTATTTTTACCCTCAATATTTTAAATAAAAATTCTCATTTAATATCTTTTTTAATATTACACTATTTATTTTAATAAAATTTCTCTGTATACATTTAATTATTACCACCTCTGGTTCTAATTATAAGCAACATAGGACAAATCATCAATACCAAAGAAAATAATTATTACAGCTTTTTTTTTTAATTAATTATACCAAAAGTTCAATTTTTATTCCAAAAACACCCTTTACTTTAAGTAATTGTCATAGTGCATAGGGAATAGAGTAAACAATAAAGTAAGGGTATAAAAGAAATTTACTTTAAAAATTAGTGATTGTTGTTTATAATTAGGACCAAAGAAAAAGTTACTTTGTTGCTTATAATTAGGACCAGGGGTAGTACTATCATCATCATCATCATCATCATTATATTATTATTATTAGTTTTCCAACTATTTGTTTTTAATTTTAATAAAATAGTCTATTTTTAGACAAAAAAGGATAATAGTTCAAAATTAACTAAAATATATAAAATTAAAATTATCTAAAAATATATTTGTCTATAAAATTAAAAACATTGTGTAAGAATTCATATAAATACATCTTTTTATATCATTTTACATATATTAATTAGTATAATAATTAATTTTAGCAAATGTTTTTAATTCAATAAGTTAGTTTAATAATTTTTAACTTACTTATCAGCTGTTTTTCAAATATAACCTTTGACATTATGTTATATTTAAATAATAATAACTTTAATAATTTTGCATAATTACATTTTTATTCTCATAATTTAGTTTATATGCAATTATGGTGTCCTAATTTTAATTATTCACATTTACTAGTTATATCTATTCAATTGCTCAAATTAAGTTCCTAACCTCAAAATTCTATCCAACAATTAACAGAAAGTCATAAATATAAAAGATGTGATGTATAACTCTTTTTGTTTGAAAATTAGTTGTGATGTATAATTGACTTGTATAAAATAAGAGAAAAATTATAAAATATTTTTATAAAAATAAAAAAAAATGTATTAAATATAACAATAGCCATTGTTTTGCTTTTCATTTTCACGTAAAAAATTTATATATTTTTCCTTTACCAACGTATACAAGTCAATGATATGTATATATATAACACCTCTATTATATTTATATTTATTATTGGATGAAATTTTGGAGTGAGTGACATATAATTTGAATAATTGAAAAACTATAAGAATTAAATGTGAATTATTAAAATCAAGGAAACTAAAATCACACATAGGCTAGTATTGAGACAAAGAATGCAATTAAGTTTAATAATTTCTAATAATATTTTAATAAGAAAATTCAAATTTGAAATATTTTATAATTGAATAATCTACTCTTATAGATTTGAGTTTTCATTCTTACTAACAAGTAGTTATCCGAGGAACAATAGGCTCAAATCTTGTAAATAAGTGATAAGTTGCTAAAATTCTAACTCTTGTGTACGAAGAAAACTTGATTGAAAATGAGCAATTCACCTTTGAGTGCCTTCACATTTCCTAAAAGAGATTAGTCTTAGTAAGCAACTCGAGATGTCTAGTAAACAACTAGATTTCAATCTGGTCCCCCCATCTAAGTGTTATTATAAAAAAGTAACATCAGATACTTAATTAGAGGTGCAAACAATAGACTGATGTTTTTGAGTGTTGTAAGCACAACTAAGTCAATTGTGAGAGTTTTTTTGTAAAGATTGCAATTTGCATATCTAATTATGTGTCAGCAGTTAATTTTACATAACGACAATTAGACAGGAGTATCCAATTGAAAAAAAATAAAAGTTCATAGAACCAATTAAAAGAAAAAAAAGTTTAAAAACCTAGTTGAAAATTTAGTAAAAGTATAGAGACTCGTAAAATAATTAAACCATAATTCTATATTAGTTTTTTTTAAAGAAATCTATATTAGTTATTAGGAGCCGTGTGTTTCATATATAGTTACACCCCAAAAAAATTACTATCATATATAATTTTTTAAAGGCTTAAATATTTTTTTAGTTCTTGCAATTTAGCGTTTTTTTATTTTTCGTCCTTGCAATTTTTTTTTTTGTTTTAGTCATTGCAAATTATATTTGTTTTGTTTTTCGTCCTTAAAGCGATTTAGATAGCACTTTGAACAATGAAAAACCGCTTAAACCTCTTTAAGGACGAAAAATAAAATAAACATAATTTGCAATGACTAAAACCAAAATAAAAGTTTTGTAATGACGAAAAGCAAAAAAACGTTAAATTGCAAGAACTAAAAAGATATTTAAACCCTTTTTAAAAATATATTACCACTTTTCTTATAATATCTCTTAAATTTTAATTAATTTTTAGTTTTTAACTTTTCAAAAAAAAAAAAAAATTGATCCGTGAAAAGAGAAATATAATTACTCTGCCCTGCTATGCTAGATATAAAAAAGGCATTAAAGGAAAGTGTGGCCTCTAACATTGCAAGGTCTTTGTGATGACTGATGTCGTCATGATTAAGATAAAAATCATCATCATGATAACCATTAAGTCAATGTGAATTTTCACTCTGAAAAATTCTATATCCTGTTAACATTACTAAGGAGCTAACTAAAGCCTGCAATAAAAATTCCTTATTAAAGTTTTAGTTCTGCTCTTTCACTCAGAAGTGAGGATCCTGTATGCACACACTGACACACGAAGTACAGAATTTGAATCCCTTCGTTGATATTTGAACTTTAATAGAAAAGTACTACCATGATTGAAGCCAAGGCCTTCATGAATTCGAATTTATGCCAACCACAGAATTTAAATTTTGCACCAAAATGGAGTGCTATTAAATTATCAACACGCAACAGCTTCTACAAGCAGAGAGACATGTGATAGATATATCATATATGAGATTAAAGTGGTGGAGTGCATTGCATATATAGGTTGGTCCAATGTCATAAGAACCTCGTTTTCATCATTAACACAAAGATACTACATTTAGCTAAAGAGAATAGTCGTTGGACTCTATTTAGTACCTTTTCATGATCCCTATGCAAATTCTTCTTAAACCCAAAATTGTGGCTTTAAAGCCTGATGGGACCTTCAACTGCATCTTGTTCAATTAATAAATGCTTCCAATTTCATTATCCAATTAGATCAACCTGGTGGATCCAATTAGATAAACCTGATGGGACTTTCAATTACTTGATGTGGAATTTATATATTTCAAGGTTTTAAATTGTGTTTTCAGTTGTGGTCACAGTTGTCATTTTATCATAATTATTGATATCGCGATAAATTATAGATAAATGTAATTAATGTGTCGATGAAATTTTTAATTACCTGGATGCAATTAATATATTTCAAGATTTTAAATTGCACTTGTAGTTGCGGTCATAGTCATGATTTCGTTGCAATATTTGATATTACGGAAAATTATGGATAAATACAATTAATATAATCCCAATTACAATTGCAAAACAATCATAGAGACTTCAAAACCTTGATTTCGTGACCGAAATCGTGATCACAAACTATTTTTTAAAACCTTGATATACCCATTAAGCAGCTTCACTTAATCTTAAATAGTTTTAAAATAACACTTAACATATTAGTATATTATCAGAGTCTATATAAAATACATCTATTGCCTGGAAACATTGTAAAGGGGATTCTATATGGAGGATAAACCTTTTGTTTATTTATCAAACTTGTATGAGATTTATACAAGTGTACCATTTCTTATGCGAATAATACGTTGTTATTGGTGGGCAGTGCTGCAATTTATATCTAGTAATGATTCGAAAGTTGAAGGATATATGATGAGATGGGGCAGGGCTGCAACAACCGTGCAAAAACAAAAGGAGATTCAGTATTTGGACTAGAAGGTTGTGTGTCTGAATTTAACAATAACAACTATCCCCATTGTACGTGCGAAATTATGCAAAGTTATGATTCTATTTGACCAAGAATATAATATAATATATCACTAATAAGTAGTTGGTTCGATTGGAACTGGCCTCGATCCTTTAGCAAAGTTTCGGGTTCGAGTCTTGTAAATGGAAAAAATATGATTGGAAGAAGAGACTCAACTAAAAGTGGTCTGTCAGGTTCTTCAATGGAGATTAGTCATCAAAAAAAATGGTGAATATTCCATACCAATATCATGGTAACTCAAAATAATATAATTTGATATCTACACTCTATTGATTAGTCACCACTATGTCCTTGTTGCTTCTAAGACAAGTGCAAATTGGAAAAGAGCTTGCTTCCTCCCAGAGAAAAAAAAAGCAAAGGAGTTCCCCAAGTGTGGTCACCACCATTTCCTTTTCAACAAACCCAATTGGCCATTTTTTTTATAGGTTAAAGCCACAGTAAAGACCATACGTTTCTAATTGGGTGATTAATTAGCAAAATGTGAAGAATTTAAAAAGGTATAATATGATGGGACAGAACTACATATATGTAATGTGAGCAAGCAAGGGACAAGATTAATTGGAGAATGATTCCATCTCTTATTATAGGAAACAACTCATTTCATGGATGACATGGAGGCCTAGTAGTACTGTTCAAAGATGGTGAAACAACAACCCAATTGAGCAAATATCAAGTTTCAAATACGGTTTAAGTGGAATATTTGATTATGAGCACCAGCACAACTAATGTGTATACACTATGGGGGACTTAATTTGACTTGAAGATGACATATCAATCACAATGTGCTTGACGCATAAAAGTTGGTTTTCAACAATTTCCTATTCTTGGATTAAATTAATTACATGGCAAACTTCACGGTACCAGTGGAGGTTTATTTAACAGAGAAAAACTGAAACTGAGAAAGGTAAAAGGGAATAGGGAAAAAAAAATAATTATGGTTTGAATGTGTAGTTTTGGAATTATATTTTTGGCTAAGAAGAAATAAATTTACTCTAGGAGATGAAAGAATCCTTTTTATGTTCTTTCTCTTTCTAATTAAAAACTGTTTCAGTTAAGTTTTTTTTTTGTATAGAATTTTCAAGATCATATAATTACCAACTATTAAGGACTTGCAGTGTGGAATTCTATATTTTTGTTAATGTGGATTTTTTTTTAATTCAAATCCAAATCGTGCAATTTTCATAGATGAAAAATCAAACAAATGAGTTAATTTAAAGATTTTCAACCAATAAAGAATTTAACCGAAGATCTTTCACCTTTTTTTTAAAAAAAATAATAATTACACTAGCTTCATTCATTGGAATTTGACAACAATGTAAAACTGGGGCGATGAGATTTTTTATTTTTATTTTTATGATCATAAATATGATGTTTAATTTAAAATAATAAGGTACAGAGTCCTATAGATTGCTTTTAATTTAATAATATTGTAATTGATTATAATTGTTAAAAAATTGTGGATATCGTCATCGCCTTGAAATATTCTTCATGGAAGGGAGTGGAAGATTTTGGTTTAGGAGGTAAATCCTTTCTAGATTCAACAGAGAATGAATAATTATCATAACCCTAAATCTTTGGGACATGTTACTCACGGGGGCATGCTTTTGCTAACAAAAGATTCCATAGAAGCTAACACCATACTCAAAGTGAATATAATAATCAAAGCACACACTTACCTAAATTAGGAATAGGGTTTTACTCCTTAATTATATTCATAAATAATTGACATCATTGTTTTCACCTATAGTGGGATGGACCTATACGTCGGCGTGTATTTTCTTTTGGCTTGCTATAATCGATAGGCAAAATCTTACTGTATTAACCAATGAAGATATCCCATTTCATCAAATAAAAACTGAGAGAAATAAATAATTAATAGGTAGACTTTATATTATATGTATATCTAAAACTAAAATAATATAATTAAATAAAAAATTTAAAATATAAACTTAAAATGTAATTTTTTTTAAGGATAAAATGTGTTTTTGGTCCTTATACTTAAAAAAAAATGATTTTAGTATTTGTACTTTCAAATTCACCATTTTAGTCCTCAATCTTTGAAAAATATATGAATTTAGTCCATCTCATTTATAAATGTTAGTGTTGTTAAGAGATTAAATTCACATATTTTTTAAAGATCGAGGACTAAAATAGTCGATTTGAAAGAATAGGGACTAAAACCAATTTTTAATGAAAGTATAGGGACTAAAAATATATTTTATCCTTTTTTTTAATGTCTAAGATGTAAATTCTCTGTTATACCGGTTGGTATTCGGCAGGACGCATAGCCGAATACCCTTCGACCTTTCGGCATTTTATAAAGGACAAAACCATATTAATATACAAGAAATCTATCAACTAGTATAAAAGCATTTGACCATTTGGTTAACCGGGTGGTTGAACACTACTTGGTTAATACCATGATGAAGCAATAGGGAACCCTAAGGATAATACTATGAGAAGTGTTCGGCTATTAGGCCAACCTAACAACCAAATATTGTAAGAAGTGTTAGGCTATTAGGCCAACCTAATAGCCTAATACTATGCAAAACATAAAGGATAAATCCACTAAGACAATTAAAGCGTAAAAAGGTAATTAGTAATCCTAATTAGTAGATAATTACAGATCATTAAAGAGATAATCAAGTGGAAAAAGCCCATAAGTCCAAGGCCCAATAAAGTAAGTATAAATAGGGTACAATCCTCGAGGTATGGTAACTTTGATTCCTCATTTATTATTCTCATCGAATGCACTGAGCCGAAAGTTGAATTGAGCGTTAGAGTGTCTTTTGCATGTACCCACCCACTCCTTCCATCTTGGAGTATTTAGACCATAGTTATAAAAACCGGATTGGACCGGCCGGTCGGACCGCTTCGACCAGGAACCGGTGCCCTGTCCGGTCCGGTTTAGCTATCAGACTGGAAATGTCATCGACCCGGTTTGACCCTGCTGGTTTTGGTCAAAATCAGTGACCTGGAACCCGGTTGACCTGGTTTTGTTTGAGTTTTTTTTTTTTTTTTTTTTTTTTTTTTTTTACAATTCTTGTAACAATGTTGTTATTTGGAATTCTTTTTATAGTACCATTTAAAATTTGAAACCATAATAAAAGCTAATTTCTAAATAGTATATAATATAATAATATACTCCTATAACATTTTAATTAAATTGTTAATAGTTAATTACTGAATAATATATAATAATATGCTCCTATAATATTATTTTGATGTTGACAATAATATATAATAGCTAATTATTATTATTTTAATCTTGATATGATTTAATATTTATGTATTTTATTCATCTTTACCATACTTGCTCATGGTCCTCCGACAACTTTTATCCTTAGCCGTGAAAAATAATAAGAGTTTCCTTAGTAATTTAATGATAATATCCAACAAAATAATTTATAGTAATAAATGATTATGTAAAATTTATAGTTTGATCATGATTGATTTTAATTTTAGAGTATGAATTATGGATTGGTCACATTTTGTTAGATATATTATATTTTTTTAATTTTTTAATATATACCGGATCAAACCGGATCAATTAGTGATCCACTGGTTCAACCACTGACCCTCAACCCACTGTGATCGGTCCAATTTTCACAACACTGATTTAGACATTTGGAGGAGATCTCGGACTGAAGACATTAGCAAGGAGAAAGTTACCCAGTTACCCTCGGGTAGGAACATGTGTGTTTCTTTCATAGATTTTACGTATTGAATTAATTGTATATATTAAATAAAATCGATTTATTCTTTTTGTTATTAATTACTATTTTTTATCCAACATATTATCTTTTTACACGTGGTGTTAGCTTTTATCTTTACTGATTTATATATTGAAAAGACAAACTGCATGGGATTCGAGCTAAATTGGAACATAATGAAGCACAAAAGATAGACACACGTAGTTCCAAGTTCCGAAGTACATTTGAGAATATCGGCCACTTGAATGTTACTAGTAGTATTTCCAAAAGGAATGAACATGGAAAATAATAGTTTAATTTGAACATCGATTAATAGTATAAATAATAGTAGTATTTCACATTATAGGAATTCTTAACTCTAGTAGTCCACGTATGGTTGGATAATGAATATGAGTAGCTCTTTTAATGAGAATTTGACCTTTAGTTTCACCATTTTATGAGAGATTAATTAGTTCTATCCGCTAAATCCAGCTCCTTTTATTAATGATTGATTTAATTTATCCATGTCGCGTAAATGAAATTTACACTAATAAAAGGGACATTTTTTAAGCTTTGCCGCGAACAATCAAAGTTGTTAGACACATCGATAAAGCAATCATATAAAGGGTCCAAAGAGAGCATCTCTCTTAAATTTTTGAAACAAAAAGAAAACTAGAACCGGTTCAAATTTTGAAAAGAACTCCCCATTGTTATCAAGATGAAAATTGACGTAAAGAAAGGAAAGGGTATGTATGTAGTCTGTAGAGAAACCCAAGAATGGAAACAAAAAAAGGCCCATCAATAATTCACTCACGAATTCAAAGTGAGTGGGAGGGAGAGACATATTATTAAATACTAAATCACCAATGGGTTGCAAAATGCAAAGGGAGGACTCTACACCACAATTTTCCTTTTTGGTGTATACACATAGCAAAGTGTCTTAAGTGAAGTGGACCTAGGGAAATGATAAAGGGTATGGTTGAACTTGAAAAATGTTTAATATATCAAACATAGTTTTGGGGAGTCATGACTAGCTACTTTGGATGTGAATTGATGCTACTTTGTGGCTATATATTGCTGCATATAATAATAATGGTGGGACGTACGCCGCCGAATGAGGAAGCGCCGTATAACTGAGTGATGGTGGAGGGTGGTAGTTGCACTTAGCAGATAGAGTTATGTTATTTATGATATGGGTCAAATTTTTGCTACTTGCAAATGAAGATTGCCAGATTTGAGTCACAAACTTTTCAAGCATGTATAGTTGTATATGTGCGTGTTTAGTGTTTAGTTTTATGTTAGAGAATTAGTTCTTAGTTTAAAATTGAATTTAGATCAATTTTATATGTTTGGTTTTACATCAGAAAAGAGTCTAGAATTGATTTCGAGTTAAAGTAATTTTAACTTTTGTGTTGGATAAAAAAAATTATACTGAATTTAAAATCATATAAAAAATCAATTCTAAATATAAATCATATAACTTCAAAATCAATTCTATTTAAAATAAATTTTGTCAACGCTCATTTAAACATGTATATCATTGTTTTATATATTATCTAAAAAAGTCACTTCTGATCCTCACTCTTCATTTTCTTTTAATCTAATATTTGTAAGGAATAACTTATCTTTGACCGTTAGATTAAAAGAAAATGAAGGATGAAGAAGAAGAGTAACTGTTTTAGAGTTACACTTGGAGTAACTTGATCTCTCTCTCTCTCTCTCTACCTTGCATTGAAATATATGATGTAGTCTCGATGAATTTTAGTATGGACTTGATTTAACTCGGAGCATCATGATCTCCACAAAAGTGTCTGTCAATCACAGATGAAGTACACTTCTAATATTATATGATAGTTCTTATAGTTCTTTAAAAGAAATTTAAAGTGTTGAGAAATTCAATCCAAATTTCCCAACGTTAATGTATGTAGGTGGAAAGTCAAGAGGTGTGTTCCAAAAAATGACAAATGTACCTTGACTCTTGGAGAACTCCACTATCATTATGAGGATTAGGTGAAGAAGTGGGATAATTAAAGTCCACTAAGTCTCTTTTATGAAGGAAGTCGTGGACCTTTGTTATATAAAGAGGTCATGTCAAAAGATAAGACACCACCCAACCTGAGAAAGGGAGTTGCAACCTTATATGAGAATAGGGTCTTGTAATTGAGAGGATTTACTTAAGTTTGTCCAGAAAATTTATAATTGTATTTGAATTAATGAATATTTGTTGAGATGTTCCCATGAATGTAGATCACGTTAAATCTATGTCTTTCGTTGTTTCTATTTATGTTGTTATTGTGTGTGCCCATATCCTTTGATCCTCATTGTGCATGAAGGGAATTTTTTCCCAACAGTTGTATTAGAGCTAATGGTGCAATCTGGTGACCAATTAGATGAGTATTTAGCTTGATGAAACTGATGGTGGATCCGTCTGGGTATCCTTGTGTTGAAAGTCTTCTTAGCAATGAAAGTCCAGCGGCATGTCTCGATAGCTAACGACAGTGCAAATCTTTGTGTCAAAAGTCTTCTTGACACTGTAGAAGTCGAGCGGCGTGTCTTGGGAGCTAATGGTACAACTACAAGAAGTGCCACCATCTAATACTTGTGGAGGAATATTGACATTAGAGGTATGGTGGGGAGCACACACCAAAGTTTGTGGAGCGAAAACATGATGTATAAAGAAGAAAAAAAGTGAAGATGATTGTTTGGAAATTATAATTGAGGGAGTGATGGGAAATTCTATCCAAATTTCCTAACATTAATGCATGTAGGTGGAAAATTTAGAGGCATTCCATAAGGTGGTGAATGCACCTTAACTCTTGGAGTAGGGGTAGCAAAGCGGGCTAACCTAGTCTGTTTTGGCCCACCCCACTACCAGCCTGCCAAAAATGGTCTGGGGTGGGCTGGCCTGCTTTTTAATTGTGGGCTGAAAATTCTGGCCTACCTCGCTTAAGGATGGGTTGGCGAGTTAGCAGGCTAGCCCGCTAAAAATGAAAAAAAAAAATGAAAAAAAAAGAAGAAAGAAGAAAAGGAGAAAATTCAAGTTCCTTATTACATAAAACTAACTCAAATTGACAAATTTAGTTAAAGGACCTAAAGCATATTAATAACTTAGTCTAAATTCAATTTTAATATAAAATTTCCTATTAGTATTAGAAGAATTAAATTTATAAAATAAACTAACAACAATAACAAATGTGTATTTTGATTTTTGAAGAACACTAACAACATAAAAAAATATATAGTGAAAACCCTAAGCCTAAACACCTAATAACATATATATATATATATATATATATATATATATATATATATATATATATATATATATATATATATTTTTTTTTTTTTTTTTTTTAAAAAAACATAACGGGCTGGTGGGCCAACTCCCTCCGCCAGGTTGGCAGGTTAGCGCGGGGCAGGCTAGCGTGAGCTGGCGGATTGAGTCACCTAGCCTGCCCCACCATTTTTTGCAGGTTAGGCGAGTCGGCCCGCTAGGCCTAACTCGTTTTGCCAACCCTATCTTGGAGAACTCCATTATCGTTATGAGGGTTAGGTGAAGAGGCGAGATAATTAAAGCCCACTAAGTCTCTTTTATGAAGGAAGCCATGGATCTTTGCTATATATTTGGGTCATATGAAGAGAGAAGCCACCACACAACCTGAGGAAGGTGGTCACCACCTTAAGTGAGAGAGGGGATCTTGTAATATGGAGAGTTTTCTCAAGTTTATTAAAAAAACTTATAATTGTATTGAGAAAATTAATATTTGTTAAGATGTTCATGTAAACGTAGGCAATGGGTGTTGAATTGTGTGTGCCCATATCCTTTTATCTTCATTGTGCATGAAAGGGATTTTCACCAATATAAAGGACTATAAATCGATAAAATTATATAATATAGTCCTTTAAAAAATGTATTACAACAATATAAACTTTTTGAAAAACTTAACATGGATCCTTAATAATTAGGCAAATTGCTATATGTTCTCCGAAGATAAATGATTCCTTTTATATATACTATCACCAGAATCATATTATGTATACATGCAAAAATAATAATCAAATAAAAATTATAAATGGATTGAGCAGTCCATCGTCCAATTGTCACCAAATTTATAGCATCAGATTATATATTACTATCAAATAAAGGTTAGTCCAAATGATAATTTTTTTTAACTTAATTTGAAAGCGCTTTTAAACCTTGAGGCATGGTCCTTGATGAGTTCTCAGGACTCACCTAAACTTTGAATTGCCAAAATAAAAATCACATATTACTAAGTGAATAAAGCTAGGTAAATGTAATTTAGATGGAAGGAGCAAATTACCATCAAGATAGTTTAATTGCATATGATGATAACTTATGGTGAAACGTGAAACAATTTTCCAAAGAAAAATATTCAATCAACAATTTAGCACTGGGTGAGAGGTATAGTAAAATTCAATTAGGCATGAACCAGGGTTAAGCAAATATATAAGATATTCTGTAGTTGCTACTTGTTCATGTTTGGGTTATAACCATATCAATTCAAAATTTATTGATAGAGTAGGGAAATGAAAACTAAACACCTAAATTGGCAGCACAAACCATGGGGCAAGAAAATTTAAATTCTTCATTATTTTCATAACCAAAGCCATATATACCTTGTTCTAGTTGTGGCATCAACCATTCAATTCATCATTTGTACTGTCAACTATTTCAAAATTAACTACAAAAATATGTCGTCAAACCAATAAATTTGAAAAGGGTGAAATTTCAATTGTTCTCAAAACTCAAACCTTATAGTTCATACCATCAAATAACACAGTGAATATAAACATAAAAGAATCACAAAAGGAATGAAATCAAATTGTAAAGCACAAAGATTACGTGAAGCAAACAAGCTAACTCCATAAACCCATTTCTATTACAATGAAGAACTAATAAATGTCTACAATGTTTCCCATACAATAACCTCATGTCCTTAAGATGATAAAATTAGCTAGATATCTCAATTAAAAGAATCCAACAAATTTGACCACACGACTATATGACAGATTATTTTTTGATCCGTGGAAATCAAAAATAGGTACCGGGAGGTTACAATAACTCATGCATCCTGCTCAATCAAATGAGCTAGACCGTCTCGGTACTATATGACAGATTATAACTATTTTAATTGTAAGATTTTCCAAGTAGAGAGACAAATTCATATATTGGCTTCAGTTAATTATTAAATAAATAAATAGTTAATATTATTTTAGTCTCTAAACAAATCATATTACTAGAGACATTAATCCAAAAAATATTAAGAAAAGAAATGAGAGTGAAAGAGATGACTATCCTAGGATTGGAGATGGGACAGGATGAATTTATGTTAGAATTTTGTGATCTAATTTGAGGACCACATCATAATCTTGTTACAGTGTTGAGGCTACCTAACTTAATGATAGCTCTAATAATTCAAAGCTAGGCAGCCATGCACTGTTCAAGTTGAATTTGGGATGGGATCCATTTTTGTATTCATTATTCAACACACACATCCATATAAAACCAATGGCGTAAATAAAGGCTTTGAGATCCTTGTCTTTTCTTCTCCAACATAATATGCAGCTTTTCTTTTTTAGTCAATAATAGCATAATATGTAGTTTTAAGAATTGAAACAAACATCCCAGTTTTTTTTTTTTGGTCATTGACCGAAAGGCCATGGAAACTGCTATCCCCACCTCCATTCTGCTATTCTCAACCCATCACTTTTTTGTATTTTTCTCATTCTAAAAATACATTTTTCTTGAAAATGCGATTTTGTTGATCAAATTACACAACGGAGGGGTGAGTTTAGCAGTACCCTAGAGCAAGCCTTTGATGAGCCCATACAAAAGGACTTGATCATGGACCATAACACACATATGCCGATCCATCCAAATAAGGGGATTGCTATTCTCACCCCAAAGAATTGCTTTTCTCACCCCAAAAAAGGTAAAAAGACCCCCTTACCCCTGTTAGCAACCTCCCACCCCACCTCTTCCTCTTCCCCCCACCCCCTCACTTTCCCCACCCCACACCCATCTTTTCTTCTCACCCCCTTCGGCCATTCTCCTTTCCTTCCCCATTCTCCATCACATTGTCTCTCTCTGCAACGTCTCTCCCTCACCTCTCTCCCCCAAGTTTCCCCAACAAGTTCGTCCCCTCCCCTTTTTTTTCTTTCAATTTAACGCAGTTCAACGGAATCGTGATTCCGTTGTACTGTTTGAAAAATCAAACACCACAATGGAATCACGATTCCATTGTGTTGCTTATTTTTTTTTTTAAATTTTGAATTTTGAATTTGTAAAGTAAATTTTTTTAAAAGAAAAATATTTAATTATATTTGTATTATATATTTATAGTATTATTTTTAATATTTAATTTTTAAATTGAAATTATTATTTAATTCATTAATTTTTTTAATTAAAAAAGTATTAAAATAAATATTTTATATTTTATATTTTTAAATGTATTATATTTACAGTGTTAGTTTGTTTTTTTATTTGTTTATTTAGTTATATAGTATTTGACTTTATTTTTTGTTTATCGAGTTCTAAGTATTTTAGTTAATTTTTTGCAGTTTTATTATGGCTCAGACGAAGTATGTTTCCTACGATCTCCGACATGATCCCTCCACTTTGGAGGAAGATTCTGTTGCAGATGCTAGTCAGCCTGCCCAGCCATCCAGGGTAGACCAGCGATTCTGTTGTACACTTTTTAACGGAATCGTGATTCCGTTGTACAAGGGTATTTTGGAAAATCAATAAAAAAAAAACCACCCACATGGGTGGTGAGAATAGCAAAGCCCTCCAATTAAGAAGAAGATACTTGATATAATTGATTGGAGTTTGATAATTTCTAATTATCTTAGGGCACTGCTATTCTCACTCCATAGTCTGCTCTTCTTACCCCTTACTTTTTCAAAAACTATGAAATTTATATGTTTACCCTCTTAGTTATTTCACTACCCCTTCCCCTCCCCCCTCACTTTCTTTCTTTTCCTAATTATGTTTCTGCTGCACGCCCGCACCTTATCCCTACTTTTCCTTTTTTCTTCTACCTCCATACCTTATTTTTTTAACTAATACATAACATAATTATGATTCCGTTATGCATCTAAACTCAAATACAATAGAATCATGTATTTAATCAGATACATAACAAGTCAGTTACATAGTGAGATTGTGATTCCATTATATATTTTTTATTGTATTTTATGCTTTAGTTATTTAATTATGATATAGGTTATCTTTTTAATTGCAACCAAATTCATTATAATACAAATTAAATTAATTAAAATATAATTTATCCTTTTTAATAATAGACAATATCATAGATTACATTTTTTAATTGAAATTGAATTAATTACGATAGAAATTACCATTTGTAAAAGTAATCGAATTAATAATGATACAAATTAGTATCATAATTAATTAGATAACTATTAATAAAGATAATTCTTATTATAATCGAACATTAATGATGACATCATCATGATACCATTCTTATTAATTGAAATTGAATTAATTATGATAGAAATTATCATTTATAAAAGAACGTTAATGATATCTTCATCATGATATCATCGAATGCCACATTAGCAAAATATGACGTAATGATGTTGTCATTACATGTCATGTCAGCATAATGTCACATCAACGATGTCATGTCAACAACAGTGTCACGTCAGCAATGACGTCATAGAAATTAAAAAAAAGAATTTACATGGACTAAAAATAAAAAAATAATACATCAACTAAAAGAAAAAAAAATGTCATATTTATAGACACACAAATATTTAAGCCTTAAATATCATGTATAAATTTAATTTAAAATTAATATAAAATAAAGAAATAAGAAGGAATTAATTAAAAGATTTATGTATGATAAATTAATCGTTAAAGTCTTGTATGTTCTCCACACGGACTTCAAACATCATCTAGGGGATAATAAATGCAAGACTTCAAACATCATCTACTGGATATCCAATGTTGGATTCCCCTTCAGCTGCTGGATTTGGATGCCAGGGGAGTGATCTACCAGAGAGAATAGTTTTGCTGTTTCATTGTTTTTTTTTTTATTTCTTTATTTTCTCCATACACCAAAAAAATAAGGCTTAAATGCAATTTTGGTTCCTCTATTTTACACAATCCGCAATTTTAGTCCCTCTATTTTAAAATAGAGACATTTAGTCCCTCTATTTTGCACAATCCTCAATTTTAGTCCCCTTATTTTAAAATATAGACATTTAGTCCCTCCATTTTGCACAATTCGCAATTTTAGTCCCCATATTTTAAAATAAAGACATTTAATCCCTCAATTTTGTAAAATCCGTGATTTTTGTCCTTTCGTCAAATTAAAAATTAAAAGCGTTGATCATTAAGAGATTAACGTTGACTACGATGTGGTATATGCTTCAGTGACGTGAAATTTGTTTAAAATAAATTATTAAGACTCGTGATTTTCATATTAGGACTTACGACTACTATTGACCATTAAAATAAATGGTTTTACCTTTTTTTAAAATATGTTTTTCATCAATTATTCTACTCAGTATTTAGAATAATTAAAAACTAAACAAATAAATTTGTATCACATCACTATATTTGGGCCACGTCAAGGCTGATGTTAATCTTTTAACGGTCAATGCTTTCAATTTGATGGAAGAACCAAAATTACGGATTTTACAAAATTGGAGAACTAAATGTCTCTATTTTAAAATAGAGGGATCAAAATTACGGATTTTACAAAATTGGGGGACTAAATGTCTCTATTTTAAAATAGAGGGATCAAAATTACGGATTGTGCAAAATAGAGGGGCTAAATGTCTTTATTTTAAAATAGGAGGACTAAAATTACGGATTGTGAAAAATAGGGGGACCAAAATTACAATTAAGCCTAATATTTTACTTGTTTTACCTTTCTTACTTCCAGAATCACGAAGAAGTTTCAAATCCCTAATTCCTAATACAATTAGCCCCTTCTTAAACAATTCCTAACTAACGCGTTGGCAAAGAAGATGAAGAGGAATGGCGATCTCTCTCAAACCCTCCTCCCCGACGAGTTGATCGGAGAAATCCTGTTGACGTTGCCGGTGAGATCTCTACTGCGTTTCAAGTGCGTGTGCAAGTCATGGCTCTCTCTTATTTCCGATCCCCAATTCGCCAAATCCCATTTTGACCTAGACGCCGCACCCACCCACCGAGTCCTGCATTTGATCAACAGATTCCAAGTCACTTCCATAGACGTAGACGATGATTCCTCCGCAGCAGTAGTCTTCAATACGCCAGTTCCACAACGCGCTCATCCCAAATTTGCACTCATTGGGGGTTCATGCAGAGGCTTCGTACTCTTGGAACTCAGTTCGTACGTAGATTTCATTGATCTCGTCGTATGGAATCCGTCAACGGGTCTCCAGAAACGAGTTCACGATATTAGGCTGTTGGAGTGGTATCCACATCTATCTGGCATTGGGTATGACTCATCAACTGATGACTACGTTGTAGTGGTTGTAACACTGCCACGATACACAATGCATCATGAACAACCCAACACGGTGGTGAATTGTTTCTCTTTGAGAGCCAATTCATGGAGCTTCACTGGGAGCTATAATGTTGTGTTTCTTGATCATGATCCTGAATTCAGTCAGGGGGAGTTCTTGAACGGGGCTTTTCATTGGTTGGTCGAATCCGAGGATGGTCTTCGCGTAATTATTGTTGCGTTTGATGTGAGGGAAAAGAAATTACTAGAGATTCCGCTGCCGCGTGATGTATCTGCTGCTGCTGCTGCTGAATCTGAAAGTGAAACATATCATATATATCACTTGACTTCAATGGGAGGATGTCTGTGTTTCTGTTTGCAGCGTAACAGGAATAATGGGACCAGAGTGCATGAAATGTGGACCATGAAGGAATACAATGTGCACTCATCTTGGACCAAGTCATTTATTCTGTCTACTAGTAACAATCGTCTGCATCTGAAATTCCCAATATGCTTCACCAAAAATGGTGAAATTTTGGGGTTGAATGGAAATCTGAAATTAGTGAAAGGCGAGGATCGCCCCCATGGCAAGCACGTGAGCTCTTTGGGTTTAGACCAACATGGTATATATACAGAGAGTTTGCTATCACTCCCTGGAGACACGACTTTGACAAATTAAGCCAGTGAAGATGAACAACATTAATGATAGACAATTCTTCAATCCTTTAACACTGATTTATTACTAATCAACAAGCATGCATAGTGGAAAATGCCAAGTCATGTACGCAGAATACATGATTTGATTCCTTAGCTTATCTGGTACTCTCCTCTTCCTACTCAACAGTACAAGGAGTTAGTACATGCTATTTAGCATCTTTATGTTTGGGTTGAAACTAATCAAGTTGTGATTGAATTTGTCTTGCATGTCCTTCGTTTAATTTGTCTTGCCTATATGAAAATTATGAATACTTAATTGTATGGTTGCATTTTATTCCTACTCTGCAATTTGGGTTAACATACTTTTACCGCAGGGTTGTATGGTGGATAAGTGGTGGATGGACAGTGATCCATCCCTCATCAATTTCAAATCCATTGGACCAAATTAACATTTTTTTTTGGGTTAGGGCCAGGGCTCTTCAAAAGAAAATCTAACTGAAATGAATTGGTGGTGAATCGAACTGCACTGTTCAAACCAAACTGTTTTTGATAAAAACTGAACTGTACTAACTGGTTATTTTGATTTGTGAATTTCTATCAGAAGTATCTTGTGCAGAACTGGTTGATGAAAATAAAAATGGCCATCTTTAGACCTATTTGAACTCTTCTTTGTGTCAGTTAATCCTTTCCTTTGCTCCTTTGCAACATGTTCTGTTTCCTTTACATTAAACATTCCATTGCTCTAATCATGACTTCTGTCTAGATGAATATCACTCTCTGGTTGTTATACGGCTGAAACCTTTACATTTGAAAAAGTCTTAACTTCCTGTTAACGGATATCTTCATCAAGTTTTGAAATATGAATACCACAGCCAATATATCTGACTTAATTAGGGCTGTTAACTATGTCTGTTACTGCAAAACTAATATTTGGGGTTAGAGTCATGTGGATGAGAAAAATGTGGTTAGAGTGGGAGAAGGATACTGCCTACTAATAATATCGTGGTGACAAAAAAAATTACTTTTTTTAATTAATATATTATCCTTATTTAAGACTAGTAGAAACACAAGCGTTGCTGATTTATTTTAAGCCAAGTTGTATCTTTTATGTAAACCTGTTTTCTGATTTATTTTGGATTGAATCACTTTTCATGGGAACGAATGGGAAAAAGTAAGACTAAAGAGGTGAAGCATTGTATGAGAAATTGGACTGTACCACTCTTACTGATTATGAGAACTCTGAGATTGCTCTCTCAGTCTCTCTCTCTACAATAGTACAGTTTCGAACTTTTGGTAATGGGATATTAGATTTATGACTCTTATTCTGCAATTTTTTTTCTTCTTGATTCCCAAAATTTATCCTTATCTATTTTGAAGCTTTTGACCTTTATTAATAAATAGGAATTTGTATACACGGAGCCTTTGCTCTTCCTTGAAGCTTTTGATCCTCATGCATGGACGAAGTATGAGTTGCTATGATCAGGCGGACCTAGACATTGATGTTAGGGGGGGGCAAATTTCATATTACAAATATATATGCACAAAATTTCTTTTGAAACATTCAAAATGTTAACTACATTAATAATTTCTTATAATATTGATAGAGATAGAAACAGAAGACAAACTAAATATTCTTTTTGAAGACTCAAGATTACAAACGTTGATCATCGATTTTGCATACCATAAAGAACTTTCATTAACTTATAATAAAATTGGTATTTATACACATTAATAATAATTTTTAGAATAATGCCTCTTTAATTATGTTCCAAAAAGAATGATTTTTTTTTTCTGTAAAAAAAAATGATTTTTTTTTTCTGTAAAAAAAATGATTTTTTTTCTGTAAAAAAAATGATTTTTTTTATTCACTAGACAATAGTAGTCAAGAACCATTTAAAAAAAAAAATATGCTTTCAAATTGCATCATGACAATAGTCATGCACTGAAAGCAAATTTTAACAAGTCTTTACTGTAATTCGATATCTAATCACCACAGAAGGAATATAGAAAATTAAGAGAGTATAACCTTAAACTATCAAATTTGTATATAATGTTCGTAATCTAGCTTACCACATTTGCAAAGGTTAATAAATTATATTTAATTCTTTCAAAAAATTATATTTAATTCTCAAATCATTTATAACAAATCAATATAAAAAGACTAATAAAATTTTGTAAATGTAGTTGTTTATAATCTTTAAAATAGCAATTATGAATGATAAATGAAATTATTATTAAAAAGAAAAATAAATAATATTCAAATATTTTATTTATAAAGAGAAAGAATTATCTCCATAATATAAAAATTGTAAAAAAGAAATAAAATATTTATCTACAAAAATAAAAGAATGTCATTATCGTTATAATAAAAACTGTAAAAAGATAATACAATATTTTATAAAAAAAAATAAGAAAGAAAGAAATAATGCATAAATATTATTATCTAATTCTAAAATAGAAATAATTATTCTAATATTTTTTCTTTTAATCAGTTATTCCATATATATATATATATACTTGGAAAGAAATATAAAAATAATAATAAAAATCACCCCCCGCTCCCCCAAGCCTCAACGTGAGTCCGCCCCTGCTCACCATCAATGCACTTCAAGTACGACAACGAAATTTGGCACCTAGAAAAGCTTTCTCCAGATTATCCAATTTACGTCGAAAACCCGTTTTAATGTACTGGAGCAATAAGTGAGTTTTTTTCTTTGCATATGATCCTAGCTAGAGGTGGGCAAACGGACGGGCCCGTCCGTTTAGCCCGTAACCTGTTTGACCCGCGGCCTGTTTAGTCCGCATTATAAACGAGCTCTGATTTTTCAAGTCCGTGACCGGTCCATTTAGTCCGCGGACTAAACGGGCTGGCCCGTTTAACAGAAAAAAATAAAAAAAAATTGAAAATTAAAATTTTAAAACTAAAATTTAACCTTTTTTTACACCTTTTTTTTAAAAAAAAAATCCAAAAAAAATTATAATGTGCAGCAGCACCTATGACAAAATATTGTATCATCAACCATTTTGAAAATTAAATTTTTTAAACTAAAATTTAACCATTTTTTAAATCTTTCTTTTTTTAAAAAAAGCCAAAAAAATTTATATACATATGCAGCGGCACCTATCACAAAATCAATATCAAAGGTTTTGATATACACAAATCAATTAATACTCAAATACTACCCAATCAATTAATACTCAAACGCTACTCAATCAATACTAAATCAAAATAATATATCACCAACCATATAAAAAGTACTTAATTTGTCAAGTGTGTCAAGTCTAGATCCAAACAAGTCAAGTGCAAATTTTAAATGCACACAAATATAATGCAAATAGATACTTCATTGAATATTTAAATAACATCCTAAATTTAAAAAAAAAAAAAAAAAAAAGCCCGCGGACTGCCCGTTTAGCCCGCGGTTAAAACCCGTTTAGCCCGCGGGTTAAACGGACCGGGCTAAAAAGCCCGCATTTTAAACGGACTCGAAAAAGTGCAGTCCATATACCGTACGGGCTGCGGGTTAACGGGTTAGTCCGCAGGTCCGGGCCGGTTTGCCCACCTCTAATCCTAGCACAGAAGGTGGTATTTAATCAAAGATGTAAGTATGCCTAACAGCCACTATTGCATTGGAAAAATTGATAATGTTAGAAGTATATTATAGTTTTCAAATTCAAAAGAAAATAAAACTGAAAAATAATAACAGCAAGTAAAGCTAGCTATCATATTCTTTTAATAATTTAATATCCTAATTTGTACTTTAAAAGAAAGCTACAAGCCTACAAGTATTTGTTTCTTTTTGACATGTATAATGCAACTGTAAAACAATTTTGGTAATTTTGGTACTATAATTTGAGTAAACTTGTGACTTCATCCTCTATAAATTTTATTATAACTTTTAAACAAATTGTTATATACGGATATGGATTCTCTGGAGTTCAGAAGTGAACAGCAACTGATTCAGTTTAAATCCAATGGCTTTCACTAGCAGCATACATTTAAAAACTATGATGGAAGGGCTAAGATGCTTGTAGTTTGAAAAATAAGTGCAGAGGATCGCATTTGCACGGCTAACTAAATAGTTGTAGATAAGATTCGGAAGAGTTGTGATCCTACACATATCTTTTATTCCTTAGTTAGTAGTCATGATTCAGTAAATTGCTTAGCCTGAGGCTGAGAGCCACTTCCAGTGGTCATGATTCGGAAAGCTTTGTTTATTTATTTATTTATGATAATGATAATGATAATTTTAAATCTTTTACTATTATTCTTTACCTTTATTTGGATGTGAGGAAGGAAAAGGAGAGAATGAAAGAGAATAAATAAGAAAAGAAAAGAAGAGAAATATATGAGAAATATAATGAAAATAGAAATTATTTAGTTGAAGAGAAATAGAGTGGAATGGAAAGAAAATATTTGAATTAAAGTTGTTTAGCAAGTAAAAAAAGGAAAGAAAAAAAATTAATTTTTTATTATCAATCAATAAATTATACATTTGCAAGTAAGTTTGGAGGAAAGTTTTGCCAAATATCACTATCTGGTACAATGGCTTTCAAGGCACTCTTTTACCTCTTTCTAAAAATAGAAACAATTCAAATTTATTAAATTAAATAATTTTGATTTTTTTAAAATTCTGATTGATATGCATTTATTAAAAACATTTATGCCTGTTTTGGAATTCGATCAAGAGCATTAAGGGCAAACTTAAATTTAAATGATGTGAATTTATTAGAATTATTTTGAATTTGAATTTTTTTTTCCTAATCAATGCACTTTTCATATCACCTTAATTAATATTTGCAACAATTTCCTATTTCTTCTCTCTCCTTTCTAATCACGTTTACAGTTACTCCTCATAGCACCTTTCCATTTTCCTATTCTTTCTCTTTTTATGCTTTCATCTTCTTCCACCCCAACCTTCAATGTCATTATAAAATTTTTTCTTCTGTACACTCTCTGCCTCTCTCACTTTTTCTTATTTTCACTCATTCATCTTCTTCCTTTCCTTTTCATTTCATATGATTTTTCTCTTTTCTCAATTCTTTCTTCTTCTCTCACCTCTGTTCAATTGGACTTTATTAATTGTAGGGTTTTGATTTAAGGTTTGGGGCCAGAGATAGAAATCTAGATACTTCTGTTCAAGGGAAAGAGATTGCAGCAATACATGACAAGGGGAAGAGATTGAGAAAGCTTTAGAGGATAACAAAACAGTACTCCAACAACAACGCCCATCTTTAGGTACTGGGAGGATTTGAAATTCGAATTTTTATCTTCTCTATTTTTTCATTCTCTCTTCTATCTTCCATTCTCATTTTCCATTTATATTCTCTCTTCAATTTTTCCCTCCTCTGCCAAAACGAGGTGTTATGTAACTTTTTTTACCACTCCTTTTGCTTTTTGTTCAAGATTTTTTTTAAACTACCTTGACCAAATTATAGGTTGCAGGTTCATGCTAGGGTGGAGAGGCCTCCCATTAACCTTTTCCATTGCAGACATAGACACACACCACACACGGGAAACAGAACTAAGGTATCATGGTTGTCCTGTTTCTTTTTGTCATTTTTCTTCTGTGCTGGATTATTATTTTAGATCTTGATCCCCACACTGTAGAACATGGTATAAATGTAATGTTATTTTTTTTTTTATCATAAATGTAATTTTTTTTTATTTTTATCTTTGTGAAAACTCTTACCATAACGTTGTATGTTGATATTGCATAACATTTATTTAACTTCAGATGATAAGAGTTATTTAATATTTAATTTTTATTTGTTGTGATCATCCTGTAGGGAACCGTTGTAAAGTAGATATTTCGGTCTAAAGTGTAATTCCCTATCTAGCTCTAAAGAACTCCACTCACTCTACTTTCTTCACCACAATTGAATTCTCTTCTTAGTATAGGTGCAAATCTGAACTGGCGAGAACCATACACATACTTACCCTGAAGGTTGGAATTTGATTAATCCAATCTTATGTACATGTTTTGTTTAATTAATTTGACTCTTTTTTTTTTTGTTCTGAAACTGGTAAAATTTGTTCATGAATCATGTAGCTATCAAAAGTGATCTAAAACTGATAAAATTTGTTCATGAATCCTATTTTCAGTATGGTAGAGTATTTCTATCTCTTTTTATCCATTCAAATTTGACTCTATAAATTTAAAAATGAGTTTGCATGTTATGTTCATGAAAAATTTCAGAAAATATCATATTGGTTGAGACTCCTTATTTATGAAGCTTGGACTTGAGCATTCTATATTCAAGTATAATAATTTCTCTCTTTTTGTTAGCTTCTAATATGTTCATGTAGTCGTGATGTCATGAAACTGGTCAAATTCATGAATCCTGTAGTAGCTAACAAGGTATGTTTCTTTCTTTTATGTTGTTAGATTTAAGCTTTTTATTGCAAGTTAACTTGATTATTAATTTTATTGTTTAATTTCTTTCTTTTCTCTCCTGCTGAGAAGAAGAGTCCTTGAGGTTACTTGCACATAAAAGAGGTAAATTGTACAAGAGCTCATGGATTGTTCAAATTGCATATCCTATTTGGCAAAGAAGAAGACCTTAGTGCAGTTTGGCTCAATGGTTCAAAAGGAAGTCTTATCTGCACATAGAATGACAACATTTTTTTATGTATCCCTCAATTACTTCATTTTTTTGCCAACATTCTTTTATGTTTCGACTTCTGTGGCATAATGTTATTGTTTTTTCTGCTCTGGATGTTAAAATATGGAAGATTTGCTTCCTTTGGGTGTTGGTGATTTTTTTGCAGATGGAGATCATTGAATTAAGGCAACTAAAAATGAAGAATTCGTGTTATTTTTAATATTATTCTTCTTGGGATAGTTTTTATATGCTTCTCAATTTATGTAAAGAAGTATCTAAGTTGCTTCTATAAAAAATCACTTAAGATAATAAGAATTGAGTTTTTAATAATATATCTAGAGTATTATGATTCTAAAAAATATGAGCATGTTACATGTACTGTCCCTCTACCAATAGCTATTAATGGTCTCATGATTGAATTTGTATGATGTCCCTCTACCAATAGCAACTCTACAGTAAAAGAAAATTTGGAAAACCTTTACTCAATAATTCTTTCACAAGTAGATTTTTTAGTTTATCATATAAATCTTAATTTATAGATTAACTGCGATTGGGTTATAAGTATCATTTCTTAAGAGACAGGTTCATACCAGAGAGCTGAAAATTGATGTATATAATTCTTTGGGAGCATTGTAATTATTGTTTCTTGGTTTCTTTCACATTCCTCTTTATCTTAATTATATTGTTTCTTTTTTTATTTTTATAAATCTTTGGATTAATTATAATTATCGTTGTTATTATAGAATCTTTCCTTATGAAAAATATTGTTGTTATTATCAATAATTAATAATTATAATAATTAATTTTGATGGAGAAAATTTGGATTAAAATGAAAAAATTAATTTCTATTATTTTGTTTAAATTTGTGACCAATTTTAATCTTTAGATTTTTTATTTAATATTTATATTATGGTCCCTTTGCACCCAAGCAATCGTGCTAAAATATGTACAAGGCAATGCATAAAGGCATATCAATGGAACTCAAATAAAAATGTTGAATAGCATGTGTAAAGCTTAAATTTCACGGTTAAATTAAATTTCTTTAATTTAATTTATGTTACACTTAACTCACTGGAAAGAACAATTTACCTAAAACTACATTAACATTTAAATTATTAGAGTTAAAGTAATATTTTTTAATTTATTTTTATTATACTATTAATATAAATAAAAATTCTCTTGCTTACTAACATGTGACTTAATTAACTTATTGAATATGTTATTTTATCTAACATGGGATGAACATTTTATTATATGTAGGGAGATTTATAAAAGCATAGGTTTGATGCACGATTTATTGTAAAATTTTACATTATCTTACAAACTTGGACAAGAAGCTTTTACATTATGTATTTAAATTATTTTGGCATTTAAAAAATATTTTTTTATTACAATTACAATTTTATATTTTTTTAACCTAATAAAAAATTGAGTTTTTAAATCAAACTCTTGGGATGAACATTTTTTATTAAATTGAGTAGGGGAATTTATACTTAACTCACGGGAAGGAACAATTTACCTAAAATTACATAAACAATTAAATTATTAGAGTGAATTTTTTTTAATTTATTGTTATTGTACTTTTAATATAAATAGAAATTTTTTTGCTTACTAACATGAGACTTAACTAATTTATTGAAGATGTTATTTTATCTGACATGGAATGAATATTTTCTTATGATTTATAAAAGCATAGGCTTGATGCGTGACTTATTGTAAAATTTTACATTATCTTACAAATTTGGGCAAGAATCTTTTTAATTAAGTATTTAAATTGTTTTGGCTCTTAAAAAGATTTTTTTTATTACAATTAAAATTTTATATTTTTTAACCTAATGAAAAATTGAATTTTTAAGTCAAATTGTTGGGATGAACATTTTTTAATAAATCAAGTAGGGAAATTTACATATTCAAAAAGGCCATCTAAATACATATTGTTTTAAAAATTTAGAAACCGTTTAATTATATATATATATATATATATATATATATATATATTATTTAAAATTTTAAAATTATTTTATTTTATTTTATCTTATACATAATAATGGCTAAAACAATAGTCCGTGCATGGCACGGGTACAAAAACTAGTTATTTATTAAAAGAGATGAGACGTGTGGCATCAATATATATAAAATTTACGAATCCAAAAATAGCTTTGGAAAACACATGGCGAAACAAGATTGTTTCTCAAGCATTGAAAGACACGTGTCATCATTTCATGCTTCGGAATTATTAGGAATATTTTTATGAATGATATTAATTTTTTCAGTTATAATTGATATGTATAAATTTAAAATGTATAATTGATTCGTTTAATTTTGTTCAGTTATAAATAATTGATACGTATAAGCAATCAATATTAAACACATTAGGAAATAACCAATTAGCATTGACTAGAAATTCTTTGGAATCATCTTTGATACAAATTATAGGCCAATTTTTTTTAAGCAAAATCTAATTATAAGTTATATACCAATTAAATTGATTTCAATTAGAAAGTATCGTGCAATAAGCAATTTGCAATAAGGTAATTGTTCTTGATTTTTTGAAACTTAAACGTGAATAATTAATACCTAAATTCAGCATACTTTTATAATGATTTGTTTCTTTAATTGGCTACTATTTTGTATACTATAAAAGAGTTGGCTGAATTTTATTAGCTAAGCACATGTCATTTTTTTGCTTATGAAAACAAGTACAAATTTATTGATTGTCTTTCTTCTGCATTTCTTTCATTGAAAATGACTTCTTTCTTTGCATTACTTTGTTTTTCTTTTTGGCATTGAAAATCAGTACAAATTTAATGATTTTTTTTTCAGTCATGATTTCAGTATCTAGAGCAACTTGATCTACATCAATAATAAGAAAGGTTACTGTTTGATTTACATTTTACTCATATTTATGTTCTCTATTTTTATGGTTTTTATTTCTAATTTTTTCTTATTTTGCAGATACTATTTCGCCTATTAATAAGCTAAGGAAGATCAATATTTGTTTAATAGAGAACAACAACTTCCTAATTAGCAAAATGATGAGTCTACCATTTTGATTTTATATTAATGTTCTTTTCATTTTGTCATATAATATATGTTATTGTATTATTTGAAAAAACTATTTTTTATCACCTGTTATTGCAATATTTGTGTGCAGTACTTTGGATTTGATTAAAAAGAGAATATTATTGTTGTGAGCCATCAACAAAGGAGGAGAAGGGCGAAAGTATTGGGATTACCTTAGAAAAACATTTACCTACCTAAAATATGAGTAAAATGGAGAATTGATAGACAAAATATTGTGTATATAAATGTCCCTTTGTGAAGCTGGTATCCTTTTGTTCTGTACACAAGTGTTTTTTTTTAGTGCCAATGAAAAGTTCCCAAGATCTAACTGGTTTAACTAGGAAAAAAAATTGATTTTGTTAAAGTAATTAAATTACCATGATTTGAGTATTAACTTTAATTAAAAAAATGAGCATTAATTAAAATAATTTAATTATACTTAATACCGAAATAAATAAAAAATATTTAATATAATTTGAATATTAATAAAAAAATGAGTATTAATTAAAATAATTTAATTATACTGAATGACCATGATTTTTTTTCCAGCAAAACGCATCAACAAAGGAGGAGAATTATACTGAATGACCATGATTTGAATATTAACATTAGTTGATAATTCTAATATATAACTTGTTAATTAAATTATACTGAATACAGAAATGAATAAAAAATATTAGTTGAAATATTATAGATTTACAAGAATTTACAAATTCATATAAAATATGAAAACAATACATTTATTGACAATATGCAATCATTCTTTTAATTAGAACATGCAAAATATATATATTACTATATAGTACCCGTGCGATGCACAGGTTTATTGAGGAGGGAATGAATTTTTTGTATGTATAAAGTATGTTGACAATATTGTTAATTTGTTATATTACTTAAAATTAAAAGATCTAAAACTAATTTAAATTTCTACAATAAGAAACTTCTTTACACTTAATTTTGTTTCCAATATTTTTTTACAGTATATATATTTATTGTAGTGATACTTTATTAATAATTGTCATTGCTATTATAAAGCTTTCATTCTCATTATTCAAATATTCACATTGTAATTTAAATTTAAATATTATTTTCCTTATTTTTTTAAGATCGAATGGTGAAAGTATGAACTATGATTATTCTTTTAAAAAATCCTTGCATATTATTATATTTTGCTATAAAGTTTTCATCTCTTTATTGCGTAATTAATGTTTAGGCTTGCAATTATATTTTATTTAAATTTTAATATTTTTTATACAAAACTTTCATTCATAATTAAAAAAAAATTGGGCAAATTAGAATTAACATCTTAACTAAAAACAATAATATTCCCTTAAGATTATGACAAACTCATTAAATCCTATATTGGTGCTTTCCTTTCTTCCTCCCTCCTTGACAGAGAAATTGTCAAGGTTGTTGTCATCTCTCTTTTTTACTACCACACCAAATGAGTGTCTCAATAAAGAATCAGTCACCAATAACCATGTAGATCATGTATGGGCATAAACCAAACTTTTAAACTATCTAATACAAAAATGTAAAACCAAAAATAAAATAAAATAAATTTACAAACAACAAATAATTAGCAACAATTGTCTCTTTCCCTTCCCAAATATGCAATAGAGTTAATGTCACCCCGTGGAATCGAATATCAAAATATAAACATGAGAAAACAAAAGCAAGATAGGAATAAGAAACACAAAAGAAGAAGAAAAAGAGAAAACATTAGAAGAAGAAGAAAAAATCCATTACAACACTGTCAAAATAACACCATGTGTCGGTCATCAACGTCACCACCTGTAATCGAAGATCAAAAGATAAACATGAGAAAAAAAAATGGCAAGATAGGAATAAAAAAAAATAAAAGAAGAACAAAAAGAGAAAATATTAGAAGAAGAAAAAAAATCCACTACAACACTGTCAAACCAACACCATGTGTCGGTCATCGACGTCACCCAAAACCACAATTGTCTCTTCACAGTACCCACATCATTTGGAAACATGCTTTAGGAGAATGACGATATAAATATAACACAAACATTCTTTGAAATTAAATAAGAAAATGAGACTCTTCAATCTGAAAAAAAAATATAAATGAGAAAATAATTCTTCAATTTTCACATAATATTTGTTTAATTCGTTATAATCATACAACCCAAAATTAAATGAGGAAAGAATGACTATTCAATTTTCAATATTCAATTGATAACATATAGTAGAATATAATATAAAATAAAATAAATATCATATAATTTTAAAATTACTTTAATTAAAATATTAAAAAATATATATATTATGAAACATTCAAAATATAATTTTAAAATTTCGTTAATTAAATTTGGAAAGAAAATTAATTAATTAATAATTAAAAATTAATAATATATAATATATTAAATATTAAATGTCTTACAAATATTATTCAATTGATAATATATAGTAGAATATAATATAAAATCAAAACAAATATCATATAATTTTAAAATTACTTTAATTAAAATATTAAAATATATATATTATGAAACATTCAAAATATAATTTTAAAATTTTGTTATTTAAATATTAAATGTTTTACAAATATTAAGATTGTGATTGTGTTAATCAATAATTAATTAATTGATTATATATCTATCTATCTATCTATGTATCTATATATTATATCTATATCTATCAATATCTATATATTATATAAAACACAGTTCACCAGAATGCAACACAACTACCAGTCTCAGTCAGCAACTGTGTTTTATATAATATATAGATAGATAGATTATAAATTCTAAGTATAATTTTATTTGATGTTTTCTTATAAATTGTTAGAGTATAATTAATTTTAAAATTATTTGTAACTATAGTTGATATAAATTACCCTAAATAAATTATACTCAATTTGATTTAATTTCATTAAAAAAAAGAGAAAATAATGTGGTGATCAATAATTTAATTAGAAAATGATATTTTACAAATTAATATAAATTAATATAGTACAGTTATTCGAAACTTTTTATTTTACAAATTGTGAAAATTATTTTTAATTGATAAAGGAATTAATTATTATTTGATTATATAACTCTATATTTAAAGTTAATTATTAATAATTGAATGATAATAATTAATTGCTAAATCTAATCTATAATTTTCTAATTAATTATTCTGAGTTTCGAAATAGGTAGATGGTATTTAATAGTTTTATATTTGTAAAAATTATATATATTTACAGGAACTTGAAAATACATATAAAATATTAAAAAGTATTTTAAAGTATTTACATGTTTAGTTTATTTATATTGAAAATATAAATTGATATATAAAATATGTAATCATTCAAAAATTTAATTTAGAAAGTTTTAAAAATTAATTTTTTTAATGAAAGAATTAATTATGATTTGAATATATTTTCTCTATTGTTAATGTTAACTAATAAAATAATATTAATTAAAATAGTTTTAAAAATAAAAGATCTTTGTAGGATAATCGATTAAAAAAATTAGACTATATTATTTTGAATTCTTAAATTTTTTATATTTAAACAATCAATTAAAAAATTTAATAATAAGTGAAGGTAGTTTACAGAAAATTGGATGGGCCCAAATTAAGGATAAAGTGAGAATTTAATATTTACATAGATATGGCAATTAAGTGCAATTAATCAGTTTAATCAAACAAAATTAGTTTCCAATTAGTTATTAAATGGAGATTATTTTCTAATTTGTGTATTAATTTGCTAAATTATTATGAGTATCAAAATAAAAAAATAGTGTTTTTTTTAAAGAAAAAAATAGTGTTTAATAATATGTATTTGTGAAATTAATTTTTGAATTTACAAGTATGAAAAATATATATTTGAAATGAATTTAAAAATTTAGTTTATTGATAGTAAAAATATAAATTAGTATTTTTTTTGTTGACCATGGTATTGGTACGGATTAGTCATCGTCGGAATCAATGACTAAACTCCGTCGGGGACTGTGAGTCCACACCAAGATAGGTATTCCCCTCCCAACATGATTTATTCCATACCCAAAGTGTTATAGTGCAGTCATTTGAAACTTTTATTTACAAATTTATGAAAATTAATTTTAATTGATGAAAGAATTAATTGTGATTGAATTATATATCTCTATATTTAAAGTTAATTATAAATTTTTAGAATTAATTAAAATAGTGGCAATTTAATGTTTACGTAAATAAGGCAATTAAGTAAAATTAGTCAATTTAATAAAAAAAATTAGTTCTTAATTAGTGATTAAATGAAAGTTATTTGTTAATTATGATATGTAATTTGCTAAATTATTTTGAGTATCACAATGAAAAATATAATTTAATAATATATTTGTGAAATTAAATTTAGAATTTACAAGTATGAAAAAGTATATATTTAAAAAGTATTTAAAAATTAATTGATTGAATTTGATAACCTTTTTTATTAAGTAATTGTTGAATGATTTGGTTGTTTAAAGCAATTATAGTTTTTTAGAACAATTTATGCTTGTATGTGGTATATATGGGTATTTATAAATCTAACTAAATAATTAAGTTTTATAATAGTAGATTTTTTTTTATTGTAAAGAGTGGTAATTTTTTTTTGTTTATATGTAACTTTCTTATATTGTTGTTAAAGTTAATGAACAATAATAAAATTAATGATATTAAAATGAAATAAATAGAAATGTATATGAAATTGAAAAAAAATACGTGCAATAGTAATCACATACATAATGAATAGGATTCTATTTTGATCACGTGTAAATATAATTATGAAGATACTTAAATTTTTGACACATGAAATCAAATCTCATTTCCTTCAAGATGATCACCAATAATAGTTAAACAATACGTGTTATTATGTAGTTTTTATCTTCTCTACCGCCAACATGAGTGAGAAAAGGATTTGATATTATATAGGAATTAAAACTAATGTTAAAATCATGTTGATAATTTTTTTTAACAGTCATTATATATTAATATATTTTTTAGTATAATATTTATAATTTAAAATATATATCCTATGTAATATTACTATTTATTTCCATTACTAAGTTAAATCACTAAGTTTATCTATTTGACAACATAATTTAAAATTAAATAGATGTTACTCAATAAAATATAATATAAATTTATAATATGATGTAAGAAAAATATGGACATATTATTAATATTTTTATATAATAAATTTATCTTAAATTTATATTAATAATTTTAATATATTCTCGTGATTGTACCAATTATTATACTAGTTATTAGGAATTTAGAAAGGAGGAGGCACTACTCGCAGGAAGTACAGTAGCAGTACTTGTCTGTTTTGTGTGAAAGATTTTAACTGTGGATCCATGACTATTTTTTTTAAAGATTTATTCTCTCTTCCATCCATGATCCAACCAAATCACTACAAATTTTTTATTTCCCTTCTCTTCTTTCCTCTTTCCTCTCCTTCCCCTAAACCAAACCCACCCTTAAAGATTTTCTCTATTTATATTACGAACCATTGCTAAAAACCCTAACCCTTTGGGCAAAGAAGAAGATGAAGAGGAATGGTGCTCTCTTTCAAACCCTCCTCCCCGACGAGTTGATCGGAGAAATCCTGTTGAGGTTGCCGGTGAGATCTCTACTGCGTTTCAAGTGCGTGTGCAAGTCATGGCTCTCTCTTATTTCCGATCCCCAATTCGCCAAATCCCATTTTGACCTAGCCGCGGCACCCACCCACCGAGTCCTGAACTTCATCAACGATTTCCAAGTCGATTCCATAGACGCAGATGACGATTCTGCACAAGTAGTCCTCAATACCCCACTTCCGCCACGCGCTGATCCCAGATATGCACTCATCGCAGGCTCTTGCAGAGGATTCATACTCTTGGAACTCCTTTCGTACTTGGTTTTCATTGATCTCGTCGTATGGAATCCCTCAACGGGTCTCCTGAAACAAGTTCGCGGTAATAATTTGACACAGATAGATCCACATCTATGTGGCTTTGGGTATGACCCATCAACTGATGACTATTTGGTGGTAGCTGTAACACTGCCACAAGTCCTCAAGCCACAACCCGACACGGTGGTCAATTGTTTCCTATGAGAACCAATTCATGGAGCGTCACTGAGAGGCTTAGTGTCCAGTATCATGAGTACGATCGTGAGGGGCAGTTCTTCAACTGGGCTATTCATTGGTTGGTCGAATCCGACGGCGGTTATCGCTTGACTATTGTTGCTTTTGATATGAGGGAAAAGAAATTATTAGAGATTCCGCTGCCGCGTGATTTATCTGCTTCTGGATCTGAAACGTATCATATATATCAGTTGACTTCAATGGGAGGATGTCTGTGTTTCTGTTTGCAGCGTTACAACGAGACTAGAGTGCATGAAATGTGGACCATGAAGGAATACAGAGTGCACTCATCTTGGACCAAGTCATATATTCTGTCTACTAGTAATGATCCGCGTCTCGAATACCCAATATGCTTCACCAAAAATGGTGAAATTTTGGGGTTGAATGGACATAGAAAACTAGTGAGAATTGATGACAAAGGTGAGGATCACCCCCATGGCAAGTACATGAGCTCTTTGGGTTTAGTAGAACAACATGGTTTATATACAGAGAGTTTGCTATCACTCCCTGGGGACGACTTTGACAAATTAAGCCAGTGAAGATGAACAACATTTTGTAATACTCTTCAATCCCTTTTCACTGATTTATTGCTAATCAACAAGCATGCATAATGGAAAATGCCAAGTCATGTACGCAGAATGCATGCATGATACATGATTTGATTCCTTATACTCTCCTCTTTCTAGTCAACAGTACAAGTTAGCACATCTTGGTTTTGGAGTTAGTACTTAGTACATGCTATTTAGCATCTTTATCTTTGGGCTGAAATATAATGGGTGAAACTAATTAAGTTGTGATTGAAATTGTCTTGCATGTCGTTTCGATTAATTTGTTCCTTATATTGATACCGATGTTCGTAAGCCTTTCGTCACATGTAATTTCATGATATCCTTGAACATACGTGCATGTGCAATGAATGAATAAATTATAGCTTCAACAAAACTTTGCTAATTTTTTCATTCATATTTTCTCTTCCTATGTCCAAATTTTGTTTATCTGCATAATCTTATGAGCATGAGACAGGAAACTAACATAGTTAGCAAACTTGATCTTTATATGTGGACTGCCTATATGAAAATTATACTTAATTATGGGCTTGTAGGGCCTTGGATTGTTGCATTTTATTCCTACCCTGCACTTTGGGTTGTATGGTGGATAAGTAGTGGATGGACAGTGATCCATCCCTCATCAATTTCAATTCCGTTGGACCAAATTAACATTTTTTGTGGGTTAGGGCCAGGGCTGTTCAAAAGAAAATCGAACTGAACTGAATTGGTGGCGAACCGAACTGCACTGTACAAACCAAACTATTTTTGATAAAAGCTGAACTGTACTAACTGGTTATTTTGATTTGTGAATTTCTATTAGAAGTATCTTGTGCAGAACTGGTTAATAAAATAAAAATGGCCATCTTTGGACCTATTTGAACTCTTCTTCGTGTCAGTTAACCCTTTCCTTTACAACTTGTTCTGTTTCCTTTACATTAAACAATCCATTGCTCTAATCATGACTTCTGTCTTCATGAATATCACTCTCTGTTTATTATATGGCTGAAACCTTTTACATTTGAAAATGTCTTAACTTCCTGTTAACTGATATCTCCATCAAGTTTTGAAATTTGAATACCACAGCCAATGTATCTGACTTAATTGGGGCTGTTAACTATGTCTGTTACTGCAAAACCAATCTATGAACTTCATTGTAGTGCTCTTGAATATTTCTTTTTACTTTTGGGAACAGTAACTGTATTTTTTAGTTTTGGCTGTGTGATTATTGTGTATTTATTTTTCAAAATAATCTGATATTTAAGTATGGAGAAGTAAGCCTGACTGATTATGATTGTGCTGAAAATTTGAAGGATTGTGTTACGGTCTGCGGGCCTAGGATTTGACCCATCAAAGCAGCAGCACATGGACCTAAGATTTTGCAAGTATATGTATTAAAGGGGTAGGAAGGGAAACAATCAAAATTAGGGGGTTGAGTTGTCAGTTAGTCAGCTAGTGTAAGGATCCTTATAGGGAGTTAGAAGTTGGAATATGTGAGGAAGATTTTGGCACTCTCTTATTTTCTTATATAAGATGCATAGAAGTGCTTTGCATTCTGTGGAGGAGCCAGGCTCTGTTTACAGTAAATAATATATACATCTCTTCCATTTCAAATTCTCAGTCCCTAATGTTTCTGTTTACAGTAAATAATATATATATATATAATCCTTGTCTATCTGACCCTTTAACAGTTTTAGATTCAATTTTTGTAGTTTCAACAAATCAGAAACTGCGATTTGTCTTAAAATTAGTCTATCCTTAAACTTTTTTTTTTTTTCAAAACAGTTCAAAAGAGTTCTTTACAGATCAAAACAGTTTGGTGCAGTTAAAAAAACAGTTTGGTTCTAACTTATAGAATGCAGTTCACTGAATCGTTTTATAGTTTAGTTTTACAGTTTAGTTCGGTTCGGACCAATTAGTTTTCTAGTTTGGTTCAGTGCATCTTTTTTTCCCACCCCCAGGGTGAGCCTACTATCTAGTTTTGCAATTACCATTGTTTCTAGTACACAGAAACCCTCCTTGGATCAAAAGCAAAAGTATTTATTACATTGTGACTAATTTCTTTTGGCAATTGCTATTTAAACTCTCCCTAACTACTAAACATATTTCCTTTTTTGTCTTTTTTTTTATGTAAGTTTACTTAGATAACCTTATATTTTTTTCCCTTTTCAAAGATCACTCCTCGTTCATTTCTTTGCGTTTTCCTTTTCCCTTTTAAAAGAATTGTACAATTTACTTATTGTCTCAACACAGAAACTAAACAACAATTGATATAACACTCTTCACAAATATCCAAGTATTATGAATTAAAAAACAGTAAAATAAAACTTGAGAATTACATGATACCCTGTTAAGGTTTCTGATCAACCAAACTTGGTTGCTAAAGTAAGTGCCTTTTGACAAGATTTATCGGGTATGGAAAAAGAAATTAGAAGCATGCAATTTTTTTTTTCTTTTTTTCAAATAGTGATTTTTATTAACTTGTTAGAAATTTCACAGCACAAGCAAATGGGAACAACTTTCCATGTCATGTATAATGCTACAAGAGTCTGAGTAATGCTTCTAATTAATAATTTCCATGTCATAAACCAGCATTCCATGTTAGAAACTTGTTCAAATTTTCATATCATGTTAGAGCCTCCATGTCTGAGAATAATGCTCCATGTCAGAAACTTTTCATGTCATTTTATGTCATATTTTAACTTTCCATAGTGATTTTGATTTGTGAATTTCTATCAGAAGTATCTTGTGCAGAACTGGTTGATGAAAATAAAAATGGTCATCTATGGACCTATTTGAACTCTTCTTTGTGTCAGTTAATCCTTTCCTTTGCAACATGTTCTGTTTCCTTTACATTAAACAATCCATTGCTCTAATCCATTGCAAAACCAATCTATAAACTTCATTGCAGTGCTCTTGAATATTTCTGTTTATTTTTGGGAACAGTAACTGTAGTTTTTAGTTTTGGCTAACTGTGTGGAGTATTGTCTATTTATTTTTCAAAATAATCTGATATTTAAGTATGCAGAAGTATGCCTTACTGATTATGATTGTGCTGAAAATTTGAAGGATTGTGTTTGGGCCTAGGAGTTGACCCATCAAAGCAGCAGCACATGGACCTAAGATTTTGCAAGTATATGTATTAGAAGGGGTAGGAAGGGAAACAATCAAAATTAGGGGGTTGAGTTGTTTGTTAGTCAGCTAGGGGGAAGGGATCTGTCACGTGTAAGGATCCTTATAGGGAGGTAGAGGTTGGAATATGTGAGGAAGATTTTGGCATTCTCTTATTTTCTTATATAAGATGCATAGAAGTGTTTTGCATTCTTCTGTGGAGGAGCCAGGCTCTGGGATTACAAGGGAATAGTTTTTCTTGTAATGTTTCTGTTTACAGTAAATAATATATATACCTCTGTCATTTCAAATTCTCAGCCCCCAACAGTTTGAGCTGGGAATTTACAAGGATGGTACTTGCATTTCAAATTCCAGTCCCTAATTTTTCTGTTTACAGTAAATAATATATATACCTCTTTTATCTGACCCTTTTGTAGTTTCAACAAATCAGAAACTGCAATTTATCTTAAAATTAGTCCATCCTTAATTTAAACAATTCATTTAATTTTTCCTCCAATCAAAAAATTTATTAAAGTTTCTCAATAGACCCTACAATGTCTCACTCTTTTATGTTTTATTATTTATCGTAATTTTAATTTAATATATTTGAATGTCAATTGTCAAATAATAAATAAATATATACTGTATTAGATTTTAGTTAAATAAAAATTTACTTTAAAATTTAAAATACATAAAAATAATACAAATTAAAAAATAATAATTTACTTTTAATATTTCTTTTATCAATTTTTCTAATTCTATTTTTTAATTCCGAAAATTAATCTCTTTCATTAATAATTTCAAATCCTTAATTTAATTTATTTTTCAATTTTCAAAATTAATATTAAAAAATTAAAATTACATCGTAACATCTTCCCTTATATATTTTTTTAAAATTATAGTTTATAATTTCTTTTATAATTATCTATTTTTTAAGAAATTTCTTTTGATATACTATATAATTATTTAATTATTTTTTCAATTTTTTTTCTATTGACTATATAATAAATAAGATAGTAAAAATTTGAATAAATTCATGCATAGTTTATTTATAATTTATCATAAATTTTTTTGGTAAAGATAATTTTAAATCTTTTATTATCCTTTAAAGATCTTCTGTATTTATATTTGGTACTATAAATACTCATTCCAATGCTAATCGTTACGCGTTGGCAAAGAAGATGAAGAGGAATGCCACTCTTCAGTCTCTTCTTCTAACCCTCCTCTCCAATGAGTTGATAGGAGAAATTCTGTTGAGGTTGGCAGTGAGATCTGTGATGTGTTTAACCTTGCCACGGCACCAACCCACCAAGTAGAGCTGGGCAAACGGGTAAGCCCTCCTGTTTAGCTCGTAAACCGTTTAACCCGTATATCATTTAGTCCGTCCGTTAAGCCTGCAAAATAAACGGACTCTATTTTAGTGAGCCCGCAACCGTCCCGTTTAGCCTGCGGACTAAACGGGTTGGCTCGCAACCGGAAAAAAAAATTGAAAATTAATTTTTTAAAACTAAAATTTAACCATTTTTTTTTTTGAAAAAAGCCAAATAATTTATATACGTTAATACATATGCAGCACCTATCACTGAAAATAGAGTCTTGAATGGAATTTCAATTTATTGAAGGCATTACTTATTAAGGAGTAAAGGCTCCACTTATTTACTATCAAATATCAAGTTTTTATGCCTAACTTTCTAATTTCTATTCTAACTTCTAACTCTTCCCTCTTACTCAACGTCACTTACTAACTCTCTAGTCTCTAGGTTTATTTATTTTTATTTTACTTTAAATTTTATTAAGGTATTGAAAATTTATATTTTTTTAAACTAAAATAGGAAAAGCCCGCGGACTACCCGTTTAGCCCATGGTTAAACCCGTTTAGCTCGGGGGTTAAACGGGTCAGGCTAAAATGCCCGCATTTTAAATGGGCTCAAAATAACTCAGCCCGTATACCATACAGGCTGCGGGTAAACGGGTAAGCCCATGAGCCCAAGTCCAAATGCCCAGCTCTACCACTGAGTCCTGAAATTGGTCAACAATTTCATAGTCATTTCCATAGACGTAGAGGACAATGGTGATGACTATTTAGATGTAGTCTTCAATATCCCACCTTCGCCATGCGCTCCCAAACATGCAGTCATTGTGGATTCTTGTAGAGGATTTATACTCTTCCTAATTTGTATAATAATATCATTGATCTCCTTGTATGGAATCCATCGACGGGTCTCCATAAACAAATTAACAATATTAATTTATCGAATATTAATTCGCATCTATGTGACATTTGGTATAACTCATCAATTGATGACTATGTGGTAGTGGTTTTAAAACTGCCACAACAACCTGGTACGCTGGTGGTTTATTGTTTCTCTTTGAGAACCAATTCATGGAGCTTCACGGAGAGGCTTACTGCTAAATATCTTGATAATGAAGTTGCACTCAATCCAAGGGAGTTCTTGAATGGGACTTTTCATTGTTTTGTCCATTCCTATGATAGTCTTCGTCGGAATTGTTGGAATTGTTGTTGCATTTGATGTGAGGGAAAAGAAATTATCAGAGATTCTGTTGCCACGTCATTTAGCCGTTGAATCTGAAAGAAATCATATATATCATTTTACTGCAATGGGAGGATGTCTGTGTTGCTCTTTTGTGCACTATGAGAACGAGTCTAGAGTGTTTGAAACTAGTATCCCAACCCGGTGATGCCAGGGTATTTATGTCTTCAAAATTAAAAATTAAAAATAAAAATGAAATTATGTTATTTTCTTCATCACAAATTAATATTTTATATATACCAGATTTGCTCTTGACTATTAAAGAGCAACATATGGTTATACGTAGCTAATCTTTAACGGAAAACAATGTTAGCTCCTCTCTCAACCACATTATTTTTATCCACAGTCTGCTTAAGAGAATTAAAATCAGTACCACTCAAACCAACAACTTATTAATTAATACAAAACTTTTTTTATTTGCCTTTTTTATTATTTTAATTTTTATACTACACTACATCTAGGATCTAAACAAAATCTATAACGATACATTTATAATTACACAATTGATATAAAAATGTTAAATCAAACTACATTTCGTTAATCCAAATAAAAGGATCTTGTTTAGATATATATAGAAAATGTCTAACCCAGAGGTTTTGGTTTTCTCTGTAGGTACACGGGTGACGGGGACTTGGGTAAGGAACCACCGGATGGCGGAGGCGGTACTCCACCACCACCGAAAATCTCTTTCAGGGACAACATAATGGGTAACAAAGAAAAACCCCTAATGAGGCCAAGAGTTGATCTTCTTAAGGAGAATTTGGCGAAAATTGAGTACGAGGATGGGAATCGTTTGAAGCCTAAAGTCCTCATTGCTAACTCGGTGTTTGAAGGGCTTTGTGCCCCATGGCAAGATGCACTAATGGTTAAACTACTTGGCAAAAAGCTTGGGTTTAATTTCATGAAGGAGCGTTTATCAAGAATGTGGAAACTGCAGGCTTGTTTCGATCTTATGGACATCGGAAACGATTTCTATATGGTTAAATTTGACTTAGAGGAGGATAGGGCAAAGGTTATAGGGGGAGGCCCATGGATGATATTGGACCACTATTTAACAGTTCAATCCTGGTCACCTTCCTTTGTATCACCGGAAGCCACTATAGACAGGACAATGGTGTGGATCAAATTCCCTGGGTTAAACTTGTTTTTCTATGATGAAAGCATACTTGTGGCTATTGCGGCAGCAATGGGGAATCCTGTTCGCATGGATTCTAATACATTAGACGTTCGGAGGGGACGATTTGCTAGAGTGTGTGTGGAGGTTGACCTCAACAAGCCGGTGGTAAGGAAGGTTTGCCTCCAAGATCACTGATACAAGGTGGAGTATGAAGGACTCCACAACATATGCTCCCATTGTGACTGTTATGGCCACCTTTCTAGAGATTGTAAGGTGCTGGGAAAGAAAGATGATAGTACGGTGGTGACAATAGTCGTGTAGGAACCACCTTTATCTCAGGGAGCTCCAAACCCCTTCCTAGCAACAACGGTAGCATCTCCGACAACCATTAATATGGCTTCTAAAAATATGACGAGCAATAATGAGCATTTATTAGGGGATAAAGGAATATCAGAAAGTTCCACGAAACAGACTATTATTGGAAAAGCAGTTACGCAATCAGGGGAACCAATTCATGGGGATTAGTTAGTTGTGAAACGGAAACAGCGCAAAAATTCACGAGTGAAAAAACAGAAAGATCCTTTCTCTGTGGTGGGCCTTAGTGTTGTTAATGGGGGTACGAAAAACATGGAATTAGGTTCTCATGGATCTTCTCTCTCCAATCATGGGAAGTCTTCAATGATTGCCAATCCCACCAATGAAAAGAAGGCCCCACCAAAGATTTACCCAAAGAATAAACGATCCTCGTAAGGACCAAGAAATTCCAATTGCCCAGATGATCAAGAATGCGTGTATGGGCAAACAGAAGAGTATCAAAAATATGCAAGTGACTGGACAGAAGACGTTGATGGCAGGGTCTTCTTCAACATTACCTACCGAAATTCACAACGTGGGTAATGGCATAAAATCAACTATGAATCTTCGTCAGTTGTCCTCAGGCAAGTTCGAGATCTTAGAGGATGGCAACAAAATAGAGAATGATAATGCTATGGAGGTGGTTCTTGAGTCTCAGAACCCATCGGATGCCATTGAAACCAAAATACCACCAGACATAGTTTCAGACTAGGTTTCTGGCTCCATCTTTCCTCCCTTGTTGTTATGGATTGTTTCATAGATTTGTCTATTGTTTCGTGGAACGTTAGGGGTGCCAATGGCAAGTGCACTCTTCGACACTTGAAGGAAATGTGTAAAGCTCATAACCCTTATATCTTTCTTCTATATGAAACGCATATGCAATTCTCCAATGTTGCTAGTTTTTGGAGTAGGCTTGGTTATCAACCTTTATTCCTTCAGGAGGCCCATGGACACTTAGGAGGTATATGGGTTCTTAGCAACCATCAAGATGTTACTTACAATCTAGTTGATAGTATGGAGCAGGCTATAACTTTTCCCTTAACTAAAAGGAATAAAGTTTGGTATTGTACGACTGTGTATGCATCGCCAAACCCTACCATAAGGTCCAACTTGTGGAATTACCTTCACCAATTTCATAATTCTGTTAGGGGACCTTGGTTGATTATGGGAGATATGAATGATATTATTTATGCTGCAACAGTCAGGGGGGCAATTTCCATGCAAATAGAGCGAGTGTTATGGCTGCAGCTTTGAATACGTGTGATATGATGGACATGCATAAAATGAGTGGTTTTTTCACGTGGAGGAAAAATGTCCAAAATGGTGTTCACATTCGTAAAAAATTAGATAGGTGTATGGTGAATCCTGATTGGCGGGTCTATTTCCCTCATGTCTTGGTTGAGCTTCTCCCAACTCATAACTCTGACCACAATCCTTTGCTTATGAGTTGTAAGAAGTCTCATACTAAGAAGAATAAAGCCTTTCATTTTCAAGCCGCATGGCTATCTCACCCCCATTATGCCTCATTGGTTGATGATACTTGGAGAGAGGTGACAGGTCATATCCTGATGAAGCTGGGCAAAGTGAAAGAAGAGTCTAATCTTTTCAATACCCAAGTTGGAAGCTCGGATCAAAGGAGTTCACCGTGAACTAGATCTAGCTCACTCTTCTTCACTGGTTGCCCTTGAGAAGTCCTTGCAAGATCAGTATAATCAAGTTCTCCGACAAGAGGAATTGTTATGGTATCAAAAATCTAGATAGCGTTGGGTGCAATTTGGTAACAAGAACACCAAATTTTTTTCACACTCAAACTATCATTCGTAGGAGGAAGAATAAAATCACCAGTCTTATGATTGACAATATTTGGTGTTCTGATGAAGAGACTTTGAAGAGAGAAGCTAACTCCTTTTTTAAAGAGCTCTTTCAGGCGCAGGGTGACTGTCAGCCTTATAGCCTAGTCATCTAGAATTTGCCTCATCTAGATCAAACAGCCTGCACCTCTCTTCTTGCACTAGTTTCGATTGAAGAAGTGAAGCATGTCATGTTTACTATGGGCCCTTATAAGGCACCTGGCCCAGATGGCTTTCAAGAAATCTTTTATCGTTCTTTTTGGGACATTATAGGCCATGATGTTTGGGAGCTGGTGGCTCAAGCCATGGCTACAGGGCAAATTAATGAGGGATTGGTAGAGACTGTAATAGTCCCAATCCCTAAAAGTGACAATCCAACAAGCTTCAAAGAGTTCCGCCCCATCAGTTTATGCAATGTCCTATTGAAAATTGTTTCTAAAGTGATTGTTAACAGACCCAGGCCTTTTCTGGATAGTATTGTTGGCCCTCTTCAGAGCAGTTTTATTCCTGGAAGAGGAACGGGAGATAACGCCATCATAGCTCAAGAGATTGTCCATTACTTGCACAAGAAAAAGGGTAAGTCTGGCCATCTTCTCTTTAAAATAGACTTTGAAAAGGCTTATGATAGAGTAAATTGGAAGTTCCTGGAGCTTACTTTGACAGAGTTTGGTTTCCCTCCTCGGATAATCAAGATTATTATGACACTCACAACATCTACTCAGCTATCTCTCAAGTGGAATAATGAAGTGTTGGAGAGTTTCCGTCCGAATAGAGGCCTTAGACAGGGGGACCCGTTATCCCCTTATCTTTTTGGGCTCTGTATGGAGAAATTAGCAACTATGATTCAGGAAAAAGTTCACGATAAAAAATGGAATCCCATTAAGATTTCCAAAGATGGGCCTGCTATTTCTCATTTGTTCTTTGCTAACAATTGCCTCCTCTTCACTTCAGTGAAATCTTCTCAAGTAAGGCTTGTCCAAGGAGTTCTTCATGACTTCTGCAAGGCTTCTGGTCTTAAAGTGAACACCCAATGTTGCTCTTCTGGGGAAGCATGTTTGGTCCCTATTGTGTGAATCTAATAAACTTTGGGTGCAGTTACTCTCACGTAAATATCTCAAAGGTGACTCTATTTTTCGTTACAATGTTTAGCCTGGGGTCTCATGCTTGTGGGACTCAATCATGAAAGCTGCAGCCGTCTTACAACCTGGCTTCAGATTTAGAATTGGAGAAGGTGTTGTCCCGCTATGGTTTGACCGATGGTGCCCTTAAGGACCTATTTGCCATCTGCTTGACTACGTTCATATATCAGACATCAATTTGGATGTTAGAGATATTTGTGATCATGGCCTGGAATTGGAGTATGTTATCTGTCCCTCTCTCTCACACGGTTAAGAGCCTTATCAGTAGCATCTACATCGGCTCTGACGTGAGAGATTCTATCATTTGGAATGCCTAGACTGATGGTGTGTACTCAACCAAGTCTGCTTACTAGTGGATCACCCAAGCCCACTTTACCTGTAGTCACCTCTTAGATGCTGGATCTTGGGTTTGGTTAATCCCTCTTCTTCAAAATATTAAACATTTCTTGTGGTTGGCTTGTCACAGTAGTCTTCCTACTAATGATTTTCTTGTTAAGAGTTTTTTCTCTTGATTCCTCTTGTAATAGGTGCAGTTCTGGTAATGAGAATACTCTTCTCTTGTTGAAGGATTGTGTCAAAGCTAGAGCTGTTTAGGACTCTCTTCACTATTCCTTTCCCAATGATGATCCTTCTGATGAAGCACCCGCTCGGCTAGAAAAACTTGCTACTGGTTCTTCAGGAGTTCTTTTTGCAGTTGCAGCGTGGTGGATTTGGAAAGCTAGGAAAATGGAAGTTTTTCAGGACATAACTTGGCAACTGTGGTTCATTGTTAATTAGATCCATCATCTAGTAGAGGATACCTTGCGAGCCTTTACCAAGACTAAGACTCATACTTTGTAGCTTTTCGTCAAATGGATTTCCCCTCCATCAAACTTTATTAAGTTAAATACTGATGGTAGTTCCTTTGGGAATCCGAGGGATTCTAGCTTTGGAGGTATTTTTCGGGATACTTGTGGCAATTGGATTGATGGGTTCTTGGGTAGCTGTGGCTTCACAACCAATCTCCATGCAAAACTATTAACAATTCAGAAAGGCCTATCTATTGCCAAGCAAAAAGGATTAACTTACATTATATGAGTCAGACTCCCAGACAACAATTAATCTCATCAAGGAAGGAGTGGCTCAAACTCATCCTCATGCGCCTTTGATTAATGATATTAGATTCTTGGTGAATTCCAACTGGAGTCTCTCTTTCAATCATACGTTAAGAGAGGGAAATAAAAGTGCGGACTGGTTAGCCAAATGCGGAGCCTTATCTGAGGAACCTTTCCGTTCTTTGTCATCTTGTCCTCAAGACCTTTATCAATCTCTGTTGGTTGATGCGGTGGGTATTTCATTCCCTAGGGGTAGTTGATTTTTTTTGTTTGCCTTGCTCTTTTGTAATCCTTTCCCATTCATAAAAAAAAATCCAAATAAGATCCGATTTAGTAATTTAAGCAAGGTTTGAAATTTGGGGATTTAGTAGTAATATACCACGCTTCTTATACCCCCTTTCTACCACTCGTATACTACTTTTTTTCTTTTATACCATGCTTCTTATACACATTTTTCTTTTTAACATACTCAAAAATATTATTATTTATAACATTATATAAAACAATTAAAAAAGAATTTTTATTCATACAGCTATTTTATAATTAATTTAAATAATTTACCATTAAATATAAAGTTTCTTGTTATTAAATATATTTATAAAAGGTATGTACTATATGGTTTTAATATTTATACTACAATATTAAAATTTTAATAAATTTATTTAAAATTGTATGAATATTTATATCCTAAATATATTTATAATTATATCCATGTTGCTTTGCTTTACACAAAAGTATTTCATTTAATATAATATTTTTTAAGTTTTATAATTGTTATTTTTCCGAGATCAATGTATTATGTTTCTACCTTAAACATAGAAGATTAACTTTAAAAAAATCATTTGACTAATCAAGTTATCATAAAAGAAGCAAGCACAATACTAAAAAATATTTTATTAAATATAATTTAAAAAATATTTTATTAACTTTAAACATAATATTTAAAAATAATAAATCTTTCTAAAAAAGCACAGTGTTACCCCTGCAATGTCGAGACCTTTTTGTCTTTATTTTTAAAATATAAAAAATTAACATGATACAAAATTAAAATTAAAATTTGTTTGTGGCGTATTAAAAGAAAGTATTTATTTTTAATATAATATGTAATGTAATATTAAAAAATTATTTAATCACTTAAATAAGAATATTAATAATTAAAGTATAATATAAATTTTAACCTCTTAAAATGCTAGATCTTTTTCACTTGTGTTTACTTCATTTTACTTTTAGCATGTTTCAGGCAATGTCATGACCTTTGTTAGTTTTGCCATGAACTGGGTCTTGACGACAATGTAGTACAGGATTAATTCTTTTTACCCATTTTTAATTTGCAACAAGTTTTTCCCCCCCATAATTTGCAACAAATTTTAAAAATTATAATAAAATTAAAAACTAAAAACTAAAACTGGATTTAGTTTTTAACATTTTCAAAACTTAAAACTAAAAATCACCCCTAACGTGGCCTAAGTTACTTTCTTCACTAAATCTCTTCACATTCAACATGACATTGAATTAAGCCGATTAAATTCTTTGGATATCAATTCCTCATGTCCACATTTTTTTTTACTCAAGATAATTATATAATGAAGAGATGGATAATTATATAATGAAGAGATGATTTCCCTTCCATTAATTGTCTTCAAGTAAATTTCCACTGTCCCTTTTTTTCGAAGGCAAAATAATATATTAATAAGAGTGAGATAGAGCACACAAGAGGTACCCTCCACTCAAACACGATTACAACGCAGCAGGAGTAAGCCCTGCAAAGTTCAAAAGCTGCTATTATATCTTACAATTGAAAACCAAAGTAGCATGCGATATAGAAATACATAGATTATAGAGGAAACTATGTTTTTGGTCCTTGAACTTTTCGATATTTTTGTTTTTGGTCCCTAAACTTTTTTAGGACTGGTCAACGTCATTGAACTTTTTTGCCGTCCAATGTTTTGGTCCTTTCCGTCTATTTTGGACGTTAAGTGATGACGTGTCATTGGTTTTATTATTATTATTATTTTATTTTACTACGTTTTCTAACGGCTAAAAACCGCCACAAATTGCTTGTGTAACTTATTTGAAAGATTCAAAATATATTCTGGCGGCTTTTAGCCGCCAGAAATTGCTATATCCCAAATTCATATTCAAACACAAAAATGATTAGCCCAAAATCAAATTAACCATATAAACAATTTCAAATTCAACCTCCGTGTGTTGGGCTCGGAGGTTGCGAAGCCCAAGTAGATCACGAGGAGTAGGTGGGCGTAGGTTCAATAAGCTGCCGTTGATTCCTTTCTCTCTTACGAGATTGGAGGACCTGGAACATGAGGCAGCGCTCAGCGACACAGAGTTGGAGCGCGACTGTCGGAAATCATTCCGGCGACAACCCGCGGTGGTGCTGTGGTGTCTCCTATAAGGGTCGCCTCCTCGTGGCCTTTGGTTCTTTGATGTTAATCAAATACTGTGCTGAGTTGTGTTTGATTATTGGTTATATTTTGCTTTGATTTGTAATCGATTGAATTAGCATCCACGATAGAAAAAAGAGAAATAGATAGATAGATGGTTACAGCACATGTAGGGAGGTTTGCGGAGAGCATTGGAGTACATGTAGGTCCCCAAACCCAATAACGTGCGTATCGCTGTCGCACTCACACCATCTTTTTTCCCCTTTCCTCCGAGATGAAGCCACCACCTGCTCTCTTCGCGGACCTCCGCCATTGCCACCAGCGGCGCCCTCTTCGCGGACATTCGAATCCGTGGGCTGAGAGAAGTGAATCTGGGTTTGTTCCTTTTTTTTAGTGATTTGTATTCTTTTAATTGATTTGATTTTCTCTTTGATCATTGTATTGCTTCCTCAATGAGATATATTGTAAATGTGTATCCTTTAGCAAAATTGATTTGCCTATGTAATATGATGTTTTTCCCAGGACAATTTGTGATATGATTTTGTGGTTTATGAAATGGTTTGGATGGAGGTTGATTTTTCAGGTTCTTAGTTGTTCAAGATGGAACAATTTGTGGTGGCTAAAAGCTGCCTGAAATTCTTTAATCTTTTCAAAAATACAAAGCCGCAAGAAAACGTAAGCAAATAAAATAATAATAAAATTAATGTCACATCATTACTTAACGTCCAAAATAAATAGAAAAGATTAAAATCATTAACGGAAAAAAAGTATGAAGACATTGACCAGTAGTAAAAAAGTTTAAGGACCAAAACCATAAATGTGTGAAAAAGCTTAGATTATATTCCACCCCAACATATGTGCCTCATCAAACTCACTCCAAGCAGCACAAAAAACTGACACCGTCCAATTCGTGCACCAGCCTCAGGTAAACAACACAGACCAACCCATCACACATAAACCAATGAGTACCATCAGCCAATTAAAGATATTCCCACTCCAAGCAGCACCAACATATGTGCCTCATTACACACAATTACAACGCAGCACCAAAACTGACTGCATCCAAATCTTGCATCCCTGCAAAGATCTCAAAATAGATCTGATATCCTACAATGTAAAACATAGCAGCACAAAGAATGTTGGCATCAAAGGTATTCCCACCCCATCCCAATTGCCTCATCTACGACACACATCAGGCAACACCCAAAGCTACCATCAGCCAATATTATTGCACAAGTCCACCCCTGTCCTCATCATCAGCATTGGAAATATATCTATATTTCAAGTCTAGTTGGTATTGGTCTTGAGTTATTTTCTTTTAGCTTTTTAGACAACCATGTTAAACTCAATCTGAAACCACATTCTTATGTACATAGCTCCAATTTTATTGAAATACAACAGACTGTTGTATTTTATTTTAAGGTTTAAACGATCTCAAGTTCTTTTTTCTCTCCCTCTCCCCTCCCCCTTTCATAGCATCACTTAAGTTCGTCTATAACACCACTTAAGGATTTATATTGGAATTCCAAGATCTGAACCACCAAAAAAAAAAAAAACACATTATATATAGAACCAACACTCTCTCTCACTCTTCTCTATTTTTTCCATACTCCTCTATTTCTCCTCTCCTTTTTATATCCATACAGTTCAAACTTTCCCTTCCATGAGTTTGATTGCCTCCCAAGCAATTTGTTACACTAATCATTCCCTCCCCGACATCTCAACTCCTCCCCTTAATTGCTTCTCTTGCAACTTGTCAGAATTTCTAATTTTCTGCCTTCATTGATCGTGATATTGTCTATAAATATCACATACTTGTATACAGCCGTAAATGGCACAGATGCCACAATTATTCTAGCACATAATTTGGAATGAATGCAGCACATACCATTATAATCACATCCGTGTAGTTATTCTCACTTTATATATTTCCAGGAATGTTTCATATGTATTTTTAGGAAACAAATCTGAATAAGTCTAAATCTATAATTTTTTAAAAAAGATTATTAAATTAAATTTCAGTACACACACCTGAGAGGTCAAAATTCTGAATTGCTGAGGTAGCATCATTTACCAGCCTCTCCCCAAAGACCAGGCTATATAGTAAAGGAGTCTCATCCTAATTAAGAACCTGAAGCATCCACATACATATGATCATTTTCAGTAAAAGGAGGGTAAAATAAAGAAGGTTTGCAGTGTTTCTTTTGACATTTATACCTGTAAAATTTGAAAATATTGCTCCAATCGTTGCATTCAGTTAACTCAGGTAAGTATAGATAGGAGGAAAGAAAGAAATGTTTCATGTTTGCAGTTAAGTCCAACAAATTACTATAAAATAAGGAGGTATTTTAACACACCTAGAGAATCTCCAATCTTGAGGGAACTAATGTCTAATTTATGTTTATATACCGTGCAAATTACATTAGAACAACATTAGTTGATTATTATGCCTTCATGTTTTTTTTTTACGAAAGAAAACTGGGATTCATTGATTAAAAAAACTCTCATTTACATCAGACAAAAGGAGGAGATCCACCTGATGGGGCGATTCCTTAATCCAGTATCTTTCTGAATAAACAAAAGCTAAATTAGCAATGGTATCAGCTACTCTATTGCCTGTTCTTTTTACAAAAGAAAGCACAAACTGTAAATCATGTCTTGCTATCAAAAAGCAATCTTCAAGTATACCATCAAAATATGTAAAATATTTACTACTTCGTTTCCTCCAGGCCAGCACCAATTGTAAACAATCTAACTCCATAATGAAAGAGTTGAAGGATAGATCTTTAGCCACTTGAAGGGCCCACTTCATACACAAAGCTTCTGCTATTTTTGGGGAATAGCATTGTTGTATAAGCTTTGTTGCAGTAGCTAGAGTATTTCCTTGACAGTCCTTATAGACCATAGCAAAACCCGTCCCCATAGAAGGTTTAACAGCAGCATCAAAATTAATTTTGACTCCTTGAGCCTGTGATGGTGGTTTCCAAGCCAAGGGATGTTTGACAACTTGATTAGACAACACATTGTCCAGCTTCATAACCCAAAGAGCCCTGTTTATAACCATGGTTAAATGTGTTCTCTTTTGGTCAAAAACCCATTCATTCCTCCTACGCCAGATTGACCATAGGAGTCCAAAAATGTGTTGCATGAAGAACATGTCTCCTCTTTCAAAACAGCTAGCAATCCATTGAGAAAAGGAGACATTGTTGTTGGGGACTCTACCTCCAAGTTGACTAGCAAACCAGATAGGCACAACTCCTTTGCAATACAGAAAGGCATGCTCAATGGATTCCTCATCCTCACCACAACAGGGGCATATTGCATCAATTGTTGGAATCTTTCTGTGGAAGTTAAGTTTGACAGGAACTATGTTCTTGCAGATCCTCCAAACAAGATTTTGGCACTTGGGTGCTACCTTGACCTTCCAAATATCCTGCCAAAAAGTTCCAGAAACTACACTAGAGGAAGATTCTACTTCATTCAGCTTTGAGATGACTGAGTATTCTCTATTTTGAGTGTGCTGCGGCTGCTGCCAGAGAAGCTTATCCTGATCAGGGAAGGATTTGAGAGGAATGGTGAGAATTTTCTCCACATCCAGAGGTTGGAATATGTTCCTGATGAGTGGTTCCTTCCAAGTTCTTGCCTACTGATCAATCAACTCAAAAACCATCAGGTTTACATCATCATTTAGACTTGGCAGTGAGGAAATGAGGTTATCTCTCGCATTTGGGGATCCACTTATCTGACCAAGCTTTAATGTGCATGCCATTTCCGACTTTCCAAAGAGACCCTTCCTCCATAATATCCTTAGCCGAGAAAATACTGGACTAAGTGTAGCTGGGGGAAACTCCTTTATGTGCTTCAAGAGCATTGTTATGTGGGAAGTATCTGGCTTTTAACACTTTGGCTATGAGAGAATTGTTGTTGTTCAGCAGCCTCCACCATTGCTTTGCTAAAAAAGCTTTATTGAAAGCAGTCACCATTCTGAACCCCATCCCTCCCTGTTTCTTTGACTTTGCCATTTTCCCCCAACTGAGCCAGTGTAATTTCCTATCCTGCACGTTGCCACCCCAAAAGAATTTGGCTGTGAGGGATTCAATCTGGTTGCATAAAGACAGTGGTAATTTAAAGCAGCCCATGACATATGACAGAATGGCCTGAACTACCCGCCTTAATGAGTGTCTCTCTTCCTGCCTAGGATAAGCATCTCTCCTTCCATCCCTTTAATTTCTTCCATACCCTATCTCTCACAAATTGGAAAACCTGAGATTTTGATTTCCCAATGATTGTAGGGAGGCCCAGATAGGTCATTGAACTGTCCATAGCCTTCACATTCAGAAGTTGTTGAAGTTGAATTTGTCGGAGACTTGGTACATTTTGGCTGTAGGATAGTTCAGACTTGCTAAGGTTCAATGTTGTTAATAGCGGATGGCGGAGCATGGCGGAAAGCCAAAAATCCGCCATATTTATATGGCGGATGGCGTAGCGGAAAATGGCGGAAGCCATGGCGGACCAAAAAAAAATATATATATATATATATATATATATATATATATATATATATATATATATATATATATATATATATATTAATACTAACAAAACAGTAGACATAAATTAAAAAGGTAAAAAAAACAGTAGATATAACAGTAAATATAGAAAAAAAAAACTTAAAAAACAGTAGATATTACAAACAATGATGTTTGTATTCCCTTCCACAAGTGGATGACAGTATTTCCAACCAGGGTCTGTCCTACCGTTGCCCCTAGAAGATGGTTCTTCAGGTTCAGCCATAGTAGAAAACGGCTGAACAATGAAAAAAAAAATACAATGATCAATAGCAGTCGCCGGAGGAAGGAGAAGATAAAAAAAAAAACCAAAAAACAGAGCACAACACACCAGTATGGCAGTCGCCGGAGCTGAACAAGGTCGCCGGTGAAGTTGCCGTCGGTGTAAAGGTTGCTGTCGGAGGGAGAAGCAGCAGTAGCGTCGGAGGAGAGGGAGGAGAGGGAGTGAGCATCGGAGGAGAGGGAGTGTTGCGCAACCAACAGAAGCAGAGAACAATGTTCTCTATTGCGGGTTGTGATTTAGGGTTAAAAACCCTTATTTTTTGTTGGGTCGGGTTGGGCCTGTGGCCCATTTCGCTTTTTTTTCGTTTTTTTTTTAAAAACCGCCATTTTCCGCCATACCCGCCAGACCGCCATACCCGCCATGTTGCTGGCGGCCGCCATGGCGCCGCCATGTGAAACCCGCAATGCCACCGCTATTTGATGGCGTTTTATCAAAAAACCGCAATGCCATTCCGCAATAGCGCCGCCATAACTGCTATTTAACAACATTGCTAAGGTTGACCTTCTGACCTGAGGCAGCTTCATACTTTTTAAGCATCACAGCAAGGCATGATGCCTCCTCCACAGTAGATCTAGTACAAATGATACTTTCATCTGCAAAAAACAAGTGTGAGATCACAGGGGCTCTGGGATTTATCTGAACACCATGTAAGCATTTCCTTGCCACTGCATCTAAGATAAGAGCCGAGAAAACTTCTGCACATAAAATAAAGAGATAGGGAGAAAGAGGATCTCCCTGTCTCAAATCTCTTTGTGGGCTGAAGTCTTTAAATGGTTGTCCATTCTGCATAACCGAGAAAGTCACTGAGGAAACACATCTCATGATGAGATTTGTGAGCTTTAGAGGGAAACCCATAACTGTGAGGACCTGTTGAAGGAAAGCCCATTCAATTCTGTCATAAGCTTTTGCCATATCAACCTTCAGAGACATAAATCCCCTCCTTCCTATAGTCTTCTTCTTCATGTAGTAGAAAATTTCAAATGCTATCAAAGCATTATCTGTGATTTATCTATTTTGGACGAAAGCACACTGAGATTCCCCAATAACATTTAGTAGAAGAGGTTTCATTTTTTTGCAATGGATTTGGTGACAATCTTGAATAGCACATTACAGAGACTGATGGGTCTGTATTCGCTAGCCTGGACAGGTCTTTTGCACTTTGGTATGAGGACCAAGTTGTTTTGTTGAAACTGTTGGGATCTCCTTCCTCATTTAAAATTGACAAGGCTAGCTTGGTGATATCCTCCCCTACTTCATCCCAGAAAGATTGGTAGAAGATAGCAGGGGTGCCATCCGGGCCTGGAGCCTTAATAGGATGCATTTGAAAGAGAGCATCTTTGACTTCTTCAGCAGTAAAGTTTAGTTGCAAGTGTTCCTTCGCTTGATCATCAATTCTTCCAACAACTAGATTGGTTATTTCATCCATACCAACAGGGTGAGAAGTTGTAAATAGGTCAGAATAAAATTTTGTAAGCATATTGCCAATGTCATATTCACCAGTAACAACATTACCCGATTCATCAGTTAAGCGTTGAATGAAGTTGACATTATTCCTCAGTGAAGCTTTTTGATGAAAAAAACTAGTATTTGGATCTCCTTCATTTAACCAGGATGCCCTTGATCGCTGAGACCAATACAATTCTTCATTTTGGAGCAGATCGTCCAACACAGCTTATGCTTGTTTAGTCTGGTCCAAGACTTCATCATCTTGAGGTAGCTGATTTTGTCTCTTTGTTCCTTAATTTTCTTTCTGAAGCTCCCAAACTTTTCCTTGCCCCACTCTTGGAGATTTTCACTGGTTTTAGAGATGTTAGCCAAAACATTATCACCTTTAATCCAAGAATGGCTAATAATGTCAGAGCAATCTTCATCTTTGATCCACATTTTTTCAAACCTATAGAGTCTTCTTTTCTTCAAGCTTCTCCTTTTATCAGATTTGCCCCACTCCAACAAGATAGGATTATGGTCAAATTGGTATCTTGGCAGCAAAGTCACATGAGAGTAATCCGACATCTTAGTCTAGTCAGCATTAGCTAAGGCCCTGTCAAGCCTTTATTCAACAAGGTGAGGTGCTTTCCTTCTGTTGGTCCATGTGAATTTTGAACCTGAAAACTCAATTTCAGACAAACCACAATGAAAGATAGTCTCAGAAAAATCAGATATAGTCCTCAAGTCAGGTAAGTCACCACCCCTTTTATCTTGAGGTTGGAGGAGCTGATTAAAATCCCCAATAGTTATCCACGGCTCCATGGCTGGTGGTCTCAGATCATTTATCATCACTCCTATTAGATGCTTTTGACTGCCATTCGGATAGCCATATATAGTAGATAAAAAGAAATTTTTCCCACTTTGCTCCTCAGTAACTTTCATCTGAATATGATGGAGGGACCAGGATATAATATCAATAGCAACGCTGTCTTTCCACATGAGAGTCAAGCCACTTGCTCTGTTTCTTCCTCCCCCAAAACAGTCTACCACAAACATGTTTTTTAAACTGTTCACATTTTTTAAGCCATTCATCTCAGCACCACATTTTCTTGTCTTCATGAGGAAGACAATATCAGGACCTTCAAGATTCAAGAGCTTTCGCAAAGCTCTAACTGCCGGTGGGTTCCCAATCCCCTGGCAATTCCAACTAATAAGCCTCATTGCAATCGACGGGGCTGGCTCCCAGCCTCCGTCGATGTGAGCAGTTTTAGCATATCCCTCCACGCTTGCCTCTGTGTCCATAGTAACAGCCTCATCCTTGTCCTTGCGTTTGGCTATCTTCAAGCCCTCTTCCACCTCAATTCCACCTTTGTTTCTCGCATTTCGTTTCCATGTTTTGAGGTTTGGACTAGTATTGGGTGTTTCTACATTCAGCCCAAATAGTTATGTTTTGTTTTCAACTGAGGTAATATGTTGTGAGATCAGGATGCTTCCTTTTGCTTGTTTTGCCTTCAACTCTGTCTCTATGTTCAGGGACTCCCCTCTATTATTGCTGCATCCACTGCCATTCTGGACCTGTACACGTTCTGGAAGACCACCTCTATTTTCCTTCTGGACAGACGTAATCTGGACCCAATTGATAGCTTGAGCCATCTCGTCCACCACTTCTATTGGCTGGGTTAGTCTCTTCATTGAAGTTTCATTCACATCTACTTATGCATTTTTTGCTTCAGATTGAAAATGACCTATCCCTCCCATTTTAATTTCCTTCTTTAAGCCTAAGATCATTATTCTCCTTATAGGTACAACTCTCATCCATGGGCCGAAAGGGAGGTTATTATCTACATCAGCTCCCTCATCTCCACCATAATCATCACACTCTTTAACCGTGTGGTCTAGCTTACCACATACATAGCAGAAGTTTGTAAGCCTTTCATATGCAAAGAAGATCTTCGATGGCTGCTTTGCACCCAACTTTTTCACATTCATATTTCCTTTTTAACTTTATGAGAGATAAAAGAAGCATTTTATCTTCAAAAAAAGTCATTATCAATGAAGTTAATAAAATTTAATCTTATTCAAACAGTGAAACATGCAGTAAAAATGAGCAGGACATAATTTAGGAGAAATAAACTAACCAACAAAGCTACCCAAATAGAACCACAATGCCATAGGAGGATCTTGAGGGTAAATATAGATTGCCCTTGCCCCTTTCTTCTTCCCATATGTTGTTAGCTTTATGTTCTGTCTTGTTAAGCCTGGTGACTATTGCTTCCTGTACTTGCATTACAAAGAAAGTTGTCACCTGAAGATCATTAGGAACAAATCTTGCATCAAAAGAAGCACCAGTGGCACCAACTAAGCAAAGAAGAACAAACTTAGCAGATTCTACTTAATTCACATAACAAAGAATAAAATGTAAAAACTAATATCAATGAATGAATGGCTAACTGAACTTCTGTTAAGTTTTTTTAAAGACTAAATACAAAAGCAAAGAAATACTCAGTAGTGGTTTCCATAAGTTATGTTGAATGGGCAGGACATGTCTTGCTAGCAGTACAAAAAAACTATGCCAGACCACCATTTTCATTTTCATCACCCTTTCATGGCATCACTGTTAAATACAGATGGCAAGAAAAATGTGAATGACAAAATAAAACAAAAGCAAGGAAAATAAACTACAGAGAGAATGGGTTGACCACCAAAAAATTGTGCCTAACCACCATTTTCATCTCCATCACCCCTTCATGCTATCACTGTTAAATATAGATAGAATGGTTGACAAAAAAAAAATTGTGCCTGACAACCAATAATAAGATAATAAACTATTCAATAAAAGAACACACAATATTTCCAGCAACAAATGTTCCAGAGACAACAATAAGACCAAGTTGTGCAACATAATTGAACCAATCACAGAAAAAGGCATTTAAGCATAAGTTGTTGACTTATTGTTGGTTGCCATGATGTATCAACCAGTTCAAATTCCAGTCTTAGAGTCGTATTCAAAGAAACAAACAAAAAAAAATGAATGAGTAAGCAAGAGAACATGTTAATCAATGCACATAGTACTATAGTTGCAACCTCATCATAGTTTGTCTACGGGGTCAGATATCGTCGAGATTTGAAGAGATCTCGATAGGCATCATAGAAGCCGGAGAAGGGTCCGGGCGCGGAGTGGAATTTGGCTCTTCAGAGGTTCTGAAGAGGACAGTTTGGCAAACCACCTGCGAGCTTCCATAGCTTTTAGCTTCGAGGTTCCAGGATTTTCATGGGTTCATATTCAGGTTTGGGCTTAGAGAGAGGGGCACAACGTAGCGTGGTGGCGGCTGACGGAGAGAGGGGCATGGAGGGGGTTCGCGGAGAGGGTGGATCTTCCTTTTGGATTTATTATCCCTTCTTGTATTTCATCTCATGTTAAAAACCAAAGCAAGATGGAAATAGATGCCTTCTGATGCATAAGGCTGACATCTGCTCGTCAGTCAACCAAAGCAAAAAAGAAAAGATGCGTTCTAATGCAAACATAGGTGGTGTCTGTGGTGAACCAGCATAGCAAATGATTTACCGTGAACCAATTTTAAATATCGTTAGATTCATCTCATCCCTATACTAATTTGGGGCACCTTCACTACCATATTTTTTTTCTCTCCCTTTCTCCTTTTTCCTCCTTCGTTCTGATAGGTTCTCCATCGCTGGAACCCTTCTCCGTTCTCCGACGGTTTGCCGCCACTCACCACTGCCAGACGTGATTTCTGGCGAATCGATGGTGCAGTGGAGGAGCCGCTACTGGTTCTGACGACGTTTGGGGAAGATAACGGGGAAACCCCGATCATGACCACGACCAACTCCCTATCCTCCTCAATCAAGAAACCCACCGCCACAAAACCATGACCGTCGTCAAGATCGACGAAGACGGTGATGCCCCTCAGGGTACTAAGATTTATCAAGTCGCTAGAGTCATCTTTCCCGGTCGAGAACTTGAACGCGCTGGAGCTGCTCAACTCGCCGACGTTGTGCTGCGAAGCTCTGTGTTCGAACGTGATATCAGAGGTGGGATCTCATGATTGATGGGTTCGCCAAGGCTTTTTTGTTTTCTCTTTCTTTTCATTCTTTACACGTGAACGTTTTTGTTTATGAACAAATCAAAATAAATTGTTTGAGAAATCTAGATTTTGATTTGGGTTGTGCTATTGGGATTTTGAAGGATGCTATCAGAACAAGACGCGATCAAAGGAGCTTTTGGAGATCAGAGAAGCATTTGGTGATCAGAGAAGCATAAATCAATTTTGGTTTTTCTCCAAAACCCATAGCGGCTCCACCACTGCACCATCGATTCGCCGGAAGTCGCGTCCGACAACGGTGAGTTGCGACAAATCACCGGAGAGTGGATGAGGGTTTCGATAGTGGCTGCAGTGAACCTGTCGGACTGGAGGAGGAAAAGGGAGAAAGGGAGAGAAAAAAAAATATGGTACTACATGTGCACCTAATTAGTGTGTGGATGAGATTAATTTAATGGTGTGTAAAAGTGGTCCACAATGAACCATTTGCAAAACTGGTTCACGGTAGACATCGCCCTAATACCAAAAATCAATAACCATAAAAATAAAAAAAATAAAAACACAAAGGATTGTACAACTGGAGGACATAATCGGATACGAACATTCAAGGAACAGTAAAATGAAGCAATTGGCTATGCTTGAACAAGGAAACATGGAAATCAAAGGATAGCATGACACGTATGAGTTACTGTTCATATAACAGTGAAAAGGCACTTGGCAGATCCAGCTTGATTATAATGTTATAGATGTGGACCGTGAAGGAATATAAAGTACATCTTGGACCAAGTCATTTGTTTTTCCTACTAGTTATCATCCTTCTATACGTTTCTTTTGCCCAATATGCTTTGACAAAAATGGTGTGGATAATAGTAGCAAATTAGTGAGAATTAATGACAAAGGCAAGTTGTTTGAGCATCACGAACATGGCAAGTACGCAAGTAGTTCGGGTTTATATCAAGCTATATATACAGAGAGTCCGCTAACATTCCCGGAGACGACTTTGAGAAGTGAAGATGAACAACATTAATGAATATTTAATTTATGTAACACTCTTCAATCCTTTTCACTGATTTATTACTCTTCAACATGCATGCATATATGGAAAATGCCAAGTCCTATGTACGCAGAATGCATGCGTGATACATGATTTGATTCCTTAGCGTATCTTGTACTCTTTTCTTCCTAGTCAACAGTACAAGTTAGCACATCCTAGTTTTGGAGTTAGTACATGCTATTTAGCATCTTTATCTTTGGGCCGAAATATAATGGGTTGAAACTAATCAAGTTGTGATTGAATTTGTCTTGCATATCGTTGACTTAATTTGTTCCTTATCCTGATACTGATGTTCATAAGCCTTTTGTCACATGTAATTTCATGACATCCCTGAAGATACATGCATGTGCAATGAATGAATAAATTATAGTTCAATAAAACTTAGCTAATTTTTTCATTTATATTTTCTCTTCCTATGTTCAAATTTTTGTTTATCTGCATAATCTGAGCAAGAGAGTGTGACAGGAAACTAACATAGTTATGGGCTTGTAAGGCCTTGGATTGTTGCATTTTATTCCTACTCTGCACTTTGGGTTAAAATACTTTTACCACAGGTTTGTATGGTGGATAAGTGGTGGATTGGACCCAATCAATATTTTTTGTGCGTTAGGACTTAGAGGTGCGCCCACTACCTAGTATTGCAATTACCACTATTTCTTGTACGTTTCTAGTACACAGAAACCCTCCTTGGATCAAAAGCCAGTGTATTTACATTATGACTAATTTCTTTGGGCAATTGCTATTTAAACTCTCCCCAATAACTAAACACATTCCCTTTATTCTCTTTTTTTTTTTTACTTAAATTTACTTAGTATTATGAATCAAAAACAGTAAAATAAAACTTTAAAATTACATGAAGTAGTGCCTTTTGACAAGATTTATCAGGTACGGAAAAAGAAATTAGAAGCAAGAAGCAGTTTTTTTTTCTTTTTTTCAAATAGTGATTTTTATTAACTCGTTAGAAATTTCACAGCACAAGCAAATGGGAATAGTAGATTGATATATTAACTTTCCTTGTCATGTATAATGCTACAAGAGTCTGTGTAATGCTTCTACTTACTAATGCTCCATGTCATAAACCAACTTTCCATGTTAGATACGTGTTGAAGTTTTCAGTCATGTTAGAGCCTCCATGTCAGAAACATTCCATGTCATGTCATGTCATAACTTTCCATGATTGATTTAAGGAGATTTATTAACTTGTCATGTTAGAGCACCTCCATCGGCAGTATCTTTGCTGACACCAACAGTAAAAGAAGTCCAAAAGTAAAATTTCAACCATTGGAGAGCTAACATCTGAGGGCCACTTTATGGTTGGGTTGCTAGTAGAGCTGGACATTTGGGCTTGAGATCGCGGGCAACCCGCACAACCCACAGCCCACAGGGTATATGGGCTTTAATTTTTTGAGTCCATTTAAATTGCGGGCTTTTTAGCCCGATCCGTTTAACCCGCGGGTTAAACGGGCTTGACCGTGGGCTCCACAAACTGTCCGCGGGTTTTTATGCCTTAAGTAAAAAAAAAATGTATTTTTGTGGTTTAGTAAAAGTAAAATAAAAATAGAAACTAGACTACTAAAATAAAAAAAAAATTGTGATCATTCTACTTGAAATTAGATACATTTCAAAATAGCCAACACCAAACTAAAACACATAAAGAATAATTCTCATACATCTAGTGATTAATTGGACTATAAAATGATAATAAAAGGATTTTTAAAAGGGGTTTTAATTTGATTATTAATCACTTTTTTAATTTGATATTTTTTTAGACAATTGTTTTTAAAAGGGTTTGAAAAATGAGTTAAATTTCATATTTTTAAATTTTGATTTTCTTTTTCTTTTTTGCGGATGCGGGCTGGCCCGTTTAACCTGCGGGCTAAACGGTGCGTTGCGAGCTTGCTAAAACAGAGCCTGTTTAAATTGTGGGCTTTGCGGGGCGGGATATGCGGGTGCGGGCTCAAACGAGCGGGCTTACCCATTTGCCCAACTCTAGTTGCTAGACAAAGAAATGGTTTCTCTTCTCCATTACGTGAGCCGTAGTAAAAAAAAAAGTGATTATAATATTTTTTATTTTATGTTTTAAATTTAACTCATTTTTTAGATAGATTTATACATGGTGCCTGGAGATGAATTTATGAAAAACACTTACTTTGACAAACCAAATTTATATCCTGCAATGAAATTTAATTGACTGGTGTAAGTAATTAAATTGACATATTATCTTTTTTTTTACGATTACACGTTCTGTCAATCAATTTTTTTTTTACCGTTTAACATAGTCGTTGCATTTCCTTGTAACGGTAAAAAAAATGAACAATTAATTTGCTTAGTATAAATTGTAATATTTTGATAACATTTTCTCACACAATAATCCTTTCAATTGCATCTATTTGTTCTCTTAAAATTTTCTTGCTTGTATCCTTCCTTTGTACACATAAATTGGAGATCCCAATCAATATAATCCTAATTTTTTTCTTCAATTGGATGCAAAATTGGCAACCCCCATATGCTCAAAATGATGAAAATCCTCCTCAATCTTCCAATTCTCTAAATAATCCAAACATGAGAAATTTTCCCCAATTTCCATTCTCTAATTTCTTTCCACCAAATATGCCATATATGAGTAATCCATTAGTAATGTCGAGCCAAAGTGGAATGAATTTTTGTTCCCAACAACTAGTCCCATCATGTTTGGTGGTGCTTCAACGATGAGTAGTGGTGGAGATTGCTCTGATTAGCAAGTGCAAATACCAGTGGGATCCATATCAGAGTCTCAAGTTCCTTCATTTTCCTCTCAAATAAACTTGGAAAATGTTGGAATCAATGAAGATGGAAGCTTGAGTGGTCCTACAAATTCTAAACAAAGGTTTACAATGGATACAAATGGGATGACAGAGGCATAACTTCAATATCACAACCATTTGAGCAAAATAATTAAGGAAAAAATGGGTTGAACTAGCCGTTGGAGTCAAAGTAGTCGTTGGGTGTCAAATTAGCCGTTGAGGTCAAAGTAATCGTTGGGAGTCAAAGTAGCCATTGGAGTCAAAGTAGCCGTTGGAATCAAAGTAGTCGTTGGGGTCAAAGTAGCCGTTGGGGTCAAAGTAGCTGTTGGTAGTCAAACTAGCTGTTAGATAACATTAGTTGTTGAACCTTATATATTGTCTTAATATTTTCAATTTGTATCATACCAATTAGTATCCTTATGATTCGCATTTTGACGGTGAGCTCAATTGGAATTTTATAGAATATGAGTTAACTGCCATTCGAGCCCAACATAAGTGCATTAAAAAATTGTTGATAAATGAGTGGAAGAAGAAGGTAGTAGCTCTAAGCAACGTGCTCGTAAAAGAACTCACATACAAAGGAATAGTGAAGGACATCTCTGCTTATTTAATGACTACTTCTCGGCAAGTCCAGTATACAACGATAATCAATTCTGACAAAGGTTTCGAATGCGAAGGAATGTATTCCTACGCATTATGGAAGAAGTTAGCAACAATGATGAGTATTTCTAATTTGAAATGATGCAACTGGAAGAACGAGTCTTTCACTGTTGCAGAAATGCATTGCTGCAATTCGCATGATGGCTTATGGATCACCAGCTGACAGTATGGATGAGTATGTGCGCATTGGTGAAAGCACTGTGGTGGAATGCTTACAGAAGTTTGTCAAAGGAGTGAATAAGGTATTTGGGACCGAGTACCTGAGAAGGCCCAACAACAATGACGTTGAACGTCTACTAAAAATTGGAGAAGCACACGGCTTTCCCGATGTGCTAGGTAGCATTGATTGCATGCATTGAGAATGGAAAAATTGTCCTACGGCATGGAAAGGTCAATTTTGTCAAGGAGATCACCGCAAACCAACTATTATGCTAGAAGTATTGGCATCACATGACTTGTGGATTTGGCATGCTTACTTTGGTGTTGCTTATTCAAATAATGACATCAATGACCTTAACCAATCTAATGTCTTTAATGATGTTTTGCAAGGGCATGCTCCTGAGGTGTAATTTACAATAAATGGAACCACATATAACATGGGGTACTATTTAGCAGGTGGTATTTATCTAGAATGGGCTACGTTCGTAAAAACCATCTTAATGCCACTAGGAGAACAAAGAAAATTGTTTGTCCAATGTCAAGAAGCAGCAAGAAAAGATGTAGAAAGAGCTTTTGGAATGCTTCAATCACGATTTGCAATTATACGTGGCCCGACACGACCTTGGAGAATGGATACATTGAAGCAGATAATGAATGCATGCATAATATTGCATAATATGATTGCCGAAGATGAACGAGAAGAATATAATGTCAATATGGATTTTTCATACGATGGTCCAAACAATGATGTCTCAACACCTGAAGTTTTTAATGGACATCATCTCGATTTTAGAAGATATTTAGAAAGGAGAGCACATATGCGTCAAAAGGAAATGCATTGTCATCTTCAACAGACTTAGTGGAACATATTTGGGAACGTTTTGGATGCGAGAATAACCAAAATTGAACTCTATTTTAATGATAGGTTATTTGTGTTTCTTTATGTAATTTAAAAGTTATTATTATTAATTTTAATTTGTATTATATTTTATGTATTTTAATTTTGAAAGTTAAACTTTATTTAATTAAAATGCATTATATATTTATCTATTATTTAACAATTGACATTCAATTATATTTACTTGAAATTAAGATGAATAATAAAATATAAAAGAATTAGATATATTGTGGGGTCCATTTGAGAAACTTTGGTGAGTTTCTTGATTAGAGTAAAAAAGTTGATTGAGTTGTTTAAAGTAAGAAATGTGATGTGACATTATAGGGAAGTGTGAAATATTATTAAAAATGTAGTAGAGAAACTTTGGTGGATTTCTTCATTGGAGTTGCCCTCAGAAATTTTCTATGTCAAGGCATTTCACAAATTACCAAAATTGATTTATAGTGGCATTAAAAAAGAAGCAAGTACTTGTGGGCTTGTAGCTTTCTTTCAAAGCACAAATTAGAAGCAAAAAGCAGTTTTTTTTTTCTTTCAAATAGTGATTTTTATTAACTTGTCGTGTTAGAAATTTCACAGGACTAGCAAATGGAAACATATTTCAGTTGAACTGCTTGCTAGTGTTTTAGCAATTGTGACTTGCGACTGTAGACTACTTCATTGGATGCAATCAAATAATCTTTTCCCCTGCACATGTTTTATACTTATCCTTCAGTTTAATATTTGCGCAATTCTTTTGAAGATAGGTTTTAATAATAAAATTTCTTTTTTCAAACAAATAAATGAATAAATAATATTTTCATTTTTAAAAAAAAATATGAAACAAAAAAATAGCTTTGTTCTCTTTTGTGGAATAAAATAAATAAATTTAAAGCTACATTAATTTTGCATATTTAATTAGAGGCAACTCTCTTAAGATGGACGTCGTAAGATGTCAGCACCTTTCCTACACGTAACTAACTATCAAAACCGAATTTGGTTCCAAAGACGATTTCTTTAAAAAAAAAAAAAAGTTTTCTATAGTTTTTATTTAATAAACTAACTTTCTAAAGAATTACTCACTCATAATAATATAATTATCTAATTATTATCTTAATTGAACACATGAGATAATAAAAATAAAATAAAATTACTATGCATTTGAGTAAGAAACTAAGAAAGTAGAGAAAGTAGATTGTATACTTGTGGCAATGTATTCAAGGGCTGCATAATCATGACCCATGGGTGCCCATCGCCCGCGTGGTTATGTGGGATCTACCATCGTTAGGGCAATACTTTGCCAGCCTGAAGTCTGAGAGTTTACCATTAAAATGTTGATAAAAAAAAAGTAGTAGCAGCAGAACATTGAAACCCGGTTAATGATAGAAAATACTTTCTTTAGATATTGAATATACATAAATTCATTATATACATATGCCACCTCAAAAAAATCTATAGAAACCAAGCCAGGCATTTGCACGATAACTGACTAGTTATAGATAAGATTCGGAAGAGTTGTGATCCTACACATATCTTTTATGAAAAAGGCTAGCGTGGGAGACCTAGATACAGCAGCGCCTTCTCCTCCTTCGACAACTTCCTTCAAACCTGCAGCTTCGACCTTTGCAAATTTGAAGGTGCAAAATAACATTGGGGCTTTGATTTAAACATAGGTGTACAATAGGGCTTCATGGAGGCAGATAAAAAATCTGATACAAGTGATCTAATGATGTAAAAACTCTTTCCCATGGTGGGAGACCATGCTAGCCTTCATCACCTTTTATTCCTTAGTTAGTGGTCATGATTCAGTAAATTGCTTAGCCTGGTAGGTTTTGCAAATTTAATGAAACACATTTAATTCTTTTGTTGTTGGCAATCAGTGTTGGAGATTGTGCCTGAGGCAGATCCAGTGAGGTCTCGGGAATGACATTAATGGGGGATAGGATCCGACGAGGGTCAATTCAATCGATGATTTAGAATTTGGGGGAGGTTGGGAGGGAGAACATGGGTTTGGAGTGAGGTTCGGGCTTACGAGGGTAAGGTTTGGAGGCGGGATTGTCGAGGCTGGAGGGAGGGACAATGAAGGAGCAACACCATGTGCGTCGACGTCGACAATGGGGTACAATGTTGTGCCCGGTTGAAGCTTGTAGTGGCGGCACCGGAAAGGTAAGGGTTTAAGGAATAGAGAAAAAGAGAGAGAAAGGAGGAGGGGAAGGGGACAAATCAGGAAACAAAGGAAAATATAAATAAAAGAAAAAAGCAAAAAAAATCATCCATAGTTTTAAAAAAGGTAAAATATATTTTTGGTCTCTTATTTTATCTTGATTTCTGTTTTTAGTCCCTCATAATTTTTTGTTACTATTTTAGTCCCTCATAAATTGTTTTGTTTTGTTTTTAGTCCCTCATAAATTGTTTTATTTTGTTTTTAGTCCCTGATGTTAATTTCAACTATTAAGTAATGACATGGCGGACATAAACTGTGTGCGAAAATTTTCTGATTAAGTTTCTAGTGACTTTTAACCACTACAAATTTTTGGCGGTAAAACATGTTTACTTTTCTGATATTTCTTGTGATTTTAGAAAATCAGGTGTTCGAAGTTTTGATTTTTTTTTTTAAACATTTCTGAAGAATTTAGTCTGCCAAAAAATTTGTAGCAAACTGTTAAAAACTTATACAAAAAATTTTCAAACACAAAATTTGCTCGCACTTACAACCAAAGACTAAACGGTAAGCCTAAGAGAAATAAGAAGAGAAATATGAGTAAAGAAAAAAGAGAAGAAAAACAAAGGAAAAAAACATAAAAAGAAAAAAAAATTGCAACTCCATCAAACTACCACATCAAACCACCACCTCCTGGGACTTCTAGATTTGGGGGCCTTATTGATGACTCATGTGGGCATTGGCGGTTGGGTTTTTCTAGAAATTGTGGCTTCACTACTAGCATGCATGCTGAGTTCTTGGCAATCTTTAATGGTTTACGAGTAGCTTGGAATGCTGGTTATAGGAAAATCATTTATGAGACTGACTCTAAAATGGATTTTGATTTAATATCCAAAGGTTATCCTCCTTGGCATACACATGCTTCGATCATCAACCATATCAAGGCTCTTGCTGCTTAACAATGGCATCTCTCTTTTCTTCACACTTTGAGGGAGGGCAATCAATGTGCAGATTGGTTAGCAAAAAAAGGATCTTATTCTTCTAATCTTTTTGTAATGTGAGAGGTTTGCCAACCTTAGTTGACACCTATTGTTTTGGCATATGCCATTAGGGTGGTCTTTGTAAGGGATTAATCTTTGCCTGTCTTTTATGTTTTTCTGAATGATAAAAAAAACCACCACCATGACTTTATCATGAACGCCACTCGAAATTACAACAATTGTCTCTGGAAGTATCATGACCTATCGCTCCTAGTCTCACTGTTTCACTGCTTTTATAGCCATATTAACCATATACTTAATTATGGAAAGTAATCATATAATCATATTGATATTGATATTTGATATGATTATAATCTTAACTCAATTGTATAAATCAATTAATAGCAATATTTATTTATCAGTTATGAAATATAAACATAATCGTAATATTAAGGAAAGATTTTTTTTACAATTTTTTTATAACCATTTAATTATAATCAATAAAGTAGAAATATTATTACAAAAATTGAATAAATCAATATCAGTAAACTTTTAAAACTACTTTAATTAAAATATTAATATATTATGTAGGTTATTAAACATTCAAAATAAAAATTACTTTAACTAAAATATTAATATATTATGCAGGTTATCAAACATTCAAAATATAATTTTAAAATTTGCTTCTCGTAAATAAAGTTGATGAAGATATATTAATTTAAAATTTGTTTACTATCTGGAAAGAGGAATATTAATTATTAAATTATTATAATTAGTAAGATTATAAAATAAAATAATTATTAAATTTATTAAATCAATTAGTTATTATATAATGAAATACACAAAATATATAAATATAAATGTCATTAGCATGTAACACGTGGACTACCAATCCTAGTCAGCAATTGTATTTTATATAATATATAGATAGATAGATAGATAGATAGATAGATAGATATAAATAAATAGATAGATAGATATAGATATAGATAGATATAGTAGAATATAGATAGATAAATATAGTATAGATAGAAGGCAAAATCTAGCATGAACAACCAAGTATATGGTTCACCAGTGGACCATCATGTAAAAGTGATTTGAAATTTGATGCAAGTGGTTCATGGATGGGGAATGCATCTAGCAGCCGTTAGATATATATTTTAAAAAATGAACGGTGAAAGATGGTTGACAGAACCTTCTGATGGTATTTTTTTTAAAATATATTAAAAGTAAATAAAACAGGTGATTTGACAAAATTGACCTTAGATATATTTTGTTATTTAAATGATGAAACGTTGTTGACCCCGAACTGAAAAATCGCATTTGCACAAGACTTTGTTGAAGTCCTAAGTGATAAATCATATTTGGCAATAGTGTGTTGAAGTCATTTGTGGCCCAGGGTCCTTTGAAGGCAATTGTAGGGGGCTTTCATTAGTGTGTTCGTTGTGGTTGGGTTCGTCGAGATGGGTTTTGATGGATATATTTTGGAAAATGATGTGCAGAAGGTGGTTGCCAGCGAAGTGAACATTTCCGTCATGAATTTTTTTTGCAGAAAAAATAATCTTCGGAATGAGGTGATTGTCTTCCAAGAAGGAAAATGTGGTGGGTTTTCTGAAAACCAACAACGAAGTTGTCCAAAAAATCAAAACAATGATAACAGTGATGAATTGAAAATCAAATTCAAACTTTAATTCAAAATCAAATTCAAAGGTTTTCCAGATCCCTCAACAATCCGTTACAGTAACAAATTACAAATAACCACCAACAATCCATTAAAACTACAAATTGCAAATAAAGAAATAATTAAAAAAAAGGAAGAAAAATTGTGAACGCCTCCTCCTCTCCCGCGGTCTCTCCTCCTTTACGCGCCCAAACCCCTTCGTCTGCGGCCTCTCCGGGAAGTCCTCCACCATGACGGCGTTCGCAGCGGCGCTGGCGACGGCGGTGGAGATGGCGAGGGGCTTCTCCTTGCGGTTGATCTTGACGCTCCATTCGCGGGTGCCCGAAGACGACGCCTTCGCCGGGGCGGTGAAAGGTGCGGTTGGAGCCACGACAGGTGCGGTCAGTCTTTTTCTACGGTAGGGCTTCTGGCCGCTGCCGCAGACCTCGCTATGCGTGAGAGTGGAGGCGATGCCATGACACTTGTTCTAAAGGTCTGGACGACGATGTGGGCAATGTCGGGAGGGGTGTAGTGGAGGTCGAGGAAGGATTCGCCGACCTTGACGCCGGAGAAGTTGAGGACGGGGAGATGGGGAGACCTTGCAGGAGATGGAAAGGGGTTGGCGAATCTCGATGACTAAAAAGAATTTTAAAAAAATGATTTATAAATTTTTAATAAGGGCTTAAAAGTCATTTTGTATTAAATATTATTTACATAATTAAATTTTTTAATCACTGTAGCAACTTTTCTAACTTCCTCAAGCGTGAACCAATTAGCACGGTGGTTCACACTAGAAGTCGCCTAGATAGAATAGATAGATTGATAGATAGATGTAGATATAAAAGGATAGATATAGATAGATAGATGATAATGATAAATTTAAAATGTTTTATTCTCTATTTATATTAGGAACTATATAATCACTTGTTCCATTGCATTGCAAAAAACCCTAACCCTTTGGCCAAAGAAGAAGATGAAGAGGAATGGTGCTCTGTTTCAAACCCTCCTCCCCGACTAGTTGATCGGAGAAATCCTGTTGAGATTGCCGGTGAGATCTCTACTACGTTTCAAGTGCGTGTGCAAGTCTTGGCTCTCTCTTATTTCCGATCCCCAATTCGCCAAATCCCATTTTGACCTAGCCGCGGCACCCACCCACCGAGTCCTGAACTTCATCAACGATTTCCAAGTCGATTCCATAGACGCAGATGACAATTCTACACAAGTAGTCCTCAATACCCCACTTCCGCCACACGCTGATCCCAGATATGCACTCATCGCAGGCTCTTGCAGAGGATTCATACTCTTGGAACTCCTTTCGTACTTGGTTTTCATTGATCTCGTCGTATGGAATCCGTCAACGGGTCTCCTGAAACAAGTTCGCGGTAATAATTGGACACAGATAGATCCACATCTATGTGGCTTTGGGTATGACCCATCAACTGATGACTATTTGGTAGTAGTTGTAACACTGCCACAAGCCCTAAAGCCACAACCCGACATGGTGGTCAATTGTTCCTCTATGAGAACCAATTCATGGAGCGTCACTGAGAGGCTTAGTGTCCAGTATCATGAGTACAATCGTGAGGGGCAGTTCTTCAATTGGGCTATTCATTGTTGCTTTTGATATGAGGGAAAAGAAATTATTAGAGATTCCGTTGTCGCGTGATTTATCTGCTTCTGGATCTGAAACATATCATATATATCAGTTGACTTCAATGGGAGGATGTCCGTGTTTCTGTTTGCAGCGTTACAACGAGACTAGATTGCATGAAATATGGACCATGAAGGAATACAGAGTGCACTCATCTTGGACCAAGTCATATATTCTGTCTACTAGTAATGATCCGCGTCTCGAATACCCAATATGCTTCACCAAAAATGGTGAAATTTTGGGGTTGAATGGACATAGAAAACTAGTGAGAATTGATGACACAGGTGAGGATCACCCCCATGGCAAGTACATGAGCTCTTTGGGTTTAGTAGAACAACATGGTTTATATACAAAGAGTTTGCTATCACTCCCTGGGGACGACTTTGACAAATTAAACCAGTAAAGATGAACAACATTTTGTAATACTCGTCAATCCCTTTTCACTGATTTATTGCTAATCAACAAGCATGCATAATGGAAAATGCCAAGTCATGTACGCAGAATGCATCCATGATACATGATTTGATTCCTTATACTCTCCTCTTCCTAGTCAACAGTACAAGTTAGCACATCTTGGTTTTGGAGTTAGTACTTAGCACATGCTATTTAGCATCTTTATCTTGGGGATGAAATATAATGGGTGAAACTAATTAAGTTGTGATTGAAATTGTCTTGCATGTCGTTTCAATTAATTTGTTCCTTATACTGATACCGATGTTCGTAAGCCTTTCATCACATGTAATTTCATGATATCCTTGAACATACATGCATGTGCAATGAATGAATAAATTATAGCTTCAACAAAACTTTGCTAATTTTTTCATTCATATTTTCTCTTCCTATGTCCAAATTTTGTTTATCTGCATAATCTTATGAGCATGAGACAGGAAACTAACATAGTTAGTAAACTTGATCTTTCTCTGTGGACTGCCTATATGAAAATTATACTTAATTGTGGGCTTGTAGGGCCTTGGATTGTTGCATTTTATTCCTACTCTGCACTTTGGGTTAACATACACAGGGTTGTATGATGGACAAGTGGTGGATGGACAGTGATCCATCCCTCATCAATTTCAAATTCGTTGGACCAAATTAACATTTTTTGTGGGTTATGGCCAGGGCTGTCCAAAAGAAAATCGAACTGAACTGAATTGGTGGTTAACCGAACTGCACTGTACGAACCAAACTGTTTTTGATAAAAACTGAACTGTACTAACTGGTTGTTTTGATTTGTGAATTTCTATCAGAAGTATCTTGTGCAGAACTGGTTGATGAAAATAAAGATGGCCATGTATAATGCTACAGGAGTCTGTGTAATGCTTCTACTTACTAATGCTCCATGTCATAAACCAGCTTTCCATGTTTAGATACTTGTTGAAGTTTTCAGTCATGTTAGAGCCTCCATGTCAGAAACATTCCATATCATGTCATGTCATAACTTTCCATGATTGATTTAAGGAGATTTATTAACTTGTCATGTTAGAGCACCTCCATCGGCAGTTTCTCTGCTGACACCAACAGTAAGAGAAGTCTAAAAGTAAAATTTCAACCATTGGAGAGCTAACGTGTGAGGGCCACTTTATGGTTGGGTTGCTAGACAGAGAAACAGTTTCTCTTCTCCATTATGTGAGTCGTAGTAAAAAAAATGTGATTATAATATTTTTTTATTTTATGTTTTAAATTTAACTCATTTTTTAGACAAATTTATACATGGTGCTTGGAGATGAATTTATGGAAAACACTTACTTTGACAAAGCAAATTTATATCCTACAATGAAATTTAATTGACTAGTGCAAGGAATTAAATTGACATATTATCTTTTTTTTTTTTACAATTACAAGTTCTATCAATCAATTTTTTTTACTGTTTAACATAGCCGTTGCATTTCCTTGTAACGGTAAAAAAATGAACAGTTAATTTGCTTAGTATAAATTGTAATATTTTGATAACATTTTCTCACACAATAATCCTTTCAATTGCATCTATTTGTTCTCTTAAAATTTTCTTGCTTGTATCCTTCCTTTGTGATGCGTAAAAATGCGTTTGCAAAGGGCAAGCGTACCCTACGCAGTAGTAACAGTGGACTCTAGGAGTCCGGATATCGAACCCAAAAGACCAGTCGCGTTCCCAAATAATTAATCTCGTAAATAACTAAGCAATCTAGAATATAAAAATCAAATTGAGAAGAATGTTGGTCAATTAACAGGTTATTTCCCCTAATTTAATTCCCAATTGATCATAGGTGAATTAATTTAGAGCAAATGATAAATCTCAGAGAGGTTGATTAACAGGTTAATCTACTGGAAATTCATACAATAAGTTTGATCATGCAAATTGTACAAATCCAATCACTTCACAGTTCAGTTAATTGCAAGCAATTGATCATACACAAGAGATTAACTTATGTTTAGACTGATCGGTCCTAAAAGCAATAAAAGTAGTGAAGAGATACAAATAACTGAATAACATCGAGGTTTTATTAAAATTAGAACCGGGGTACAAGGGTACAGCTACATCACAATCTGGGGCTAAGAGAAACTAGCCACTCATGTTCATGATTAAGCCAGAAAACTCAAAAGAAGACATAAAGATTACAAAAGGGAAGAAACTTTACAGTGATGATCCCCAATGGTGTTCTCTACGTCCTCCCGCAGCTCAGAGTCTCTCACAGGACCTCTTTCTCACCCAGAACCCTCAGTTTTCGAAATAGAACAAAAGATAAAAGATAAAAGGGTTTCTCCTCCTATTTATAATAATTCAAAATTTAAATAGGCTGACAGCGTAACTTACCACGACCGTGGTAAAATAACCACGGCCGTGGTCCTTGCATAAAGGTCCAATTCTACTACGCAACCAGCATGGTCATGGTAAATTTACCATGGCCATGGTAAATTACCATGGCCATGGTAAATTACCATGGCCATGGTCCTTGCGTTACTTCAATTCTGGCCCCTTTTTTCTTGGTCCTCCAGACAGTGGCATTTTTGCTCCAAAAAAATGCAATTTCAACTCTTTTCCTCATGAAGCCTCTTGAGTACCTGTCTTGCATCAACTAACACCAAACAGTGAGTTTTGCCAATAAAATATATTCAAAATGTATGAAAATGACATCTAAACTCACATCAAAATACAATCAAAGTCCGGTTTATCAACCTCCCCACACTTGAGCATTGCTTGCCCTCAAGTAATTATTCTGAGTCAAATATCAAAATCAATTCCCTCTAGTCAAGAACTTGAAACAGAACCCCAATTTATTCTGAATGGAAAATGAAACATAAGCAACAATAAAAGCAACAAAGTGCAGCAGAATTTTTCCAAAGAATCCATTAGACTTAAAACACCTGCATAAATGACGAATTTCCCATGAGCCTGGTTCACTCATATCTCATTCTCTCAGTGTTTCAAGGTCAACAGAAATTCTCTAAAATCACACTTAATTGAGCATGTTCACAAATCTATTCATCAATCAACTCAACTCAATCAACTTTTCATAAACAGAACAAATGAGGCATGACAGGGTGTAATGGGGCCCAGTTTATAATGATAGGTAGATGTTGAAAGGAAAAGACAATAAAGGGCTCTAATGGTAGTTCACACTCAGTGATCTAAAATCAAAGGGAGCCAATGCCTTCCCTCATCCACTTTTTCACTACTCCTATTTCAGCTCTCACTTCTTCTCCTGTTATTCTATTTTTCTTCTTCTTTTTTCTTCTTTTTTTTTTTGTTGAAGGTTTTTTACCTTATTTTATTCAATTCACAGGAGAGGAAGTTGAGAGACACTGAATTCCTTTTTTTTTTAACTGGATGCTCTGCATTACATTGGCTTTTCCCCCATCCTTCAGATCACCAAGCATAAACAAATATACATAATTTCACAGAGCAAGGTGACAAATGAATATTTAATTAGGCTCAAAACAGGCAACTAGATGGGGATGTAACACAAAATCTGAATCCAGAAAAATGCCTAACCAATGCCTCAACAGTTTCAGAAAATAAAAAGCCAATCAAGGATATGTATTTCAGGATAGAAAATAGAACATGCCACCTAAGGTGGATCAGAATCACACACTAAAAGAAACAAAAGCTCAAAACTCATATTTCTATGGCTAAGCTCAAGGGAAAACAATTTATTCAATTATGTTCAGTGCTAATGTTCATTTCCTTGAAGAAAATTCCACTGCAATGCTGCAATTTTTTTTTTCAAAGGGGTTCTGAAAACAAAATTTCATAACTATCAAGAATTCAAAAATAACACAGAACAATGTACTGGCATAATCACAAATCACAGCAATTCAAAGCTGGGCAGAAAAACCGTGACCCCCTCCCCACACTTAAAGTATGCAATGTCCTCAATGCATCCAAAAGCATAAATCAACAAGACATGAAAATAAAATGTACTGAAGGGAAACATAAAATAAAGTACTGAAACAAGAAAACAAAAAAATAGAAAAAGAAACAGAAAAACCTCCTCAAAAGTGGGCCTCTAAGGTATCTGGTAATGCTTCTGGTGAGGAGGGACCATGAACCTGAAAAAGAAAAGAAAGAATTTTTTAATTTTTTTTTTCAATTTTTTTTTTACCATGGCCGTGGTAAAATTTACCACAGTCGTGGTCGAAAAATTTTGATGCTGATTTTCACAAAAATTGAAAATTTTCTACTTCCAGGGTCCATTTACCAAACCCGTGGTCATTAACCACGACCATGGTCAATTTAGCACGGCCGTGGTCGTAAATGACATTGATTTTCACAAAAATTGCAAAATTTCCACTTCCAGGGTCCATTGACCACGGCCATGGTCAATTTAGCACGGTCGTGGTCGTAAATGACATTGTTTTTCACAAAAATTGCAAAATTTTCACTTCCAGGGTCCATTGACCACGACCATGGTCAATTTAGCACGGCCGTGGTCGTAAATGACGTTGTTTGGGGATGCTGGGAACACAGTTGTGGTCAAATATAACCACAGCCTTGTTTCTACCACCACAGCTGTGCTCAATTTAGCACGGCCGTGGTCCCCACATGCGAGAACAACCAAAATAAAACAGTTCCTAAGCTCTAGAATGCAAAATAAAATAATTAAAAGGATACAATGGGTTCATGAACCCACTCTTCTCAGGTTGCCTCCTGAGCAGCGCTTGTTTAACGTCCCGAGCCTGACGGGTGAAAAGGAAATCAACCTCCCTCAAACAAGGTGGTATTCCCTTCTTGCAGTAAACCTTCAGCATGCCCATCCACTCTATAGCCAGGAGCTTCCTTCCCCACACTTGGGTGAAGCTCAGTATCAATCATCTCCACCTTGTCAATGGCTTGCACAAAATTACAGGAAGCGGAAGAGGAGGAGCTTTTTGCAGTATCATACACTTTAATCACTTCCTCCTCATCACCTAACCTCAATGTTAATCTCCCTTTTCTGACCTCAATCACAGCATCTCCTGTATTGAGGAAGAGTCGTCCCAAAATAATTGGGATTTCCTCATCCTCCTCAATATCCAGAATAACAAAGTCAGCAGGGAAAATAAATTTTCCAACCTTAACCAACAAGTTCTCCACTATTCCTCGCGGATAGGTGAGAGTCCTGTCTGCAAGCAAAATAGAGATGTCAGTGGGTTGGGGTTCTTGTAACCCCAACTTCTTATAAACAGAATAAGACATTAGATTAATGCTAGCACCCAAATCACATAATGCTCTATCAAATTGCAAATTGCCAATAGTACAAGGAATTGAAAAACTCCCGGGATCCTTAAGCTTAGGAGGCAATTTCTTTAAAACCACAGCAGAGCATTCTTCGTTGAGGCCAATTGTAGCAAAGTCCGTCAGCTTTCCTTTATTTGAAAGAACTTCTTTTAAATACTTGACGTACTTTGGCATTTGAGCAATTGCCTCAGCGAAGGGGATATTAATATGCAAACCTTTTAGCATCTCTACAAATCTAGCAAAATATCTATCATCACTCTTGTCTTTCAACCTTTGGGGGAAAGGAACACTTACCTGAGGGGGTGTCAGTACCTCATTTTCCTTCTCTTTCTCAACAGTTGGGTTCTCTTCAGTAAGAACCTCCTCTTCTGGAGTTGGAGCTGACTCTTCCTTCTTCTTCTGCTCCTCTTTAGCCTTCTTGCTCCTAGTCATCACAACATTCGCTTCCTCCTTCTTAGGATTAGTTTCAGTTTGAGAAGGAAGGGTACCAGGAGCTCTCTGGGATAGCAAAGCTCGCATGCTAGAAAGCTGAGACTCCATAGTCTTCATGCGCTCATCACTCTTAGCTATATATTGCATCATGACATCCTCCAGTGATGGCATTGTCTCTTCTTGTCTTGACCTCTGATTTTGCATATGTGGAGACCTATACACATTTTGATTCTGCTCCTGCCTGGGACCTTGGTCCCTTTGGTTTCTCCAAGAAAGGTAAGGATGATCCCTCCATCCTTGGTTGAATATGCTGGAGTAGGGATCATATTCTGCACTCTTCCTACTGGCATAGTTTACCTCTTCCATAGCTTGAGCAAATGCATTACCCACAGGGCATTCTCCTCTATGGGCTTCCCCACACTTATCACAAGTGGGTGGTGGAAGAGCTGCAGTTAGAAGCTGTACCTGTGCTTTCATCACGGTCTCCATTTGCTTAGACAACTTCTCCAGCTTCTGATCAATGCTTGAACTAGATGTTCCACCTTCCACTTGGTTCACAGGTTTCATCAGAATACGCCTATCTGCAGTGTGGTTGTAGGCGTTAGAGGCCATGGCTTCAATGATTCTATTTGCCTCTGTTGGTGATTTAGCCATCAAGGAACCTCCACAAGCAGCGTCGAGGCTAGTCCTATTATGGCTGGATAAACCTCCATAGAAAATCTGGATGATTCTCTGCTAGCTAAACCCATGATGTGGACAACTCCGAAGCAACTCCTGAAATCTGTCCCAGGCTTCTGACAGGCTCTCCTGCTCCCTCTGAGCAAAATTGCCTATCTCTCTCTGCATCTGGTCTGTCTTCACTACAGAATAGTACTTTCAGAGGAATTTGTTGGTGCACATCTCCCAGGCAGTGATGTTGTTGGCCAGAAGTGAGCACAACCAATTGAGAGCTTTCCCGTTGAGTGAGAATGGGAAAGCAGCCAGTCTGATATATTCAGCAGACACCCGGGAATATTTTACAGTGCTGGCCATCCTTATGAATCTTCTCAGATGCTCCACCGGATACTCAGTAGCCAGCCCATTGAACTAGTTACTCTCTATCATCTGGAGGAAGCCATGTTTCAATTCAAAATTGACATCCCCCAGTGCTGGCAATAAGATGCTGTTAGCTACCCCAACTTGAGGAGCGAGATAGTCTAACAGAGACTGCTCCATCAGTGCGTCATTTTCTTTAGCCATTACTCTTCTTCTTTGTTCCGCTCTGTTCTTCCGAGCAAGTTTTTCGATTTCAGGTTCGTTCACAAGCTCTGGTCTCTGGGACCTGGTTAGCATAAACTTTCAACACAGAAAAGGGATTAAAACGCAACTGGCAAAAGAGAATGAATAGTTAAAATAAATGGATTTTTTTTATAATTAAAATAAAATAAAAATTCAGAAATTAAACAAATAAAAAAAAATAGATAAATAAAAAAATTAAAATTAAATTAAAATAGATAAAACAGAAAATTAAAAGGAACCAAAAACTACTCACAATATGAACAAGAATTGCTTAATTTTCACAAAATAAATTATCTGGGAACTACACAACTAGTCCCCGGCAACGGCACCAGAAATTTGATGCGTAAAAATACGTTTGCAAAGGGCAAGCATACCCTACGCAGTAGTAACAGTGGACTTTAGGAGTCCGGATATCGAACCCAAAGGACCAGTCGCGTTCCCAAATAATTAATCTCACAAATAACTAAGCAATCCATAATATAAAGATCAAATTGAGAAGAATGTTGGTCAATTATTCTTTTCAAAAGAAAGAGAATCAGAGCAGAAAGATTACTGTGAGAACAATTATGATAAAGAAGCCTAGGATTGTGATTTCACATGTACCCCTTTTTCCCCCAATTCTAATCTTAATAAAATCCCTAAATGTGTTACTTGCCAACGACCTCTTAAATTCATTAATTAACAATTGATCATAGTTAATAACGCTATTTCTCCTAATTTAATTTCCAATTGATCATAGGTGAATTAATTTAGAGCAAATGATAAATCTCAGAGAGGTTGATTAACAGGTTAATCTACTGGAAATTCATACAATAAGTTTGATCATGCAAATTGTACAAATCCAATCACTTCACAGTTCAGTTAATCGCAAGCAATTGATCATAGACAAGAGATTAACTTATGTTTAGACTGATCGATCCTAAAAGCAATAAAAGTAGTGAAGAGATACAAATAACTGAATAACATCGAGGTTTTATTAAAATTAGAACCGGGGTACAAGGGTACAACTACATCACAATCCGGGGCTAAGAGAAACTAGCCACTCATGTTCATGATTAAGCCAGAAAACTCAAAAGAAGACATAAATATTACAAAAGGGAAGAAACTTTACAGTGATGATCCCCAATGGTGTTCTCTACGTCCTCCCGCAGCTCAGAGTATCTCACAGGACCTCTTTCTCACCCAGAACCCTCAGTTTTTGAAATAGAACAAAAGATAAAAGATAAAAGGGTTTCTCCTCCTATTTATAATAATTCAAAATTTAAATAGGCTGACAGCGTAACTTACCACGGCCGTGGTAAATTACCATGGCCATGGTCCTTGCGTTACTTCAATTCTGGCCCCTTTTTTCTTGGTCCTCCAGACAGTGGCATTTTTGCTCCAAAAAAAATGCAATTTCAACTTTTTTCCTCATGAAGCCTCTTGAGTACCTGTCTTGCATCAACTAACACCAAACAGTGAGTTTTGCCAATAAAATATATTCACATCAAAATACAATCAAAGTCCGGTTTATCTACACATAAATTGGAGATCCCGGTCAATATAATCCTAAATTTTTCTTCAATTGGATGCAAAATTGGCAACCCGCAAATGCTCAAAATGATTAAAATCCTCCTGAATCTTCAAACTCTCCAAATAATTCAAACATGAGAAAATTTTCCCAATTTCCATTCTCTAATTTTTTTTCAACCGAATATGCCATATATGAGTAATCCATTAGTAATGTCGAGCCAAAGTGGAATGAATTTTTCATTCCCAACAACTAGTCTCGTCATGTTTGGTGGTGCTTCAACAATGAGTAGTGGTGAAGATTGCTCTGATTAGCAAGTGCAAACACCGGTAGGATCCGTATCAGAGTCTCAAGTTCCTTCATTTTCCTCTCAAATAAACTTGGAAAATGTTGGAATCAATGAAGATGGAAGCTTGAGTGGTCGTGCAAATTCTAAACAAAGGTTTACAATGGATGAGGATATACTACTCATTAAAGCATGGATGAATGTTTCAAAGGACCCAGTTGTTAGGGCTGACCAAAAGGCCGATGGCTTTTGGTCAAGGATCAAAGATTACTATAACGAAAATCATGTTGATGAACAACAGAGGGGAATAGGTGCACTAAAAGCTCGTTGGTCAAAGATGAATGGTGTAGTTCAAAAGTTTTCTGGGCGCTACGCACAAGCTGTCCAAATGAAGAAAAGTTGGAGCTCTGAGAATGATATCATGAATGATGTTTTTGCCATTTTTAATCAAGATCAAGGAGAAACATTCAAATATGAGTATGCATGGCGTTTAGTGAGGAAAGAGCCTAAATGGCCTGCAACGTACGGTGGAGGTTCTTCAAAAAGAACAAAGACATCAGCTTCAGGGGCATACACGTCATCATCTCAATCAGACACGACAACAAATTGCGAATTTGACCCAACATCATCTCCTTTACAACGTCATATGGGAACAAAAATGGCAAAAAGGAAGATTAAAGCAAAATCTAAAGAAACAAATTCCGACCTCGTAGAGATCAAGGCAATGCAAGAGTCGTTGAATTAGGCATTGGCAAAAATAGAAGATTATAAACGTCTTAAGGAGACTGAAGTCCGGGTAAAAGAGCGAGAGCTACTTTTGAAAGAGTTTAATACCCTCATGAAGGATACAATTGGGTTGACAGAGGCACAACTTCAATATCACAACCATTTTGCAAAATAATTAAGGAAAAACATGGGTTGAACTAGCCGTTGGAGTCAAAGTAGCCATTGGGAGTCAAATTAGCCTTTGAGGTCAAAGTAGCCGTTGGAGTCAAAGTAGCTGTTGGAATCAAAGTAGTCGTTGGGGTCAAAGTAGCCGTTGGAGTCAAAGTAGCTGTTGGTAGTCAAACTAGCCGTTAGATAACATTAGTTATTGAACCTTATATATTGTCGTAATATTTTCAATTTGTATCACACCAATTTGTATCCTTATGATTCGCATTCTGACGGTGAGCTCGATTGGAATTTTATAGAATATGAGTTAAATGTCATTCGAGCCCAACATAAGTGCATTCAAAAATTGATTGATAAATGTGTGGAAGAAGAAGGTAGTAGCTCTAAGCAACATGCTCGTAAAAGAACTCATATACAAAGGAATCGTGAAGGACATCTCTACTTATTTAATGACTACTTCTCGGCAAGTCCAGTATACAACGATAATCAATTCTGACAAAGGTTTCGAATGCGAAGGCATGTATTCCTACGCATTGTGGAAGAAGTTAGCAACAATGACGAGTATTTCCAATTGTGAAATGACGCAACAAGTACTTGTACGCTTGTAGCGTTCTTTCAAAGCACAAATTAGAAGCAAAAACAGTTTTTTTTTTCAAATAGTGATTTTTATTAACTTGTCATGTTAGAAATTTCACAGGACTAGCAAATGGAAACATATTTCAGTTGAACTGCTTGCTAGTGTTTTAGCAATTGTGACTTGCGACTGTAAACTACTTCATTGGATGCAATCAAATAATCTTTTCCCTTGCACATGTTTTATACTTGTCCTTCAGTTTAATATTTGCACAATTCTTTTGAAGATAGGTTTTAATAATAAAATTCCTTTTTTCGAACAAATAAATGAATAAATAATATTTCCATTTTTAAAAAAATATGAAACAAAAAAAAAAGCTTTGTTCTCTTTTATGGGGTAAAATAAATAAATTTAAAGGTATGTTAATTTTGCATATTTAATTAGAGGCAACTGTCTTAAGATGGACGTCGTAAGATGTCAGCACCTTTCCTACATGTACCTGACTGTCAAAACCGAATTTGGTTCCAAAGACCATTTCTTTTTTTTTTTTTTAAAAAAGGGTTTTCTATAGTTTTTCTTTAATAAACTGTCTTTCTAAAGAATTATTCACCCATACTAATATAATTATCTAATTATTATCTTAATTAAACACATGAGATAATAAAAACAAAATAAAATTACTATGTATTTGAGTAAGAAACTAAGAAAGTAGAGAAAGCATATTGTATACTTCTGGCAATGTATTCAGGGGCTGCATAACTATGACCCATGGGTGCCCATCGCTCGTGTGGTTACGTGGGATATACCATTGGTAGGGCCATTCTTTGCCAGCCCAAAGTCTGAGAGTTTACCATTAAAATCCTGATAAAAAAAAGTAGTAGCGGCAGACCATTGAAACCCGATTAATGATAGAAAATACTTTCTCTAGATACTAAATATACATAGATTCAATATATACATATGCCACCTCAAAAAAAATCTATAGAAACCAAGCCAGGCATTTGCACGGTAACTAACTAGTTATAGATAAGATTCGAAAGAGTTGTGATCCTACACATATCTTTTATGACGAAGGCTAGCGTGGGAGACCTAGATACAGTAGCACCTTCTCCTCCTCCAACGACTTCCTTCAAACCTGTAGCTTCAATCTTTGCAAATCTGAAGGTGCAAAATAACATTGGGGCTTCGATTGAAACATAGGTGTACAATGGGGCTTCATGGAGGCAGATCAAAAATTTGATACAAGTGATCTAATGATGTAAAAACTCTTTCCCACGGTGGGAGACCATGCTAGCCTTCGTCACCTTTTATTCCTTAATTATTGGTCATGATTCAGTAAATTGCTTAGACTGATAGGTTTTGCATATTTAATGAAACACATTTAATTCTTTTGTTGCCGACAATCGGTGTTGGAGATTATGCCTGAGGCATATCCAGTGAGGTCTCAGGAATGACGTTGATCGGGGATAGGATCCAACGAGGGTCAATTCAATCGATGATTTAGAATTTGGGGGAGGTTAGGAGGGAGAACGTGGGTTTGGTGTGAGGTTTGAGCTTGCGAAGGCAAGGTTTGGAGGCGAGGTTGTCAGGGCTGGAGGGAGGGACGATGAAGGAGCAACACCACGTGTGTTGACGTCGACAATGGGGGACAATGTTGTGCCCGGTTGAAGCTTGTAGTGGCAGCCCCGGAAGGGTAAGGATTTAAGGAATAGAGAAAAAGAGAGAGAAAGGAGAAAAGAAAGGAGGAGGGGAAGGGGACAAATCAGGAAAGAAAGGAAAAGATAAATAAAAGAAAAAAGCAAAAAAAAAATCATCCATAATTTTAAAAAGGGTAAAATATGTTTTTGGTCTCTTGTTTTATCTTGATTTCTGTTTTTAGTCCCTCATAATTTTTTGTTACTATTTTAGTCCCTCATAAATTGTTCTGTTTTGCTTTTAGTCCCTCATAAATTGTTTTGTTATGTTTTTAGTCCCTGACGTTAATTTCAACTATTAAGTAATGACATGGCAAACATAAACTGAGTGTGAAAATTTCCTGATTAAGTTTCTAGTGACTTTTAACCACTACAAATTTTTGGCGGTAAAAAATGTTTATTTTTCTAATATTTCTTGTGATTTTAGAAAATCTGGTGTTCCAAGTTTTGATTTTTTTATTATTTTTTAACATTTCTAACGAATTTAGTCTACCAGAAAATTTGTAGTAGTTAAAAACTGCTAAAAACTTAGACAAAAAATTTTCAAGCACAAAATTTGCTCGCTATGACATCACTTAATAATTGAAATTAATGTCAGGGACTAAAAATAAAATGAAACAATTATTTAGGGACTAAAAAGCGAGAAAAAATTTGAGAGACTAAAAACAGAAATTAAGATAAAATGAGGAACTAAAAACATATTTTACCCTTTTAAAAACAATATATCCAACAACTGAAAAACCTCTCCCCCCCCCCGTGGGAGACTTGACAACCTTGCCCATGCTAGAATCCATCGCATCTTTATACCACAATTCCTGAAAGGTTATGGACTAAGTTACTATACTATATTTCTATTATTTATTTATCTATCTATCTATTATATATTATACATTATTCCTTCTAAAAGTTTTCCCCTCACCAACAAGTGTCATTCTCTCATAATTTTTTTCCTGTCTAACCTATAGTAACTTTCTGTTGGGCATGTCTTCCTTTTTGTTGAGTTTTTATTTTTTTAGAAATATGTAGTGAACTCTGACTTATTATTACAATACCTCTTTGATTACATGAAAAAATTATCTTTTGTTAAATATTTATTTTATATAAAAATATTTTGTTGAATTTTAATTTATAAAATAAATCTATCACTCCTTCTAAAAGTTTCCCCTTATCAACAAGTGTCATTATCTCATAATACCAGTCTTAATCAACAACTTTGTTTTACATAATATATAGATAGATAGATAGATAGAATAGAATATAGATAGATAGATATAGTATAGATAGATTAATAGATAGATAGATATAGATATAAAAGGATAGATATAGATAAATAGATGATAATGATAATTTTAAAATCTATTATTCTCTATTTATATTAGGAACTATATAATCACTTGTTCCATTGCATTGCTAAAAACCCTGACCCTTCCTTTGGCAAAGAAGAAGATGAAGAGGAATGGCGCTCTCTCTCAAACCCTCCTCCCCAACGAGTTGATCGGAGAAATCCTGTTGAGGTTGCCGGTGAGATCTCTACTGCGTTTCAAGTGCGTGTGCAAGTCATGGCTCTCTCTTATTTCCGATCCCCAATTCGCCAAATCCCATTTTGACCTAGCCGCGGCACCCACCCACCGAGTCCTGAACTTCATCAACGATTTCCAAGTCGATTCCATAGACGCAGATGACGATTCTGCACAAGTAGTCCTCAACACCCCACTTCCACCACGCGCTGATCCCAGATATGCACTCATTGCAGGCTCTTGCAGGGGATTCGTACTCCTGGAACTCGTTTCGTACTTGGTTTTCGTCGATCTCGTCATATGGAATCCCTCAACGGGTCTCCTGAAACGAGTTTGCGATAATAATTTGTTAGAGATAGATCCGCATGTATGTGGCATTGGTTATGACCCATCAACAGATGACTATTTGGTGGTAGTTGTAACACTGCCACAAGTCCGCAAGCCACAGACGGACACGGTGGTCAATTGTTTCTCTTTGAGGACCAATTCATGGAGCGTCACTGAGAGGCGTACTGTTGAGTATTTTGATCACGATCGTGAGGGGGAGTTCTTCAACGGGGCTATTCATTGGTTGGTCAAATCCGACGACGGTCTTCGCTTGATTATTGTTGCATTTGATGTGAGGGAAAAGAAATTATTAGAGATTCCGCTACCGCGTGATTTATCTGCTGCTCGATCTGAAACATATCATATACATCACTTGACTTCAATGGGAGGATGTCTGTGTTTCTGTTTGGTGCGTTACTGGAATAATGGGAATAAAGTGCATGAAATGTGGACCATGAAGGAATACAAAGTGCACTCATCTTGGACCAAGTCATTTATTCTCTCTACTAGTAATGATCTTCGGCATCTCGAATACCCAATATGCTTCACCAAAAATGGTGAAATTTTGGGGTTGAATGGATATAGAAAATTACTGAGAATTGATGACAAAGGTGAGGACCGCCCCCATGGAAAGTACATGAGCTCTTCGATAGAACAACATGCTTTATATACAGAGAGTTTGCTATCACTCCCTGGAGACGACTTTGACAAATTAAGCCAGTGAAGATGAACAACATTATGTAAAATGCCAAGTCATGTATGCAGAATGCATGCATGATACATTATTTGATTCCTTATACTCTCCTCTTCCTAGTCAACACTACAAGTTAGCACATCTTGGTTTTGGAGTTAGTACTTAGTACATGCTATTTAGCATCTTTATCTTTGGGCTGAAATATAATGGGTGAAACTTATTAAGTTGTGATTGAATTTGTCTTGCAAATTATAGCTTCAACAAAACTTTGCTAATTTTTCATTCATATTTTCTCTTCCTATGTCCAAATTTTGTTTATCTGCATAATCTTATGAGCATGAGACAGGAAACTAACATAGTTAGCAAACTTGATCTTTATATGTGAACTGCCTATATGAAAATTATACTTAATTATGGGCTTGTAAAATACCATAACGAAAATGATGACATTATCAATAATGTCAACATGCTCACACAAGGCGTAGGCATGAATCAGCTGCATAGAATTTACAGAAAAATTTTCAACCAAAAAAGGAAAATTACAAAGCATGGAAGTTTAAGAAACAAAAGAAAAATGTAAACCTGAAAAGAGAGAGAAAGAGAGAAATGCGTGTGGCTAAAATATAACAAAATGTCAATATGCTAACACGAAAGCCATCATGTGACATACTAGAAACAATTCCATGATGATAATTCTTTTTCTGCTTAACAGTTGTGTACACTATAATATGAAATGAGGGTACAGAGAGAAGCTTCCTGACCTTCTCTATAGAACACCTTGTTTGGTGACTTCAATTATTGTTATAGTAATAATCATTCAATTGTTAGCTATTGGGTCTCAATTATTGTTATTTTTTTTATCCGTGGGAATCAAAGAAAAGTACTGAGAAACTTACAACAACTCACACACCTGCTCAACTAACTGAGCTCGATTCTCAATTATTGTTATACTAATAATCATTCAATATGTTTTGGTCTTTGGCATTGGCCATATAATAAATAAATAAATAATTAATAATGAATGACTATTAAAATGAACTTAAAATTTACACACTAATATGAATCAAGATTCAATAAGTGCAACATAAATAACATATTGCACAAGGAAGTAAAGTCATCTAGAATGTAAACCACCTTTATTAGACAACCTAGCATTTGAACTATGTTCTTTGTAAGGTTTCCAAGTCTTCAAGCGATCGAAAAGAGACATTTGCATAAACAACAAATCGCTGCCAACTAAAAAGTAACGACAAAACCAACCAATGATTATAAACAAGGATGAGCTTTGCCAGCTGTTCAGTCGTCTTCCACTGATTCTTTCAAAGCCAAACAAGGATGAATTGCGGCTTTGTCCTTCATAAAGGATGAGTACAATTTCAGCACTATCACTCTGCAACATCATGCTAGCAGATCCCTAATATGAATCAATCAAAGAAAAAATAATCGCAAAGTTAATTAAATTTAAGGATAAAAAGCAGTGAAAAATTGGAGTCAAATTGCATATATATAAATTTAAGCAAAAATACACTTTTAGTCTTTTATATTTTCGATTATATTTATTTTTGCCTCTTATATATTAAAAAAGTTAGATTTAGTTCTTTTTTAAAGTGAATCAAAATAGTCCTTCCGAAGCAATAATCGTTTTCAATTTTGGAACACGATTTTGAACTCTTTTTTGACTGATTTAAGACGTGAAATTCATTCCATTAAATTCACTTACATGAAAACTATTAAACACAACTGATGTTCGAATCAGAAAGGGCCTAAACATGGTAAAATTCACATAAAAAATAATCTCATGAACAATTGGAAAATAATATTTTTAATTTATAAAATGTAATTTTACTATAATTTAAAATATTTTGAATTAAATTGAAAAGATTAAAAATATCTTAAAAAAAGATTTTGTTCAATAAAACAAGATTGACTTAAATCTTAATTTTTTTTGTTGAAATACAAATATTATTATCATTATTTGAAACTAAGATAATTTTATATTATATCATTCTTTTTCTTTAGGTTCATTAGTTTTTTGGTCATCTAATTTATTTTTTAGGTTCGATTTGGTCCTATAGTTTTTTTCGAGTTCAATTATGTCCTCTAATTTTTAAAATTGGTTCAATTTAGTCTTGCTGTCTAATTAAACTAACGGTGTTAGGGACATGCTAACGTCATTGCACTTTGTGGTAGTTTAAAACCGTCACTAAATGCACATTTATTTAACACCGTTAACCCAATTTAGACGACAAGACCAAATTGAACAAATTTTAAAAATTAGAAGACTAAATTGAACCCAAACAAAATTAGAGAATCAAATCGAACATAAAAAATAAACTAGAGGATAAAAAAATAATTTAACCTTTTCTTTAAAATGATAAAACATGTAGTATTTGACTGTGAACTCATCAAAATTTAAAAATGCATATACCTTATTATTTTTTCTTTCAAATAATCTAAGGGGGCGTTTGGTAGAGGAGAAATTTTTAGATTCCCAGGAATGTTAGATTAGGAATGTTAGTTTTCCATGTTTGGTTTCTATTTTAAAAAAATAAGATTCCTGGGAAAGAGTGTTTCTTGGGAATGTTTTTTAATCAGTTTCCCACGATGGTCTTCGCATAATTATTGTTAAAACTTTTCTCGTATAATTTAATAAGATTCAACAATAAGGTAGTCTTTTCATTGTAATAACTTTTCTCGTATAGGATTCATCTTTATCTATAAACTTGTCTTCATTATTGAACGTTGCACTTATCCACATGATTTTGTCTTTCTTTAATTTTGGAAAAAATATTAATTTTAAAATTTGTAATTTTTTATCTTTATCTTTTTTCTTAAACATAGGTTCAACTACTTTATTATCTAAGTTTATCTCATTATTTATTATTTCAGCTTTTGTATTATTATATTATAATATTATAATTCAACCTCTAATATGATAGTATGCCATAATAATATTTCAACCATGTAAAACAATGTCATAATTAAATTAAATAATTAATATTTGTAAAAAAATATTTTGAAATTAGTTTTGTTCGATTTTCTTTTGCAAATATTTTTCATATATAAATTTATTTAAATCTTGTAATTAAATTAGGAAAGTGTCATATTTGTAATAAAATTTGAGTGAAAAAATATTTAATTAAGTTATTTTAATAAAGGGTATATTTGTAAAATTTTCTTATATACCCAGAAAAGTTCCACTATAACCAAACATAGGAAACTTTAATTCCCAAGAAACATACTATGACTAACTAAACATATTTTAACCATTTCTAGGAACCATGATTCCCAGGAATTTACTTTTCCAGGAATCATCATTCTCGAATATGAAAAAACTTTTCCCCTACCAAACGCTCCCTAACTTTAAAGACTGTTTTCCAAAAAATAATAATAATAACAACTCCGTATTTTTCTTTAAATTAAGTTTATCTGAAAAGTACAAAAACACTAGTTTTGTACAATAATCAACCATTCCTCTTTAGCTATTATTCTTATTAAGAATTAATGTTCTGATTTTTTATTGTCATTGAACAATAAATGTACATCTAATTAATGTTTTAGGTTGTGCATTGCATGTGAGGAAGGAAAAGGAGAGAGTGGAAGAGAATATGTGAGAAGACAAATATGTCAGAAATATAGTAGAAATAGGAGTTATTTGATTGAAGAAAAAATAGAATGGAATAAAGAGGAAAGGAAATATTTGAATTAAAATTGTTAGAATTTTATTTTATTTTTTTATTTATTAAAAGAGATGAGACGTGTGGCATTATTAGGAGGGAGGAGGCACTACTTGGAGGGAGCACGGTAGCAGTACACAGAGATAGAGCCATTTCCGCACACTTCTCCTCTGTTTTGTGCGAAAGATTTCCAACCAAATCAGTACAAATTTCTTATTTCCCTTCTCTTCTTTTCCTCTTCCCCTCAACCAAACCCACCCTTAAAGATTTTCTCTATTTATATTACGAACTATAATCACTTGTTGTTCCATCGCATTGCATTGCATTGCTAAAAACCCTAACCCTTTGGCAAAGAAGAAGATGAAGAGGAATGGCGCTCTCTCTCAAACCCTCCTCCCCGACGAGTTGATCGGAGAAATCCTGTTGAGGTTACCGGTGAGATCTCTATTGCGTTTCAAATGCGTGTGCAAGTCTTGGCACTCTCTTATTTCGGATCCCCAATTCGCCAAATCCCATTTTGACCTAGACGCCGCACCCACCCACCGAGTCCTGAAGTTCATCAACGATTTCGAAGTCGATTTCATAGACGTAGATGATGATTCTGCACAAGTAGTCTTCAATACCCCACTTCCACCACGCGCTGATCCCAGATATGCACTCATTGCAGGTTCTTGCAGAGGATTCATACTCTTGGAACTCGTTTCGTACTTGGTTTTCATTGATCTCGTCGTATGGAATCCGTCAACGGGTCTCCTGAAACGCGTCCAGGATAATAATTTGTTAGAGATAGATCCACATCTATCTGGCATTGGGTATGACTCATCAACTGATGACTACTTGGTAGTAGTTGTAACACTGCCACAAGCCCGCAAGCGACAACCCGACACGGTGGTCAATTGTTTCTCTTTGAGAACCAATTCATGGAGCTTCACTGAGAGGCATACTGTTGAGTATCTTGAGCGCTATAGTGAATTCAGTCAGGGGGAGTTCTTGAACGGGGCTCTTCATTGGTTTGTTGGATCCGACGATGGTCTTCGCATAATTATTGTTGCATTTGATGTGAGGGAAAAGAAATTATTAGAGATTCCGCTGCCGCGTGATTTATCTGCCGCTGAATCTGAAGCATATCTTGTGTATCATATGACTGCAATGGGAGGATGTCTGTGTTTCTGTGTGGAGCGGTACATGAATAATGGGACTAGAGTGCATGAAATGTGGACCATGAAGGAATACAGAGTGCATTCATCTTGGACCAAGTCATTTACTCTGTTTACTGGTAATGATCTTCGGCGTCTCGAATACCCAATATGCTTCACCAAAAAAGGTGAAATTTTGGGGTTGAATGGATATAGAAAATTAGTAAGAATTGATGACAAAGCTGAGGATTGCCCCCATGGCAAGTACATGAGCTCTTCGGGTTTAGTAGAACAACATGGTTTATATACAGAGAGTTTGCTATCACTCCCTGGGGACGACTTTGACAAATTAAGTCAGTGAAGATGAAAAACATTATGTAATACTCTTCAATCCTTTTTCACTGATTTATTGCTAATCAACAAGCATGCATAATGGAAAATGCCAAGTCATGCACGCAGAATGCATGCATGATACATGATTTGATTCCTTATACTCTCCTCTTCCTAGTCAACAGTACAAGTTAGCACATCTTGGTTTTGGAGTTAGTACTTAGCACATGCTATTTAGCATCTTTATCTTTGGGCTGAAATATAATGGGTGAAACTAATTAAGTTGTGATTGAAATTGTCTTGCATGTCGTTTCGATTAATTTGTTCCTTATACTGATACCGATGTTCGTAAGCCTTTCGTCACATGTAATTTCATGATATCCTTGAACATACATGCATGTGCAATGAATGAATAAATTATAGCTTCAACAAAACTTTGCTAATTTTTTCATTAATATTTTCTCTTCCTATGTCCAAATTTTGTTTATCTGCATAATCTTATGAGCATGAGACAGGAAACTAACATAGTTAGCAAACTTGATCTTTATATGTGGACTGCGTATATGAAAATTATACTTAATTATGGGCTTGTAGGGCCTTGGATTGTTGCATTTTATTCCTACCCTGCACTTTGGGTTGTATGGTGGATAAGTAGTGGATGGACAGTGATCTGTCCCTCATCAATTTCAAGTCCGTTGGACCAAATTAACATTTTTTGTGGGTTAGGGCCAGGGCTGTTCAAAAGAAAATCAAACTGAACTGAATTGGTGGTGAACCGAACAGCACTGTACGAACCAAACTGTTTGATAAAAACTGAACTGTACTAACTGGTTGTTTTGATTTGTGAATTTCTATCAGAAGTATCTTGTGCAGAACTGGTTGATGAAAATAAAAATGGCTATCTTTGGACCTATTTGAACTCTTCTTTGTGTCAGTTAATCCTTTCCTTTACAACTTGTTCTGTTTCCTTTATATTAAACAATCCATTGCTCTAATCATGACTTCTGTATACATGAATATCACTCTCTGTTTATTATATGGCTGAAACCTTTTACATTTGAAAAAGTCTTAACTTCCTGTTAACTGATATCTCCATCAAGTTTTGAAATTTGAATACCACAGCCAATGTATCTGACTTAATTGGGGCTGTTAACTATGTCTGTTACTGCAAAACCAATCTATGAACTTCATTGTAGTGCTCTTGAATATTTCTGTTTACTTTTGGGAACAGTAACTGTATTTTTTAGTTTTGGCTGTGTGGAGTATTGTGTATTTATTTTTCAAAATAATCTGATATTTAAGTATGGAGAAGTAGGCCTGACTGATTATGATTGTGCCGAAAATTTGAAGGATTGTGTTATGGCCTACGGGCCTAGGAGTTGGCCCATCAAAGCAGCAGCACATGGACCTAAGATTTTGCAAGTATATGTATTAAAGGGGTAGGATGGGAAACAATCAAAATTAGGGGGTTGAGTTGTCAGTTAGCCAGCTAGTGTAAGGATCCTTATAGGGAGTTAGAAGTTGGAATATGTGAGGAAGATTTTGGCATTCTCTTATTTTCTTATATAACATTCATAGAAGTGCTTTGCATTCTGTGGAGGAGCCAGGCTCTGTTTACAGTAAATAATATATACATCTCTTCCATTTCAAATTCTAAGTCCCTAATGTTTCTGTTTACAGTAAATAATATATATATACCTCTTCTATCTGACAATCTAACAGTTTTAAATTCAATTTTTGTAGTTTCAACAAATCAGAAACTGCGATTTGTCTTAAAATTAGTCTATCCTTAAACTATTTTTTTTTCAAAACAGTTCAAAAGAGTTCTTTACAGATCAAAACAGTTCGGTGCAGTTAAAAAAACAGTTTGGTTCTAACTTATAGAATGCAGTTCACCGAATCGTTTTACAGTTTAGTTTGGTTCTGGCGAATTAGTTTTCTAGTTTGGTTCAGTGCATCTTTTTTTCCCACCCCCAGGGTGAGCCCACTATCTAGTTTTGCAATTACCACTGTTTCTAGTACACAGAAACCCTCCTTGGATCAAAAGCAAAAGTATTTATTACATTGTGACTAATTTCTTTTGGCAATTGCTATTTAAACTCTCCCTAACTACTAAACATATTTCCTTTTTTTTTTTTTTTCTTTTTTCTATGTAAATTTAGTTAGATAACCTTATGTTTTTTCCCTTTTCAAAGATCACTCCTCGTTCATTTCTTTGCGTTTTCCTTTTCCCTTTTAAAAGAATTGTACAATTTACTTATTGTCTCAACACAGAAACTAAACAACAATTGATATAACACTCTTCACAAATATCCAAGTATTATGAGTTCAAAAACAGTAAAATAAAACTTGAGAATTACATGATACCATGTTAAGGTTTCTGATCAACCAAACTTGGTTGCTAAAGTAGTGCCTTTTGACAAGATTTATTGGGTATGGAAAAAGAAATTAGAAGCATGCAATTTTTCTTTTTCTTTTTTTCAAAGTGATTTTTATTAACTTGTTAGAAATTTCACAGCACAAGCAAATGGGAACAACTTTCCATGTCATGTATAATGCTACAAGAGTCTGAGTAATGCTTCTAATTAATAATTTCCATGTCATAAACCAGCATTCCATGTTAGAAACTTGTTGAAATTTTCATATCATGTTAGAGCCTCCATGTCTGAGAATAATGCTCCATGTCAGAATCTTTTCATGTCATTTTATGTCATATATTAACTTTCCATGTCATTCCTGTATGATGCTTCTAATAGATTGATTTAAGGAGATTTATTAGCTTGTCATGTTAGAAATTTTTCATGTCGAGGCATTTCACAAATTACCAAAATTGATTTTAAGAGGCATTATACATGTCAAAAGAACAATTGTAGGCATGATACATGTCAAAAAGAACAAATTCATGTATTCTTCTCTCTTTTAGGGAAGAAATGCAATTGATGACAGCAACACAACACATCTTTGGACCAAGTCATCGTAAAAATCGATCCAATCCAAATTTTATATATACTATGTATTTTTATTTTATAATTTATGATTCCACTTTATATTTTTATTTCTTATATATTTATAAAATTATTACATAACTTATACTTATTTATAAAAATATATTTAATTAAAGATATTTTTTAGTAATTATTTGAGTGAATGTATATAAACATACTCCCACTAGTATCGTACATAAGCACACACAAAAAAACTGATTTTACTCTAATTAAGGGCATCTATAGTGCAAGTGCTTAAGTGAGTGGCTTCAAATTAAGCAATGTTGCTTAACAAATTTTTTTCATTCGAGAAGATGACTTGATAGTGCGTTGCTTAAGTGAGTTGCTTAACTGGTGCTACCAATAAAAATATCATTTTTTTTGTCACAAAATTTAATGTGTCTTAAATTAAGCACTCACTTTAGTAACTTTAGCATTGAGTGAATTTTTGTGTAAAGTTGTTAAATCTATGTAGCATTGTAGGCCCACAAATTTAAGATAAGCAAGTCATTTAAACAATCATGCAATGTAGATGCTCTAAGTTAGTTAATTAGCATCATTTACTTGTACCAATCTCATTTAAAAATGTTGTTTTTTTCCCCTAAACTACCATTCATTGAACTTGATATAAAAAAGAAAAAAAAAAGGTCATTTTTTTATCCAATAGGTATCAAGGGTTTACAACAACCCATGCATCCTACTCAATCAACTGAGCTAGACCCTTGATAAAAAAAAAGTCATAAAATAAAACCTCAATTAAATGAAAGGTATTTTTGAGATGATATCATTAAATAAGATCAAATTAATTGAGATTCACTTATATTGAGGACCAAAATACATGTGATTTTTGTTGTTTGTTTATAAAAAACTTTATCCCTATAAATTCAATGTAATTTTCCTACTTTTTTTTATTATAAAAATGTTCATCCCCTGTGTTATATTTTATATATTTTATCTAGTAAGTTAAATCTAAATTTTTCTTCATACTTTCATGAAAAATATCCATCTCCATTTGTTATATTTTTTTCATACTTTCTTTGATCATACAATAAAACATTCAATAAATTATTTAAATTTAGAAAGAGACAGCCATAAAAAAATACATTCAAATTAAAGTTATTATAATAAAAATATAATTTCATCATAATAATTTAGATATTATTGTGACTTTAGGTAAATTGTTTTTTTTCGTTAATTAAGTGGAAATTTCTACTTTTTTTATAAGAAAAAAATATTCTAGTCCTTCCATTTGTGTTATATTTTATATATAATTTTTATTTTAATATATTGGCATATACATATTAATGTAGAAAATAAAATTAAAATTTGTCCATATCATGACTAATTTATTTAAGTGAGAAGATAATAAATAAAAAAACAAATAATTATTTGCTTAAAATTTAATCTTAGATACTAATTTTGTATGGAAAAAGTAATAGTAATTATGTTGATTTAATTTGATTTTTTTATGGAATTAAATATATATTAATTATGTAAAAGAAATTTTAACATTGATTGAACAAAAATCTTTAGTGAAAATATTTATCCTTGTGAATTGAGTGTAAATTTTCCTACTTGTTTTTATAAAAAAAAATTTATCCCCATGAATTATATATATTTTTTATATTTTATATGGTAAGTTAAGTCTAAATTTTTTTCATACTTTCATGAAAATATTCATCCTAATTTGTTATATTTTTTCATACTTTCTATATTTGTAAAATAAAACATTCAATAAATTATTTAAATCAAGAAAGAGACATTCATAAAAAATTACATTCAAATTAAAATTAAAATTAATAAAAATATAATTCCACCATAATAATTTAGATATTAATGTGACTTCAGCTAAATTGTTCATCCTTGTGGATTAAGTGAAATTTTTTTACTTGCTTTTATAAAAATAAAAATCCATCCCTATATATTATATCTTATATATAATTTATATTTTAATATATTGACATATACATATCAATGTCTAAAAGAAAAGTAAAATTTGTCCATGTAAAAGAAAATCTTTAAGTGAGAAGATAATAAATAAACGAATAATTATTTGCTTAAAAATTAATCTCATAATATTAACAAAAAAAAATCAAAGGAAAAAAATGATTATTTTACGAAATATGAAAACTAAAATGAAGTATCTCCTCAAAAAAAAAAAAAAAACTAAAATGAAGTATCAAGTAATTGAGTAAGCCAACGTATGGACATGGGAAGGAAGTGATCATTGATTAGCAGGGAGAGTTTAAATAGAGCAGCAAGTATTCATTTCTCCAAATTAAATACAATAAATACAATTGATAGTGGAAATCGTAAAAGATATTGAAATCACAAATTTCATTAAGGGTAAATGACCATTTTGATCCTCGAAAATGTCAAGCGCTGATAATTTGATTCCTGAAAGATGAAAAATTTGAATTTAGTCTCCGAAAGTGAAAAAAGTACGACAAATTCGTCTTCCCATTAACTCTTCTCCGTTCAAATTAACGAAAGTACCTACGTGGCACTTTTGGTGATGACGTGGCAACTGATGGTTGCTACGTGGCTGTTACCTGGCTAGAAGTTGACTTTTCACTTTAGTCTCTGAACTCGACAACTTGCTATCATTTTAGTCCCTGAACTTAACCACTTACTGACATTTTGGTCCCTAAACTTAACCACTTATTGTCATTTTGGTCCTTAAAAGTACTTTTGAATTTTTAATTAAGTTTCATTCTACATGTAAATTATTAGCGTAGTCATCACCATATTCCCTCACTTCCATTCTTTTCATAACATTTGGAGTGTAGAGAGTGAAAAAATTGAGTATGAATGAGGTGTAAGTAGGAGGGGTGGCATATGATCCATGCGATGGTTTGGCACATGATCGATGATCAAAGTAAAATGATCAAACAGATCAGAAAATGTAAACAACGAAAGTTCTTATTTTCATGAACTACTACTGCAAGGTATATATAGACATCAAAGAATTTTGAATGTAGTGGTTACTTGAGAGTGTTGAAGAAGCTATTTGAAAATTTTTAATTGAATAAAATGCAACTTTTTAAAGAAGCTAGACAATGTTTATTAAGAAAAAAATTAAATAGTTTTTTAAGATATTTTTCTGTTATTTTCTTATTAGAATTGATGTTTCAGTTGAATAAATGACAAACTTTGCATGCAAATGATGGAAGTGAAAGTCAAGATGAACTACAAAGTGTGGAAGAGAAAGGTGAAAAATATGAGAGACATGAAACGGATATGGTGATGACTATGCTAATAATTTACATTTAATGTGAGACTTAATTAAAATTCAAAAGTACTTTTAGGGACTAAAATGACAGTACGTGGTAAAATTCAGGGACCAAAATGACAATATGTGGTTAAGTTCAGGGACCAAAATATCAGTAAGTGGTTAAGTTGATGGACCAAAATGACAGCAAGTTGTTAAGTTTAGAGATTAAAATGAAAAGTCAACTTTTAGCCACATGACAGTCGTGTGGATGACACATGGCAACTGTGAGCTGTCAAGTCATCACCAAAAGTGTCACGTAAGCAATTCCGTTAATGTTAACAGAGAAAAGTTAACCGGATGACGAATTTATTGTAACTTTTTTTTTTTTTTTTACTTTCGGGGATTAAATTCGATTTTTTCATCTTTCAGAACCAAATTATCGACGTTTGACACTTTCGATGACCAAAATGACCATTTACCCTTTCATTAACTACAACCCACTGACCAAGCATGCAATGCTCACTAATTAGACCTAATTACATAAACAATTTAATATTATATTTGATGAAGAGGAATGGCGCTCTCCCTCAAACCCTCCCCGACGAGTTGATCGGAGTAATCCTGTTGAGGTTGCCGGTGAGATCTGTATTGTGTTTCAAATGTGCAAGTCTTGGCTCTCTCTTATTTCCAATCTCCAACTGATGACTATGTGGTTGTGGTTGTAACAATGACACATCCCGGCACGGTGGTCGATTGTTTCTCTCTGAGAACCAATTCATGGAACTTCACTGAGAGGCACACTGTTGAGTATTTTGAAAATGAAGTTGAGTTCAGTCAAGGGGAGTTCTTGAACGGGGCGCTTCATTGTTGCATTTGATGTGAGGGAAAAGAAATTAATAGAGATTCCACTTCCGTCTGATTTAGCTGCTGAATCTGAAAGATATTATTATGTATATCATTTGACTGCAATGGGAGGATGTCTGTGTTTCTGTTATGTGGACCATGAAGGAATACATAGTGCACTCATCTTGGACCAAGTCATTTATTCTGTCTACTAGTAATAGTAATGATCTTCAGCGTCTCAAATACCCAATATGCTTCACCAAAAATGGTGAAATTTTGTGAGTGAATGGACATGGCAAATTAGTGAGAATTGATGACAAAGGCAAGTTGCTTCAGCATCGCCCACATGGCAAGTACGCGGGCCATTCGGGTGAACAACATGGTATATATACAGAGAGTTTGCTATCACTCCCTGAAGATGACTTTGACAAATTAAGCAAGTGAAGATGAACAACATTAATGAAAGACAATTATGTAATAATCTTCAATCCTTTTCACCGATTTATTACTTTTCAACATGCATAATGGAAAATGCTAAGTCATATGTACGCAGAATGATACATGATTTGATTAGTATCTTTGTCTTCAGGGAGATGGATTGAAACTAATCAAGTCGTGATTGAATTTGTCTTGCATGTGGTTGGTTTAATTTGTTCCTTATAACGATACTGATTTTCATAAGCCTTCTGTCACATGTAATTTCATGATATCTGTGAACATACATGCATGTGCAATGAATGAATAATTATAGTTTCAACAAAACCTAGCTAATTTTTTCATTCATATGTTCTCTTCCTATTTCTAAATTTTGTTTATCTGCATAATCTATGAGCATGAGACAGGAAACTAACATAGTTATGGGCTTCTAGGGCCTTGGATTGTTGCATTTTTTTTTCCAACTCTGCACTTTGGGTTAACATACTTTTACCACTGGGTTGTATGGTGGATGGACAGTGATCCATCCCTCATCAATTTCAAATCTATTGTACCAAATTAACATTTTTGGGTTAGGGGTAGGGCTGTTCAAAAGAAAATCGAACTGAACTGAATTGGTGGCGAACCGAACTGCACTGTACAAACCAAACTATTTTTGATAAAAGCTGAACTGTACTAACTGGTTATTTTGATTTGTGAATTTCTATTAGAAGTATCTTGTGCAGAACTGGTTAATGAAAATAAAAATGGGCATCTTTGGACCTATTTGAACTCTTCTTTTGGTTCAGTTAATCCTTTCCTTTGCAACATGTTATGTTTCCTTTACATTAAACAATCCATTGCTCTAATCATCACTTCTGTCTCAATGAATATCACTCTCTGGTTATTATATGGCTGAAACCTTTAAATTTGAAAAAGTCTTAACTTCCTGTTAACTGATATCTCCATCAAGTTTTGAAATTTGAATACCACAGCCAATAAATATATCTGACTTAATTGGGGCTGTTAACTATGTTTGTTACTGCAAAGCCAATATGTAAACTTCATTGAAGTGCACTCTTGAATATTTCTGTTTATTTATGGTAACAGTAACTGTATTTCTTATTTTTGGCTAACTGTGTGGAGTATTGTCTATTTATTTTTCAAAATAATCTGATATTTAAGTATAGAGAAGTAAGCCTGACTGATTATGATGGTGCTGAAAATTTGAAAGATTGTATTAGGGCCTAGGAGTTGGCCCATCAAAGCAGCAGCACATCTACCTAAGATTTTGCAAGTATATGTATTAGAAGGGGTAGGAAGGGAAACAACCAAAATTAGGGGGTTAAGGTTTTTGTTAGTCACCTCTGTCACATGTAAGGATCCTTATAGGGAGGTAGAGGTTGGAATGTGATGCATAGAAGTGCTTTGCGTTCTGTGGAGGAGCCTGGCTCTGGGATTACAAGGGGAATAGTTTTCCTTGTAATGTTTCTGTTTAAAGTAAATAATATATATACCCGTTCCATTTCAAATTCTCAGTCCCTAACAGATTGAGCTGGGAATATGGTACTTGCATTAGGAGGATTTAAAGTAAATAATATATATACCTCTTCCATTTCAAATTCTCAGTCCCTTACAGATTGAGCTGGTACAAGGATGGTACTTGCATTTCAAATTCTCAGTCCCTAATGTTTCTGTTTACAGTAAATATTTATACCACTTCTATCTGAAACAGTTTTAAATTCAATTTTTTGTAGTTTCAACAATTCAGAAACTGCAATTTGTCTTAAAATTAGTCTATCCTTAAACTTTTTGTTTTCTTCAGAACAGTTTGGTGCAGTTCAGAAAACAGTTCAGTTCAAACTTGTGGAATGCAGTTCTCCAAATCGTTTTGCATTGTAGTTCAGTTCGGGCGAACTGGTTTTCTAGTTCGGTTCAGTTCTATAATAGTTTGGTTCAGTTCATCTTTTTTGCCTACCCCTAGTTAGGGGTGAGCCCACTATCTAGTTTTGAAATTGCCACTGTTTCTAGTACACAGAAACCCTCCTTGGATCAAAACCAAGTGTATTTATTACATTGTGACTAATGTCTTTGGGCAATTGCTATTTAAACTCTCCCCAATTACTAAATATATTCCCTTTTTAATCTTTTTTTTATGTAAATTTACTTAGATAACCATATTATTTTTTTCCCTGTTCATCGATCACTCCTAGTTCATTTCTTCGCATTTTCCTTTTCCCTTTTAAAAGAATTGTACAATTTTACTTACTGTCTCAAACTAAACAATTGATATACCATTCCTCAGTCTTCACAAATATCCAAGTATTATGAATCAAAAACAGTAAAATAAAACTTTTAAATTAATAATGCTCCATGTCATAAACCTGCTTTCCATGTTAGAAACTTGTTGAAGTTTTCATGTCATGTTAGAGCCTCCATGTCTCAGAACAATGCTCCATGTCAGAAACTTTCCATGTCATGTTATGTCATATATTAACTTTCCATGTCCTTCCCGTATAATGCTTCTAATAGATTGATTTAAGGAGATTTACTAACTTGTCACGTTAGAAATTTTCCATGTTAGGCATTTCAGAAATTACCAAAATTGATTTACAGTGGCATTAAAAGAAGCAGGTACTTGTAGGCTTGTAGCTTCCTTTTAAAGCACGAATTAGAAGCAAAAACCAGCTTTTTTCTTCTTCTTTCGAATAGTGATTTTTATTAACTTGTCATGTTAGAAATTTCACAGGACTAGCAAATGGAAACATATTCAGTTGAACAATGAACTGCTTGCTAGTGTTTTAGCAATAGTTACATACTTACAGTAGCTTTTTTGAACTTTTTTGGATGAGTAATAGAGGGGGGTATGGTATATAATTGTCATCTGTTCATGCATTTGGACAATTGTCAATACTCAGGGTGGGAAGTGTTCACTTGATGATACTTAGTTTTGTGAGTTATTACTTCATTGGATGCAACCAAATAATCTTTTCCCCTGCACGTGTTTTAGTGTCCCTTAGAATTTTTGTCTAGACTTGGCCTTTCAAGCCTACTTTCAGTCTTGCCCTTAAGTTTAATACTCGTGCAATTCTTTTGAAGATAGGATATCATTTTATTTTATTAAAAGAATAAAAGAATATGATAGCTTTACTTGCTATTCTTATTTTTCAGTTTTATTTTCTTTTGAATTTGAAATCTGTAATATACTTCTAACATTATCATTTTTTCCAATGCAAGTGGCTGTTAGGCATACAGTTCCTGAAAGGTGATGGACTCATGAGTTACTATATTATACTATATATATTTTATAATATTTCACACTTCTTCATATGATGTCATCTTTCTTAATTTAAACAATTCAATTAATTTTTCCTCTAATAATTTTTTTTATTAAAGTTTCTCAATGGACCCTACAATATGTCTCATTTTTTGTTTTATTATTTATCTTAATTTTAATTTAATATATTTGAATGTCAATTGTTAAATAATAAATTATTACATTTTAATTAAATAAAAAACTTACTTTAAAATTTAAAATACATAAAAATAATACAAATTAAAATTAATAATAACTTTTTTTTTTGACAGAAACAAGCTCTTATTATTTCATGTAAAATAAGAGAGTGAATATAACTTGGACTGAATTTAAAAAAGTGTCGACTAGTATAAGATGTAGATATCCTTGCTAAGCAATGGACAACTTTGATTGGCTTCTGTACACAGCTTATGAGAATATCACCAAATTCATTGTTCGTGAATCTCCTTCTGTTGATGCTGTCAACGACTGGTGAGAAGAGCTACTGCCTCAGCCTCTTGTGGTGATGGGATTCCATGATGATCTCTGATACAGGATGCAACACCAAATAATCCAGCATTTTGAAAAAGGGTTGCATCTATTTGATCAACTGAGGGTTTGGTCTAGGGTTGAAGTGTTGTTGTTTGAACTCTGATTCGAGCAAAGTGAAGTTCGACAGTGGATATGCTTCCAATCATGAAGATGCTCCAACGCAAATTGAAGGAAAATGCTTGCTGGTTTCTCAATCCCCATATGTGATTAAAATGGCTAGGAAGGCCATTGTTGTGGGAATGGGTACCAAATAAAGGAGAGTTTAGGGAGTTGGTGTAGTCAGAATAGAAGAGTCACCTTAGAGTATATAGAGTACTCACAGAGACTTATTGTCTCATTCTTTTAAGTTCACATGTTTTTCAGGTTAAGCATGTTGACGTCTTGAAGAGTAGCATGGAACTGCTTGCAGGGAAGAAGATATTTGGTTTTATATACACCTCTTAATATGCGGGAGATTTGTTGATGTATTGTATGTAAGCTTCTAGCATGTATGGTGTATTAATGGACAATGTTATGTAATAAAATTTGCATATGTAATTGATGTTTTAGTTTATTTTATTTTCTTTCGTGTGATGTTCTCTAATGTTTTATATTTAAAGTTTTCATACCCTAAATACATAGGTGCAAGTTAAGGTAGCATCCCCACGGTGTTATAGAGAGGGAGCGAAATTTTATCTTATACTGATAGGATTTGTTTGGTGATCAGGATAGTAAAATAAGAACAAGATAGAATAAGAATATGATAAGCTTTAATTCTATCAAATGTTTAATGTACACCAGATAACAAAACGAATAACGATAAGATATGACAAAAATTTTGTTTCATTAAAATTATATATTACATATAATCTTCTAACTTAACTCTCCCTCATGATAAGAAATATACTAGATCAATAGGAAAAGATAACATTGTCGAATTTAGCAATGGCAGAGGGTTCATCAATTCACATTGTCATATTCTATTCATGCAACAAAGAATTAATTGCAACATAGTTATCCTAACTATAGGATAGTTATCCTAACTATCTCATCTCATCTTATCATATTTTGGCCACAAAAATGAGCTTTTAGTGTTTAATCTTGAATTAGATTTTTTTTTTATCATTGAATCTTAAATTAGATTAGTAGAGGAAGTAAAATTAAGTTTTATGTGTAATACGAGGGTAAAATTAAACAAGGATTGATGTTACGTTACTTTTGAAAAAAAAAAATTAAACAAATTATTTTTGAAATAATCATTAGTAACTCAAATCGCTTTTTATCCTATCATTCGTTATATCCTATTTTCTATCTTTTTTTTTTTTAATGATAAATCTCTTTAGAACAAGTAAAATTCATCATTGTAATATGTACACCTAAAAAAATTATAAATTTTAATTGAGTTTAATGGTTATGCATTGTGATTTGTGATTGAATGACAATGTAAAATTATTTTACTCAACCAACATATAACCTATTTTTTCATTTTATTCTGTAGGTTTATCTTTATAAATAACTCATTATTATTTTACTGAAATTGAATTATTCTCTTGTAAAAAAAAAGGGTTAAATGTCACTTTTGGTCCTTTATGTTTTAGTATTTTTCATTTTGATCCATTAAGTTTTAAAAGTTTCATTTTAGTCCTTTATATTTTAAAAGAGAATCATTTTGGTCCTTTTAAGCAGAAACGTTAAATATGTTCAAAAAAGAAAAAGTGTGACGTGTCCGTTAATGTTGAGTGAGATGATGATATAACATTTTTATTGAAACGACATTAAATATTTCAGTCATGTTAGTTTTCAAAATGGTTTCAATTTAGTCATTTAATTTTTTAAAAGGTTTTGGTCCTTTTAGTTTTCAAAATGGTTTTAAAACGTTAAATATTCTTGAATCCTAACACAATGTTGATCTACTACTTCAAATACATGTGAATTAATGAGCCCTCTGCCATTGCTAAATTCAACAACATAAACACAAGAGTACCAATTACCCCTAACATGACAACAGACCAATGACAACCATCTTAAGTCATCTCCTACTGCAAATTAATTAAAGAGTTCTGCAGGGTCACAATTTCTTCTCCTCTTCCTCCTACTGCATATTCATTTTTTTTTTCTGCAAATTAAAGGGTAATGAAGAAGCCGCGGACGAAAAAGATATGGTTATTATAAGGTAAAGGAGAAGAATTAAACACCTGCATTTATTGAATATTTTTTTATCTAAAAGAGAGAGAAAAAAATAGTGTATGCATTGGATATTTAAACTTTCAATTATAAAATCGACGAATATCATAAATTTGTTGATTTTTATGTTTAAATATCTTTTTAGTCTTTGCAATTTAGTATTTTTTTTATTTTTGTCCTTAAAAAATTTGGTTTTAGTACTTGCAAATTATGTTTTTTTTTAATTTTTTGTCCTTAAAGCAGTTTAGATAACGCTTTGAACAGTAAAAATAGTGTTATATAAACTGCTTTAAGGACGAAAAGCAAAAAAAACATAATTTGTAAGTACTAAAACAAAAAAAAATTACAAGGATGAAAATGTTTATTATAATTAAGTAAAAAATGGTAGATAAAACATAAAGATATATCATGTAACACCCTAAATCCGGGTTTACATATATTCTCATTTTTAAACTTATTTTAATTCAATAGGCATCTTAACTAACTTTAAATTTTCCAAAAACTGTGAAGTTAATAAAACATAGATCGAAATTTTACTAATTTTTTTTTAAACTTTTCATTAATTAATTTCGGAAGTTGCGTATCGCCGCCTCAATTGTAAATATACATTGAAAAGTGAGTAAAACAAAATAATTAAAGTAAATAGCTCTGGCTATAAAATATACATATATACATGAACTAGAGATTTTCATATCCCAAATATTTTTCGGAATAATAGTAATATGTACATTCCCAAAGTGTATACTAAATACATAGGGTAATATAGTACGAAAGCTGAATGTACATACCAAAAGTCTGAAACCTAGGTCTACCCATATCCAAATACATAAAAAGAGGAAAACCTAGTCTCATAGCAATCATCACTAACACCCAACTCTGCATGTTAGACCAACCTCCAACCGAAAAGTGACGAAGCTGATGAAGATAACATCTTTATGACATCCACCAGTACTGCCACAGGTTCCTAAAAGAAAAATAAACAGAGAGTGAACTCTCTGCTTCATCAAGCAGTACACACAGAACGACTTGATAGTCACATACACAATCCTACTAGCCACCACGATGTGGTTCTCTAACAGTCACACCCGAAACCTATTTGTTTCCACAGTTATTTTTGTAAATTATTTCACATTGGTCAGCCACCACTGGAACTCCCAGAACTCAGTGGTCTTACACATATTTAAGTCGGATGACTTGCTGGGAGTACACCCTTCACCATGGTACAATGGCAGGGCTTTCACCAACAAGGTTGTGCCTCGCATTTGCCAGGATTGCCAAGTCGGCACTGTGGAAGCATGACCACAAACTCGGTGCCAGATCCCCAAGAAACAGCAAGTCAGCGAGCACACCTCAGGTACTACTCTGTGAGGTCATCCAATCTCTGAGAACTGACTCCTCAACCACTCCCTCTCATTGGGTTAATCTCTTATAGGTTGGTGTGGGTTCACTGCCAAAGGTATTGAACGGCGGTCTTCCATGACATATGTCCCTGACATACCATACTGAGATCCACTCTCCACCACCATAGTGGTCACACATTCTGACCCCATTTCTCACGAGCATATCGCTCACCACAGTTAAAGCCCCCACACAACCTTTTCCATAATTGTCCATTCAAATTTTGTCCAAGAACACATTCGTTCAACCGTCTCACACGACTTGACACTGGAGGTTCCTTCCTCCTTTCAGTTCTCACCACGATTCAGACAATTTTATTATGTTTTATATATTCCTTACCCTCTAAAATGTCTTATGATTTGATAAAAGAAAGATATTTATCTTTGACTAGCAATCCTGCTATTGACACTAGAAATCGATTCTAGTTATTACAAGTACTCGCGTCAAGTCTTGTAAACACATCACACCGACAAACAATTTCACCACAAGATTCAAACTACAATCAACAAACTGTATCACCAAAACAGAGAAAATCATACTTTCAAATATCAAATACTCAAGGTTTTCCTCCCTGAGACTTGAATGAATCAATCATAATAGTGGTTGTATTCTATCAATTATCTCACAGAATCAAAATATTAATTGAAGGTAAAATGACAAAAATACAAGTGTTAACAATTACATTTGACTATTTAGTCAAATTTTTATTGGCAGTACTGAATGTGAACTCTCACTGATACAAGCAATTGACCTTGGAATTTAAAACTTTTTATATCAAATCAAAGCTCTTGAAATCTAGTTTACAGAAAGGTATTCCACTTATAAAATAAACATCTAGAAATTTTTTATAAAATTTTCTAAGTCAGCAGCCCTGGATTTTGAGTGCTCACAGAACATAGCTCAAAGAAATGTAAATTTCTCCCACTTTCCAAACTTTTTTTGAGCTGAAATTTTTACAGTAGAAAGGTAACATCTTTATCTTTCTAAAAAGGTAACCCTTACCCCCAAATTCTTTCCCTATTGTTCCCAGTAAATTTGTTTCTAACAGCCTAAGTTTCAGACTCAAAACAGAGCTCAAAAACCCTTGCCCTGTTTCTTTTTAAAAAGTTAATTTAGAAATTGGACATGATAATTTTTGTAATTTATATGGTTAAAAATATTGTTTTATCTAGTTTTTAATGGTTCAAAAACGAAAAATAAAAATTAAGCACACAAGTGGGAATTTGAGAAAAACCGAGACATGTTCCAGGGAAACTTGAAAACAGAATAGCCATTTTGAAAGCCATGGATGAACTTCAAAACGAGGTTTTCTCTCCATGATGTCAAAATAAAAGTTGTTCCTTTTTATGTCTATTTTCATTCAAAACAAATTTGATGAAAAACCAACGGTTAGATCTTCCAAAAATCACAAAATCGTGGGAGCTATCCAGGGACACTCGAACCTAACAGCCACTGTTACATTGTTTTGGGGTTTGTTTTCAACATGCAACCTTCATCAATTAATTTTACGAAAATTGGGCATGAATTCCCTTGCTCCAGGGGCCTTCCCACTTAGTTTCAAAAGATCAATAACAACACTAAGGCCAGGACATGCACTCACACAGCCACTGCCAAGGGTTTCAACTCATTTCATCAACTTTTCACATTCAAGCATTCAAACAAACACACACAACAGCCAAGAGAGGGGCATGCATACAAGATGTGGTTGAGACCCTTAACCCTCAACCACATGTGCAGAATAAAGCTTAAATCCACAAAGAGTTCCCCTCACCTAAAAGAGCTTCAGCTGAGAGAGAGAGGAAGAGAAGGTGAGGTGAAGAGAAGGCATGATGTTGGTGATGAAATGAAGACCTCTTAGCTTGCATGCAGCCCACCAGCTTCACAAAAAATGGCTTCCTCCTTCCCTTTTGGGTGTCTCAGCCAGAGGGATCAAGGGAGAGAAGAGAGAAAACTGAAAAAAATTGATGTTGAGTGTTGTATGTGTGTTGTGGCCGTGAGGGAAGAGAGAGAAGAGAGGATTTTGGCCTTAACTTAGTTGCTAAGTTAAAGTAAGGGAGATGAAATAAATTGGATTTTAGTGAGAGAGCATTTTAGAGGGAAGGGAGACCGTGGGATTCAAGTGGGAAAGGAGGGTTTTGCATAAATTTCAATTGGTTAAAGGATGTGATTTGGTAGTTTTAGGTACCGAGTTTAATTTATACAGTGTAATTTTACTTTGTGTAATCATAATGAAATGTGATCTAAAATTTTAGAACATAATTTCAAATAATTTTTATAAATCTTATGAAATAAAAACTTTTTAATAACTTTCATAAAATTTTCTCTGTAGAATAATTGCTCATAGATGAATTTTACGAAAGGTAACTTGACGTGCAAGTTTCAGAGTTCAAAAACGGTTAAAACAAATTTTCATTCAAATAAACAACTAATACAAAGCAACAACTATTTTTATTATTTATTTTTAACAGTTATCCACAGACAGATTTATTTCCTTTCCAAAAACTTTTAATAATCAATCCACAGATAAAACTAATTATTTATTTTCCTTTATTTTTCTTAATCTCTCAATTAATTACTAACTATATTTTAATTACTCCAAGTATATTCTTTTCTTATTTAAACAAACAATTGAATCTCCATCAATTTCTAATTAATCTCTCATGTTCTTACTTACTGAGTTGTAATTTTCGGGGTGTTACATATCAAGGATAATTTCTGATTTATTAATAGGATTGCTTGTAGGACAAGTGGTCCGTCTTGCACCACTAATAATATCCCTTAGATTAATTTAAGGTGCAAAGTCTTATTGTACACCTTTCATACTAAATCTTTACACTTCCTACTCCTTCCTTCTCCAGCAGCCTCTCCACTATCTCCGCCCGCTCCTCCACCGCCTCTGATAGCTCCATCAAGACGCACCCACCACCACCCTAAAACGCTGCAAGTGGCGCTCCTCCCCCAAAATTAGATCCAAAATTGTTTCATATAAAACATAATAACAAATAAGATCCAATCCAAAAAAACAGTCATGGAAGTCAGATGGAGAAGCCATACTCATTCAGAAAACAAATCCATAATTAATAACAAAGAACATTCAAACCCTCAAAATCAAGATTCAACCCAAATCGAAGTGAACCAGTTAGATCAAGAATCAAAAATCACAAAACACAATTAAATGAAAGAAATCGTGGTTTGGGGGGAAAAATACAGTACAAAGATTACAATAAAAACCATTCCTTTACAATTCAACACAAAAAAAATTATATTCTTTTCTCAATCACTACTTACCGCTGTAGGTAGCCTCGACACTGTAAGGAGTCTCAACGCCACCATTGTGTTGCCGCACTCCTCCGCGAGTCATGAACAACCAAAGCCCTCAAACTCTCTTCGACCTTCCCAAAAGATATAATGCGCTCAATGCTTTGTCGTTCGTCGCTCTTCAAAGTCGCAGTTTTGGGCCTCGTCGGTAGTATCAAAGTTCAACCCGATGTGGGGTTCAGCGGAGTTCTTCTCTCTTCCACTTTCTTTTACTAGCGGTGGGGGTGTCAAATTTGAGGAAAAAGGGGGAGAGGGAAGTGGAGGAGGGTTTGTGCCTTTGTGGGAGACGGCGACGTTTGGGGGTGGTGGTGGGTGCGTCTCGATGGTCGGAGACAGTGTAGGAGCCGTCAGAGAAGGAAGAAGGGTAAGAAAGGCAAAGATTTAGTATGAATGGTGTATAATAAGACTGTGCACCTTAGATTAATCTAAGGATTATTATTAGTGGTGTATGATAGACCACTTGCAAAAGTGGTCCACCCTAGAAGAAGTCTATTAATACTATAATTTTTCTTTACACCGATAATACTCCCTCCGGTTCTTTATATAAGAAACAAATAACTAAATCGTCAAGACCAATAAAAATAGTTAAGTTAGTTAGTTATAATTAATAATGTCATAAATTTAAATTTTATTCCAAAAATACCCATTAAATTGATTGGTTTAAGTAGTGGTTACATTAACGACACTCACCTCCATCAATAAGTGTAAGTTATATTGTTAATAGACCAATAAATGCATAAGAAATGAGTATGTATCTCATTAATAAATTTCACAAGATGAAGGATAAAAAAGAAAACTAACCATTAATACATCTTAAAGTAGATGTATGTTTCTTATAATTAGGACAAAAAAAAAATACCTTTTTGTTTCTTATAAAAGGATCGAAGACAGTAATATAGTAATGGTAATTAAACTAATAAAAATTAAATGCAGCGCTGCACTGGTACCCGATAAGATAAAATAAAATAAAATTAAAAGAAATAAAAATAAATCTAGCAATGTGAATAAACAAATAAAAAAAAATTGGTGTTAACGATTTGATTTCCTTTGGTTGTTCTTGTTCATGGTGGCAAGTGATAACAGCAGAATAGAATAGAGAAGCAAAAACCTAGAAATCGCGTTGCGTTTTGACTTGGAGTGGTGAAACCCTAAACTAATCTTGAAGATGAGCATTCGAAGGTTGAGTGGCGAAGAATCGCAAACACTTTACTCTCTCCTGAGAGCAGAGCAGCGTCCACTCCATGAGATCCTCTCCCAATTCAACTCCGCAATCCCTTCCTCCCGCCATTTCACTCTCTCTTCCTATCTCCTCATCCTATTGCAGGTTCGTAACATTAACATTCCCTTTCTTTCTTTTTTTTAGTTTAGGGTTTTTGATTCCCCACTCGCAATTCAACTTCTAGGGTTTTTCTATCACAAATCTTGTACCTAATTAGATACTCTTTAGATACTGATTCTGGCATGCCAGATTTTTTTTCTCCATTTAAATTCTAAGGTAATTAGGTGGAAATAGTGTTTAATTAAAATAATGGCTTTAGATTTTCATTTTTTGGGATGGGGATTTGTGATTTATTTTGTTAGATACAGATTTTTGGCATGTGTGTGTGTTTTGTTTTATTTTATTTTATTTTTGTTACCCTGTAATTTGATTGGAATTAGTGTTGAATGTTGTTTAATTGGAATCTTTTGTGGGCAGGACAATAAGGTACTCAGCACCACTGAGCGGTTAATAGCTTTTGCTCTGCTAGTTGAGGCTTATTCATCCCAGAAGCCTTCTTCAAATCCCTTCATAAGCTTTATTGTAAATGTAAGCAGTTATTATTGTTGTTGGAACTTTTTTGTAATGGTTACTACTACTTGGTTTGTCTAATTCTTTCAAGTTAGAACCAGTTTTTGAATGCAAGAGGAGGATGTGATTCCTTAACAAAAAACACAATGAAGAACACACGAAAGATGGGTAGGCACCTTAGAATAAGGTTTTATCATTGAAACTAGTTAAAAAATGTTGTCAATAATATATGATGGAGTAAATGGCTCAAAGAATGGGAAAAACTGCTCATTAAAAATGGATCTGTAGTGCAGTGCATTTATGCCAGCTGATTCTCTCCCCCCCTATATGCTCCAGATGTAAATGAATTAACAGTTTGTGACTGAAATCTTATACAAATAATGATCTTTCTGCAGAGTAATTTTCCACTGTTCACTGTTTGTCAAATCTGAAATTCTGACAATAGAACTAACTATATTTTATCCAAATTAGAAATGAGTTATTTATGAACATGCAGTCTAAAAAAAAGTGAAACTAACAAATTCATCCATAAACTCAAGTTTGTGCAAGTTGAATTTGAACCAAGTTTACCATAAGTGATGGTGAGTTTATTGTGAATTAGCACAATTTTGTCACTATGGGGCAGAAAAATGTAGAGTTTTTGTTAAAATGGTACAACAGGAAGAGAATTGAGAGAAATCTGAGAAAAATTATATTGATATATGTGTTTAGAGGTACAACTGATTGCTATTTCTAGGCTACTACAGTTGGTTAGATCTAACCAACTGTTAGTTATTTATAACAGAAAACAACTGTCTAACTAACTAGCAGAATACAGGACGCTATACAGTATTATACTCCAACAGTTTATGGTTTAAACTAGCGAGTTGACAACCATGTGAGTAAGAAAAGTGGATGAATGGAAGTTAGTCCAATTAGAGGGGAGCGGAGAAGCTAAGAAAACATTAGGATAAACCATTAAAAAAAACCCTGCACAAATGGTATTATTGAAATCTGGATATTGACAGAGTTAGTAGTGTTAGTTGGTTTATGTAGCCAACCTTGCCTGCTGAAATATGTTCAGTGTTTGTTGTTGTGGGTTTCTCTTTAGCCAATTGCCTTTTGGAACTCCTAATGAAAATCTTAGCTGAAACAATTATGAAAGGTTAATGATAAGCAATAAGCAATTGATATTGCATCATTTTTCATCTCTATATTGCATCATTTTTCATCTCTATATGGATTGTGCTTTTTTCTCTCTACATTTAATGTTATTGTGTTATATGACTGTTGAGATCAGGATAATTTCTTGGTTACAGGCTTCATGTAATGAAGGGTCAGAAAAAGTTGAGAGGGCATTTATTCTGCAGCTACTAGGTCTTGATAGCTCCAACAGTGGGAAAGAGGTTATATTCTGTTTTAATGTCTAATGCTATTCATATACGTTGTTATCTTTTTAGTTATTCTCCATAATGATGTTTTCTTGAGTTCAACATCATTCCTATTTTATACAGTTAAACATCATTTCTCGTTAGCTATTATTAGCTACAATTTCTTTGAACTCATAGTCTGGGAAGAGGTTATTTATAGGTATTGTTATTAGCCATTTGCAAGTTTTGATATGTAATTCTGTTATTGGTACTCTGCAACAACCACTCTTAGTCAAGTGTGGAATAAGCAGAGCAAGATTTTAAAGGTGTTCTTTGTTTTCTGTAATTTGGATGAAATTAGTTGGAAAGTAGAAATTTTAATCAGAAGTTGTATGATATTGGAAATCATTCTCTTAAGGGAGTCTATTTGACTGGTTGCTGGTTCATTTTGTTATTATAAGAGAATGCTAATTTGATTGTTCTAATCTTTTTTCCTTTCAGCTTGTTTCTTTTGGCTCTCATATTTGTCTGTTGGAGTTCTAATCCTCCTTCCATGTTGCCTTTGCCTTCTTCTCTCCTAAAAAATTCCCTGATAAAAATCTATCCATTTTTTGGCCATTAAATTTGTTTTAGATTGAAAAATTTGTGAATGGAATTTTGTTTGTTGGTTAAACATGTTTCTAACATATTTTCAGTTTATGATTGTCACTTGTTCCACCTTCAACATGCATCTAAATGTTTGCTGTTGATCTTCCTTACTCTGTCTCTTTCATTAGGTGTTTATCTTTAGTGGTTTGTAATTTCTGAGGTGTTTTTCTTTTCCTGGAGGATTGCAGTTTCTTAAACAATCTGCATCAGATTATGTGAAAGGATTTGATCAGTCATTACATGTAAGTTACTTATAGATATGCAAAGTCCTTTCCCATAAACATATCCAATCTTGTCTTTCCATAATATCTGACTTTTCTGAGATGTATCACTGCTTTTTCGAATGTCTCAGGATAGTCCTTCCCTTGGTTTAGGATTTCTATACTTATTTATCCTCTCTGATTCCAGGAGTTCCCTCCACTAGATCAGTTGAAGCAGCAGTTTTCTGATAAAGTTCATCTAGAACCATATCGTTGCTTATTTAAAGATGGTTCTGTAAAAAATGTAGTCCCAGACCCAGATGTTCCCCCAAGTTGTGATGCAGATTCACTAGAGTATGGCCCCATGCAGTGGATTAACTAATTTATATAGCTTTTTATTAAATTTTACTGTTTTTTCGTCCCTTCAATGGTTTCCCATAGCTATTTTAGAGTAGCAATTCAAAGTTCATATGCTCTAAATTATTATAACGACCCATTTATAGGTTTGATTTGCGTCCTGGAACAAAACCTAAACTTGGTGCCGGAGATAAAGATGAGGCAGTAGTTGGGTTGTTGTCAAATCTTTCATTGGAAGGATTAAGTCCTCACTGGATCAGACCTCTTCCACCAAGGCTGCCGATACTTGATGGGGAGGTACTGCATATTTGTATCTGCAATATTTGATTCTTGAGTCTTAATTATTCAAACTATTTATACTGGGAAATCCTTTTCAGCTAGTTTGGCTCAACCCCGATGACAATCATGAACTTATGTGGGACTATGGTATGTGTGTTGATACCAGCAGAGGGGCTGCAGTAAGGGACTTAATTGCAAAAGCTCTGAAGGGAGCCCTTGCACCTGCACAACAAGAGGTGATTATTATTATTATTATTTGATAGAAGATGAAAACATTGTAGGAGCATCTCTGTTAAGGGTAAATGGATAACCCCTTGAAAAGACCATGTGCTTTACACTGAACAATTTAGGGACAGATGAACTAATTCTGAACAAGCACCTCACTGTAACACATCAAGGGAAAAAAACCTTGTGGCTTGTATGGCATCCAAACCTGCAAGTTTTTATGTAGAAATTATATTACGTGATGGGTCTCCTGATTGATTTGTTAGGAAAAAATATTTCCTTCTTTTAGGTTGGGATTTTAAGGAAAGCTGAGTAAACCACTGGAAGACTCTTTTTTTCTATAATAGCATAGATGATTTGCTGTATATATATTCCATGGTAGTTCTTACAGATTGCATCACATTGCAGTGTGGAAAGTGATATCTGTACCTTAGTTCTTATTTTGTCAAATGTTTAATGAAGAATATGATCTGTGATTTTCTTGTAATCCAGCAAGTCCTGGTGGAGCTGGCAAATGATCCAAAGCTTGTATATCACTGTGGACTGACACCAAGAAAGTTGCCAGTATGTGTTTTTGTAATCTTTTTGATGAATCAATGACCAAGTTAGGTCTTGATGTTTATTCTCATTTTTTATCAGGAACTGGTGGAAAACAATCCCCTTATTGCAGTTGATGTTCTCACTAAGTTGATAAATTCTCCAGAAATAACAGAGTATGCATTTTCCCTCTATTATATTTATCTGTCCTTTAGTATATAGATTACCTTATCGCTATTATTTTCTTTATTTCTATTTGCTTATTTATGGATACAGATACTTTACAGTACTTGTCAATATGGACATGAGTCTACATTCAATGGAAGTTGTGAACAGGCTTACAACAACAGTTGAACTACCGCCTCAATTCATTCACATGTACATAACCAATTGTATAGCATCCTGTGTGAGCATCAAGGTACTTCACTTTGCCTTTGTGCCATAAGCTTTTATTTTCTGCAAAACAAACATGTTTTTCACAAAAGATTATGCTTCTGTTTTAATATATGTGTAGGGATATTGGATTGAGTTTCTTTGAGTAGATTTCAAAAGGATGGTTAAGATTAGATTTAACTAGAATAATTTTGATCATCCATGTAATAGCTGTACAGTTAACTCCTCTCATCTCATGCTCTTACTGGATATGCTTTCTATATGTATGTATGTATGTATATCCTCTTACTCATATAAAAATACCCCCCTCACTTGTGTGTGTGTGTATGGATGTGTATTGGATCATATCTAGCGAAGTCATGTAACTTTTTTAAGTCAAATGATCACTGAAGTCATGTAATTTTTTAAAACTCATGGCTTGTATGTTTTAAACTTGTCCGTTAATGATAAGATTTAATGGTCAATATGTATTCCTCTCAATCTATATAAAAAGGGCATTCTCTCTAGATACGTTCCATATATAAAATATATATAGAGATAGAGTGGTATGATGTATCCATAAACATAATATTGCCATAGAAAAATGCAAATTTAAAATTTTTTTAGTAACCATTTCTCTCTTTGCATTTCACAAGATGACTATGCTATTGCTTTTTCCCCCCATAATTAACATCTATGCTATCTACTTTTTTTCTCAGGATAAATACATGCAGAACAGGCTTGTGAGACTTGTCTGTGTTTTTCTGCAAAGCCTCATTCGGAACGACATTATTAATGGTGAGTTTACCCAGTTTGGACATTGTTGAATTGTAACATTATTGTCTTAAAAAAATGTAGGTCTCTAGTAAAGGAAAGAAAAGAAGATAAATTGTTTGTTAATAACTAGTTTTACTCTGGATAAATTATACGATTGGTGACAAGTGGAAGGTGTGGAAATAGCATACTTGAACATGTTCAGAATTTGTTTACACTGTTGTAGATAATATTGTAAATGATAAATTCTTTGTTGAAGGCACACAAGTGATGTTCTTATAATTGTGTTTTCTTTCCTGAACGTATCTAGAAATATTTTTATTAATTGAATACCTTTAATATGCTCCTGAATTTTTAGGCTAGTATAAAATTAATTGGGAAATAAATCTCCAATGGGGTTTTGTTGGGGCTACCTGTTTATTGTACTTAAATTAATTGAATACCTTTAATACATACGGCTAACCAACAAGACCATCATTTGATAATCATTTTGTTGGATCATCATTTGTAACCACATCTGTATTCCTGCCACCCTGCAATTTGAATTTAACTATGCTTTGGGGCCTGTGCCATCATTTTTTGTCTTTTCTTTTCTTGGATTAGTTTTTTGAGGATATCTTATCTCTTGTATTTGAATCTCCTTTAAAAAAAAAAACAGTATTGAGAGTTGATTTTACCTGGTTTCTTTGGGTTTCTTATTTGTTGTTTGCTACTGAGAGTTGAATGAATAAAGTGAAAATGGCAGCATGTCACTGATTTTAGTGATGATCCCAACTTGCAGTTAAAGATCTCTTCATTGAAGTTCAAGCGTTTTGCATCGAGTTTTCACGGATTAGAGAGGCAGCTGCGTTGTTTAGGCTTCTCAAGTCATTGGAATGATTGTTGTTTTAGCCTGTCAATTTTCTCTACTATTTCAAGACTTTCTGTAGATATGTATCTACCTAGAGCTAGGTAGCGTTATGTACTCATTTTCTAATTTTGGACAATAAATCAGATTATAGCTTTTATGTCATTTGCATTTAATTGTAACGGGTTATATTATGAAATGTTCAAACAAGTGAGAATAGAGAATTTAGAATGTAATTGAATTTTAACACTATACTGTACCCCCCACCTCCTATGGTTTGTCCTTGTGTAACCTTTTTCTTTTACTATCAAGTAAAATAAGTAAATAACATCTTCAAACACAAATTTATATATCATTCATAAGCATAGCCCACAAGATGTTGGAAAATGAAGTGTGTAAACCCACAGCCACAGGTAACTTGTGAGTTTGACTACCGGCTAGCTAGAAAATCTGAAATAATAATTCGTTCACTGTTGTAGGAGTGATTGAAACGAAGCTACCAGTACCACAAGATTTATGATCTAATCTGAAGCACATCATATTCATATCCAGAATTTTAGGCTACCAAACTCATTGATACTACTAAACATTTACTCCCTCCGTTATTATATTTGAGCAATAGAAAATTTGAGCAATTAATGTGATGTTGGACAAAGAAAAAGAAACTACCACTAATGTGATGTTGGACACAGAAGAAATTACTACGATATTAGGTGGAGCACGACAGTCGACAATTCACAATAAACAACTCAATATTTTGCCGATTTGGTAATCGATTCCTGACACGTTTCTTGAATAGAATTAAAGTCAATTGGTGTCATGATTATTCGATTTTGACAATTCTTTTAATCTTATCGTATGGACAGAATCGATGTTTCCTATACATTGATAAGCCGTATTTAATTTATTTATTTTTTTATCAAATAGAAAAAAAGTTTGTTAATGTTTATCAAGAGAATATTAAATACTCAGTTGCTCAGCAGTGGACCTCTGGCATGAGGGCAGAGTACTCAAGGCTTTAACATTAACATAGATCACATTTCAGTTGGGGCGTTGGGTCAAAGTCGTTGATAGTACATGAAGACCAGGAGGGGCATTTCTTCCTGCATCCCAAAAAAAAAAATCACTTGACACCCTCTTTCGTTCTGGAAATGTTCCAGAATAAAAGGGGTGTTAGATAAAAAAAATTTGGTGCAGAGAGACAAGGTCACCCACCTAGATCAATATTGGTATCAAAATTTCACATATTCATGTATAAACAAAGGAATGGATAAAGGAGGGACTTTCACTTTCCTTTAACGGTGAAGTTTCTCCTTTGTAGGAATGAAATGGATGGAAGGAGGATAAAATTTGTAAGGCAGAGTTTGTTCACTATTGATTCAAACGCTCTACCTACAAGATATGAATAGAAAAAGAGAAAAACATCGAGAATTTCATATAGTACTTTTGATCAAAAAATTAATCTATTTTTTTTTTCATATTTTTCGTTCAATGATGAAATGGGTCAAATTTTACGGTACTAAACTTTATATGTTTTGAAAGAAATCTTGATACTAATTTAATGAAAAAGTCTAATATATCTTATTTAAGTTGTAGATCCAAGTCCTGACAAATTGTTTAACTTATTTCCACATGTATACTCCATTTCTCTTTATCTATCCACTTAAGAGGATAACAAACAGATTAAGAAATATAATTATTATCCTCATTTATATTAATTATTTTTAATTTTAATATGATCACTATTATTTCTTTTGTTGTTGATGATGACAACAACAAAAGAAATAATAGTGGTCATATTATTTCTTTTGTTTATGATAAGTGTGTAAAGTATTTAAAAATGAGTTTAATGGTGTAAATTGTCATTTTCTTAGAAAACATTTTCCGTTAACATCTCTACCATATTTCCTCCAACTAAATTGTCATTTTCTTAGAAAACATTTCCGTTAACAACTCTACCATTTTTCCTCCAACTAAATTGTCATTTCTTAGAGAACATTTTCCGATAAATCTCTTGCATTTTTTTCCTCCTGGGCTCCATTTACATTAATACTTGTAGAGAAATTCTAGCACCTACGCAAGTTGCATGAAAATAAAACCAAACAAATAACTTCGTGACACTTGGGAAGCACAAAAGCTACAAGACCCTCAATCATCACATTAATATACTCTGGAATAATTGTATAACTCTAATGAAAAAAAAAAAGGACAAATCGTGTACTAGACATATAAAATAACTAAAACCGTCGTATATTAAACCCTGATGTGATGCCTTATTTATTTATATGATCACCAATCCCCAATCCTAGCCAAATTAATAGCATAAATTGAGATACTGCTAAAATCATCCAGCAATTATCCTATTTGCAGATGGTGCTTTGCCATGAACATACTTAGCATGACCAGCCAAAGGGAACTTCCTTGTAGAATTGAGCTACCTGATGAAACCCAAAATTTTAAATAACAAAAAAGAGAAAGGAATTATCACGTGTACATGGTATTAGGATTATACACTGTCACAACATGCCTAGAACAATATATTTTTTTTTAATTCTTAAATTTATTAAAAGTGATGTGATTTTAGCTCATCATAAACTAAAAATATGTGTTTATAATAAAATGTAGGGAATAAAAAGTTGTTAATTTTTTTTTTATATATAGAAACTAAAACTGAATTTTGAAATATTTTGAGGGAAAAAAAAAACATTTTATCCTATAAAGAACAATATATATGCAAGGTCTCAATAAATACCAACTTATACAACAAATAAAACTTCTGTTTGATGAGCCAAGAAAGATAAGGAAAAACCAAACACTCATTCTTACTGTTATCATTCAAAGCTGGTGGTGCAGAAGTAGATGAGTTTTTCACTGATATTCCAAGTTCAGAGCAACCCATGCCAAGAGAACCTTAAACACAAAAATTTCAAATCTCAAGTAAATTATCTACAACTACTCAGTGGTATAATAATGTGAACATAAGATCAAAACCTTTTTTTACATGAACATCAATCATATAGAACATATGATTCCCTTAAAACAAATGGTGTTAACTATGAGTTAAGTTTGTAATCTTACATTCTTTGAAGCAAGGGAAGGCAGTGACATTTAGGAGATTGTCATAGCCAGCATCGCATTCACATTTATAGGATAACTTGGATTTCTTGTTGCATGAGCCACCTCCACAATCAACCCAATGGCAAACTACAACAACACACTAACAAAATGCTATGATGTCTCATAAAAAATATCAAATTGAATTTTTTTTGTTAAAAAAAATATCAAATTGAAATATGAGATGCCTGTAGTTATATCTTTCAATTACCATCAAAAATTGACTCATTGGATTTTGTTGTCTTTTCTTGAACAGGGGCAGGGGCCTTGGAGCAAGTGTAGTCCAATGTACCTACAGAGGATATCATGCAAATCATTCAGCATATGAAACAATCAAATACTTTTAAGAGAATGTTGCCAATAATATACTTTCTAATACATTTTTTTGACACTTGGGTGAAATTTAAGTGGGTATTATTTCCCATTTGGTGAGTCCCATTTGTAAATTAGTAAGACTCACATGAATTTAAATTAATAAAAAAAAAAGTGTGTTAAAAATGTTATAAAATGTATTATTAGTAACATTTCTCGTACTTTTAATATTCACGAAAGAAAACTTAATGAACTGTTCAAGTCAATCGTAATCAAAATAATGTAATAATGTCTTATGCTTATCCAAATAAGACCACACCAGACAATTCTATCGAATAGCTAAATACCATAGACCTTTTTAACCACATGCAGCCAAACTAGACAGCAGGAAGAAAATGAAAAACATAACATTTTGTTTTTGAAAAAAACAATCATGTGTTATTATTAGAAGTGATAAAATGGATCGGATTAATTGAGCCGACCCTAACCTGTCAATAAAGTATAGGACATAAGCTTAAAATTTTGAGTCTAAATTAAACGTGAGTTATTTTTAGTTATTTCTTTAATAGGCAAAAGAAATTATATTAATAAAAAACCATAACTTGGCACAAGTGACAAGTTTAGTGAAACATACACAATAAAATATGAACTGATAAGTCCTTAACAGACCCCAAACCAACCTATCAGCAGGTGCACCAGCACACTAATTCCTATCACCCCATCACATATAAATACCTCCTGCATCACTATGTAAAAACAAAAAGACCCTAGAAACACCCACAAGTTATTTGTTTGAATGTCAGAACAAATTTGAACCCACCACCCTCTACACAAATCCACAAACAGATCCTCTTTCCTTCATAAACTTCACATTCCAGTCCTAGCAAGCTAATTACGGTTCCTTCAGAGGACTGATATAATTCCATATCCCTGCATACCTGCTAGTTTGGTGCCAAACATGTGGTTGCTGACATACAAATTCACCAAATCCAATCCATATTTAACCCAAAAAACTTGTTAAAAATCTGAAAAACTAAATTTTCACTTTTAGTTCGAAAGGCTCAAATTAAATTTGAATTCTTTTGGCTCGACTGACTATGACCCGCAAACCGCACCCATCCCCGGTAGTCTGTTTTACTATGTTAGTATTTTTTTTTATATGTAAGAATCGAAGACAGGTACGAGTTTATAACAACTCATGTACCCTGCTCAACCAACTGAGTTAGATCCCTTTGCTAGCTACTATGTTAGTATAATATTGAAAGTAACCATATTTCATCAACCAATATTTTTCCTCTTAGAGGCAATCAAGATTAAATCAAGAGAGAACAACATAATTATAGTGAACCTATTTTCCTTTTTCTTTTGGTGACTAAGAGAGTTTTCTTTTCTTACAATTGGGAACTATGCAAGGAAGAAACTTCAAGCCCATTTTGTCATTGGAAGGAGCTCTCTTCCAACCCGGATGACACTCGCATTCAAAGAAGAAAGTGCTGTTCTTAGAAGGTTTACATGTTCCTTTCCCACATTCCACTTCTTTGCAGACCTCATCTGAAAACAAAACATCGTGTCAAAGCAATCTAGAATTCCCAAGCTGTCATAAAAAAGAAAAGAAAACTTGAAAAGACCCTTTTATGAAGGATTTGGATCAACAAGAAATGTTCATAAAAATACACAATTTTTTGCATGCAAGAACCATATCTACTATCTTGTTATTTAAAGAACCATCCAAATCCTTAGATGGACACTCGAGAAATCTCAAGCCCGGAAATGAAAATCAACAAACATATAGCACACCAATAAGAACATCTAACAAAGAAGAGTATAGAAGAAATGGTTACAAACCAAAGATGGGAGAAAGGAAGTCAGATGTAGCTGGAAGAGGTTGTAGCAAAAGAAATGCAACAAGGGCTATGACACTTGCAAAGGCCATTTGTGAAAGTCAAAGATTATGGGAGGGATGGGCTTACATAACATAAAAAGTTGACAATAGAAAGAAAACAAAGCTGAGATATTTGGGTACTTGTTGTATATGAATGAATCATGGACAAGTGTGAAAATGAAACATCGTAGCATTTAGGGGTTCGGGGATTGAATTGGATATAAAAAAAAATTATTCGATCCAATCATTTTGATTTTTCTAATTCATCATCCAATAGGTTTTGTTAAAGATTTTAATCTGATCCGATCTAATTAAAAGTGGTTTGGATTGGATTGATTTTCTGTTTTAATCTTAATTTTATTTTTTTAATAAAATATTAAATAAATGGTAAGATATATAATATATATAATAAAAAAATAATTCAAAATATCAAATATTTCATTTATACGTCATTATATAACTATATCAAAAATAAATTTTATATAAATTGATAATTATATTTATGCATCTTAACTCAAATGGTTAGTAAAAATTATCTTTAATTAAATATTTTTATAAATATGTATAAATTATGTGATAATTTTATAAATATATAAGAAATAAAAATATAAACATGAGTGATATTATCAATTTATGAATAAAAATATATACATATATAAAAGTTCGGTTTGGATTAGATTAGATTGGTTTTGAAAATCAAATCCGAAATCTGATCAAATCCAATAAAAAATTTCGATTTTTCAAATTTTTTATCTGTTTGGTTATCGATTTTTTATTTTTTGGATCGAATTTTTTTTTATTATTGAATTTGATCAGTTTATAAACACTTCTTTTTATAAACACTTCTAGTAGCAGTACTATTGAACATACAAATTAATGGTGCAACATGCCACATGGGTTACATGGCTACAACGGAAAAGATAGTTCGTGTATCCGTGTCATCAATTGTGATGCTCCACGTAGTAGCAATCATAAAGTTTTTTGGTCATGCAACCGGCCAATGTGAATATGCAAAGTGGTGTTTTAACATGGATAAACATTGGAAAAAGTCAACCGATTTTTCTTTTATTTTTTTAACTTTTTTATTTTATTTTTTATTTTATTTTTTAGCAACTCTTTTAAATATACTTTCTATTATTAATTAAAATTTATTAAAAATATATTAGCATCTCTCTTCTAATTTTATAATTTTTAATAAATTTTAACTAATAATAGAATATATGTTAGAAAAAACGTTATTAATAATTTTTATTTTATTTTATTGTCTTCACATACTATGTGAAAACAAAATACATTGATGAGTCAAAAGTTATTTGCTTCTGATTTGATTTGCCAAAACCATGTATCATGGCTCATTCGGAATATCTTTAAGTAGCTTCAATTTGCATCCTTCTTGATTTGATGCCCATCACTTTACTACCTTTGATTTTCATATGCTCTAATTAATGATGAGTGGAAAAAAAACAATGGGTGTCTATTTCCCAAAAACATGATAGACGTGATGAAAATTGAAATAATGATGATATCAGCCATCCTTCATTCCCGCCATATTAATGCCATTTTCTGGATAAAAACAAAATGGAATAACTAACGAGGATCATTGGTCTTCATTAGGAATTGTTGAGGAAGGTATTTTTAGAGTAACACTATAATGGTGTTTGGATTGAAAAATGCCGGATTAACTTAATTACGGATGATTAATCATGGAGCACTCAATATGACATATTAAGACATATGTGATTGATAACTAAAGTAGGCGAATAAATGAGTGGAGACACTTACACTGTCAATAATTTTATATAAAATGATTTAATCGTTGACTTATAACTATATAATTTTATTAATGAGAGAGATAAAAAGACAATTACAAATAGAAAGTTATAAAAATAATTTTAATATAAATAAACCAAATATATATATATATTAAAAATAATTTTAATAGAATATATATATATTCTATTCACACCTGAAAGACATCACATATTCCTCATTAAAAAAATAAATTATGAGAAGCAACAGATAATGCGGTATCAGTCAAAGACAACAAAGTAAGAGTAAGAATCATTATATTTATCCTCCTTCAAAAGAGAATTGTATTTATACCATTAGATGATTAGTGTCAAGATTGAGTCAGTGATCCTCCTATATATTAAGATAAAGAAATTTTGTAATTCTACTTCATAAAAGAAACATTTTGTCCAACAAGGTTCCATGAGTTTTCTTTTTTTACATTGAGGATTTTTTACATTGAAAATTATGATATTATTTTTCTACTCTTATACTTTTATTCCGTGTCGATTTTGAGTTAATAAAGGGAAAATTTTGAATTGTTAATTCCCATTAAGCAATCCCTCTGTAGATTAACCACGAAGGATAATTTCTTCAATCCCACGTATAACGGAGTTCAGTAACTTCTTCCATTGGCCTATTTTCACATGATTTCTTATTTCACCCATTTCACGTTAACCAACAAATATTGCACTTTGGAGGAATTAGTATATGACATTTTTTTTTTTTTGCATAAATTAGTATATGACATTGGTGCAGTACTTTTCATGTGATAACCAACAAATACGTGATTATTTATTTATATAGGCCAATAAATAATTTACCAATAAAAACTTGGTTTTTGATTGACAACAAGGACATCGTTATACCTCTTCATTTACTGGAGAGGAGCCAGACCCTATGTAGCTCACCCCATCACAAATTTTCCAATTGTTGGTTTATAAAAGCTAATTAAGTTATTATTAACATAAGAGAATCTTTCTAACACACTTTTTACCATTTCTTAAAATTTAATAAAAAAAATACAAATCATGAATGAGATTTTTATAATAAGAGGTAATTTATCAAATTTTGTGATTTTCAACCAATTTCAACTTCAACTGATAATAATAGATATGTTAAAAAAAAATATGAGGATAATGTGGATAAAGGTGAGTTCTGAATTCTGATACTGATACACGGGTTTCCTTCTCTAATATCTATTTCAAATAATTCATTATTCACAAACTTAAGGCATTGGAAAAACTAGTACATTAGTTGGTACATAGTTGAAAAACTTGATGTTATTTCATGTCTCAAAAGGGCCTATTATCAAATTTCTATGTTGAAAAAAATTGGGCTCTGAAATTAGATAGGTGAAGTGTTGATCCAATCATATTATCAAACTGTACTTGACACAAGCGTAGGGGATTCATGGTATATTATCTCCACCCTCAATCATCACATTAATATTCTCTGGAGACTGGAATAATTGTATAAAGAGAATTACAAAAAAAAAAAAAAAGAAGGACAAATCGTGTACAAGATTAGATATATATAATAACTAAAACTGTCATGTGTTAAACCCTGATGTAAAATGAGATACTGCTAAAATCATCCAGCAATTATCCTATTGCAGTTGAAGCTTTGCCATAATCATAATTAGCATGACCAGCCAAAAGGAGCTTCCTTGTAGAATCGAGCTACCTGATAAATCCAAAATATTAAATAACAAAAGAGAAAAGGAATTATGATTAGGATTACCACTGTCATAACATGGCTAGCTAGAACAATATACAATATATAGCTTGACAAGTTAATTTCTGACAATAAGTTAGAAAAAACAGTCTTATGGTCCGTTGTTACATTTTTTTAATAAAAAAATCACTTTTTTTAAATAATTACTTATAAATATTTTTCATACGTTTGTTTCATCTTTACAAAATAATCAAAAGCTGAAAACAATATAAAATTTTATTATAATTAGAAGCTATTTTGAATAATTTCTCATAATTTTTATTAAAAGTGATTTTAATGATAGTAAATAAATATAAATTAACTTATATTTTTTTTTCTAAAATCTCTAAAAAATAATCACTAAATTATTATACATCTTTTTTTTTTTTGAAGTGCATCAATTTTTTTTAATCTATAACAAACGGAATGGCATTTTTTTTTTGAGAGGAACGGAATGGCAATTTTGATAACCATAGGACCATGCTTATGCATTGATTTTTCAACTGTTTAAGGTAGGTCAATTAATTGATCAAATTTCAGTTTCTCTTGAGATTTTAGAAAGAACATAATATACATGCAAGGTCTCAATAAAGACCAACTTATGCAACATGCAACAACTAAAACTTCTGTTTGATGAGCAAAGATAAGGAAGAAACAAATGCTGAGCAAGCCATACATTTGTGACCTTACCCTCATTCTTAACGTTGTCATTCAGTGCTGGTGGAGCAGAAGTAGATGAATTTGTCACTGATATTCCAAGTTCAGAGCAACCCATGCCAAGAGAACCTTAAACACACAAATTTCAAATCTCAAGTAAATTATCTACAACTACTTAGTGGTACAATAATGTGAACATGGATCAAAACCTTTTTTTGCATCAACATCAATCATAGAACATATGATTCCCTTAAAACAAATGACTTTATTAACTATGAATGAGGTTTGTAATTAATCTTACATTCTCTGAAGCAAGGGAAGGCAGTGACATTTAGGAGATTGTAATAGCCAGCATCACATTCACAATTATAGGAGAACATGGATGTCTTGTTGCATGAGCCACCTCCACAATCAACCCAATGGCAAGCTACAATAACGCATTAAAAAATGCTATTGATTATCTCATAACAATATATGTAAAATTGAAAATATGAGATGCCTGTAGTTATATCATTCAATTACCATCAAAAATTGACTCATTGGATTTTGTTGCCTTTTCTTGAACAGGGGCAGGGGCATTGGAGCAAGAGTAGTCCAATGTACCTACAAAGGATATCATGCATATCTTTTAGCATATGAGACAATGAAATACTTTTAAGAGAAATGTTAATAACACACTCTCTATTGACTAATACTAGTTTCACACACTCTAACATACACTCTTATACACTTTTTCTTATCGGATGAAATTCATGTAAGTCTTATTTTCTATTTGGTGAGTCTTATTCCCAAATTAGTAAGAGCCACATGAATTTCAACCAATAAAAAAGTGTTGGAAGAGAGTGTTTAAGAATGTGTTGCTACTTGCTAGCATTTCGGATACTTTTCATAGTCACAAAGGAAACTCAAGAACTGTTCAAGTCAATCATAATTCAAATCTTAATATAATAATGTCTGTCTATGTTTATGCACCTGCATCAGAAACATCACAATTGTCGTTCATTAGTAAGTTGTACAGTTCCATTTGGCACTTGCTAAACGTGTAAAAAGTTAAAAACAAATTTTAAGGTCTGAAAAAATTTGTCACAAACATTGCATAGCAGGTTTAGTTGTGTTGGATTAGTGTACTGCAAATTTACATTTTGACTTAATACCTCAACAGCCCAATCGACACTTCTTATTTCTCTCTATTTCTTTTTTCTTATCACATCGTATAGGATGTTCACATCTATCACTTCTCTCTTTCTATTTCTTTCTTTCTTCTGGTGTAGATAGCAAAAGGGTGTCCACCAAATATTTTCCATAATACTTATAAAAACAGTTATTTTGTGTTCCCATTCCTTTAACATATTAGTCAGGAGCAATTCTGATAAGGACCAAGTGTATGAAGAAAATATCTACCCTTCAAGCAGAAAATGTATTCTTCTTGGTAAAATTTCCACCAAGTTATCTCGCTACCCTCTTTTGCTATAGTTAATCGTCCCTTTACTTCTAAAAGGTAGAAATTTCACCAATCAGTCAATTAGCATAGACCATTTCAACCACATGCAGCCAAACTAGACACCCAGAAGAAAAGGAACTACATAACAATTTGTGCTTTGCAAAATTTTCATGTGCTACTATGTTAGTAAGCATATTTCATCAACAAATATTTTTCCTGTTACTATTAGAGGCAGTGTCGAGATTAAATCAACAGAGAACACCACAATGATAGTGAACATAATAAGAGAGAGTTCTTTTCATACAATTGGGAACTATGCAAGGAAGAAACTTCAAGCCTGACTCATCATCATTGGAAAGATTCTGCTTCCAACCCGGGTGACACTCGCATTCAAAGAAGAAAGTGCTGTTCTTGGAAGGTTTACATGTTCCTTTTCCACATTCCACTTCTTTGCAGACATCATCTGAACCCATCTCACATGAAAACAAAACAAAACATCATGTCATAAAAAAAAAACAAGAACTTGAATAGACCCTTTTGGCCTTTTATGAAGATTTGGATCAACAAGATATGGTCATAAAAATACACAACTTTTTTGCATGCAAGAACCATATATACTATTTTGTTATTTAAGAACAAGAGAGATCCATCCAAATCCTTAGATGAACACTAGAGAAATCTCAAGCCCGGAAATGACAATAAAAAACCATGTAGCACCCCAATAAGGAAATCCAACAAAACAGATTATAGAAGAAATCGTTACAAACCAAAGATGGGAGAAAGCAGAGGAGAAAGGAAGTCAGATGTAGCTGTAAGAGGTTGTAGAAGAAGAAATGCAACTATGACACTTGCAAAGGCCATTTGTGAAAGTCAAAGATAATGGGAGGGAGGGGATTACACTAGAAAGCAAACAAAGCTGAGATATTTGGGTACTTGTCTTGTATATATATGAATGAATGAATCGTGGACAGTGTGAAAATGAAACATGATAGCAGTACTATTGAATATGCAAATTAATGGTGCAACATGGGTTACATGGCTACAACGGTAAAGGCAGTGCGTGGACACAGTGAGTCGTTGGAAGTTGAGTCTTTGACTCATATTCATCTACCTAGTTCGTGTATTCGTGTCACCAATTGTGATGCTCCACGTAGTAACCATCATTAAGTTTTTGGTCTTGCAACCGACCAATGTGAATATGAATAGTGGTGTTTTAACATGGATAAACGTCGGAAAAAGTCAACCTATTTTTCTTTTGTTTTTTTTTTAAAAATAGTATTAGCAACATATTCTCGTCCCTATTTATTTATAAGACCTTTTTTGAAAAATTATTTGTCCATTTTTATAAGACCATTTTCTAATTCCTAGATGCATTAATTTTTTTTCTTTCTATAGTACCTTTAATTAATCTCTTTCCAAACATTAATTAATTGAATGAGAAGCAATTAAGTGGAGAGATGATTAATTTCAAAAAAAGTTAAAGGCCCTTTTGGAAGAATAATACACATTATTAACAAATTTAATGTGACTAACTAAAATAACTACTTTTCTTAAAACGTGTGAAATAGTTAAAAGGGTATTATAAATAGGGACGGAGGGAGTATTTTTTTACCCTCTCTTTTCAATATATTTTTTTATTATTGACTGAAATTTATTAAAAAATATATTTTAATGGGTTTCACTCATTTAACGGGATGTATTTTGATTTTGTAATTTTCAATAAATTTTAATTAATAATAAAATATGTATTAGAAAGAATGTGTTATTAGCATTTTTTAGAGAGTTTCTATGGTACTCCCAATAATTTTGGAGATATTAATACTGTTGTTTTTCATCCAATCAAATCACATATTGGTTTTTTTCTAATTAATTAATAAAATATTTATTATTTTCAAAATAGTCCCTGAATATTAAAATATTGTTTTTTAAAATAATAACTTTTTTAAATTATTAAATCTGATTAGAATTGAGAAGACAATGAAAACCTAATTGGCACTCTGTCTGTGCTTGTGCTCTCTGACTCTCACCTTCTCAAATAGCTTCTACGGAGATTGTGATTCCTTGAAAATCCATTCGCATTCCTTGTAGCAAGAATGGCAGAACCCGACCTAAGGGGATCCAGAGAGGCGTTGACAGAGATAGTGCATCCATTTAATCAGTTTCCTGCAAAACCGCAACAATTCTTTCCATGTACCTGAGCATTCAATGCAACTATAAAAATAAGTTGTTTGTAACATATACATTTGAAAGTCCATTAAAATTATACACTCTTCATTTGCAGTGTGCAGAAGATTTGACATCAGTATTTTTTTTTTAAAAAGAAAATTTTTATTAAAATAAAAGAAGCTTGGATTGAGCACAAGGAGTGCCATATCCAACCGCCCATACGATCCCGAACTCGGAATAGTCGCATATCCTGTCCAATGAGGCAGTGATGCGGACACCGAGTGCCCTCACTGGGCCCCAAAGGGGCTAATTACGGTGGGTCAGCAAAAAAAAAAAAAGGAGTACCATATCCAAGACAAATTACAAATTAAAATGTTGCAGAAAGAATAGCTGTCAACGTGCTATTCCACAAACCAATATACCCCCACCAATCTATAACCAATAATAAGATAATTCCCCAACAAGACACAAGACTTCAATAATTCCACCTCTATGCTTGTTGTCAATAATTCCACCTCGCAATCGTCTCCCCTTACGTCTTTTGTGGCCTCTGTTTGTGTAACTCGCATTATCTTTGTCAACGCCTCTCTTGGTCCCCTTAGGTCATGTTCTGCCGTTCTTGCTACAAGGAATACAAATGGGTTTTCGAGGAATCAGAATCTCTGTAGAAGCTACCTGAGAGGGTGAGAGTTAGAGAGCACAAACACAGATGGAGATTAGCCAATTAGGTTTTCATTGTCTTCTCAATTCTAATCAGATTTAATAATTTAAAAAAGTTATTATTTTAAAAAACAATATTTTAATATTCAGGGACTATTTTGAAAATAAAAAAATATTAATTAATTAGAAAAAAACAATCTGTGATTTGATTGGATGAAAAACAACAATATCAATACCCCCAAAATTATTGAGAGTACTATAGAAACTCTCTTTTTTTATTGTCTTCACACATGATATGAAAACAAAATATATTGATGAGTCAAAGTTATTTATTTCTTATTTGATTGACCAAAACTAGGGACGACAATGGGTAGGATTTGAATAGGTTACTATAGTACCCGTCCCGTCTTCGTGTTTGAAAAAAATATTCCTACCTATTCTTATATATGCATGGATAACAATTTTAAACTCCATCCTATACCCGTTGGATACTTATATATTGCACTCATTACCTACACTTTACTTAAGTGTAAGGTCAATAAATTGATAAAAAAAAAAAAAAAAGTTATTAAATTAAAAAAGTGCTATAACTAAATTAAATTCCATTCTCAAATCATCTTAATATAACCGTAAATCATCTAAACATAAATTTAACGCCCTTGGCATGTCTTCTTTTCATTCTCTAATTTTCACAACAGTTTAGTGTAGAACTAAAATATAATCTATTATTACCTCATGAGTCTCAACTCTGAACTTTCATCTTTCGTACCACATGCCTTTACAACATTTCTCCTTCCTTTACCACTCCATAAATTAACTTCTAACTCACAAAAATATTTCTAAAGTAAATTCTAGAGATAATTACATTCACTTTTCTTGATATTGATAATAGTTGCACATAAAATTTATTTAATTTAAAAGTTACACTTACATTTTTATTTATATATTATTTTATATTTTAACAGTATTTTAAAAAATTGCACATTATTTTATATACAAATTAATCATATATATAAAAGAAATTTTAATTAAATAATTACTCTATATGTGAATAGAAGTGTGGGTGTCAGACGAGATGGGTATAATACTCATGTCAACATTCATCCTCATTAAATTTTGCGGATAAATCTCAGCTTTCAAACTCATCTCCATTAAGTGAGTTTTTACTGTATTTGTTATGAATATTTTTTACAATACCCATAAGATACGAGTAGAATTGTCATCTTTGGCCAAAATCGTGTATCATAATCCGTCTCTATTTATAAGACCATTTTCTAAAAATTATTTGTTTTTTTTTATAAGATATTTTTCTAATTTCTAAATACATTAATTATTTTTTTACTAAAGTACTCTTAATTAATTATTATCTCTCTAAATATTAATTAATTAGACAGAAGTAATTAAGTGAAGAGATGATTAATTTAAAAAAAATTAAGAATATTTTTAGAAGAACAATACATATTATTGATAAACTTAATGTGATTAATTAAATTAATTATTTTTTTTACAGAATGTACATGAGTTAAAATAATCTTCTAATAAGTACGGAAGAAGTATTTTTTAGCTTCAATTTGTATCCTTCTTGACTTGATGCCCATCACTTCACGTTTGATTTTCATGCCCTCTTATTAGGCGAATTCTACGGTGCACTTATGCATAAAATTGTGCACAGGTGCACCATCCGAATAGTGAATACCGTAGCATTTTTACTGTAGCAAAAAAATATATTTAATTTAGCATTGCTATTCGCACCTCCAAAATTGCTATTTACATTCTCACGTGCTTAATTTTTTTTTTTACCAAACATACCCTTTCCACGTAATCATGATTCTGTTGTATAAAATGTACAACGTAATCAATATTCCATTGTGTACCTAGGGGTGTAAAAAAAATATGAAATGGAATCATGATTCCGTGGGCAAAATACGAAACGGAATCGTCTTTTCGTTGATAAAATACACAATGGAATCATGATTCCGTTGTGTATTTTTTTTGCACCACCAGGTACACAACGAAATCATGATTCTGTAGTGTTTTTTGCCATGGAATCATGATTTCGTGGAAAGGATATTTTTGGAAATAAAAATAATTCAGAGCACTACTAGGGCTTGGACGTAATTTTGCTACTTTAAAATAAAAATAGTAACCCGTTAAATTAAATATATATTTTTTGCTACAGTAAATTATCGGGGGCTTGGACGTAATTTCACTGCTTTAAAATAAAAAATTAACCCATTAAATTATATATATATATATATATATATATATATATATATATATATATATATATATTGCTACAGTAAAAAACCTAAAGTAAAAAAAATTAAATACATGAAAATGTGAATAGCAATTTTGGTGGTGCGAATAGCAATACTAAATTAAATATATATTTTTATTACATTAATGTCCGCTACATATCACTATTTGTGCATGGTGCACCCGTGCCCCATACCATTTATGCACAGGTGCACCGTAGAATAGAATTCGCCCTCTTATTAATGACGAGTGAAATAAAAAACGAATGTCTATTCCCGAAAAACACGATAGACGTGTTGAAAATTGAAATGATGATATCAACCATCATTCATTCCCGCCTCATTAATGCCCTTTTCTTGGATAAAAACAAATTTGAATCACTGACATGGTGTTTGGTTTGGCAATTTTCTGTTTTTATTTTCAAAGAAAATAGAAAATAAAATAGAAAATATGTTTATTTAAAATTTAGAAAATATTTTCTTTGAGAATGTTTCTCAAAATACGCTCAAATTAAAAAACAAAAATTTGTTGTTTTTGCTGTTTTCAAAAATGTGGTGGCAAACTTGTAATAATGATTAAAATCGATTCTCCCCAATTCCTTGCCAGCACCGCTAGCGACCCTCTTAATATGGTTAGCAAGACCGTTAACTTAATTGCCGATGATTAATCATGGAGCACTTAATATGAGATATTGTATGTGATTGATAATTAAAGCGGGGTAACAAATGGGTGGAGACACGTAAGTAAATTGGTTCATTTAACCTGTGATCGTGCAAATTAGAAACTTCATATATAGAGATGACTTACCGTACCAAAAAAAAAAAAGAGATGGCGTGATTAATTTATAATTTTATAAATTAAATTTAGTCTTTTATTTGCTATAGTTTTTTTTTTTTTAAGATATGATAAGCTCTTTTTTTTTAATATGTAGGAATCGAACACAAGTACCAGGATTACCAAAAGATTTACAATAACTCACGCACCATGTTCAACCAATTGAGTTAGACCCCCTTGGTTATGATAAGCTTGACTAAGCTATTACTCCCTCTGTTCTAAAATTATTATGATATTTAGGGTTAGTATATATGTAAAGGCAAAAATCAAAAAAATGGGGGGTTGAATTGTGATTTATAAAAAATTTTGCAAACTTTTATAGAAAGCGTGTTTCGTCTGTAATGAAATAAGAGAAACAGTTTTGTAGAAAACGTTTAACAGACGATAACGACAAATGAAAGCCTTTTTTAAGAGAACAAGTTTAAATCACAAAATAATGTCAGTTCAAGCAGTTATAAAAAAAATCAGGAAAGACAACACAAGAATTTATACTGGTTCGTCTCACCCCAAGACTACGTCCAGTTCTTGGCAAACCACCAAGTTCCATTAACTTTCACAAGTTACAAGTTTTGTTCATTGTTACTTCTGGTTCACCAAAGTAGGGATGGCAATGGGTAGGGTCTGGGTAGGGTCCTATAGTACCCGTCCCTATACCCGCGTTTAAAAAAAATACTCGTACCCGGCCCCATACTCGTGCGGGTAGCAACTTTAATCCCCATCTCCGTACCCGCTGGGTACCTATATACCCATACTCGCACTTTACTTATGTATGAAGTTAATAAATCAATAAAAAAAAATAGGCTTAAATGTAATTTTGGTCCCCGTATTTTGCACAATCCACAATTTTAGTCATCCTATTTTAAAATAGAGACATTTAGTCTTCCTATTTTGCACAATCAGCAATCTTGGTCCCTCTATAGAGACATTTAGTCCCCCAATTTTGTAAAATCCGTAATTTTGGTCCTTTCATCAAACTGAAAGCATTGATAGTTAAGAGATTAACGTTGACCTTGACGTGACCCAAATATAGTGATGTGACACGAGATTATTTATTTATTTTTTAATTATTTTAAATACTAAGTAATAATTATTTGTTTATCTATGTCACTAAAGCACATGTCATGTCGATTTTAATGGTTGGGGTAGTCGTGAGACCTAAAATAGAAATTACAAGTCTTAATCATTTATTTTAAACTAGTTCTACATTGTTGAAGTACATGGCACATCGTAGTCAAATAAATGATATTACCTTTTTTTTAAAATATATTTTTCATCAATTATTCTACTCAGTATTTAAAATAATTAAAAACTAAATAAATAATCTCGTGTCACGTCGCTATATTTGGACCACGTTAAGGTTAACGTTAATCTGTTAACAGTCAACGCTTTCAATTTGATGGAATGACCAAAATTACATATTTTACAAAATTGGGAGACTAAACGTCTCTATTTTAAAATAGGGAGACCAAAATTGCGGATTGTGCAAAATAGATGAACCAAAATTACATTTAAACTATAAAAATATTAATTAAAAATTATTACAAATAAATTGAAAATTCACGCTTAAATATTTCAAACTTAACATTAAAAGCATCAACACATAATATTAAAAATATAAAATATAAAATTATTGTAAGTTATAACATAAATCTTTTACTATTAGTGTTAGTTTATGGAAAATATAAAATTATTTTTTTACAGAAAAGTATATATATAACATAATTATTTATTTAAGCTATTTTAATTATATATATATATGGTAGGTGCGGGCGCGGGGCAGGGCGGGTACTATAGTACCCGTACCCGTACCCGCAAAAAATTACAGGTATATACCCGACCCTGGCCCCAACCCCAATAAGCGGGTATTTACCCGACCCGCTTGCGGATATTTTTGCAGGTACCCGTAGGGTCCGGGTACACTTTGTCATCCCTACACCCAAGTAGTTTTTCACACTTAGTCTATCCAAGCTAAAAACCCAAGTATTCTTTACTACCAAGCCACTTCTGGCTCTACAACAAATCACAAGATTTGTTTTTGTAAGGGGCACACAGACTTATATGTTTCGTCTTATAAATGGATATACAAAATGAAGAACAGGGTCTTTTTCTCTCAGGATACTCAAAGTGTTTTGAGAGCTTTTTACAACTTAGAGAATTTACAAGAGAAAGAATGAAGGCTTGAAAGAATGCTTGGGTAATTTGAATTAAGTTCCTTGTCTTCAACACTTCAAATCTTCTGCTATATATAGGCTTGTTGAGGAAGTAACCGTTGTCTCTAAATGGTCTTCTCTCTTGTGTCTGACCAGCGTCTGAAGGAGAGTGGTTGTTGAGGCATTTAATGCGAGCATTAAATGCTTGTCACCAACCAGTCATTCTAAGCTGATAAAGCATTCTGCTTATCTTTCTTGAGATACACTCCATATCCTTCTGTTGCAGTGGTCACATCGCTTGCTCAGACAAGTACTTATTCCTAGTTATAGCACGTCTTTTGAGGCGAGGAGAACTTCTGCTTCTTTGACTCTTCTTTCTGTTTCCCTTTATGCACTTCGACAGATCTTAGGAGAATGTTCTATGAACATTCCCTGCAATACAGATTACAAAACGACAGTGCATTTACTATGCCTTTAAATGCTTCTTCAAACTTAAGCGTCTGTCTGCGTATCATCTGTATCTTACAGACGCATATGCAACGTTTTCGTCTGTTGGCATTTAAGATGCAACCTTTTTACTTAATATTTGTTTTGCATTAAATCAAAATTATTGAGGGTCCTGATTCGTCTTATGACTCAACAATATATGTTGGGATATTGGTAATTAAAAGTACCAAATCGCTCAAGTAACACAATGATAAGTAAAATATCATATCTACATAGACTTGGGGGATAATTGGGTAATTAATAGTAAATTTAGTAAACTACAAATTTAATGTAATTCAATAACCAAAATTAAAAGACAATTGCATAAAAATAAAAAAGAAAAGTAAGAAATTTGGATTTTGGGATTTTATCGAACACTTAGCATGTGTAGTAAACGGGGTCTAAATCAATGAAAGAAGCTTGGTGGGGTTTAACTTCATTATATCGTCCTATCATGCAATCACTATTATAATCATTCAACTATTATTATCATTCAATCAAGGTTATGTTATCATTAACCCACAAATTATCCTAACCTTAATCCCTTAAGTGAGAGAACCTAAGTCCCTTTATTCTACTATCAATCCTTGAATTAGTGTAACCAAAGTACTTGCATTAAGAACAAGGGTTCTACTTCTAATGATCACCGCTTTTTACCCTATCCCGAGGAATAAAAAGTATTGGTTGTTCTCTTCAGTTCACAACATAATTCAAGAATCAACCCATTTAGGCTCAAACAAGGTTCAAAAGCATAGGAGGTATACAATAATTACACCAAAAAATACTACAAAAAGGAAGTATGGGTGGCAATTATCACCACTCATTGTTGACTAATACACAGTCTAACCTTTCCTCAACAAAATTAACTGTACCTTTGCTACGGGCCCAAGTATAAAGATAGTCATTCAAAGGGAGATCAATTAAATTACACTGCATGACAACTTCCCAAAAACCTTTAATCAACCAGGATGGATGCTCCACCCTACCACATTTATCATTTAAAGATAACATGTCGTTGAAATCTCCAATAATACACCATGGTAAGTCTGACATACTTGTTAAATTTCGTAACATGTTCCAAGAACTCTTCCTACGATTACGCTCGGGATAACCATAGAAGCTTGTAATTCTCCAGTGAATGTCATGACCCCCACCCACTTCAACATTAATATAATTATGGGAGTAATTAACAATTTGGCATTACGCCTCCTTATGCCACAACATAGCAATGCCCCCATTCCTTCCATCTCTATCCACAACAAACAAACACTCATAACCCACCTTAATTTTCAACTCTTCAATTTTATTAACATGCACTAATGTTTAAAATAGAAAAAAAAAACGTATGGCTTAAAGCTTTGGATGAGGTTCTTCAGCATTGGAACTACACGCACGTTACCTAGGCCTTGACAGTTCTAGCTCAAGATGATCATGGCCCCTAGCAAGCCTAGGTACCAGGACTTGCTAATACAAAATGCATACTTTGGTTATGTGGATTGCCACTGTTCTAATGACTCCTATAAACATCATTATTGACCACCACCAATTGATTACTCGCACTGACCTCAGCTCTCCTTTGTTTTTTCTCCCCTTAGGCATTAGTATGTTCATCAGCTGGGATTGGGATTGCCATGCCATGCCCTACTTTCGCACCAGAGGTCCCACCTAGAAAGGAGTCATTACTATGGTTAATTGGCATAATAACCCCCTTATTCATGACTTGTTTCCCATTATTCTTTTGGCCTATAATTTCAGTAACTATCTCTTGATTATGATTCTCCTTTATGCCCTCATTATTGCCATTTTGATTTCCATCATTTGCGGTTACATCACCTCCTTGATTATTGCTATCATGAATTCCACAATTTTCTCCCTCCTCATTAATAATTGTACGAGTATACTCTCTATCCTCCCTTGGCCACCTACCACCGCCTCTTCCTCCTTGTCGTCAATTGTCTACTCGAATTTCAAGTCCCCAACTCCGACTACCATCATCGTTATCCATCTCAAACAGTTTGGACAATTTTTTTCTTAATGGCCTAAGATGCCAGAAAGCATAAAGTACCAAGACACTCATACTTGAAATTAACGACCCGCCATTCTCCTCCCAGTTTTCTCACTTTCTTTGAAATTTTGAGTGGGAGACGAACATCTATTTGGACCCTACTACGCATATAAGAGCACCAGAATCCAGTACTATTTTTGGAGTCATACTCTGGAAATTCACCCACAAAATTACCAAGATGTTGTCCAACTACTGGCGTCATGAAACCCATTAGGAGATTTTGGACTTGCACCCAAAACGCCACATGATAAAGCTCCACTGGGGATGGAATATCATCTGCTTTAAGCCTCCCAAGGATGAGCATGTGATTATCGAATAAGCATGGGCCACTTGACATTATTCTTGTAAATCTAGTTTGTGAAAATATTTGAAAGAAATACTCCACTGCCTACCTCCTTAATTGAAACACCCTTGGTTGGTCTCCATAAACTAGCCATGTGATCTTTCATTATGTTGAGTCATAAGATGAATTGGGACCCTCAATAATTTTGATTCAATGAAAAACAAATATTACGTTAAAAAGATTGCGTCTTATAAATGCCAGCAGATGAAAACGTTGCATCTGCGTCTGTAAGTTACAGATGATACGCAGACAGACACTTAAGTCTGAAAGAGCATTTAAAAGGCATAGTAAATGCACTTTCATTTTGTAATTTGTATTGCGGAGAATGTTCATGGAACATCCTTCCTAGGATCTGTCAAAGTGCATAAAAGGAAACAGAAAGAAGAGTCAAAGAAGCAGAAGTTCCCCTCGCTTCAAAAGATGCACTACAGCTAGCAATGAGCACTTGTCTGAGCAAGTGATGTGACCACTGCAGCAGAAGGATATGGAGTATCCCTCAAGGAAGATAAGCATAATGCTTTATCAGCTCAATGTAACTAGTTGGTGACAACCATTTAATGCTCGCATTAAAAGCCCCAACGGTCACTCTCCTTCAGACGCTAGTCAGACGCACGAAAGAAGACCGTTTAGAGACAATGATTACTTTCTTAGCAAGTCTATATATAGCAGAAGATTTGAAGTGTTGAAACAAGGAACTTAATTCAAATTCACGAGCATTCTTTCAAGCCTTCATTCTTTCTCTTGTAAATTCTCTAAGTTGTAAAAATATCTCAAAACACCTTGAGTATCCTGAGAGAGAAAGACTGTGTTCTTAAACTTGTATATCCGTCTGTAAGACGATAATTTAAAGGCTGAGAGCCCCCAACTCAACAAATCTACTGATTTCTTGTAGAGCCAGAAGTGGCTTGGTAAGAAAGAATACTTGGGTTTTTAGCTTGGAGAGGCTAGTGTTAAAACTACTTGGGTTGAGCCAGAAGTGGCAGTGAATAATACTTGTAACTTGTGAAAGTTAGTGGAACTTGGTGGTTTGCCAAGAACTGGACGTAGTCTAGGGGAGAGACGAACCAGTATAAATTCCTGTGTTGTCTTTCCTGCTTTATATCTCTCTTAACTGCTTAAACTGACTTTGTCTTGTGATTTATCTTATTGTGTCTTTCGAAAAGGTTTCATCTATTGTTTGATGTAACATCGTCTGTTAACGTTTTTCCCTAAACTCATTTTCTAAGTCTGTTACAGACGAACTGCTTGTTTTATAAAAGTTTGAAAATCTTTATAAATCACAATTCAACCCCTTTCTTGTGATTTTTACCTTTACAGTTTGGTATCAGAGCTCAGCCTTTAAGGGTTGAGCACCTGACCGTGTCTAGAGGAAAAGATCCAGATGGCTAGTCACGACAATCAGTTCATTCCCGAGGGAACATCTCTAACAAGGCCTCCAGCCTTTCTTGGAGATGATTATGCTTACTGGAAAGACCGTATGGAGATGTATATCAAGTCCAATCAATATCAACTATGGAACATCATCATATATGGAGATATCCCCATCACAAGGCCCGAAGATCAATGGACTCAAGATGACTACAACATCCTTCAGCTCAACAACAAGGCCAGATATACTTTGACCTGTGCTCTAACCAGAAATGAGTACAAGAAGGTGTGTAGACTCAAATCGGCCAAGGAAATTTAGGATTCTCTCTGCACCAACTACGAGGGAACAGAAGATGTTCAACTGAGGAAAGTTTCCACTCTAACCAAACACTATGAGTGTTCCTCTATGAAAGAAGGAGAAAGTGTTGATGATATGTTTGGGAGACTTCAGGTTCTTCTCTCAGACCTGGAATCTCTTGGGCAACTTATACTAAAGCTCAGATCAATCTGAAGATCCTTGATAGTATGCCCAAGGTGTGGGAACCCAAGACCACAGCCATCCAAGAAGCAAGGAACATGAGAACCTTGTCTTGGGATGAGTTGCTGGGAGTTCTATGAGTGCATGAAGTGCATTTATAGAATAGAGACCAACTGCCTACGAACAACGCTAACAATTTTGCTGCTCTCAAAGTTGGTGAAACCAGCACTAAAAAGGAAGAAAAGAAAAGAGCCCCCAAGGCTTTGAAAGTTCAAGTTGTTCAATCAGAAGAATCAGACGAAAGCTCTGCTGGATCTATAGATGGTGAGGTAGTCCTCATGGCAAGAAAGTTCAGACAGTCCTCCAGGAAGAAAGACTCAAGATTCAAAAAGAAAGATAAGGAGGACAGTCAGGAGATCATCTGCTTTGAGTGCAGAAAGCTTGGACACATGAAGTCTAAATGTCCAACGCTAAAGAAAAAGAAGTCCTATAGTGGCAAGAAAAAGAAGAAGAGTCTGATGGCCACATGGAACGACTCAGACAGTGAGCAAAGCAGCAACTCAGACGATGAGCAGGAAAACATCTGTCTAATGGCTGAGACAGATGAAAAAGTTGAGGTAAAAACCTGCTCTGAATCTAAAAGCTCATATGGTTCTTCATCAGACGATGAAGAAGAGATGCCCTATGACGTTTTACTTCAGAACTGTCATATAATCTTTCAGCAATGTAAAAAATTTAAACAAAAACTCAAACAGTTTGTTTGTGAAATAGAATTGTTGAAGAAATCAATGCAGAACTAGAAGAAAAAGTCAAGACTCTTGAGGATAGTCTAAGTCAAACCAATACCTCAAGTCAGACAAACGATCCATCCATAGTTGAAAAACTAAGAGAGGAAGTAGCCTATCTAACTAAGGATTTTGGGAAATTTCTGGAGAGCTCTAATACTCTCACTATGCTTTTAAAATATCACCAACATCCCCATGATAAATCTGGTTTAGGCTTAGAAAAGGATGCATCTACTTCTACTCAGTATGATCCAGACAAATGTGACTTCTGTGGAAAATCTGGACACTCCAAGTTCAGATGTATACACAAGAAGAAGCAGATATCTAAGGGCACTAATGCTGCTAGACCCAAGAAGATTCAGGTACCAAAGTCTCAGATTATTCCTATTTCAGATATCCTTGGTAGGAAAAGGCAAGGGTTTGAGCTGGTACCTGGACAGCGACGCTCACGACACATGACAGGAGAAAGGTCTATGTTCCTAGACCTAAAACCAGTTGAAGGTGGAGCAGTTGCCTTTGGAGGCATAGGAAAAGGATGCATCACTGGCATAGGTAAAGTTGGTATGTCTTCCCTAACCTCCATAGACAACGTCCTGTATGTTGAAGGTTTAAAGTATAACCTATTGAGCATAAGTCAATTGTGTGACAATAGTTATATCGTCTCCTTCGACAAGGACAGATGCATAGTCAAAACAGATGATGGCAAGTCTGTCTTTTCTGCCAGACGACACAACAATCTATATGAGATAGATCTTAGCAAGCAGAAGGTAACGTGTCTTCAGTCCAAAGAAGATGAAAGATGGATTTGGCATAAAAAACTTGGGCATGTGAATCTGAAACACATTTCAAAAATTTTGAAAAAGGGTTTAGTAAGAGGATTGCCTGAGATTTCTTGGAAAACTCATCTTCTCTATGAAGCTTGTCAAAAGGGGAAACAAATTAAAACATATTTTAAATCTAAGAATGTTGTTTTCACCTCCAAACCGTTGCAACTCTTGCATATGGATCTATTTGGACCTACTAGAACGTTGAGTTTGGGCGGAAAGAAATATGGCTTAGTCATTTTAGATGATTATTCAAGATATACATGGGTATACTTCCTAAGCCATAAGCATAAGTCTTTCAAGGTCTTTGAAATATTCTGTAAAAGAGTTCAAAATGAAAAAGGGTTTTGCATCTCTAGCATCAGAAGTGATCATGGAACTGAGTTTGAAAATGCTGAGTTCAAATCTTTCTGAGAAAAGAATGAGATCTTCCACAACTTTTCTTCACCGAGAACACCTCAGCAAAATGGGATAGTTGAAAGGAAAAACTGAACTCTGCAAGAGATGGCTAGGACCATACTCTGTAAAAACTCTCTACCTAAACACTTCTGGGCAGAGGCTGTGAACACTGCTTGTTATGTTCAGAACAGACTCTCTACCTAAACACTTTTGGGCAGAGGCTGTGAACACTGCTTGTTATGTTCAGAACAGAGTATTGATCAGCCCTATGATTGAAAAGACTCCTTATGAACTATGGAGAGGAAGAAGACCCAACATTGCTTACTTCCATCCCTTCGGATGTGAGTGCTACATCTTAAACACCAAAGATTAATTGGGAAAATTTTATTCTAAGGTGAATTAGGGTGTCTTCCTGGAATATTCTGATACATCTAAGGCTTACAGAGTTTTTAATACCAGAACCTTAGTTGTAGAAGAATCTATCCATGTTAAGTTCAATGATGGACTAACGTCTGATAGGATATTATCATACCTTGAGGATGATTTTGCAGATATGCAGATAGGTCTGTCTATAACGCCCAAGTCAGACGAAGTCCAACCTCCTAAGGAAATTCCTCCTCAGATTGAAGGAGCATCTAGCTCTCAACCACAGACAAAAGATTGGAAATTCGTGACCTATCATCCACAAGATCATATCATAGGAGATCAGAAGGAAGGCATAAAGACCAGATCATCCTTCAGAGATCAAGCATCATATGCCTTCGTCTTAGAGATAGAGCCAAAAATGATAAATGAAGCTCTGACAAATGATTACTGGATCCTAGCCATGGAAGAAGAACTAAACCAGTTCACCAAAAACAACGTCTGGACCCTAGCTCCTAAGCCAAAGAATAAAAGCATCATTGGAACAAGATGGGTCTTCAGAAACAAACTGGATGAGCAAGGAAAAATTGTAAGAAACAAAGCAAGGTTAGTAGCTCAGGGCTATAACCAGCAGGAAGGTATAGACTTCACTGAAACCTTTGCTCCTGTAGCTAGATTAGAAGCTATAAGAATCACGCTTGCTTTTGCTGCTCATAAAAACATTAAGCTTTTTCAAATGGATGTTAAGAGTGCATTTCTAAAAGGTTTTATTGAAGATGAAGTTTATGTTAAATAACCTCCTGGTTTCGAAGATCCCACTCTCACATATCATGTTTTTAAACTTAAAAAGGCTCTGTATGGTCTGAAGCAGGCACCTCGTGCTTGGTATGACAGACTGAGCTTTTTTCATTAGAAAATGGTTTTATGAGAGGCAAAGTAGACACTACTCTTTTCAGAAGAGCAGTTGGCAAGATTTTCATTATAGTTGAAATTTATGTTGATGATATTATTTTCGAAACTACTAATGAATCTTTGTGTAAGGATTTTTCTGATTTGATGAAAGTGAGTTTGAAATGAACATGATTGGAGAACTTAAGTTCTTCTTGGGGCTTCAGATCAAACAAGATAGCAAGGGTATTTACATTCATCAGCAGAAATATACAAGGGAGCTTCTAAAGAAGTTCAAGATGGAAGATGCTAAACCTATGAAAACACCAATGTATGCTTCCAATCCCTTGAGCAAAGACGAATCAGTTAAACCAATAGATCAAATGATCTACAGAGGTATGATTGGATCACTTCTTTATCTCACAGCTAGTAGACCTGATATTATGCATAGCATCTGTCTGTGTGCTAGATTTCAGCCTGATCCTAGAGAGTCACATCTCAAAGCTGTTAAAAGGATCATACGTTATCTAGTGGGCACCACTAACCTCAATCTGTTCTACAAGAAAAATCAAGATTTCATGTTAGTAGGATACTGTGATGCAGACAACGCAGGAGACAGAGTTGAACGAAAAAGTACAAGTGGAGGATGCCACTTTCTTGGACCCTGTCTCATCTTATGGGCAAGCAAGAAGCATAACTCAATTGCTCTATCAACCACAGAAGCTGAAAAATGTGTCTGCTACAAGTTGTTGCTCACAATTGCTATGGGTAAAATATCAGTTGGAAGATTACTCCAGTTTTGAAAACAATATACCTGTATATTGTGACAATACTAGTGCAATCAACTTATCTAAAAATCCCATACAACATTCTAAGGCAAAGCATTTTGAAATCAGATATCATTTCATTTGTGATTATGTTCAAAAAGGTGTTTTTAATATTCTGTTTGTAGATACAGATCACTAATGGGCTGATATCTTCACAAAACCTTTGTTTGAAGAACGTTGCGTCTGTATCAGGGATCATCTGTATATGCACATGCTTTCAAACTAATGTTTGCATTCATCAGATGACATCTTTCATCTTATCTATTTTCATTAATCTGTTGGAACTACTGTGTGTTCAAGTGTACAGAAGATAGAGCCTCATGTTCACAACGGTTACAAGTCTTTTTGTTTTTCCTTAAAAACGTGCGCCGCCCTTTTCGCCATGATGAGACAGTTTTCAAAAAGTTTTTAATGCCTTTAAACCACTTTTTTATGATGTTTGAAACTCTCTCTCCTCTTTCATCTAGTATAAAAGGACGAAGTACCTAAATAGGAAGGTTCCTTTGATCTTTCATATTCTCTGAAGTTGTTAAGAGTTTCTAAAATTTTCAAAGATCAAAACTTTCTCATCCTTTCTTTTCAAGACTTAATCTTTGTGAACGAAATGGCACCAAGAAAGCAAGTTTCATCTTTTGTTGCTCCTCTCATTTGCAACCAAGATGAAGTTGCTACAACATTTCCAGAGGAACCATTCATTCCTGGAAAGTGAGCGAGTCTGATCGAGTTGGCGAAAGAAGGTTTCGATGTTAAGGACATGTTCACCAGAGTTGGGTGGACCAATTTAATTGGGAAACACAGCGTCTGGTATCATGGCCCTTATGCCCTTTTCTGGGGCACTGCCAAGATGGAAGACGACCAGTGCATTAAGGGCACTATTGGTCAAACGATAGTGGAGATCAGTCCTTCAATCATAGCTAAGGCTATTGGGTGTGCTGAGGAGGGACTGACCTTTGACAAAGAATGGGAGAAGACCATCACTTAAGAGACAGTGGATAAGCTTCTCTATGACAGAGTTAGGCCTACAGACGAAGACCCAAAGAAACGTGTTGTAGCAATGAAGAACTTTCTACGGTTTGCAACATGACCCATATTTGCAGACTCTTGCACAACATGTTGTTCAACATTGTGCTTCCTAGGACGGGGTCAAGGGATCATGTGAGCGAAAGGGACAGATTCTGCATATACAACATCATGGTAGGAGAAAAGATCAATCTTCCTGATCTGATCTTCTATCATCAAGAGCAAGCTTTCAAGGATCGTTTCTCCTCGAAGAAGCAGAAGAACCCATCCCTTACTGCATGTTGTTCACACAACTTATGAGGGTTGCTGGTGTTGACCTTTAAGAGTTTGAGGAATTTGGAGGTGCTAAACAGGTCTCAAGAACCACATTTGTGAGAATGGGAATAGCTCACAAGTTTCCTGAGTGGGTCAAAAAGCATGGAGGCAAAGTGAAGAAGGAGCCTAAGGAAGAACCATCTGATGAGACTGCGTCTCAAGTAGAGAAACAGACCCTACCTCAACCTCAGCCTTCACAGACTCACACAAAACCAACCACCAAACGTACCCAACCTCCATCCTCAGACCAAGCCAAGAAACCTAAACAGAAACCACCTTCAGACCCTCACTCCTCTCTTAAGAGAAAGGTTACAGAAACTTCATCTGAACCTCCCCTTAAAGAGCCCTTCACCAAACCAACCAAGATTCGCATTGTCACCAAAGTCAAACTCACCACTTCACCAGAACCCCAACCTGAACTTCACCCTTTAGCTTCCCAAATTCAAGAATCAAATGTTAAGATTCTTGATGCACCTCCTTCTAAAACACAACCCTTTCCAAAGACTAAACCTACACCCAAACCCAAACCCAAACCTTCATCCTTCCCTCTTCCTGTTGATAAAAAGGAAGCAGTTGCCATCAGAAAGGCTCAGGAGCTGTCTAAGAAGGAAGTTGCCAAGAAGGAAAGCCTGGATAAAAGCCTTGAGAGGAAGGAACAGATTGAACTAGAACAATCTGTAGTAGAGTCTGTCAAGACTCTATCAGTTGAAGAGTTGAAGAGAAAGGCTCTTGAAGAAGCCTCGGCTCCTGCAGATGAAGCTACAGAAGAATAAGCCATTGACGAAGTTGTTCTTGAGTCCATCAAGACTCTGTCTGAAGAAGAACAAAAGCATGTTGTTCTGGAAGATCTGACAAGAATGGAATCTGCCATGATTCAAACAGCTGAGCTTGTGTCTAAAGAGATTGCTGCTAAGCAAAAGGAATTTCAGACGATCACAGTTGATGAAGATGCAGATGAAGCTGAAATTGAAGAATTAAATGAAGCCATTCTTCAGTCTGCCTTAATGGCCAGTGCACAAGGTTTGGACTTTATTGAAGACCTGGTGGAAACTGATGATTCAGGTCCTCGCGCCATCTACAGACCTATCACTGCAGACGATGAGAAAAAGGAAGATAAGCACTTGGCAAAGTCTGATGAAGATTGCGCTACCAAGCAGATGAGTATCTATGGCACTACTTTGTTTGTCTCTGTTAATGACATGAAGGTAGTTTCTGAAGACAAACTCTTCAGATGATGAAGATATTTTGCCAAAGTCTCTCTCTCTTTAGGGTACATATTTGGCAGTCTAGCACTAGATCTAGCAACCCAGAGGCTATGATTGGATCATCAGACGTAATCCAAACATACCAATTCCTGCAGTACAATCATCATCGAACCTCGATGTGCATGTCAGATACTATCCAGGGTGGAAGTTCCCAAGGGTGAATGAATGGGAGCGTTGCAACAAGGAATGGTGGATTAAGAACGTATGCACTGCATATGATCAGGAGGTCTTATTGTACTATGTCGATCCAGTGAAGTTATGGAAGATGGGAGTTCCAGGGATTGATCCCTTCAACTATTCATCTTATGAAGTGCTTCCAGAAGAAAAGCTTCCTGCTCTCTCATGTTACAAGAAGGAACCTCAATTTAGGATCTTCCCTCCTCGTCAGACGCTTCCACCAAATCCAAACTCCATCATCTTCGAGCACAATCCTCGTGACAGACGCAGATACCCCCTAGAAGCTCAGGTGTGGAGACGTATTGCAGCACCCACTGACTCTATACCTTTTTATGAGCCTGTCAACTTACAACAGATGATAGGTCTGCTTGCTTATGTCAACGTGATTCTTCCCTGGAATCATATTGAACCTGGACGCACTGTGTACATGGAAGATATGAACTTAGACGATCTAGAAGCAAGTCCAACGTTTGATGTGTGGGAAGCTTCAGACTACACCATGGATCTGCACATGAAGCTGCAAACATGTAAGGAGGAGATTAGAAAGCGTCAGAATTCCTTCAGGCAGATCCAAAGGCGTGCACAGACAATGCCTCATTTCCTTGGCACACAGTTTCATTGTGTGGCCTTCCCTTAGACCCAATTCAAGCTTACTTTGGACAAGGTCATTCCAGTCTGTCCAATTCTGAACTACAAGGGTAAGGAAAAGGCAGAAGAAGAAGATGATACTCCCCAACGCAACATTCGTGTTCGTAGAGGCAGGCCTTTCAGACGAGAAATCGAGGCCATTTTGCAAAAGACAGATGTTGAACGTACGTCTGAGGACTTGAAGACCATCAGACAAGTGAAGAAGTTTGATGCCTTCTGCTCTGGTCTGGAACCTGAAGATAAACCTCCTACAGACGAATATCATTTGAAGATTGGCCACTGCTATCAATGCAAAGGTCATCAGCCTTTCCTCTCTGTGTCTGGCCCTTCTGAGCTCATGCCTTGGCAAAACAAGTTTTTCTATGCATCTGACAAAGACTTCTCGTTCTCTGTGTATCTTCCATATTCCATCTTTTTCTTTTCGAAGACTATCATGGGCATAGTGGAAGAACCCGAAGAAGCCATTGCCCCATACAGACATCCTATCACTGATGAACAAGTATATGATCTGTATGTTGAGCTTTGGGCAACAAGGAAAGCCTTACGTCAAGCTCTGCAAGATAGGAAGGCCTTAGAGTCTGAGCTCAAGAAATGGATAAAAATTGATGCTTTCTTTCACAACAGGCGACGCCAGCGCACTCCTACTCCCCCAAGATTACCTATGGTTCTTTCATCTGACTCTGATTCCTTTGATTCAGACAGTCCAATTCCTGGGGAACCCGATTTTGCTGATCGCCATGCAAAAAGGGGAGAAGGGAAAGGTAAAAAGAAAACCTGATGAAGACGCATCTGAGGGGGAGCAGAAGCTGAAAAGGATAGGGGAAAGTTTTTTTTTTTCTTTCGTCTTATGTACAAACTTCAAACACATCATCTTGATGTGAAAACTCTTAATAAGATGAGTTGTTTGATTACTCATCAAACCTGAGTCTTCTTTTCTCTCTGTTTTAAATTCTCTGTTTATATTTTCTTTAATATATAGCTCTGATTACACCTTTTTACAATATTTGCTTGGCATCATCAAAAAGGGGGAGATTGTTAAGTCATAAGACGAATCAGGACCCTCAATAATTTTGATTCAATGCAAAACAAATATTAAGTTAAAAAGATCACGTCTTATAAATGCCAACAGACGGAAACGTTGCATCTGCATCTGTAAGTTACAGATGATACGCAGACAGACGCTTAAGTCTGAAAGAGCATTTAAAAGGCATAGTAAATGCACTGTCATTTTGTAATATGTATTGCAGAGAATGTTCATGGAACATCCTTCCTAGGATCTGTCAAAGTGCATAAAGGAAAACAAAAAGAAGAGTCAAAGAAGCAGAAGTTCCCCTTACCTCAAAAGACGCGCTACAACTAGCAATGAGTACTTGTCTGAGCAAGCGATATGACCACTGCAGCAGAAGGATATGGAGTATTCCTCAAGGAAGATAAGCATAATGCTTTATCAGCTCAATGTGACTAGTTGGTGACAAGCATTTAACGCTCGCATTAAATGCCCCAACGGCCACTCTCCTTCAAACGCTAGTCAGACGCACGAAAGAAGGCCGTTTAGAGACAACGGTTACTTCCTCAACAAGTCTATATATAGTAGAAGATTTGAAGTGCTGAAACAAGGAACTTAATTCAAATTCACGAGCATTCTTTCAAGCCTTCATTCTTTCTCTTGTAAATTCTCTAAGTTGTAAAAAGCTCTTAAAACACCTTGAGTATCCTGAGAGAAAAAGACTGTGTTCTTAAACTTGTATATTCATCTGTAAGACGATAATTTAAAGTCTGTGAGCCCCCAACTCAACAAATCTACTGATTTGTTGTAGAGCCAGAAGTGGCTTGGTAAGAAAGAATACTTGGGTTTTTAGCTTGGAGAGGCTAGTGTTAAAACTACTTGGGTTGAGCCAGAAGTGGCAGTGAACAATACTTGTAACTTGTGAAAGTTAGTGAAACTTGGTGGTTTGCCAAGAACTGGACGTAGTCTAGGGGAGAGACGAACCAGTATAAATTCTTGTGTTGTCTTTCTTGCTTTATATCTCTCTTAACTGCTTGAACTGACTTTGTCTTGTGATTTATCTTATTGTGTCTTTCGAAAAGGTTTCATCTGTTGTTTGCTGTAACATCGTCTGTTAATGTTTTTCCCTAAACTCATTTTTTAAGTCTGTTACAGACAAATTGCTTGTTTTATAAAAGTTTGCGAAAATTTTTATAAATCAAAATTCAACCCCTTTTCTTGTGATTTTTACCTTTACACATTACATGTGTACATATGGGTCTATCAGTAAGAAAATGACCCACAATACATAGCTCAATGTCAAAATTAGTGCCACGATCCTTCTCCACGTTGAATACAAAACCATCATCCTCTTCCTCCACCAATGACAAATTCTGCATATCAGTATCCAGATTATCACTGACACTCATAGCCTTAGAATGAGCAACTCTCACCATAGGAGAGAAAACGACACTTTCAACTCTAGAAAAATTCGTAGTTAAGATAACATTAATTACTCTTTTGTCAATTATACTCTTACTTTTCACCTAATTTTTAATTAATTTACACATATGCATTTATTATGAAGTAGAAATGCAAAAAGGTAAAATAAAAAAAAACTAATAACTTTATTAAGATCAAGAAAATTTATTGCATTTCATAGTTTTTACGTAGAAATCTTAAAAGACAAATAAAAAGAAACAAAGGGAGTTTAAGATATAAATATGGTTTATTGTTTGTTGAATTGCTTTATAAATTGGTTGTAAGTATAGTATTTCTTCTCTTCAAAAAAGTATAGTATTTCTTGTAAAGACCAAAACTAATTATTTTAAATAGAAATATATGTGAAAAAATTAATTAACAAAATTTGAAATTTATAAAACATCAATAATTTTGAAATTAAAAAAACTAAAATATTAATAGTTTTTTAAAAGAGAATTTTAAAAGTCTATAAGTTCATCTTTAAATAGGCTAATAATAGAGTTATAAGTTAACGAACTTATTACACTTAAATATTAGTGTAATATACTCCTTTTGACCCTTTTTATAAGATATTGTTTTGAATTTTTCTTGTCCTTTTTTATAAGATTATTCTAATTGTCCATTGCATTAATTATTTTTTTACTAAAATACCTTTAATTATTTCAATCCATAAATAATAAATACTATGAATTGTCTCTTTGTATCTCTTATAAAAATTGGAGAAATGAAGCGTTTAGTTTTAAAAATCAAAACTTCACTACTATTATTCTCTCTCCATGCATTAATTATTTAAGGGTAATTTTGGAAAATATTACAATTACAAACAAATTTAACGCTGATAACTAAATTAATCAACTTTCTTAGTACAAGTGAATTAGTTAACAATGTCTTATAATTAAGGATGGAGGGAGTAGTATTATAATATTACCTCGAATGTTTGTGTTAAATTTTGTGAAAATGGAATAATAAGAAGAAGATAATCAAATTATTTATACACTCTCTCTATGGACTCAAAAGTTACCCTGTATGGTGGACTTAAATATAACCAAATCTAACTAATTTCACCCTATTTAATGACATCATTCTTAAAACAACTTCATTTAATTGTGACTCTATTTTTAATTACTCTTTTGTATTCATGATATCAAGTTTCAATAAAGGACATTTTAGGAATAATATTATTTTTTAATTCAGATTAGTAAAATTAAATTATGTTAACTAACTTTCTTAATTAGTGTGAAATTAGTTATTTTTTTTATATTTTAGTCTAGAGCAGTGTTGTAAAAACCAACCCGATCATCGATCCGATCGAAGCACTATGTAAATGGGTCAGTGGTCGAACCAATGGGTCACTTATTGAACTTGTTGATCCGATATATATTAAAAAAATTAAATATATATATATATATATATATATATATATATATATATATATATATATATATATATATAATATAGCTAACAAATGTGATCAATCCATAGTCCATACTTCAAAATTAAAATCATTGTCATGATCAAACTATAAATATTACATAATCATATATTACTATAAATTATTTTGTTGGATATTATCATTAAATTACTAAGAAAACTCTTATTTTTTTCACGGCTAAACACAAAAGTTGTTGGAGGGCTATGAGCAAGTATGGTGAAGATGTATAAAGTACATAAATATTAAATCATATCAAGATCAAGATAATAATAATTAGCTATTATATAATGTTATCAAGATCAAAATAATATTATAAGAGCATATTGTATGTTATTCAACGATTAGCTATTAACAATTTAGCATGTTAGATGAGCATATTATAGGAGCATGTTATTATATTATTATATACCATTTAACAATTTGAATTACCAAGCTTCTGTCACGGGTTTCAAATGGTACCATGGAAATAATTTCAAATAGTTATGTTGTTTTGGGAATTATAAAAAAAAAGGTCAATTGGGTCAAACTGGCCAGTTCAAATCGGGTTGATCTGGATCGATTGCATAACCGATCTGATAGCCTAACCGGACAGTCGAATTGGTCTGACCAACCGATCCGGTCCAATTTTTACAATTATGGTCTAGAGGGAGTATTTTTGTATATTTTAAAAATATATTATATTATCAGTCAAAAAAATATATTACATTAAATTTGATGTATATAAATGAAGTAACAAATAATTTCAATTAATATATAAATTTTTATAAATATTATTTGTATGAAATGAATTTTCAATTTAGTGGTGGATTTTTTGAGATAAAATTCTTCAATTGAGAGTTATTAAATAGGCGACAGCTACAGGGAAGAAGTGAACCAAATTATATTTTATCAGGTTAATTGAATTTTATTTAAAAAATATAGAATGACAAATAAACCCTTTTCTTTTCAGCTAACTATTTTTTTTTTTTTTTCTGTTTCTTCTCTTTGAGGTTCTTGTTATGCGCAATAGCCTTGAATCCTTCGTTTCCCAAATACAAAATGGACAAAAGGGCCTATGAGTTTCTCGTTCTTGGATTTTATAATCTCCATTGAAGTGTAGTTAAAGGTTTGGTAATAGCAATTCATTTTTTTTTTTTTATGGATTCATCATTTAAAAATAAACTGAAAATTTATGACAGATAAAAGTCTTGATAGAATTAACAAAAATGATGAACAAAGAATGAACAAAGTTGTAATATATAGTTTTTGTTTGGGAACCGAACGTGCTTCTCGTTTCACACATTCACAGACAATTTTTCACATTCCAATGCTTCAAATGTGATGGCTAAAATTTTTTACTTTTATGTTAAATGGAGAACAAACAAAAATACAAACATAGCCATATAGATTGAACAGGAATGATAAAGACAAACACAAAACTGGTAGAACAAAGTAAAAGAAAAAAAATAGCCATCAGCAGTACGCAGATCCACCGTATGAGGAGGATTCCATTGCTACCAAATCTCTCTTCCTTCGATGATATATTTGATGGTTGCGCTGATGACATTTTTGCTTCGGGCTTCGGAAGGAACTATGGCGGCGTCTTTCGCTTCGGGAGGAAGCGTCGTTGTCTTCGATGATCTTCTTCGGCATTTCCAGTGTTCCGACTTTGGAAAGAAAGAACCACAGTGGCGTCTTTCACTTCGGGAGGAAGCGCCGCCACCTTCGACGATGTTCTTCGGCGCTTGTCTTCGGTCTTTGGAAGGAACCACGACGGCATCTCTCAAAATGAAGGAGCGGCCGGAAGGAGCTTTGGAGAGCCACTTTGAGTATGAGTAGGTTAAAAAGGACATTCATTATTTTAATATAATATTTTATCTATTATTTTATCAAGTAACCGGTGCATAATTTACACCGTTGATTATTTTAATAAAATATAGAACGGTACTGCTTCTGTGACTCACTCGTGAACCATTTATTATATGGGTTCACGGTAGATGTTGCCTATTGAATAATATAACTTGTACATTGATTATTACATCATCAATAACTTTGAACTTTATTGATCCAACTGTTGAATTATAAATTTATATTACCTTGATTGTTTGTGTTATATTTTGTGAAAATCAAGCAATAATAAGAATGTAATCAAATTATTTATAATTTTATATATTTTGAAAGTATAGTTACATTAATTTTAGTGTATATTTTTTTGATCCGTAGGAATTGAAAACAGGTCCAAGGGATTTACAACACTCATGCATCTTGCTCAACCAACTGAGTTAGACCAGACCCCCTTGGTAATTTTAGTGTATATGAATGAACTATCAAATAATTTTATATTAAAATAAAATTTTGTAGATATGATTTATGTCAAAGGAAGATTCAACCATTAGTGGATTTTGAGATAAATTTATTCAATTGAAAGATATAGGGTGTGTTTGGATTATTGTTTCAAGGCTTCCAAATGTCATTTTGTGCATTCCTAGGCATGAAACATGGAAGGAGCTCGAGTTGGATTGGGGAAAACATTGGCTGCCTTGGATGTAATGTTTTCCCAAACACATATGTAGTGTGTATGGTTTGCAACTAGCACACATTCCAATGCATGTTGAAGCCAATCCATGAGTCTTGTGTAATTGACTTCAAAAGAGGTTTGAGGCTTTAAACTGCCATGTTATATTAAAAACTCCATGGACAAAAAAATGAAAAAGACATGTTTGATCATGCTTTTATTTTTTCTTGCTCCATGTTGATCATGTGAATGTCAAATCACTCATAACATTATTACGATTATATACTATAAAACTAGACTCATACATTTAATGATTATAAAGCTGGGTTAATTGTTTTCTATTTTTCTCTTTTTTAAATTTTAATAAATATGAAACATATAGTTTATAAGAAAATATTTATTAAATTAATTCAATAAAATATAATATTTGATATATTTTATTTTTTTAATGATAATCTTGTGAAAAAATTGACAATTAATATGATTAATTTTAATAAAAATAAACATAATAATTTACAAACACCATTTATAATGAATTGTTTATAATCAATTATAAACTGATTAAAATTTTATTTATTAATATATTTTTATATTTTTAGAGAGAGAAAAGGTTATGCACTGTAGTCTGTATGTACTAACAGTGCAAAACAATTTTATATTATCATTCAATCACAAATCACCATGTATGGTAAATTTGTTGGGTTTTATAATAACTACCTTAAAAGTTATACCAATGATTATTTATAATTAGATGATAATATAAAAGTGTTTTGCACTGTCAGTCAAGCATAAATCCAAGAATAGATGCTAAATGGGGAAATTATAAAAATGTTCCATCCAATAAATATGTATAGATTAAATTTCATATAATATTCATAATTCCAAATCATAAGTTAAATTACTAATATATCAAACCATTAATAGAAGAAATATTTACACATAAGATAAATTAATTATTTAAAAAAATTAAGATTGTAATTGTTAAATGTCAGTTTCATATGTCACTGATAATTTTTAGAAATTTATACTGATAATCTCTATATTAACCATAAATTTTTAGAAAAAAAAGGTCTTGTTAATTATGTTTGAATTAAAACTCTACTAAATGAAATTAGATTATATTACTTAATAATTAATTTTTTACGACAACAACACTATTGACATATGTACTTGAGGTAAAAAAAATACATTAAAATCTAACAAATGTTCAAAAGAACAGAGATAAGGAAAGATAAACAAAGAAAATATACGAAGAATAGAATTAAGAATAAATAATATTTGTTGGTGTGTCTAACCTGTCAATTTTTTATAGTGTCTATAAACTTGTCATATTGGCAAAAGTTAATAAATATTCTCTAATTATTAAATTAATTATAATTAAGTCAATAAATTAATTATAATCAAATCAATATAATTAAAATAACAGTAACAAATTATAAAATAAAAATATTAAAAAAGAAAATAATTATATTAGAATATTTTATTTTAAAAAGGAAAGAACGTATTTATCTCTACAATGAAAGTTATTAAAAATATAATATTTATCTAAAATGAGGGAAAATATTATTACTTTCACAATAAAGTCAATTAATGGAAAAGAAAATATTTTGTAAAAAATTAAGAAAAAAGTAAATAACACTCAAATATCACTATATTAACAATTAGATCTCCTAAATAAAAATAAATAATCTAATATTAAAGTACTATATATTTTGTAAATTTTAAAATTACAAAAGTTAGGGGTCAAGGCCCCCACCCCATTCATAAATCCGTCCATGCTGTGAATCATGGTCATTAAACTCTTTAAATTATCTTTTTATATTTAAATAAAGGCACGAGTATTATATTTTTCCTTCTATCTCACAAAAAAAAAAAAAAAAATTGAATGAATCACACTGAGGAAGCAGCCGGGCCAACATCCCCAAGGTGACATTGCGGGGATTCTTGGCTTTCAGCCATAACCCCAAGCTTTTTCAAAAAGATCTGGGGAGATTCCATTGCTCAAGAGGGCGGCCATGAGATTCATTAAAGAAAGTCTTTGATTAGGAAATGCTGAGGTTATGACTGGTCTTCCTGGTTCCACACACAATAATAACCACTTTGCAGTGGTTTAGAAGTAGACACCAGTAACCTAACACTTTGCCTAAGTTTCTCAAATTTCACACTTCAGTGCTCCCAGTGCCTCTTGACCTTCTGGCTCACAGAGGTCATACATGAACAATTTTTGGGTGACAATTGGAAGTACATACTCTGCCTTGGTACTCTTGATAGGATACTCTCGACCAACCTTGGTTAGACTCCGTATTCGTCTGGGATGCCAAGTCGGCATACAAGATTGTCTCATCTTGACCGAGATATCACAATTTGGCACCTATTATACCCCCAAGGATTTCGAGAGCCTACGGATATACCTCAGGTACCATGTTGTAATCAACTCATTCACCTCTACAATGCAGTCTCAACTGCACATTGCTCCCTCACCGGGGATCGCGTTCTAATGTTTTCTTCCTCTTTTATGTGAATCCGGTGGAGTCCTATCTGAATTTGGTACTTTCACTTTTCATTCGGGAAAACGTGATCAATAGATCACCTCAATGACTATTCTCCTCAGCACATCACTTGGACAATTTCCCTTTGATCTGAGACTCAGTCTCCTCACCATACTTTGCAGTAATGCACTTCCAGATGGACTCTTACCTTCCTCTCTCTCCTCTTTATTCGTGTCACTAAGGCTTTCTCATTTTTGCCACTAGGGATTCCTCATTCTTGCCACTAAGGCTTTCTCATAATATTACAATAATTTAATTATAGATTTCAAGAAAATGAATAACGAGGATGAAAAGTAACTCTTTTAAACTTATTCTCGGAGTAAATAAATCTCTCCTCATATGTATATATATATAGACACACACACACACGAAAAATCCGGGTGCCAAGCAATTGATACCTCCGATCTCTGTACATCAATAAGTCCTTGTGACAAGGTAATAGCAAAACCACACTGGCTTCTAGCAATATCTTCTATAATTTGAGGTATGTTTTGAAGGACTGTTGCTTCCTGGGTTTTGTAGTGGCTTAACAACTGTATAGGGAAAAAGAACCATTGACAATTTTTCACCCTCATGGTTGCTACTATGCTTTTGGTAAGCAATATATTGTCCACCTATGCCTTGCTCATTCACATGGTTGAATCTACTATAACTATAGTAAGTTCTACTATTTAATTTATTGATCTAAATCATTTTTTTTTTCTTCTCATCTACGAATTCTCACCCTTAATTTTCTTGGTTGCAGGTTTCGAAGTAAGTTCACTTGGCTTTCTCTTCTACAACTTACTTCTTTTTGCAGTTTCTGTTATCTTATAAGAGGAGTTATCAACCTTTTTTCCAAATAGCATAAGATGCAGTTCTCTTTTTTTTTTTCCTAGAACTTATTTGAATGAGGATGCCATTGTGTGAGCTATAGCAAAATGATCAAATAGTAGAATTCATGAAGTGCAAAATGGGTATTCTTTATTTGTAGTGTTTATTTATTAATGAGATGGACTGAGAACAAAATTTGAATGTACAATATTAGACGGAGAATAAAATTTGATGGTAGCCAACTCATTGACAACTATATTTCTTGATCTGATTCTGAAAATTTTGTTAGCTTATGTGTGTATATTAATGTTAAGATGTTAATATTTCTAAACTGCAGTTGTTACCATGTTGGGGGCACACTGATAAAAAAAATGGCAGATGAAACTTTCTTATAAGATTGTGGTTTAGATGGCTTTGGACTTCTCCATAGGGTGGATCTTTTTTTTTCATCCCTACAATTCTGTCTGAGAATTATTTTAATCAATAGACAAGAAATTCTGTTAGAGAATTATTTTAATCATTAGACAACAAAGTTTGAAGGTCTTAATTTTTGCCAATTGCTATTACTATGTGGAGATTGGGTCTGTTTGTATACTTAATGCAGTGCTAAAAGTGAATATTTTTATTAAAAAAAAAGATTTAGGGGTGCTTTTCCAATATATTTTTAGTCTTTACTTTCATAGTTTTACTAACCTTCTAGCAGTCTATTATATACTATTGTAATTTCTGCACAGGATGCTCTCTCTGTTAGAGTAGATTATGTGAGAGATGTTTATTTACCTTTTTTCTTTGGATTAATATATTGTATTCTATTCACATTCTCTTATTGATTAGTGTATTTAAATTTTTTAACTTTTCTATTCGAGTTGGGATAATTTTATAGCATTAGTTTTAGCTTTTAAGTGCATAGGAATTTGACATTCTTTTTACAGCTGACTGTATAATTATGTGGTCTTAATTGTAAAAGATCTGAAATTTCAATCTTTGCAGAGCTATATTTCAGGTATTGGAAATTGGGTAGCGGATAAGAAGTGCTATACCAAGTAAGTACAACCATCATTTTCTAAATGATTTTGAATCTTTGGTGTTTCCAATTATGTTTTTAGTGGAAGATACCAGATTTTAAACGTGGGCCTTAGAGTTTATGTATGGCTTATTAAGCTTTAAGTTTTAATATTCATCTTAATTTAGTCTTTTTAGAAATTTCGATTATATGGTCCTGTAGTGGATAGGGATAAAGCCTTGATCACATGAATTTTAAGATATGACTCTAATGAATGTACTCTGCTGCATGTTAAAAGACTAATACCATTACCCTATTCATTACTACATATACAAAATGTTCAATATGCTCTTCACACAAACCTGGTTTTATCTTGTCTCCTGGGTAGGTTTCTCATAGGTCCCTGAATCTATGCATATGAAACAGGTAGATATCTGCTTATGTCATCAAGACTCTGGATGTTCTAAAATCTAGAGGGGAAATAAGACATAATTTTACTTTGGCTTAAATATGTTTTAGGTCCATGATAAATTAGTAAATTTTGTTTTGAGTCATTAATAAAAAAAAAAATTGACATTGAGTCCCTAATAAAACAAAAAATTTGTTTTTTGTTTTAGTCCTTCAAATATATCTATCTTTTCATTTGAGTCCTTATAATTAAATATTTATTTTGTATTAGTTCCTTTGAAAAATATTTGATAGGGACTCGTAACAAATGATCTACATATTTTAGGAACAAAAACGAAAAATAGATATATTAGAAGGACGAAAACAAAATAACAAGGACCAAAAACAATTTTTTTGTTTTATTAGGGACTCAACGCAAAAAAAAAAATTTATTAAGGACCCAAAACAAAATTTGCCAATTTATCAGTGATCTAAAATATATTTAAGCCTTTTACTTTTGTTGAAATATGCTCAAAGGAATGCTTATTAGTGACTTTTAGTCTTATTAGTATGAAGTTTTCTTTTTGGATATATATATATATATATATATATATATATATATATATATATATATATATCATGGTACATTTATAACTGGAAACCTCCAAATAGTGATTGTTGCAGCTTAGATTCTTCATAAATAAATTGGAAGTAAGCCTGTCAACTTCTTAAGGATGGATGATGCTATGTTAGAATATAAAATGTAAGACATATATATATTTACATAAATTTTGAGTACTGTGACTTGAAAACAACTAAGGACCTGATTCAATTTTCTATCATATGTGACTAACTCCCATGCATTGTATGTAATATGCTTAATGAGGAATAAAATAACTGTGATGAATATAAACTAAGAATATAAACTTTTGTTATCTGTTTATTATTTAAGTTGCTATTCCAATGACATGAATACCCTAGCAGCAATTAAGCTACCTGACAATGAAAAGTTGAAATTTCAGCCAAAACTACTAAAGGTTGCTATCAGTATCAGAATTCAAAAGGTGCTTATTGTGGATGCAGTTTATAAATTTCAATGCATTTGTCTCCACCTTATGGTGGGGGTGGGGGGCTTGCAAGGGAAGTTAGTTTTTTAATGTATTCAAAAGGTGCTTATTGTGAATGCTGTTTATAAATTTCAATGCATTTATCTCCACCTTATGGTGGGGGGCTTCCAAGGGAAGTTAGTTTTTTATGTACAAAACAGGATGCCTATTACCATGAACTTTAATGCTCTAATTTATTATATTTTTATTGCAGGTATTTTCTTTGCCTGTAGGATTTGTCATGAAATCAAGATCTATCCTTCACAATCTAATGTTGTTTGATCAATCATTTCTTAACTTAATTTCTGTTGTTCATATTATTTAAAGGTAGATTTTCAGTGTCTAAAGTTATCTAATTCTTTTACAGTTCTGTAACATGAAATTAAGTGTTCACTGTACATGAAGCAATGTGTTCCTTTTCCAATTGGGTTTGACGTGTTCTGTTTCTAATTATCCTTCTAACTTTTGGAATTATTGTGTTTCAGCAGCAAAATTCAAAGTGCACTTGGGTACATGGCTCCTGAGTTTGCTTGCTGCATGGTCAAAATATCTGAAAAGTTTGTCATATATAGTTTTAGTTTTAGATCTTCAATTTTGGTTGTGGTGACAGGAAAAAAAAAATATGTAGAATATATGAACAATCCAGTTTGCTTGCTTTGATGCTTACGGGTGTGTTTGGTTTAACATTAAGATGAACGGACACACATTCCAATGCAGGTTTTGTGAGAAGTGGAAATTCGGAACTTTTGATTCAACGGCCGTTTGGAAGTCTCCCAATGGAAAACCAAACATGCACTACATCACGCAAAGAATATTCAGTCAATTTCTTTCCCAACTTTTGTTAATTGTTTCAGTTGTTGTAAGTTCTACTATGCTTTTCTTTTTTTTCTATTTCTTTTGGTCATCTCAAGTTGTAGGATTTTTTCTTCACCAGTTTGCCAGTTACTACAATGGTGTTTTCATGGTACTCTATCCCTAAAAGTACGAATTGCATTTTTCTAAATTTAAATATTCGTGCCATTTTTTTTGTGGGAAAACTATGCTTCATGTTAGTAGGTGCATAACTACCGTACTAAACTTCTAACTATTTCTTATTGAAAGAATAGCCTCGACCAATTATTTATTCTTGACTTTACAAGTGAAATTTTTATATATATTTCAGGTTTAATATACATTGACTATGCAGATCTTGACAAGTGATATTTATAGTTAAAATTGGTTATTTCATTTTTCAAAAAGATTAGGTGAATATGCACAATACTGGTATGGGAAAGGGGTGGGTAGGCTAAAGTTCAAGCAAGAAACTATTAAATATTTTGGTTACCAAAATAAATAAATAAAAACACCATGAAATATTTTTTTTAGTAATTATTATTTTAACAAAATATAAAGTTTTAAAAGATATAAATATTTACTCTTTTAAATTTATTTAACTTTTTATATAATTTTTTTACATATTTTAAAAATAAAGACAATAAAACCCGGCCATCACCGGGCTAGGACACTAGTATTTAACATGTACCCTCGAAACAGATACCTTAATACCCATCCTCACCCCTATTTATTAACAAATATAAATATATCCGTTAAATTATCTATAACTATCCATTTAACTACCCATTATTATCCACACCTTAAACACATATAATATTACTAAAATATATGGAATCAAGTACTTGGGAAGTTTAGAACCTGAATCAAATTACGAGAACCACAATCACTATAAACTTGTGTGAGGTATGCAAACAAGTGAAGAATTTAAGAAATCGGGCATATTATTTCCATTGATTATTCGAAATTAGAAAACTTACTGATTCTCACAAAATCACAGTTCAAAACCGTAACATATTATCTTTTGATTCCTTAATAGCAACTTACATTAACCAATAAAAATTATTACTTAGCCTTCTACTGCAATAGATCAAGCAAGGAGAAAGCTTTGCTACTAAACCAACCACTTCTACTCTCAATCTCTTTGGTTACTAAGATAATTGGGGTTTAATTCATTTTATGATCACATTACATGGGTCCTTTTTCTTTTCTCGGGCTCACAAGGAACTAGGTACAAGCCAAATTAAAAAAGCAATTGTTTAAGTATGAATGGACTGATAGACTGGACTCTTAACCAACTTAGGGACTATTTTGGTTCGAACATTTATTTAAAATTAGGATTAAAACTTTCTGCATTTCAAAATTTTCTGCCAACACTCCTCTTTCATTATGAAAAGGGTAATCCGGAATGTAAGAATACATTTTGCCATTCTGATTACCCTTTCCATAATAAAAGGAGTTGTTGGCAAAAAGAAATTTAGGTGTAGGAAACAAATGCCTTAAAATTAGATTCATGGTGTAATGATAATAATTAAGATAAATTCTTAGTTTAGGTTATTTCAAAATTTCTTGGAATACACCAAATTTGAGGCAAGGTTGTAAGACACTTAGGCCCAATGTGACTCTTCTAAGTTATAGAATGCAATTTAGAAAATAAGGTATAGTTATAATGACAATGTAAAATTATTTTATACTGTCAATACATGACTATTAAATTCTAATAATAATCAATGATGAAAATGATAAAAAATGATAATAAAATACATATATATATATATATATATATATATGTGTGTGTGTGTGTGTAAAATAAATTATGAAGTTGAAATTTTAGCCTTTAAATGTTTGATCAACCATCATTTTTTCTTTTGGTCTAAATAAAAGTGTATATATATATATATATATATATATATATATATATATATATATATATATATATATATATTATCAATACATAACTATTAAATTCTAATAATAATCAATGATCAAAATTTTAATAAAATACATATATATATATATATATATATATATATTATCAATACATAACTATTAAATTCTAATAATAATCAATGATCAAAATTTTAATATAATATATAACTATTAAATTCTAATAATAATCAATGATCAAAATTTTAATATAATATATATATATATATATATGTAAAATAAATTATGAAGTTGAAATTTTAGCCTTTAAATGTTTGATCAACCATCATTTTTTCTTTTGGTCTAAATAAATATTCTATCATCAAAAAGGTATGGTATCGATGTTATTATATATATACTAAAGTTAATTGACCTCATTTTGGGATCCATTTATGGCACCCTTGACTTAGAAATACTATTCATAGCATCATGGACTACAAGGCCCAAATCCGTTTTGGATGTACAAACATGCTTGCACATACTCTTCACTCTAAATTAGATCCTCCGATGCAAATATCTCCATGCTACCTTCAAATGCAGACAAATAAGCATGTTCACAGGAGTTTATACAAGAGATATGTCCAAATCACATGTTTGAGATTTGTGAGGAGACAAAATTTACATTGCTATAGATAGAGTCATAGAGGAATGGTCGTAGTGAGGCTATATATAAATGAAAAATATATATAGCCTCACTAGTGGAGTGACCACGTGATGCTAGAGCAAGAGGGCTAAGAAATTTCTCACATGCATTGCTATGATACACGTGAACCTTCACAACACACGTAAGAATTACCAATAGAGGGGAATTTGCTTGGTGATAATATCAAGTAAAAAAGCTAATTAAAAAAGGAATTAAATAGAGAATAAGGGAAGTAAATTGCCCAAATCCCAATGTTTTGTTTCCTCAATGGAATAGCTAGTCAAATGGGGAGCTTAATAAGCATAAAACATGCCATGTGATTGCCAACTGATTGTTTGTTTAAGCAAAGTGATCATTCATATAACAATACAAATCACAACTCCATGATAGGTTTGATGGACCCTACTACTATTAAACTGATTATCATGTATAAACAACCACTTCTGCTTCAACAAACTTGTCCTTTTGTGCAGTACATTATTTGCATGCATTTTATTCCGCACAGACTGTAATTTCAACTTCTTTTATGTATTGCAACATAATACAAAAGATGGGTCTATTTGTTTCGTACGCATATACTATATCCTAAGCTAACCGTTAGTTTCTAAGTAAATGGCTTAAATAACCGTCACTTGAGGTAAACCAACACATAAGACCAAGTCATGATAGTAATGAAGATGTAATGCATCATCTTTGTACTCTATGGATGCAAAGTTTTCAATTTTCTTATAGGGTTAAATATATTTTTAATATTTATTATAAATTGGGTAATGTTCATTTTTAATCTCTCAAAAATAAATTATCTCTTTTTTTTCTCTTATATATTAAAATGTGTCATATATGGTCCTTATTTTCATAAAGGATGGATTAAAAGAAGACGATTTTTTTGTGGAAGATAAGAATCACATTTGACACATTTCTATAAATGAATGATTGAAAAAAGTTTATTTTTTAAGACTAAAAACAAAAATTATCCTATTTATAGAAACTAAAAATATTTTTTATGATCTATATCATTTTCTAAAAGTTGAATAAATGCATTCATTACAACCGAAATGTTTTTTTTTTTCTTTGTCTTAAACGTACTTTGATACTCAACGGAGTTCATGTACATGATGATGGAGCATTTAATATTCGTACTTTTTTTCTTTTTGGAAAATAATATCAATGCTTTTTGGCCATCATCTAACTAAATAATCTAGCTATTTAAAAACTCTGGTACTGATGGTGGCCCTCACTTGTAGATACTAGCATAAAATGAAATTGTAGCATAAGCTAATTGAACTCTATGTTGACAAAATCACTTGCACCTTACTAGTTTTTGTGGGTATTTGGGAGCCAACAAGACGAAGTCAAGAGTTTCGTCTTAAGGGGCTAAGGGAGAAAAAATTTAAAATTGACAATTTAATATTAAACTATAGCTACATTATAAAAATATTCAAGAGTTTACCAAAAAAAAAAAAAAAATCTAGAAAGAAGGGGCGTTGAAAACAGAAAGTATAAGCCCCATGAAGTAGTTTAAAAAGGAAATAATATATAGAGAAACATAGTTCTCCATGGGTCATTAAGCAATGTCCCAGGAAACTTGTAACACATTCTGCTCAACAGAGAGCATGAAAGCTCTTGAACCCATGCAACCTTATTGAATTTTGGAATAGTGTAAAGGAAAAATTGGATTACTTCTCACAATGCCTTGGTTACACGAGGACAACCCCGGATTAAGCAGAATCAAGTGTTGAAAAAAAAAACACATGATTCAGTGTGTTTAGATTCTCTAAAATCACTTTCAAATACCATATAAAATAATTTTAAATTAAATTTTCACATATTGATTCTACATTGAGGAATCAATTCTGGTTCATAATTGATTTTAAGTTGAAACAATTTTTGGTAGTTTTCACATTAGATAAATAATTATATAGAGTTTTACTATTAACTTACTTTTAAAATAAAATTAGGGTTTATTAACTTTTTGTTCCCTTATCTTTTTGCTGATTTTCGTTTTTAGTCTCTTGTAAAAAAAATTTATTGGTCTTAGTTCTTCAAAAAAAATTCCATTTCTTTTTTAGATTCTAAAAAAAATTTTGTTTCATTTTTAGTTCCTAAAAAATTCTACACCAAAAACATAACGAAATTTTTTTTAAAGAACTAAAAACAGACAAAAATTTATGAAGGATTAAAAATGGAAATTCACACAAAATAAGGGACAAAATAATAATAAACCCATAAAAATATCCAAACATAATTCAAGTTACTTCAAAATCAATTTTAACTAAAAATAATTTTACAAAATCAATTTAGTTCAAAATCAAACTTTCATCAAACACACACTCAATCATGATTTTAACTTGATGGACAAAGTATTGGCACGTGAAAACCTGAATGACCCCTACCAAAAAACGCTTATTATTAGTAGTTCCCGGTCGCACTAGGACTTGTAATTTTCTATGGTTCATCATGGACCTTAAAAATGGACCCGCAATTAGCCAAACTCTCCTACCCAAGTATGAGTATTTTAGAAGGATTCTGCCAGTTGTTGACGTACTTTTCACATGGTTTCTGATCCAACCCATTTCACGTTAACCGACAACTGAAATCACCAAAACGCACTTGGCAACCATGGAAGTCTGCTTTTTTACCTCTGGGGACAACCATGCAAACCCAAAATCTATATACAAAAATGTAATTAGTGTGTGAAAGTCATTTTTTTACATGAAGCATTGAAGAGTAAAATAAATTTGGGACAGGATATACCTCGGTCGAGAACCAAGGACTAATCTCATGAGTATTAAGATCTATTTAAAAAGTTGACATCTCTCAAATCCATGCTTAAAAAACAAGATTATCTGTTAATCATATCACATTAGATTAATTCTGGAGAGTAAATTCAAACCATACATACAATTATACATGAATAGTCAAGTAATATGATCAGTTAAAAATTAATGATTTAAAAAAAAAAACTCACGATTTATATGTTTTAATTTTGACCATTTATTATCATATCTAATAATTAATATTTACTCCTCCCATAAAAAATTGTCTTCTCAATAGATATATCCTATTTACCTATATCTATCTATATAATGAGCTAATTTTAGAATAAATTATTCAATAAAAAATTATTAAATGGTATAAGAGTGCTAAAATCTTACACATCCCTCATTCATGTATCTATAATTCTATATATTTTCAATGGATCTGTATCACTAGTGTTCAAGGACGTGGCAATTGGCTTATCATTGGAAGCTGCTTCTATGCTTCATCTTATACAAGCAGAGGAGTTACCTAAGTACATGGCACAGGGACCCAAACATGCTCTGAAAGTGATAGTTAGTAATGAAAAAATATACAATGAGATAAGTTGAGGGGCTGTCAAAATGCTCAGCTAAATTTAGCATGGGATGGGGACCATAGTATTGAAAGCAACTCATCAAAAACAGATATGAAGAAACCTTGCATTTCATTTTGTTACTTTCTTCAGAGTTGTTGAAAGAGATGGGGAGGACAGGGAAATGGCTTAGGAACTTGTTGACAGGGAAGAGAGACAGAGAGAAAGAGAAGGAAAAATGTGGTACCAACATGTGCTTGTTGAATGGCACAACAGAAAATCCAACCACACCTGTTTCAACAACAACAACAACAACAACCCCCAAGGAGAAAAGAAGGTGGAGTTTCAGGAGATCATCAGCTTCCAGGGAACTGAATCTTGCAGAATCTGGTGTCACTGCTTCAGTGACAACAGTGCAAAATGCCACCACAGATGCTGAGAATGATCAAAGGAAACATGCCATGGTGGCTGTGGCTGCTGCTGCACCTGATCCTGTGATCTGCTTGACTCCTGATTCCAATGGATTGCCAACAAGATGTGTTGAAGAGGCTGCAGCCATTAAAATTCAATCAGTGTTTCGGTCCTACTTGGTACGTGACATTTGAAGCCGTTTGGCTTGAGAAAACGTTTTCTGTTTTCAATTGTTTTCTGTATAGACTTCAAAATACAGGAAACAAAGTGAAAACAAAAATAAATAAAAATAAAAAACGTTTTCTCAAACCAAACTGGCTAATATTGGACTTTTTGTGTGTGTGTATGTGTAACTAGAAAACTAATATTGGTATGTGTGTGTTCAATGTTTCTGTAATAGGCAAGAAAGGCACTGTATGCTCTTAGAGGACTAGTGAAGTTGCAGGCACTGGTGAGGGGTCACTTGGTGAGAAAACAGGCCAGGGAGACACTAAGATGCATGCAGGCTTTGGTCATAGCACAAGCCAGGGCTCGTGCTCAGAGGGCACGGATGGTGTCAGAAGGAATGGCTGATCAAAAGCTATCACCCTACAGAATAACCGCAGAGGACAACTTCATGCATATGTATAATGTAAGTTTAATAATTAACTGTTGCCAACTGCCTTTCAAATTGTGGAATATGTATAAAGGATGTTGAATTATCTAAGGAATGAATGATAAGCATTGGTCTTTTGGATGAATAAAGAAAATGAAATTTTTCATTTTGAATTAATTGGTGAAGCATTTTGTAAATATGAAGACACACATTATACATAAAAACAGAATTGGCACTATTCAATTCATGCTAGAGATAAGAGAGTTGCTTCTTTTGGGTGAATATCCTGCATTGTTGAATTTGAAAACTAAAATAATTTACTCTGGCCAAGCAAAAAGAAAAAGAAGAGGGAAAATAACAATAAGTTCTTCTGTTCATTGATATAGAATGTGGTTTTTTGTTCATCTAGGAAATGGACAGTGGTTTGGAAGAGAATGCCAAGATTGTGGAGATGGCTGTTTGTGAATCCAAAGGTAACTCAAGAGGCAGAAACAACGGTGCAAATCGCGAACCTTCTGATCATAGATTTTCTGCATATTATTCATCAAATGGTTCATACTCAAAGGAAGAAAACTACAATCCATCACCTGCACCATCAACACTAACAGAATTGAGTCCAAGAGCATGCAGTGGTCATTTTGAGGAGTGTTCCTTCAGCACAGCACAAAGCAGTCCCTATTACTACTCAGAAGTGTCAAGAGTGGATAATACAAAGGTTCCTTTTTCTTTCCCTGAACCAGCCGACACAGAACCCATGTCTTATGACTACCCTTTATTCCCAAACTACATGGCCAACACAGAATCATCAAAGGCCAAAGCCAGATCACAGAGTGCACCAAAGGCAAGGCCGGATTCGTATGAGAGGCAGCCGAGCCGGAGAAGGGCTTCAATGGAAGGAAGAAATGTCCCAAGGCCAGTGAGGATGCAGAGGTCATCTTCACATGTTGGTGTGACTGCCCAAAACTACCAATATCCATGGTCAGTAAAGCTTGACAGGTCCATAGTCAGTGAGTGTGGCTCTACAAGTACAGTGCTCACAAACTCTAATTACTGCTCATGATCATGATGTGAGTACTGCTACTTACCATTCTCATGTGACATGTTCTCACCATAAAATTGAATGATAGTGCAACACAAAAACAGCTCAAAGGAATCATGTATAATTTTCATTGAAAAAGGCTAAGTCATGTCACTTAGTTTGGTAATAGAAATACTACTTGATCTGATAAGGTTTTATTATTGCTTGTTTTGGCTGCAGCCTCATGGACTTTTCACTACAACAAAGGGTACCCGTTTTGCAGCAAGTCCAAAAATCCATAGTTCCTTCACTTTTTAGACTTCAAAAACAAATAACAAACTCTGCATTTACAAATTCAGAGTCTAAGCTTTCAAGGGATTTTGATTGAAGTCCAAAATTAGAAGAGTTTCTTCTTGTATTTATTGTCTTGTGGATTACACTATGAGAAAACATTTTAACGGTTTATGAACTGTCACTGTGTATAAATTTTACAAAGTGGGATATTTCCTAACAGCAATTATTATATTACAAAGATATAGGCCTCTACAGGTATTGGCAAAGCTGTAAGACGGTAACACAAGTTATACTAAAATTTGATAAGTAAAAATGAAAGAGATGTAGCATCGTTTATGCATGATTATTTGACTCGTCACTCTTTTGAATGATAACTTGGCTAAATTTGGTTCTTTTAGTGCATACATTATGTCTTCCTCCTCTTGTGCAGAAGTTTTAATGTTTTATCCTAAACTTCAAGCCATTTTGGAGAAAAAAAAAACATATAATTTTACTTTTTACTTTTGGAGAAATAAAAACATATAATATTTACTTCTATTTTATAAAGAGATAGACATTATATTTATGATAAGGTTAAATTTATAAAAAAAAAAAAATTGAACTCAACAGGGTAACCATGCTCCTACATAGTTTTCGGTCTATCAAAGAATTCAAAGTTTATGTAGTTTTACGGATCAAAAAAAGTTTATGTAGTTCTTTAAAAGACTTGATTTGAGTTGTTACTTTTGTTAAAAAAGAAAACATTACTTAATTAACTTTCATTTAATCATTTTTATTCGAGAACAATCAAGACGTTATATCCAACCTTATCTCAAAATATAAGATCAACAAAAAGTCATGCTCGAAGTTTATGGTAAAACAATTTTGCATATTTTTTAAATTGTGAAAATATTTGAAACGTCAAATCCAACTATATGCCTTTTTTTTTAAAAGAAAAATCCAACTGTATGCCTAAAATATAGGATAAATAGAATATCATGCTCGAATCGATAAACAAAACTTGTTTTTTTTTTTCCGGTGTAAATATAATTTGAAACAAACATTTTTTTACAACAATTTAACGTGTTAGTACAAAGAGATATTTACATATATTTTTATTCATTATTTCTACTATCAACCAAATTAGTTAACAATTTAACAATTAACAACAAATAAATAGATAATAAAATAAACATGAAGTCAATTGATGCTAACAATTATACTCAACAATTATACTCAACAATGAATCAATCATTTAACATCCTATTATTAAAATCTAATTTAACTAGGCTAATAAATAAGTGTTTTTTTTCTAACAATAAACGGATAACTGCATAAAATATGCATGAAATTTAATTATAATTTTTTTAAAAAAAATTATATGGATAGTATCCTAATTAAGACAACTAACCACTTCTACTATTTAAATTTTTATTTAAATTTTTATTTTTAATGAAAGATTACGTCACATATATAAGTAACTACTTTTAAGCCCGTTGTAAAGATTTCTTTAATTTCAAAAAATGGTGTCAGCATTTTAGTTCCCAATGATGAAAAATCATTTAACATCAACATTAACATACCATCAAAAGTACCGCATAGGATTGACACGCAGTGATTTAAAGTTCTACTGTGTTTACATGTGAAGAAGGATCTATTTAACGGGAGAACTCGTGTTCGAAATTATTCTCTAACGTAGTGGATTGGGAACGCGGTCTCTGACCCAGAAAAAAAAAACATACCATCAAAAGTCCTATGCTAGAATAGTGTTCCTGTTGTCTTACGAATATTTTACGCTTGACATGGAATTACTTACTGATTGTGTGTGCACCGGATCTGTTTTCAACTCTATAGAGTATCCTTCTACATTGTTTGAGACAATTAACAGATACCGGAAAAAACAAAATGAGAAAATTTACGTTAGCATGCAATTTAGTTTAAGGGTGAGCAACTTATACCAATTTTTTGCACCTGGTCCTCTGCTAATTCTCCTACTGCTTTCATTTCCTCTTTTGCTCGTACCACTAATGTTTTCATTCAATTTCTTGCCATATATAGACTGAGTAGCCTACGTGAATGTTCTTTTGTGATCACAAGTCAAGAACATGATCCACTTTAGTTGGGAGCTCATTTAATACCAAATAAATGACATAAAATTGGGTGTTGACAAATACATTACTAATATTCCTCTATGTCAATTATCATGACCAAATTTTGCACTCATGTCATCTTACTTTTTCTACTATTTCCAAATCCATACAAACATGAACCAAATATTATATGCGGAAAATTAGAACAACTTTTTTATCATACATGATCATATTGAAATTGAAATACCAGACACACAAGTAATTTTCCCTTCAAATTTTGAACCGACTAAGTGATTACTTTATCCTTCATCATAATTCATGGTAAACAGGACCCTATGATCATTTCTCCCGTTTTCATACTGCGACTTTAGTACAGACAATTAGCAGTAGAACATAGTAATAAAACCTTTCACTTTGCACCTATGTTGAGTCAACCTTTTGTTTAAATTTGATTGTTAAAGAAAGCAATTCAGGATATGGTTGTTAAACTACATAGACAAATCAAGTTAACTCGTCAAACTCTTTTTAAGATAAATCAGGTCATTGAACTCATAAACTCGCGTAGACTCTTGAATCAAGAAATTATAAGCAAATTTAAAATCAAATACAATTTTTGCCCTCCACCTACCCCATAGTGACTGTTTTCAGTTTATTTATTTATGTTTTTATGAATTTACATATAATTTAATCATTTATTTAATTTGATCTTATTTAGTACTAATGTACTATCACACTTTATTATTATTATTTGATATTTAGCTTTATTATAAAGTTGGAATGTTGAATTATTACCGTGTTAAGAGTAATATATTATGCATACAAGTCATTAATAGGTTTTTCAATATGATTTTTTATATAAGGCAAACATGAGTTTGAGTCGAGTCTACAAATTTTGTCTATCTTAATTGAGGGTGTTAAAATGACAAACCCCTTTGCATAACCTATGCATTAAACTATTCAAACCATTGGTCATGAGCTCCTTGAATCTCTTCTGCAACTCTTGCCTGATCATTAGAGAACAAAAACTCATTGACCAATTCTGAGTTTCACCAAACATCATCAGAAAATTCTTGCAATATACAAACAAGAGGATACAAAAATAAATTGATCAAAATGAACATTAACAGCCAAATTCAATATTCATATCTGAAGTCTGAACCACAAAAAACACAGATAAAATATATATGCTAACTACTTGAATACTTTGCCTTGGCAACATAAAAGCTTCACATCTCGAATAAACAAACTAAAGGCCAAAGTCTCCAAACCACAAGAACAGAAGAGCAAACACGCGATAAAATAATTCCAAAATGCAACTCCTTGATGGCTTGGATAATTTAAAATAATTTAATAATTATATATACGGATCTAACAAAATTATGAAGCACACATCCTTCCTTCCAGCATTTCTCACAACATCCCAAGAAGACAACAAAACATCGGCACCATATTGTGTCTGTATTCGTTGAACATGCAAACCTTCATGTGAGACTGTCATTTTTACCTTGTGAAATAAATATACACCATGTACTAGTGAAGTAGTACACTAAGAACGGGGCATATTTTCTTTGAATAACCGGGGAAGAACTTCATGAGCACCAATGTCCAAAACCTCTGGATCCCTGAACATAGCAAACACAAAATAGTTTTTTAAACAAAGTTACTTTTAAGTTAAAATTTCTTGGATAATTTCTGAGATTATGTGTTTTTAGATCTAAGGATTTGAAGTAAAGAAGGAAATGGAGAAGAAGTCAAAAGCTCTCATGACAAAGCTCCTTTATTCAAAGTTTTCTTCATTGAAATAAAGATGCATTTTTTAAAAGCTCTATTTCTTAACAACTTCTTTTAAGGAGAAAAGAAGCCTAAGATAAGCCAAGTCAAACACTACCTAAGTCTATATAATCAAACTTTGAGTACGAGTGCCTGATGTCACAAGATTAGTGTATATAACAGCTAAGTTTTCATACTAACTAATAATTCTGCAGAGAAATTAGATTAACAAAACCAACCTATCACCCTAGTGGATACTGGATAGAAAGTAGTAAATAATAGGAAAAGGGAATAAAGCTGATTATAGAAACCATTATTATAAGCATCTATCCTTGTTTTTCTTTTTGATAAAAGAACAATCAATCCTCGCAATATCACCCTCCATAAACTACAAAACTTATATTCAGTAAATAAGTGTATGTGAGAGATAGTGAGAGATAGTGGAAGAGAAACCTGCACAAGGTCTGTCCCTTTTCATTCGAACTGGGTATAAACCACAGCTTTCGCAGGGAAGGTGACTCAAATTGAACAAAGAAACCATCACTATGGGCATGTTTCCACTTTCTTGATCCTTGGCCCTTCCAGACCTGCAGGCAAAGAATGTCATTAATAGATTATGCGGACATTCAGAATTTGCAATTCTAACAGAATGAGTAGAAAAGCAGGCAATCTGAACCACACAATTAACCTTAAAAACACATGAAAAGTAGGTTGATCTGTTGAAAATGCACATTGACTGGATAGCTTTTACATGTTCAAAAGAATAGCAGATCAAGGTATGATATTAACCCATCTCTGGCCAAGTAATGCACCAGTAGAGGCCCCAAAAAGAAAAATTGATCATGTGGAGGATAGCTCCAAGACATTCTAACAGAAACAACTAAAAACAAACCAAGATATAAATGGCAATACAAAAACTTGGTTTTTAAAAAAGAAAAAAAAAAAGAAAAACAATGGCATCATTTGGTCCATGTAGTTAATCCCACCTTGCAGTAACAAGCTTTTTCATTGTTGTATTAACCTGACCAGCCGAAAGGGAGGGGGGGGGGACTAGTTTAGGTTGTAAGAATCAAAGGGAGAGGAGAAGGGATGGAAAGGCAAGCATAAAGCTAGTCTGTAGCTAATACCTTCTGTGTTAGTGTGCATGGGAAATTTAAACTACAAAAGAATTATTATTGAAAATGAAGTAATAAAGTAAAAGGAAGAAGACAAGATATCTTTGGAAAGGAGAGGGAGGGGAACTTTATTTTGATTTCTTATACCTATTTTGCCATTTTAAACCCCACACGCCCTTTGAGTTACTACATCATCATCATCATTGATGATGATGATCTATTTTATAATCATCAATATAATGATCTGGTCAGTAACCAAAAACCCTTTTTCCTACTGAGACCACCAGGTCAGGATTAATAAGTATTTGACAATCTTCTTTTAGTTACAAAGATCTATGTTATCAAGGTACAAACTTAAGTGAATATAAGCCATTTGGATGGGAAACATTTCCCTTCAGTCCCTCTTTTACCATCCCCATGTGGCCATGTCTGGAGTATGTAGTGTATATTTTTTTTTTTAATGATATCGAGTGCCACAATATTTTAACTAAAAGAATGATGCTACAGACCTCTTTCTATTTTGTTTCCACGAAGTGCTACACCACAAAATTCACCACACACCAATGGACATGAAAGCAACTGAATTACCTACGCTCATACTGGGATCAATCAGCTTAAAAATTTTTGTATATCCAAATTTCACAATTCACACTCCTTGCAGCCTAGGTGTGCAAATATCATTTCTCTTCACTTTCTCAGTTGAAGATGTGATATGCCTCTAAAGTACCCCAAAACCTTGTAATAAAATTTCCCATTTAACCGTGGAATTTCTTAACCATCTACATTTTCTGATGTGGAAGTTTCAATCCTCAATGAATTAAGAAATTAAAAGTTACCTGTGGATAAGCAATGATGCTTTTGGGAGTCACCAAGCAGGCTGCTTGGGAGAAAGACTCCTCAGCGTACTGCCTAAGAAATGAAAAGCAGTTGCCATGTGTATGTGGTGATTCAAAGGCCTGGCAAAGAAGATGAGAAAAATAAAAAGATTAAAACTCAGAATACCATATAGGGAAGTTTTTGAGTTGATAATCATAAGTGAACAACAAAGACCAGTTAAATAAGCATGAATATTAAGCATAAAGTTTATAAATCAGATATCCAAGCACGAAAAGCAAGGGAACCACAATGATAATTGTACAAAGATTTAACAAGAAAATGCATACCTTATCAATATTCACAATTGGGGCATACTTATCGGTCTGTGTCTTTTCCTTATCAAGAAGAAAGAAAACTCTAGCATCCACTGAAGAAGTTTCATGCCATGATTTTACAGCAGTCTCCATAGTCTCAACAAGGAATGAGAACAAATCTTTCCAGCATTCTTCAGATCCATACTTTACAGACTGTATGGGGGAGATCATTTTAATTGGTTAATCCTCACATGGGAAATTTTTAAAATGATTCATGATTATATGGAAAAATGAATTCTTTAACTACCTTATATAAATATCAATAACAAGGAATAAAAGTTAAAGGAAACAGGTAAAATAAAACATCTCAGTAACCAAAATACAGAAAGAAGGAAAGAGATGTATTTCCAACATTCTAGGTTCATTTTTCAGGTGTTTTTCTCTGTTTTTGAGAATTGGAGTCCTCGTTGGTTCAGTTGAATTTGGATGAATCAATGCATTATTCAATTTTGAATGTGTTGATATCCTACAGCTTATTGTCATATAAATGACTGGCAGCACCAAGGATGACAGAATTGTAAATCCCACCTTGGTTCAGAGATGGGAGATAGAAACATAAAAGGTAAAATGTGAGATCATAACACAAGATGGAAGATCTTACAAGGGGGCATATCCAGTGAGTGTGGGAAGAGTTAATTTAGGTCATACAACCATGCATAAATAATCAAAATTATTGTTAGAACCAAGATGGTTGACACCCCAAAGTTTTAATGGATAACAAAACATTAGGATTTAAATGAATTTTTGTGAAAAGCTAATAAGTATATTAAGTTTGTAGAATTTTAAGTGTCTCATAAGACCAAAAGAAACAGCATATCCAAGTGTCTATATAAACAAGCATATCACAGATACACAAGTTTCTGATGTTTTGAAATGTATTAGAAAATCACAAGGACTTTTTAGGACTTTGACGATTGTTCCTTAAGTCAAATTCTCTCGAAAGATGTGTCCTTATCACAAAGCAGAGATTTTAGCTGCACAATCAAAGATTAAAATAGCTTTTCCGCAAAGGAACTTGTAGAAAAAATAGTTGGGAATTAGCTACGAGAGGCTAGTAAAAGAATAATTTGGCAGTGAAACAGTAAGAGTACAAAACAGTTTAAAAAGATAGTGAAAAACTTGGCTTTTTCATTAAGGACTAGATGTAGCCCTGGGTTTATGAGATGAACTAGTATAAATTATCGTGTGTTCATCATCTTCTCTCTCTATGCTCTTACTAACACTCATTGGGGACTTGATTTTAGATTTTGTTTTAAAGAAAATCTTTTTCAAAAATCCTTCTTGTGTTTTTCTGCTTTCCTCCCTTTCAACTATTTTACTCTTGATCATCCATTTTGGTTGTTAGGTCAAGATTAGCATACACACACAAACACTTGAACAGGCAAAAATACTACTAAAGTACTAATGTTGATGTGAAACCTATGGAAGTTTAACCAACATTTGTCATCCTTCACTTAGATTTCATACTCATGAGGAAGTTTAAAATCCAAAGCTGTTAATTGATGTTTCTTCCAACACCACCAGTTCACCCCCCTTTTTATTGATAAACCAAGAATTTATTAGGAAAGAAGAGAAAAATCCTCAAGGGAAAAAGGACAACAAAGTAAAGACTTGAAGGGGAAACAGTCAAAAAAGCAAAGATCAAGAATATTGCAAAAAAGCATGCTAATCTCTCTGAAGATCTAACAATATTGTATATATTGGTATTTATTGATTAATCATTTTGGTGTTAATAAATTCTGGTTATTAGGAGTTTATAGTAACTTTGGATTGCTTGGTTATCAAGCTGGATTAGCCAAAGCTGTTAACTGCACACAATATCAGGTAGCATTTCAGGTTCTCAGATGTTATGCCCACAACCACGCTAGAAATCACGGATATTTGCAGGTTTTGCGGCAACAACTCTGAACAGCAGCTAAAACCTATTTTTGTCCCCCATTTCTGTGTTGTCATACCTGGTTTTTGAAGGATTATTTTGTTATTTCTCTCTTTTTTCATCTGAGGTGCAATGGTTTAGGAAACCCTTGTTTGAAACTCTTTCCCACAGACACCGACAACCTTCTCTGTTTTGAAGCAATCTAACAGCTTACCAGCATAGTTCAGGATAAGCCCTCCAACCCATTGCTCTATTGTGCACTCTGTTCTGCATGTCCTCTATAGCACAACTCAGTTTTCACACAGGTATTTTCTTTCTCACAAAGGTCTTGCCTTTGTCCTCTGCTTTGTGGCAGTGTTGCTCAACCTTTTTGTATTGAGTTTACTATATTTTAAGCCTTAAAGGCTTTACTTATTTGATTCCTTGACTTTCATTATCATTGATTTTTGTATTTAGCATAAGACTAAGACTTTTGAATACTAATTATGAATATAACTCAAATTCTGTGTTTTTTTTTATTTTTGAGCACTTTTATAAGTGTAGTCTAAAATATTTAATTTGTATTTAAAATCTTCATAATAGTGGCCATCCCACTACGAGCTATCCCACTATAGCAGTTTTAGGGTCGGCCACTCTGCACTGTTATTTGAGATTGATAACTATGAGGTTAGCCTACATAAGGATAGCTATGCACTGAATTTGATACTTTCGACTCAATTTAAGAATTATACATTGTTCCTAAACTCCTGTTTCTCCCTTTCCCTTCTCTTTCTCCCATACCCTTTCCATATCATATCATATATTAACAATGCAAAAGAAAATCTAAAGAGCACATACTTGTTGAGCACTCCTAGCCCTAGGAATAGAATGGGAATACATGTATACTAACCATTTCAGATTTCAATGTATCTAAATGTTTGGCAATGTCAACATTGGATCTCATATTCTCCACTTCTTGAGCTCGCTTGCTATCTTTCACCAGTTGGTTTATCTTCTTTATCTTTTTTGATACCTCTTGACTTTGTGGGTTATACTGCAATGCTATCTGAAAGGCAGCTAAAGCCTACAAACAAATATTCACAAAAGCAGACACAGTAGGATCAAAATCCCAAAACATAGCAGAATAAATAGCTTTAGCTTTCAATCAAATTTAAGCAATAGGCTATTATATACATACATCATCATATCGTTTCATGGCCTCCAATATGCTTCCCTTCCTGAAATATCCCTGGAAGTGTATTCAAGCAGCATTACAGAAAATTGTATTACAATGGTTCAAACACTCAAATATTAATAGATAAACATTTACCTTTTCCCATTGGGGTTTTAATTTGATTGTCATCTCAGCATCATCTAGAGCTTTATTAAGCTTATCCAACTGCAGCAATGCTGCAGCACGATTACTGGCAGACAACAAATGAACAGAAGAAACTAAATCAGGAGTCAAGACAAGATGTTTATGCAGTGAGTTCATGCAACATATCTCACATGTGAAAAAACATTGATCAAAACTACTTAATTTGCATAAGAAAGAACAAGTTAGTAACTTCTAAGTGCCACACAACACATTTCTAGAATGACCAACATTAGTAATTATTTCTAGCAATGTGCCATCTGACATGAGATATGATCAGAAGCTCAATTAAAGTGTAAGACAATTAACAAATACAGATACCAAATGAAAATTAAGCATAAAAATGGATACCATGAAATATTTAACTATTCAAAGACACCACCATATCCTGAGCACTCTATCATGATAAGCATCTACAGAATTATTTTCTCAGTAGCCAATAATCTGAATTCTGAATTAGTGTCACTGTTTCAGTGTTCAAAACTTCAAATGCAGTAATAGAAACTACATATGTGTGCCACGATGCTTTTTACAATGTGTTCTATTTAAAGGGTTAGCCACTTAGTTCAGGGACTATTGCAGTAGCGCTATGAATTTATTTCTCCAACAACCGGTATTAGAGCTCACTGGTATGCTTGGATGGTAGGAAAGAAAATATGGATAACGATGTTTTTTTGTTTGGTTTAGGAGAAAGTGAAAAGAAAAAAGAAAAAAAAGTTGACCTCCAGAAACAAAAATTTGAACTTTTATTTCCTTCCACTTTCCCTTCAATTCAAATTTCAAACTTTTCTCTTCTCACTTGCTTTCTCTCCACCACCATATCAAAATGACCGTAAAGCTCAGTATATTCCAGTCTACTAATCTACACGGCTTCACAATTAGCAGGAAAAAAAAAAAAAACTTGATGAAAAGGGTAACTTTTTTACTATTTAAGTGCTCCAGCTTAAGCCTTCAGCGTTATATCGATCTAACTCCAACCCAAATAACACATGGTCAAGCTAAACTGTCACTAAAAAAAAACTCAGATTCTGAAACTCTGATCATAAACTGGCAATAAAAATTGACACTACGCAGTCCATAATAACTGAAAAACCCAACAACGATAACAAAACAAAGAAGATTCCTTTTTGTGATTTAGTTTTCAGAACAAGGACACAAAATAAACAAGAGAGAAAAGCAGAATGCAGAAGCAAAATTTGAAACCCACCAATTGAAAGAAGTGAATAATGACACCCAAATGAAAAAAGATGAAAACTTTGAAGGAAAAAAAGGGTACCTATAGAGAGTAGGGTTAGAAGGGTCTTGCTTGATGGCTTGAGTGTAGAGTGCAGCAGCTTTGAGATACTTTCCTGACTTGAAAAACTCGTTGCCCTGATCCTTCAGAGACATCTCCGAACCTGAACCTTCTTTCGTTTCTGCCATCGATGATTATCTTTTTCGTTTTAACCTTAAAATCTGAGATTCTGGTTCCTAAATGATGTCTGTACTCTGTAGGGTTTACCACCAAGATGTTTGTTCCTTCCAAAACCTTTTACTTCCAGTTCTCGATGCTTTTATTTCATATTTTAAAAAAAAAAACAATTTTTTTTGTTTAAAAGTTTTTTTTATTTTAATCCTTATTATAGTTATATTATACTACCTTTGTTCTTATTTATCAGACTCAGTTACCTAATTTACTATGATTAAGAAAAATGGTTAATTTAAGTTAGTTGATAACAATAAATTTAGAACATTAATGACAATGATATTTTTGAAAAAACATATAAATTTAGGACAAATTTATTTCTATCAATTAAATTAACTAATTTTCTCAATCTGATGAATTAGGTAATTGAGTCTTACAAAAAGGAATGGAGGTAGTAGTATATATAAAACCAGTTAACCTTTTACTGTACAAATCAATCTACAGTAGAGTATTAGAAAAAATTAATAGATAAAATAGGTTATGCGCTGACAGTGTAAAATAATTATGCACTATCATCCCATCACAACCAACCATATATGGTAAATTTGTTGACTTTTATGATAATTACTTTAAAAATCAAATCAATGATTATTTGTAATTGAAAAACAGTGTCAGACTACTTTACATTGTCAGTGCATGACCATTAAACTCTTCTTTTAATTATATCAAAATATTATTTTTTTTCAAATATGTATTTCTTTTAAAAGATTATTGACAATTCTTGTAACTATTATCATTGCTGAATGTAGGTTTTCAAAATTAAAATTACACAAATTTCGTTTGAATTAATTTTGTCGAAAGATAGATTGAATCGATTTATTATTTTATGGGTGTGTTTGGAATAGCTGAGAAAATTAGATTATTTCAATAATCGATTATATGTATAATCGATTATTGTTATAATCAATTATAATCAAAATCAGTTTTTGTTTGAATAAGTTTGCTGAAAAATAGTTTGAAATAATTAATTTCGTTTGGATGTAACAAAAAATCAATTTTTACATAGTAAAAGAATATAAAAATAGCTGAAAGAAAAATAAGTTGTTGAAAAATAATCATAAGGTACAAATTTTCATATTCCTAAAAACGAACTTAGTTTTTAGAAAAAATAGCTTTCTACAAATTTTAACTAATGTCCCAAACATTCAGCTTATTTTATAAACAATTTTTTTCCCATAAAAATAGCTAAAAATTGGGATTATAATCTTTGCCAAACACACTCTACATATGGTTTAATTACTCTTTTTGTCACTATAGTTGCAATATTTTTTTTCTTTTAGTTCTGATAGTTTAAAACATCCTATTTTGGCCCTTATAATTGTAATTTTTAACTCTTTTGGTCCTCGCCGTCTAAAGTTGCCTAAAACATTACATTTAGATCCTTTAATACAGCTACAAAACTAAAATTGGTTGTGTAAAATCGTCAAAAAATGGTGATTTTTAACACCATAAATTAAAAATTGAAGGGTTTTTTTTTCTATTTTTTCCCTGACGTCCACTATGGCCAAGGCAGAACCACACACAATGACTTTCATGAACTAGTCAAGAGCCTTATTGGCGTTGGGATGGACCCTCGTGCTAGCAACTATAGGGACCAAAATGGGATGTTTTTAAACTATAGAGACTGAAAGGGAAAGTTGTTGCAATTATAGAAATCAAAAGGATAATTAAACCTTTAATTTATGGTAGTTAAAAATCGTCAAAAAAAAAATGGTGGGTTTTACACTACCAATTTCAATTTTATAGTAATTTTAAATGATTTGAATGTAACGACGTTAGGCGATTTTAGACAGCGATAATTGTAACACCCCAAAAATTACAACCAAATAAGTATGAACGTAAGATATTTAATTAGAAATTAATTGAAATTAATTTTTTTGTTTTAAAATAGGAAAAAGATATGTTTTGAGTAATTAAAATATAGTTAGTAATTAATTGAGTAATGAAGGAAAATGAAGGAAAGTAAATAATATAAGTGTTTCCTTATAATGGTCAAATAAGAAAAATGTTTATAAAAATCAAAAGATATAATATCCTCGGTAATTAAAATCTACATTATTAATTTATTGAAATTAATTGCTTGTAATAAAAAGTTCTCTGTGAGTAACTCTTTGTAATTAATTCCCTAGAATTAATTATCTGTAGTTACTTTTTTGTACCACTTGTCTGTGATTAAAATTTCTTGTAACTGAATTGTCTGTGAGATTTCCTATGGTTAAATTGTCTGTATTATCTTATTTAATTATTAGATGTTTAAATTTTGGTTTTAAAATTTAAAATCACGTCTCATTTCAATTTCACAGTGTAAAATTATACTGTGTAATTTATAACTTAGCACCTAAACTATCACCTCACATCCCCAACCAATCAGATTTCATGAAAATTCCCCTCCCACTGACTAACACTCACAGTCTCTTCTCTCTCTCTCACCACTTCACTCACAAACTAACTTAGCAATTAAATAATCCCAAAACCTCTCTTCCTCTCCCACACGGACATAACAACAACAACACACAAATCATTTCAGTTTTCTCTCTTCTCTCTCCTTTTCTCTGTTCTGGCCGAGAATCACACAGCAAGAAGGGAAGCTATTTTGCTTCTTGCTCACCTTGCATGCAAGTTAGGCTATCATCTCCCCATCCTTCCAGCATCAAACTCTCTTCATCCCTTCCTCTCCTCTTCCTTCCGCGGCCAAGCATCAACCAAGGTAAGGGGGACTCTTTATGGAATCACTTATTTTCTGTTGAAATGTGGTTGAGGGTTAGGGATCTCAACCGCAACATGCATGAATGCCTCTTTAAGCTTGATTGTGTGGTGTTTAAGTTTGACATTGATGAAAAATGGGTATCTGATTCTCCTAGCAGTGGCTGTGTGAGTGTGTGGGATTGATTGTTTTTGTTTTTGACTCTCTAAATTAATCAGGAAGGCACCTAAAACAAAGGAGACCATGCCTAAATTTTATTAAAATTGTTTGACAAGGTTTTCAATGTGAGATTCACCCCAAAAATAAAAGTGGCAGTGGCTGTTGGTTCATCCAACTCTGGACAGCCCCCACTATTTTGTGATTTTTGTAAGATCTAACCGTTGGTTTTTCATGAATTTTTTTTTAATGAAAATAGACACGAAATGGAGAAACTATCATTTTGACACCTTGGAGAGAAAATCTTATCTCAGGGTTCATCCATGGCTCGCAAAATGATTGTTCTGTTTTCGAGTCCCCCAGGAACATGTCTCGGTTTTTTTCAAATTCCCACTTGTGTGCTTAATGTTTCTTTTTCATTTTTGCACCATTAAAAACTAGAAAAAAAAACAAGCTTTTTAACCATATGAATTAAAAAAAAATTATCATTTCCAATTTCTAAATTAACTTTTTAAAAAGAAACAGTGCAAGGGTTTTTGAGCTTTGTTTGAGTCTGAAACTTAGGCTGTTAGAAATAAATTTACTGGAAACATTAAGGAAATAATTTTGGGGAAAGAGTTACCTTTTTAGAAAGATAAAGATGTTAACTTTCTACTGTAAAAAGTTCAGCTCAAAACGAGTTTGGAAAGTGGGAGAAATTTACATTTCTTTGAGCTATGTTCAGTGAACACTCAAAATCCAGGGTTGCTGAATTAGAAATTTTTATAAAAAAATTCTAGATGGTGATTTTATAAGTGGGTTACTTTTCTATAAAATAGATTTCAAGAGCTTCGATTTGATATAAAAAATTTTAAATTTCGAGGTCATTTGCTTGTATCAGTGAAAGCTCACATTCAGTACTGCCAAAGAGAAATATGTCTTTTTAGTTAATTTTGTTACTATATGTGTGTTATTTTGAATTGTTGCAATTATAATTATTAATTGTGATTCTGTAAGGTAGTGGATATGTAATATAATATCCATTGACCTATTCTGTTTTGGGTTTAAGTCCCAAATATGGGAATCTTTGATACTTAATCTTTGAAAGTATGGTTTTGTATGCTTTTGTGATACAGTCCTTTGGACTGTAGGTTGAACAAAGTTGTTTGTCTGTGTAATGTGTTGTTCACAAGACTCGGTTGCGAGTACTTGTGAGGACTAAAACTATGTTCTAGTGTTTGTGGCTAGATTGTCATGTAACAGATAGCTGAAACTTGAACAGTGAGCACAATTAATTAGGCTAAAAGATTTATTTTATTTTTATTAAATAGAAATTAATTAATGAACTCTTTATTTTATGCATTGGACATAGAAAGAATTTAGCACCTTTGCATGGAGGAATAAATGGTAAGTTAACATTTATAAAATTGTAAAGTTTTTGAGAGAGTAAGGAAATACATAAACATAATAAAATTGTCTACGCGTGGTGAATCATGTTGAGTTGAGAGTCATACAAGGATGATACGAGTGTACGGCAAATGGCTGGAATTGCAAGATGGCAAGAAGGTCGCGTGGGATATTTCAGCTGTGAGTTATCTGTGAACCAAGGTCGGATTGCGAGTGATGTAACCCCCCTTTCAAATTAAAACATATTTTTCTAATTTAATTTATATTATATATATATATATATATATATATATATATATATATATACATAAATGATAATACATTGTATTAAAATTCAAAAGTATTCTCATTTTACATTACTGAAATTTATACAAAATACTACTAAAAAAAAATTTTACTGCCCAAAATATCTCATCCTACAGCTCTGGAATTATCTGTATCTTCTTTCTTTTAGACTGTTCTCATTCACCTGAAATTTAAACTTCCCTAGAATCTAGGGACAAAATTTACCGGATCAGGCATTTAATTTCTAATACATAGAAAAACAATCACAATCAATGACATTTCATTTCACAACTAAGAATTCATATAAATAATGCAAATGCAGTATGCTTTATGAAAATGCAAGTTTATAAAATAGATGCAGTTTTGACTCAAAATCATTTTGACCCTGCTCCATGGAGACTTCCCCTTTGAGTGTTTAGTAAGTAACTGGCCTACAATTACGCACTGCAATTCAGCTATCAGCCCCTACTAAACGCGAATAAGCTAGCAGAATTAGGAGATCAGGATACCCGGAAGGCCACCACGGCAGCATCTCTGTCCAGATTATGGCCACATGTGAAATTGCCAATACCCTTCACCCCACAGACCATATAATCACAGACTATACAGTCCTGTCTAACTTACTATGCTCACCCATTTCTCAGGACTATCAAATTTTCTGCTCATAATCTCAATCATCTTTTCAAATACATGACTACCGTAGTCCCGGTTAGTTAACACAGTCCTGAAAATTAATTCCCCCAAAAATACTCATTTTTCATGACTATCGTAGTCCCGATTAGTCAACAAAATCATTTTTCATTTAAAAATTCATTTCTCATTTGAAATCTTTGTATTTTCCAAGAACTCAGGCTTATGCAATATGATAATGATGCTAATAAACAAATAATTAATATTAATCAATCACATAAAAATTATAAAAACTCACTAATTAACATTATAACATCAATACCTTAATAAAATACTAACTAGTCCTTTACTGGGTAAAATTACTAAACTTTTACTAAAATAATAATTATGTATTTACTATGAAAATTACTAAACTTTTACTAAAATACCAATTAAGTCTTTAATATGGAAAATTACTAAAATACCCCTATCTTATTATAAAATTCCAATTTTGCCCTCAAAGGGTGAAATTACCAAATTACCCTTACTATTTTCTGAAATTTCCCATTTTGCCCTTGATCTTTTTATGAAATTTCGAATATGTCCCTAATTGTTCTAGAATCTATGAAATTACCTAATTACCCTCAATCCTTTTATAAAATTCCAATTGTGTCCTCTAAATGTGAAATTACCTAATTACCCTCAATCTTTTCATAAATTTCCAATTGTGTCCTCTAAATGTGAAATTACCTAATTACCCTTACACTTTTTAATTATTGCCGAAAATGCCCTTGAACGTTTCTAAAATTCCCAATGTGTCACTACATGTGAAATTACAATTTTGCCCTTGGTTATTTGAAAATTTTCACATGGTATCCCTAAAAATTTGCCATGGCCATGAGTTGTTTTCTCAAATTTTCCAACATTTGCTAAAGATCAACCAAGCAATTTCAATCAATAACAAGCCAATCAAAGTTCAATTCAATCAAGAACAAGCCACTCAAACAAATTCCAATCCAAAAACAAATCAATCAAGATTTCAATCCATTAAATACATCAAGAAATCAATACAACATGGATTCAATCACAAATTTCAAACTTCAATCATCAATTATATAAAAGCCCTAAATTAATTTCATCTTTTAATGTTTCTTGATCAAATCTTGAAATTAAACCTAAGGACATGTTTCTCCTACTTCCAATTTGTTTAAATTGAAATTAAATGCCAAGATCCTTACCTAGAATCCTTAGTTTGATGAAGACCCCTTGAATCCCTTTTTCTCCCTTTCTCCCTTTCTCCCTTGGCTTCTTGAAATTTTTGGATTTTCCTTCGATTTTCTTCTCTTTGGCCTAAACTATATTGAAATTTGGGAGATTTTGGTTGGTTTCTTTCTTAAATTTAAAAGCTAAAATGAAGTGAAAATGGAGGGGCTACAGCTGCCAAGCTCACGGGTTTGTGGGTTTTAGGAGAAGCTAGCTTTTTAATTTTTTTTCTTTTGCTTTTGGTTACTTAAGTTTTTAAAAGAATTTTCTCCACTCAATTTAATTGTAGCTACACGTCCAGCAGCTGGTCCACGGGCATCCAATTTTTCAAGTTGTTTCCAGCCACTTGGACGTTCACAATAGCTTGCTTAGGAGACTTGCTAATTGCTTTATTTAAATAGTCAAAATTGTAGGCTTTTGTAGACAATTCTAGAACATTTTAGAGCTTTTTAATCTTACAAACTAATTAGAATTTTAATAAACTAACACCACCATTGAATTCTTCACTATCAAAAACCTTGGGGTAGTGTCTTAATTATCTCTTAATCTAAGTCTAATTAGCTTAATTTAATCACATTAGAACTATTGAGTTGTCAAATTTTTATTGGCTAATACTTTTTTTTTCTTAGTTAAACAATTTTAATAATTATTCTAAGTATGTTATAATTAATAGAAAATTCCATAGGTATCATACACATTTTATCTTAATTTTCTACCTTAGAATTTTATCGTAATAATTTATCAGAGTTCTAACTTTCAGAAAATTCTAAAAATTCAAAATTAGCATTTTAATTCCTCAACTGTATATATTTTTAATCTATATTCAATAATCTTTTTATTAGAATACAGTCTAGTCCAAAATGCTGTACTGAAAAATTTATCCTGGACAGCTATCTGACACAACTGTCCAGTCAACAAGTAATTCATTTCTCAATCTGTATATATTTTAAATCTACATTCAATTGTCTATTTATTAGGTTGCAGATTTATCCAAAATGCTACACTGGAAATTGTATCCTGGACAGCTGTTTGACATAACTGTCTAGTCAACAAGCAATTCAAACAAAAACAAGGATATTAAAAGACTCATAAATTTTTTCTGAATAGAACTGTATTAATTTTATTATGAAAATATGTACAGAAAATATTCTCTAAATACAGTACGTAATTTCTTATAATATTTATAGAAAATATTTATAAAAAGTAAAATAAAAATGAGGATGTTACAAGTGACGCATCTCCTGGGGTGATGAGATCGTTATGATGTAGCGATAAAGGCAAAGTCCTTATTTATATATGCATATGTGAGCGTAGATGTGGTACCTTTAGCTTGGCGTCAATTCGTCCGCACCTGTACCATATGCAACGGGAAACCCACAGGCGACGAAGAAAGAAATAAAGTCTGTGTAGAGAGTGTTAAGGAGTTAGTCCTCGGAGTAATGGATGACCACAGTTGGTACCTGGGAGATGATCGTAAGGCAGGTTGTTCTTGGAGGGTAAGGCACTGAGTTGTGACGATAAATCACATAGCTGACTCAGCCACCTTGACAAAAATACGAAACATCATTGGTTGATGAGAGCCCGCCATTGTACCATGGTGAAGGATGTACTCCCAACAGTCATCCAACTCAAAAATGTGTGAGACCACTGAATTCTGGGAGTTCCAGTGGCAGCTGGCTAGTGTGAAACAATTTACAGAAATAGATGAGGAAACGAATAGGTTTCGAGTGTGATCGTTAGAGAACCACACCATGGTGGTTAGCATGATTGTGTATGTGACTTTTTATGTCATTTTGTGTGTCTGATAGATGAAGCAGAGAGTTCACCCTTACGTTTCTATTTTAGGAACCGGTGGCAGTACCTGTGGATGTCATAAAGATGTTATCTTCATCAGCTTCGTCACTTTTCGTTTGGAGGTTGGTCCAACATGCAGGGTTGGGTGTTAGTGATGACTGCTTTGAGACTAGGTTTTCCCTTTTTATGTATTTTGGTATGGGTAGGCTTAGATTTCAGACCCTTGTATATATTTCATCTATTACATTTCCTTCCATGTATAAATGTGTTTTGGGGGCCATAGAGGCTAGTTTCTTGGGACACTTGATGGATTTCTTCTTTAGAATTTTAAGTGATGCATATCAAGCGATGCTGTATTTTCATAATTAACAATTATAAGGATTTTTAAGAATTTCCAACCTATGATTTTTTTCTTCACAGTTTTGATGAAATTAAATTTCATTAACGCGATTTAGAAAATAATAAAGGATCTTTCTTTCTTTTAAGAAAATCAAACGAAGTAACACGCTTATATTTGAGTAATTTGTACAAGGCATGGGTTCTGATCGCAACAAAAAAAAAATATAGGATTTGAATTTATAAGGGAAAATAGTTTTTATATTTGGAACACCTTTAAAATGGGCGAAATATTTTGTTTTAGTTATTTTATTTTTTGCAGTAAAAAAAAGTTATTTTATTTTTTATCATAATTGAATATGTGACATATGGATAAATAATTAATTAGAATAATTAAACTTACCAATTCAAATAATTAAAACTTAAATCAAATCATGTCTACTCAAATTCAACCAAATTTAAGTGAATTTTCTAAATATACACAATTTGAATAAAAAATTTCAAAATTAAATCAATTTCTATTTCTAAGCATTTTGAAAAAAAGGGAGAACTTTGTCACCCATAATGATCATATCCGGTTCAAACACAATGAAAAATACATATGGTATAGACAAAAACAAAAACAAAAAAAAATAATTTCGATTTAATAAATTCCTAAATTAGTGACTCCAAACATAAAATGTTGTACTTTTCAACAGGCAAACCTTTTGTCAAATCTTTACGATTTTTCATACTCTATATATAAGGAAGATCATTAGTTTTTATTCTTTTTCTATCTTTTGTAGTTATGGATAAACCTAATTGATATAGAATATCATTGGAAAATCTTCTACGCTATTAGATACTTTAAATATGAAAAAATTAATAAATATATACAAAAAGAAGAAGGGAAATATATAATATAAATGAGATTATGATATAAAAAATAAAACTCGACTTTTTGGGTGAACTCATAATATTACTTAACCAAGAATAAAAAACTAATTATTTTAGATATTGAAATCCATTTCAAACTTAACTAATTAGAACAGTTTGTCAAGTATCGAGCTTTTTTCCAAACTTGAAATTACATTTTGGGAAGCTTTAATGAACTTTCTTTAATTTTCCATACAATCCGCTAATACAGTTTAGGTAGATATCACAAAGTCAAAATCGAATAATGATAAATACTTTCTTTGTTTTTCTTTCCATTAGTAGTCTCTACAATGTATATATTACATGTAATAATGTAATTTTGATATATAGCTAGATTAAATGAATCAAGTTGTTACCAAAAAAGATTAAATGAATCAAATACTTTTTTCTAATTTATAATGCCATAAATGTTTTCTTTATCGAAAAAATACCATAAATGTTTTTCTAAATACCTTAATTAGCTGTTAATTCCATATATATCAAATCTCTATGTGTTTACAATCGTATCTCGAATAAGATTACTTCTAAAAAAAGATACATGTAGGAAAAAAAATCCATATATGTAACAAGCACCATTACATGCAAATTAATGCAAAATATATTTACATTATCATATATAAGCCATATAACCCCCCCTCCCCCACATATGATTTATCTGAAGTGATAAATAAGTATTACTGAGCTAGGACTAGTTCTGCCTCAAATCCTTTTGACCTAATTTTCCCAAATTCCTTTGCCATTTCTTTGTGCAACACCACCATGGCCAACAACAACTTTTATAACGATGCACAATTCTCTGAACTTTACAACAACACAGATCCAAACACATGCAGGTTGTGCAACCAAGTTTTCACCAACACTCAGGCCCTTCTAACCCATGTTGAGTCTCACATGGCACAAGAAGAGGTTGCAATTAGAAGGCTCTATTCATCACCACAAGTCAATCCTCGTATGCATTTGAGTTCATATCAATTTCCACCTCAACCTACTAGGGGTGATGGTAGTAGGAATTTCCAAGCACAATCACAACCTATGGGGATGATGGCTCAGCCAATTAGTAGAAACCCATTTTTCAATTCTAGCCAAATTGGCTCATCATCAATGCCAATTAGGCAAATGCAAGTTCCACCACCAGTTTTTCCATTTGCTAGGAGTATTAGTGGTGATGGCTCTAAGGCATATATCTCGAAGTTGGAGAAACCCATCAAGAAGATCGATTTCATTGATTTGGTTAATGGGGATGATGACAACAACTCAGAGGTGGAAGCACTGGATTTGGATCTAAAGCTCTAGAAACTTAAATTGCCTTTAAATTGTAAGGATTCTTAAATTAAAGTGTCGGGTTTTATTTATTCAAGTTTATTAAGTTATGGGTCATGATGTGTTTCAATTTTATTTCGTTGATTTTATTTTAGTCTTGGGAGTTTAGACTGTTTAGTGTTATGTGATGCAGAGAATGAAGAAAAAGAAGGGAAAAAAGTGTAATGTCAACTTTTGTTGTGTACTATAATATTGAAAGGCTATACATAGCCGACTCAATGTTTATTAAATCTTTTTTTTTATCCGTACTGGAGAGTTTACAATCACTTACGCACCTTACTTAACCAATTGAATTAAGACGCTAGCTAGCGTGCATGAGCGGATCATATCCTGCACCGTGCGTAAGGAAACTTTTAACCATTAGATTGACATCGCTCTAATCTAACGGTTACGACTTGATGCGCTCAAGTACACCATATTATAGGGAAAAACTCATTCGGTTCCGCTTGTAACACACCGTCCATCTCAAAAGATACCTAGCTTCCTCTCTCGATGTCGTTGAGAGTCCTTCCACTAACATTGCCTTTGTCCACTGGCTCCACGGCATCCACCACCACCAATGTCGCACCGCTGCCTAAGGCCAAGGATATACCAAGTGTATTGAGTCTTAATATTTCATTAACAGTGACAGGTGTCACCTTTGATCTTAGTGGGATAGCTGCGTCTCCGAATCCCAATCCATGAAAGAAGAAATCTTCGGCATAAGCAAGCTTAGGATCCTTGCAAAATTTTCCATTCACAAACACTGCACATTAAAAACCAAATCACAAAGAAACTTTTATGATGATTATCCTTGACACAAAAAATTGTAGTTACAAATTGTAGCCACCGTATACACCATCGGTTTTGGTATCATTAATAGCCACACAAGTCTTGTAGGGGGCTTGGATCATAAGCAAAGGCAACAGAGGATAACAAATCCAAAGCCAAGGAACGAGAAATTGAATCAAAATCTGAATCGATTTCTTTGCTTGGGTTACTGCGGATTGCCGTGGCGGCAGCGAGGGTCGTTCTTCGTGTCTCCGGCAACAGCTTTCCAAGGAAGAGGAAGATCAAAAAAGCTTTGTTGATTAGGCTGGCTATAATCAGGTGTGTTGTCACAAAGTTAAGCACATCAAGTCATGACTGTTAGATTGCAACACGTATAATCTGATGGTGAAAAAAATACTTATGCACGGTGTGGGATATGATCCCCTTACGCACGCTAGCCAGCGTCTTGAATTAAACCTCTTAATCAATGTTCATTAAATCTAAAAGTAAATTTTAAGAGACATTGGTTAGTGTTCTAAAAGAAGAGAGACATTGGTTAGTAGAAAAATCAAGATTAGTTATAGAATAATTTATATGTAATTTTAAAAAAAAAATTGTCGCTAAAATTTAGTAACTTTAGAATTAGCGATGGAAAAGTAATTTTTTGTCACAAATTTTGGTCACTAATTCATTGATTTTTAATAATACTGTATATATATATAGTTTAAATTAACGAAAACAATTTATTAAAATTATTATAATTTTATCTAGAATTTATCTTTCACAGATTTTAGAATAAAAATCATTTATTAAATTATCATAATTAATCTTTTGTTTAATATTTCTTTTTAATAAATAATAATAATAATATTTTATACAATCTTATTGAGATATTGTTATTTTTAAATATGATTTTATTAACTTTAGTTTTAAAAATTGATTTTAATATATAATATAATAAAGTTAATCACAATTTAATTTGTTTTTCTTAAATAATTAATTTTAACATTAAATATTTTTCCATTAGTCAAAGATATTAATTTTTTAATTCAATAATTATATTAAGTACATAGGTAGATAAAAAAAAGATATTATTAGTTTCTTAAGTTTAAGATAATTACTTGTATTCATTCAAAAACAAAGATATTACTTGTATAAGATTAGATATTGAATTACTTATCACCGAGGGCGTGGGTTAGTTCGTAGGAGATTGTTACAATTTAATTAGCGATCTCAAGTTTGAGTCATGCGTATATAACTATGTTGAATATTCAGAGAAATTTTTGTCGTATATAGTAATCGTATCCGACTCGAATAAAATTGTCTTCTGTAAAAGATATTTGTGATCTCTTTAAAAAATTATTAAATTACTGAAAAAAGTATTGTAAATTGTATACAGAAGATATAAGAAGTTGCAAAGGAGCATTAAATAAAAGATTTACTTTAATCTTGTTTGCTTTTTAGTTTTGGGAAAAAAAAAAGGAGAAATAGGAGATTATAACACTATCCTTTAAAATGGGGATTTATTTTAAGAAGTAAAGTGAAGAATTAATAATAGTTATTGATTGAAAAATTAATACTAAGATTTAAGTAATAAATGGTTTAGATTTAAGTAATTATATAATTTATTATATATTATAATTATGATCAATCGGTAATTTTTAATTAATAATTATAATTCTTCATTTAAGAAGTCAAATAATAAAATAATTACGGACGGTTTTTTAACAACAAAATATTAATTCTAATATTATTTATTAAACAATTTTTTTTTAATTTTGAAAATCATTATTAATAAATAATATTAATTTTTCCACATAGACTCTCCACACTTTGGGCTACTGCTGCACTGGGCCCATATCATCATTTAAGGTGCTAACATAAGGCAATTATTTAAGGCACCTCATTTTTTTCCTAGTGCACCCCATTGAAAATAAAAAATCTCTTACCGAGACTATTTTGCCCTTTTCCTGGTGCTCAATTTTTTTTTCTTTTAGCCTCTCCCTACTCCATTCGAACACATCACACCCCATTCTTCACTGGAGGTGGTGCGTCTTTTTAGACTTGGCTTCGCGTCCTCAACCTCCGCCATTGAAGCCTCGAGGTAAGGTTTGTGTGTTTGAAGATTGCATTTTTTTTTGTTATTTACGGATTGGCTAATCTGTAAAAGGAAAATGTGGTGTTGTCTTACGGAATAGGCATTCTGTAACATAACAACATATAATATGGATTATGCAATCCGTAAGACATGTTGTTATGTTACGGAATGCCTCTTCCGTACGACAACACCACATTTTCCTCTATTACGGATAAGGCAATCCGCAATATATAGTGAAATCCAGAAATGTATTACGGATTACATATTCCGTAATACATTTTTGCATTACGGAATGTGTAATCCGTAATACATTTTCGGATTTCACTATATATTCTGGATTTCCTTATCCGTAATAAAGGAAACTTCTGAGAAGTAAATATTTAAAAAACAAATACATTCTATTATAAAAATGTTCCTTTTATGTTTGTGATCAATATGGAGCGGAGAAGTTTGAGTAGGATTGGTAAGCGTGTGTGAGGCAAGTAGGTAACTAAGCCAATGTTAGCAAGAGCGAGGATGTTTTTATCAAATCGGTTTCGGTTTCTCACTATTTCAACTTCCAACAAGTGGCCACCATGAGTTTGTTACTATAACATAATAAGTGATGAATTTTGATTGGATAGAAATAGAATACAAGGATTGAAGTCAAACACAGTAGATTATGTAAACAATTACGGATTACACAATCCGTAAGTTTTGTAATTGAATTACGGATTGTGTAATCCATAATGTATAATGTAATGTACATTACGGATTGCTCAATCCGTATTATTATATAAATAAGGGTATAATGGGAATATATAAATTTATGGGGTGCACCGGGGAAAAAAACAAGGTGCCTTAAGAAATTGCCCTAACATAATATAAGTTGGGCAATTGCTTTATGTACTGCATTTTTCTAAATGCACCGCATAATTTTTATATTCCCACATTAGCTTTCTGCCTTGCCTCTTCAATTCGTCGCCTCTCCATGTCTTGGGCCTGCGATAGCTCCCTCCACCTCTCCATTTTCGCCGTCGTCAAAGTGAAACTCACTAGTGAAGATCCAAGATCCTCAATGCTCACTAGCGCATTACGGAATCATTTATCTAGAATGATACGTTACAAAATCGTTGATCCATAATATAAGGTATTATGGAAATCTATTACGGAATGTCCATTTCATAATATATGTTGATATATTATGGAATGAACATTCCATAGTCCATTTCTGGAATACATGTATATTACGGATTTGTTGATTTGTAATATACATGTATTTTGGAAATGTATTACGGAATGCCCGTTCTGTAATATATGTTGATATATTATGAAATAGGCATTCTGTAATACATTTATGGAATACATGTATATAACAAATTCATTGATCTGTAATATAAATTTATTCTGGAAAATGATTCTATAATACATTTCCAAAATACCTTTTATTACATATTAACGATTATGGAAAACACCAAACACAAATGGATGCTAGAAAAAAAACACCACACATAGCCCCATACCTTCAACTGCGATGCGGCTTCAAAAGCGGCGGTTGTGATGCCTTCGTAGACAATTGTGGGGTGGCTATCGTCGTCGAACAACGTATGGCGGAGGTGTGACAAGCTACTATTACGAATGAGGAGCAGTGCATGAGGAAGAGAGTGGGGTGCGACGCAAGAGGGAAGAAGACAAACAATGAGGTGCTTGAGTAAGACTAATAAAAAGGCATATTAGTCCATCTAGGGTCATTATTATTTTCTATAGGGTGCACCAAGCAAAAAATGGGGTGCATAAAGAAATTTCCTATAAGCTAGCTAGCCGTTCATGCTTTGTGTGATCAACTTTAGAGACTGCTTGCTTACCTTCTTGCTCTCTTATTCTTAAAAGTTAACACCAAATATGTGAACAATTAATTTTTGGTTTAAATACTTTTTTAGTCATTGTAATTTAGTGTTTTTTTTACTTTTTGTCCTTGTAATTTTTTTTTAGTCTTTGCAAATTACGTTTGTTTTGTTTTTCGTCCTTAAAGTCGCTTAGATAATGCTTTGAATAGTGGAAAAATGCTTTGAATAGTTAAAAAAAGCGCTATCTAAACCATTTTAAGGACGAAAAATAAAATAAACATAATTTGCAATGACTAAAACAAAAAAAAAATTGCAAGAACAAAAAACAAAAAAATACTAAGTTACAAGGACTAAAAAGATATTTAAGCCTTAATTTTTTTTTATTCTCCTAACTTGAGACTAGATGATGATAATTGTCAACTTGTTATATATATATATATATATATATATATATATATATATATATATATATATATATATATATATATGTTCACTAAGCATGTTTATGTTTGGTTGATATATACACCTTTTTTCGTGTGAAGTAACAATTGGATGGATCATCATTGACTTCCCTTGAATTTTAAAGTATAGGAATAATGTTAGTCATTTATGATCTATTTAGCTGGAGAATCCGTGTTCGATTATCTTCTTATATAAAATTTCTTTGGGTTAACGGCAGTCATGCACAACGAGCGAGACTAATCTCTGACCCGAACAAGATTAGTATCTGATCCAGTAGATTGAGGGACACTCGTGGTCTATATATGACCCAGGACCAGTGTTTTAAGAATCGGACCGGACCGGCCGGTCCGACCGGTTCGATCGGAACCCGGTAGGCTAACCGGTTCGATTCAAAGAAAGGATCAGAAATGTAGTTGATCCAGTATGACCCGGGTCGAACTGGCTGGTTTTTTAAAAAAACCGGTGACCCGACGGGTCACTGGTCGAACCGGTTATAGTGTAATTTTTTTTTTTGAAAAAAAAATGCTGAAACCATGTGTTTTAATTTTTTTAATTTTGTTTGTATATAAAACTTATTTATGGATTTGTATTGTTATGTCTATTGATTGTTATTTCTTATTTGGAATATTAAGTACTTTACGATGACAATAATTTTAAATTTGGAGTGTTAAATGATTAAATTATGTTAGCTATATTATATTTTTAAATTTTTTTAATATACCGAGTCAAACCAATCCGACCAATGACCCATTAACCCAGTACCTCGGCCTAGGGGTGGCAAAATGGGCCCAACCCGACGGGTTGGCCCGTTTGACCCATTTTTTTTGGCGGGGCGGGTTAAGGTTTATAACCCGCCAGCCCGCTGTGACCCGCCCCGACATGGCCCGCCAAAAAATGGGTTGATGGCGGGTCGGGGCGGGTTGGCCCGCCAACCTGTTTTAATTAATAATTATATATTTTTAATATTTTATACATATATTATTAATATTTATGTAATTTATTTTTTTCTAAATAAATTATTATTCCAAATTTAAGGTAATATATTTAATTTTTTTAATAAATATTTATTATTTAGTATTTTTAAAAGATAAAAATAATTAAAATCAATTAAAAAATATATATACATATATATATATATATATATATATATATATATATATATTTTGGTTTTTAGCGGGTTGGCGGGTTGGCCCGCCAACCCGAGTAAAACGGGGCGGGCTTGGTTTCGCAACCCACTTTCTTATGCGGGGCGGGGCGGGCCAACCCGTTTTCGGCGGGGCGGGACGGGGCGGGTTAGCCTGTTTTGCCACCCCTACCTCGGCCGGTTCGATGACCGGTTTGGTTCTTAAAACATTGCCCAGGACAAAAAGAAAAACTACACGGATGAAGATAGTGAGTGATAATAATGAGAACATTATTGGGGATGACTATTCTTCACACATGAATGTGGACATTCCGACATCTGAATTCTTGAATTTCAGTTAATAGGCCTGTGTTAATGGGCCTTTGCAAGAGGTTGCAGTAGATGATGGATGGTTAGTAGTTTCAAACAGAAGAAGATGAGCACATGTATATTCTGGGAAATCCTACATGACTTTGTTTTTCTATTTGCCTATAAGAAATTAAGATCTTTCATGTTCATAATTTATGCTAGGGAAAGTTGGTTATATACCCTTGCCTGTTCCACTGCAAGTACCACAGTATATATTTTTCTTTCATCATTCATACAATAACAACACGCGGGGAAAGGGAGAAAGGGGAAGAGTACAAAAGGGTGCATCATCATTTCCTTTTAAATATATATGATCCACATAATACTAGCTAATTCCTTCCTAACTCAACTAGCCATGTATGTTGATGGATTAATTTGCACAGTTGCATTAATTGAATATATTGATTTGATTAGGAACTCTAAATTCATGCTGTTTTTCTGGTGATTTGTTCTCTTTCATTCTGATTGGAAAATGTGTAGTTGTTCGTGAGAAGTCTTTTTATTATACTGGCTTGATAGATGAAGTTTTGTCCGGTTGATTTTTTAAAAACTCAACTTGCTCATGTTGTACAAGTAATAATCACTCTCTCTTTTTTGTTCCCTTTGTTAAAGGGGCTACTTGCAGGATCACCAAATTATTCAGTTATTATATTTTGAACTTTTCTCTGACAGCCACGTAAAATCATTGCTGCATAGATTGCCAAAAATTGTATGGCTTGATCAAATTGCAATTTCTTTAAACAAAAGTTTGCAAAAACTGATGGGAAAAAATAACTCGAATAATTCAAATAGTTCAAAAACCTTTAGCATTTGATCATAAATTCAGAATAAATGTGACTAATGATTAATTCCTTGAGATACTGAGATCCATTCCTAATAAATGTTTTTTCATATGCACGAACCATGGATCGAATTCCTGACCAAATGCTTAAAGGTCAAGATTATTTATCAATCATGTCACACTATGTTAGTTGTACAATAACACGTTTGGTTTCGTGCCTTTATTTTTTTTTATCATGTTATAAATACGAAATATTTATCAACTTTGTTAATAACTAATATATGTTAAAAAACCTGGCTAATTATTATATTTTTTCTATTTATCAAACTCAAATACAGGACTGGACTTAAAAAATTTGAGTCTAGTTCGTATTTATCAAGGGAAACTTGCGTTTTCACCAAACTCAAATCGGAGACTTTACTTAAAAAGCTCAACTCTAATTCGTGTTTATCAAGGGAGATTTGCATTTTATACAAGACTTTTGGAAGCTACAAAGAGTACCTCTTCCGTTAGAAAAGGATCTGACGCACTGTAGGTACATTTCCGATTGGATTCCAAACACAGTAGTAATGGTGAACCACAGAAAGATATTCCTTTTAAAGGGGTTGCTTGCACGATCACTAAATTATTCACTTATATTATTAACTGTTCTCTGACAGCCAGAGACTCATCACTACATATAGATTGCTACATGTTTAATAAGTCTGAAAAAACTGATGGGGAAATTTGAAGTTATGCATACAAAAAATTGTTCTAATAATTCAAACAGTTTAAAAAAAAAAAATCTATTATCGTTTGTTTGTAGTGGCAGAAATAGTAGGGAAATTATAGAAGCGCAACTAGAACTAAAAGCAGAGAATAAAAAGACTAGAGGATGACAAGAAGATATATTTTAGGTTGTTTTTGCTCCATTTTTTTTGTTAAATTAGTTTTTAGTCCCTTAATTTTTTTCATATGGTCACTAAATAAAAGTTGATAAAAAAATAAAAATTATAAAGAAAATTCATTTTTTTTGTGTTTTGTTTTTATTTTAAAATAATATTATTAAAAAATTTAAATATTAATAAATAATTTTAAACAATATAAGTTTATTAATAAATTGATTTTAAATAATATAAGTAAAATCATCAAATCTTTATCATTATTTTATAATATAAAATTAAAAATAAATTGTTGTCCTGTATTTTTTAAGATGTTAAGTTATTAAATATATATATATATATATATATATATATATAGAGAGAGAGAGAGAGAGAGAGAGAGAGAGATAACTTTATCCCTCTTCTATATATGTGTGTGAGAGTGAAAGAGATTAAATAACTAAATATGTCATTTTACATCATTTAACATTTCTCAACTAGTTTATTAGTTAATCTTATCAAACAATATTTGAAGATAAGGTTTTTTTTTTTTTTTAATTGTAACAAAGGGTTCTACCATAATTTATCATATAGAAATTATAATAGGACTAGAGAGCAAATTAAGTTAATAAGATCATTGTAACTTTCTCAACATCTATAATATATTCTAACTATTTGCACATCGGTGTCATCTGATCATGTAAGTAGTCAATATGGTCTCGAACTGATTTTTCTCCGAAATATATGAATGTTTACAGTCACTTTCTTTAATACAGTGAATGGAGAGATCACAGAATAAACATATAATTAGGACTCGGGCAGAGTGACTTGGTCTCCCATATACATGAATGTAAAGATCATGCTCACCAATTTCCCTATCCATTCAACTGAAAGTAAATAAGACAACGTCAACTCAACATTATTGCTTGATTGATGCTTGCTGAGAATCTAGAGAAAAGATAATAAATATGTCTAAGTTATGAACAATCAGTTACCCGATATATTTAATGTTAATGTTCTAATAAGAGTTGTATACCGTGCAAGCAAATGTTTTCTTTTTTCATTTTTTGCAATATATGCCCAGAATTCATATAATGTTAGGATCATTGAGTCATTGATTGGTCAATGTGATCAAGAATTGCCAATGTTGTCTGAGTTTAATGTGGTCATCCATTGTTAATTTGATCATAGATTGGTGCAATGTCTCCTTCGAATGGTCAATTTGATTATAAATCAGTCAGTGTGACTTGGTATTGGCCAACAGACTTGGATTGATCAATCTTGGATGGTCAGTTAGATCATAAATTGGTTAATATATATGGTCTTGGATTGGTCAATGTAATTTAAGCTCGGCCAATTTGTTTTGGGATTAGTCAATCCACTCATGGTTCAATAAATTTAGTTTTAGATTGGTGAATATGGTCATGGATTGGTTAACCATATCATTGCTTAAAGTAGTATTATTAAGATCAGATTAGTTATCTACCAGAGACCGTGGATAAATTTTACTATAAACACTTTTATAGTAGAAAAATAAAGGGAAAAAATAAAATACTTTTTTATAATTTAAAATTAGTTTATGTATAAAATAAAAATCATCTTTTAAAAATATTAATATGAGAGCTTATACAAATAAGCTTATGAGTAAGCTAATTTTAGTTTATGAAAAAGTTTATTTAATTTTTATTTTTATTTTTTTCTCCTATAAATACTTATAGGGAAGTTTATCTAAACATATCCTAAATTAGAATATTAATTTACGAAATTACTTGTTGAACTAGTAAATCACATAAAAACCAATATATATATGTTGAATATGTAAATTTTATGAAAGAATTTCTATATAAAATGAAGAGAAAAAAGGTCACGCACTGACAATGTAAGATTATTTTACACCAGCATCCAATCATAACCACCATTTATGGTAATTTTGTGGACTTTTACAAAATTATTTTAAAAATAATGTAAATGATGATTTATGATTGGATGACAGTGTAAAATTATTTTACACTGTTACTACATCACCATTAAACTCGAAAATGAATTTATCGTGCACATATCATGCATATACTATGTTGTGGTGGTTAATTAAAATCATTTTAAGCACTGCCAATGTGAGTGTGTCACTCCCATTTTGGACCAGACCGAATGACAGAATGTGTCCAATTTAAAACCGAATTATACAAATTATACAAATTAAATGCAACTTCTATCTAAAAAGTTGACTGGATCAGTCACACTTTACACTAAATCAAAATAAAAGTATGGTCACCCACCAACCATTCTTCGCCTTACCACGCTTAATTAGTTAATATGACTTGGGACTCGCCAATTTGTTCCCGAATTGGTGAATCTGATTTTGAGTTTATCAGTTTAATAATGATTTGGTTAAGGTTAAAATATGTTTTAGGTCTATAATAAATTAGCGAATTTTGTTTTAAGTTTCTAATAATTTTTTTTTTGTGTTAGATCCCTGATATATTAAAATTTTTGTTTTGGACTCCTGTCAGTTAAGTGATGACGTAGCGTTAAAAATTTTAAAATGTGATTTCTTGCGGTTTCTAAAACCGCTAGTATTAATTTAACAATTTAAATTACAATTTCTAACTGCTAAAAACCGCCAAAATCAATTAAAACAAAAAAAGATAAAAAAAAGCTAAAATATTTTTTAGATCCTTAATAAATTAGTGAATTTTGTTTTAGGTTCCTATTAAGTTTTTTTCTTTGCGTTAAATCCCTGATATATTAAAATTTTTGTTTTGTGTCCCTACCTTCAATTAAGTGATGACGTGTCCGTTAAAAAATTTAAAATGCAATTTTTGGCGGTTTCTAAAACCGTCAGTAGTCCTTTAACAATTTAAATTACAATTTCTTGCTGCTAAAAATCGCCATAATCAATTAAAGCAAAAAAAGATATAAAAAAAAACATATATGAAACTTATACACCTTCCCATTATCAACTTATACGAAACCATATCTGAAATTCAGATCTGAACCTTATACGTTAGATCCAGAATTACCCAAGCAAAACATAAACCAAAATAACTCAACCAAGATAAAAAAAAAAAAAACTCAGATATGAACATTTATTTATCCATTAGATCTATACACCTAGGAACGAACCTTTATCCATTAGATCTATACACCAACGAATGTGGTTTTGTGAAATTGGTTTTTGATTAAATATGAGTTTGAAGTGATTTATGTTTTTGAAATTTTCATCTCTTGCATCGTTACTTCGTTCCATCTAGGATTCGAAAGGCAAGGTGATGTTTTTGTTGCCAGTTGTTGTGCGTTAATTTGTGTATGAATTTGATCCGGGTATAACAATTTTTGGCGGTTTTTAGCCGCTAGAAATCGCATTTTAAATTTTTCAACAGTCACGTTATCACTAACTGATGGTAGGGACCTAAAACAATTTTTTTAATAATATCAGAGATCTAATGCAAAGAAATTTTTTATTAGAAACCTAAAATAAAATTTGTTAATTTATTAGGGACCTAAAACATATTTTAGCGTTTGATTAATCTTATCTTATCATATAGTATATTAGAACATTTTAGCTTTGGATCCATCAATCTTATCCTTTATTGGTCAATGTAATCATGAAATAATATCGGGATTATTGTTCTTACTAACTACTAAGAATGACAAAAAAAAGTTCCTTCCCTTGAATAGGAACAAGATACTACTTCATCATAATTTTATAGGTCGATATTTTACCTTCTCAATATCCATTAATACATTTGAAAATAGCTAATAATAGTGCAAAATCAATCCATTGATATCTTGTCACGTGTTGGTTTTCATTTGGCTTTCACTATATCTCAGTATATGTTGATTATTTTTTCCCCTTTGTAATGTCCTTATAAAAAATAATATGCCAAAAGACACTATATAACTAGTCCATGTCATACTACATTTTTCCCCCTTCAAAGCTTACAAAAACGCACAATGATTGATTCTCGGATTTAACCAATTTAATAAAAGTTAGAAAAAGACATAAGACATAATGTTTATACCATCATACAAATGCAAGTGAATTATTATATTACGTTATTCGTTTCTTTTTTATTTCTTTATCTTTTGAAGAAAATTTATTTTTATTTATCTACTTTCTAAAATTTAATACAATATTATTTATTATCTTATCTTCAATTAATTCTTTAACAGTTTCTATAATTATCATAAATAAGAAAAATAATAGTAAATATCATATTAGGAAATTAAAAAATATTTTAATTTTAATACAAAATAGAAATATTAGTATATTATTTAATTTATACGGTATCTTTTAAAATGAACGTATGAAAGTGGAGTAATTTGTAAAATTATAACACCATAATTATAAACTTAAGCAAAGTGAACATACATTAATGTCAATAGTAAGTGATAATGTCTATAATTTCTTATCCACAAATGTTATTATTTAACCCATTCATAATTGTGGATAAAGATTTCCAAGTCAAGCGAAAGAAAAAGAAAGTTCTGGTAAGCTATGTATTCATACATTGCAAAACAAATAATCACGTGTCGTTAAAACGATGTCTTCATTATTAAATAAGGAAGTTAAGCAGCTCAATAATGAAGTGAGATCTTAATAGTGTAACATAGATCTTGGAGGAAGACGCCATCTACCTTACTTGCTCTAACTAAATTTGTTCACTTTAATGATATAATAGTTCACTTAAAATCAATAAACTATTAGCATATAATTAATTATAATAGTTAATTATTAATTATTTATATGTTAATTTATAGGTCTACTACATTTTGTAAACACTGTTAAATTTACACTAAACTGAATGGAAGTTTTAATTCATACTAAATCATCTAAAATCATGTTAAAAATATTAACTAACGTAATTTTAATAAATATTCACATATTTAATTTTATATTAAGATATCACATGTTTGGATTCATGATATACAACTGTGTTTTTTTTTTTATCTTACTTTTGACATGAATTTCACATAAATACGGAACATGACAGTTAATCAAACATGTTAATATTAATTTTGAAACTAAAATTGATTTTGAAAATTACATCCGAAACATAAAACCAAATATTTTGCAATGCATATTCAAACATGCTATAAGAAAAATTATATTAGATTAAGTTTCCGTTTGTTATAAAAAAAAATTATATTAAATTAAGTAACTTTTAAAATAAAAAAAATATATTAAAACATTTATCACTTCACCCCCAAAATCAACTTTATGAAATCAATTTTTGCGATACTAGTCACACCAAAGGGGGCGTCAATCAATTCAACTTCAACGGTACTCTGCAATGGAAAACTATAGAAAAAACTTTTTGAGGGCAATAAGGTAATTTCAAGCAAATAATGTCGATTTCGAAAGACAAGTATGTGTCTAATAGCGTCACTATGTTGCCGTTTGTCAAAGTTTTGCGAAATTCCGTTTATGCCCTCATTATTCACCCTTTTGTGTGTGAAGGTTGATATGGTCCCTGCTATGAGGTGGTATCCAAAGAACAACAACGTTGGATCCTGTCTCACACCCACTTCCCTCTTTGTCTTTGGAAGCCACTGAAGCTCTTCTTCTCAACCCCATTTCTAAGTATTCATTGCAATTTGCAACTTACCCTTTTTCCTTTTTGGGCCCTGAAGCCTGTTTTTCAAGCAAAGCTTGCCTTTTTAAGTCACCAAAGTCTAACCCCATTTTGAAACTTTGCTTTTTCCTTTTTGGGTATGTGAGCTTAGCCTCACTTTAGAGACTCATGTGTGATCCCTGAGAAAAGAAAACCCAGTTGCTGGTTTTTGGTTTGGTGTCACTATGAACTCTTCTACAAGGTTGGATTCAGCTGTGTTTCAGCTCACACCAACTAGAACCAGGTAATAATAGTATTACACTATTACCCCATTCATCAATGAAATCTATTTATCAGCTTATTGGGTCCTTTTCCATCTGTGCCATTTCTCACTCCAAGTAGAAAGCAAGAACTATGGAATAAGTTTGTTGGTTTTGTGTTTTTTCTCTCTAAGCACTCGGGATATTTGATAGTCCTGATAAAGTGATTTAAAATGGAGAAGACTACTTTTTTTAGAAGTAGTGATAATAATAGTAATTAGTTTAATTGTCAAGTGGATTCAGTTCTGTTTTACTCTGAAGTGTGTTGAAATGATTGGAGCTAACATGATTTTTGCTTTTGCAACTAGAGTGTGTTATCTTCCTGATATTTATAAATGTTGTAGCTGTGTCAGTGTTTTCATCAGTTTACATTTTGGTGGTTAGTTTGTTATGTGATCAAAATCGAAGTTCTTTGGATATTACAGTGCTGTTGCTCATAAGCTTTAGTAATAGAAGAACTTCAATTTAAGAAATGGATTACTACTGAGATAGTGTATGTTGTTTTTACTAGTGTTTTTTAGGTCACTAATTGATCTATGCAAAAGCTCATTCAAAACGATGATCGTAGGTATTTGCTGCCTGACTTGTTGATTTGATTTTTTACCCTCCTCTGTAAATCAGGTTTGACTTGTTTATAACTGTGAATGGAAAGAAGGAGAAAGTTGCCTCAGGTTTGCTCAACCCATTTCTATCCCACTTGAAGGCTGCTCAAGATCAAATAGCTAAGGGTGGTTATTCAATTGTTCTTGTGCCTGAGCATGGCAGCGATGCCTCATGGTTTACCAAGGGAACAGTTGAAAGGTGTGGCTTGTTGTCATCATATATTTTTGTTAATTATTCTTATCAGCATATGTTTGAATTTGAATTGACACTGACCTTTCATTTAAATATGCTTATTCAAGGATATCATTTCTTCCAGTACTCAACATGGATCTAGTATACCGTTTTGGAAGTCCTGTTTTTGGCATAATATGTTCTTTAAAATTCCTTTTATATTTCTTGTGTTCTTATTCTTTCAAAAGAAGAGGGAAGTACTGGGGAAATGGCTATGAAACCATGCCTTTGAAAGTTAAACACATAGATTAAATGACTTGTTACTTTAAGGTTGGAAACTTAAAGTTTGTCCTCTTACAAATGATTCTAGGTGATATTCAGTTTCATATAAATTAGCATGCTGAACCAATTTCCTCTGCTTCTATAGGTTTGTTCGCTTTGTTAGCACTCCTGAGGTATTGGAACGTGTGTATACTATAGAATCCGAAATTGCACAAATTGAAGAGGCAATTGCAATTCAAGGAAATAATTCTATAGGGATTAGCATTGTAAGTAAATATCTAACAATTTTCATATTCAATCACAGCAATTAAAGGTTTGTTTAAAGTAACTTGTATATCTGCAGGTGGAAGAAAACCAAATAAAACATGTGGAAAGTGCTGAAGGTAATTTTGAAAGAACAGGTATATCTATTGCAAATTATTGTTGTGTAAAACTATTAACTAACTTGTATTCAATAATTCAACAAATTTGGATATATTTAAAGCTTTGCTGAAATTTATAATTGTTCGCAACTAAGAAGACTTGGTGCTTTGTTCAGGCAGGAAGACTCAGCAGGATACAAATGAGGAGAAAGCTATTGTACTTTACAAGGTTAGAAGGTCTTGAATACCCTAATCTTATATTGATTTATTATTTTCTAATGTCTGTGTGGATATTTGCCAGACTGATACACAGCCACCTGAAACAAATGGAAGCACCAAATCAGAAGGAAACTCAAAGTAAATTCTAAATCTCTTCAACATTTTTCCTTCTTTTCTATGTACATCCCTTACAGACTGAGTAGGAAATTTTAGTTGATGGTTGTGTATGATTAATATAAAATGCATCAAGTGCCCATGCCTGACCTGAATATCACACAATAATTTTTTGTTGATATGCTTGGAGCAAATAAAACAAAGATGTCACCAACATGGCCAACTGCTATTGCAGTTACTTTAGGAACCAATTATAAATCAGATAGAACTTAATTTTAGTTTGTACATATTTCTTTTCCATCAAAGAGAATATAGAACTATTTAGAGTAGAGCATCAAAGAGAATATAGGACTTGACCATCACTTTTTATTCACCCCTCAAGGATAACAGGTTACCAGTACCATCACTATTAATATATGCACATTGTAAGTCAGTGCATTTCTTTTTTTAAATTTAGGCTTATAAATAATAGGTGTGCGAGTGTAAAGGGTTTATTTAAGGAACCCCTGCTAACTTAAACTTTTGTGACAGCTGTTTCTACATTGTTATTTTAAATTAAAGCTTGGTTGGGTTGAACTGCTCTTTTTATCTAGTTGTACTGGGGCTTTGGCCTTTGTAACTTTTGCTAATACATGAATTACACCTGGGAACAATTGATTCCTTATTGACTAACTCTTACCCTTGTTTTCTTCCCCTTGTTTTTGTGCCCTACGATAAGGCTTTTGTTGTTGTTGTATTGCCATTTAAAGTAAACAAATTTCTAGTAGCTTATTCTAATAAATTCAATTGTATTGTAAAATTTACACTACCAGGTCAACAAGATAATATGCTATTTGGAAATCTTCAGGTCTTGTCTTATCTTTGTGGATACTATGATTGCCAACATTTTCTCTGGCAAACAATTTAATAAATGTCTTACGTATAAATGAGCAATGTCATGATTGCATAACATAAAAATACTAAAATATTTTTATCTCAAACTCTTTTCTATTCTCATGCTTTTAAAAGTAAAAAAAAAAAAATAGAGAAAATTAAAAGATTATTTTACAATAATCTTAAACTTTTCATATCACAATTAATGCATAATTCAACTCAACTTATCATGCCAACATACCTTTGTTATAACATAATTTATCCAATCTCAAAAGATTTATGCATACAATATAATCTACCCAGAGTATAAAATATAGCATACATTCATAGTAGTTGTAAACATACAACAAATAAGGACCAATATAATGTCATCCTTTCGCCTCTTATAATTATTTATAATTTATAATCAAGAACTCAATATGGTTGACAATATTATTCATGGAAAAAGTTACAAGAACAAGGGTTCAAACCATATAATATAAACTCTCCTGTGGGTAGAGAATATATTATACAATAACAACAGCTCATCCCAACATGTCACAACAAAATTAACCAATGAATTAACCTCCTGTGGGTGAGTCAACTCAAAGAATAATTTAAATGACACAACATCCCAATAAAATAACAGGTAGTTCTATTAATTTTGCAAATGACCCACTATAGTGAGATACACTTGCCCAATTAACAAAACCCCAATAGGGATAACGATTGCCCAAAAAATAAAACTTCTCATTCAGTTCCAATTTTCCAACCATATTTACACTAAAGAGACAAGTATCATACTTTCTCCATGAATGAACTAAACAACGTATAATTCATGTGAAGCATACATATTAGATGAGCAGTATAGTTACACAACTTCACCAAAAACAAAGTTCATGATAATCTCAAAAGTCTTTACACATATATTATAATATTATATATTTAACTATATCAATAATATTAATATTGAATCAAGATGCATATAATATTATATGCTACACGTACTATACATCACAAACATACGAAACTTCACGAAAAGAATCTAGTGATCCTAAAACACTTTGTTAGCCTTTAATATATATTATTTAAAGAAAAAGAATAAGCCTTTCTTGATCTTGATTGAACAGGGCAGACAATTGACCGACCTTTTACAAATGAAGACTTATTCATTGTGCCTTTGTTATGGATACGAAAAAAAAAAGAAGCAAACTTTCTCTTCGAAACATTGTGACCTTAAAGAACAGTAGTCGCAAAGATCCAATAATTACAACAAAAGAGAAAGTTAGGTAAAATAAAATTACTAAGAAGTATATCAAGGATTTTTTAATTTAACAAAATCCTAATATTCCAAACTTCAATTTAAAAAACCCTAGGGTTCTAAACCTAGTATAACCTGCTCTGATACCACATGTAGAGATTAATAGGATCTATACTAGGATTTAGAACACAACATCAAGTGCTTATAAACTGCGTACCTTTTAAAATTACTAAGAAGTATATCAAGGATTTTTTAATTTAACAAAATCCTAATATTCCAAACTTCAATTTAAAAAACCCTAGGGTTCTAAACCTAGTATAACCTGCTCTGATACCACATGTAGAGATTAATAGGATCTATACTAGGATTTAGAACACAACATCAAGTGCTTATAAACTGCGTACCTTTTAAAGAATCCTCTAGAGCAATCACTTGATCTCACGGAAGTGCGTACACAAATGTATACATCAGAAATAGGAACTTCCTCTTGATCTCCCCTCTTTTACAGACTGACTATTGGATGGAGCAATGAGCTGTCAAAGAGGACATGAGTCAAGTGGGGATCCTATCCTTCTTTAAATAGACAGGTAACCTAATATCCAACCATCAAGGATATTACCCAATAAACATATAATCACATGGTGATTCCCAAAGCCCAAATTAGATCACTTAATTAAACATTGGGCTCACAGGGAAAAATATATCAGGTCATATATTCAATCCATATTTTAATAAAACAAAATACACCAATTAATAGAAGACCAAATAAAGAAAATTCTAACTTTCTTTTGTGACAGCTGTTTCTACATTGTTATTTTAAATTAAAGCTTGGTTGGGTTGAGCTGCTCTTTTTATCTAGTTGTACTGGGGCTTTTGCCTTTGTAACTTTTGCTAATACATGAATTACACCTGGGAACAATTGATTCCTTATTGACTAACTCCTACCCTTGTTTTCTTCCCCTTGTTTTTTTGCCCTACGATAAGGCTTTTGTTGTTGTTGTATAGCCATTTAAAGTAAACAAATTTCTAGTAGCTTATTCTAATAAATTCAATTGTATTGTAAAATTTACACTACCAAGTCAACAAGATAATATGCTATCTGGAAATCTTCAGGTCTTGTCTTATCTTTATGGATACTGTTATTGCCAACATTTTCTCTGGCAAACAATTTAATAAATTTCTTACTTGGGATTGACTTTCTACCCTAACTTTCCGACGAGGGTTCTCTACAATTCAACATAAGGACTCCTTATTGAATATAGTGGACTAAAATTATTACTATACTTAACATATGATAAATGAAGTGACATTGACTGAATTTTTGTTATAAAAAATTAGTTAAGCTAACATCCAAACCTTATTGTGTAGTGCACATATGTAAAAGTGGTACTTTTTAAAATGTTATACTCATTGAGCTTCTGTTCATTGTGCAAAGTTAGTTGTTAACATCTGTGTTGTATTGTATTCCCTTCTTTATGTATTGTTTTAGAGTTCAGCTTTTGAAAGTCCTGGAGACACGTAAATCTGTGCTGCAGAAAGAGCAAGGAATGGCATTTGCACGTGCTGTTGCTGCTGGTTTTGACATCGATTACATGCCAGCTTTGATGTCTTTTGCTGAATGCTTTGAAGCATCACGCTTGATGTAAGAATAATTATCTTTCTTAACCATTTTTCACCTTAAATACTGGTTAGTGAGATGTTGGGTTCTTGGCCAATTGGCTGGTAACATATATATGATTTATGGAGGATATTGCTGATTCTAACTTTGTCATATTTCAGGGATGCATGTAGAAATTTTATTTCTCTATGGAAAAGAAAGCATGAAAGTGGCCAATGGCTTGAAATTGAACCTGCAGAAGTGACGCCCAATCGGGCTGACTTCTCTGCAATAAATGCATCAGGCATCGTACTTTCCAATATGGTTACTACATCCCATACTGAATTGGACTCGGAAAGTAACGGGAAAACTAATTCAGGTACCTGACAACCCCAGCACATGTGGATTTGTATATTTGTGCGCTGTTTGTGACTTAGTGCATACCTTAATATTAACCTAGAAGTCATTGAAAGAATTATTGTTTTCTTGAGTGGATTAAGGGTAGAAAATAGTTGGAGGAAGATTCATTGAGGATATATGAGAGAGCAAGGGTGGTTTGGAAGCCATACACAAGTCTTAGGAGGTTAGGTGGTAGTTGTTTAGGTTATGTGAACAATGCCTGCAAAATTGGGTTTAAGGGTTTGTCAATTTGATAGGTTCTATGACTAATGGAAGGAAAAACTAACTGGGGTTTTTTTTAATTAAACTTTTAATTCTGCCTGCCAAGAATACTAGATCTGAGTAAATTAGTAAAATTCCTGGTGTCTTTTTTTTCTCTCCCTTAAAAATGTACTAACTTTATTGTTTACACATTTATAGATGTGTTTTCAGTGGACAGACAACCAACTGCAGGCTACCAAGATAATGTTCAAGGTCATTTTCCAAATAATGGGTTCTCCTCTTGGCCTGTTCATTCTCCCCCAGGTGCTTTACCAATGTTTCAGCCATATCCAGTTCAAGGGATACCCTACTATCAGACTTATCCAGGAAACAGCCCATTTATGCAGCCAGTTTGTTCAACACCCATGGGACATAGAAGGCATTCCATGGATAATGGACAGCTTACTGAATCCGAAACTCGGGATGAAATGGATATGGAGAGGGAGCGTTCACTGACTGGAGAACGACGGAAGAAGGCCGGCCAATCAAGCAGACAGAAATCTGGCATGGTGGTCATTCGGAACATCAATTACATAACAAAGACAGAACAATCTTCTGGCAGTGGATCATGTTCAGATTATTCCTCTGAAACTGATGAAGATAAAGATGCTCATGAATCAGTTAAGACCTCAAAAAGAAGAGTAACCAGTGACAAATCTTTTAAAAGGTTGAATTCATCTGATAAGGAAGTAACAGACTCTGGGAAAGATGCTGATGGAGGACAGTGGCTAGCATTCCAAAATTGTTTACTGAGAGGTGTAGATGAAGATAGACATGCCATTGACCAAGGCCAGTTTGATCAAGTGAGAAGAAAAAAACATGTTGCAGTCAATGATCCTATAGATTTTACTGAGCGGAATATGCATGAAGTTCAAGGAGGTGGAGCCATAGATATGCATAGCATTAGCAAGGGATTGACCCGCATGCGTAGGTCATCCAATGATGATTTCTTGTTATCTAGAAGGTCAGGACAGTCTGTTAATGGTAATTTACATTCTTCCTCAGATGTGGCATCTGTCAATGGACAAGGTTATTCAAGCAATAAATTGGAAAGGAAGTTGTTTCACGATACGAACGATGACTCCTATATAGTCAGAGTCGATGATTCAGGAAATCTTGCGAGAAATGCTATTGACATGGACTCAGAGTTCCCAAAGGTGCATAGGAAGGAAGAAAAGACTTCCAATTATCAGCCAGATGAATTGAGTTTGATGCCTGAACGAGGAGCAGAAAAGGGGTCAATGGGTTATGACCCTGCCTTAGACTATGAAATGCAGGCTCAGGCTGGAGGTGGTGCTTTGCAAGATAAAAAGAACAAAGGTTTATTGGCTCACACGAAACCGAGATCTAAGATGTTGGATAAAGATCTAAAATCAAAACCTACTCCAAATAGTTCTGATGTAAAAAAGACTGTTGGGCCAATAAGGAGAGGAAAGACTAATAAACCAAGTCCATTGGATGAAGCAAGAGCACGCGCTGAAAGACTACGGAACTACAAAGCTGATCTCCAGAAAATGAAGAAAGAGAAGGCAATCTATATTCCCCTACCTATTCAACCCCCTTTTCCGTTTCATGTTTGTATTGCATATGCTTAACATAAAATTGAAGTAAACTTAACATTTTTTTTAGTATTTCTAACATTTAGATTAGATTAATAAAAGTTCATGTTTTCAAGGTCGTTCATATGTTTCTCATATCTATATCTATTTATTTCTTCTCTTTTATTCATAATTTCTTCTCTTTTATTTATAATAACTAGGAAGAGGAAGAGATAAAACGCCTCGACGCTTTAAAAATGGAGAGGCAAAAGAGAATTGCTGCCAGGAGTAATTCAATTGCTACCAAGTCATCCACGCCACCACAGCAAACCAAGAAACAGATTCCAACGAAACTTTCACCTAGCTCTTATAAGGGATCCAAATTTAGTGATTCAGAGCCAGGTTCATCCTCACCCTTCCAAAGATTTCCCATCAGAATTGCTTCTGTTGGATCCAGTGATTCTTCAAAAGCCCCAAAAACCAGCAGATTGAATACTGGAAGCCACTCAGCTACAAACAAATTAAGCCGATCAGCGCCTTCTCTGCCTGAATCCAAGCGAGAGAAGGGTGATGGTACAACTGATACTAAGGCATCAATGGCAAGACTTAGAAGATTGTCAGAACCTAAAATGAGTACCATTCGTCATACTTCCTCAGTCTCTGTTAAACCACGAGGTGCTAGGACAACTTCAGTGACTAAAGCAGCTAATGAGACTGACATCAGAAAGATTTCTGCTATTGTGAATCATGATAAGAGCAAGACTGCAACCCTTCCTGAACTAAAAATTAAAACACCTAAAGCTAGTGACATTGTCCAAAATAAATCATCCATTAAAGAGAGGACACAGAAGCTGAATGTTAACAAGTCCTCTATGAATTCAGAAGGTACCATGCTGAAGAAAAATGGATTTGGAATTTCACCCGTTGATGATGAAGATGACAATCCTATAATTGAAAAGACTGTTGTAATGCTTGAGCGTGAAAAACCTTGCGCCCCCAATATTAATGATGACAAGTCAAAAGAAAAAACAGGGATACCAAAGAGACAGTATGACAATGATAGAGTGATGGAGAAAACTGAGTCAGTGTCAAGTTATGTTGCTGTTCGTGCACCAGTTTCAGTAGATATAGAAACCTCGGAGAACAAATCACATGTGCAACCCATATCGTCCAAGGTGTGTTTTCATAAATTTATTAATAGTTAACTTCCTTGATAGTTTATACTCTTGTAATCAGTATGCATAAAAGAAAAAATGTGAAAATGATCATGAATTATTTATGAATGTTCTGTCTGTCTGACAGCATATGATCTTTTAAACAAATAACAGTAAATATGAAATGTTAAACAAATTACAGTAACATGTTATTTTGTGTGAGGCTTGAAACTGCAGCTAATATGTTTCCTCTTTATGCTTGGCGAAGCACAAGCATGTACTGCCAATGTTACATCCTTTTTTTAAATCGTGAGAGTGACATTATAACATAACATCAAAAGCAGGTACACATTTTTAAAATTTTGCTTTTCCACAAACTCTTATAGTATTCAGATATTTTGTGGGGAAGAGAAGTCTATGTTCAATTCTATGATTAGGATATATTTGCTGATATTTGATTTTTAATTTCAGGAATGATATGTTATTTTAGACCTGTAACTGTATGGGCAAGAAAATGTTAATTTGATTTGTTGTTATTGACATGCCTGTGTTGTAGTTGTTTATCTGAATTCTCCATGCATGAGAGAAGTTCTTATACATCAGTTAATTTTGAATATATTTTCTTCCAAAATCAGGTTAAAACGAATGATGCAGAGAAAGAGCCTTCAAAATCATCTAGCATTCATATTACCGCGGAAACATATCATGCCCCACATGCTCGAGTTTCTTCTTTGGAAGATCGTTGTATGCGAAACTCTGAGTATGGCAAAGCACCTCCCGCAAGCTTGGACAGTGCATCAATTGGTATGGAGACTTTTAGATCACGCGTGTCTGATTCCAGAAACTCAACACTTGAGAAGATTTCTGAAGTGATTGAGAAGCCTCAGGTAAAGGAATCATCTAAAGGGTTGAGACGGCTGTTAAAATTTGGAAGAAAGAATCACAACTCGCCTACTGCTGGACGCAACATGGAATCAGATAATACCAGTATTGATGGTTCTGAAGCAAATGAGATTGGAACTAATGGTTCCTTGAATGAAGGTAGCATGATCTTAATGGCAACCAGCATATTACTAATAGTATATATTAGGAATTACATTTTTAGAGCACTTTCTGATATATGGTACACTTTCACTTCAAAGACCTCTATTTTACAAATCATATTGTTGATACCATGATCCATACAACACTTAATTAAAACCTTGTGTTCCAACCAATGTGTTTAAACTATTAATCTAAAAAAAAGATCAAACTCAACTTTGATGTGTCTTTTAAGGACTAAACTGTGGAGTCCAAACCCATTAGTTCAAAGCTGCCACTAGTACCTAAATGAGTTCATGAATCTCCCTCCCCCAAAACTCAACACTGACGTACACTCTCCTTTCCCTTCTCATTTTTAGTCATTTAAAGGCCATAAAAAAGTTAAATATATAACAATTTTGGTAACATCAAGCTATAGCTTTGAAGATTCAAGATTATAACATACAGCATAGCATCTCATAAAATCAGTTTTTTGAATAATAATCAAAAGTATACAATTAAGGTATTCTCTGACATATGCATTTACCTAAACTGCATTGCATGTTGGTTAAGCCAGCATCATTCCTGTTGCTGTCATGGATTGCCATATTGCACCAAACATTCAGAACTGCTTTGCTTTCTCAATACTAAAAATTTCAAGTTACTTGAGAAAGTAAAATTAATGCACAAATAACCATGGCTGGAAAAGGTCAATCATTGAGTAAAAACCGATTACTTAGTGAAAATCCAAGGTGCATTTGGCTTGTTTTCTGTTTTCATTTTCATAATAATTACAAAATGACACATTGTTTTCCATTTTCAAGAAATTGCATAGGAAACGGTGACAACATCATCTAATTGTTTCTCATCATTTCCATTGTTGACTGATATACTCAAGCTGACCATCATATTGGGATTTGCTGTGTTGTCTTACTTAGTTCATACTCTGAAGAATTTGATCTCTCGAGATGATACTACCACAACCAGTGCAACTCCTCCAAAGTGTAAGCACTTGCTCAATTTATTTAAGTGAACTTAGTGAAAACATGTTTAACATACCATTCTTATGCAGCTTCTCGCTCTTTCTCCTTGTTATCACCATTTCGAAGCAACAAAGGAAAAAAGATCATGATGGCTTGACAGAATTTATGCTGCTACTTTAGGTTGACACAGTGACCATTTACTTGATTTTTTTCATTTTTTTCTTTTTTGGGGCCTCAATGGTCCTGTGTAGCTGAAAATATATAAAAGCAATTTTAGGCCCTCTTTTGTGACAGCCCTTTTGAGCTTCAAAACCTTGACAAATTTGTTGGAAATCTAGATGGGGAGATTGATTCTGAATCCTTGATTGGTTGGTTCAGCATCTGGTGATGTAAATTATGCCCCTATTTGTTTTGACGTTAGGAAAATCAATTATTTAACTTTTCAATGAAAATCAAACATTTCAATGTAAATTTATGATTGACATTAATTTGGATACACATTCCAATTATGTTTAATGGTTCAAAATTGATTTTATCCAACTTTAAATGGACCTTTTACACTTCTGCAATCGTGATGATTGCCACAACATTAGACGTTAGGTGACATTTGTTTCTATGTTGTGTAATTACATTTTCAATTTGTGGAGGTGCATATCTGTTTTCCCTTTTGATTAATAAATGCTCTTAAGTGGCTAGCTAATGAAATAAAAACATTAAATGAAAGGCACAAAATTTGGTCTATATTAAATGTTTCTTAATTAGATATCTTTATAGCACTCACTCATTAGCAAATCTTGATTAATTCTTGGTAGGGATAAAATTTGTGAATCCATACCTTGTGCTGGTGATGGTTCTCTCGTCATTTGGGGGGGGGGGGGGTTGGGGTTTAAATGTTGCACAATTCGACTGAACTCGCTGTATGTCATGAACGACCCTTGTTACACAATTGACACGGAATGTTGTTTTATCACCTAGACAAAACACAGGACAACTGAAGGGATATGTCACTACAAAAAAAAAAATGTTAAGACATTGAGAATTTTTCGTTAATAATTTTGCCTAATAAAAATTAAATAGATATTACGAATTAACAATAATAGTATGATGTATTTGATATTTATACACACATATTGTTATTTAATAGTGTAATTTTCGTTAGATGAATTAAGACTAGATATATTAATGAAATAATTGATATATGACATTTTATTTTTTAGTGTGTTGAATTACAATGAGAGATCGAAGCTAAGCTCCTCATCATCACTAATCATTCCAAGAAAGTTAATACTGATTGATAATGCTGGGTGAAATATTAAGGTAACAAGGTTCACTGAGAGAGAGAGAGGGAGATGAACAAACTGAGAGAACATTAGCGCAAATCACGTCTAAAAATTCCAAAAAAAGAAATACTTAATATTGTCATCAACATATTGCTCATTTTAGGCCTACAAGCTAGGTTTTTATTTTTCTTTATTGAGTTTTGACATAGTGAGGCTAAAAACATCTAGATAATCTAGTTGGGTATTGAACTCTTCACATGCCCCATCACAATCTTCAAGACTGATGAGTAAGTTTGTTGGCTACTACTGCTGTAAGGATACACCAACTGTGCTGGCATGATTCAACAAAAGCTCAAAGTTACACCCTTATGGTGAGGAATCAGTCAAAGCGAATGATTAAGCATGAAATGTTGCCTTTGCTCATCCTAATCAAAGCTTCCTTTGCCAAGCACTCAGCTGCTTCTTGTGGATCCTCTATGTGTCTTATAAGATTCACAGCCTCTTGGTTCTTCATCACCTGCAAACATATATTGAGATTCATGATCCACTATTTTCTTTTTCCTTATATTTTTAAGAAATGGCAAATTACACTATACTTCATGTGGTTTCTTTAAAATTCACACGACACCTCTACTTTTTTAATTCTTACAGTAACTCCCCTTACAGGGGTACACACTAGTGTAATGTGTTTCTTGAATAAATAGAATATACGGTATAATGTGCTTCAAACAATTAAGGGGAGTTTCTTTTAGTATTAAAAAAGTAATGATATCGTGTGAAATTTCAACAAATCATAGGAAGCGTCAGTGTAATTTGTCCTTTAAGAAACCATTCTAATGACCAAGTATTCCAATTTGCATATTATTCTGGACTTACCTCCCATATGCCATTGCTTGCTAAGATTAAAAATTCAGTATCAGAGTCGATCCTATCACTTCCCAACACAAGTTCTGAGCCTTTAGAATGCTTTGCACCTTTTGTATTGCCTGATTCACATGCTATCATGCGTATTGTGCACATGCATAGCATCCATTATGAGATGTGTGAACCAAAACATGCCAACACTTATGGATGAACAAAAGAAACAGAAATTGTATAGCTGAAATCCTAATTGAATGCCGAATAAGGAAAAATAAGCTAGTGATGTGTATGTATTACACAATTGGCTCTTTCAAATTAGAGCATCTACAATGCATGATTGCTTAAATGAGTTGTTTATCTTAAATTTGTGGGCCTACAATGTCGCATAGATTTAAGAATTTTACACAAAAATTTACTTCAATGCTAAAGCTGTTAGAGTGAGTACTTAACTTGAGCCACAATAAATTGTGATTGAAAAAGTGATTTTTTATTGGTATAAATCAGTTAAGCAATGGTTGCTTATCTAAGCAACGTACTACCAAGTCATTTGTTCTAATGAAAAAAATTGTTAAGCAACTTTACTTAACTTTAAACAACTTATGTAAGCACTCTTGTTGAAGATGCTCTTAGTGTGTAGTCACTCTAATAATGACAAAAGGATGTGAGTGATTGATACCTGAAAAGAGTCTGCGATACCAATGTCTCTTGGTTGATTGGTTGTGTCTGCCATTTGTCTGATAAGCTACACCATCTCTGCACAAAACAGTTCTGTAATCTCCCATGTTGGCTATCACAAGCTTTTCTCCATTTATCACCATCACTGATGTTGAACCCATTCTGCATGTCTCCTCTGGCTTCAGTGCCTCTCTGATCTTTACTCTTACACCTAGGTAAGCTCTCTTCAGTGTTTCCTTGGTTTTTCTCCTCATATGATACTAACATGTAATTGAAACATCAGAAACACAAAAGAGACCAGAAATATAGGTGAAAATGGTAAGTTATGGGATAATCTTGCAACAAACCTTAGATGTAATACTATAGCTATTTTTTATGTTGTTCTCTAATCAAAATTGGAGTTTTATCTTGTATCCGTGCCAACATGACCTTTAATGCATGTGTGACCAAGATGGAACTCCAATTTTAATTAGAGAACAACATTAATGGTCTGTTTGAAACGAGAGAATGGGGAGGGAACGAACGTAGAGGGAAGGAAAAAAGTGACAAAATATTTCAGTCGCCGTTTGGTATGGTATCAGGAAGGAAGACAACGTGAAAATATGTGTGGCGCCCGTCCCGAAGTGGACAGAATGAGAAGAGATTGGTGTTTTTTTAATACTAAAAAGACAAAATTATCCTTACGCTCTGTTCGGTTTGAGCGATGGAAATAACACGCCGAAGACAGAAATGCGATCAAGTAGTTTGGAACCAACGAATTTGATAAGAAATAAGTCACCAGCTTGTGGACCCATGCTCTTTAATTTCCATCTTCAAGTAAGTGGCGGGATTGGGCGGAAGTAATAAAATTTTCGGTAAAAAGACGTTTATAACCATGCTTTTAATCTTTCATTTATGCTACCATAGAAATCCCCCTTTTGTATATTTCTTTTTTTATTAGGAATATTTAAGTCATTTTATATACTTAATTTCTATTCAGCAAAAAAAAATATATACTTAATTTCTTTTTTTCTCTTATTTTCTACTCTTTTTCTTTTAAAACTAAACATACTCTAAAAGCAACGATGATACTAGTTTAGCTTGACCTCTCTTTGACGATAAATGTCAAGGTTGAATTTGTAAATATGAGAAATGAAAATATGTCATGGTTGTTGAATATATGTATTTAGCATTAAGTTACATGTTTTCCCCACTCCCATGTTATTTTCCCTTTTCCAAACTACTTCACAATGGAGAGTGAAAAACAATAAATCATAATGCATTATTGCATTTTTTTTACTTTTTTACTGCTCCCCCCCCCCCCCCCCCCCCAACACAAATAACCAAATCAAGCAAACATCAGTATATTTTTATTGTCCTCCTGGGTCCCTCTTTTCAAAATACTTGAGTTTACATTATCTATCAAGGGCAATTCTAGAGGCAGAACAGTTTATCCTATACTGATAAAAATACAGAATTTGTCACAAGAATTTTAATGGAAAAACAATGTAGTATAATCACCAATCATGAGCCATTATTGGTTTGGTTCAGCAAAGTAGAGAGTATACTGGAGAAAAGTTAACACAATACTTGATTGATTACCTCTTTGAGCTTCTTGCCAAAGAAATGGGATTGCATATACTTGGTAACTCCATCTCCAACCACAGCATCAAAGATTCCAAAATACCACATTTCTGTGTGATCCACTTGCTCTCTCTGTATCACAACTGAATCAAAGTCAGAGTCATCAGAACCACCTTTGATTACATGATGCTCCACCACATGATGGCCATGTGATATTGGAATCATCCATGAAGGCTTGTTTGCACTCCATCTATTTCTCCTTCTTCCAAAGAAAAAACGTTTCACCCTGAATGCCTGCTCAAGTCAATGGAAAGATTAGTTATTCATGTCAATTACTAACAATTCATATGAACAAGCATTTACCAATAAGACAAAACTTAGATATAGCTCCCTGAGTGCTTTGGTGTTGTTTCTGTAATCAAGATTAGAGTTTCATCTTGGTAATTCGCGCAATAAGATTTGCACTAAATGTCAAGAAAGATTACCGATGTAAAACTCCAATTTTGATAGGAGAACAACATCTAAAACATATAAAGAACTGCATCTAAGTTTTGTCCTTACCAATATCATGGAGAAGAAAATCTCAAGAGGGTCATGACCATTCTTTCCTAGTTAACATTTTCTTTACACCCTTGTATTAGGCCTTTTACATGCAACTCAGATATCCATTAATATGTTTTTCATGAATTTCAAAGAAGTTCAATGAAACAGTGGAATAGGGACTTACCTTAAGCTTGATATGAAAGTCTCTTATTCCCATGTTTTTCTCTAACGATTTGATCAGACCCTTAGAGAATATGTGGCTTTTTCAGCAGATGATTGTCAGATACTACAAGATCAATATTGTCCGATAGAAAATAGATAGGCCCTAATTTATTCTCTTGGCTTTGTGGTTGCATATTCAATGGGAGGTGTTGAGTAAGGTAGAAGTAGATGATCAATTGAAAAAATTAATTAGTTTTGATTATCCGTTAGGAGGAACTTTTGAATAAGAAGTAACCGTCATGCTCTACTTTTTGAAGTTTTAAACTAACAAAAAAAAAAAGGGACGTCAATTAGAAGAATCAAACTCCAAGGGCGTTACCAAAAAAAATAAACTATAGTTTCGTTTAATATTAGATTAGTTTTTAGAATTTATTTTATTTATTTATTGAGTTTAATAATAATATGTTGGCAGTGTAAAATAGTTATACATTGTAATCTAATCACAAATCAATTTTGTAAAAGTCAACAAATTTACTATACATAGTGGGTTGTGATTGGATGACAGTGTAATACTCTCAGTGTAAAGCCTTTTTTTTTTCTCTTATTTATTTATAAGAAACTAATTTAACATTTTATTAATGATTTTCTAATCCATGGAAAGTACCTGTTGCTGGAAATTTTTTAGTATTTTTTTTATATAAAGAATTTAATTATTCTAAAATGAATAAATTTCCAGCAACCAGTTAAATAAAATGAATTCTTCTACTATGTTAGGGGAATACTTTTATAATTTTAACCAATTTTAAATCAATAGTAAATATTTACTTTTTTTACTTTACAAATTTATTCATTTTAGAAGAATTAAATTCTGTATATGAAAAAATACCAAAAAATTTCTTCATATAAGATTTTATGGCTTAAATTTGTTTTTAGTCATTCAAATTTTCTGTCTTTTTTAGTCTCCAAATTAAAATTTTGTATTTTCTAGTCCTCAAATTCGTGAAATGATTTTTTTAGTCCCTCCAACGGTAAAAAATCGTCATAAATTGTATATTCAAATCGCCAAAAATTGGTCATAAGGGATTAAAAAAAGTATTTTGTGAATTTGAGAAAATAAAAAATATAAATTTTAATTTAGAGACTAAAAAAGACAAACTCCAAATTTAAAGAATTAAAAATATATTTAAGCCAAATTTTATCACGGTAATTTCACACTTTTTTCCTCTTTTGCTCAAACACATAAACAAAAGTGGTAAATAGTGTACCAAAAAATAAAGAAAGTGGCCACTACCCTCGTTTAAACAAAACTGGTAATTTACCATCTCCTTGCCCCAAAAATAAAATTGGAGTATCCCCAGCTCGTAGGTTCAATTAATTTTACACGCTCAAACACAGATCACACAACCTCAAAAAACTAAAGTTCATCATTGCGTACCAAAAACATAGTAATAGTTGATGCTATATTTAGATTTTAGATGCAACCATTCAATATTCATCAGGATCTGGTCACTTTCTTTTCTCAAGTTTTAATGCACAGTACAACTGTGCTTGTCAAACTTAACTTCATTTATCTCTGCAAAAGTTTGAAATCGATCGAAACCGTGCCAAAGTTTTGAGATAATCCTCACTTTTATTTTGACTTATCCAAATATTCCAGTTCATTTAAATAAATCAATCCCTATTTTAAAAATTTGAGTAACTTATATTAGCACTATCTGAAATTTTGATAAATTTTTTCTTGATATTTTTCATTTTTTTACACCTACACCAACTTTCTTAATTGATTAAGATTGATTAAGATTATAATAATATTAAAATTAAGATTTGATTTATCTAGAGAAGAAAGATATCTTCAGTTTGATATCAATTCGGCCTTTATTAGATAAAACCTATGCAATAATTATTTTTAATAACAATTTTTTTTTTAAAAACAATGTTATTAAAAGATTCTGTAAAAAAAAAATGTTATTAAAAGTTTAAGATAACAATGTTATTTTTATCTTGTTAATACTTAATTCTTTTTAAAATAATGATTGTTACAAGATGCTTTGGCTCTAGTTAGTCTCCAGGATCCAACTCATCTAAATTTTTTTGTAACAAAAAAAAAAAAAACAAGATACCATTAAGTATTAACTTAGGTTGGTTCTTATTTACTTAAATTTCTCATTTAAAAAAAAGCTTAAATACATTATTTGTTTATATATTATGACAAATGAGTGATTTTATTCCTCCATAATTTTTCATGTGAATCTAATCGCCTAAAATTTCAATTATTACAATCAAGACATTTTGTCGTTTTTCATTTATATAAAACTCTCAAATCATTAATTTTTTACTCAAATAATTAAACGTTTAAAAAGAACATATTTAAGACGAAAATTTATTGAAAAGGTTTAAAAAGTTGAAAATTTAATTAAAGTTGAAATATTTAAGGTACGAAATTAAGGTTTCAAAGGGAATAAATGTTTTTTATTTTGATTGAAATATAATATTTTAATTAATGAGTTTTGAATAGAAAATGATTAGTTTAATAGGTTCAGTTTATGAAGTTTTTGGCAACACAAATAAAAATTAAAATATTTAAATAGAAAAATTGATAATAAAAAAACTTAATTATAATAACTAAAAATTTGGAGGACATTATTTTAATAATAAAAGAATTAAGTTAAGAAATTAAATTTGAGTAAAACAAATTATTAGATGACTAAAAACACATTTTACTTATAACAGAGGCACCAAAAATGCGATTTAATTCAATTTAAATTATAGTCAACTGGTTGAGCTGAACACGAGGTATATGAAGATACTAAAATCATTGTGACATGCCTCATGCTATGATTCTGACCATAGTTAAGAACTTAACAAAGCTAATTAAATCTCTAAATTAAAATTAAATAGGAAAAAAAATTGAAAGCAAAAAAGAATAATAAATATTTATGAACTACTAACGAAACAGTGGACCCGAATAAAAATTTTAGAATGACGTAGTACGTCAATATTCATGTTGCCTTATTAAGGTGCTTCAGCAACTGATAGCGATATTCTTTAGAGTAAATTACAGCAGCACCCCCTGAGGTTTCATGTAATTACACATAACCTCACTCTTTTTTATTTTCCTACACTAACACCCCTTTAAGTTTGAAAACATTACACTAACACCCCCTGATATGTTTGTAAACATTACAGTGGCACCCCCTCAAACCTTACACTAACACCCCCTACAGGGGTGTCAAAGTAATGGTTAAAAAAACAGGGGGTGCATGTGTAATTACACGAAACCTCAGGGGGTGTTGATGTAATTTACTCTATTCTTTAATATCTACCTATGCATACCAGAATGCGAGTTGGGTGCCATTTCTAATTATTATTTTAGGTAGGTTAAATTAATCTATAGGTACTATATTATTCGACAATTTTTAATTAGGTTCCTGAATTATAATTTTTTTCAATTGGATCCCTGAATTTTTATTTATTTTTTAATTAGGTCCCTGCCGTTAACTACCATTAGTTCCATTAACGGCAGGAGACCTAATTAAAAAATAAATAGAAGTTCAAAAACCTAATTGAAAAAATTGTTTAGGGACCTATTTAAATTTTTTTAAATAGTTCAGGGATCTACTGAGTAATTCTCAAATTCTACTCAGGCTATCACACTATACTTCTCAAGCATATGTAGACTACTTCTAAATTCAGTATTGTCCATCCTATAGATCTGCACTGAGTATTCTTAGCTCTCCAGATCAGTATTCTCACATATCCAGTCTAGTATTTTCACATTTGCCAATTCTAAACTCAATATTCTCAACCTCTGCAGGTTCTTCAACCAGTATTGTCAAACTCTAGAAACAGTAATCCCCTTACTGCACTTCTAGTTTCCGGTTACAGATTCTGTTCGGACAGACCTAATGCACTCCTTCTAAATACATTCTTCAATTAAGTGATATTTTTTGTATGATTTTTAATTTACTTTTAATTTATTCAGTAGGCCCCTGAACTATTTAAAAAAAATTAATTAGGTCCCTAAACAATTTTTTAAATTGGGTCCCTGAACTTTTATTTATTTTATAATTAGGTTCCTATTGTTAATGGAGTTAATGGTAGTTAACGGCAAGAACCTAATTAAAAAATAAATAAAAGTTCAGGGACTCAATTGAAAAAAAAATAGTTTAGGGACCTAATTAAATTTTTTTGAATAATATAGGACCTACAGATTAATTTAACCTTCTAGAAACAACCATTTTAGTTATATATTTATTTGAGTCGGTTACTTATTTGATCAACAGAGATTTTCATCACAGGTATTTGTTCTTTTTCTATTTGATTTGATTTTTTATTGTTATCTTGCAAAACAGCATGATCGATGCATATTGCACATGGTGGATCCAAAATTTTAGATAATAAGAATAAAATAATATCTCGAGAAAAAAATGTATACTAAAATTAATATGATGGGATATTTTTTTTTAAAATATTAATATGTTTTAAAGACTCTAATATTAAATTTTGAAGTTGAGTATAAATAGATACTGCTATGCAAACGTGTGTCCGTTAGCCAACAAATGTTGGTCTAGTTTGTAAGGAATGAACTCATATCTCACAAGAACGTGGGTTCGATATGAGAACTTTGTTTGTGGGTAATCTGTAAATACCTCTCTGACCTTGCCGATATGAGAATCTTGTTGGTGGATAATCTGTAAGTACCTCTGACCTTGGTGAGCTCTACCTTCAAAAAATAAAAAATTTATGTCCATTCTGTAGAAAGGAATCGCGTTAAATAATCAAGTTTGAGGATGTGAAACCCTGCCCTCAAATTTGTTTTGCAACACACACATAATAACTAAATAAAAGTAAACTTATACAGTCTATTAAAAATATAATTTATTTCTTAAAATTTTTATTTTTGTATTCATGTTATTTATTAATTTTATATATTATTTGAATTAAAATATAATCAATAACTTGATTTATTTAAAATTATATATAAGTAAATTATTTTTTTTAAAAAAAAAGTGGGTATGTGCTCACGGGTTCCCCCAACTTTTGTTTTGTTAGACCACATGTATCTTTCACTGGAGACAATCCTATTCGAACTGGGTAGGACCACTATGGGGTAGCAAAACTCTCCCTCCAAATATTTAACGCAACTGCATACCCAAGACTCGAATCGAGACCACTGGTTAAGCTAGAACAACTCCACAACAGTTTATTCACGTTAGGGACGGATCCAGAAACCTATTAAAGGGGGGCTGGATTTTTTTTTCCTTTATAATTGTTTAAATTTCTAACTTTTAATAAATTATAATTTTTAAAAAATATTTACTATTTTTACACGTAAAATTGAAATTAATTTTTATTTTAAATTATAATAACTGTAACTGTTACCATAATAACAACAAACACATAACTAGTTTTACATAATTTTGCACTAGTTATCATCTTAACTATTGCAATAATAACAACAAACACAACTAATTTTACACAATTTTACACTAATTAACCTTAACTAGTATTATAATAACAACATACACAATTAATTTTACACTAACTAATTTAAAAATATATATGTATGTACACAAAAATTCCCAAGGGAAGGGGGTTGGCCCCTGCCCGCCCCCTCTATATCCATCCTTGATCCACGTGCTTGGTGATGTTTCCCCAACTCTGACAAAGATGAAGTTGAGTTTTAATTTTAAGAAAAATATGTTTTTGTTTCGTATACTTTTGGTCAAAATTAGTTTTAGTCCTTATACATACATTTAAATTAATGAAATCAGTACCAACAAGTTGTTGGTTCAAGTGGTATTAGGCTCGGCTCTTAAGCAAGGTTTGAGTCTTGTGGATGAAAAAAAAACGTAGTTGGTAGAATACCCAAAAATCCAACATGTGATTTTGTCACATATTTTTAAAAGTTAGAGCACTGATTTCATTGACTTAAAAGTACAAGAACTAAAATCAAAATCACATATTTTTAAAAGTTAGAGCATTGATTTCATTGACTTAAAAATACAGTAACTAAAACCAAGTTTTGACATAAAGTAAAAGAAAAAAATTTTGAATCAATCAAGCTTATTTACAGTAAAGCGTGCTTGATGTTTTATTTTCACTTTTATAAATATAACCCAAACAATAAAATTAGATATAATTCTTTTTTAACGTAGAACGGGGAAAACTAACCCCAATAACATCCCACCACGAAAAGGTAAAGATAAGAGAAAGATGAGCCAGGCTATCTGCAACAAAATTAGCCTCTCTATACATATGTGAAACTTCGACAATCCAGATCCTACTCAAAAGCTCTTTAGCAAGACGAATGACTTGGCTGTGAGGGCTTAAAAAGCATATCCCAATAACAACGTTAGAGTCATTCTCCAACCATTATCCCAAGCCATCTCAAGACCTGAAATAGTTCCCCAAAGTTCAGCTGCAGTAATAGAACAAACACCAAGATTTCTTGCAAATCCCATGCACCATCTTCCCAAAGAATCACACAAGACTCCTCCACATCCTGCTTTTGGGATTGGATTTTTTGAAACCAGGTTATCAAAAACCAACCTGTTTCGAGAAATCCAATCCCAAAAATAACATGGAAATTGGAGGATTTCTGAGGTTTCAGATAACTGAACAACCATTGCTTCAGGTCTCCTGTTGGAGAAAAAACAAGTGTGTACACAATCACGAAGAATATGTGCAAAGGGAAGTTTGGGTCATTCCACATTTCACTGTGAAGCTTTAATTAAGTGTGGATCAGAATCGAATTTTCTAGCATAAAAATTCTTCTTGTTACAAGGATGTCAATCTGAAGGCTTTGACTCAAATATTACAACATGGAGATTGGCATATATAAGGATTAACGATTGTTAACAATTTCTGTAATCCATAAACACGTGAGATTGCAACGTTTAGATGGTGTTTTATCCATCTCGAGATACACAAGTTGCTTCTCACGTGTTAAAGATAAATTGGGTCGGGTGATTCAAGGTTTTAGTTCTTGGTTGAAGGCAAGACATGTTGGTTTTCGAATTCCTCAACGACCCTTTATATTTGGTTCCTGGCTAAACCATCTCTGCCCAAACCCGTTATATCTTGAGCATGTTATGTTCTTTGTTCACTTGGACAATTAATGGTAAAGCCACTATTAAAATAAGCTAAATTCCCTTTTCGAATTCAGATGTCGAAATTCAAAATCACTTTCACTTCAAACTCACTTTCAACAAAAACAAATTTCATAAAATCAAGATGATCCAAAATCAAGTTTACAAATGCTCCTCTTAACAATAAATTTAATTGCAGAATCCTGTTCATGGTGTATACCCCGACCTTGAATGCTATTGTATCAATTAAAAAAGATAACCAAGGGCTATCAATTGAAACAAGCTTATAAGAAATTCAAAAGATTAAAAAGAAAAGAATAAATCCAAACACAAAAAAATCCTAATGAAGAAAATTAAAAAGCAGTTCCTGCTCAATTTTGCATTTTGAAGCTTAAGGTTTTAATAAAATCTCAAAAACCAATATTCAAACATCTGCAAACAAAAGCCAAAACGGACACTTAATATTCTAACAATGATATTGGGAGAACTGGCATCAATCCACTAACACGAATGATTTCAAAATAAACATTTCTAGGATGTCTCTCATTGATACATAAAAACTCATAGCAACCAAAATGTACTAACTGAAGGAAATTCATAACAAAATTTGAAAATTGCACATAAAGTCGTGCCTAAGATGCGCTCTTCTTCAGCTTAGCAAGCTCTTGCCTAACAACAGCTGCCCTCTGCACAAATTAAACATTTGTATATTAGAGTTAGACTCAACTCCTCCAAAATAAACCATGATATAACAACAAAATAGAACAGACCCCTTTCTGTGAGAAGGGTAATACTAATGTCTAATAAATCAAGAAATTTAAAAAGAGAGAGAGAGAGAGAGAGAAGTAAAAACATGTAGAATGAAACCAACCTTGATCTTTGCCAACATTATCTTGAACCTATCAAAGTCATTGAGGGATGCCCTCCTCTTCTGCACAATCAGTTTTCTGCCCCAAGAACTCTTCTCCCATCTGTTCTTAACATCTGTTCAACAAGAAAACAAACTGATGAACAAAAAGAATGCTTCGAATCAAATAACAACTTCTCCACAAAAACTTGTACCGACCAGCAGCCTCCATGGCTTGAATGAGATCCTTCTTCTTGGGGATCCTCTTGATATCAATCTTGATGTCAGTGAGTGAGAGCCTCTTGAAGTTCACTTGGGACCTCACCATATCGGGAGCATCAACAAGAGCCTGTCAACATATGGTAGAAAAATTATGCTACATATTTTTGACATCAAATACCCGAGAGCTGTAACAAGCATATCCAACTTATGAACAATGTGTTCAGTGTACACCTCTAACTCCTTAAATGGAATTTGATTTTATTGCAATCCAAATTGATACCTAGACCCCCAAATAGCTCAAAACTTTATTTAGTTGATGCTACACAAGCACAAGTATACAAAGCCTTATGACCCAGTTAAAATACAACTATGAAAAACCAATAGCTTTACAAAAGAGAAAAATTAAACAGAAAAAAACCCTAAACCATCCAATCCATTAAAGTTACCAGCAAGGTTGACTGCTCTATATTCCTTCAAAGGAATTTGATATTATCACAAACCAAATTGATACCTATACCGAAAATTTAGTTGATGCTACAATACATAGCCTTCTGAGTTATGAGCCAATTTAAATACAACTAAGAAAAACCAATAGCTTAAAACAAAAACCAAAAATTAAACCTAAAACCATCCATCATACTTATCAGTAAGGTGAGCAACTCTGGCTCCTTCAATGGAATTTGATATTATCACATACCAAATTGATACCGAGACCCAAAATTTAGTTGATGCTCACATACAAAAGTACAAATGACCTTATGACCCAGTTAATTAAAATAAACCTAAGCAGAACTAAACAGCTTAAAAAAAACAAAAACCTAAAACCACAGATCGGTATAACAATTTTTTTCCAGCAAATAAATCCAAGTCGACAATTTCACAACACCCAGACGAAAAAATTTATACTTTTTTTATTCAACCTCGCGAGAAACCAAAACAAACAAAAGGGCACCCACCCCGTGAATCTAATCCAACAAAAAGTACCAAATCAGAGAAAGAAAAGGGGCATACCCTATTCTGGTCAATGACATCTACAATGACCACGAGCCTCCCATACTCTTTGCCATAGTTGATCTGAGCAACCCTTCCAATCTCAACGTACCTCTTGAATGGCTGCAAAACAGATCAGAAAATAAAAAACATGAGAAATTTTGATTAAAACCAGAAAACGCAGATGCAGAAACACGTAAAGAAAGTGCGAAAGGGCTGATCAATGGGGAACTCACCATTTTCGGCTATGGAGTCTGTGTGACTGCTGAAGAGGTGAAAGGAAGAGAAAAGGTTAGGAGTTAGGGTTTTTGTCGAAGTTGCAATTATAAAGAAAGGAGTGTGTTGTGATGAGGGACACCCATGGGCCAAAAACACAACAGGGTCATTTGTTTGTGTCCGAAAGAATGTTGGGTTAAGAAAAACGGGTTGTGAAGGAAGCCCAGCAGGCCCAAACCTAACTGAATTTATAATGATAATTATTATAAATTTAATTTTAAAAAAAATTAGAAACACACTCTCATACACACTTTTTAAACACATACTCTTTTATTATCTTAAATTATTTGAAAATTTTAAAATTATATAAGTATATCTATTATAAAAATCAATTTTTTTTGGTCACCAATATAAAAATCAAGTTGACTCTTTTCAATCAACAAGTAAACTCTCGAGTTCGAAGCTTGTGGAAAATTATATTTACATTTTAGATACAATAACTCGACTAAAATAAAAAATATAAATAAATTTTATATAAATGAAGAAATTATGATTTAATTTATATACTGTAATCTTAAACAATAAATTAAAATAGGTAGAATAATTTTTATAAATTATATGTAGTCTTCTAAAATAATTTATAATCCTTGTAAATTTTGTAACTTATTTAGAAAAAAAAAATTTGACAAGTCTCTCACAATTCTTTGCATTAGATGTTTAATTTTTCTTAACGACAATTAGACAGGAGGACCCAATTAAAAAAAATAAAAATTCAAGGACCCAATTAAAAGAAAAAAAAAATCAAGAACCTAATTGAAAATTTTGTAAGAGTATGAGGACCCATATAATAATCAAACCAAATTTTTTCTTCAATGAGAATGATTTTAAGATTTTTTTCTTCAATGATAACGTTTTTAAACATTTTTCTTAACTTTTCTCATCTTTTCTAATTTATCATTTTCTTTTTTATTTATGAATTGAATTGTGATATTTTAAAAGAATTATTAATAATTAAAAATAACTTTATTTTGTAATATAAATTGTTTATAATAAATATAAAATATAATTTATATATTTAAAATATTTACTTATTATAAAATTAAATTATAACCTAATTTATATATTCAAATATATTTTATTTTAGTTATATAAATTAAACATTTATCCTGTACATAGCTCTAAAATACTAGTGTATAACGGATAAAAAAAAAATACTAGTGTATAATATGCAATGTATTAGTATCAAATCTTTTATGTATGAGTATAAAATCTGGTATACTGGTATTCCTGAATTTTTAATAAAAGAAATGCAATTTTGTATTTTAAAATTAAGGAACCAAGGAAGAACGAGAAAGAAAAGCGAGTAACTTCAAATCTGATTTTCATCCCTTAACTCTAACGCCAACTCCAATTCCATTCAGATCAAAATCCCTTCAGTTCCTGCTGCAACATACTGTGTATGCACATAATCTCTTCTCTATTTGTTTCTTTCTGTTCATGGATCAATGCATGCTCATTTGTTTATTGAGAAAAATGGAATCTAAATTTTGATTCTTTTGGAAAAATAGCAAATGGGTATTCTAAATTATTGTTTTTCTGAACTCAGTTTCAGTTTCAGTTTCTGGGTTAGTCCATGCTATTTTCTACACCAAGGGAAAATTAATTAGCAGGAACAAGATCGGTTATTTATTTATTTTGTTCCATGCCATGGTTCAGTTGAAGTTATCATTTTTTAATTAAGCATCTCAAAGGACGTTTCATCCAGAAATCCAAGGATCCAAACTCTTGTTCATTGAAATTTCCCAATCTCAGTTGGTAACATATTATGTGTGTTAGGAAAGCAAATTGTGATGATCTTATAAGATTTAGAACCACTAGCTGTACACGAAGTTTAAGCTTTTGATGTGTTATAAGTGCAATCAAGTTTAAATTCGCTTCTTTAGAACCACTGTTCCTAGAGTGATCTGATTTTTAGTTATTTATTTATTTTTGGATATTTCTCAAAGTTAGAGCATGCTTGGGAGTTGGGGCAGCTTATTTTTTGAGATTTCAGCTGTTTTCTGAGTAAAAAAGCTGTTTACAGAATAAGCTTTTTATTTATTTATTTAAGAAATCCCCATTTTTTCTAGTTTACAAACTATCAAAATAGAGGAGAAAATCTATCCATACAATATCGAGTTAATTTGATTTTTTCTTCACTTCTCTACTTTGGAAATTGTTCATTACAAGGATGCATTATTACATATCAGCTGAATCAATGACTATTTTCCACCTGAGTTTGTATGCTTCCCATGGAAGTTCTGAATATTTCTTCCATAACTTCATATTCTTGTATTGGAGTAAGAAAAGTGATATTAGTATGCTTAGATTTCAGTAACTTAAATGTAGATTTGATCTCTGTTAAGCTGATGCTATTTGTTTGGTCTTGGTCTTGCCATGTGCAGCAAAGCCCTAAAATGTCCGGGACTGTCTTTGCTCCCGCACTGCAAGAAATTGAGCATGTAAAGTCTGAGCAAGGAGAAATTTTGTGCAAGCCTTTCTTGGATGCGTGCAAGCACATATTGCCTGTAATAGGTGCGTCTTGTTCCTTACCTTGTTTTTGACACAAAAATAATAAAAAGAAAAGAACACTCTGATGTTGTTTTGGATTTTGGACATTTTCCAGAGTGTTTCCTCCATTTATTTTGTCTTTTTTGTTTAATGGTTAGGGGCAATCCAATTATCCTTTTTTTTTTATAATCTGTGGTGTGTTAAATGATATTATATTTGCTAAGTTTTAATGAATTATCCCGTCTGAGCCAGGTAAGATGCATAAAGTGAGTTTTTCCATAATGGACTTTTGTTGATCCTGTTCTCTCAGCATTCATCCAGAGATATTTTTTTCATCACAAAAATGTGGAAAATGTTTTGTTTGTTTTTAATTTATCTTTCTCGGTCACTTAGGTATCTATATCTTCATTTATAAGGACAGAATTCATGAAAAAGATAACATATACAAAACAGGATGGTAAGGAATCTTTCTAGATCCATCATCCATGACTATTAATGTGCAGAAGTAATTTTTATTTTACAGTCTAACTCTACAACTGCAACATGTCAAACACAATAGATTGTGAACCTATGCACCCCAGTTTAGTGCTTGCTTAAGCATTAAATGAATACTTTATGGTTAAAAAGAGCTGACACTTTTCTTATGGCAGATAAGTTTGGAGCTGCTATGGCCCTTGTTAAATCTGACATAGGTGGTAACATATCGGTATGTTTTTTTCAATTGCTCTATCTGACTCTTATGTGACCATATGCTTTGTCAGATACTTTCTTGTAGCATTGGTAACATGGTATAACTATACCATAGTGTTTGGTTGTGATTCATTTTGTTTTAATTCATAGGTTTCTATCTGACTTGCATAAAAAGTCTTTCATTTTAACTTGTTTAACAATTATAAGTGTGTACATTATCCAAACCTTAATAATATTGGGATCATATGCTATTTGTTCTAACTATATACTATATTGATTTTCATGGCAGAGATTGGAAACTATGTATTCCTCCAATCCATCCAGATTTAACTACCTGTACAGTTTGGTACAGGTAGAGGTTGAAACTAAAACAGCTAAATCATCATCCAGTTGTACCAATGGACTTCTTTGGCTGACAAGGTAATGAACATCATGCAGTTGCATTTAATTTGTGTTTCATATTGTTATGACATTCCCAAATCTGTTATTTAGGGAACTTTTTCTAAAATTTGTAATAGGGTTATTTTTCTTTTTCAAGCATAGATTGCATCTTGTATGAAGTTAGAATGGCCAATAGGATAAAGATTAGATAAAAATAATAATTATGTATCTATACCTAGAAACAGATTTCTGGAAGAAATCTCAAGTCATTTGGGGTGTGCTTTCCAAAATTTGGATCTTAATGTGACATGAAACTGGCCATAATTAAGGTATGGAGGGAGGAAAAGGAGGGAAGGAAGACGGTGAATAATATGCTTTTGATATTGTAATGTGTTACAAACCTACAGATTGATGATGTTGTCCATAAAACCTAAAGCACTAACCCTTATTAATAATAATCCTAACTAAATAAGAAAACTAATAATGAGATATTAGGAAATGTGGAAACTAGTAAAACAGGTAAGCTAACCCTAAGAGATAATCTCTAAGATACCCTAAAATATTCTAAGATACAATCTTGATATTCTTCAGAGTTGGCAAAATGGGTCAGGCTAGTCGGGCTATCTTGAACTCGCTCGATAAAATGTAAGGTTTGAATTTTAAATTTTGAGTTAGAATTAAATGTGGGTTTTTTTTAGCCCGATCCAATCCCGAAAAAGTAGGTTTTCACAAGGTTAGAACTTCATTTTAGAGACTTGAATTGAATTTGGGCTTTTTTTGCCCGACCCGCTATAGCCTGCAACCCACATCAAGCAGGGTAGCCCCTTTTGCCACCCCTAATATTATTAGATGCTCTAAATAATTCTATGATACTCTAAAGATATGAATATATGATCAAGATATTATAGGATATTTTCATACATTCTAACAAAGCTCAAAGGAAAAATTTACCTTATAGCAATAAAACTAGTGATGTTTTTTGGTACTGAATGTTTAGAATGTTAGGCAATAAAGTGACAAAAGAGCATAAGCTAAGTGTTGCTGAAATGAGAATATTGCTGCCTCGCGAGAGATGAGTGGACATACAATAAAGGGTAGAATTAGGAATGAATATTAGGGAGAAAGTAGGGGTAGCATCTGAGGGAAACGATGATAAAATTTTGTCTAAGATTGTTTGACCATGTTAGAAATAGACCAATAGAAACTCCTATGAGAAGGGCTGATCACATGATTGAAGACCAATAGAAGCCCAATAAATAGAGGTTGAGGAAGACCAAAAGGGAACTCTAGGAGTACAATGATGACCTTTTTGAAGACTTGGTTTTTGTCAGTACAATGGTGATCATTTAGCTTACCCCACATAGTGGGGAACAACGTGTGTTGTCATATTTTTTTCTTCTCAGTATTATGATGAATCCTTTACACTTGCTTCAATTAGAATTTATCTTCTTTTATTTCTTTTGAGATTATTATCAAGCTTCAGCTAGTTCAGCTTATCTTTCTCAAGATGTTGAGGCATAAACATGATAATCTTTATTTGGTGGTCAGAGACCTTAGCCAATGATTATTTGTTGCCATTATTTGTGCATGCAATATTATTAATGATACATTTATTTCTCTAACTTGTAAAATATTCAGAGCAATGGATTTCTTGGTGGCTTTGTTCCAAAACTTAATCGAGCATGAAGATTGGCCAATGTCACAAGCATGTACATATTCCTATAACAAGACTCTGAAGAAGTGGCATGGCTGGCTTGCTAGTTCAAGCTTCACAGTAATGTTCTTTTTGATACTTTGTTGATATGATCTTGAAAGTTTTTTGATAGAAACATAGCTTAGTGATTTATTCAAGATCTATAAATAGTCTTGCTTGCCTAAGTCTATGGAATGTCAATGGCTGTGCATTGAAATAGTCATCCTAGGAAACCCTGTTGAGTTTACCATTGGCATCATTGTGCTGTCTATTCTCTACTATCTTTTGCTCTTTATCATGTGAATGCTTCATATTTGACACTAAAATATTTGATCTACAGGTAGTCATGAAGCTCGCTCCTGATAGGAAGAAGTTCATGGAGGTGATAGGAGGCACTGGCAATATCAATGCCGACATTGAGAAATTTTGTACAGGCTTTTCTCCTCTCCTTGAACAGAATCACAAGTTTCTGGTAAGAACTAAGATATCTTGGATCATTTTTATGCTTAAAAATGATCGTAGAACGACATTGATATGAATGAACTGGAAGATGACATTGAAATGTATGCATCATCAAGTCTAGGTTGAGCCATATTCTCTTAGCAATATCTTTATAAAATTAAAAGGATTCAAATATTGCATCATTATTATAGCATATTCCATTGATAACCCGGGCAGTTCCATGAGAAAAATCATTTTATGATAGTTTAAGAAGTATGTAGGTTACTTTGTAATGACAATACGTGACATCAATACACTGGCTACTTAAATAAATAACTATAGAATGTTGGAAGGTATTATGAGTGACTAATAGTGTATTTTGGTGAGTGTGTACAAACTTGATTTTAGATTATCTTGATTCTGCAGAATTTATTTTGGTTAAAATTAAGTTTGATGTGAAATGATTTATATTTGGAAAGTTGGTATACAATTTTCAATCCAATGCAAAGCTACATTTTTTTCATTTTCAGTCAAATATGCTTTTAAAGATACAATCATGTTAACAACTATATATATGAGGAGGGATCCACTTACTCCAAGAGTAAGTACAAGAGAGTTACTCATCATCCTCACTATTCATTTTCTTGAAATCTAATGGTTGCAATAAGTAAGTAATCTTAACTATTATATTTCAAGAAAATAAATGGTGAGGATGAAGAGTAAGTCTCTTTTACTTACTCTTGGAGTAAGTGGATCCCTCCTCATATATATATATATATATATATATATATATATATATATATATTTATTTATTTTTTTTTCATGCAAAATTTGGTCTTTGATGGTGCATTTGACTATATAGCATATTCCAATGCTTTTCTGAGCATAACATAGATTGTTCTGCAAGATGTTTGCTCTTTGAGGGTACAATTAGTGGCAGGCTATATTAGCAACTTTAAATTTTAAAACTTTTTGTTACCTGGAGCTCACAAAACTTGCTCTTTTTGAACAGGCTCGATTTGGCTTAGATGATATGAAGGCATCATGAATCACAGATTCAGTGGTAGAAGTTCCTGATGAGTAGCTCTTGTATGCTCACTCTCATTTCATATCAACTTTACTAGCATGATAAATAAGCATTGACTTTCTTGTTGTGCTGCTAAGTACTGTGTAAAGATCATATAGTGTTTCTTTGTTATATCAAAATTTGTTACTATCAGTTAGTTTATTATGAAGGTCAAGGCTAATGGAGTTTAGTAATTTGTTACTAATGGAGTATCTTGGTGACTATGAGTACCGATTGGCTAGAACCGAACTCATACAACTTTGGTTCAGCATATGGATGGCTGATTGGTTATATAAATCTAATTCAATTATAAAATTTATAACAACTATTTATGAAAATAGTGATGAAAGATGTCATCTACATTTAAGTTGAATCAAATTGTACTTCTCTCTAGAATCTTAGATGCTTTTTCATGCAGTTGTATCTCCAACATTTTAGTTCAGGTTTGTTCAAGATAATTTGGTTGGCATGAAATTATATTTTGAAGGTTTCAATGATTCACTATATATATATATATATATATATATATATATATATATATTGATTTATTAGTTTATTTATGGGTAAAATATGTTTTTAGTCTCTATACTTTCGGTTAATCTTGTTTTTATTTCCCGAACTTTCATATAATGCAATTTAGTCTTTAAACTTTATAAAAATCGTGTTTTTAGTCCCTCCTCATAACCTAAAGTTAAAAAACGTGCAGAAAAGGGGAGTAAGCCCAGGGACTGAAAACACTTTTTTTTTATAAAGTTCAGGGACTAAATTGCACAGTATGAAAGTTCAGGGACTAAAAACAAGATTCAACGAAAGTATAGAGACTAAATACATATTTTATCCATTTATTTATGTTCTGAATGCTAGTGAATTACAAATTGAAAATTGGAACACAAAATATTGAGTTGCGGCACTACATTTATGTCTCTGTCTCTCCTCTCATTAAACCAATCTCTAATTTTGCTGAAAGTTTTTCCAACTTCTGTTTTGTGTCTCAAGCTCCTTAAGCCACTCGTTAGAATCCTAAAAGCTTAGAACCCTTTAAACTCTCATCTCATGAGTCATGAGGTTAGAGCATGTAGCCTCCATGCTGCAATCATTCAACTCTTGCGGTATCTTCAAAATCCTTGCATTACACGCTTCTCACAGTTGTTAAGAATGAGGGTAATCTCTCCAAGTATCTTAACTTGTATAGTGTTGTACACAAAAAACATTTGATACAAGATTTGAGAAAATGTCACAGATGATAATTTCAATGTTGAAAGTAAAGGGTTTAAGTAGAGAAAGAGGGAAAGACACGTGTATAGATATGTTTTTGTTACCATGTTATTGGTACGGAGTATCCACTGACTTTGTCAATGACTAATCTCCGTCGGAAAACTTGACTGACCACCTTTAGTGGGGTTCTCCCCTCCCAACCACGTTTTTTTCATCCACAAGACTCGAATCCGAGACCTTTCTTAAGGGGACTGAGTCCAGCATCACTCGGACCAACAACTTGTTGGTAGACACGTGTATAGATATATGTTATGATGTGACAAAAATAACTAAGCACTAAACTCAATTATGTTGATAGGAGATCCTAATCATAAAAAAAGAAAAACATAAAATATAAAAATATACAAGCTGTTTTTTAAAAAATGATCGAAAATGTTTTAATATAAGGGTAAAATATGTTTTTAGTCCCTATACTTTTATTAAAAATTGGTTTTAGTCCCTGTACTTTCAAATTGACTATTTTAGTCCTCGAACTTTAAAAAATATGTGAATTTAGTTCCTTAACAACACTAACATTTATAAAGGAGAGAGACTAAATTCACATATTTTTCAAAGTTTAAGGACTAAAATAGTCGATTTGAAAGTACAAGGACTAAAACTATTTTTTAGTTAAAGTATAGGGACCAAAAACATATTTTATTCTTAATATAATCATGAAATTATAAGACATATGAATTTATACATAATGGATCGCCACATTTAGTTATAAACATGCTAAAAAATGTTATATGATAAAAAAAAAAAACTATAAACTTATTCATTTTTTCTTTCATCTTATTTTGACTTAATTTTTTTTTCTTTATCACATCACTTGTCATCACATTTATTATTTTTTCTCATTTTTTGTTTTCTTTCTAACTCTTCTTTTGAGCTCAATTTTCCCCAAAATACGATGGATGTTTATCATCACTCCATGATAAAATATCAACAATTCGAAATGGCAAACACAATGACATGACAGTTACAAGGATGTGCATGCTGAAAATTTTACATAATGAAATATTTTCATATAAAAAAATATTTTACGCGCTGAATGAAGAAGAATAAAAAATGAAGCTTCTATCCATTATTTATTTATTTTAACCTTATTTTCCCCCTGTATTGCTATTATTTGTTTTAGGCATTTATAACCATTGTTTTGAAAAGTGGACCGGACCGGCCGGTTCAACCAGTTGAACCGGGAACTGGTCTAGTGATCGGTCCGTTTACTCCAAAAAATCGAAGCATCTTAGAACTGGTGGGAACTGGTAAAGAACCGGTCGAACCGCCCAAAACCGGTGTTAAACCGGTGCACAAAATCAGTTTGAACATGTCATTTTTTTTTTAATTTAATCTAAAATATTTTTATGATAAATAAAAATACATATTTAAATATTTCATATAGGTATCAATTATTTTGCCAACTATTATTAACTTTTATCATATAAAACATATAATTTAGTATATTAATTTATAATTTTTTAGATCATGATTTTTTATAATTTTATATTATTTTATTACTTAAAATATTATATAATATTAAAAATATAAAACTGGTTCAACCACGGTTAGACCATTGAACCAACCAGTACCTTCACCGATTCAATTACCAGTCCAATTTTAAAAACATTGTTTATAACAGTCTTCGTATTAATACTTTTGTATCGATTAGTATTGATATATTAAAAATGAAAACAACAATAATAATAATAATTTTGAGTACTCTTATAATAAGAATGTTTAATCCCTTTCATATGGCTAAAAATTCTTAAATTATTTTTTTTTCAAAATTTTCTATAGGCATGTTGAAAAGCTTATAAGCCTGTTGAAGCTTATAAGTTATAAGCTAAGAGCTGAAAAGTTGAAAACTTATAAATTAGCTGATTGAATTGCAAATGTTAGGTAAAATTAACTAATAAACTAACTGATAAATATAAAATGACATATTTAGTTATTTGAAGTAAAAAAGGATTTCAAATAAATTAGCAAGGATAAAAATGAAAAAAATAAAAAGCTAGTAGCTTATAAACTAGTATATTTTCACAAGTTACTTGAAGTAGCTTATGAAAATAAACTAAAAGTTACTGAAATACGTTCGTGTATCAAATAATTTGATTTTTTTTTTGTCAAAGTAGCTTATAAGCTTCAAAGTAGCTTATAAGCTACTGGAGTGACTTATCAAACACACTCATGTTAAATTTCTCCTTCTCTCTCTCAAATCATAAGGGCTTATTTTATTAAAATTATTACTTTCAAGTTTTTCTTTTAACGTTATTTTTTATTTTTTCCCTAAAACTTAAATTACTCGTTTGATCAAATTAATTGTTTTCGAATTTTATTTTTCACATTAACATTTACTATTTCTCTTCCATATCTCAACTACTTCACTCTTATATATATATATATATATATATATATATATTAAATTAGAGTATACTAGTTTGTAAATGATTTAATTATTTAATTTACTCTTCTTTAAAGAATGACACTGATCATTTTTAATTCTCTTCTTTTAAATTTTATATTCAAATGATTTTGAATTAATAGTGAATATTTAATACTTTGAATTTATAATCTTTAAATTTTATTTTAATTAATTATATATACGTTTCTTATCATTTTGAATATTTTGTAATTTTCTTTTAATTCAAACTTTTTAATTTTTATTTAAAATTTAAATATTTGTACAAACCATGAAATACTTAATAATAATGTATTCAAAAGTATTTCTCTCTATATATTTATTGTTCATTAGAGAGGAGTGTTTTGAGGGTGGTTGATTGCCGTGGGGATTTATTTTTATCAAAAACATTTCTCCATTTTTATGTGTTAGTAAGCTAAGGGTCCCCCCCTCCCCCCTTTAAAAAAAAAAAGTGGAGATCAATACTTACTATATCTCCAATCTCTTTTTGGTAATAAATAATTATACATATGTTTTTCTATAATATTTTGTTAAATGGAATACACATACGTACAAATAATCATGGACTTTTATCACAAATTTAAGTAAAGAAAATGCAAAGCTGAAAACTCCCAACCCAACAAATTCTCTTTATATATTAATAGAATGAGTTTAGCCAATGATCATTTCTCAACCAGCTTGTTTCTCGTGCTTTCATTAATTAGAAAAAGAAGCCACGTCCCAAATATAGGCTTTGCACCTGAAAATTGTAGTGCTACATATCTGGATTTTCGACCTAAAAATACGTTGAGCTACTGGTTTTGATTTGACTCTCAACCGGTTAGGGGGATGGTGGATCAAAAACCACTGCTCTCTTTGTTTTCACTTTTGAGATTTTTCCACCCTGAAGACTCCCTCTTCTTGGTTGGTTTTTTCTCCTACACAACCAACCAACCAAGAAACATGCACATCTTTTTCTCTGATGATGCATAACTTCTCTCCCCCACCTTACCAACTTGACATGCATGCATGTGTGTTAATTCTTCTTCACTTCTACATGCTTGAGGTTTTGTGGTTTCAACATCAACATTAGAGGGGCTTATAAAGTGATCATATACACATATATAAATATATATGGTTAATATAAACATTTGTCCTCAAGGTAGCCTGGTAGATATTTTTGTTATAACCTTTATCTTTTTTCCTTTCTGTCACTTCTTTTTAATACCCAAAATTTCCATCATGTAACATTTTCCCTGTTGGAAGTGGTTTAAAACAATGGAAAGAAACATTAACAAAACTTTTTTCTTTTTTCACAATAAGAGAAAACTTAATTTATTCTTAAAAATCATATCAATAACGATTTCTGATTGGTTCACAATCCATATAAAAATTAAACTCATTCGGGAATTTTTTAGATGGATTAGTCACTCAATTTATTGTGTCATTAAGTAATATGGTCATCAAATGATTAATTGGTACAGAGAAGATTTCTTATATGATCATTTGGCTTACTTTTTTTTTTTTTTCCTGAAGGACTTAGTTGATTCCATTGAAGATTGAATGCACCACCACCAGCAACATTTAAGTGGAAGGTTAATTTCTGGTGTAAATATATCAACGAGCTTTATCTACGTAAATTAATGTCGACCAAGGTGAAAGGCCTCCTTAAAGGACTTAGATACATATCCCAAATATTCGGTAAGTGCAATCTCCATTCTCACAGAGAAATTGAAATGAAAAGTGCATTTTTCTTGACCCCATGCAAGTGAATTTTATAAAACAGTTATATATATTTTTCTTTAAGAGTATATATTATAAAGAGAGGGACATACACATGCATCTTTAAGAACAGGGAAGGTAGAAAACTGATATGAAGAAATAATTTTATTTAGAATATTGATGATTAGGGGACAGGGGTTTATGCATATATTGCTATATTTTAATTAAACCTTTCTAGTTTTGTTGCATTTTTGCTTGATGATGAGAATTGCTGTGTAAGGGATAACCAATTCAAACTTTTAAAGAGATTCTTTTCTTCACCTTTATTGATAAATGTATTTAAGAAATTTTCATTTTATTACTGATACCCCAGATTAATTTGATGCTTGATGGCACTAGTTAAAAAATGTGAAATTAACTACTATTAATTAATTTTGATCTACTTATCTCTAATTAGGAAAATAAAACATTGGAAAGTCTGCCTTTGTTCTTACTTTTGTTAGTTTAAATATGCTTACAATTTGAAATTTTCAAATTGTGCAAATTGTGAGTTTGTGAATAAATGGTAATTATTTTGCAGAAGAGAAAGAAGAAGAATTTCAAATTGGGTTGCCAACTGATGTAAAGCATGTGGCACATATTGGATCAGATGATCCATTAGCAAATGCACCAAGCTGGGTACTATTCTATTTCTCTCCTATATAATTTATTTTTAGTTGATAACTCTTCCTTAAGAAAAATTAGTTTGTGTGCAATTTGAAAACTTATGCAGATGAACGACTTCAAAGGAGGAAAAGACCCCCCATCAGGAAACCCTACTCAGTTACTTGAAGGTTTGCACATATTTCTCTACTTAGTCTTAACATCTTTGCTTGCTTATAGGATTGTCACATACACTACATTCTACAAATTAGGACTGGTCATAGGGTAAAACAATTAAAGCTTAAGCTTTAGGCTTATCAACAAAAAAATATTTTCTACCAATTTTTATAAAGTAAAAAAGACCACATATGTTGACAAAAAGGCTACATATTTTGACTAAAAGGCCTAATATATAACTCTCATCTAAAGTAAAAAAGACCAAGGGGTGTAGCTCAATTGGTTGAGCAGAGTGCGTGAGTTGTTGTAAACTCCTCAGTACCTGTCTTCGATTCCTACGAATAAAATAAAGTAAAAAAAAAATCTTAAAATTTGCTTTAGGCCTCACCATCGTTGGGCCAACTTTGCTACAAACTATAGTCATGATGCTAATAAATGATCTATAATATGCTTTTTTATGCACGAGAAAGGGAGAGAGATATGAACTAGATAGCTTTACAATGCATTTTGGAAAGGGAAGGAAAGCATGGGTACATTTGATTGATTTGGTTTAAGAGGATGAAAACAAGGGGAAGAGAAAATATATGCGTAATATAGACGACGTCTAGGGTGAACCACTTGTGCAAGTGGTTCACTGTGGACTAATTTTTCTGACCATTAGATTCATTTATGTTTCAAGATTATACCCTACATCCACCGCATGTGATTATTCCTCCCCCAACCACTTCCTCCCCTCCTTCCTTTGCAACTGCTCTCAAATCCATGTTCTAGCTCTTGCACAATGGCGTTCTAAGACGCCATGATGATGGCTCTGTGCGGCTGCTTTGATGGCTACGTTTTAAGTGTGCTTGACAGTGGAGAGACCGGTGGTGGAAAAAGAACCGATAAACGATTGAGGATGAGTCAACGACAACGAAAAATCTCTGCTTTTGGTCCAAGATCTTGAAGTGTTTCTTTTAATTTGGGTTATTATTTCCCTTTTGCTTATGTTCTATATGATTAAATTGCAAAATGTCGAAGGGAGAGTGAGATGTTGAGGGCGCGGTGAGGGCAGTTGTTGAGGTTGCAGGGGAGTTAGGTATGGGTGGCAGCATGAATTGGTTGTGATGGGTCTTGGGTGGTTGGGTAAGGTTGCATATCTGTGGCGACACGGTGGTTTTGTGGGTGGGTTTTGGCGGTCAAGGTTGAGTGGGTTCACAGGTTGTAGAGATGGTGGCGGGTTAGGTGCAGATTTATGGTGATGGTTGGGTTTTGGGTCGCACAGTGGTCTGGCGTGGTGAAGTCGCGCCGGTGTGGGGTGGTTGGTGGTGTTGGGTGGCAGATCTAATGTAGGCTTGGACAATGATGGTGGTTCGTGGGTTGGTTAGGTGCGAAGATGTTTGCGGAAGGAAGGGAAGGAAGTGGTTGGGGATAATCCCATGCAGTACATAGATAAATCTAATGTTTAGTAAAATTAGTCGACGGTGAACCACTTGCATAAGTGGTTCATCCTAGATGTCGTCGCATAATATATTACAATAATTTATAGCAAATAAATCATCAATTTCATTTTTAAAATATTATTCCTTTTTAAATAGTCCTTAAAATAAAATAAAAAATTATATAAATAATTTTTCAAGTATTGAAAATCATGTTAAGTATTTCATTATATATTGAATTTTTTTTCAAATTACATATTTAATTTTATTATTTTAAAGACTATATTCAAAAGAAAGAATAATACTTAAGAGATTAAATTGATGATTTATTCAATTTACAACATATATAACATCAAAGAAGTAAAATATATTTTCGGTCTTTTAAAATATCTCAAAATTTAATGAATTTAATATAAAATAGTTGTACATTGTCAATCAATTAAAAATCATCATTGACATTACCTTTAAGATAACATTAGTTTGTAAAAAAATCTATTAAGTTTTTAGTTCATGTTTTTAAATTTGTGATTAAACCATAGTGTAAAAACACCATGGATGCAATCATGCAAGGACTATTTTCTCTTATTTGATTTTTTTATCAGTGAGAATTTTCTATTATTTGATTTATTCTTCATTTCTGCAGAGCGTGACAACAAGTCATCAAATTCCAAAGGCAAAAATCGCAACAACCTAATTCCCAAGTCCCGACACCAATCAATTGACACCGAGTCCAACGCGCCCAAACAGAAGACCACGCGCCGCCACCAGCGCTCCTCGGACCCCTCTGCCGACTCCTCCAACCAAGAGTCCTCCTCCAGCGGCTCCCGCCACCGTCGTCGCCGCGACGTGGAGTCCCAATCGTCGCAGGAGATGCCGCCGACCGGCGCCAAAACCCATCGGAGAAAATCAAAGAACTCCGAAGACGGTTCAGTGAAGAAGCCCTCATCTCGAAGATCGTCCAAAGGAGATTCTCTAACTGATATTTCTATTTCAGATTTTGGGTCTGCCTCTGGACCCGAAAATGGGCTCGCGACCCAATAGGGGGTGTGTGTGTGTGAGAGAGTAATAATATAATATGCTAATGATCAGAAATTCAGAACAGGGTCTCAAGATTTTAGGGAGGGAGAGAAGAGGAAAAGAAAATGTTGTTTTGCAAGTTGTAAATTATTACAAGTTTTGATGCAATTGTTTTATTGAAGGTGTGACTTCAATTCTTTTCTCATATTTGTTATATTTTATGACTTCTTCTTTTGTTTATAAATTTATGTATTGAGATGCTTTTTCTTATTGGAATTTCAATATTATTGAGTTGTGAACTCATGACTACAGTGGGCATCAATGTTCTGGTATAGGTTTCTTCCAGGGAATGTGTGTGAATCTGACTTTCCTCTAGGTCTCACAGGGATTATATAATAGTTTCTTAAGATTATGGTCTAATCATATCTTATCTTCGATAATCCTCGAAGATAAGATATGATTAGACAGGATAAGATATGAAAAAATATGATGAGATAAGATATGATATGATAATGAGCGAATATTAATCTAAGTAGGCGCCAAAATGTTCGTAGGCCGTATAGTCCGAGTCGGTCGGGTTTTGACCCGCCTCATCAATCGTTGGGCTCAACCTTATGACAACAGAGGGTACAATACATATCTTAAGTTACACTCTAGCTATCATAATACCTAATAGTATATATATTTGTGTTTGTGTTCGTGTATGTGAGTCCTCATTTTGGATGTAACTGAGGTTATTCTAAGTGGAGAAAATTTAGGTAAAATTAATTCATATATTTTTATGTAGCAGCAATTACTCTTAAATTAATTAAATAAAAAAAAAAGCACTGCATATAGTTCAAAGAAACAACACCATTGGGGGCAATGTTAATCATGGAAATCTGGAATGTCTCCTAAGAATAAGGTAAAGCTATTAATAAGAATAGTCCCAACACATCATCATCAAATTTTATACCTGCAGCTAACAACTGATCAAAGCGCCCATGAAATTCACTCAAGTGTTTTATATTTGCAGTTGACAACTGATCAAAGCGCTCTTGATAGTCTTTTGGCCTCTTTGTGAATTAAGTTTTTTCTTATTCTTTTTATAATAGAGGTTATGCATTTTATTGGTATAGGAAAATTCTTTGGTAGCTATTGGGACAATTTGTAATATTTTATACCTTTGTTGGGTCACATTTCGTGGTCTGTTTAAATAAATAAATCATTCATTTGGCTTTTGAAAAAAGAGTGTTTTGTAAAGGGAGTCTCATCCTTGTACTTCAATTCTACAAAATTCTTTAATAAGTACAATTTGTTACTCCCTGATTTAGAAGCATATAGGGACTCAAGCGTTTGCCACATGGGTCTCGCATGTGTCTCATGAACAATGAGTGTATAGATAGGGTCATCTACAAAATTTTTGATAAAACCACACACACATTGGTGTTCAAAGTCCCATTCTTCATCAAACATGGAATTCGGCTTCTGTGTAGCAAAGACAAGAAGATGCATATTCTTCACAAATAGCAAGTCCTTCATTTTGCCCTTCCACAAGTGTCTCCATCATTCAGGTAAGCCAAAAATAGACTCTTAACCAAAGAGCTCTGATGCCACTTTGGTGGGAGAATGCCAACACAATAATACAAACTCAGTAACAGAGCAATAAGCAGCAGAAAGAATATTCCCCCTAACTTGCAAGAATCTACGAAGAGCACCAACAATATAGAGCAAAAACAAAACCATAAAAAAATGCACAAGAGACAAGGAAAACCCCTCAAAGCAAAGGTAAAAATCATTGGTCGTCTATGCCAAAGAAATAGTAGAAGGTCTCCAACAAGTGCACTAATAGTGCATACAATTAGCCAAAGCAAAGCAAGCAACAATGGTCACAAATAAGAAACATGAAAAACCCAACATATAGAGCTGCTACTATGAATAATGTTTCTCTCGCTCTAGACCTCCAATCGATGATCCAATCGTCTGTTGTACCTGTTATTCAAAAATCAGCTTGATCCAACAGTGAGCAAATCTGCAGTTGCAATCCAAAAATTTGCAATATGGTAGGTATTCGAATTCACAATGGTTTTTCCTCCTCTCTTCTCTCTCATTGTTTGTTGTTATATGTTTCAAGATAATAAAGCTCTATTTTTTTAACCTAATATGAACCTTCTCCACTAAGTTAAGTGAAACATAATGGGCTTACATATTTGAACCTTTTCTTCACATAGGAAGGGAGCCCAAAATCCAACATTCACCTTCAAAAACCGAACTAAATTGCACCACGAACACTCCTACCAGCCACTAGTATACACAAAAGGTTTGGGAAAAAAGCCAATTATTTTACGTTTACTTTGTTACAATTGTGATTTTCATGCTTGTCTTTATTTATTGGCAATATATATCCTTGTAAATATTAATATATTCAGTGGTTTAGATAGCACGTTTGTTGCATATTAGAGATATATATTTGATTGAGAAATCAAGAGTTTTAGATATAAATAATACATTTGTCATTTTTTTAAAAGAAAAATAAGTTCGTCATTTTTAATTCTACAAAAGTATGTAATAATAAAAAAGAAAAGGATCTTGCTAACTAGTACTCTTGAGACACTGATTAAGAAAATAAAAAGAGAAAATATTTATTGTGGAAATTATACGAGAGTACAAAAAAAATTATAGGCAACGTAATTTTGCACATTCTAATAAAAAAATTTCTCTTTTTAATTCCTTAATCGATGTCCTAAGGATACTTGTTAGCATTTGTCTATATATATATATATATATATATATATATATATATATATATATATATATATATATATATATATATAAGGGGCTACTAATATCCACCCTACTCTTCTTCTTTAGTTGGTGTGCATTAACATTTAACACAAAAAATTTTGGACAAAATAAACCAATCAATTCTTTTTATTCTCAAATTTTAATTTAAAGATATTATTGTACTTTATCATTTAATTATAAATAAATAAATAAAATAACTTTTCTCTCTCCTCTTCCCCACGTTCTCTCTCCTCTCTCATCTCTCAATTAAGTCTTCTTATGTATGCTTTGTCTTCTCACCGTCTACGGAAATCCTCATTTTTCAACTGCCCCTACATTTTCAATCCCAGTTTTTATTTCGTATTTGCTTATCAAAATATCAAGTATCAAGAAAAAATTGATAACATATAAAACAATTTCCTTTATAGAACAGATTGTTGGAAAAAAAAGTTCTCTTTTATTCTAAATTCTAAAACACAACAATGAACAACTGCAGCTTTTTTTTAAAAAAAAAAAACCTGGATAGATCAATTCAAACTGGATAATGTCACTTTGAAGTTTTAACAAATGGAGTGCACCACGAATAAAATCACTTTTAACAAATTTTAATGGATAAATTATAACAAATATTTCCGGGCGATAAGAGAAAGGGACACAGAGAAAGAAGTTCTGTAAATGATACATGAGAGAAGGGAAAGAAACGTGGGAAAAAAGATTGGAGAGAGAAAAAAGATTTATTTTATTTTTTAAATTAAATGATAAAGTATCATAATATCCTTAAATTAAATTTTGAGAAGCAAAATAACTAATGAGATTTTAGTCCAAAATTTTTTAGATCATGTATACAAAATTTCAAATTAATCCAAAATTATTTGCTACCTCATTCATATAGATTAAAATTAACATAATGTAAACTTTTCAAAATATAATAAAATATAGATCATTTGATTATCTTCTTATTGTTGTTCAATTTTGATAAAATTTTACACAAACAATCTTGGTAATATCTAGATATAATTTAATGGCTGGATCGATAAAAATTTCATTATATATCAAGTTATTAAAATGGTATAACTCTTTTAGAGTTACACTGGTGTAATTTGATCCTCATATATATATATATATATATATATATCTTTTAGAGTTACACTAGTGTAATTTGATCCTCCTCATATATATCTTTTAGAGTTACATTGGTGTAATTTGATCTTCTTTTATAATTACACTGGTGTAATTTGATCCTCCTTATATATATCTTTCAGAATTACACTGGTGTAATTTGATCTTTCTCATATATATGTATATATATATAACAAGACATAGATAAGGCTCAAGAGATAAATGCAGCTAAAATGCCGATGATTGTTTGCGACAGCACATATTGTAGCTCTATTGACATTAAATAAGCGTGTAATCAAACAAGCTTGGCAATTATCTGACAGCGTGTAATCAAATAAGCGTGTAACTCAAATCCATTAATGAGAATTTTAAAGTTGCAGCAAGAATAACACATCTGTCTAGCTCGTGTTTTTTGGAGAACTAAGTTTGTCATTATTTCTTATATTAGAAAAATGTGTTAAGTAAAAAAAAGAAGTAAACAAACATATAGAAATGATAATCCGTACTAATTGAACCACAAATCTCTCTTGCAATCTAAGATTGGTTCAAGCAATATAAATAAGTGTCAATGAGTTTCTATTTATCTGTTGTTGAATTTAATGGTGATGCACTGATAATGTAAAATAGTTTTACACTGTCATCCAATTATAAATCACCATTAGTATGACTTTTAAGATAATTTTATAAAAGTCAACAAACTTACCATATATGGTGGATTGCGATTGGATGACAATGCAAAACTATTAAATAGTTAGATTTTTGGAAAAAAAAATGTTTCTATTTATCTATTGTTGAGTTTAATGGTGATGTACTGACAGTGTAAAATAGTTTTACACTGTTAGTGCATAGCCACTGATATTGTAAAATAGTTTTATACTGTTAGTGTATAGCCATTTTTCTCTCTGTTATTTTCAAAGTTTAAAATAATATTAATTACTTTTATTTATCAATTCTATCCTTACTTTTTTATCTAATCTTAAATTATTTTACACACATATATATATATATATATATATATATATATATATATATATATATATATATATTGTGACATAAAAATGAAAAAAGATAAAATAAAAAAAATTACAACTATATTATTAGAATAAAAAATTTATTATATTTATTAATTTCTATATAGAAATTTTAAAAGACAGATAAAAAAGAAGTAAGGGGAGTATAATTAAAATTAATACATCTTATTTAAGCTGGCTTCTTATGATAAAACCACATTGTCTTAAATTAAAATACACTCATAAACATTAATTAAGCATCAGTGCATTACTTTCTCCTATAAAAAAAAAAGTTAAAATCCGCACTCCCTAGTCCCTATTCGTATTCACAGTTGACGGTGGCTATGGAGGTTGCCGCTCCGATGGAAGATCTCCGGTGTAGTGTAGATCGACATGATCGAGTGATGTGGAAGAGAGACTTAAACTGCTCCGATAGCGTAAGAGGCGGATGTCCAAAACTTTGAGGTTGTCATGGTCGTCGAAGAGAAGGTTCAGTAGCTTGAGGTTTCCCGATGCCGTTGTTGTGGCAGAATGAAAGGTTGGAAGCTCCACGGACATTCTGGCAAAAATCTTGTCGGGGAGAAAAGCTAAATACCCACATGTACATAAGTGGCCAATCTTCATGAACTTGTTATCAACACCTTGTTTATATCAATGCTGAGGCAATTTCATTCAGGGGTTGTAAATCCCTGCCTTTTGTTTATATTGCTTTTGCCGTCTTTCTTTAATTTGGATTTCTCAAACAAAATGACCTTACGCTTGACCTTGACCTCAAGTTCTAAATACCCATTAGATCTATTCTCTTCATTATTGGGTAAACTATCACTTTAGTTCTGAAAGTGTAATATCCACCTTTATTTTAGTCCTTGAAGGTATTAAAATATTATATAATTTTTTGAAAATGTAATTTTTCTGTCACTTTAATCTCACTGGTAAAAAAACTTTCATTAAATTGTAAAATATGTGTGCATTAAATTACTACTTGTTATCTATATATATATTGTTAACTATCACGTAGACAAATAACATATCTCATGGACAATGTTAATTTTAATGAAAGTTTTTTTTAGTAATAAAATTAAAGTGACGAAAAAATTACTTTTTCAAATACTTATATGACATTTTGATACTATTAAAGACTTAATCTGACATTAAATTACATATTCGAGAACTAAAGTCACGGTTCACCCTTTCATTATTTGATTCTTTACGTGATACAGTTAAAGCAATAGCTTATTATTTGACAATATTTGATTCTTTACGTGATACAGTTAAAGCAATAGCTTATTATTTGACAAAATTCCTGCATCATCAATCAAATAAGAATCACCGTCAACCATGAATGTCGGTGCGATGCGGGAGGGCCAAGTTTAACTTTTCTTTTTAACTGATACATTCTTCTTAAGAAAAAGACACGTGTCAAAATCCTACATGTTACTCTAATCCAACGACTGAAAACAACCCAAAGTTACCCTGACGTTCCCGCCACAACGTTAGGGAATCTGCTCCCGTCTTCTACTACTACTCTTCTTTCTTCATCATCATCACGCACTTTCTCTCTCTAACACAAACGCACTCTCTCTCTAACTCTCCTTTTCTCTCTCAGAATTTTCTCCTCTCTCTGATTCCTTTTATTAATTGGAGTTTTCTCGCTCATTTTCATTTCCCTGAAAACATTTCATCTTCGTATTGATGTCGGTATGTGTTGTTTTCTCTGTCTCTATTTTGTTCCTTTTTTTTTTTGTTGCAATAATTTGTATTTTCTCAATTGATTTGATTTTCTCTCCGATCATTGTATTGAGCTGTTGTATGCGAATCCCCAATCGCTGATTTGCGTTTCCGATTTTCTTTTTCTGTGGTTAATTTAAGTTTTTTTTTCCTCGCAATAATTTTGATTTATTTGTCTAACTTTTTTGTTCATTTCTGGATTTTGGTATTGTGATCCTACAAATTAATCCCTCTTGCAATCTAAGATGTCAATCCCTCAAAATTCTCCATCCAGAGGGTGTGCATCAAATTTCTCACAGCCACTAAGGGAAAAAGATGTACACGCAGCTCAAATTTTGGTGGACAATGTTTACCGTGTGAACTGTGTTCAAGGAAATCTGAATCAAATTGTATATAGGCCAGGCAATCTAGAATACGATATCCAACACCCTGTGTATCGTTGGGACACAAGGCCTCATCAACAAATCTTTGCACATGGCTTCAAAGCAGGGCCTCAAAGAAAAACTCCCAACAACACTTACTACAATTTGGCTCACTTTATCGAAACTGTTGGTGCCCCTCTTGAATCAAATAGGTCTCCAACTATAACACATGCCTTTGTTAGTACCACTCTTAATAGTGCTTGGCAACCAACCCCTTCCATGAAAACCCTCCGAGTAGGATGTCAAATTCAATTCTACCGTTACGAGGTTTATGCTCCTGGTGGTATTTGGGTTGCTGTCACCCTTGGGGATCAGTACCAAAACTCTTCTCAAGCTGAAGTTTGCTTTGTTGGAGGCATTGCACCTCAGTACATTCGCTCTTGTCTAATATACACAGCCACACGTCCAGCTGGTTCAAGGTTAATTAGTTTCTTGCCTTCATTTCAAATTTTGTAAATTAAAGAGTACTAGCAACATATTCTCTAACAAACCATCCACTATTAGTTAAAGTTTATTGGAAAATGCAAAATTAGGAAGAGACTCATTAAATAAGAAATGAGACCAACACAAATTTGTGATTTTCAATAAATTTCATTCAATAATAGAGGTGTGCTAGAGAAGAAAAATTATTACATGGTTTGGGATCATGTGGTCCTGATCAATCTATTTGTGACATGTTATTAATTCTTTTTTGTGACTTGAAAAATGTAATTACATGTCACATAAAATTAATTAGGACCATGTGGTCCTAAATTATATACTACTTCCGTCCCTAAATATAAGATTTTTTTAACTAATTCACTCTCTTTAAGAAAGTTGGTTAATTTACTTAATAGCATTAAATTTTGTTAACAATTTGTATTATTTTTCCAAAATTATTCCTTTCTTTTCACTTAATTACTTTCTACCTAGTTAATTAATGAGTGTCAATCATCTTCTCCAATCCTCATAAGAGAGAATGTACTTATCTTATTAATTTATAGCATTTATTGTAAAGTGATTAAGGGTATTTTGGTAAAAAAATAATTAATGCAATGTGAAAATAGTCTTATAAAAATGGATAAATTTTTTTTTAGAAAAAAATCTTTTATTTAGGGACGGAAGTAGTAATAATTTCTGGTAGGAATGTGTTGCTAATATTTCTCTTGTAAACAATATATCTCTCAACCATATATGAATACTTATATAATATTTACTTATTTAAAAGTAAAATAAATGTTTGGGTCACCATAATATTAGTATAGAGTATCCATCAGTTTTGTTGATGATTGATCTTCGCGAGGGATCGTGGCTGACCACCTTTAGTAGTCTCTCCTCCCAACCACGTTTTTTCCATCCACAATTAAAATAAATTAAGCATCCAAATAATAAATAATCATTAATTTCAATTTAACTTTTGTTGTGTAGGTCTGTGAGAATCACGAGAGAAACCAGATTGATAATAAATGGGAATTTTAATCCACAATCAGCTCCATCTGCTCGTGTCGTAATTAGTCTCCCTTTGTATTATTACCGGGATGAAAATGGCACAAACAAGTTCCTACCTAAAGAAACTTATACCCCTAAGGCTGAGACGACTAAGACAGAGAAATTAAGACAAGTCTTGAATGATGATAACTGGGACAACGCTCATAAGTGGTACACTACTAAAGTTGTGGACGTACCTAGTTATATAGATGCTGCATTTCGTTCATCTAAGGCACATGAAGCTTATTTTTTCTTGAAAAATGAGTATGTGAGGGTGTACTATACTCCTGGAGACACAAAAGACAAGATTCTGACTGAGCCAAGTTTGATTTGTGATGGGTTTCCATCGCTTATTGGTACATCATTTGGAGAAAATGGAATAGACTGTGCCTTTGACACTGAAGACGATAAAGCATTCATCTTCTCTGCTAACATATGTGCCTACATAGACTATGCTCCAGGAACTACAAATGACAAGATACTCTCAGGTCCTAAGACAATTGCTGCAATGTTTCCCATGTTTAAAGATACGGTGTTCGAGAATGGCATAGACACTGCATTCAGGTCAACCATAGACAAAGAAGCTTACATTTTCAGGGGCAACAAGTATGCTTGCATAAACTATGATTCCAAGGTGATTATGGGCACCATTAAGGACATCACTAGTGGGTTTCCTGTTTTGCGAGACACCGTCTTTGCGAGTGGAATTGATGCGAGTTTTGCTTCTCTTAGGAACAATGAAGCTTACCTTTTCAAAGGAGAGAACTATGTGCGGATCCATTTTACCCCGGGTGCAACTGATGACTACATTATGGGCCAAGTGCAGCCAATTCTTTCTGGTTGGCCTATTCGTGGCATTTTGCCTCGCAGCAATAGAGGGGTTGACTCTCATGATCATCACGATCACAAACAACCTTACCCAGATCAACACGAAACCACAGTATCCTTTACTGGAGGCAACTGTTTGCTTCCTGATAAGAATAAAGACTGTCATGACAAATGTTTGTTTGTTTCCTGCTCCTTAATGTGATGTGTGGATGTTTGTTTTCTTTCATGATATAATAACATGTGGATGCTTGTTTTCTTTGTATTGTATTACGCATGGTGTAAGAATAAGAATGTCAAGTTTGGTTGAATAAAGGATTTTAAATTTTATTTCTTGGCAATTTACTCCTAGGTAAGATTGACTAGTTTTCTACCCGTGCCATGCATGGGGTATTTAGTCTTGTAATTTTTTTTTCTTTTAGTAATAACTTTAAACATATTGTTGAGAATTATTATTTTAATCATTTGAGAAATAGATATTTCTTTGATAATGATATTGTTGTTGTTTTTAGTTAATATTATAGTGGTCATGTTTTTGAAATTGATTCTATACAATATGATATAGGTAAATATAGTTTGGTTTGAGAAGCACTGGATTGAAAATATATTGATTAGCACCCATGCAATGGATAGGTTCCTATATTATGAAATAGTTATTTGTAAATACTGCTTTATAATTTTTTTACTTTAAATTTACTGTTCAGTACAAAATTTAAATTTTGATTCATAAAAAATAGAAAGAAACATAAGATAATAACTGAAACAAAATTTCATAAAACATAACATAATTATCCTTAAAAGTTCTTTAACAAAACTACAAATAATAATCCTTAATGATTCTTTAAAAATAGGGGTGGAGGAATTCCACATTTGATATTAAGAAAAAAAAACATTAAGTGCTTTAAAATAAAATAAATAAAAAATTACCTAATTTAAATAAAATGAAAACGTTATTCTTTATGTTATAAAAAAAAAGGGGGGGGGGGGGGGGGGGACAGTGGACTGTTAAACGTGGGCCTCAAAAACATATAAAAAAATGATGTAACAAAGCCCAACTTTTTTACAAAAAAGGCATCACCGTGTTTGTATTGTTGCAAAGCCTGTCTTAGTCTCTCGAAATGTTGCAACTTTTTGCCAAATCAAATTCCACTTTTGATTTTCTGCACGATGACAGTATCTCATTAGAAGTGGACGCATTGCAAGCCGTGGCATTAAAAACCCACATATATTGAAGATGAAATTGCGCTGAAAATAGGATTATTGTGGATATAGTTCACTCTTCTGAGTCATAATCGGCCAGCTTGTATGACACCTCTTCTGAGTAATAAAGTTTTGCGGATTAGGTTCTAAAAAATGTATCATTTTGTGTTCGATATGTTATTTTTTTAAAATTATTTGATTTTTGTTGATCAATTTATAGGTTATAGAAAGGATTGTCCCCAAAATAACAGTTCTAGTACCCAAGACTTAGTAGCATTAGCATGGATTGTTCCCAGTGCTGTAAAGAAAATCTTGAGGTCTAGACTGCAGCAGCAAGAGAACTGGACTGCTTTGTCGTGAGTAATTTATTACATCCTTTAATAATTTTCTACCTCATCTCCCTTCTCAATTTTTGGTTCTGATGTGCATCAGAGAATTTATTTCTATCTTGTCTAATTTGTGCATTGATTGACAGGCTAATGTGGAAAACCACCCTATTACTTTGATTTTCCTGGATGCTATGTGACCCTGCTTAGACCCTCCAGGTGTTATCTCCTTCGATTGGAACTTCAGCAATAGTATGGTGATTTTCGCATCAGCTTTTCCTGGATTCTTGCTTTAGTTGTCTGGTGCGTTAACACTAGGGTAAGTGAGATTTCTAGTTGTTAAATAATTTTGGATGGTTAATTCAAACAGAGTATTCATTTAGGTATTGTAAATGGTTAATATATTTGCTATAATTAAAGATGCCATTATGAGAAGAGTTAAAAATAATATGAATCTTAATAAGGTCATTGAGAGTTAATGCTGAAGTTTGCTATTATTGGTGGATTCATTATTTGATATTGAATTCCATTTTTGCAATTCTTGTTTTTGGTCAAAAGACATGAACCACATGTTAAACTGTTAATTTGATTTATTGGTTGTCATGATCCTTGAGAAATAATCTTGCTTCAATTGCTTGCATCGTTGCTCAAAGACAACTGCTGTATTCTAATTGGTGAATATTGTAATCATTTGGTATACTTTACTCATGAACTTTGAAACTGATGTAGTTGTTTACCAATAATGGTGATAAGCGAAATATATTAGGCTTAGTTCTATGCAGAAAATTAAAGTTAGAATTACTAACACAAAGGTCAACTCAATTGTGAATATCTGTAGTAGTCATTGCATGTCCCTGTGCAATTGGCTTGCTAACATCAACCAAAAGAAAAACACAAAAGCAGAACCTGAAATAGAAAGACACAAAATTTAGGGAGACATTCAATACAGTTCTTATTTAGAATTGACTACAAATAATTATAATGTGAATAAAGTAGTATAATGATAAAAAAAATAAGCAATTTAATTGTATATAATTAAGAAAATAAATTTTTAGAAGATGGACGTTCTCACTTAACTTTTAAAAGAGTAGTTGTAAAAAATTATACTCTTGTGATGCAAAGTAGATATTTGTAATTTAATAATATATATTGGTATATATAAACATTAAAAATTTTAATTATTGTCAGCTTATATTAATACATTAGAAAAGCTTTAAGAAAAAGTCATGACATTCAAAATAATGATTATTGTTTTCTAAAATGTTTGAAAATTATATAATGGAAATATAAAACTTACTGAAAATTCCCCCGCATAAATATTCAAATTTTTTGGAAAATTTCTGTGTACACAATATTTTTGATGGATGATATTCTGTTGTCTTCATCATCACATATAAGTATCTTCAATCCTGATTTGTTCTTAACACGAGAAACAGCAACAGTTGACCATGAGAAAAAATAGGTCGAGGCAAAAAAACTCCAATGTTGGTTCCAAATTCATCCTAGGAATAAAAACCTTGGACCCAATGTTGGTTCCTGTAATTATAGTAGCACCAATGATATTAACACCAAGATCTTCAACAATTAGTCTAGTTCCATTACAAAGTCCAAGAGATAAATCCAAATTTCTGATAAGCATAACAGGAACACCTTTTTTCAACACCAAACGATGGTCAGGAAGTCCAGAACATTTGATATCATTTAGGAACTCCACTGTGAGCCAATCAGTTTGAACTCCAATATCTTCATCAGCTTTTATAATAGAATCAGAACTTAAATAAGTTTTCCCATCTTCTGGCAACAATGACATAACATATTCATTGACTGAATTCCAATGTTGTTTATGGCGGATGGCGGAGCATGGCGGAAAGCCAAAAATCCGCCATATATATATGGCGGATGGCGTAGCAGAAAATGGCGGAAGCCATGGCGGACCAAAAAAAAAATTATATATATATAAACTCCCAACAACACTTACTACAATTTGGCTCACTTTATCGAAACTGTTGGTGCCCCTCTTGAATCAAATAGGTCTCCAACTATAACACATGCCTTTGTTAGTACCACTCTTAATAGTGCTTGGCAACCAACCCCTTCCATGAAAACCCTCCGAGTAGGATGTCAAATTCAATTCTACCGTTACGAGGTTTATGCTCCTGGTGGTATTTGGGTTGCTGTCACCCTTGGGGATCAGTACCAAAACTCTTCTCAAGCTGAAGTTTGCTTTGTTGGAGGCATTGCACCTCAATACATTCGCTCGTCTAATATACACAGCCACACGTCCAGCTAGTTCAAGGTTAATTAGTTTCTTGCCTTCATTTCAAATTTTGTAAATTAAAGAGTACTAGCAACATATTCTCTAACAAACCATCCACTATTAGTTAAAGTTTATTGGAAAATGCAAAATTAGGAAGAGACTCATTAAATAAGAAATGAGACCAACACAAATTTGTGATTTTCAATAAATTTCATTTAATAATAGAGGGTGTGCTAGAGAAGAAAAATTATTACATGGTTTGGGATCATGTGGTCTTGAACAATCTATTTGTGACATGTTATTAATTCTTTTTCGTGACTTGAAAAATGTAATTACATGTCACATAAAATTAATTAGGACCATGTGGTTCTAAATTATATATTACTTTTGTCTCTAAATATAAGACTCTTTTAACTAATTCACATTCTTTAAGGAAGTTGGTTAATTTATTTAATAACATTAAATTTTGTTAACAATTTGTATTATTTTTCCAAAATTATCCATTTCTTTTCACTTAATTACTTTCTACCTAGTTAATTAATGAGTGTTAATCATCTTCTTCAATCCTCATAAGAGGAAAAATGTACTTATCTTATTAATTTATAGCATTTATTGTAAAGTGATTAAGGGTATTTTGGTCAAAAAATAATTAATGCAATGTGAAAATAGTCTTATAAAAAAAGATAATTTTTTTTAAGTAAAAAGTCTTATATTTAGGGACAGAAGTGGTAATAATTTCTAGTAGGAATGTGTTGCTAATATTTCTCTTATAAACAATATATCTCTCAACCATATATGAATACTTATATAATTTTTACTTATTTAAAAGTAGGCTTAATTGCAGATTTTACCACCCAACTTTCATTATTTTGCGAATTTTACCATTCAAGTTTTTTTTTGCGAATTTTACCACCCAACTTTCATTATTTTGCAAATTTTACCATTCAAGTTACGTTTTTGCAAATTTTACCATCCAACTTTCATCATTTTACAAATTTTACCACCTAAGTTTTCAATTTTTATGCATTTTACCACTATGATGTTTCACAAAAAAAAAAGTTTTGAATTCTTTAACTTTTTTTTTGTGAAATATTAGAGTGGTAAAATGCGCAAAAATTGAAAACTTAGCTGGTAAAATTTGCAAAAATAAAACTTGGGTGGTAAAATTCACAAGATTATAAAAGTTTGGTGATAAAATTTGCAATTAAGCCTTAAAAGTAAAATAAATTTTTGGGTCACCATAATATTGGTATAGAGTATCCATCAGCTTTGCTAATGATTGATCTCCGCTAGGGATTGTGGCTGACCACCTTTAGTAGTCTCCTCTCCCAACCACGTTTTTTCTATCCACAATTAAAATAAATTAAGCATCCAAATAATAAATAATCATTAATTTCAATTTAACTTTTGTTGTGTAGGTCTGTGAGAATCACGAGAGAAACCAGATTGATAATAAATGGGAATTTTAATCCACAATCAATTCCATATGCTCGTGTCGTAATTAGTCTCCCTTTGTATTATTATCGGGATGAAGATGGCACAAACAAGTTCCTACCTAAAGAAACTTATACCCCTAAGGCTGAGACGACTAAGACAGAGAAATTACGACAAGTCTTGAATGATGATAACTGGGACAACGCTCATAAGTGGTACACTACTAAAGTTGTGGACGTACCTAGTTATATAGATGCTGCATTTCGTTCATCTAAGGCATATGAAGCTTATTTTTTCTTGAAAAATGAGTATGTGAGGGTGTACTATACTCCTGGAGACACAAAAGACAAGATTCTGACTGAGCCAAGTTTGATTTGTGATGGGTTTCCATCGCTTATTGGTACATCATTTGGAGAAAATGGAATAGACTGTGCCTTTGACACTGAAGATGATAAAGCATTCATCTTCTCTGCTAACATATGTGCCTACATAGACTATGCTCCAAGAACTACAAATGACAAGATACTCTCAGGTCCTAAGACAATTGCTGCAATGTTTCCCATGTTTAAAGATACGGTGTTTGAGAATGGCATAGACACTGCATTCAGGTCAACCATAGACAAAGAAGCTTACATTTTCAGGGGCAACAAGTATGCTTGCATAAACTATGATTCCAAGGTGATTATGGGCACCATTAAGGACATCACTAGTGGGTTTACTGTTTTCCGAGACACCATCTTTGCGAGTGGAATTGATGCGAGTTTTGCTTCTCATAGGCACAATGAAGCTTACCTTTTCAAAGGAGAGTACTATGTGCGGATCCATTTTACCCCGGGTACAACTGATGACTACATTATGGGCCAAGTGCAGCCAATTCTTTCTGGTTGGCCTATTCGTGGCATTTTGCCTCGCAGCAATAGAGGGGTTGACTCTCATGATCATCACGATCACAAACAACCTTACCCAGATCAACACGATCAAACCACAGTATCCTCTACTGGAGGCAACTGTTTGCTTCCTGATAAGTATAAAGACTGCCATGACAAATGTTTGTTTGTTTCCTGCTCCTTAATGTGATGTGTGGATGTTTGTTTTCTTTCATGATGTAATAACCTGTGGATGTTTGTTTTCTTTGTATTGTATTACGCATGGTGTAAGAATAAGAATGTCATGTTTGGTTGAATAAAGGATTTTAAATTTTATTTCTTGGCGGTTTACTCCTGAGTAAGATTGATTCAAGTTTAGAGTAAAATCAAATTTGCAATGGTCATATTTAATTGGGTTGGTTTGATTTGACTTTAAAAAAAAAAAAATCGATCCAATTCAATTAAAATAAGTTGATTTAGTTTGAGTCATCGAGTTATGATAAAAATTAAATTATTATATTTTTCAACTTTTATCTTCACCTTTTATTTGAGTCACAAAGGCAGTAAAATAGTTCCAAGCTCACTATTTACTCATGCTTATCCACACAAGACCCAATCTCCTGTGTCTCAGATCGTGAAGTTCTGAAGATCAGCCGTATTTCTCTGCAAAAATAAGAACAGTTCCCGAGCCTATTTGTCTATGGCAAATGAACCATAGTTTTTATTTTGCGCATGTGATTGAAGGAGTTGCTGAAGTCAACACGAGTGTAACTTGAGTTTTCTAGTTGTCTTATTTGAATGTAAAATGTCCTCTCAGTCTTATAATATGCTAAAGTAAAGATGCCCTTTTACAATATTAATTGTGGAGAACATGTCATGATAATGGATCATAACAAGTGAGAAGTTTACAAAGAAGGAAAGAAAGAAAGAAACATGTGCAAGGGAAAACATATCTCCTCATTCTACCACTTAAGCTTTCAAATTGTCAACATCAATTTTATGTCCTAATAATGTTTTAGTCCTTTGCACTCTTTGATAGGCAGGTTTAAATATCGTCAAAATTTCTATATGATCCTTACATTGCAATAAAAAAAAACAAATATACATAATTCCTACATGATTAATATTTCATTGATAGCAATAAGGTCTTATCATATTTACAGCACAAATAATAGATGGATAAAAAAGGAATACAATGGCCAATGCCATTGGTCATCACTACTGAATTCCGAAGCATATTATAAAGGGAATAGCAACACGCATAGTTGTAAACCAAAGCAATGATAATTTCTTGGTATGCTCCTTCAACATGCCCAAGGGCACAATAACTGCCATGCTCAACTCTGAAATAGCAAGCTCTTTGGCATTAAGATGCTGGAGGGCCTGGCACAAATTTTTATAACAAAGGCAGCACTTGAAGCAACAACAGCAGCTTTATCAGACTAGGATCATCCTAACATATAGGAACCTTGCTCCATGCATCTGAACATTGAGCATGAACACAATTAGCCAAAATATTGACCTGAATTTGAACTATCAAGATAGAGGATTAGTGGAAAGGGCACAAAGAAGATAACATATAGGAATGGTGGTGTTACTCAGCTTCACCTAATTCATTATGTGCGTGTTTGGATACGCGTTTATAGAATTGATTTTGAATCAACGTGATTTTACAAAATTGATTTTAAGTAAACGTGAGTTTGTTGTAGCGTGATTTTTTAGTTGGATAACAGGTATTAGAAAATTGATGCTCCAAACACACTCTAAGCCAACAGCATCCATCACTGTCTCCCTTTGTCTCAGCAACAGATAGTTTATATGCAAAGTTGCAGACAGATATAGCAATATATGCTGATTAAGAAGCAATATCAAACTTGTCAGTAAAGCTGGAACTACACATTAAATCTATATCATCCTAACCCCTTGCTTAAATTAATATTATATTATAGTTGATGGTTTGTATTGAACGGGACAATGATGAACCATATTTAACCAAGCCAATGTTATTCGTTCCCACAAGTCAGTTTTCACTTTTTTCTAGCAGACAAATGCCAAATGGCCAGAAAGAGAAATATTGCAGACATGAACTAGATAAGCAACATAAATATTGGAAATCATATCCTAAACATGGCCAAATATGAATAGTGGATGATAAAACATATTTTTTTATATGAAAAGATATCTTACTAAGGATGAAAATATTAAATTAAAACTCAAACGTACAAAGACACAGATAAGCAGAAAGAATCACAAAAAAGAATGCATCAAATCAGGAAGCTTAAGAAAATTGAAAAAATAAAACAGAAGGAACATAATGAAAGAATACCATAGAACATGCCTAAAATATAGAATGCATTGGAGCATTGGTAAATCATGTATCATATGAATATTTGATCATCAAAATGAGCAATTTTCCACTCTGAACCCTATTCCACCTCCTTGAAATAAAAACATGGGATTCAAAATTTTAAGTTGTAATGTGGTGATGTACAGCACAATCATTGTGTGAAGCCGTAAGCCACTTTTGTGGCATAAGTCAAAAAGAAAGGCTTGGAGTAAAAAATTCTAACTCTACTATGGTAGGCATGCAAAATTGGTTGGATGGAGGAAAATATTGCAATGCATTAAATGCTTGAGCTCCCATCTTTGCCTATAAATAGCAAGTCATTTTGCTCATCTTAGCATCCCACTACAATTGTAGTAATCTTAGAGAGAGAGGTAGCAACACTAGTAGTGTGTGTTCTCCTATTGTAAGAGAGAGTGTAATTGTTCTCTCCTTATAGTTAGAGAGAGGTTGTAATTTTCTTCCACTTAGTAAAAATATTTCTCTGGTCTTGTCCGTGGTTTTTCCCTTATCCGTTAAGGGTTTTCCACATTAAAATATTGTGTGTCAATTCCTATTTTTCTCATCTCTTATTTTAGTTGTGAGTTATTATTTTGTTACTCTGGTACCCAACAGTGGTATCAGAGCCAATAGGTTCTGATATTGTTCCGCTGCGATACACGCTGGTACGCTGGTATAGTGCCGGAGAAAATTCTTAGTATGCTCTGTGGTTGCGGTATAGTCTGATCTACCACATCAGAAAAGAATTATTCTTGTTACTGGATATAGAGTGAGGTAGTGTGAAAGTGCATGTCTAGGAAAGTTCTGGCTAAGGAAAGACTTGGTATTTAAGCGTGTCCGTTGGTGACCCACCTCTCTTTCCTGGGAACTTACCTAGTGCACTGGTTCACGGTCTACAGTCACTGTTCCAGTAGGCGGTACTATATACGGTGGAAGTTGTGTAAGTCAGTTCTTTAGTGTGAAACCATGGCAGCAAAATACGAGATTGAGAAGTTCAACGGGAATAATTTCTCCCTATGGAAATTGAGGATAAAAGCAATTTTGATGAAGGACAATTGTCAAGATGCAATTGAAGGCAGACCTGCGGAGATCACTAATGAAAGGTGGAAAGAGATGGATGACAATGCTATTGCCAATTTGCACTTAGCAATGGCGGATTCGGTTTTGTCCAGTGTTGCGGAGAAGAAGACCGCGAAGGAGATTTGGGATACTCTCCACAAATTGTACGAGATCAAGTCACTTCACACCAGAATATTCTTAAAGAGGAAACTCTACACTCTTAGAATGAGTGAGTCCACTTCAGTGACGGACCACATCAACAATCTGAATACTCTATTCGCTCAACTTTCTGCGTCAGATTTCAATGTAGAAGAAAATGAGCGGGCAGAGCTTCTACTTCAAAGTTTACCAGATTCGTATGATCAACTCATCATCAACATAACAAACAATAATATAGTCGGCCGTCTAACCTTTGATGATGTTGCCGGAGCTATTCTTGAAGAAGAATCCAGGCGAAAGAATAAGGAAGATAGGCTGGAAAATTCCAAGCAAGCAGAAGCTTTAACGATGATGAGAGGCAGATCAACGGAACGTGGCTCTAGTAGGAGTCAAAATCATGGTAGATCAAAGTCTCGAAGAAGGAAGAACATCAAATGCTACAATTGTGGCATGAGAGGGCACTTGAAGAAAGATTGTTGGCACAAGAAGAATGGAGGAAAGAATTCTGAAGCATCAACCTCTCAAGGTTGCGTTGCAAGTACCTCAGATAATGGAGAAGTCTTGTATAGTGAAGCAGCAATTAGTTCTAAAGGCGGAAGACAACTTCATGATTGTTGGATATTGGATTCGGGTGCAACTTGGCACATGACTCCACGTCGAGATTGGTTTTGCACTTATAAACCTATCTCGGAAGGATCCGTGTTCATGGGAAATGATCATGCCTTGGAAATTGCTGGAGTCGGTACTGTCAAATTAAAAATGTACGATGGTACTGTTCGCACACTTCAAGGGGTACGCCATGTGAAGGGCTTGAAGAAGAACTTATTGTCCGTTGGACAATTGGATGATCTCGGGTGCAAGATCCATACTGAAGGTGGGATCTTAAAGGTAGTGAAAGGCAATCTTGTAGTAATGAAAGCTGAGAAGATCACAGCTAATCTATACATGCTTTTGGGAGATACGTTGCAAGAAGCAGATGCATCAGTTGCAACAGCATGTCAAGAAGAAGCAACGATGATGTGGCATCGTAGACTTGGACATATGTCAGAACGAGGCCTGAAAGTCCTTGCGGAACGTAATCTCCTGCCTGGGCTCAAAATGGTCAATTTACCGTTTTGTGAGCATTGTGTGATAAGTAAGCAACATAGGTTGAAGTTTGCTAAAGTAACTACTAGAAGCAAACACATACTAGACTTGGTCCATTCGGATGTGTGGGAATCACCAGAAGTATCCCTGGGAGGAGCAAAGTATTTTGTATCATTCATTGATGATTATTCCAGGAGATTGTGGGTGTACCCAATTAAGAAGAAGTCAGATGTGTTTCCAGTATTCAAGGAATTCAAAGCACAAGTGGAGCTTGAAACTGGAAAAAGAATTAAGTGCTTGAGGACAGACAATGGAGGAGAATATGTAGATGGTGACTTTTTAGCATTCTGCAAACAAGAGGGTATTTTAAGACAATTCACAGTTCCACATACACCTCAGCAGAACGGTGTGGCAGAGCGGATGAACAGAACTCTCTTAGATAGAACAAGAGTTGTGCTGAGAACAACAGAAGTAGCCAAATCTTTCTGGGCAGAAGCAGTTAAAACCGCCTGTTTTGTGATAAATCGATCACCATCAACAGCGATTGGTTTAAAGACGCCGATGGAGATGTGGAAAGGCAAACCAGCTGATTATTCTTCCTTACATGTGTTTGGATGTCCTGTGTACGTGATGTACAACTCCCAAGAAAGAACAAAGTTGGATCCAAAATCCAGGAAATGTATATTCTTGGGTTATGCTGACAATGTTAAGGGGTATCGGTTGTGGGATCCCACTGCCTGCAAGGTTGTTGTTAGCAGAGATGTAGTTTTTGGAGAAAATGAATTGCAGAGTGGGCAGAAAAATGACAGCACTACCAAAGACACTACTATAGTGCAGATAGAGAAGATGTCTGGAGAAGATGACTTTTCTGAAGCAGAACAGGAGCATGAAGAACAAGAGCCAAATGAGGTTAATGATGGAGGAGGTCTTCGACGATCAACAAGACAAAAATCTAAACCAAGTTGGCACTCACAGTTTGTCATGGCAAGCCATGATGCGTACTGTCTTCTAACTGAGGAAGGAGAACCATCAACCTTTCAAGAGGCCGTGAGTAGTTCGGATGCTTCTCAATGGATGGCAGCAATGCATGAAGAAATGGAAGCCTTGCATAGAAACAAGACATGGGAACTTGTTGAACTTCCAAAGGGTCGAAAAGCCATCGGAAACAAATGGGTATACAAGATCAAACGAGATGGCAATGATCAAGTGGAACGATATCGTGCAAGACTGGTGGTCAAAGGATATGCTCAGAAAGAAGGTGTTGATTTCAATGAGATATTCTCGCCAGTTGTTCGATTGACAACAATTAGAGTTGTTCTGGCTATGTGTGCTGCATTTGATTTACATCTTGAGCAACTTGATGTAAAGACTGCTTTTCTCCATGGAGAACTTGAAGAGGAGATATATATGCTCCAACCGGAAGGCTTTAAAGAACAAGAAAAAGAAAACTTGGTTTGTAGGTTGACCAAATCTCTGTACGGTCTAAAGCAGGCGCCAAGATGTTGGTACAAGAGATTTGATTCCTTCATTATTAGCCTTGGTTACAACAGACTGAGTTCAGACCATTGTACATACTACAATAGGTTTGATGATAATGATTTCATCATTTTGCTGTTGTATGTGGATGACATGTTGGTGGTAGGCCCCAACAAAGATCGAATCCAAGAATTGAAGGCAGAGTTGGCTAGGGAGTTTGATATGAAGGACTTGGGACCCGCAAACAAGATTTTAGGGATGCAAATTCACCGAGACAGAAAAGATAGGAAGCTTTGGCTTTCTCAAAAGAATTACTTACAGAAGGTCTTGCGGCGCTTCAACATGCAAGACTGTAAGCCAATTTCTACCCCATTTCCTATCAATTATAAGTTATCCTCAAGTATGAGTCCTAGCAATGAAGCAGAGAGGATAGAAATGTCTCGAGTACCGTATGCATCAGCGGTGGGAAGCCTTATGTACGCCATGATTTGTACAAGACCAGACATTGCACAAGCAGTGGGAGCGGTTAGTAGGTTCATGGCAGATCCTGGTAGAGAGCACTGGAATGCTGTTAAGAGGACCCTTAGATACATCAAAGGATCCTCGGATGTTGCATTATGTTTTGAAGGATCGGAATTTATTGTCAGGGGTTATGTTGATTCAGATTTTGCAGGTGATCTTGATAAAAGAAAGTCTACTACTGGGTATGTGTTTGCACTTGCAGAAGGGGCAGTGAGCTGGTTATCCAAATTACAAACTGTTGTAGCTTTGTCTACTACAGAAGCTGAATACATGGCAGCTACCCAGGCATGCAAGGAAGCTATTTGGATTCAAAGGCTATTGGAAGAAATTGGGCACAAGCAGCAGAAGACTACTGTGTATTGTGACAGTCAAAGTGCCTTGCACATTGCAAGGAATCCAGCCTTTCATTCTAGGACAAAGCACATAGGTGTTCAATATCACTTTGTCAGAGAAGTAGTAGAGGAAGGAAGCGTGGACATGCAGAAGATTCACACTAAAGATAACCTAGCAGATGTTTTGACGAAGCCAATCAATACAAACAAGTTTACATGGTGCCGATCCTCCTTTGGCCTATCGAAAACGTAAGCAGCAAGGAAATGGCAAGATAGAGAGATATTTGAAAACTCACAAAAGTAGCTTTAAGTGGGAGATTGTGAAGCCGTAAGCCACTTTTGTGGCATAAGTCAAAAAGAAAGGCTTGGAGTAAAAAATTCTAACTCTACTATGGTAGGCATGCAAAATTGGTTGGATGGAGGAAAATATTGCAATGCATTAAATGCTTGAGCTCCCATCTTTGCCTATAAATAGCAAGTCATTTTGCTCATCTTAGCATCCCACTACAATTGTAGTAATCTTAGAGAGAGAGGTAGCAACACTAGTAGTGTGTGTTCTCCTATTGTAAGAGAGAGTGTAATTGTTCTCTCCTTATAGTTAGAGAGAGGTTGTAATTTTCTTCCACTTAGTAAAAATATTTCTCTGGTCTTGTCCGTGGTTTTTCTCTTATCCGTTAAGGGTTTTCCACATTAAAATATTGTGTGTCAATTCCTATTTTTCTCATCTCTTATTTTAGTTGTGAGTTATTATTTTGTTACTCTGGTACCCAACACATTGATAGCCTAAGTAAAGATAAACTCGTAGCTAAGGCTTGTGATTTATATTCTGAAATGCTTGTCAATCGAATTTCTCCGAATCTTGTCACTTACAATACTCTAATACATTGCTTTTAACATTGTGGGTCAATCAAAAGAAGCAATCGGATTGTTAAATGAAATTGGATTGAAGACCTTAATAATACAAAATATACACATTCAACCCTCTTAGAAAGTGGGTTATAGGCCTAACTCAACCCTACAAAACCGGCTTGTAAGGTGAGGTTTGCACCTCACGTATATACATTATTTTAGCCATATCACTAGACGATGTGGGATCTCCAACAAATCCTAATATGTTTATACATTTGGGCCACTGGGGTATATATTTTGTATCATTAATGTAAAAGGCATGTACTAAAGTATTGTATGTGATAAGGTTTAGAGAAATTTTTATTGACAAACATTTCAGAAAATAAATGACATGTCTTAATTGCATATTCACCTTTACATAAGCTACCAATGATCGTGCTCTACATTAGCACATTTCGTTCAATCCAACAAGGCAGCTCTTGTTTCTCTTACTTTACACACCCCATTTAGAGAGAGAGAGGGTTTTCACAAGTGTTTTGGGGTTTGGCAATGTGTTGTGGAGAAAGATTGACGATGAGAGAAGGAGAGCCTTGCTATTTATTCAGTGTCACCAAGATTCGCGTGATGTTACTATTACAATTGATTCACTTGCTCCATGTGTGATAGATTACTTTGTTCTTCTTTAATTTGTCTGTTATGATTTTGATTCACATGAAAGATTTTCTCCTACTTTTCCTATGCAAAGTGATGTTGATTTTGAATGGAATAAAATTTATTTTGAATTCGATTAAAATGTACTCTCCCTTGATTTTTCTGTTACGTTTTTATTCACGACTGAGATTTTTTAATGGATTTTACTTATCATAAAATATTTTATTTCTCTAAAAGGAAAGATATGTCATGTAATTTTCTAATTGGTTTAAATATCTTTTTAGTCTTTGCAATTTAGCATTTTTTTGCTTTTCGTCATTGCAAAAAAATTTATGTTTGTTTTGTTTTTCGTCCTTAAAGTGATTTAGATAACATTTTTTTTTTTTACTGTTTAAAGCAATGTTTAAAGCAATTTTTTACTGTTCAAAGCGCTATCTAAACCGCTTTAAGGATGAAAAACAAAACAAATATAGTTTGCAAGGACTAAAACCAAATTCTAATTCAAATGAGAGATATATGGACATCTATGTTACAGTTTTTTTTAATAATTTCTTTTAGCTTATAGTTGTTTGTTTTAGTTTTTCAAAATAATAAAAAGCATAAAAGAATATAAAATCTGATTTAAATTAGAAGCTGTTTTGAATAGTTTCTCAATTGCTTTTTAAAAAAATTGATTTTTATGATTGCAAATAAACATAAATTAGATTTTGATTATTTAAAAATATTTTTAAAAAATCAATAAATTATTTTATATCATAATCACTTTTTTTTAAGTTTAAAATTTAAACAAATCGACAAGCACGTGGATCAACTTGCATGAACTTGTTCTAACTTAACCAAAGGATCTTCATCTTGAGTTCGAATCTTGAGTATGCAGTTACGTTAAATATGTGATTGGGTGGTTCTACCTGGTTCGAAAAAAAAATGCCTTTAGTGAAAGATAGTTTAACAAATTATAAAATATTTTGAATTTTAGTAAATTTAAATTAATTTTTAATTAATATAATTTTCTTTAAATTATAATTGATTTAATCATGATTATTTAAAAAATTAATATATACATTGATTGATTTAGAAATAATTCTAGGAATGAAGTAAATACATTGATTGATCAAAATATAATAAAATTTAGAATATATTGATTATCATTGGTTTTAGTAATTAATATTCATATATTTGATTATCTTTTATTTTTAAACTTGTTATTGTTATTTCTACTTAAATTACAAGGCTTATATAAATATAAATAAAGTAATAAATTAAAAACCAACATGTTGATCCTAGTGGAACTAGACTCGATCTTCTTAAGTAAGATATGAAGTTTGCACCTTGTGATGAAAAAAATGTAGTTGAAATGTGAGATTCCACTAAATATATAATTGCATATAAATTGGAGTATAAAAATGTGATTAAATGCGTATAAAAAAGTGATTAATTTGATTTTATAAGTGGTTAAAAGTAAATAAACACAATTATATAATTTAGGTTTAAATATCTTTTTGGTCCTTGTAATTTAGCATTTTTTTGTTTTTCACTGCTCAAAGCGCTTTAAATCGCTTTAAGGATGAAAAACAAAACAAAACAAAACAAACATAATTTGCAAGGACTAAAACCATTTTTTTTTTGCAAGGACGAATAACAAAAAGGCCCTAAATTGCGAGGACTAAAAATGTATTTAAACTTATAATTTATTGATACATGATTAATAATGTTATGAGGTTATTGATAGTCACACATGGTTAATTATATATATAAATGTGGTTAAATTTGTTTTATAAGTGGTTAATAATGTCACAAGATTACTTATTGTCACACATGGTTCATTAAATATGTAAATATGATTAATTTTGTCTCAAAGTGATTAAGAATAAATGAATAAGATTATATATTATTATTGATATATGGTTAATAATGACATGGAGTTATTGTAATGTTTAATTGTAATTAACTTTGTCTCATAATTGGTTGATAATGTATTAATGTTATATGATTCTTAATAATCACACGTGGTTAACTACCAAGCGTAAATATGATTAACTCTGCCGTGATTAATAGTGTTATGAGATATTGACTGTCACATTGGTCAACTACATATGTAAATATGGTTAATTTTACTTCATAAAATAGTTAAAAATAAATGATAGATAACTTTGTTTCACAAGTAGTTAATTATGCTATAAAATTATTGAAATATTTAATAATAGTTAACCATTTGTGAAATAAAATTAATCATATTTACATGTATAATTAACCATATTTTTCGGGTGGAAAAAATGGAATGGATAAGTATCTTTATTCGTTCCTAAACATTTAGATTATTTTGCAAACAACTTTGTACACTCCAATTTTGGGGTGAATGGGTGGAAATAAGAGAGGTAGAGAGAAAAATAAAGAAGGAAGAGAGAGAAAATAATTAATATGATAAGACAGCTTCTACGGTGGACAAGGGTTCCAAGTGGTTTATGGTAGACCACTATTGTTTGTCATTAGATTCATCTGATCTCCACAATAATATGGTAGACCATATGTACCAAATTTTTTTCTTTTCTTTCTTATTTTTTTTCTTTCTCTCTTAACCCCTGCACTTGATAATTCCATCAACGGCGTATATGGCTACACCGCGTCTCCGCCGGCAATGGCGAGTACCTTAGCGGCATCCCTCTCATCATCGTCGTCCTCCACGCTGGCTCACCAGACGACTACTCCGATGCCACCACCTCCCTCAACTCCCTGCCCAGCAGCATCAACCATTATTCCGCACAAAGTGAACCCCATATATATACGGTAACGAGCCCCCCAAAATGACAACCAATAGTGCCAATATGGCACGCATCTGCGACACCTGCATGGCGCACCTAAGCGCAACATTTCTCACCACCATCGGGAACATCGCTTTCCCAAAATCACCAAAATCCCACACACCTTTATGTTGTTCACCAAACTCCCCGCAAAGCAAAACACCTTTGGCTAGGGAGATGAGGGAGGCGACAGTGTTGAGGGAATGAGAATAAGGAGTGGAGAAGATGGAGAGGGAGAAGAAACAGAAACAAAAAATGGTGGCGCCGTCGTCGAAAATCGCCTCCGAGGTGGCGCACGACAGAGAAACAGCGCTGGCGAGAAATGAGGAATGATCCGGTGTTGAGAGTCCATGATAAAAAGGTGGACTATTGATTAATCTAAAGGCTATTTAAAATGGTCCACCATAAACCATTTGGAGTCCTTGTCCACCTTAGATGCAGTCATATGATAAATGATATGATAAAAATTAAAAAAATGAAGAAAGAGGTAGAAAAAAATGAGATGGAAGCATAGTTGTAAAAATCGGACCGGACCGGCTGGTTGGACCGGTTCGACTGGGAACCGGTGACCTGACCGGTCCGGTTGAGTTATCAGACCGGATATGTAATCGACTCGGTTTGACCTGGATCATCCCGGTTTGACCTGACCTGACCAGGTTTGGTAAAAAAATCGGTGACTCGGACCCCTGTTGACCTGGTTCTGCTGAGATTTTTTTGTTTTTTTTTAAAGCAATGTAGTTATTTGAAATTCTTTTCATAGTACCATTTGAAATTCATGGCAAAAGTTAATTGTTAAATAGTATAATATAATATAATATAATAATATGCTCCTATAATATTTTAATGGGTAAAATATGTTTTTGGTCCCTCATTTTATCTTGATTTCTATTTTTAGTCACTCATAATTTTTTTTACTGTTTTTAGTCCCTTATAAATTATTCTATTCTGTTTTTAGTCCCTCATAAATTATTTTGTTCTGTTTTTAGTCCCTGACGTTAATTTCAACTGTTAAGTGATGACATGACAGATATAAACTGTGTGTGAAAATTTCTTAATTAAGTTTCTAGTGACTTTTAACCGCTACAAATTTTTTGACAGTTAGAAATGTTTACTTTTGTAACATTTCTTATGATTTCAGAAAATTTGGTGTTTGAGGTTTTGATTTTTTTATTTTATTTTTTAATATTTATGACCGTTTTAGTTTGTTAGAAAATTTGCAGTAGTTAAAAATCACTAGAAACTTAAACAGAAAATTTTCAAGCACAAATTATGCTCGTCACGACATCACTTAACAGTTAAAATTAATATCAGGGACTAAAAACAAAATAAAATAATTTTTGAGGGACTAAAAGCACAGAAAAAATTTATGAGGGAGTAAAAGCAGAATATTAGATAAAATAAGGGACAAAAAATATATTTTACCCTATTTTAATTAAATTGTTAATAGCTAATTGCTGAATAGTATATAATAATATGTTCCTATAATAATATTTTGATGTTGATAATAATATATAATAACTAATTATTATTAACTTGATATTGATATGATTTAATATTTATGTGTTTTATACATCTTCATCATACTTGCTCATGGCCCTCCGACACCTTTTATACTTAGCCGTGAAAAATAACAAGAGTTTCTTTAGTAATTTAATAATAATACCCAACAAAATAATTTATAATAATAAATGATTATGTAATATTTATAGTTTGATCATGATTGATTTTAATTTTAGAGTATGAATTATGGATTGATCACATTTTGTTAGCTATATTTTATATATATTTTTAATTTTCTAATGTATATCATGTCAAACCAGATAAATTTGTAATTCACCGGTTTGACCACTGACCCATCAATCCAGCATCTCGACCAGGTCGATGATCAGTCCTAACACTGGATGGAAGAGAAATAAATATATGTTTATTTTTTCACGTGTACGATAAAACAAGAACAAGATCAACGGACCAAGTACGAGACCAGATAAACAAAGACCTGCAGGAAAGAAAAAAAAAAAAAAAAAAAAAAAAAAGAGCATCTGAAGCGAGAAAGAAACAAGATTCCCGGCCGAAAATTTTCAAAACTCAAAACTTCACCGATTTCCCGCTTATTCTTCTTCTCACCTCAGTCAATCCCTTCCACCCTCACGAAATTTCCTCCTTTCCCTTTCTCTCTCTCTCCCAAACACATCAATCATCAATCAATTTACCACAACAAAATCCAAACCCAAAGCCATTAATTAATCATCAATTTCTCTCTCTCACGCTCCAGCCATGTCCACTCGCCGCGGCGGCGGAGACGACGGCGCCACCGTCCGTCCCCGCCCCCTCTCCGCCTCTCGCCGATTCCCTTCCCCTTCTCTCCAGAAAGAAAACACAAACCCTCGCCGCTCCAATCCTCGCGGCCGCAGCTCCAGCCCCTCCGATCTCCCCCACCGCCCCTCCCTCGACCGGGCCTCCGCCCAAAAGCCCACCCGCGACCCCACACCCAAATCCAGGCCCAAGCCCACCACCACCACCGCCGCCCAAAAGCCCAAACCTTCCACCGCCCAAAAGCTCAAACCTTCCACCAGGTCCAGCGTCGAACTCAACAAAACCTCCTCCCAGGACACCACCAATGCTGCAAAGTACCCTAGCAGGCTTCACGAGAAGCTCGCGTTTCTCGAAGGCAAAGTAAAGCGAATAGCTTCCGACATCAAGAAGACCAAGGAGATGCTGGACATGAACAACCCTGATGCGTCCAAGGTTATCCTCTCCGACATTCAGGACAAGATCTCCGGAATCGAGAAGGCCATTGTCCATGTCGTTTCCAACAAGGACGGCGAAAACGACAACAACGCCGTTGTTGAAGGTGCTGCTACTAAAGACAAGAGCTTGGCCGCAAAAGGGTTGAAATTGAACAGCGAGGAACTCGAGGCGCGGTTGTTCCCTCACCAGAAACTGCTTCGGGATAGGACAGTGGTTAAGGATAAAGACAAGGACTCTGTGGAGGAAGAGAAGGTGCTGAGTCCGGTTGACGATAACTCGGTTGCGGTCGAGTTTTTGGCTTTGATTGATAAAGAGAAAGAGAAGGTGAATGCTGGGGAGGATGTGAAGGAAAGGGGTGGTGAGAATGGGGGTTCGGATGATAGGAGGAATGATGACATTGATGCGCTGCTCGGGGCGGACGAGAAGCTCGAGGATTTCGATGATGATCAGGAGAATAAGGAGAACAAGGAAGGGGCAATTGTTGAGGAGGAGATGGATGAGGCTTTTAATTTTAGGCTGAATGGGATTGGTAGCAAGGTTGCTACCAGTGGGTGGTTTGTGTCCGAAGGCGAGGCTGTCCTCCTTGCTCACCATGATGGTTCTTGTACCTATTATGATATTACCAATTGTGAGGTATGTGTTCTTAATTTGATGCAGATTCAAAATGTCAAACAGCAGAGTGCTGTCATTGATTTGGATTTTGGTCCTACAAGTCCATCTTTTGAATTGAGTATGAATGATGCTGAATAGATGTAGGTGATTCATGTGAACGTTGATTATAATTTTTCTATTTATGTATTTGTGTCCATTTAGATTAGATTTAAGTGGTATGATGTGAAATTGTGAATGTTCTCCATGAAAAGTACTAAAAGTTGATTGATTGACCTTCCTAAAATATCAACTAGTGTTATTAATTTTGGTCTCCCAAACGTAGATAGTGGTGGTGAATAATGATGTATGTCATTCAGATTCAGATTGTGCGCTTATTTACTGTCTCTTTATGTGATGCTGTCAATTTTTAGTTTGTGTTGGTTCAGTTTATTTTGAAAGGATAACATGCTTACTTTTGACACTTTTCTAAAGTGCTTTTGAAAAAAAGTAATTATTTTTCATATAAAGGTTTCAAAATAGGTGCAAAGAAGGTAAGGCATGACATGAATGTTTAGTTTACCATTAAAAGGAGTAATAGTTCATATTTGGAATTGATGAAAGAATGAAGAAGTATTTTGAGCTGAAATTTTGTTTTACCTTCAGGAAAAAGCATCTTTTGGTTTGCATATAATTAATGCTGAATGTTGAGATATCTGATTCATATGATGGTTAATTATCTTCGCTTTATATGTTTCTACCCATTTAGATTTAATGGTGAGATTTGAATGTTCTTCATAAAACATAATAATTGTTCATATGATATTCTCCATAAAATGTCAGCAAGTGTCACTAATTTTGGTCTTATCAAGTTCTTCTTTTGATTTGAATGTAGATTGTAATGAATACTGAGGTTGGTCATTCATATGATTGTTGATTATCATTTTTGGAAGAATAGTACTTTATTTTTTGAGGGCCTCCTAAAGAGATTTTTTGAAAAGAAAAAACAATTTTTTTAGTAAAAAAAGGGTTTTAAAACAGGTGCTAAGTAGCTGAGGCATGATATGACATAGATGTTTCCCAAGTAATAATAGTTCATACTTGGAGTTGGAATTGGTAAAAGAATGAAGAAGCATTTTTTCAGCTGACAATTCATCAACCTTCCAGGAAAAAGCTGTATATATGCCACCCCCAGAAGTTTCATCCGACATATGGAGAGATTGTTGGGTAATTCGTGCCCCTGGTTCCGATGGTTGCTCTGGAAGGTTTGTAGTTGCTGCATCTGCTGGCAATACTATGGATTCAGGATTTTGCTCGTGGGACTTTTACACCAAAGAAGTGCGAGCTTTGCAAGTTGATGTTGGAACAGCCTCCTCAAGAATTGCACTTAGACCCTTACCTAACAACGTTGTGCAAAGAAGAAATTCTACATCTAGCATTGTGACAGCAGAAGCTAATCAGTGGTGGTACAGGCCCTGTGGACCGCTCATCATCTCTACTGCCAGCTCACAGAGAGCTGTGAAAGTTTTTGATGTTCGTGATGGAGAGCAAATCATGAAATGGGATGTTCAGAAGCCTGTTATAGCAATGGATTATTCCAGCCCTTTGCAATGGAGGAACAGAGGGAAAGTAGTGGTAGCTGAAGCTGAATCCATTTCCTTGTGGGATGTAAACTCACTTACCCCTCAAGCTCTGGTCTCTGTTCCTTCAGGTGGTCGGAAAGTTTCTGCTCTCCATGTGAGCAACACTGATGCAGAATTGGGTGGAGGGGTTCGCAAAAGGTGAGTTTGGTTTTAACCTTAACTTCTTGCTTCTTGTATTTACCTAAAATGTTCTGTTTCTGCATTATGAGATCACTGTTTTATTTGTTTGCCTCTTAACAGCTTGGTGGCATGCTGCTTTAATTTTTATTCAACAAAACTATATTATAGTTACTTTCTGTATTCATTCTTTCTACTAATAATACATCACAAGCACATATATCTTTACTCTTATTGTAGTTATCTTGTCATCATCGGAAAGCTCCAGTCCATGCCTAATATTTGCAATTCATCTTGTTATTTATTAAGAAACTGGAAAGGACCAACCATAGGTCAAGTTCATTGCATCCTTGCTGTCAAGTTCTCCAATCAAATAATGATATGTGGATAGTTTTTTAAAATTTTGTAACATATATATACTATTTAGTGAAAGTTATTCAATATTGGATAGAATATTAACTTGTCTTCATGTAATTGGATAATTTGAGGGAAATAATATAAAGAGCTTGATTTTTGTCCTTAAGGATAAGGGGATTTTCTTTAGTACTTTGAGATTCATGCATTTTCACTATTATCTTTCCCTACTTTTAACCAAGTTTAGAAATGTAATATTGCAGAGTAAGCTCATCAGAGGCTGAAGGAAATGATGGTGTGTTCTGCACCTCAGATTCTATTAATGTCATGGACTTTCGCCAACCATCCGGTGTAGGCCTTAGGATATCAAAGCATGGTGTCAATGTGCAATCAGTTTTCTCTCGTGGGGATTCTGTCTTCCTTGGTTGCTCCAGCACAAGTTCAATGGGCAAGAAGCAGACCTCACTGCTGCAACAATTTTCGCTGCGCAGACAAGGACTGTTTACCACCTATGCTCTTCCAGAATCCAATGCACACTCACACCATGCAGCAATCTCCCAAGTTTGGGGTAATTCTGACTTTGTCATGGGTGTTTGTGGCCTAGGACTATTTGTGTTTGATGCAGTGAAGGATGATGCACTAAGGGTTCTCAACATGGATTACTCCAGTGCTGAAAGTTTTAGAGAAGTTATTGGCCCAGATGACATGTATTGTCCTTCCTTTGATTATCTTGGATCTCGTGCTCTTCTGATATCAAGAGATCGACCAGCTATGTGGAGGCATCTAATAGTTTGATTGATAGTTATGGTTTTCTAGTAACTACAAGCTTTACTTGTGTACAATTACAAATCAGGAATTTGCTTAAAGCTTAAGGTTGTATTGCTGCTTTTGTTTTGTCTTGGCATCCTTTTTAATTTTTTAAGGACTAAAGTTATACTTTAGAGGAAATATGTTAGATGTGGATGCTTGGGTGTTAGTATTTTATGCAATAGCCTTGTACTTTTCCAGGGTGACCACTTGTCACTGATCAGTCTGGTAAAGCTGAAAGAGGAATCTCTATTTATGCCAACCCACTGGTCTTCCTTGATTCTTTATATTTTCATATTCAGTATTTCGAAATAAAATGATCATTTGAAAAACTTCGGTTACACACACACCTGTAATAGCGAATGTGATTGTGGATCAACATTTGAATTTGGCATTAAGTATGTATGATCAATAGACTATTGAAATAAACGGTTGACTTGTCAGATGCATACTAAATGAGCTGAATTCGGTTTCAGTAGTGCAACCTGAAGTTGATCCTTATAACTTTTCTGATACATATTTGGTGGAGAATGTGTTAACTTGGAGTTTCCGGCACTTTTATATTTGGTTGAGAATGTGTTATATATTTAAAGCACTCGAGTTGTAGAAAAAGTGCTTTTTCACTAGGGTGAAACGTTACACTTGTTATATAATATTACAAAAATGTAGCATTACCAAATTGATATCTTGTGTATTTTTAAAGTGCCTTTTATGACTGGTTATTTTTTTAATCAGCAATTTTTTTATGGTGTTTAGTTTTTTTTTTTTAATATTTATATTTTGATAGAACTGGTTTTAAAGCATTCAATTTGATTGAAGTTTGAACAAATTAAAATTCTGTCACAAATTTTACATTGAAAATGTATGTTATAGGAAAAATTAAGTATTATTATAAGAATTTAATTTTGATATACTGTCAATATATTATTAACCAATTATAAATGATCTTATATGACTTTTAAAATAATTATTACAAAAATTAATAATTTTTAATTATGTAACAATTCATGATTGAATGACAATGTAAATAAATAATGTATTTCAATTAAATTCTTACTAGCACTCAAAAAATAGAGGACCAATATATTCAAAAATGAATTATTATGGCATATATGTTTGGATGATCAAATTTTATATTTGTTTTTAAGTTGGCATTCTCATTTAACTATTAAATAATTCTGCTTCTAAGCTTTTGTACACCTTGTACTCAAAGCTTATCATTAATAAATTATTTTGGCTTTTTCAAAAAAAAAAAAAAAATTCTTTTCAACTTATTTCAATCGACTAAATTAACACTTTTAATTTTCTTAATTGCAATTTACAAAATATTCGGTACAATTGATTTTTAAAACCGATTTAACAGAACAAAAATAGAAGACAAAAAGTAAAAATACATCCTTGTTTTCTTTTCTTTTGTTACCAAGATGTTGATCTAGAACGTGAAATCCAGAAGTTGTGAGAGCCAGTTCACAGGACAAAATGCCATCTATAATGCATTTGTTTTCTTTGGGCATTGCATTTGGTGTCTATCGATACTTCAATTGGTATCCAATGCATGGTGAGACATCTCACGTTCAAAATTTTATTCCCTTTGGACTATTGCCTATCCCTTTTTCAGGACAATCTGTACACGTGTGAGAAAATCGCCTCAGCTCAGCTGTCTGAGTCTATGTAACGAAATGGTAGTGGAACTGCCTTCACTGCTCGGAAATGACCCACGTTGTTTAGATGCTCATTCTCCAATCTGCTCATAAAAAAGTGGAAAAAGTTAGATACACACGCACCCAAAGTGCTATCTAATATTCATTGAGAGAGAAAAAAATATAGGTAATATAGAATTTATGATGTGATAAGAAGAGAGATATAGAGATAAATGAGAAGTGTTGATGGGGTGTTAAAAATAATAAATGATCCATGTATCATCACTCTAAAAAGGTTGCCAAATTTATAAGAAATTTTGTTCACGAGGAACCGTCTTTTATCATACACTTTATTATTAGTTAAAATTTATTAAAAATTATAAAATTGTAAAAAAAATTATTAAATAAAAAGTAAAACCTACATAATTTTATAATTTTTAATAAATTTTGATTCAAAGTAAAAAATACGTTCAAAAGAATATACTGAAGAATGTGTTACTGTTAAATCTCTAAACATAATTTCAGAACCTTTATGTTGAAGTAGTTTAGAGTTCTACTATTGTTTTTCTCACTTTCTAGTTATGCTATTATTGGTTATAAACTTTTTCTTAGTTTGTACCTAACTTAACCTTGTGGGGTGCTTTGGTCCTTCACAAGAATCACAACTACTAACAGATTCTGTCACTTCAGATGTGATACTGGAGCAAGACATCTTATTGTAATAGTGGTAACCAAATGAAATTGCGGTACTAGAACAAGGACATTCTTAAAAAGGATAAACCTTATATGCAGTTACTTTAGTATCTTAAGTGTTGTTTTTTAATTAGAATTGAGGTTTTATTTCAGTAATTTACATAATAAAATTTTATATCAAAGGTCAACATAGGTTATTTTGGTGAAACTCCAGTTTTGATTAAAAACCAACACCAAAAAAACACTCAAAAAACTGAATCTAAATTTTGTTATTCTTGAAATGAAAAAGTCATTTTCAGCTCTTCTAGAATGTTTGAAAAAGCACCTGTAGAAATTCCAATGCCCTCGTCGAATAACCTCTAGTGAAGCTAACAAAAAGTCTAGTAGCCTTGTTTGAACAGGTCCCACTTTGAGGTGCATGATAGTCTCCACCCAAGCCACTCTTAGGACAACATTCAATGCCTGAAAAGTGAAATCCAATAATACCCCTTTATGATTAAAAGACTAATTTATGATTTTAATATTCAGATCACAAAAGAGGTAAAAAGAGAACTTACAATAGACATGTAGTACATGCTTTTATTCTTTAGAATTAGATCATCTCTGAGCAATGGGTTTTTGGAATTGGGTTTGAAAAACCCCCAGTCCTTGACAAAATCCCAATACAATTGGTAAACTGTGGCCACCACAGAAGTGATCAAGACTATCGCAAACCATAGATTGTTATCTTGCCTACTATAAGTGACTCTAGCTCCTGCTGCAACCATTGCTGAAACATACTTCCCCATGTTAGCCAAATGCTGAACATCACAGTCATCAAACCATCTTCTTGCACACTGATAATGAAATTCAAGTAGCATGTGTTAGTTGACAACATAATGAAGTATTTAAAAACTCTCAGTTAGCAAATATATCATGTCACCAATTCTAGAAGGAAGAGTGTTAGCAACACACTCTCTGACACACTCCTCCTAACACACACTTTACTATTAGTTGAAATTTATTAGAAACTACAAAATCACGAGAGAGAGTCATTAAATAAGATGTAAGACCCACAATTTATCGTAATTTTCAAGAAATTTTAACAAATAAGAGAGAGTGTATTCGAAAGAGTGTGTTACTAGCTAGCATTTCTCTCCTAGAAGTATTTGATACAGAATCTATATTACCAAGCAGCACCAAAGGCATACCTGCAATGCACGCCACCAATATGGCAAAAATGAGATGAGATAAGTTATTTCTACATATAGCCTTCCAGAATGGCAGGCCTCAGGTTGGTGTGACTTGAAAACTCTAGCAAAAATGTGACAACTTGTTGTTTCCAAATGCCTTAGCAATGGAATCTGCAACCAATAACATACAATTTAATGTTGATTATTAGGATGCATTTTGAGAAGCAAAGGGAAACAAAATAAACTTGCTGTAGGATATAATAAGATCACCTGGCTAGTTAGTTGGTCAGCCATAAAAATGTCTACCAGCAGAACCTGTAGGAATATTAAACTAAGTTAAACAATGACAAGCTCAATTTTGTACATGATGACTTCATGCACTATGGCATATCAATGTGTCCAATTATACCAAGGAATACAGAAATTTACCTTATAAAATGGAGAGCAAGCTATGTTACGAATAACCCGGATGAAGCAGAAACGAGTAGGGCGAAAAAAAATGTCAAATGGGCAAATGAGAACACCTACAAAGAACTGAAAATGGTAGCTAATAATCAGCACAATTTTTTTTTTTTTTTTTTTGGAATTTCAAGCAAACCAAGCCATTTTTTTTTTTTTTTTTATCTTTCAAGTAATATGGAAAAGTAATAATCATTTGACTAACCAGAAAAAGAATTCCAGGAATGGCATCAACTTGGCCAGGAGAAAAACCTGCAGCTCTTAGTAGCAGGTGTATCACCATTGCCCCAAACACAGTTGTCATGAGGGTAGTGCAAATAAGAAATGCATCTCTGTGTCTCAGTGCTGTGCTTGGTGAGAATTCAAGTATGAAATTATGGTTGATTCTTGTTCTCTTCCACATGTACAGGTTGCATCCATACATAAACAAGTGTAGGCTTAATAATGCAAACACACTGCACAAATCATTGTAACCATTCATTAGTGCAGCTATAACATGTAGGTGTTTTTCGTTTTAAATTCTGCAGCTTAGATGTTTAAGTCAGTTCTTAGAAGTTTAATTTTTCTTTTCATTTATGTAGATGAGTATAGTTGAAACTAAAACAGGAAAATTTTATATCCCATTTTCATCCATATGAACAACTATGCATGTACTCCTCTGGTAAATATAAGAAAAAAATGCCTAAGTTTGATGAATTGAAATATAAACAAATTTCAACTAATTCAATCTTATTTAATGTTAGTATTCCAAAAATAGCCTTAAGTTAATTCAAATATGAGTATCATCTACAATAAAATTAAATCAGTGTTTAGGAAATGTAGTTTTTTTTTTTTTGGTATGAAATCAATAAAATTAAATCAATTTAACTAACATTCTTAATCAGTGTAAAATTAGATATTTATGCTTATATTTGAGTTTGGAGGAAGTATTTGATAAGAGAAATACTAACAACACTCTTTAATCTTTGACACACTCTTTTCAACATAATTTATATAATTAATTGAAATTTATACAGGCCCAAGTAAATATGTGGTTTCATTTCCTATTTAGTGGTCCTAATCCCAAAATGGTGGACTCCACATGAATTTTAAATAATAATAAAAAATGTGCTTAGAAGAATGTATTGGTACTTTGGTAGGACTCCTCCTATCATAATTTCTTGGCATCTAGTAGAGAAAAATTACAGTCCTCATTTGGTATTATTTTCCCCTCTTTACAAATTTGTACTACACATGTCTTGAACCTCACAATACAATTCTTTATGTTTAAGTAATTTTGGTAGGATGTTGAATAGTCTTGATTAAAATAGCATACATAAAAGTCATGCATAAAGTAAGTTCAAATAGGAACCATGCAATGTAGCACCTGGAAACAGGGTAGACTGCGTCCATATAAGCTGGCTCTATACCAGGAGAGAATATACCACACAAATGAGCCAAGATTACGTATACACAAAACAAGGATACAGAACAACCTGTACACAACCCTGTAGAGGAAGTAACAGAAAAATCAATGACATGTTAATATAAGGGTAAAAAAAAAAAGAAAAGAAAAAATGACCTATGAGCTATTAATGGGTTCTCCACTCCTAGTGGCCACTAGCTGGTTGCAATACATTAAAATTTTGGCTAATGTGGTAATTACATAATATATTGCATTATTTTGAAGTGATGCAGCTATCATTAGGCATAAAATATTACACGGTTTTGACTTTTGAACGCACTGTTAGGAAACAACGGGATAATATAATGGACACTCTTTCCTTTTTGTAAAATTTTATACTGTATTTATATGAATTTAAGTAAAATTTATTCTACTGTTATTCAATCACATATTATCATGTATGATAAGTTAATTAACTTTTATCATAAATAACTTAAAAGTTATATAATAATGATTTCTGATTGATTAATAGTGTAAAAAAAATTTAGAAGAAGGGTTATATATTGACAGTATAAAATAGGTTTATATTATCATCCAATTACAAACCAAAATCCTTACACTTTTTTTTTATTCGTAGGAATCGAAGATAGGTATCAAAGAGTTTACAAAAACTCACATCCTATTCAATCAACTAAGTTAGACCCCTTGATCAAAATCTTTACACTAATAGTCTATTTATATAATTAAAATAACAATGCATGGTAATTAAACTCTATTTATATAATTTGCAGTAATAGTTAAAGTTGTTTAGGACAAGTTAGGAGTTAGGGGAGAGAGAGAGGGGCATTACCGACAATGAAGGTGAGCATATGAGAACCTTTTGGTTGTTGGGGTCTTAAAAACTTCATTGCTCTTTTCTTATCATTGTTGGCAAAGTGCTTTGTGAATATGGATTCCACTTCGTCCATTAGTCTAACAACCTTTAGTCAAAATATTATATTGCACATAACCACCAATTATTAGAAGTCCATGTAGTGTAACCCATTATCCTCTCCAAGAATTTGAGAAGGATCAAATCAAAAGGTATTGAAATTAGAATAATTGTTTGTTTCTTTTTCCCCTCCTAGGATTTATTAGGGGAAAAGAAAAGCAGCATACCTTATCAGAACTAATGAAATGGGATCTCTTCACTTCTTTCAAATAATTTGCAGAAGTCTTTTGACAAGATACCTGATCAAACGGCAATATAATTTCGTCCATATCAAAAATTAACTTTCATTGTATAATTTATAAGTAAAATAAACTCCGAAGTTTGATATAAATGAAAAAATAATTTTTAAAATTTTAGAAGAATAAAATACAAAGTATTTTCAATAAAATCTATACCTATGATTTTCAAACCTATCACTAAAAGACAAATTGACAAATAAAAAAACTATAGTTTTATATCATTTATACCCATGGTTTCAAATCCATCACTAAAACAAATAGTTACAAATTTTTCTATCCATAGGTATATGCTACCTATACCCATGGTTTTAAATTCATCACTAAAACCAATAGTGATGGAATCAAACATATGCAGGTATATGCTACCTATACCTATGATTTCAAATCCATCACTAAAACAAATAGTGATATAATCAAACATTTGTAGCTATATGTTACCTATACCCATGGTTTTAAACCCATCACTAAAACAAATAGTGACGAAATCAAACACCTTTAACTATATGCTACCTATACCCACAGTGTATCATATGTCTGTAGGTATATGACACTTATACCTACAATTTTAATGACTGTCCCTAAAAGTGTCTGTAGGTATATGACAAATTTCTTGTAGTGATGAAATAAAATGTAATAAATATTACACCAATGAAATAAAAAATAATAACCTTTTTGAGATATATATGTTTAGTTTCTGTTTGATGATAGCATATATGTGCCATATTAATATTGTTGAATCATAGATGACATGGTATTGTTCTATTTTTATCTTTTATTATAATTTTCTTAGAGACCAAACATAATATAAGTACCTAAGTAATACAAAACTACTGTAATTGATTATTGGTTTAATTACTTATTTAGTTCATATAGTTATACAAACTTTACCTTTTATTCCTTATACTTAAAAATCGTCCATTTTAATTCCTTCAATACCATTTTTAATCCATTTTAGTTCTTATACATATTATTTTTAATCTCTTTTAATTTGTATCGTCTAAACTCATAGGGGCTAAAAGAGATTAAAAATAATATATATATATATATATATATATATATATATATATATATATATATATATATAATGACTAAAAGAGATGATTTTTAAGTATAAGAATTAAATAAGTAATTAAATCAGATTATTTAAGAGGTACACAACACTTTATGCGACGTGCCAAATATATTATGCTAAGTTGATATATTTTGCCAAACACTACACTACCACTATTTATGAATTAAAATTCTAATGCAAAGGAGTTGCATTATGAAGAGTGGTGCAGTACACGAGGATTTAAACATAAGAAATCACCCAAACTGGGTGACCCAATAACTACATAGAGTAACGGTTTTTGGCTCTATATCTTAATTCATGCTTTGTGCGAGTCATTTATTTTGGGTTCGGAAATTAGGTTGGTTACATATGGAATTGAATATATTGAGATAGCTGTTATGTCTCTCATGAACTTCATGTCAGGAATATAGCCCACAATTAATTGCAAGTTGTTTTGAAACATGATGAATTTTATGTAACAGCACGACTTTTTTTATGCACTTTCTCATTTGTCTTTACTCTTGCTATAACTACGTTGAGTACGACCATAGACTAGTATATAATATAATATAACCCCTAAAAGCAATATTTATTATGCTTACATACATAAAATGTAACTGAACAACGAACAAGAAAATAAATACATATCCCATCCCAATTTCTCAGTGTACTGTTGCATCATGTTTCATTATATAGTGTGGTCATGCATGTGTAACGAAGATATATTTGAAGCCATACCTTGTCAAATTTCTTGAGTATCTTTGTGAATGCTACCATATTCAACGAGCTGCAAATTAAGAAGATAGAATATGTGGTTAAAAATTACTCATCAGTCATAAAGAAAAGGGACTTATTATGGTAGGGTATGGCCTATATAACCTGCCATTCAATGAAACGTACATATAATGTTAAGTAAAGGAATGAAAAATACACAGTGACATTTATGGGCTTGACCAAGAAATGGAATTGATACGTAATAATTCTTTCTCACCAAGAAAGTTTCTTATTTTAATTAAATCTTAGCATGTCACTCGTCTCGTCATGGATCAGCTATATCATGTAAAGTTGTCTCGAGTCTCGACTAGTCCAACAAAATAAGCAATGTTTTATGCAATCGCACCCTTTTTTTTTTCTTTTTATAACCATAACTTTTCCAACGCTTGCCTTTTGCCATTTTTTTTTTTAAAGTTTGGTGCGTGTAATCAGAAATGATAGATATTACACTTCTAAGTGTTTCCCCCATAGAATATTTCAATCGTGAATTTTTATTTATTTTTTATTTTTATTTTTTTAAAATTTTATTTGCGTTCTTGTAGATGTTTTATTTTATTTTAAATTTATGTACTTGCCTTTGAATTAAGAGTTAAGACTACTGTTTTGTTGTTGAGATAAAAATGTCTAATTATTATCTTTACGTCTTTTATTATTGTGGCAAAAAAGTTGCATACAATCATTAAATTTGAAGTGTTCTTGGTTAGAGCTGGACTAATAATTTTAGGTTAAAAAAAAGTAATATCTCAGTTAAGACTGAAAAAGTCACATATGTTTTTGATTTAAAGCACTAAACAAGGATTTCTTTAAGTAGTATAGTTAATATATAGGAATATGAAAATAGTAATAAATAAAGACTTAGAAAGGGATTTCTAAGATTTGGAAAGGAAGTGAAATAAGAAAAGGTTAAATTATAAACTTGACAAGAAAGGTCTCCAATTTGGATTTGTTCTCCATTAATATTTCGAAGCATGCATGATTGGATCAATTGGGGTGACAGTTCACATTTGCCTTAGAGAAACGTCTTGGCCCATATAACCCAGCTATCACACCAACGTCCATCTACCCAAAATCTTTTTCTTTACGTGGTGTAGTGAAACTCCATGCAACTCGATCCCCACTGGATTAGCCACATTGACATAGTTCTTATCCTTCATTCCAATTCAAGGCTAGCATATATATACTCCCCAAATGAACATTCATTATTATATATATTTTTTTTACTGCATTCATTATTATATTCTTTCCTATGTTTTCCATCTTACCCCACTACAAATAATAATAATAATAAATGAATCAAAATAATAATAATACTTAATGTGATTAAATAAATAAGTAATAACCTGTAAGTTTTGAGAAGGCCAAGACCTTTATAGAGCTCTACAAATGCACTTCTAATCATCTTCTCAGCACATTGAATTTTTCTCTTGTTAATGAGCTCTCCTCCATACCCTGGTTTCATTGGAGTGTTCACTAAATCCTCCCACAACATGGAAGTAACAGCCGTAGGAGTGGTGGCTGGAATATCAATTCTTATGGCCATTTGAGGCTTTCCCTTCTTTGTCTTCACCCTCATTGCCGAATTCACAAAACTTATACCATTTCTTTCCAACGTTGAGATTACTTCATCCATTTGTGAAACTTCTGAATTATCATCATTTGATTCTCCAATACTTTCTACACAAACAAAAATACATATTATTACACGGAGGAATACATACAGAAATTTATATATATTTTTTCTTTTTTACGAATTAATTATTGCATTTTGAGCCATGTGTGATGCCTATATATGTTATCTATTCCATATTACAAGCTTAGAAATACAATTTCCATAAGTCGCACGACTTTGAGAAAAGAGACATTACATATGAATTATATTGACGGCAGGAATTTTCTTGTGTGCATACCAAAGGTAATTATATTAACAATTTTTTAATATTAATTAATTATATTGAAAATTTAATCATAATATTAATAACATATTAAGCCTACTTGCTAAAGAAAAACCATCAGCCAATAATCGAGAACCCAGTGTTAATGATTCGAGCCCCACCGTTATAGGTAATTAAAAATATGTGTTTTTAATTTTTAGTGTGGGGCTTATAAAACGGATTTTTTTTTAAAAGTATAAGAATTTAAAATAAATAAAATTTAAGCAAAAATAAAAACATAAAATCACATTTTTTTTATGATTATAAATATATTTAAATCATTTAATATTTTATAAATTATTATTGTGGATAATTTAATTTTTTTTTTATGAATTTAGTGTACACTATACTAGCTGTTAAATTGAATAGACGATAAAAATATTAATCTATATTAAAAATAAATTGAACACAACTAACTCCTAGAAATTACTTCTAGAGTGGAAGATAGTCTAAGTTTTATAAGTAATTTTCAAGCTATATTACTAACGTGGCTCACATCTTAACGATTTTCTTCTACTATTATTACTCAATTAATTGAAGGCTTGTCCTTGTTGGGTTCACCTCAACTTTATCGATAATTAATTTTCATCGAAAAATTTGACTATTTTCATAAAACTTAAATCCAAGACCAATTCTATTCAGAATAACATGTTGGTAATTGAAGGTTTGTTTGTTTGTTTCAATTCATGAAATTTTATACTTAACAAGAAAAGAATAAATAAAGTTTTTGTCAAAAAAAAAAAAAAAGAATAAATAAAGAAGAACTGAGCGGAGTAATTTGAACCTTGACCAGGAGAATGAGGAAAAACTCCTGTATTAGAAGGCTTCGGCGACAGATTTTTCCGGCGCCGATCACTGAGAATTTGCTTAAGGTCTAGCAAGATGTTAAGCTGCTTGTTGAGCATTTCTCCTCTCTCAACAAACTCATTCTCCTGTTTCTTGTAGAATTGGTTCACCTTGTTAAGCTCTCCATCCAGCTTTGCAAAAAACACCTGCACTTCATCCTCCTCTGAAAACAACTCTGCCAGCTCAGTTTCATACACTTCTTCACTGTCCTCTGTTGTTTTCCTCCTCACCTGTGTAACACAAAAATATTATATATATCCATATTTCTATAATAAAATATTAGCTTATGTACTCGGTGTAAAAGAATGTTTACATTGTCGTCTAATCACAAATTGTTATGCATGTATGATAAGTTTTTAATCTTTAATAATAACCACTTAATTATACCTTCTATTTACGACAATTTCTAATTGATTAATAATATAATTTTTTTTACATGCATAATATATGAAAATTAAACTTATTTAATTATAGTATCTTTTTCTTTTTTTAATCATTATATACACATATATAAATTGATAGATATAAAATTTTAAATTAATAATGATCTTGGGCATTTTATTTTGTTCTAGCTAGGGTGTGCACATGACAATGGTTTCGTGATGGGTATTGTGCAAAATAGTGTTCCCACTATCGCCATATCCGTTTTCACCTTGATTTCGTGAGAGAATGAGAAACTCGAAAGCAAAAGCAGAAAAAGGTTTCAGAAAAATAAAGGACCACTAAACTCGCTTTTTAGCTCTTAATGCCATTCTCACATTCTCCACTTCACCTTTTGACTATTATTTTTTTTTTTGAAGGGACTATTATTTTATTATTCACTCCATTAAACATATATAGTCAGATTCATTTATTGGGATGCCGAATCGAATTTCAATGGTTTATGTATAAAAATATAAAAAAATATTTATGATAATTTTTTAATATATTTTTATTGTTTATTATTGCCAATAAAAATATATATTTATTATTAATTTATCTTTTCTTCATAAATATTAATTTATCTTTTAAAACATCTTTGGATGAATCTAGGATATCCTTATACTGAAAATCAAAGACTAATATCTCGAGGTAGATCATTTGAAGGGCTAACATCTTCCAACTGAGACAAAGTTATTTATTAACTATATCACACTATGTTAGTTATCATTTGAAACGTCAATTTAGTTACCTCATGAATAAGTCATTTTAAAGGGTGTGTTACTTTATATATAATAATAATAATAATTTAATAATAATTAGCGGGTTACTAACATTATTTTTTTTTTACATTACTTCTTCCAATAACATAACTTCAATAAATTATAACAAAAACCTTAGGTGTCAAAATATTTTCAATCTCATGCATATATTATTGTTTTACCAAACCCTGTTTCTTCTATTCATCATATAAGTTATTTATTTCATGAGAAACGATATACAAAACTCTTATATATCAAATTTTATATTGTAATACTTATTATTTCTCTCCCTTTATTATATTTATACTCCTCTTTCTTCCTCTCTTTAGGTGCCATGTTGGGTTTCCATTAATGACTTTTGGGCCATCAAGTAATAGATTTAGATTGTAGCTAGTGTGCAACCAATAGACCATTGACTATTGTCATGGCATTACGTTTTCGTGGTTCATATTAACCCGAACTAATTGACGTGGCTGTAATATATACAAACGTAATTTCAAACCCTTGGTCAGAAACAAGTGACTATTGAGTTATGTTAATATCACCACAAATTACCAGCTAGGAAACCAAACTTTTTGTGTTAATATTGTGTAATTAACTGTGTTAATTAAAAGCCTCGGAGTCATTTCACATTGTCCGAAAACGATGTCATTAATTTCCTCTTTTTTTCTTCAATAAGGTTATGCACGAAGGCGCAAAAAGACACACTAGGAGACAAATAAAAAAACACGCAGAAAATCATAGACACACGCAAAGGTTTTAGACATATCCCTAGAACTCATATTTTACCGGAACCACCAATATAAGGAGCTGAAAAATAACAAACCAGAAAGAGAAAGCACACACAAACTTAATTAATTTATTAACTACATATATAATGATCTTATTACATGCACTATATATATATACTTTACCTGAATTATGTCTTGTATATTATTGTTGTGTGAATTAGAGAACTTGTTGGTTATGAAGCGAAAGGAATCGAAAAGGGAGCGAGCAAAGGTCTCTTCTGGGGCTTGTGATTGCATGGAAACTCTTGTGAGTTTGATGTTCTTTATGTGTTTCTTGAGCTGCCTATAGTTGACAAAGGCCTCCTTCCATTCTGGTATTAGTTGAGCTTCGAGCTCCTTTGAGAATTTCACCATTTTTGGTTTTTGGTTTTGGGGTGAGGAGGAGGAGGAGAAGAAGAAGAAGAACTTACATAAAGTGGGGTGTGAGAATGAGAATGTGGTGATCAAGGGGTTTTTATAAGACAAGGAGCCGTGTGGACAACTTTAAGAAATGCTTACATCGCTTTTCATATATGCTTTTAATTACTGTTTTCCTTTATAAGAAGTATGTGGGATTAATAAATAGCCATCCAAAATATTTCTGTCAGCAATGCTTGTCGTGGGTCTGTTTGATAGGAAGAAGAGAAATATGTGAAAAATGTGTTGAATAGAAATAGGAAAGAGAGAAATAGAGTGAAAGTAAATATGTGAGAAATAGAATAAAAATAAAAATACTATCTCCATTTCTATTTATAAAATGTTGTTGATTAATTTACGTATATTAAAAAAATTGGTTAATTTAAGTATTAATATTAAATTTGTCTGTACTTATAATACTTTCTCCGTTCTAGTTTATATGACGTTTAAGGTTTTGACACAGGTATTAAGGAATGCAATTAATTTGTTAAATTTTCTAGAAAATATTAGGTAACTTCTTAATATATCCTTTATCTCTCTAATTAATTACTCATTATATACTACTTCTACTAAGTATTTATTAAGGGTAATCTTGAAAAAAGATATTTAATGCAGCATTGGGTTTGTAAAACGTCATATATTTTGGAATAAATTTTTTTCTCTAAAACGTCATATAATCTGGAACAGAGGGAGTATTTTTTAAATTTGTTCTTAACATTATTGGAAATCTATTCATCTTCTTCATTCTTCATAAAAGAGAGAAAAAAACAATTTAGAGTAGTATTCAATTATGAATTAAAATAAATAAGGATATTTTAGTCAAAAAATAATTAATGCACAAGATAATTGAAATGAAGTCTTATAAAAAGGGACAAAAAATTTCAAAATTATGTCTTATAAATAGGAATGGAGGTAGTATTTAGTTTTAGAAAAATAGAGAAGAATAGAAAAGTGAGAAATAAAAAATATTTGAAATTGTTTTATTTAATAAACGATGGATTATGTTTTCCTCGTACCATATATTTTGTATAACAATTTGTAGACATTAGATTATGTTTCTCTCATAATTGATTGTCATTACTTGTGTGTATACGGTTCATTTCTTTGCTCTTTTGCTGATAAATAAAAAGGTGTGGGATCTATATCTTTTTATTTCCCTTCTACTATACACACTTCATTTTCTATTTTTCACCTATTACTTCTATCTTCATCCTATTTCTTCAATGTTACTGTGCAACCAAAAACATACATTTGAATTAAGGGAAACATATTCATTAAGAGTACATTTATTCTAATTAAGAGAGTGAAAAAAGTGAATTATGCCATTTGGATCAAATCACAAAAGGTTAAAATAAAATATAAAGTCATGTGATTTTTTAAGTGATTATATAATTATTAAATAACTTTTAATCATAACCATTCATGTATGGTTTGTATGGTCCAAATTTGTTCTTTTCATCTTATTCGTAATGTCACCAGTTATTTTATTGAGTATTGAAAAATGGTTTTTCAGAAACACTTCGACTAAGTGCTGGAAAATTGTATTTCAGTACATTATTTTGACTATATATGTCAAATATGGTTCACTTTGATAAGGCTATGATGGAAAATTTGAAGATTTGAAGAATCAAGACCATAGAAATCATTAAAGGTGGAGATTGAAGAAAAAAGCTATTAACAATGATGATTGTTGGAAGTTATTAGGAGACGTTTGTAGAAGTTTTGGTAGTTAGGAATTAATGTATATAAATAACAACTTATAACATGTAACAAGGGTTGGAACTTGGTAGTTTTGGAACTTGGATATTCATATTTCTAATTAAAATTTCCTATACATCCGCCACTCAACAAAGGATTAAACAAGCATTAGCAAGTTCTTGATTGCTTTGTTCCAACCATCGTCTTTCAATTTCCACTTACATTCAAGCATTTTACCTTTAAAGTTCTTTACCTTTCCGTACATTAATTTTTCTCACTTTTATATTTTCAAGTTTGTTAAATTCAATTGCCATTTACATTTCCCACAATCTATTTGGTTGCCCATTTACATTTCCATGCACTTTAATTGCCTTTTATTTACATTTCAATACACTTTAATTGCTTTCCATTTACTTTTCATGTACTTTAATTGCTTGCCATGCACTTTAATTACTTTCATTTTAATTCAATGCCATGTAATCGCTTTCAATTTACGTTTTCAGTCATTTCAATTTACTTTATTCTTTTCTTTCACAATTTCTTTTCAGTTATTTTTTCTTTAGTTTGCAACTTGATCACATGATTATATTTGAGATTGAAAAAATTTAACCATAGACCCATGGTTAAAGAAGAAATTATTAGCTGGTTTGGAATTATCACGGTCCCATTCATTTCTACATGACACATAGTTGAGTGTTATTAATTCACTTTCATAAATTAAAAAACTTGAGTACATGACATATAGAAAAGGGTTGAGACGACCATGGACATGTGGTGGTCCTGAAGTACCTAATCATTTCTTGGGTTAAAAGGTCTCCAAAGGAGGTTAAAAGGCCTACAAAGGAAGTAAATGTCCTCTTTCAGAAATTTAGACAATGAGATTTTGTTTGTTGATGAAAATTGCAAAATTTCATTGTCAACACTTATACAAATAGTTGATAAAAAAAAAAACTTATAAAAATACTCCTCTCACTTTATATGCCTCTCAAATCAAGATTTTATACTAATCATATGTATGGAAATTAAATATTACTTTAATAAAGATAAAATTTATTTTCATAATATCTATGCGTGGTGTGCCTGCCAAAATACGGGTACTTTTTCACCGAGGTGACAAGCCAGTCGGCCAATGCCTCTTTTACGTAACAGCCAAACTCTTAGAATGATAGGGATGGTACCTGCAAAGCTACTCCAACGCTTAAGTCAGTGATTTATAAGAGTTAAACAATAAAATTAAAGTTAATTCTTTACCTGCAATGTACCCCCTTTTATTTATAATACTAGAGTTCGTCAATTAGTGGGATAAATGATTACCTAATTGTGAGTTAGTGGGATATAAGATGGATCGGTTATTTTTCACTCATAACTCCAACAACTGAATTACTAGTTTGGCCAATACACTTTGAAAAAGATTAATTTTTACATGGTTGTGACTATACCATTTTTTTATATGCAAAGTTTTTTTTTTTTTTAAATTACAAGGATATCTCAACCTATACCATCGAGTGCATGAATCAATTGACAGGAGGTTATTCCAATTTATCCAATAGTCTTGAATTCCAACCTTAAGTATGTAATTGCATTAAAAATTTAGAGAAAAAACTTTGTTTTTCATAATAGTTCTACCTAAGTCATAAATATGGAGATATATTTATGTAGTTTAGACTGTAAACAAAAAGATGATGATGAAGAAGAAGATGTGCAACTTTAATAATTTGATGAAGCTGCACACTTGTTGTGATGACAATTATAATAACTTAGTTGTGTGTTTGATTAGCCTTATCTTGATCTTGCTTTGGTTAAAGAAAATTACTCCATTGAAGCTTAAAACTTAAGATATTAACAAGTGAAAAGAAATTTTTCATGAAATTAAAATGAATCAAGCGCATAAATTAAATTGAATTGTACATTTGATTCATATAGTTATATGTGAAAAAGTATAAATGAGTAATTTGTTATTTTGCTATTAAAAAACTAAAAATATATGCAGGGTGGTCGATTACAAAGAGGATAATCAATTATATTGCTTAGAAGTTGTTTTGTGAAATGAAACTATGCATTTGACAATAATCAATTATTTGGTTATGTAACTGGTTTCTATGCACATTAATTCGACAATAATCGATCAAATGGAATGGTTTAATACATCAATAAGTCCCTAAATTTTTTTAAAAATTTTCAATTAGGTCCTTGACTAAAAAAATTATAATTGGATCCCTGATCTTGTTTTCGTAATTGACACCCTAGAGTTAGTAAAACCGCCACAAATTATTATCTCTATGGCGGTTTCAAGCCGTCATAAACTAAATCCAAGGATCCAATCACAAAAAATGTAGAAGATCAAGGACCTAATTACAATTTTTTTTTAGTTTAGGGATCTAAGTAAAAAATTTCAAAAAGTTCAAGGACCTATTGATGATATATTAAACCAAATGGAATTAATATCGATTATCGATTATATTATTCTAAAAATGAACCCAGGTGTATTGCTGAACACATTGATTGATTACATTAAATCATAATCGATTATAATTAGTTGTAGACCTCAAAAATAATAGAATAACAAACTTCATCTCTAATCCATCTCTCATTCTCTATAAAATGTGATTTTTATTAACTTGGAGAAAGGAAGCTGTGGAATATATACCCTAGTCTGATTATCACCTACCCTATTTAATATTTAAACATGTGGCCAGTCTTAATGTTGGGATGTACTAGTTGTTTTAATTGATAAAAAGAGAAGACTTCAAACTCCCTGATCTTGGATTTTTGCTAGTGACCGAAAAATTTGGGGCCATACAATCTCTACTACAAGTCTCACTCATAAAACTTCAATAAAAATGAAATTCGTTACTTTGTAATTCTTAGGTTAAAACGGTATGCCTTACTATCAACAAAATATATAGGGGCCAGAAGATGTTAATGATATAAATGCATGGTCCTTTTGTTTACTGTCCACAATATAAGTAGAAGGTTGTTAATGATAAGTAGCATTGGTAATGATCCAGTAAGAAATTTATGGTAAACTTCAATCTCTTAACCAACAATGGTAACCTAAGCAGGAGACATTGTTTAGGCTGAGGAGGAAGAGTTTTAGGTAGAAAAAAGGTATTCTTTATTCCACAGCCTGAAACTAATTAATGCTTTTTTAGGTAGAGAAATTATCCGAGTGGGTACTGATTTATATACAAAAATTGAACCTTAAGTTTATATATATATATATATATATATATATATATATATATATATATATATATATATAATATTGACTGCACTGAATATAATTCAAGTCTTTGAAGGCGTTTAAGATACATAGTAGGAAGATGTGATAACTAGCTAGCGACATATATATATTTGGTGTAGATTTTTATCGCCGCAAAAGTAACAAAATAGAAAAAAAAAAAAAACTAAATTAAGAACGTTCGTTATCATAATGTTTATATTTTACCATAAAATTTATATTAAAAATTGCAGATAAACCATTTAGATGTTTGGACATGGATCCTATCCTAGAGTTTGAAAATGAATTGCACCTGGTGCAATTTGAATCTTACGACCCCCACTATTTTTTTTTTTTAATGTTACGACCCCTACTAATACGTACACACAATTGCTTATATTTTTTTTATATATAAAATAAACTATGTATTTTGTTGGAGAAAACTCCCCTCCATACAACAATGAGAATCACAAATAAAACACACACAAAGATACACCGCAAATAAAAATGATAAAAGACACTAATATAACGTACCTCTATGTCATAGAAACATCTTAATGAATATTCATTATCTTAATTAAGATTATAATTTTTTTTTTAAAAAAACTCTCTCAATTACAAGACATTCATCTCAATTGATGGTGAACTTTTCTTTAAGTTGGAGGTTCTTCTCATCGTAAAAGCCTCTGTTTATAATACAGAGAATGGCTTTTTAAAAATTCCTTAAATAAACACTAATTAATTTGCTTCTCACAGTTCCAAAAGTCAACTTCATAAAAAATTAGTATAACACACAATAGCTACCAATAGTGGCAATCTTTTACTTCTCTATTTATTACATCTTGAATTTCTATTCACTTTAATTAATATTGGAAATTTAAATTGATTTTCTCAATATATTTTAACGGATATGATCTTTCGCAGTTAAATGTACAGGTACACTTTACTATATTTGTCTGCTTAGAGTTGATTCTTTGGGTTGACTTCTTTTCTTTACTATTCTGCCATGTCCTCTTTTTTTAATAAAAATTAAATTAAATGTTTGACTTGGTCCTTGTAAGAATTAATTTAGAATTTTTCTTATATTAATTATTTTTGACAAAATATTCCTATTTATAAGTCCTTTTCTGAGTTAAAAAATAGTAAGTGAAATATAATACCTCATTCATTTCAAAATGACTAATATTTTAGCATTGAAAAAGATTCTATATTAACTAATAATGTTTTTAGTTTTCAATGAAATATTAAAACTTTTATTTTAAATTTATTGCAAATAAATTACATTAATCTAATTTTTGACTATTGTGCCTAACAAATTTTCAATCACCACCGTTAATTACAAGTAATGCATTAATGGAGAGTAAAAATATTTTAGTAAAATTGGTTCAATAAATAACTTAATTATTGTTATTCTTAATTTGTTTGAAAAAAACCTTAAACATCGTTCATTTTGGAATGAGAGAGTAATGTTTTAGGCTCTTTGAGAGTCTAACTTTATCTTGTACCACGTTTGTTCCTATATATAAGATTTTTTTTTTACTTTATTGTTTGTTTCTTTTTATAAGACACTTTTTTCTTTGTCTGACGCATTAATTATTTTTTCCTATAATATCTTTAATTAATTTTAGTATTCTCTTCAAACGTACCATTAATTAGGTGAAAAGTAGTGTAATTAAGTAGAGAGAGAAATGAAGGGTAATTTGTAAAAATAGTATAAATTAATTATTAAAAAATTTAATGCGATTAACTAAATTAATCAATTTTTTAAAGAGTGTGAATTAGTTGAATATGTCTTATATACAAAGATGGAGGTAGTATGTACAAAGAACATCTGGAAACCTTACTTTGACTATTCATATGCACAGTCAATAAAAATTAAAATAATAAATATATATTAATGATGAGATAAAATAAAAGAATTAAAATTAGTAATAAAAATATGTTTCGTTAATATTAGGGAAAATTTTGGAAAAATATATAAATTTAGGATAAATTTACTGTCACTAACTAAATTAATTAATTTTCTTAATCCTTATAAATTAATTAATTAAGTCTTATAAAAAGGACAAAAATAGTAATATATATTTATTTATTTGTAATATGATATAAAATTACTTTCCTTATAATTGTGAGGTGTCATGCTCACGCCCAAATAAAAATCAATTTCTAAAAAGTTATTATAACTTTAATCTAATGGTGGACTTAAATATAATTGAGGGTTGGGTGTAAATGTACTCTTTGACTTTGAGAAAATATAAGTATATATCTGTTGTTATTATCTTTTTCTCTTCATATATTTATAATTTGAACTCGTTGTTCCCAATTTTTTAGCCATTTGTCAATTTTGTATTTGGTTTTTTCTTTTTCTTACATTTCCTTCTCTGTTCGGCTAACTAAAAACTTTTACACTTTATTTAATTAAACATTTCATTTCTTTTTTAGCTCATTGTACTTGATTTTAATATTTATGTCTTTATTTTCATAATAATAATAATAATAATAATAATAATAATAATTATTATTATATTTTAAACTAAATTGTCACACTAACTCGTGCCCTAGATCTGCTACTAATTTAATCATTTTACTATTAACATTTTATATTTTTCTCGAAGTGATGGATATTTGATCTTATAAACAAAATAATTATATTAATAAAATAGATGCCAACTAAGCATAAGGTAAGCCAAAAGGTTAGCATCTAAAAAGGAAAAAGCATATAGGTACAGTAATTAAATTAGTCCGTCTTAAAAAGCAACCTTAATCTGAACACTGAAAAAAACCCCACATAAAAGGAAAAAAATGTCCAAAATTTAAGACGCGCGGTAAGAACCCCTGTTTAAACATAAACCATATACTACTACATAAGTTTGGCACCCAATTAAGATAATAAATAGCACACATTTTAAGCAGCTCCTGAAGCATCACATGCCTAGCCAAGGACAACCCTAGGTATATTTGGTCTAATCTTTTTTCTGCTTAAAAAATACTTTTAAATTATAACAAACAAACTAAAAAAAGTAAAACATTATTTGTCAACTTTCATCTCTTTTTAGTTGATTCAATTAGACTTTTGGTCTCTCTATAATTCTTAATTTATAATTTTAGTCCCCAATTTTTAATTCTAAAATTTTAGTCTCCAATTTTTACAAATTTACAATTTTGTTCTCGTCGTTAATTTCATCTACTGACTGTTTAGATTAAACATTGATTTATGACCTGACATTAGTGAAGTAACGTGACAAATAATATTTAGTATACTTAATTACACTATTGATTTCCTGTAAACTCTAATCCACAATTTTGGTCCATTTTTTAATTGCATGAATTTAAACTTTCAAATTAAGCAGTTTATAAATTATATAAATTTACATGTAAATTAATAAAAATACATGTAAACTAATAAAAAATATGTAAATTATATAAAAATAAAAGTAATGAATTTGCAAAATACAAACAAATACTTTTATATTATAAAAGGTAGTTAATTAATAAAAAAAAATTATGAAAAGTGTTATTAGGTTTGTCATCAGGATTGAAGTTACGAAAAACAAAAACTTTAAGTGCAACACTAATATAAATTTGTTTATGACAATAATAATAATAATAATGACTAAAGATTTTATTTTATACTCTTTCAATAACTAAAAATTTTCAAATTAAAAAAATTATACTCTTTCAATAAATTAAAATAAATAATAATTAATGAAAAATAACTTCAACCATAGCCTCCGTTACACATAACTAAGCTCCACCCCTACATCTGTTGACCGTCATACTGTATTATAATATTGAAATAAATAATATCGTATAAATGATGTGATGAAAAAAAATAGAGAGATAAAAAGAAAGAAGATGAAAAAAATAGTGTATAATTATATTTATTGTATGAAAAGTATTAAAAGTTAAGATAATGAATTTATTATCAAATATTTTTATTTTAATTATATATATATATATATATATATATATATTACACAAATTTATTTATCAAATTATATAAATTAATTTAACAATATATATATATATATATATTATAATTTACATACAAATTATTTATTAAATTCTATAAATTTATTTATTAATTCAAAATTTTTATTTTCTATATTTTACATATTTTTTTTATTATATACAATTTACATATTTTTTTATTAGTTTACACACACACACACACACACACACACACACACACACACATATATATATATATATATATATATATATATATATATATATATATATATATATATATTATAATTTACATATATTTTTGTTAATTTACATATAAATTTGTATAGTTTATAAATGTGTATAGTTAAAATAAAAGTATTTAATAAATAAATTTATCTTGTTAATGGTCAACTAATGGATGGACCAAAACGGCTTAATTTGAATAATTGGATAACTAAACTCTGGTTTCCCAAATGGTCAATATAACTCAATAATAGGAGGGATGAATTGAGTTATTTTAAAAACATTGTTGCAAAATAATTATCTCAAATCCTGAAGTATAAAATTGTGAAAAGAGACAAAGAAAGAAACCCTAAATTGATTCAATTAACATTTATATAATAAAAATGCAATGAATCAAACAAACAATAAAAGAATAGGGTTAGAGAAGAATGCATCGAGATTTATACTAGTTTAGTCACCAATTGTGACCTACATCCTGGCCTTAAGTCTCGTTTGAGATTTTTTCACTATTTGATTAGAGTTATTATGCTTCAAGCCTTTTATACTCAAGGAACCCTATCTTGACAACCCAACCCGAGATGCCCCTCACTGTATCACTCCATTTAGCTTTTAGAGATCACACACCTTAGAAAACCTGAGGGACACCTAACTCTAAAACACTAAAACCTTTTTCCTAAAACAACCAATGGAAACATACCCTTGTTCACACAATAATATGCCAAAAGCAAATTGCCACTTTCAAAGTCGGGATATCACAAATTGAAGCATTAATGACTCATAACCTTAACCAAGATTGGCTCAAGAGAAAACTTAAATCCCAAATTAATCTTACTCTTTTCTCTCTTTTTTGGTTTGATGAAAACCTTTATTATATAGGAATTGAAAGCATAAAATTATTCTAATTTTGAAATCCTTAATGATATGATTTGATAAGAGATAACAATATAAAATTGATTTTAAAAAATCTTTTTACAAATCTCATTTTTGTCGTTGGGACTTGAGTCTTTCTTGTGGAACTTGATTCTTTCGCAAGGGACTTGAGTCTCTTAGATAGGGACTCAAGTTATAACGAACTTTTATCGGAGAATACTTGATTCTCCAATGTGAAACACAAGTTTCCTTCCAGAGACTAGAGTCTTAAGTAGGAGGCTTGATTTTCCAAATTATTTTAACTTATTTATGAGATTATAATGTATCTAAGCCTTTTCTTTCAAAATCAGTCTATTTAATTAGTTTTTTTTCTAGAAAACTTGATTTTATCTAAATTCTTATTTTAAACCCTCGAGTCAAACTCAAATAAGATTGGAAAATCTTATATAAAATGCTCAAGTCTCTAAATCTTGTTTTCATCATTTTTTTTTATCTTTAGATTTGTCTTCGTCAAAATTCTTTGAACACAAAAATAAAAGGTCATGTTGAACAATATAAATAGAACAAGTATGTGGAAATATTCTGTTCCTTTGTTGGAGGTTAATATACAAGGGGTATTTTGTGTATAGGTATACATCTCTACATGATGTTAATGTATAAGTACTTCTAATTGGGTGTTGTTTAAGGTGGTGTGTAAGGGTGTTGCATCCAATTGGGTTATGTGAGGGTGCTGCATAGATTACAGATAATGTGTACTATTAATTGGGTACCTCTTCTGTGCTCAATTCTTCACTGAGTTATTTTCTTATAAAAAAAAAAAACAAGTTTGGTATAAAATTTAAAAAAATTGAAAAGATGATAATATTTTAAATTAATTATTTAGAAATACTACCACCTCATATACTACGTCAATTTTCTAAAAACCAATGTAATTTCTCAATGTAAAAAAGTGTTTTCTTTATTAATTGGTAAGAAATAATAGTGTATTGCGGATTTATCTCATCTCCATTCATCTCAAATGATTTTCAAATAATGCCCACTTAAAACAGGATTTGTGTTGTACGAAAGAGTTAAAAGCTGTCCAATTGCAAAGCCTAATCTATGGTGCCCCCTCCAAGTTGTAAAATGCCAATGATTCATTAAAACAGAACTGAACACTAAAGCTTCAAGATCCAATAAATCTGAAAGCTTTATAATATAAACATTTTGTCAAGATCCAAATGTGGAAGTTTTTTTTTTATAACTTTTTGCCAAGATCCAAATGTACACTAAAAAGTTTCTAGTTCGAATCCCGCAACATTTTACTTGCATTATTTCCTTAGTAGTGGAGACTCAAAAAGGGCCTATAATTTTTAGTGTGAAGAGGTATCTACTCAGAATATTCCCAATTTTAAAAAAAAATTAATGCAACTTAATTGAGGTAGGGAAAACCTCTTGCATCATCGATCTCCAAGAGTAATAAGTTGTGGAACTTGCCCCCAATTATTGCTTCTGCATGCTAGCTCATCTTCCACAATCCATACAATTAAGAGCCCCCAACTTGCACTCTGCTTCAAATTATAGAGATTGTAACTTTTTCTTTTTATTTTATTTTTTTCCTTTTCCCCTCTGGGAGTGAACAATTGAAAAGCCCCTTATTCAATTAATTAACTTAGGATAAATGACCAATTTTGTCATTGAAAGTGCGAGACAATGTTAATTTAGTCTTTAAATATAATAAAATTCAAAAAAGTTCTTAAGAATGTAATTCGTTATTCATTTTAATCAAAAATTCAAAAAGTGGTATAACTTAAGTAACAGTATATTTACATACTTTCAAATACTAAAATAATAATAAATAGTTAAGTTTAGAGATTAAAGTAATAACATAAAAACTTTTTGGATAACTATGAGATTGGTGCGAAGTGTCCACAAATTTTATTGATGACTAATTTTTGTCGGAAAACTTGACTTGTCACTTTTAGACGTTTTTTTCATTCACAAGACGTGAAACCGATACTTTGTTTAAAGGGACCGAACTAGTTTTATTTGAACCAACTACTTATTGATAATAACATATATAAGAATCTTTAGGGACTAAATTATCAACGCTCGTACTTTCAAAGAGAAATTTGGTTATTACCCATTAACTCTCGTCAGTTATCTTTAACAGAGTTTTCATTTTATTTTATTGTGCTATTATATATGTTGGCGTAGGTAATGACAATGTCAATAATGTTCCTTTCCTTAATTAGACGAAGAGAGACACCCCTCATATTTAAAAACAATCGTGGCTCTTTCTATGCCATGATTAATGTCAAACAGGATTACAGCTGCAAGAATGTTTTTGATTTTGCAATATTTCATCTGATATATATCTATATCTATCTCGTTTTAGAACAGTACCAAGCTGAAACCGTAACGATTATCTCACTTGCAGGTTTTGGAATTCCTTATCCTTAATTAGCTTTAAAGTTATTTTGTGTTTAATTTGAACACAGCTAAATAATTTCTTGACAATTTTAAAGTTTGGTCGCAAGTTTCAACCATATCCTATCTACTATAATCGTCATAATCTGGTAGGAATTGGCTACTGATATACGTACGCAAATACCTAATTGCATAAGCATAAAAAAAAACACCTAATTGCACACACGCATGCATATATATGCATACAATATCAATGCATTATTATTATGATATTATGCATTTTGACATTGCATATTAATTTGATTTTTAAGTAATTAAATTACACGAAAATTAACTAGTTTTTGAAACATTCAGCAAACAATTAAGAAAAAAAATAGGATTGTATATGGATTAAATTTTACTTTGAGTTAAAAAGAAGAAATGAAAAAAGTGATAACTATTTTTTTTTTTTCAAAGATCATATAGGTATTTTTTATAAGAAGCAATTGATCTTACTTGAGCCGGATATATAATAACTATTTTTTGTTCATGTTTCCTAGAATGTTTCATCATTTTTAATTTGGAAAATGATTTCTCCTTTTATATTAGACTGCTATAATGATAAGTTTATATTTTTCAAAAAGTATTTGTTTTTAATTAACATTAGAAAAAGACAACGTTTAACAAAGTATTTCACAATAATTCACATTGACACCATAATTATTAATTTTCACTATTCATAAATGCCTGAAAATACCAAAATAGAACATTTTCAGAATACTCGATCTGCAAAATCAAGCACCCTTCAAGGCTTCAATTCATACAGTAGTCACAATTAAAGTGTCCATTATGTACCCAAAAAAATATAAATTAAGCTGTCCATTTTCGTATCTTGATGTGTTGATGTTTAAACGATATGAAGCTTCCAAAGTTCGATTCCATAAATTATTCTTTTGAAACAGTATAGGTAAGCATTCATCATCTCTCAGCCAATTTATTCAAAGCTTCTTCAAGAGTGCTTTCAAATTATTGGTTGCCCAATGATGGCATTGAACAAGAATAACACTTATTTCTTCGCATATTGGCGGGTGAGCTATTAAGCACAATCCATATCTATATATAATAATACCAACGAAAAAGATAAATGTATAATATATGTGAATCTGTAAAGTGTGAAATGATCTGAAGCGAACACATCTATAACTCAGGATTGGCTTTCGTAAAAAATTATAAAATAAAAGCCTATTAAAACTGACTGGGCATCCTATGAATGGTTTGGAAGAAGAAAAACTTCATCCTCTATATATACATGAATTTCTCCTTCTATTTATATTGGTCAATAAACTTTTTAGTGTTGTTAGTTTTATACACCATGATTTTATCTTGTCTCTTTTAATCACATCTCAACTTTTTAAAATATTTCAAGCATTTGAATAAAAATTTAATTAGAATGTATATTATATAAAAAGTGTCATCTCGAGTAGAGAGATATTTACTAATTAATTAATTTCCATATATAGTTTAGGGTCTTGCTGACCAGTGTCCTAAAAGTACTGGTTAAAGAATTAAAAGTATTTATTATGAAAATCATAGAAAGACACAAAAAAAATTCATGAACAACGTAATTTTTCGTCTCCCAATAAAAATCGGGCACTGATTAGCATTTGTTTATTTATATATCATAGTGACGATTAACTATATTATTTATTTAACAAATCACTGTCTCAAGATATGGGAAGCTACCAGAAGTAATGGCTGGAGCTTTCAATACAGAAAAACCACGTGTTCAGATTCCCCACCACCAGAATCTACAATATTCATGACCTAGCTAGTTTGTGAATGCAAATAAATAGGAACCTTGGCGAATCTAGAGTCCAGAGAGGATCCTGGACTATTGCGGAGTTGTTCTGTACAGTGCAGGGACAAAGAACGTGGTTTAAAGTGGAGCCAAATTTATGCAATAATTCTTATTTTCAGTGTGGATCATGACGTATACGTTTTAAGGGTGCCCATAATTATGTTGCTCCAACTAATACACCATATCCCTTATATAAAATATACATTTCTTTTAAGTTAATGGGATTGCACAGGAATGACCTTTGGTGAATGCCAAGAATAGATTAATCGATCGATTTAATTTATAGACAAAAATTGCGTGCCCTAAGAAAAATGCTAAATTAGTGGGTGGGGACAGTACCGGCTGCTAAGCGTTTCAGATTGAGGACATTAATGGGTCTTTCTTAAGGCTGACAATAATTGATATATATATATATATATATATATATATATATATATATATATATATATATATAACTTAGAGGCAGACAAGGTCAATGGTCTTTTGGAAATAATGTCTGTATGTTTATGGACACCGGCATTTGGAAAGCAGAAAGTTAAGAATATTTTGGTGCTGTACTTGGGGAAAATATCTGATTTGTTGAGGGTGTTTTGATCTCAGTATTAGTAACTGTTCGCAGTTTGGGGGAAGAAGGATAAGAGGCACTAGGATTAGGATAAGGTTCTTGAACAATATTTATAATTTCCTTTCGATAGCTGCTTTAGCTAGAAATAAATAAATGAGCTACTACTATCAAAGACTGCTACTACTATTTATTAAAAAAAATAGACATTTACATTATAACTTTCTTTTCATTTATATTATTATTTAATTTCTATTTTGGACTAATTTAGATAAGGGTGGCAAAGTGGGCCAACCGACATGTTTTGACTTGCACCGCCACCAACCTGTCAAAAATGAGTCGGAGCGGATTGGCCCACCTGCTAATGGTGGGCAGAAAATCATGTCTCGTCTTGTTTAAGAGCGGGATGGCAGGCTAGCCTGCCAAAAATTAAAAAAGAAAAAAAATAAGAAAGTTCAAGTTTTTTATTTCATAAAATTAACCCAAATTAACAAATTTAGTTAAAAGACTTAAAGTATATTAATAATTTAGCCTAAATTTGATTTGAATATAAATTTTCCTACTAGTATTAGAGGAATTGAGTTTATAAAATAAAGGCTTAATACTCAATTTGGTCCCTTAGTTTATTAAATATGTTCAATTAGGTCCCTTTATATTTTTTGAGTATACAATTAGGTCCTTTAATTTTTTAATTTTACCCAATTAGGTCCCTTTGTTTTTTGAGTATGCAATTAGGTCCTTTAGTTTTTTATTTTTATTTTTATCCAATTAAGTCATTTTCGTCAGGTCTAACATACTTAACGGACCTGACGGATAGGATTTAATTGGATAAAAATAAAAAACTAAAGGACCTAATTGCATACTCAAAAAATAAAGGGACCTAAATGGATAAAATTAAAAAAATTAAAGGACATAATTGCATACTCAAAAAATAAAGGGACCTAATTGAGCATGTTTAATAAAGTAAGAGACCAAATTGGATATTAAGCCTAAAATAAACTAAAAACAATTATAATACATGTATAATTTGAATTTTGAATAACACTAAAAACTTAAAAAAAAAATACATAGTTGAAATCCTAAGCCTAACCACCTAATTTTACATTTTTTTTAATAAAAAAAATACATAGTGGCTCGGTGGGCCAACCCATCACATGCCGCTGGTGGCTTGTCAAGTTGGCAAGTTAGGCGAGATAGGTTGGCGAGTTGAGCTACTTAGTCTGCCTGCCATTTTTTGCAGGTTCGGCAAGCCTGTCCATTGGGTCTAATCCGTTACCTAGAGTATCTCAAGACCTTTAAAATGAGGTTGTCTAACTTATCTTAAATAAAAATGGAGTTAAGCAACCCCATCACATATGATTGATTTAATTCTCTTATATACTTTAAGATGATTAGTTGCATATATTAATTGCACTAATAAGATGTGATAGAATTGTTTAACCCTGCTTTTACTTAAAATAAGTTAGACAAAATAGGTCGGACAATTGTCAAACACGAGCCTATGCACGCATAAGCTTAATATCTCATTCAATCTGTTTAACTAATAGCTAGCAAGATTCTCTGGTAAGGAATATTGCTCGATAACCTTATTAGCATTAATAGATAACCGTAAGTCAATTAATGTGGTATATGTACACTAGTCACACTACGATTTGGATAGTAGACGAAAGTTGAGAATCTTTTGGTACAGTATTTTTGGAAAATCTGATTTTTTTTTTTGTGAAAGGAAAATCTGATTTGTTAAGGGTGTTTTGATCTCAGTAACCGTCTTCAGTATGGGAAGAAGGATAAGATGCGCACTATGATAATGTTCATGAACAATGTCAACAATTTTCTTTCAATGCATACTGCTTTAGCTAGAAATGAAATAAATGAACTAGCACTAAAAAAGTTATTTACTAAAATAGATGTTATATATAGGTTTAAATACATTTTTAGTCCTTGTAATTTAACGTTTTTTTACTTTTCGCTCTTGCAATTTTTTTTTTATTTTGATCCTTATAAATTATGTTTGTTTTATTTTTCGTACTTAAAGATGTTTAGATAACGTTTTTTTTACTGTTCAAAACGCTATCTAAGCCGTTTTAAGGATGAAAAATAAAACAAACATAATTTGTAAGGACTAAAATTTTTTTTTTGCAAGGACGAAAAACAAAAAAGGTGCTAAATTACAAAGACTAAAAAGATATTTAGGTCTTATATATATATATATATTATAAGATGTTATTTACCAAAATAAACGTTTATACTTACTAAAAAAAATTGTTATTAAAAAATTGTTTAATTATAAAATAAACGTTTATATTATGTTATTTACTATACACATATGTTGTAATTAACTCTTACACAATTCTTTAATACGTATCTACTTTAGAGCGAAATAAGCCTAGTTATACCACAAAAGGACCCTTTGGCCTTGTTTTATCGCCTCATCTATGATAAGACGGCTCTACCAGTTCATAAGAGTCATGGTACGACTCTCTGCATACCTTGGTTAATTTACTAACTTTAAGATAAGATCAAGTATACTTTAAATTACTTTAAACTAATTAAGGTATACTTAATCAGTACATTACATATATATAACTCCTTCTTAGTGCTCACTTTCAACAGTGGAGCAGATCATTGTCATTTGTCAATCTGTGTACCAATAACAGGTCCTCTCTAGGTCGCATATTCAATCAAATGTACTTTATTAATAATCAAAACAATATATAATGCAATATCCACTAAGCAATTCATTCCGTTCCCTCTTCCTCTTTCTTTTCTCTCAAATAAATTAAATACCATATTGCTAATTGTTAAGTCTTTTTAATTCTCTTTTATCTTGAATACTTTACAACTTATGCATTAAACTGTGCATAATACATGCTTTGATAGAAGAATAAAAAATCACTTGGACGTGTTTAATCCATTATCTGAATGGTCATTGGCTAGCTAGTATATCAAAATGGTGGCAAGCAATAGCATAATATCCCATTGCACGTAAGTGGGTAAGATAAAATGGCATCTGATTATATAAAATATATATACCTTTTTCTTTTTCTCATATCCGTTTCTTGTTGTATACTAAAGATGATAAATCACGTATTCTGTAAACTTGCACGCATGCAATATTTTAATGAAGTTGACGTAAATTGGTATAAAACGTTACTTCTAATGTTTGAATGTTGCTTCAAAATTAGACACGCAAATAGACACATATAGCAACTAGGATTATGAAGGCTTAAACTGAATTATGACCTGCATCATTTGCAATTTTGCATGCGTGATAATTGAGCCAGCACAGAACTTTTTCCCATAGTGTCATATGATTCATGCATAGCTTGACTTAGCCGTCAAAGTGAATGGCTGCTTATTCTTCCCAAATTCTTCTCCTACATTTAGAGTGTGCTTTATGTAAATGACACCAATATCACGTTCTTCTTAGTGTAATCTGAGTATGATCCCCTTTTTCTAACTAGAAAAATTAAATTACAATTAAAATGAATGGTGTATCATATGCAAATCTAACGTGCATTGTTTCTTGTCAGAATGTAATTAGTTAAGAGATTATATTATTCATATAATATTTTGATTTAATTATTCTTTTTGTCTCTATATATACATGTATAATCTTTACGTTTTAATTCTTACATCTAAAAGCTACATGTTTTAGTCCTTATTATCCAAAATTGTAGGGACTAAGGAAAATTAAAAGGTGTATGTGTATGGACTAAAACAAGTTAAAAAGTATATGAATAAAGATTAAAACAAATAATTTTTAGGTGTAGAGACTAAAATGTAAAAATATACACGTATAGGAACCAAATGAGTAATTAAACCCAATATTTTTATATAATTATGATAAATTGTATTTATATAATCTTTTCGTCTAAACTTTTATATAACTAAGAGAAAGATCAGAAAAAAGTGAAAGATAAGAGTTATATAAAAGTTTAGACAAAAGGATTATATAAATACAATTTGTCATAGTTAAATTCCTATTTGCTTTCTTCTTCCTATAGTTGAAGTTGTCAACATGATAATCTCAGAATGCAGAAACCTAATTCAATGATTTATATCCAATGCAAAGCTATTCTTGAAATTGTTTATTCCGTAAGGCCGACGAAAGTTAGCTCAATTGGCAAGATTAAAAGGCGTTGACAACAAAAATGTCTATTTAATGATGTTATACAGAAAAGTTTTATTAAAATCAAACACAAGAATCTTTGATTCTCATAAAATATACGTAAACATTTCCAAGAATATATATGATTAACCAAATTAATTTTAGTCATTCCCAAGATTATAATCCGAGTACGAAAAAATGAATTGAAATTATGACTAAAGGAATAATTTAAATTTTTATACCTTTTTTAAGAAATTAAGGAAATAAAAATTTAATTATTCTTGATAAAGTAACATTTTTTCTCTCTTAATAGTAAAGGGTGTTCATCGTTTAAATTTTGTAGTAAACATCTCATATATTTTAGGAATAATGTTAAATTTTAATATTACTAGATAATACCCGTGTGATGCACATGTTTTATTGAGGAGGGAATGAATTTTTTGTATGTATAAAATATATTGACAATGTTGATAATTTGTTATATTACTTAAAAAAATATCTCAAAGTAATTCAAATTTCTGCAATAAGAAACTTATTCATTAATAAAAGATAATTAAATGTGTTTATTTTATAATACAACTCATTTTTTAAAAAAATTATTATATAACTATAAATTTAAATTTCACAATGCCACTTTCTTTAAGTAAAAAGTTTTCTATATATAGACAAATAAAACTATATTACAAAATAAGATGAAAATAATAAAAAAAAATTAATTATAACTAAAAGAACTAACATATTGTTCTATTAAAATATTTTTTATGGAGTTCATTAATTTAACATCCTGTAAAAATATTAGAAACAAAATTAAGCGAATGAATAAAACAATATAAATTTAAGAACACATATTTAAATGGTTATAAATAAGCACGATGTTATATATCACATTCATTTGTATTAAATTTAATACGATATTGTAATATTTTATGTTTGGGAGAGACATTTTCTAATATTTTGAAAGTCAAATTATAATTAAACTTAAAAATTAAAAATAGAAATTTAATATATTTTTTGATAAACAACAATTTAACATTTTTATTAAAAATTATTTAAAAAACTATTGTCTTTTCTTGTATTAAATAATATAAATAAATGATCAAATATTATTGTTTTTTTAAAAGATACATATGAAAAAAAGACAATTGAGAATCACATCCATCTATTGTCACAAATTCAAATCAACCACATAAATATATATAGTATGTTAATCTTTATTTGACAATTTATATTTCATTTCATTATTTCTTTAAGATATATAACATTAATTTAATAATAAATATGTAGTATTGTCCACTTTATATTTATTATCATTCATGTTTTATTTTACTTAGGTGATGAAATTATCTATTTTATTTGAAAAAGTATTTAAAATATAACTAATATCTAAATCAACTTAAAAATAAATTTAAATTTGTAATATAGATATAAATATTTATATTAAATTATTATAATGATGAAAATAAAAAACCATTAAAACAATTTAAAATCCAAATTTAATGTGCACAGAGAAAAAAAATAAACAAACACATGAATTAATTTTAATATGTTATAATTTAATTGAATCTAAATTAATTAGGTGAAAAATCACTACAAAAAATCGCCGTATTACCGACGGATATTTACCCACGGATAAATATCCGTCGGTATTTCAACGTTACCGACGAATAATTTCTGTCGAAAATTTTAGGCACTTACCGACGGATATTACCGACGGATAATTTCTGTCGGAAATTCAGGCATTTCTGACGGATATGATCGACGGATAATATCTGTCGCAAAATTTTAGAAATTACCAACGGATATTACTGACGGATAGTATCCGTCGAAAATTTTAGAAATTTACTGATGTAAATTATCGACGGATAAAATCCGTCGGAAATATTTGTTAATTAAATTGCTGTAAAAAAAACATTGTTAAATAAATTTACATGATTACATATTAAAAGTTTTGTTATATTTGTTGATTAAAAAACATTATAATTAAAATATCTTTTAAAATAGAATAATTTATATATTTATTAATATAATAATTTGTTTTTTTAATTTCTATTCTTAATTATAATAATTTTGTATATAAATATTATATGTATATATATATATATATGTATATATATATATATATATATATATATATATATATATTACTTTGTAATTATTCTCATGTTCCAATTGCTTATTTCCAACACTCAATTAATCTCTTTTAAACCCTTTTTAATATTTTTTAATTTTCAAAATACCATCATAATTACATCCCCTATAATTAATTTCAATTAAAAAATTGTTGACTAATGGATATATGCTTAATTGTCCAATGGCATGGTCGTCGTAGATCCACCCAGATATAGAGAGCAAATGACTCCGCGAATTTCTTCCCCGAGCCCAAACATACCATTAATTTCAGTGTACGGAGAGATTCAACAGAGGTTGTGGGTGTATATGATTAATGACCCTTCAAAAGAATTTCCACAATCAATCTCCCATGTTGTCGTTATAGCTAGCTTGTGTGTGAACTGGAGTAGGAATGATTTTCTTCAATCCATTCCTCACCGGAGCCCGAGAGTTAGAAACACAAGACTCGGAGGAGTGAAAACAAAATGACTGGAATGTAAAAGAGTTAAGGTATTTTAAAGGGAAAAAATTATAAGGGTGCATGTATTTTAAGAAAAATATTGAGCATTTTCATTAATTAGGTAGGGTATATGTAACAAGTGCCAAACCATTCAAAAAGCCTTGAGCCTTTGCAAAAGACTTTTGATAAATAAATAGATCAGACTCGGATAAAAAATGTTTAACCAATGTCAGGCTGAAAGTTTAGCAAGGCATAGCCCTACCCAACCTATATATATAATATGTTATAAAAAAAAATTCTTCTTTTAAAAAAATTCTTAAGATTTAATGCAATAATAATAATAATAATATATGATGATGATGATGATATCAAGTTTTTTTTTAAAAAGGTTATCAGTCAAAATTCTTATTTATACTTGATAAAAAAAATCTTATATATATATATATATATATATATATATATATATATATATATATATATATAATTATAATATATAATAATAATAGTAATAATAATGATGATGATGTTTTTTTAAAAGTTTTATGAGCCAAAATTCTTATTTATATATACTTGATAAATAAAATTCTTATATATATAATTATTATAATATTTAATAATTCTTATATATACATAATTATTATAATATATAATAATTCTTATATATAATAATAATAAAAATAATAATAGTAATAATAATAAAATTCTTATATATATTTAATTATATATATAAAAGCTTGTGTTAAGAAACCCTCGTGGCCTCACTCTTCACTCCTTCACTCGTCACTCTTCACTCCTTCTTTACTCCTTCACTCTTCACTCTCCATTTCCCGGTGGTCTCGGCTTCTCGTTCACTCAGTGAGACGACACAGGTTCCTTTCCCATTCAATTTTCCCTTTCTTTTTTAGTTTCAATGTTGCATTTTCCTTTCCCTGAAATTCTCGCTCTCAAATTTAGGGCATTTGTGGTTCGTCACTCACGTGAAATTGGGGCTGGGCATGTGCGGTTCGTCACTCTCCATTTTCGTTCACTGGCATCTGCGTGCTCAATCTTCGTTCACTTTCTCCTTCCAGGTTCTTAAAAATGCTTCTGATTTGCTTTACTTTGTTTGGTAGTGTTCGGTAGTCTTAAAAATGCTTTGGGATTAATTAGAACCAATAATGTCCTGAATTTCAGAATAAAACTTCTAACATGATTGATTTCACGTTTTAGACTTAATTTTCTACATTTTAGATATGATAATGAAAAGTTAATAGTTATTAATTCAGCATTTCAAATGTGAATTCTCTATTTTGAATGAGTTTTCAAACATGTTATTCATTCGTGATTTTTCATACTAATTTTTTTAACTGTTTGCTTAAAATAGTACTAAGATCTAATTCCCACATAAAACCAAATCTGTAATCTAGCAAAGATGAGCTGCCACATTGTGTTCTTGAGGTTGAGATGCTAGTAGCCCTGTATTTCTGTGTGGTTTTACCAGCAACAAGTAGTATTTTATTTTTTGAAATAAAAGAAGAAAAATAATGTGATGGGTCACGGGTTTGCACTGTAGCATCAGGGCATCCCAACCCAATCCAAACTATCTTCCATTCCAATTTCCAAGTTTTAATTTCATGACTTTAGTGGACCTGATTTGTGTGGCTCACATTGAGCCTATGGAAAACATCTGAGGAAGGAGATCTTTGCATCCACTTGGCAGAAGGAGAGCGAGTTTAGCAGCACAAATAAGCTCTGTGTATAAATTTTTATAAGATAACTATTTATCCAACTTAGCCTTTTATATATGTGCTATAGATTAGCAGGGGAATAAGCTTCATATTTTCTTAAAAAACTGTGTTATAGATTAGCAGTCCCTCTCTTCTTTATACTTTCAAATGCTTTCTTAACTTGAGTCGTTTGACCTGCTAAAGGCATGTCCTTTTTTGCTTGAATAACTGTCAGCCTATGACCTGCTAATGTTATTTGGAGTTCATCATCTGCAGCCTTCTGAGTTTGTTTCTTATTAAATTTCAATACTAGTTATCATTTCTGTACCAGGCATCGTGTGCTCGTGATCAATAAATGAGGTTGTCAAATGTGCTACACCAGACTTACTAGTGTTACTTTGTGATCATTAGTTTTCCTAGGCAAAGAAAGGACCACGCATATAGCTAGTCAACCTTCTTGTACACATGCTCTATAACTGTACTTAGTCACATGCCCATCCATTTCTATCAAATTTTTTTCCTAAAAATAATTAAATTACAAGACACATGTGGAATCATTGTATCTTGTTGACTATTTATACATTGTGTCTTGTTGACTATTTGGATTTATGGATTAATCTTTAAGTTGTTGATGTTGAATTTTTATTATCCAAAAGATAATATATATTTTATGATTGTTGAACTTTTTCCAAATGTTTATATAAATGCAATATTGTTTTAATGCTTAATTAGGAAATATATGAATTTTAAATATAATTTTATTTTAAAAGTGAATAAATAATGAAAAATAATTAAAAAATGAAATAATTACCGACGGATAAATTGGTAGAAAAATTTATGCACATATAAGCTGTTTTACCCACGGATTTATCAGTAGATAATTATCGACGGATAAATCCGTCGGTAATAACCTACAAATAGTGTTATTTATATTTCCGACGGATAATATATCCGTCGGTAATTATCTACGGATTTATCCGTTAGAAAATCATAAGCTGTCAGTAATTACCGACGGATTTATCCTTGGGAAAACGTTAGAATTGTTGACAGAAATTACCGACGGATTTATCCGTGGAAAATTTCCGTAGGTAATTATCGACGGAAAATCCATCAAAAATTCTGTTCGTTGTTTCCACGGATAAATCCGTCGGTAATTACCTACAAAATTTTCCACGGATAAATCCGTCGGTAATTACCGACGGCTGTATAAATCCATCGGAAACTGTTAGCTACGCCATATTTATCGACGGATTTTTTTCCGTCGTAAGTCCGTCGGTAAATACGCATTACCGACGGATTTTTACCAATACCGACGGATTTTGACGGTCGGTAATACGGCGATTTTTTGTAGTGAATTCAAATTTACTTAAATAAAAAAAGTCTTCAATGAATTTAAGTGAGAAGATATTATAAAGGAAAAAATATATTTATATTGAAATTAATCAAAATATAATAATATAACAACATATTAAGCAAAAAAAAAATATATATAACAACAAATTCTCTGATTTTTTGTATCATATTCACAATTGTCCATTTTAAATTAATCTTTAAGACATAGTTTTATTACTCTTTTTTTTTAACTTAATTCATTCAAATTAGATTATATACAGTTATAATTACCATAGTTATTATAATTGGATACAAACATTAATTTTGAGTGAATTTGAAGAAAAAATAAATTTATTTTTATTTAAAATGATATTTATAAGAAAATTCAATGAATTTTTTTGGTCAAATTCAATTCAAATAAATGATGATTTCATATTTTGGTCAAATTAATTGTTAATTTTAAATTAATCATCTATTTTAAATTTGGTCCAATAAAATGCTATTAAATTATTTGAAGTTGATAACATGTGTAATAATTAAATAAACAGTACGATGATAAAAAATAATTTAATATGATATTAAATTAATTTAGCACTACATATTAGGCCAAAATTAGAGGTCCATTTTAAATTAATCATCTATTTCAAATTTTGATTCATCAATCAAAAGATAAAGTAAAAAAAAAATATATTTGTGTGTCATAATTGTCCATAATTGATTTGTGTGCACATAATTGTTCATTAATCGATTTGTATAGAAATGAATTGAAGAATTATACATAAGAAAGAAAAAAAAAAGTACGAAACATTGTAGTGTTGCCATGTAGGATAAGATTCTAAATGTTATTTTTTAGATTGACATCTGAACTTTTCTATTTAAAAACATTTTACTTTATATGTTATTATTATTATTATTATTATTATTATTATTATTATTATTATTATTATTATTATTATTGTTGTTGTTGTTGTTGTTGTTGTTGTTGTTGATTAGTTGATTTGTTAAATTAAATTTTTTATATTAAATAAAACCTTTTTAGGTTCGCAATATGGTTAATGTCAACACTTAATTATAACCAAAGACCAAACACTAAGCCTAAGAAGAAGAAAAAAGAGAAATAGGAATAAAAAAAAAAAGAGAGAAGAAAAACAAAAGAGAAAACATAATGAAAAAAAAAAAACTGCAACTCCATCAAACCACCACAATGACTCTATCATGAACACCACAAAAGGTCTACTATAGGATTAATGTCAATACTTACAACCAAAGACCAAACGATAAGCCTAATAAAAAAAAGAAATATGAATAAAAAAAGAGAGAAGAAAAACAAAGAAAAAAACATAAAAAAAAAAACACTACAACTCCATCAAACCACCACCATGGCTCTATGCCTCTATTATGAACGCCACTCAAACTTACAACAATTGTCTTTGCAAGTATCTCATGACCCATCTCTCATAGTCACACTGCTTTTATAACCATATTAATTAATCACGGAAAGAAATCATATAATCATATTGATATTGATATTTGATATAATTACAATACTAACTCAATTGTATAAATAAGTTAATAGCAATATTTATATTTATTTATCAGTTATGAAATATAAACATAATTGTAATATTTTTGCTTCGTAAACATAATCGTAATATTAAGGAAAGATTATTTATACAAATTTTTTATAACCATTTAATTGCAATCAATAAAATAGAAATATTATTACAAAAATCGAATGAATCAATATCAGTAAACTTTTAAAATTACTTTAATTAAAATATTAATATATTATGCAGATTATCAAACATTCAAAATATAATTTTAAAATTTGATTCTCACGATATTATTTAAAATTATAAAGTTGATTAGGATATATTAATTTAAAATTTGTTTATTTAAATATGGTAAGAGAAATATCAGTTATTAAATCATTATAATTAGTATGATTATAAAAAAAAATAATTATTAAATTTATTAAATCAATTAATTATTATATAACGAGATACACGAAATATATAAATGTCACCATAATGTGACACATGAACTATCAGTCGTAGTCAGTAACTGTGTTTTATATATATATATATATATAATAAAAAGAATAGGATCAAATGACACCAATGTGTCAAATTAAAGTTTGACACCAAATCTCACCCATTCATTTTAATTTAATATAATGATTCTTATTAATTCATTAAAAACTCACGTGCTATCTTTTCAAAATCCCTCACGTGACCCTTCCTATTAGTCTTCTCATTGACCACTATTCCCTTCAATATCCACAATTAAGTAAATTCCACCGCTCCGCCCCGCCAAGCTCCTTCTTGCCAAATTTCATAATCTCTTACTCTTGCTTATCGCCTACAAGCCCCTTTCTTTCTCCTTTTCACATAAGGTCATTCGTGCATTAATTTACTGCATCTGTATCATTCATTAATTTGTTCTTGCAATATAATAGTCTAAAATTAAGTTTCGTTCTTGGCACGTTGGTGTAAAACAGGGTCTCCAGCTTTTACAATAATAATATTAGGCAATTTCCCTGCACCACTTCCATGATCTAGTTGTTGAAATTGTAATCATTGAAACATTGAACCCTTTTATTCTTCATGGGACTATGGGAGAAGAACTCCATTGGCGGTATACTGGAAATTGAGCTTTAAAAAAATGAAATCCTCCTTCATAATGTACGACATTGATTTTGGATGCGGCAACTTTGGGCTACCAACGGAATTATGGTGGATGAGAGGAGTAATGAAAAAGGGTCACACGAGGGATTTGAAGAAGGGAGCAGTAAGTTTTTAATGAGTTAATAAAAATCATTAGATTAAATTAAAATGATCGGGTGAGATTTGGTATCAAACTTTAATTTGATCTTATCTCATAATAAAATATCATATATTATTAATTGAGTTTAATAGTTATGTTTAATTAATAGTAAAGGTTCATCACAAGTGGTAGCGATTTGTGTCTCTTAACCAAGTGATCCAGGGTCTGAATCTTGGTAATGCCACTTTGATTATAAAATAAACCATGTTGGAAAAGTAATACTCACCTTGGTGTGCGCTCACGGTTTCCGACAAACTATAGAGCTCCAACGGAGGAAGTTCTTGGAAGATGGTGGAGGGCAGCCTGAGGGAGGAAGAGAAAAGAGGGAAAAAATTTTAATAGAGTGGGTGTATAGTAAGATCTTGTTCCTTAGACTAATCTTGTGGTTATTAGTAATGATGCAGTATGCACCATAAACTATATGAGACAACCGTGCATCCTATAATCCATCTTGATTATATGGTTTATATCTTTAATATATCTTTAATCCTATTAGTTATAACAAATGTTAGGAATTGTGTTGCCTATAATTTTTATGGAAAATGTTAGATGGTACGAATTCGTGCCATACGAAAACTATAAAAAGTAACCATCCATGATTTGTGTTAAATTTGTGGGGTTTTTTTTTTTTTTTTTTTAATTTAACATTTATCCAAGAGTTTCGTGCTTTCGTACAGAGTATGTTTCTACCATATAGCATCACTGATCATTTAATAATATAAAAAAGATAATAATTTTTTTTTCTGCTCAATTTTTTTTATAAAATATAGTTCCTCAATAAAATTATTTTATTTACAAATATAAATTGTAAGAGTGATAAAACTTCACAAACATAGCCGTTAAAAAATGGCTAATCAATGATTATTATTTGTATCTCTCACGATCCAATTATTAAGAGTTAAACTGCAAATGGATCCCTCTTCAAATACTATTAAGAGTTAATTACACTGATCCCCTCTAAGATTTACTCTTATTACACTTAGTACCCCTCTATTTTTTGACATTACTTTGAGTACCCCTGAGGGGGGTCAGTGTAAGATTTTTTAAACTTAAGAGGGAGGTCGGTGTAACAATTTAAACTTAAGAGGGGAGGTCGGTGTAACGAAAATCCAAAAATTAGGGAGGGTTTTTGTAGGGTTCAAAAATGGAGGGGTACCAGGTGTAATTAGGGCAAACCTCAGGGAGGTCCATGTAATTTACTCTACTATTAAAGCACTACATTGTTAGTGCGTGTTTGGTTTCATGTTGCAAAGTTGATTCTGAGTCCAGAATTGATTTTAGATAAATTTTGACATGTTTAGTTTTACGTTGGATAAGAGTTTAGAATTGATTCTGGATTCAGAATTAATTCTGTGTTGAAACAACTTTAAGTAGTTTTTGCGTTGTATCCAAAATTTTATATTGAGTTTTACTCCTAACTTGCTTTCATAATAAAAACATCCAAACATAAATCACATCACTTCAAAATCAATTTTAACCAAAATCAATTTTGTAAAATCAATTCCATTCAAAATCAATTTTGCCAACACTGGTCCAAACACACACTTAATTATATACCCCATTATCTCCACATGTGACCAATTCATTTATGGATGGCATAAAGATAAAATGTTCCTTTAATCAAATCAACCAGTTAAGAGGCTGCTCATAAAATGCAATCTCCAACTATGCCAACCCACCTAGCAGAAGAGTGATATATAGAAAAAGGAAAAGAGCAATCAAACAAGAGATATGTTGCTTTTTCTTCTGAGAGTAACAACCCGACACATCTTGGGGGCTGCTGGTACTTGGAGGGCATAATTTGGAACTTTGAATGTGACTATGATAATAAGTACAATAAGTGGATCCAAAACCATATCTCTTGCACTTTGGGTGTACATAGCTATTATCATATAAAATATCTTTTCAAATGAAAAAGACGTTTCATACTCCACCATTAATTACACTCCTTCACATCAGCAATCCAACCATGCCAAGTTTCACTTTCATAGCCAAGTATAATTAATGGAAATTGTTCCAAATTGGACTTCAAGTTAAGGTTGTATCCAAAGGGGCTTAGTTCAATAGTAAGGCTTAATGGGTACCAAGATCGACTTACACCTTGGATTCATTGTAAGAGCATATTTCAAATGAAATTGTTTGCTGAGTAGTGTTATGTCTAAGAAATATCTCGTTCTATCTCAAAAAGACATGTCCCCACTTAAAGAATATAACGATGCTGACATTAAGGGACTAAATGCGCTCTCTGACTGTTGATCCTACCAATCAGTGGCATGTTGAGATGGGCGACTGCTCTTATAGGGTTGAGAGAGAAGGGGGGTGATTTTGAATGAGGCCTTGTATTTCACATCGCTTATAATTTTAACCCATGTTAAAAATACTTTTTACATCAGATAAATTTATAATCGATGAAAAGAGTTTTATTTATTTACAAAAATATCACCGCATTTTTTTAACAACGTTTATTAGATGACCGAAGTGGATAGCGTGACGTAGAATGTATTATTTGTTGTAGTGTAAGTATAGAGTTTTTAAACTAAATGAAATTTGGGGACCAAATCTCTTCCGTAAACCTTTTGATAAAACAATAATAAAGAGATTAAATCCTCACTATCCTCTTACTTCAAGAGAAGCTTTATAAAGTACCAAGTTGTTTGTTCAAGTGAAACTCGACTCGATCCCCTTAAGTAAGGTTTCAGATTCAAGCTTTGTGGATGAAAAAAAGTAGTTGGGATGGGAGATCCCACTAAAGGTGGTCATCCAGGTTCCCGAGCAGAGATTAACTATTAGTAAAACTAGTGATACTCTGCATCAATGTCATGGATACCAAAAAAAAAAAAAAAATTTACAAAGTGAGAAAGAGAATAGGAGGTTACCTTCTAACTCCACCACTAGCCAAAGAGAAAAGAAGGTGACACCTTGTAGTTGTAGCTTTCCTCACACAAACAGTAAGTTACTAAGCCCCCATTTGGTTGGGTGGAAATACTATGGAGAGAATAGGAGTGATGGAAATCACGTTAGTTATTTGGTATCATAGAAATAGATTGGAAATTGAGTGGGGCCCACTAATGCTTTTTTACTCTATTTCTCACCTATTTTCATTCATCTCTCTATCTTTTTTCTTATTTCTTTTTAACCAAACACATTTTATTTTTACTTTATTTCTCACTTATTTTCATTCACCTATTTTTTTCCTTCCTATCAAATGTACCCCTAATAGTGAAATTATTGTAGATATATACAACCTTATAAATAATTGTCTAAAAATATCATATAGATAATTTTTCTGTAATTTATATAGGTCTAAATAACACTAGTTGAATTTTTATAGTCAATCGGGAATATTTTTGTCATTTTACATAGGATTTTCAAATAATTCTCCAAAACATCTCAAAATTATATTTTATTATTTTAAATATTATTCTAAGCTTAAAATATATTTTTCCCACTCTTTACCTATCTTTGTGAAATTTCACCCACCGTTGTCTTAGAAGGGCAATTTGGTTGTTTTTGCAATTGTCTGACCTCATCCCAAAAAAAATCATTAAAATCACAACTAAATAGTACTCATTATTTTGAGTGTATTTGTGTCTCTAAGAATTTTAATATTTCTATTCAGTTGTCCAAAAATATGTGATAAATATACAAACAATTGATAAATTAAAAAATTAGGGTGCTACAAATGAGGTTGATGTATCTTAGGTGAATTATCGACGCGTCTAAAATGAACTACTAATCAAGGAAAAGACACCTAAGGAGTGTTAACTCTAGTGTGCTTCAATGGTTCAAGATTCAAGTTATCTTAAGGTTAGCTGAAATTTCGGTGTGGCTAGGACACTGTTATTACTACAATAATGTTAGTGATATGTGTGTGTCAGCTGAAATCTTGGTGTGACTAGGACATCGTTATTACTAGAAGGATTTACTATCTTTTTAGTCTCTTTAACTTTTTAGAATTTCTATTTTTAATCCATAAACTTTTTATTTATGTCTTTAGTCCCTTAACTTTTTTTCGTCCTTACTTTTAGTCCTTTAAACTTTTTAGAATTTTTGTTTTTTAGTCCTTTTAAGGGACTAAAAGTAAGAATGAAAAAAGTTAAGAGACTAAAAATAAATAGAAAAAATTCAGAAACTAAAAATAAAAATTTTAAAAAGTTTAAGGACTAAAAAGATAATAAACCCTTCCTACAAATAACTTTATTCTTATTTGGGGCGTGATTCACTGTTTTTGAGTGCATGTACCTTAATTTTTTTTTTGTTACTAGTGTTGACTTCAATCAACACTCAAATGATTTTGGGCTCAATCCCAATTCGTAACTACAGTTGCTCCCCGTCTTGGTAGGCTTGTGAAGCAAGTGTATCAAGTTACATTTTGCACCTTTTGCACATGTGTCGTATCTCTCAACGGCTATACACCGTACACAATAGGGTGGCCTTAACTATCCCCAAAAAAGAAAAGGCTTAATTACAAATTTTACCATCTAACTTTCATAATTTTGTAAATTTTACCATCCAAGTTTTAATTTTGCAAATTTTACCATCCAAATTTTCAATTTTTGCACATTTTACCACTTTGATATTTTACCAAAAAAAAGTTAAAGAATTCAAAAAAAAAAAAATTTGTGAAACATCATGGTGGTAAAATACACAAAAATTGAAAACTTAGATAGTAAAATTCGCAAAATGATGAAAGTTGGGTGGTAAAATTCGTAAAAAAAAAACTTGGGTGGTAAAATTCGCAAAATTATGAAAGTTGAGTGGTAAAATTTGCAAAAAAAAAACTTGGATGGTAAAATTTACAAAATTATGAAAGTTTGGTGGTAAAATCTGCAATTAAGCCAAAAGAAAAACATAACTACTATATTTTATTTGACGACCTCTTCATTATTTAAGAAATATATTGTTTAATTTAAAAGGTTGTTAAAAAGCTAATCTTTTTAAAGAGATGTCACTCTGTTTTTTTATTCTACTTCAGAAATACTCTCTTTTGTTTTTAATTTACATTTCACATAAATATTAATTACTATAAATAATTTACTTATTTTAATATATATTCTTATCTTTATATTTATCCCTTCTAAAAAAAAAACATTGCTAACTCCGTCCTTTATCAAGTTATGGCCTTTCTATGTATATGTCAGCAGATGCGCAATTAGTAATTTCTTTTCTGTTAAAAAAAAAAAACTTCGAGTGTAGGGACAAAAATATGGTGCAGATCAGAGAAATGAGGGCCAGATGTTTTGTTTTTTTCTTTGGCTACAGAACCATAAATATATGTTGTTACTAAAGGTATCATCATTGAGAAAGTTCATTTTCTGGATTCGAGGTGGAATCAATCAAGTTGTTTGTAGAATACATAATAATTTAATTGAAGGGCTCTCCTTTGAGTGGGGAACTTTGAAAATCATTTAATTTACACTAATAAGCAAATGCCAGGCCTATTCAATCTTTTTAGTGGAATTTGTATAAAATAGTAGTGACAGGGACATAGCCACTACTAGGCCAAACCAAAAAGGCAAAAACATGCCATAGTAAGTAATAAAATAAAATTAAAAAAATAGAAAGAAATGTACTATAGAGATCTTTGGCCAATTCTTATTTGTTCAATTATTAAAATCTAACTTTCTATGAACCTAACTCCAACTATTATGATACATACATGCTCCATTCAGGCACTAACCAAAAAAAATAAAAAAATTTCTTAGCTATATAATATATGTGATCTAAAACATTCCATGAATTGGAAAGTTCCTCCAATAATTTGATGTGAAATTGGCTGATGTCATGAAAATTATCAACTACCTTATAATTTGTCAGTACACACTGATGTAAAGCATGTGATACACTAAAAAAACCCCACTAGAGAGTTCACAGTGAGAAGCATTCAAATTATGACATCAGATAAAGTTACAACACTTGAATTGCTCCAATATGAATTAATTTGTATGGAAAGGTCAACCATTGATAATAATGGGACACTATAACATCACACCATATCCTGAGCTTTCAAAGAATGTTAACAGTTCTTCTTCTGTAGATTAGCCAACTAGAGACTAGTTTCTACGGTCCGGTTCTTCCTAATTGGTATGTGGTGGCTTATTTGTGTGGGAGTATTATTATGGTGCTGGCTACAAAGTCATCATGGACATGATATTGACGCCATCAATGACATGAATTTCATCATGAGACCTTGATAGATTACCGTGACCATACATTATTAATTAGTTACATTAAAATGTTGTTAACTAAGGCTAGTATAAATTAGGGTGGTGTTTATTTTATGTGTTTGCTTTTAGTTGGTGTGTTTTTATTAGTATTGTGAAAACGGATAAAAACAACAAAGTATTGTTTGTACCATTTCCTTAGAGCAAGGAATAATCTAAAACAAAGTAGGAAATAAAATAGTTTTTTATAATTATTAATAAATACATGTAAATCAAAATAAAAAAAATTAAACACACCCTCATCACTTGGTTTTTTATCATGGAATTTTGGTTTAATTTTACATGAGAAAGTTTCTAGGCTTAAATAGCACTAATTGAAGAACTTAAATTTGTCTTACTTAACTTGATTAAGTGTTGTAAGATTTATTTATCAGTTTATAAGCTAAATTAAATTAATATTGGCCCATAGTTATTAGTATTTAGTACGATGCTATTTATATATATAAGACCAAATTAAGATACAGATTCATATTGTTTTTTTAATGAAAATTAGAATTTGACCTTACTAACAAAGTGAAATTCTAATTTTAATTGAAAAATAATAATAAAAATACATATAACATATCTAAATTTTCTCCTTATGTGTAAATAAATTCAGTATTCCTTACAATTGTTTTAACATTGAATAAGTTTTTTTTAAAAAAACTCGTGATCTAGCTAATTATGTACAAATGATTATGCAACAATCATTTCTCTAATGACTATGACTAAGCAAGGAGTAAGGTTAGAAGATAAAACTACATCAAGCATAAAAGCGTTGAAAGATTAGACTAGATAAAATTTGGAAGGAAAAAGAAAAGTCAATTAATTTACTTATAAGATGTTAAGATTACATCCACAGAGTGATTCAAGATAATCATCCTATGATTCCAAATCTGCATTACCATATTTAGTAGGTAAAATGAATTTTCTCTTTTCCTCTTTTTTTGTATTTGTTTTGTTAACTAAAAAATATTTCAACTAATGATCAAAATACAGTGATTTTCAAACTTATTCCTGGAATAGTATCTTCTTACCACAAAGCAATTCTTCTGTTCTCTTTTTTGGGTTGCACAGCAAGCCACGTATTTGCACTAGTGTTTACAAACATCCATTCATATCAAATAGATTTTGCATTTTATGTGATTTAGACTTCAGCTCCACTAAAACCATTTTTGGGTTTGAACTCATGTTCAAAATCCTCATATTTCCAATTGAGTGATCTTGAATGCAAGTCAATTTTCAATTTTGGTCAATTATTTCATTGCCAATATTCTTGAATGGTTTTATTTTCAAGATTTCCATTTCCCATTATATGTTCAAATATATTATTGATAACCTTTCTCCTTAATTTTGATTCTATCTTTTTTCTTATAAATCGAGACATAATTTATCGAGATCTTAATATTTTTATTATCTTTTTAATATTTAAACTTCTAACATTTGAACTATTTTTTAAGTTTCACATCTCATCAGATGTTGTGATATCTAAGAAACATTTTTTAGTTGCTTTCCTTTTTTTCTTTTTTCTATTTTTTTTTTTCAAGATTTGTATAACTGGAACTGATTGATCAATCATGTTTCTAAGTTCTAGCATGCCTTTGACTCATTTGGAGCATTTTATATATAACTGGTAATAAGATTTGGTTTTTCTTTTTTGAACTCCCTTAATGTTGGAAACATACAAATCCAACAGATACACTCAACTCTCTTTTTGTACTCATAATGGTGCAATCTGGTGGAGCAATCATGACTACGACGCATATATATATGAAAATTTCTACGTTAGAAACATATGGCTGTCGGCCAGAATCTAACTTATATTAGAGGGGGTTGTGAACTTGTGATTAATGGTTAACCTTATACCAATAAGTGTTGCAGCATTTAAAATAGTATCCTTCTGTGCAAAATTGGGAGTTTTGTTCTCTCAACTCATTATCTAGCTTTCTATTGCAGGCACATGAACCCAAGCAACAAGGTATTCAATAACTTGTACTAATGGCCAAAACGTAATTACTAAAACCTTGAGAGGAACAGGCATTAGCATTACCAAGGCAAACCATCTTAATTCTTTGGAAATTATTATATTATACTCTTAATTGAATAAACCACGCTAATAATCTTCCCAAACACTAAGCACACGGGACAATGTTATCGATGTATCTATCTATTATAACTATAAAAATGGCTCGTTCCAAATTATAAATGAATAGGTAACAAGTACTACCGTGAATGTTCTAGAAATTTTGGAGATTGAACTCCAACTTCATTTAGTTATAGATTTATAATCAAATGCATCAATAACATCAATCAATAAATAATACAATGGAGGATGTCATTTTACTATTCATTGAAGAGATTGTAAAGAAAATTATTATATTAGTATTTGTTGAGAGAATGTTTAGTTGTGTGGAGGATAGGTGAGGGTAAGTGAAAGTACAATTTATACATATATCTAAAATATTTTTATGATAGTAGATTTTACAATTTAGTATACATTGTTTTTTAATTTAATTTTATTCAAATCTTAAATACTATAATAATAATAATAATAATAATAATAATAATAATAATAATAATAATAATAATAATAATAATAATAATAATAATAATAATAATAATAATAATAGTTTTTTTCTTACAATTAATTAGTTTTAAAAAATGTATTTAATATCTATTATTTCATTTTAAATAAGTTATACATATATAAATATTATAATAAAAACATTGAATATTATATATTTTTATTTTTCTTGAATATTATATTATATTATATTTATTCTCAACTTTATTTATTTTTCAAATTAGTTACATTAAAATATAGGTAATGAGAAATAATAATTAAAAGTAATGATTTTGTAAATATGTGGATAAGTTTTAAAGAATTCATAATATTTTATATTGTGATTTTATATTCTTATAAATTTAGACCATAAAATACTAAATATTGATTACATATGATAAATATAAAATAGTTGTAAAGTATGCAATAATAATATTATAATAATTATTATTAATAACATTGTCTTTTAAATTTGATTAAAAAAAAGTAACAAATGAAAAGTAACATGTAATAATATTAAAAAAATAGTTACACAAATCAACGATAATTCTTATAATCTAGGCTTAAATAACTTTTAGGTCCTTGATAAATTTTCAAATTTTGCTTTGAGTCCCTAATAAATTTTGTTGTTGTTTTGAGTCATGATATATTAAAAATTTTGTTTTGAGTTTCTGTCATCAGTTAAGTGATGATGTGACATAATCTCAATGGTTGAGATATATTGAGAACATTTGTTCAGATGGTGTCACGTCATCACTTAACTGACGATAGGGACTTAATACAAAAGTTTTGATATATCATAGACTCAAAACAATGAAAAAATTTATCAGAGACCCAAAGCAAAATTTGAAAATTTATCAGAGACCTAAAAGTTATTTAAGCCTATAATCTATCTATATCAATATCAATAAATCAATTAATCAATATCTATATGTAAACTTCACTTGAACTTTTTATAATCGTAGAATCGAAACATTAACTTCACAATAATCGTTGATATGATTCAATTATGTAACCTTCATTTCAACATTTTAGAGTCGTCAAATCGAAATTTTAACTTCACATTAGTCATTGATATGATTTAATGTGATCTAACATTAATAGAGGATTATTAATTTTTAAAACAATGATTTACTAATTATTATCTTTTATATATTTATTAAATAGAAATAGAGAAAACTAATAATATAAAAGATAATGTAGTATTAATTTAAAAAATAAATTTTATTTTTAAAATAATTATTTACTATTAAAAATTAATAATTCAATAATAAATTGAAATTTATATAGTTATATCTATGTATATAGTAAAGTTCACTTAAACTTACATCAGTCATTGATTGAAAATTATTTCTTGCAAATAAAATTATACTTACTATATTATATGGATAAAATAAATATATAATATGTGAAAAATGATTAGATGAAAATAATATTAAACATATAATTAAATTTTGAATAAATTGAAAATCATATTAATATGCATTTAATTTGGTTACTTTTAATGGTAAAAATTTATATACATCAACACTATGAATCAAGATATACTTTTCAACTTCAAAATAAAAAGATATATTTTTCTATTTGTAAAAAGTAAAACGATCTTTCTATAAAAAAAAAACCATGGTATATATAAACGATTGATTTGTTATCAACACCTGATCAAATGCTAGAAGTATTATCAATTTATTTCACTAATTAATTTGTTCCATTGATTTAGAATGCTAAAAATAATTCACTGAATATGGTTAATTAATATATTCACATGAAAGTGTTTCAATGTAAGATGGAATTACGTATTTTGTCTAGCACAACGACACAACTTGAATGGAAATATTCTTTGATTTAACACTAAAAATATGTTTTTCTTTTAAGAATGAACGAAGTTTTGGAAAGTGTAACTGTAAAGTAAGCATTTGGCTCTACGAAACAACCAAGAATAATTCATTTAATGTTTAAATCAATCAATAACGTATAAAATTGATTTAAATTTTGTAACTTTTTTTTTTTCCAAAACAATTTATATTTTATTGAAAACATTAACTTACCTCATTATTATCATGATTAAAAACATGAAGTAGGTGTGCCTTTATCCTCTCTTATATATTTTAGAGCAAATTACAGCAACACCCCCTTGAGGTTTCGTGTAATTACACAAGCATTCCTTACTTTTTTAACCATTACTTTCGCCTCCCTTATAGGGGTGTTAGTGTAAGGTTTGAGAGGATGTCAATGTAATGTTTTCAAACATATAAAGGAGTGTTAGTGTAATGTTTTCAAACTTAAAGGGGGGTTAATTAGTATAGGAAAATAAAAAAGAGTGAAGTTATGTATAATTTGATAAAAACTCAGGGGGTGTTGCTGTAATTTTTTCTATATTCTTCCATGAGGTTTAGGGGTCAATTACCAGTTGTATTTCTGGGTATTTTTTCATTCTCTATCTTTTCATTTGCTCACTGTTTCTTTTCTTGGCTTAACATTTTTTCTCTCTCATTTAGCTACTGCGGTTTGAGAGCATGAGAATCTCGCTCAATATATCTTACTTAGCTCAATAATACTATTGTACAAATAAGATATGAAGGACGATTGGACTAAGAGATTTCAAGAAAATATGCATCAAACAATTACAATAGGTATGCAACATGTAAAAGTGGAGTCAAATGAAAATTTAAAGGTATGAAACTTTAACCTCTCACTCTTCTTAGCTTCTTTCTTTTTGCTTCATTTTGCTAATCAATTCTTGTGTATTAGTATCTATATGACAACCTCTTCATAATATTCTTGAGTATATTAGTATCTATATATAAACGCAAACAATTAGAAGTCAAGATAATTAAGTTGAAAATAATAATAAAAAAGATATCAAAACTTATGCTGAAGTTATCTTAATATTATTTTTTAGTTTTTTTTGTTAATTGTCTCTATTGTTTTTCATATAAGATTTATTTTATTTTGCTATTGACTTCTATTTGGTAAAAATCACAAACTTTTCTTTTTGCATACTTCCTTGACATACATACAGAGAGATTGAAAGCTTTACTTCATTAATATTCTCTTTTAGGGGATCAATTAGCAGGTTTATTATTTCATTCTTTATCTTTTTATTTGTTCAGTGCTTCTTCTTTTTTTGGCTTAATTAACATTTTTTTCCCTTTCATTTTGCTATTGCAGTTTAAGAAAATGAGAATGTTGCTCAATATGTCTTATTTAATTAGTTTGCAATAGTTACACTTTTATACAAATAAAAGATGAAAGTTCATCATCCAATGAATTTGATAAAGCATGGGAAGTGAGGATTAGGAACCAAATATCACATAACAACTAATCTATGTGTTTTTTTTTTATATTATTATTTCTTCTGCTCTCTCCATATATTATAAATAAATAAAGTATACATTTTTATCCTTTCTCATTTTTAGCAAAAAAAAAATCAATAATTAATAATATTATTTTTTTAACATGACATGAAAAGACCTTATAATAGATAATATTTAGAGTAGTAATAATAGTAGTAGGTTCACTTGAGCGTGTTTCATGATTATTTTCTCCGTATATATATACATATAACACTTTGAAAAATGACAATTAAATTGATGCAAAAGCCTAACAGATATTTTATAGGAAAAACTATGTTAAATAGTACATAATTTATAACACTAATTAAATTTAATATATAAATAATATACAAATAAGATAATAATAATAATAATAATAATAATAATAATAATAATAAGGATAAATATTATTCTTTATATTTATGAGACATGATGAATATTTATTATTCTTTAAGATCTAAATTTATAAGAATAAATCATAATGTCTTATAATTGACTGTTATGAAAAATATTTATTATTATTATTATTATTATTATTATTATTATTATAATAGTTGTAAAGTATTCAATAATATTATAGTTATTATTATTACTAACATTATCTTTCCGAAATTAATGAAAGTGAGAAAACAATTAATAACATATAAAAAGTAAAAATGTAATAATATTAAAAAATGAGGATCACATATAAATAATAATTCTTATATACATAAATAATCCTAATAATAATTAAATTAAAACATAAAGTCTCAAATATATAATAATTCTTATAAATAAATAACTTTGAAAAGTACTACTATTATACTACTACTATTACTATAATCATCTTCCTCAATCTTAATATAATTATATTTAATATGCTATTAAATATTTTAAAAAATGATAATTTTATTTATATACATAAATTTTTAAAAATACTAAATACAAATATAAAAATATATAATTTAAATAAACCATGCAACGCACAGGTTTTAAATTTAGATTTTAAATAAAGTTCATTTTCCTTAATATTTTTTTTAAGATAAGATCCGTTCAATTAAAAATATAATAATTAATCATCTTCCTCAATTTTAATATAATTATATTTAATATCCTACTAAATATTTTAAAAACTAATTTTTATTAATGTATATATATTTATATATATAAATTTTAAATACAAATATAAAAAATATATAGTTTAATCGAATCCATGCATTGCACGGATTTAAAATCTAGTGTACTACATATTGGAATAACATAAGTGCAACAAACTTTTGAATGTATTTATCTTTCTAGTTATTATCTTTTAGACTTTTGAATTTGTTACCAGATGTATTTATCTTTCTAGAGTTTTATCTTTAATTTAAATTCACAGCTACAGCTCTATAAATGTAACACGCATCATCATCAATAAAATTGAGCTCCTTATTTCACTCAGTGTCTATATGGTATCACAGAGTCAGGAACTTAACAGCCAAATCGATCATCTTTTTTTTTCCCTCATAGCGACTCACCATTGCTTCCAATCTACCAATTAAATTTAATCTCTGTCAATTACCATACGTGATACAAGCAAATGACTCATCTTCTTGAAGCCAATGAACTTCTTGGCTATGTAATGAGGACCACATCATATCCTTCGTCCAAAATCAATTCTAATAGTGCATTTGTATCCAATCCAACCCACTAACACTGAAAACACCAGGACCTTTTGTCCATGGTGGTTAAGCATTAGATATGTTGTTTTGTGTTTCTATCTTGAGTGGTTAAGCATTGTTTGGCTTATGCTCTTGATGGTTAAGCTTAATTGCTTCTACCTTATGGTGGTTAAGCATTCTCATTGATTTGTGCTTCTGTCTTGAGTGGTTAAGCATTGTTGGCTTCTGCTCTTGATGGTTAAGCTTGATTGCTTCTGTCTTATGGTGGTTAAGCATTCTCATTGATTTGTTTGCTTCTGCTAAGTGGTTAAACTTTGAGGTATAGTTTCTGTTTTGTGGTTAAGCATGTTTGCTTCTCTTAAGTGGTTAAGCCTTGTGTTATGGCTTCTGCTTAATGGTTGATCGATCTAGTCATCAATGTGTGGACAATGCAACAACAAGAGCATCAACAAGATTTGCGAATCTAACAACCGAGATTCAAGTTGCAGATAGCAACTTGATCTTGAGGGGACGCATTGGAATAACATAAGTGCAACAAACTTTTGAATGTATTTATCTTTCTAATTATTATCTTTCTAGAGTTTTATCTTTAATTTAAATTCATAGCTACAACTCTATAAATGTAACACACATCATCATCAATAAAACTGAACTCCTTATTTCCCTCAATTTCTATACTACATTAGGCGTCACTAAGTTGAATATTAGGTTTCTAGCAAATGCTCATTGCTGACCAACAATGTCATTGATCATTCTAATGATAAAATTAACTGAACTTAATAAACTCCGTAGTGAATGTTTGATTCAAATTATTTTTAAGAAATAATTACTTATTTTTATCAACTTCTTAAAACCCTTTTAAAATATAAGCTATCATTTCCTTCTTTCAAAGTTATTCCAAAGATCCTAACTTACAATAGTGTGCATCAATCTATCTGTAAGCATGCGTCCCTTGCAACAGATATCATCCAAGATTCTGAATAACATAATTGTCAAGTAAATAGTAAAAATAAAAAATAAAAATTGGTTGTATAATGTTTTTGTGATTCAAGGTTAATATATGTTAAAAAAATACTGGGAAAAGTATGGCCCTGTAACCAACATCTAAAAATAACTACGATACACTGATGCAACATAACCATGTACACAGAATATTGCCAAATAGCATGAGACCAACAGCTCGAAATCTAACCACATTTAAAACATTTGGTACGAAATAATAATATTTCATCATATGCCCGATTTGAAAAACAAATCATCAGATATTCTGCAGTTACAAACTTGATGTATGCTAAGCTCCATTTTCCTGAAATCGAAATTGCTCGGTTAAGCTTTTATCCACACTCCAAATGTTAAAATACTAAACATCAGCAGTGTAAATGAGTTAAAAAAACCTGTCCCAATATTTAACACCAGGAAGCAGGCTGGCATAACCAGTCAGATTGATTAATCCATTCTTCCACAATCATGCAAATACATTATGATGTTTCATCATATAACCAAGAGTTGCTGCTTACTTTGAAATGCTCATTTTGTAAATCTTGCTCTGTATAGACCGAGAGCAACATACTCCACCATCACCATTCTGCCATCAAAGAATTGTCCGTGCAAACAATGTGCTGCCGAACAACATGCTTCAGCTCTTCCATACTCAACAAGAACAGAACCTGGTTTTAATACATGACCATAAACATCATCTTCAGCGTCAATGCTCTTCTGGGGACCAACCAATTCTTCTGCACTGGTATCCCGTTCAGAAAAGCCTTCCTGAAATGCAGAAACTGTGTCTTTAGATTCCATATTGTCCCCCGCCATCTTATTTTCAATATCCACATCAATGTCGTTAGCAACCATTTTATCATGAAATTCTGGACCATCATTGGGTGTATCCTGTTGATCAGGACATTCTTGAATGATACTACAAGGTATGCTCTTATCGCCCACATCTTCAACTGCTGTATCATCCACAAGGTGTTCTCTGCATGATTTATCGTCAAAAACTTCTGCATTTTTATCAACATTAACACTGCTATCCTCATCAACTTTATCTTCTTCCATTTGTTTGTTATCATGGATTTCCACCCCATTTGTTCCTTCAGATTTGGAGTAAGTAGCCTTGTCAGAAAAACTAGATTCTGTATTATTAGTAATACAGTTTGTGCCTTGAGAAACGTCTTTAGCATCCACTTCATTTATGACTTCACGTTCTTCTAATTTGGTTGCTAAATTCTCGTCATTGCTAGGCTTGACTACATTAATTGATTTAATAGTCCCAAATCTGCAAGATAAAAAGGACTAAAACAATAAATGTTTATAATTCATAAAGTTTAAATTATGAATAATTCCAGAGAAAAAACAAATACAAGCTTGATTTATGACCTTGCACATTCCAATCGTACATCATCCAAAATTTCTTCAATTGCCATGTCAGACAAAGACGAAATAGAGTCTGCTGCGAACTATTCATATTTTACACAAACAGAATTCAAAAAGTAATCATCAAAATATGTAATGTAACTAATAAAAAGAGAAACATATGACACAAAGCACGTGTTAAGCAAGAGCCCAACAAAGAATTGTACAAGTCTAGAGCTCCTTTTCATATGAAAGACAACCAGGATCATAATGTGAATTAAGTACAGGCAACTAGTCTGCTTGAAACTAAGACTGATAGAAATTGGATCAGCCAAAGATCACACTCTAGAATAAATTAGGAATCTTTTTAGTGAACTGCTCTCTCAACTTGGCTCTGAATCAAGATGATTCAGATTCAAGTATGAAAGGCAAGAACTCTAGTATACAGAGTTTGTATTAATCCAGGAAATTGAAGAGTCTTCCTTCTCCTACTCAATCTTCTAAGTTCTAACACAATTCCAAAACAGACCCTTCTCCCCTCTTCTCCGTTATTTATTTTCCTCCTATTCACTGATTATGCTCTCAACTGTCCAACAGTCAAGTCTGTTAGAACTGCAGTCAACAGTAACAGACTAACAGCTGTTCTCTGGTTTAATACCTTCTTGATAGGAGGCCAAACAAAAACATTTCATACTGCAATTTTCATTTTAACACTACAAGCATTAAAAATTGAATTCATATCAGGCAAAATAATCCCTTTTTACCACAATAACTTTCTTTCTTACAGCTAACAGAGACACTTCAAAAAATAGAAAGGGAGAAAAAAAAAAACCCACCGAAATTGAACGAAAATATAATAACCCCAAAAGCTAAATAAAAAATTGCGTACCACATTTTTAATCTCTAGTACTTGGGTTGGCTTTCTGAGCAGTGGTTTTGCATGCTCTGGAATCCCATAAGACGGTGGTTCACCAGCATTTTCCTGGAATATTTTTATTTTATGTAAAAAATTATGGATATAATTCAAAGGCAATCAAGGAATCATATCCAAGGATTAGAATAAGACTATAGGGATGAGTGGATGGTGAAGTTACCGAGGGTGATGCATCAGGCATAGCCTGAACAACTGTTAGTACTTCCCCCCCCAGCTTCATACCATTCAAACCCGCACAAGCTTTGACGGTAACAGAGTGGTCCACATACTGACACAGATCACTCAAATCAGTGTTCAAAAAAACAAGAGATTACAACAGGAAAGATAACAAAAGCAAATAACAGTACACATGCTTTCAGATTTTTTTCATCTTAGAATTGAAAAAGATACTAAAAAGAAAAAATAACAGCTTTTGCAAGAGCTCATATAGAGAAGAGGAGGAACCGTAATATGCCAAAATTCATAAAAATTAAATCAAATAACCAACCCATCAAGTTGTTTACATTTTTCACTTGAATTTGACTCTTCTAAACTGAGGATGCACTTTAAACGAAAAGGTGTTAAGTTATTATTAAACTCTACTAACTTCATTTTTGGATCCAAGGTTATAACTCAGCATGTTTCCCTTTATAGCACACCCCACTTTAAAGGAGTCAAATCCCTAGCACATAATGCGTTTATCCTGCCAAAAGCCCTACACAGAATGGCACAGTAAGTTACTTTTTCCAGGATGTGACGAACAAGCTGTACGTATAAAATTGTGTGCACCTATGATAAACCAACCCAAAGCCAGCAGTTTAATTAGGTGAATTTTGATGATTTTGTTTGTCTGCTGGAATTACAAGGAATGATCCAATTATTGATTTGAGTTTTCTAAGACCATTCAATTGGCTCAGAAAAAGGATGCTTGAATCATCATCTTAAAAAGACTGTCACTTAACTAAAGGAAACAAAAGAAGCTTCAAAAGGCAGACAAATGGCCGTCTTAGCTGTTGAAGATTTCTTACTCCAAGGCAACATCCCACCCCCACACTAGCATGAGAAAAAATATTTCTTCTTTTCTTTGCACTTGGACTGAGACTGAATTTGTAAAAACATTGATGAAAAGTAAACAACAGATAGGGGATTTTAGAAAATATAAATGGACAAAATTGACAAAAAAAAAATATTTGCAAATGAAAAACACAAAATACATCATCACAAGTTCACCATCTCTAATTTCTAACATAAGTATTTACAAATGGAGCCTTGAGAGGTTGGTACACAGTGTAAATCATAATACTTCCATTGTACAAAAGATAAGAAAACTATTAAAAGATCAATAAGGAAGAAATGCAGCCTTACCTCAAGAAAAGCACATGATCCATTGCTGACCTTGGTTTCAAAGTGGTAAGCCTTCAAAGTTCCAAACGCACCAGCAATCTCCATAAGCTAGAGAAGAAAATATGAAAAATAAATAAGCCTTAGTCACATGAAAGCTAAAACAATAACATTCAGTTACTAGATGTAGTACCAAAAAACCGAAAGGTCACACAAAGTAAAATTTTGAAAAAGGGATTTTCATTTCTTAATAATTACCATCTTTGAAGAAAGATGATTTGAAATTCCACCAATGAAGATCTGCTACAACATAAAAGATACAATCATTAGACAAACAATTAATTGAGCTAAAAAATTAAAGCAAAGCACACATGATAATAACTAGCAAAGATAGTTGAATCAGAGTAATAGAGTCAGAAAAATTGACAACATGGATGGGACGATGGGTCATGGGTGCCCTTACAAAGGTCAAAACCCAGAATACACTTAAAGCAATGAAGTCAAGAAACAATAACTGAACAGTCAACATAACAGGCTTAGAAGATCCTTCCAAACCAAAAACAAGTTCCCCAGGAAATAGTACGAAGTTATTTTGTTGACATGGCCCACAGTTACAATTTTAATACAGGCACTAGTTACAGCTAAAAAGTTAGACCAAGGGAAAAAGATATAAATAAGCCCATTAGCTACAAAAAATAAAAGAACCACAGATTAATTTAACTAAAACATTTGTCCTATCACCTTACAATGTCCTATCATCTTACAATGTCTATGTCAAACCTCGGACGTGTGTATATATAAAAGCATAATCGAGAGTCGTTGGCACAAGTGATCCGGCACTTGTGTCCCTAAACCAAGGATTGGGGTTCGATCCACAACTTGGGAATAAAGCCATAACTGAAGGTACCATTTTACCCCCAAAGTGGGCCAACCCAGTGGGAGGGAGGATTAGTTGAATGCCAAATAGAAGCCTCAGATACCTCCTGGTTATACCAATACACACACACACACACACACACACATAGATCCAGACTATTAACTTATCCTCTTCTCTGTATGCTTCTCTTATAATAAATTTAAACAATTATATATAATTACATAATATAAATTAACATTTGAATACAATAAACTGAATCAAATATGTTTTTTGTATACAGATTTTACAAAATTCATACATTAACACTCATTTACCAAAGTGAAACTTCATATTCCACTGTGCAACAAAAAGATGAAGCCGTGCAGTGAAGAGTTTGTGCAATTCAACCATGCATATAAGAGAAAAGTGCATGCTAAGCATTCAGATTGACACTTACACATGAAAGTAAAATTATTGTTCTGCAGGCATACCTTGTGAGGTGAATCAACTACGACATCACTTATTGTGACAGCAGCATCCACTGATCTCTCCGGTTCACCAGTCTGCATGAAAATAGCAATTGTCTGAAAACCTGCTACATGGATGATAACCACAATATACCTTAGAATTGTAAAGCTTACAAAAAGGCATTAGTTTGTAATAATAATAACTTGAGTCATAGAAGTAAAAAAAAAAAAAAATTAAGATAAGTTAACATTAACCGTACTTTAAGATAAAGAATGCGAGCAACATAAGTAACATAACAAACAAAAATGTAAAAACATAAATGATCAGCCACCAATACAAAATCCAGCCAACAACTTCTCAGTTGTATCAGAAATGAGCCAAAAAAAAAAACTAAAATGAGTACCCGACATCTAAGCAAGCACCATATTATACATATAATTTATATTATTCTTTAGAGAAGCTGTTCCATGTATACATACAATAAATATCCTATGCAACATAAAAACAGCTTCTTCTTTCAGAGGTTAGAATCCTCATAAGAGGAACCAAGAGATCAAAAACTGTCAAAGAACAAGATGTTTCTGTTGTTTTTTCCAGGTGATTGAGGAAAAAAGGTAATTAAATTCAAGATGATTTTTCCTTACAAATACTGCCTAAAGAAATACCAATTCACTAGTATTGCCACATATCAGATCATTAAACATTAATACCATGCAAAGTCACATCAAATACTATCAAATAACATAGCAAAAGAGAACAAGAAAAATATTCCAAACACTTAAATATTTTATTCTTTTAATGCAGTTCAGATGTGAAGACCACCTGCACAGTATCTAAAGGGTCATCTATAAAAAAAATTAAGACATAAAATTGAGGCTTCCATCTAACAGAACCAAAATAATCTCATTTTTTTTGTCATGCAATTATGTGGCATGTGGCAACTCCCTGCAAAACAGCATACTTGTTCTCTCACAAAATCAAATGATCTACGGATCATAAACAAAATGAACAGAATTACTATCAAGACCAAATCACCCTTCAGCAATGAAGTTACACAAAGTATTCAACCTCACAAATGATACCGTGTAAGAATGGAAAACTGGAGGACTTCTTAAGACACTCTTCATTCCTTTAAGCTTAAGTAATAAGTAATAAGTACAAAACATTTATGTATTAAAATTGACTACAGTGAGAAAAGAACCATTTAGATTAGTATGTAGACATACTCCAAATTAAGCAAGGTTCTTCAAGCAATGTCTGTGCTGTGTGTCAAGTGATAAAAATCAATGCACATAAAATTTTATCTGAAAGGGAGAAGATATCAAGTAAAGAATGGTGAATACACCTTGCACTATTTTAGGTAAGACGCACCTCATCTAAATTAATCAATGATGACATGTTTTCACCACGCAACATAACCCAAATTTTCAAGCCTAGGGAAATTGGATATGAAGATAAATCAGGATCCCAAGGAAAAGTACAAAACAGGCACTGGAACCGAGAGTGACATAAGAAACTCGGAAATAACTTGCAACCCATAGCACTTACATGCTGAACTCGATATAACAAACAAAGCATGAGATCATAAATAGCATTGTCAGAGCAGCCTAGAACAATAACCCTGAAACATTGGCCAGCTAAATCCTGGTAACGCATCAAACTTGCCAATACATCTGGAAGTCTTCTTAATTAGGAGTCAGCTTCATCACCATCCAGAATGTGTATTACGAAATACCCCATATAAACATCCTATTTAAAAGATTCCAATACTAGGGTCAGAAAATATCTCATAAAATGGAACAAGCAGATCACTCCATGTGAATTATAAAGCTCTTGAAGCTACAGAAGCAGTTTCTAGCATTTGGTTATGAACAATAAGAATTTATTGTCCAAATGTCCAAGAAACCTATCACTGAATATGTCATGAAACAAAATTCTAAGTTAATAAAGTACACTCTCACCAGCATTACCCAGAGGATTGGAATTGTGCCTTCAGGCTAAGTTCAGATTTAAGGTTTCAAGGCTGAGGACAAGACAGCCTCTAAAAGTTAGGACTTACTGACACACAAGATTATTCAGTGACAACAAAATTAAACTTGAAATTGTTTCCTTGTTATTATAATTTTTTTATCACACTTTTTATCTATCACCCAAAATTAGGATCTAATACTCTTGTTATATTCTTAAAACATAAGTTCACACACAACAAAATTTATTTGCAACCAATGCAATATTACCCACCTTTGGGTTCATTTGTATGAGTATATCAATGGAAAAAATCCAGCAGGATAGATACACAAGGATCACAGTTATCCTGTCAACTAAAATGTGCATCATGACAAATAACACTTCAACAACACAATAGTTACCAATTAGGGTCGTTAGTTTTCTTCTGAGAATGAAAATTATCAAACTAATTTATGGTGCAGGCACCATTGACTACATACGCATGAAATTCTTATTTGGGATAAAACATAACCATGAAATAAAAGTAAATTTTAAATACCTCTAGAGCCAAACAAACATATAAATAATTCAATTTTCTAAAGTTTATTATACATAGGCCAGTTACAGGAAGGTTCAATTGTCTGTAATTCTGTATTCTTTATTCCGCGTATAATCAAATACCTGTACTTAACATGATTAATACTAATAAATGGTTGTAAATTATGATTTTTAAGAAACAGTTAACAATCTATGCTGCAACCAGCTCAGAAACATTAAACAATATTTTTTGTTTTGCAAGGCGACCACCTGCCATCAGAATAAAATTGTTTGAATTCATGGCAAGCACTGGGTGTGTCCTTAAACTTTTGAGCACCTTTTTATGGTTTGTTAAAAAAATTGCCAAAATTAGGTGGCAAAGATTCTGTGGCAGGGTGATGTTTCAGCAAAACTTGCCTTGGAATATGATTAAGTATCTTTGGTGTTCAGCACACAGCTATTCCAAGGAAGTTGCTCTTTCTAACATAGAGATAGATTGGGTAGATTTGCTAGTTTAGTTTCTAAGTTTCTTCTATCCCAACTAATTCTCCCCTTAGTAGTATTTTTCCTCTCTTCTTTCTAACAAAATTATTTTTCATACTATAGAATAGATGTATTAAAAAACATCACTTTTCCAAAAATAATATAGCTAAGAAATTCAGTGATATAATATATGGAACAACTTAGAGCAGAGAAAGAATGCAACATAAACTCATCTTTAGAAAGGCAAGTCAATTTGACGTATTTTGCGGGAAAAATTAACTAAAACCTAAAATTCTCATGTTTTAAAGGGTTTTAAAAGATCATCATATCCAAGACACAAGCAAAACCACACAGCTGAAAGGCAAAACTATTTGGGTACACATTTTAAGATAAATAAAATAGTAATAGTGAAAAAAATCATAACTAAAATTAATTGCATTTTCCATCACAGAAACTTAGGACACATACACTTAAAAAAAATCTATTCAGTTAGATTCTCACACGAAACATTCAACTTAAATCTAGAGCACATGAACAATAAAATGCAATGAAATTTTATACATGTCCAGCCTAGGTATCTGTTTCTTTATGGACAGAAAGTAGACAGAATAGCAGAAAAAGTTAATTTCTATAAAAACAGGAGTGACTAACTAATCTAACAACATTGCAATTACAAAACATCAAAAAGTTTGCATTATGTACATATTAAATGAGGGGATACAGCCTATGCACAACTTAATTCATCCCTAAATTTCAGTTATGATGGGAAGGTCAGTAATGGGAATAAAATACTGTTTTACAACACACCTAGGAATTGATTTTAAGTTGAAAATGGAAACGAATTAATTACATGTTATCCATAGCACATAATCTTCATAAAGGGGCTACGTCTTGAATTTTATAAATAAGAAAATTTTAGAACATCTGAAATCAGAAAGAAAAAGCCTTTTATAAGAAAACCACACCATTAGTCTGGGTCCTTTAAACTGCTTTTTGGTAACCAGTGATGAAAAATAACTAACAAATTTTAAAGCCTATATAGGTTCTGCAGTATGACAACATACGATCCAATGATTCATTAATCAAGACCAGTCATAATGCAATATCTGATAGACCCCTTAGTACTAGGGCATATGCAACAGGCAAGGAGATGGGAAGTAGAGAATCAGCAAATATGGGGGAAAGGAGGACAGAATAGTGAATATTCAATTGTAGCACAACAGGATGCCCATCTAACAGTGACAAATAAGGAGAAAAGAGGGAATTTGGCTTGGAGGAATGAGATAAATGTGAGAGCAGAAAGTGGAGCATTTAGGCAAGAAATTATGTAAGAGTTTAGGCAAGGAGGTGGGCAGACCCTCAAAAATCTGTATGTGCTTCTATATTTTCTTTCTTTTAGTGTAACCAAGTCAGTTTTCCCTATTGTAAGGAGCTATACTCCATTGTTTCTCATTTCTCATAAAAGTAAAAATCAGTTCCTATCAATATCTTAAATTTCTACAGTGGATTCTTCACAGTTTGAGGAAAAGAAAAACGGTAAGAAGTTACAAAACTTCAGAATTCAGACCAATTTGCTACTAATGGTTTCACTTTCAGTAGTTGGAAATTTTAGAGCCAATTTTCAGTTGTACTATTAGACACCTGTCAATAAAGTTTTAAAACATTAAAAAAAATGAAATCATCAGGATAGAGTCAAGCGTGGAAAAAGGAAAACATCTCCAGCTTCAATCATTAAATATTTAAGCCAAGATGGATACAACAAGGGTCAGATACATGTCACAGGCTTTTGACATCACCAGAGAAAGCTCTTGTTTAATTTGGGGTTCCCTGCAATTTTGACAGATTTTGAAATAGAAAGTTCACAAAGAAATTCATGCTGCAAATCCGGGTCTTCTAAGATCCATTGAGTGTAAAGTGCAGCTTGGTAACTAACGGAAATTTACAGAATTGATTACCATACAAATATAATACCAAACAATTACAGAAAACCTAAGCAAATACTTGTATTTCATTCCTAAATGCACATACAATAGGAACCATAAAGCCTTTTTTTTTTTTGCCATCCTACACACAAAGTACCAGGTATCTATAAAAGGAAGTCAAATTAATGTAACATAAACATAGAAATTAGGCAAAGAGATAGAGCTGCATATATTTCATTTCCCTTTTAAATAGGCAATAGTTTTATTCAGATTAAAAATAACCATATACCATTCAGAAAAATCCACAACTTCATTCATTAAAAGATAAATTATCCATTTTAACCAAAAACATCGTAAATTGATCATGCCATAAAATTCAAGAAACCTACAGATATAAACAAAAGGATAGAAGAATGCACAAGCATAATAAATGGAATCTTTTCAAATTGAAACATCACTATCATCATAGCATCAATAGGCAAACCAAATTCAAACAAAAATCAGAAAAGATTTGTCAATTAAAAGCAGGTACAGGTAAGCAAAATAAGTGGTAAGACAACTATCATAGTTTCATCTGACAGTTCTCTATAAGTGGTTGCATAGTTTTTTTGAGTAAATCAACTACATTTTGGTAGAGGAAATATTAGAATGTCTATTATGAAGCAAAAATAAAAGTTGAACTCAAGAGAAAAATATCAAACACTTTAACAGCTATTATATTAACAGTTATAGTTGCAGTTATATGATACACATGAAAGAATGAATGGATAGATAAGGTTTTCATTCTTACTGCAACTTCAACGAAGTCTTTGGGACGTCTAATTTTCACAATAGAGCCAAATAGTGTACTGCCATCAAAAGAAAGAGCAGCTGATGCATCCTCAGCTGTAAGGAACTCTACAAGTGCTTGCCCTCTATCTTTATGTAACTGCAGCGAATATATACAAGAACAAATTCAAACCCATTGCTTCATAACAGGGGGAAAAACTAAATTTTCATATTTTGCACTACAAACTCACAATGCAGCTGATGCATGGTTGAGCTTGCTGGATATGATTTACACGGGCAGAGAGCAAGAGGTTATTGAAACAATCCATCACAGCTTTCTCAGAGGCAGAAGTAGGTAGATTCTCAAGATAAAGCCTTCTAATAGGCCGGGTAGCTTGTGTCAATTGGACAGAATCAATGTTGGTATTCTTCCCTGTTGATACATCACTTAGAAAAGACACTGGCAGAGGCTTCACAAGGGCTAGATCAAGAGAACTAGTCGAAACCACATCATGCATGTTGGACAACACAGCACAATTTGATAATAGAAAACTTGAAGAAACAACAGCAGAAGGATTATTTGTCCCTGCAGGGGGAAGGTCCCATCCAGCACGTTTCTTCTCAACAGGATGCTTAGATGGGGAAGGAGTCTTAATAGCAGCTTCACTTTTCCTCTTCCTCGGAGAATACCCACCAAGTCCACTTGTAGAGCCACCAAGTCCACTTGTAGAGCCACCATGCCGATGATGATGACTACTTGAACCATTAGTTGATACTCTATTTCTATCAATATCAGGGTGCTTTTTCCTAGAACTATCTTTCATGGAATGCATAGACAACTCTTTGCGCTCTCCATCTTGATAAGTACGTTTTTGCTCCCTTGGTGAAAAAGAGGGGGACCTTCTATCCTCACGCTCTCTACTTCTTGATCGTCTCCTCTTTGCTGTTAATTCTTCATAATGTGACTTCACCTTTTCCCGCCTCTCCTTCCTCTCATAAATGTGCACGTTATGATGTTTCACAGCATCTTGTTTTCTTGATGTATTCCTGTCTTGAGTTTCATCATCTCCATTTCGATATTTTCTCTTGGTTTCCCTTTCATATTTTGCCCTACCCCTTTCATATTTTGCCCTACCCCTTGCATGCTTATCCTTATCTGATTCTCTATAATGCTTCCTTTCAGGTACTTCTTTAGATTCATTGCTTAACCGCTTTTTCAATTTCCACCTATTATCGCTATCTTTGTCATGCCTCTTTTCAGTAACATACTCATTATGATTCTCATCCTCTCCTACATGGTTCTTTTTCTTTATTTCCCTTTCAGATTTTGGTCTATTTGCTTCCACATAACTATCCTTATAAACTGAATCTCTTGAATGCTTATTTCCAGCTTTATACTCAGGACTATCATGAATTCGCTCATAACCAAGCATCTCTTTTTCAGTTTTTTCTTTGGTTACCCTGCCTTTATTATTTAATCCAGCTCTTGGTTTGGTTTCCAAAATATGGTTAGCCCTACTTTTCCCTTTAGTTAAATCATCTTCCTTTAAATAGGTGCTTTCAACTTTCTTTCTAGAACTTACTTTCACTAATTCCCCCCAAGCATGTTTCTCCACGCCAAAGGATGAACTTTTGTCATGTTTATAGATTCTGGCAGACTCAAAATGATCAGCAGTTTTCTCTGAAGAACATCCAAGTGCAGGGTCTTTTACATTTTCAAGCAGTTCTTTTTCTTTTGGTGAATTTTCAAGCAGTTCTTTGTTTCTTCTCCTAAGCATAATCTCTTCAAAACTAAATGGCCTTGTTCGGGCTGCACTCTCTTCATCACAATTATGCTCAGAAAGACAATTACTTTTTCCATGCTTCTCCTTTGAACGATTAGATTTGCTCATCTTGTATAATGCAAACCAATTACAAAAGAAATTAATTACGTCCCTACTAAGAGATTAAGGAGAGCATAACAACGTGCTGAAATCTTGAAATTGCAACTATCAAAAGATAGATTATACTGTTCCTGAGGAAGCCAAAAAAGGAAATACAATGAAATCACAACCACAAACATGCATCTATATGTAACTATTCATTCAACTAAATGAAAAACAGAAAGTCCATTTCAAGCATGAATATGTTCGTTGATTTCTTTCAATAATGTTATGAAGAAATTATTAACTACAAAATGAATATAATATGGATCAGGCTCCTCTAAAGTGAGCAACTCACTTTTGAGAGTAAAGTGGGCAATCTCAGTTGTCAATAAGAAAAACAATAGTTGATGTTACGTGCACATGCATAATAAATTAAGCATGTGTTGTTATATCAACCGTTGATTTTTAAACATTGAATGTAATTGGGATGTGTGCCCAAATTAATCTCAGCCATAAATTTTATATTGTAATGTGCGCCACAGTGAGAGTAATTGGTTTTGAGTGTTGCCCAAACAAGCACAAAGAAAGATACAACAACATAGACCAAAGCTTTTTCCCACACAAGATGGGTGATCAGCTGCATGTATCAAATGATATCATTTTAAATCCTTTTAATGGTTTCACTTATAATTGTCTTGGTCTTCCTCTACCTCTAACTATTAAGATATCCTCCACACAGCATTGCTAGTCTTGAAATAAATTAAGAGACATCTTTCTATCACAGATAACACCTAAAACGTTCCTTCATTTCATCCACCCAGCTTGAATCCTATTACTTATATCACCCCCTATTTCTCCACCACTTTATATGCTAGATCCAATCCAAGATACCTAAATTGTGTGGCAAGTATATGATCTCTGATTTTCACCTCCAAGCCAATGCTAGCACATTTCTTATCGAACTTGCATTTCATATACTCTATTTTATTTCTACATAAACAGAAGTAATGTCGTGCTATTGCAAGGCTTCACTCCATAAACTCTAGTTTAACATTTATTCCCTCTCTCTCAACCCTCCCACTGGAAAAATATCATGTGTAAAAAGCATGCATTAAGACATTGCCTCCTGGATATGTTAAGTAAAAATGTCTAAAACCAAGGTAAAAAGATAAAGACTCCAGGTTGACCTACAAAAATCCACTCAGCCCGACAAGCTAAAATATCCAGGTTCCCTTTACCTTTGCCAAGTAATTGAACAACTTTACAAATAATAATCCCTGAGAGAATAAGCACTCTGCTCTGCCCATGTCATTCATGCCCCAGAGTTTCAAAGTCCAGAATCAAATTTGAACAATAATGGTGTGTTGGGGAGTTGGGTTTTGGAGGGGAAGGGAGGGCAATTTTTTTTGTTTTTACTCTCTCTGTTCCTTTATATAAGAAACAAATAACTAATTCATCAAATTCAAGACCAATAAAAGTAGGTAAGTTAGTTAATTTAAATTAATAATATCAGAAATTTAAATTTTATTCCAAAAATACCCATGAAATTAAATGGTTTAAGTAGTGAGAATACTTAATGACACTACACATAATTCAAGGGATAATTTTTTTTCCACCAATGAATATGGCTTATATTGTTAATGAGTCAATAAATGCATCCACTTGCATGGAGAATGAGTGGACATCTCATTAATAGAGTTCACAATAAAGTAAGGGTATAAAAGATAATTAACAATTAATACATTTAAAAGTGGGTCCATGTTTCTTATAATTAGGACCAGAAAAATAGAGACATTTGTTTCTTATAAAAAAGACCGAAGGGAGTAATAAATATTCTCTTATTTAATAAAATAATAGATTAGCATAAACTTAAAGTCCTAAACTTTTGTTTATTTTTATAAACATTACACAACTATCTTGATTTAAAAATGAAAAGTTTGCCCTCCATCCTCTTCCCCTTCAAAACTCAACTCCTAATCGGTTCATAAGGGAAGCGAGTGCCTAGCATTGTAATACAACAACCACAAAAGTCTTATCCCACAGGGTGAGATCCTCTACATGAATCACAGGACATCATTGGACTCGGTTAAAAAACTTAGCATTCTAATAAATAATTATTATTATATTTTTTTGAACCGCAACAATTAACAAAATCAACATAAGCGTGTGTGTGATTAACAGCACTAATTTCTTATTTTTTATTTATCTTATTAAAATCAATTTCTCACATTCTCAGCCACCCTAAGTTCCTCCTCTGCAACACCTTGAAAACACTTATATTATATATACTCAGAAGCACAGAACAGCTAGTATTTTCCCGCTTGGAAATTGAAGTTACACTTACAAAAGCTTTTTTTTTTTTTTTCTTTCAACAATCTAAAATCCTATGACCTTAATATGCTAAATTGCAATTGCATTCCATCTCAATCCCCTAAACTAGAAGAGTTTGTGCTTCCCTCCAAAACCCTCGATACCTTTCAAATCTCATAACCTAAATCAAAGGTACTTATCTTCATCAGCAACGTATAAAGGTACAACCAAAACCTAATATTGAAAAACGGAAAATGCTACGGCGCAACGAGGCGAAGAAGAGAGAGAGAACCTGGAGAGAGGAGAGTTAAGGTTGCGGTGGTTCACGGCGGTGGTAGCGGCGGCGAAGAGAGTGAGAACGAAACGTGAGAGCAGTGGGGTTATCTATAATCTACGCATTGCGTAGTATTCCCTCGTTTCATCTTCTCCTTTTATTTCTGAAATTAAAACAAAAAAATAAATAAATATCACATTATATTTTGGATTTTATTTTGAGTTTAATAGTTTTTACTTTCTCAATTAATCATCGTGAGTATGTTATTATATAGTTCACAAAAATTACTATAGAGTAAACAAATATACGTCTTTATAAAAAAAAAAAACAATACAATATATGTATTGATAATGAAAATATATTTTACACAGTAAATTAATTAAAAATTATTATATATGATAATTGTTTTACTTTTATAATATTCACCTTAAAAATTACTCATAACATAATTTCTATAAAAATTCTTTAAACTATCACTTCATAGATTTTAAACTCATCATGGTTCCTGATAAAATAAAAAATCATCATCGTACATGACCCTTTGTAATTAGATAATATAATATTATTATAGTGTGCGTGAGTACGTGCACTATTCATTATTTTAGTTTTGCTGCAAATCACAAATGCTTTTATAAATTAGATGGGAAATTTTGTTGTTAAAACTGTGCTTTGTCTTGTTAACATGTGTCTTAAAAATGAGTTTAATAAATATATATTGTTAGTATAAAAAAAATTATATTGACAATTAATTAAAAATTATTTTTTTATAATTTTTAAGATAGTTAAGTTAATAAATTTACTGGCCTATGTGTATTAGATGATAGTGTTTAGCATATATATTGTTTAGTCCTTAAATTTTTTGTTTAAAAACTAATAAATGAGATTTTTTTTATTGAAAATCACAATAAAAAATGTATTGAAAATCACGTGTGAATTGTGATTACATTATAATGAAAATGAAAAATGTTATGAACATGGATTCCTTGGAAATGTCTTAAAAAATGAGTTTAATAGGAATATGTTTTTAGTATAAAATTTTATATTGGTAATCAATAAAAAATCATTTTTTTATGATTGTTAAGGTAATCTTCTATCATGTTTATATATAAACATATTTGTGAGATATTTTTCAAGGAAATCCATGTTCATAACATTTTTCATTTTCATTCACTTTTAAGGTAATCTTCTATCATGTTTATATATAAATTAAAATAATTATTTTCAATGAAAGTATTTTTAATTGTCATTCTTTAACGACAACATTTTTAGGAATTTTTCAATGAAATCACTTTTAAGAATTTTTCTCAATCTCATGTGTTTCGATCTATTCTTTCCATCTTTATTTTTAAATTAAATTTTAATATTTTAAAAGAAATTATTAATAGTGACAAATAATATTATATTAAAATATAAATTATTTATTATAACATAATTTACATATTTGAAAGTATTTATTTATATAAATTTTAATTATATAAAACATATATTTATCTTGTGGACCAATTCTAGGGTGAACCATTCTTACATGTGATTTATAGTGGACCATTTTTATTAACCATGAGATTCATCTAATTTCACCATTCTTATCCTACCCCTTCTCCACAAGATTCCTCCTCCTTCCCTAAATCTGCTCTGTCAGCCGCCGCAAGCCGTCGTCAGAGGCGATTTTTCAGCAGCAGTGCTTTTTTTTCCCTTCTTTCTCTTCTTTCCCTCTCTCCCTCCCCATACTTGTTTCCCCAACCGCCATGATCTCCTCCCTCTTCTCTGGCGATTTCTCCGACGTGGACGACCTTGTCTTCTCTCCATCCCCACAAACGGCACAAAGAAAAGGAAAAAGAAAAAGCGTTGCACCGTGTGCCTTCGATTCCTTCACCGCAAAACCCCATAAGACCTGCAATCATGCAACAAGGCCATCCTCTGTCTCATCTGTCAGCAGATCATCGGAGGACCTCTCTAACGCCACCACCTCCCTTATCTCCCTCATTCGCCGACAATAACCAGGAAAAATGAAAATGAACACACAGACACAAATTCATTATTGTTCTTAGCCAAACATAATATCGGGTGCCAGATTCAATTATCAACTGTAAAGAAAAAAAACACTCAAATTTCTCACTGTTTACCCTATTACACGAAAATAAGAAAACATAACCATGCAAAACCAAAATATTATTAAAAAGATTGATATTATCATTTCTCTTTCGGATTTGATTTAGCAACGAGCACAGAAATGAAAACCCTGGTGCAACGTGCAGGGCGTCGGGTTTAGATTAGGTTAGAGAGAGAGAGAAGGAGGTGAGAGACAGAGGAAAGAGAAAAGAAAAAAAATAGATTTGGAGAGGGAGGAGGAATCTAGTGGGGAAGGTGTAGGATAAGAATAGTGAAATAAGATAAATCTGATGGTGAATAAAAATGGTCCACTACAGACCACATGTAAAGGTGGTTCACCCTATAATTGGTCTATCTTGTGCAATTAGAATACTAGTTATTTTAAAAATTAATAATATATTATACATGTTAATTTGTTATTAGATTACCAACATGTCGTTGTTTCGAGTAAAATTGGACTTAAATACTTTAAACAAAGTTTCAAGTTCGAATCTTGTGTGAAAAAAAAATGTTATAAAGAGAGGAAATCCCATTAAAAGTTGTCCAGTATATAGTGACTAAAAAAATTAATCATCGATAAAACTGGTAAATATTTTGCACCAATATATAGTTAATAGAAAAATTATAATTAGATGACAATATATGGCACATATTATTTATTCCTTAAATTTTTTGTTAAAAAATAATAAAATAATAAATAAGAATTTCTTATTAAAAATAACAATAAAAATGTATTGAAAATCACGTGTGGTGTGATAAGTGTTTACATTAAAATGAAAACGAAAAATGTCATGAACATGGATTCCTTAAAAAAAAAGGAATACTTGCAGTACTATTCCAATTCTAATGATAAAAAAGATGTATAATTTCTTAGGTACTTTTACTATTATTTTCTAATTAAGATTGAAATTCTATTTCAATAATTTACATAATAAATGTTTGCATGTAAATTATTGAGATAAAATTCCATTTTTATTAGAAAACTAGTTAAACTACTAAAGAGTATAATTGTTATTTTTAAAAGATTTGTTAGAAAACTAATAAAAATAAGTAAATATTTTTTAAAATAAACTGAAGTAAACATACATTAAATTTTTCTAAAGATTTGCATAACATATAGTATGTTTTATTTCATGTATAAAAAATCCAATTTGTTAATACAAATTGGAGATTTACCTTTTTTTCTCAAATTTGTTTATTTTTTTTTCTATAGAAATTGAACTCACATATGGTTTCGCATGGAGGTCTTATAATCAAATTGATTTATAGTTTTAAAATAAATTCTAAGTTTTTTTTTTGGGACCAAAAGTCTTATAAGTTTTTTTTAAAATAAATTCTAAGTTGAAACTTGAAACTTGAAACTAACCTTGATTAGAATTTATGGTAAAATTCAACTCTTTTAACAGTAATTTTTCAACATTAATTTTACAAAAACCATGTCTTTGATAACAGTATTTACAAAATTAATTTTGCAAAATCAAATCATCCGATTAAATTTTTGTAATTATTAGATCAATACTTCTACCTTTATCTTCTCTTTACAAAGAAACAATGAGAATATATTTGAGTTCAACAAATTTAACATATAACTGTTTAAAAGGATATCTTTGAATATCATGTTCAACAAATTTAGCTCCAACAAATCATGCATTCACTTTTACCTATAACAAATTTACTGTTCTTAGTATATATTTTTATTTCATACAGAATTTTCTTCAATTTATACACTTTATTCTTCTTCTTCTTTTTCCTTTGACCACATATCTTGCAGCTAACTTATAATTCTCCCAAAATACCATTAAAAAAAAACAGTTAACATTTAGTTGAAGCTAAAAGTGAGATAATTATTTGCTATTAGAACAAATTTGAGAATTTTATTTTTCTTCTCCTTTGTTAATAAATCAGATAGGAAGCATATACAGCATTCGTGACAACTGATTTCCTTCAAGCAAAAGACACAAGGCCGAGCAAAGCATAAGTAGCAGTATAAAAAAGCAGTAACATTGCATAGAGAATTAGAGATATATGCTATATGTTCAACACTCTTCCATGGAAAAGATGATAAAGAATAAAGCCAACATAAACACTGGTTTAACTCCTAACATATTCATATACCACTAGTGTAACTACTAACATTCTTTGGCCACCAGAAATAGTAGGAATCCAGAGGCTACACTACAATAATAGTGCAGAATCCACTCTTCCAAAGCATCAACATCCCTCTCTCCCCCCTCTTATTATCCAGTTGTTCCTTCACCTTGTGTTTTCTCTGCGTCGGACATACCTTGTTCTATCATTGTACCTTGGTCTGTCCTGTTGCCTTTGTGGCTGTGGCTCCACTCTTCGCTGTCTTTCAGGTGGCCTCTGCACAATCTCTCCATTCACAAACAATTCACCTGCACCAATACATTTGGAAAAAATTACCAACTTCAGTCATAATAGAAAGGACAAAACTTAGGTGGTGTTCTATAAAAGGACAAAATTTGAAATCTGTAAGAAAAAACATAGGACCATTCATTTATCAAACAACAAAAACAAGGAACTATAAGCCTCTAATGAAGGGGTGTTCGTAGGGGGATATTATGTGGTCTGATGTATCAACTCCAATGATTCTGCGACTACATAGTTGATGAAGCAACAGAACAGGATAGAAGGGAAATTCTTTGTCAGTCCATTAGCATTCAAAGCTAGACATTACCCAGAAAGAGTTATTAGCTTTGCCAAGATGGACTATGGATAAAGGGAGAATTTTACTATAAAACAATTGATGTAATTTGAACAGGCTGCAAACCTAGGACATACTAAAAACTATGTCGCAGACTGCTATTGTTTTATTCTTAGCAATGGCAATGCATCTTCATAGCTATATGTTTCATCTCCCACTGATCTGCATCTCCACAAAGTATATAAAGTACAGAACAGTTAAAGAGAGACATTTGATGTAAGTCCATCATACATTAAACCAAACCTTGGAAGTTGTGAGGCAGCGAAGCTAACTTGTTGAAGATGGACTGACATTTCAATGAAAAAAAAAATTAAATGGAAACATCAAAACTCATGCAGTCATGCCACATTTCACAGTTGGTTAGCATCAGCACTCAAATTCTCAAACTATCAAAGCTAAATCTCGTGTGTCACACTAACTATCCTAGTCAACATGGATAGGAGCATAGGACACTGGACATTCTATTACTTTGACAGGAATCCCAGATTGAAAACTTAGACAACATATAACCAATCTTATCATCCTAGAATTGCAAGAAAAATGGTGGCTGTGAAGAAATGAGTGTTAAAAAGACAGCAAAAAAACAAAAGCTCACGAGTTAAAAACCAACACATCCTTAAATCCTCACCTCCATAGTCTTTGTGTTCAGGATCAACATATGAATCTGGGAGAACAAACAGAACTCCAGGCAACCCTATTCACAGCAAAACAAAAAGACTGAATACAAATGCAACAAAGTGCAAGTGTTAACAATGAGAAATACAAAACAACACATCCATGACAGACCTTCCAGCTTATTAGATGTTTCCTCATCAATGTCACATCCAAATGCGAAGTACCTCTCACAGGAAACATTGTAAATCTTTTTCTTAGCTTCCTCTTCACTGAAAACCAACACCAGAAAACCCGCATTATCACAAGCTGTTTCCAATTTCCATGCTTAAAAAAAAAAACCATAAAAACACCCAATCAGCTAAACCTAATTAAAACATCCAACAATTTTTCTTAACAAAAACAAAAAAGGACTCGTTTTTCCATGCTTACACCAAGCATACAACCCCAGTTCACAAGAATACCCAATAATCTAAAAATGAATCAAACATAAAAAAAGGATTTTTTTATTTTTATTTTTAAATCTCCCAGCGCAAGTGCGCAACCCAGAAACCCAATAACCCAAAACTAATTAAAATTAATGAGTTTAATAGGCATTAAGATAGCAATTACAAAAGCAAAGAAATTTAGTTATAATAGAATAAAAGACCTTTACTTTACAAGTTATTTGTTCATAGTTAAAACACACAAAAACAAAAATGAAAACAAAAAAAGGAATCAATCCTCGACACTTAAAAACCAGAAAAGTAAGGGGAAAAATGTTAATAACATAATTTAAGAGAAAAATGGAAACAAAAGAAAAGTTTAATAAAAAGAAACGAATTTGGAAGAAGAAGGGAGGGGGAAGAGACCTGGCAAGAACCTTGGCGAGGGTTTGAATGTAGCAATCGATCATCTGTTTCTTGGTGGCGCCTTCGCCGCCGGGTTTGTGCATGACGACGAGCCAGTGATGGTAGTCGCACCCCGGGAACAGCGGCGCCATGTCCGTCGGAGGCCGCTCCGTGAACTTGGACAAGATGGACGACGAGGACGAGGAGGAGGACCCTCCCGTGCTCAGAGGCGAGTACGCCGAGTTTCCGGGGCTGTCGGAGAGGCACCGGACGACGGCGAAGCGGGCGGTGGGGGGCGGATAGGGGCGGGGAGAAATGGAGAGGAGGCGGCGCGGGGCGACGGAGAGGGGGCGGCGGAGGGAGGTGAGAGGAAGGAGTCTAGCCATGCTCGCTGCCATTGCGGATCAGATTCTTCACTTCTGTCAAGTGAGGACTGAGGAGGGTTTACAAGATATTGTTATTATTATTATTATTGGAAGGGTTTTGGAAATGGGACCCGATGGAGGGATCTCTTCTGTTATGTTTGTTTGATTGCTTCTATTTCCTTTTTTTTTTTTTTTTGGGGAAGTTGGACTTGGTCTTGAAATCCATTTTGTAGATTAACTTTAGGTTAAATATATGATTTAGTCCTTGATATCCATTTTGTCATATTAACGAGAGAGAACACTGAATAAATTCTTTATATTATGTAGATTATCATTTAAATTGTTTCGTAGACTAACTCATAGGAATGACGTAGTAATGTGTTCAATTCTATATGTGTGTATCGAGAGGGGTGTAGTTCAGTTGGTTGAGCAGAGTGTGTGAGTTATTATAAATTCTTCGATATCGTATTTGATTCCTACGGATAAAAATAAATCTATCTGTGTATAAAATTTTCTTGGATCAAAAGCAGCTATGCACCACGAGCGGGATTAGTCTCTGACTTAATGGGTTGAGAGACACTCGTGGTCTCTCTAATCCAGGACCAGAAAAATATATGATTTAAACTGTGTTTGTTTTAGTTGATAAAAACAATTTACAGCAGATAGAAATAAGTGTCATGCGTTTGTTACAACGAATGACAAGAGAAATAAATTTTAAAACTAGTGAAACCTATCGTACTATTTCTTACTTATTTCTATTCTTCGCTCTATCTCTCTTATCACCTCTTTTTTCTTCAACCAAACACATTTACTTTTCACTTTATTTCTCACTTTTTTTCACTTTTTTTTTCATCTACTCTGTTTCTCTCATTTCTACCAAACACAACATTAGTCCTTGTACATGTAATTGGTTTTTATAAGCAAAACTTTATTAAATCGGTCTTTATACATGAAAACATTACAAATTTGGTCTCTCTAAGCGTTAATATTTGTATATATTCTTAATTTAGTTCTCATACATTTAGTGTATTCTTAATTTAATCTTTATACATGTAACATATTTCTAATTTGATTTCTATTCCAAATTAAGGATACGCAAGGAACCGTTTAAACATTTCATTAACAGTTTCTCCTTTCTTTATGGTAAAGTTCTCATAATGTCTGGTTAGGGTAAACTTATTATATTTAGGTCTAGTTAAAGCACAAGTGGAAGTATATTTAGCTTTGTTATTGAGCTGAAGAACACACACACATATATGTATAATAAAAAAGATGAGAATGAAATAAAAAAATAAATATATATTAACTTTTTTTTTTTCACCATTAGGAGCACCTTCATAATATAGGCACACATCTTCACACATCTTCATAATAAACACAGCATTTTTTTTGTGAAATACGCAGAAGCTAAACCTTTTAGCTTCAGATGAGACGTGCATCATATGTCCACGGATGAGAAACCAAACATTACTATGATACTATCTATAACAGAGAGAGGCACTCTATCATACCTCACAACACACGAGCACTCTCACATTCTCTCTCGTCCACAAAATACACATCGCACACCTCATTCAGGACTATATTGTGTCTATAGTCTCATCAATTTTTACGCGACATATATTCAAGATTTTTAGTTTATATGAAAAAATTAATAAAATTGTATAAAGATTGGTCAGAAATATAATGGTCTTTAACAATGTAACAATTTGTCCTCTCACACACTTAGCACAGTCACTCACCATTCTCTCAAAACACACATTGCATATTCGCTCTATCAGTTCAGCAAGATGGGCAGCAGATTCTATGCTTGTTTTCTTACAGAAAATTACACACGCTCACACTGAAATAACGAATTCCCTCTCATCTGACTTAATTGAATACTGACATAGGGGCATTTTCATATTATGAATACTTAAATCTTTTTCTTCTTGTTATATCAAATCACTAACATATTTATATTTTTCTCTCTTGTATGATGTATCTCTTTCTCTCTTTATGTTTCAATTAGCATTGAAATGTTCACTAATCTTTTTCCAATTAGATCCCAACAAACTTGCTTTAAAAATAAAAATAAAAACATTGTCTGAAAGTAAACTTAACACGCTATCTCAAGGATTGCAGATTTTACCAGACGGGGCAGAATAAAGATGGATGAAATTAATACTATCATATTTGTTTCACTTACTCAACCAAGCACAATACAAGCTTCTCCATCTTATTAAGTATCTGACATTAAAATCTATGGCATAAGTGTCATGAAATCTCCAAAGCCACAAACCATTCTATAAATGGACATGGTCAGCTACTTTTTATTTTTAAACCTTAACACTTATTTTTCTCTCCAATGTCTCTCTATAGGCAACATAAAATAGCAGTGATCAAGTACAACTTGTGGTTGTTACAGATCACAGGTAATTCATGTGCAGGTAGACTGGTGCTGAACATTTTGTAGTTGGTCCTCCCACGAAGATACTCACTGTTTTCCTTGTGGGCTTATTCTTGAAACCATGTGCTCAGATTTCTGTTCACATAGGAAATATAATGCATTATCTGCTTCTGATGCATTAAAAGAAAAAAAGAATCCAATACTATTAGAACAGCAAAGTGAATATGATGACAATTTTCCCATATCAACAATAATTGGCAATGATATATTCTTAATCAACATTGCCGCAGAATTGTACCAATTTTCTGCTTCTGCTACCTACTGTCATCAAGTATTAGCATGTTTTTCCTTAATCTTTTTTTCTTTTCCATCCCTTATATTGATTATTGTTCTCAGCAACAGAATCTCACAGAAAAAAGGAATAAGAAGCAACTGACCTGTTCCGAATGTGGCAAATATTTCCCATCAAATGTCACTACCACACGATCCTTTCCATCTACTCCTTTAATTTTGTCAACTGAGCAGTAGAAATCTATTGCTGACATGCTAAATATGAAATGAACAAATAAATAATGAGAAAAAAATCTTCAAAGTTAATACTATTTACAGAGAGTAATATCTATGCATGCATTTATGCCGTTTGTTGGGTACGGCATGTTTTATCACCTCTAACATGAATCTCATAATCTTCTAAAAATATATTATCAAAATCGGTTTTATTAGAAGCATAACATAATATGTTAATTTGGATATGCATAAAATGCACCTATTTGTTTACAGAGAAAGTCTAAGCTCATTAAAGTAATCTTGTTCCATTATAGAGAAAGTCTAAACTCATTGAATCCACACTAAATTTAATCAAATGACCTCTTCTCTTCTGCCAACAAAACATGTTATATTTAGCTATCTTCATTTGACATCGAGACCTAAACGAGATGATAAAACATCAACCTCTACCTTTCAGGTATCAGGATTCAGGACTGGTTTATTTTCAAATTTATGTCACATCAATTACCTTATGAAATTTGCACATGCTTGATTTATACATGAATCTCAGTATCCCACTAATGAGATTTTCAGTCCACAGACTGTACTTGCACACCAAATATTCCTTATGTTGTGTTAGATAACCAGAAAGGGCACATTTGCTCATCAGCCAGTAGCCCAAACTGAGCCAAAAGAATAGCTTGATTTAATTGCCACCCTTACTGATCAGTGAAAGCCTATTGCAATATTCTTATGCAAACATTGTCCTCAAATAATACAATCTCATTGCATAACATACTTGGTAGTTGATAGTATAAAATGGATCTGATTGTGATAAGCACCACAGAACCATTGCAAATTGTTATGTTGAAAGCAAAATATCTTTCCCAGTCTTGGCATGTAACATATCAGGTAATACTATAATGCAGACAACATTTCTAAGCATGGTAAGGGAAGAACTCAACAAAACTCTGCCCTAATGAAAACATTAAGCTCCCTCTTTTGTTGCTTGATGCAATCAAAGTAGACACCTCAATTATAGGCAGCCTGTTGACATTCTATTTGTGGTGCTAAACTGCTAATGTATATTATAAAGGCACTACATCCTAGAATTAACCTCCATCAATCACACTGATTTAAAGAATCCCTTTAGACATGAAACATCATTATCCACTAACTGTTCAAATCCCAACCTTTTAAATGTTTTAAATACAGTTGTATGCTTTATTTACGACTTTGTATTTTCTGAACTCAATATGACTACAACTTACCAATCACCTTGCCTACAGGTTGCAGTGCAACTGAGACTCCTCCATTTCTGATTTCACATTTTAATCAATTATAAAATATATTTCCCTTGTAATAGTATTTGTTTTCCTTCCTCTATAATTTGAGACAGAAAACAAGGTGTTTGTTAAGGATTCTGCAAGACCTTGACAAATCTTTGAGTCTTGTTCCCTCATTAAAAAATCAATCACAAAACATCTAGCAAGCATTAGATTAAGGGTTTAATCACTGAGATTGGAAAATTAAGGCTGAAATTTCAGAAAAATAGGATGTCTCTGGGTGTCTTGTCTGAAATCCTCCTTGAACTCCATTAATCAACACCCTTTAACGCCAAATCTTTTTATAAAAGGATATTTCTCTTGGCTCTAGGATTTTGACTTTTATTATCAGAGAGGATCTAAAAAGTCATCCATTTATTGAGATTAAATCTTAGATTATTGCTGGATTATTTAAGTCCTTGACAAACAGCAAACATGAGGCTTTTAAAAATTAAGAAAAAAAATTATGCCATAGATATGCACAGATCTTAAATCCTAGAGTCCAGACATCCTGGTTTTTAAGTTTTAAATCTTCAATTATTGATAGTTACATCTTACAATTGTTGGACCTGTGATTGCAAATGGGATAATCACAATCTTAGGAATAATACATAATGTACTAAGCTTTCTGTAGCTTGCCCAAGTTGCATAACATAGAAGTCTTGTTTTATCACCTAGCATCAACACACGTGTAGTGTATGTATAGGTTCATATCTTAAGCATAAACAAGATGCATGACCTACTGCAAGATCAGAAAATAAAACTAAAGTTTTAACGGCAATAGTTTATATTTAATGGACATAGATAAATTTATTTTGGACAGGGACCAAGTATCAAAACAAAAATGTTGAACATTTCGTTGAACATTCGGTCAAGAAAACATGACACAATCAACAAAATTATCAACTCAAGTGATATAAACTATAAAGAAAAACACCAAACAAATCCATCTTGAGCATGTGGGAGAAATTTATCATTATGTAATCAAAACTTACATCCCATCACCAAACTCCTCATTGATTATATCTTTGATGCTCTCCCCAAAATGCATAACAGCTTCATTCAACCTATGAAATAGAAGATCAGCATTATCGAACAAATTATGTATATACAAAAGGCAGTTGATATGATACATTATACATAACATATCCCCAGCATTCGAATCCTCCAAACACATTACAACAGATACATGCCAATCACTTTGGTTTCATTAGAGTATGTCCTAAACTACTTAGATTGACATAAACTTTTTTAAAAGACATAAACATGTCTATTTCCAGACATCAATGACAGTAAGAAATGACATTTGAAATCTCTCACTGACAAATTTACATCTAAACAATAATTCATCATAATGTCATGTTAACCTGACAACCTCCCATACCCATTTGGCCATTTCACCACAGACAAGACAACAGATGTATGTTTACTTCACAACAGCTTGATCATCAACACAGGCACATATTGTTACAATCTAATTTTCAGCCTTTTAGATAGCCTATACTTGATTAGCAAATTAGTTAGACGGTAAGAGACTTAGTTTTACTGTTACTGTGCAGTGAACATATAAATACTTTTGCATCTTTGTTTCTTTTGAGTTAATAAGAATCAGTTTTCATTTTCTTCTCTCGAGCTGAGTTTCTCTCTTTCACTCATGGTGTTAACCTTCTTGGTTCAGATTCGCATAGTTTTCTACATGGTATCAGAGCATAGTTTTCTCCGTGGTTCAGATTACACAGGCAGAGGCCAGGGTACAAAAGTATGTACCTACTGTGATAGAACGGGTCACACGGTTGACATATGCTACAAAAAGCATGGACACCCTCTGCATTTCAAGAAGTACAACACAGTGAATAATTTCACTACCCCTGTTGATTCTTTGTCAGATGATGATCAAAGCATTGTTTCTCAAAAGCAAAGTATAGAGACCTCAAGTCTTTCTTTTACTCTCGAGCAGCATAAAGCTTTGCTAGCATTATTGCAGAACTCGCCTCACACCACAAATCAAATAACTTCTCTTCCTCCAAATTCAGGTATTGCCTGTAATTTGTCCAGTTTTGCTAAATCCTCATCTTGGATACTTGACACGGGCCACAGACCATGTGAGTCATTCATTGAACCAATTCCAAAGTTACAGAAATATTAAGCCTACACACATTAGATTGCCTAATAATAGTCATGTTGTTTCTACCATCTCAGGAACCATTAAATTTTCTGATAATTTTTTCCTTACTGATGTCCTATATATACCAAGTTTTACCTTCAATCTTATCTCAGTATCCAAACTTTCCTCATCTCTTAATTGCACTCTAACATTGTTTAGTTCCACTTGTCAAATCCAGGAACTGAACACCTTGAAGATGATTGGTGCCGCTGAGCTGAAGTCAGGATTATATTGAATAAGTCCTCCAAGTATGTTGTTTGCTCAACCCCATTCTGTAAATACTGTATCCAAATCTGATTGTGACCTTTGGCATAGACGATCAGGACACCCTTCATTTGAGAAATTGTTTGCTATGAAAAGAACTTTCCCTTTCATTGTTTGTAATAATGCCAATGATCCTTGTGAGGTTTGTCATATGGCCAAGCAAAGAAGATTACCCTTCTGTAATAGTAAATCTCACACTCAAACTCTTTTTGAAATAATACCTGTTGATATTTGCGGTCCAATTTCTATTCCTTCTATATTTGGTCATCAATTTTTTCATACAATTGTAGATGATCACAGCAGACATACTTGGCTGTACTTAATTCAAAACAAATCAGAGGTTTCAGTTCTTATTAGGAATTTTAGTTCTCTTGTTGAAGCAAAATTTAATGGTAAAATCAAATGTATTAGATCAGACAATGGAAAAGAATTCATCCTCGACGATTTTTACAAATCAAAGGGTATTTTTCACCAAACTTCTTGTGTTGAAACACCACAACAAAATGGTGTTGTGGAAAGAAAACACCAACATATTTTGGCAGTTGCTCGGGCTCTTATTTTTCAACCTCAACTTCCTAAGATTTTTTGGAGCTTTGCTGTTACACATGCAGTGTACTTAATAAATAGACAACCTTCTTCATATCTATCTAACAAGTCACCTTATGAAGTTTTATACTCACAGTGTCCTGATATCTTTGATTTGAAATCTTTTGGTTGTTTATGTTTTGCTGGTACACTTCCTTCTAAAAGGAAGAAATTGGATCCTAGAGCCAGAAAATGTATTTTTCTTGGATACAAATCTGGTGCAAAAGGGTATGTCTTGTTTGATTTAAAAAATAGATAAACTTTTCTCTCAAGAGATGTTAGCTTTTATGAAGAAAATTTTCCATACATCTCAATTTCTGAACCTACCACACCACCTTCTCTCCCTACTATCACCAACACTGTACCATTAAATTCACTTGATCCTTTTGATTCTCCACCTCATTCCACTCATAATGATAACATTAATCCACCCACAACAAATACACCTACACCAGCCCCTTCACCAAATACTCAACCCTTACTACCTACATGCCACTCCACAAGACCAAAGAAACTTCCAAGATACTTGCAGGACTATCATCACTCGCTCTTGACCACTGCTCATGCACCTTCATCTTCAAAATCATCTGTCGGGTATCCAATTTCTGCTCATGTTCCTTATAATAACTTGTCTCCTTCTCACAAACATTTTTCTCTTGCCATATCATCCACCCTAGAGCCATCCACCTATATAGATGCCATACAAAATGAGAACTGGAATAATGCTATCAAGGCTGAATTGTTAGCTTTGGAGAAAAATAAAACTTGGGTCTTAACTTCTCTCCCACCTGGCAAGAGGGCAATAGGCTGCAAATGGGATTTTAAATAGAAGCACAAAGCAGATGGCTCTATAGACAGATATAAAGCCCGCTTAGTTGCACAAGGATTCACTCAAACTTGTGGGATTGATTACTTGGAAACTTTCAGTCCAGTAGTTAAAATGACCACAGTTAGGGTTATTCTTTCTCTTGCTTCCTCTCTTCATTGGCATTTATATCAATTAGACGTGAATACAGCCTTCTTACATGGGGATTTCCATGAAGAGGTGTATATGAAAGTACCTCCTGGCCTGAATATTGACAATTTTTCTCTTGTGTGCAAGTTAGAGAAGTCTCTATATGACTTGAAGCAGGCCAGCCGCCAATGGAATGCCAAATTAACCCATTTTTTATTAGATTCTAGTTACCTACAGTCTAAGGCTGATTATTCCTTGTTTATTAAATCTAACCAATCCAGCTTTACTGCTATCTTGGTATATGTGGATGATTTGGTCTTAGCAGGTAATGATTTATCTGAAATTAATCATATCAAGAAACTCCTAGATGCTAAATTCAGCATTAAGGATCTTGGCCAGCTGAAATATTTTCTTGGGTTTGAAATTGCTCGCTCAAAACAAGGAATCAGCATGTACCAACGCAAGTATGCCCTCGATCTTCTTCAAGATACAGGCTTGCTTGGTGCCAAGCCAGTTTCTACACCTATGGATTGCAAGGCCAGTTTTCACAGCAACATTGGAGACCCTCTACCCGATCGTACCTGCTATAGAAGGTTGATTGGAAGACTTCTATACTTAACTCACACCCACCCTTACTTTTGCAGTGAGTTTTTTAAGCCAATTTCTCCAGGCTCCTACTAACGTCCATCATCAAGCTGCAACTAGGATTTTAAGATACATAAAAAATTTCCCTGGAAAGGTTTTATTTTTTCCTGCTAATTCTGATCACCAGTTGAAAGGCTTTAGTGATTCTGATTGGGGGACTTGTCCAGATACTAGGAGGTCTGTCACCGCATTCTGTTTTTATTTGGGATCCTCTCTAATTTCTTGGAAGAGCAAAAAGCAGCATACAGTTTCTCGATCTTCAGCAGAAGCTGAATATCGAGCACTTGCCCTAGCCACTAGTGAAGCTCAATGGATCTTATACCTTCTTCACGATTTGCAAGTATCCTCCATCCCAGCTGTGCTATATTGTGACAATCGTTCTGCTCTACACATTGCTGCAAACCCTGTGTTTCATGAAAGAACAAAGCATATTGAAATAGATTGCCACTTTGTCAGGAAAAAGGTGCAATCTGGTGATTTACATCTGCTTCCTGTCTCAACTAATTCTCAGTTGGCAGACATCCTTACTAAACCACTTGCTCCTGGTCCATTTCAATTTTTCGTATCCAAGCTTGGACTGTTGGATATTCACACTCCAGCTTGAGGGGGGATGTTAGCATTATATTTTCAGCCTTTTAGATAGCCTATACTTGATTAGCAAATTAGTTAGACGGTTAGAGACTTAGTTTTATTGTTACTGTGCAGTGAGCATGTATATAAATACTTTTGTATCTTTGTTTCTTTTGAGTTAATAAGAATCAGTTTTCATTTTCATCTCTTGAGCTAAGTTTCTCTCTTTCACTCATGGTGTTAACCTTCTTGGTTCAGATTCTCATAGTTTTCTACACATATGATATGAGGGCCAAAACTTACGATTTTCCATCTAAGAATCATATGTTACTTTCTTTACACTAGCTGCATACATCTAAATTAAATTATAGCGTGTAATTCTAATACACCATCACCAGTATAAAGGATTTTTTACACTATCATTCAATCAATCATGTTTTGACACATTATTAACAACTTCACATGACTGAGTGAATATTAAAAAGAAAGACTCAATTGCATTTTTGAGTCCTCCAGCATTACGATTGTGCAATTTTAGTCTCTCAGAACCTAATTGAGTCAATTGGGTTACTTAAGTTTTCTTCCATTTATAATTAAGTCCCTCCATCTTGATTACGTGCATGTTTGGATTAAAGTTTGCAAACTTAAGTTTGGGTCAAACTTAAGTTTGCAAACTGAGTTTACAAAAGTATCCCAAGTCTTACTTCTCCCAAACTCAGTTTCAAGGCAAAAATTTACTCTCAAACATACTTTTGAGGGGGTAACCAAACATAACCCCAAAATGATTTTACTCTCAAACGTATTTTGGATCCTCCCACTGGAAATCCAAACATGCTCTACATCTAATAGATAAAATCAGGATGAAGGGAGGATTGATTCAGGATGGAGGGACCTGATTATAAATAGAAGAAAACTTGAAATACACATGCACAATTAACACAATTGGAATATGAGAGACCAAACCCATTTCACCTCAGACGACAGATACATGTTTCCACACAATTTCACAAGTAAATATCCAACCTTTTACACGGAGAATAGCTACATAGTACTAATAATGACAGAAATGACATGTGAGGAGGCACCTGTAGACAGTGGGGTCTTGGATGAGATTGGGGTCATAAGACCTCAAAGGGGGTCTCATCATCTCACGCACAAGGTCTTCGGGCAGGTCGGGCAGCGCTGTCCGAAGAACAGGGGCAGTGTCGGGTTTGAGCTGAGCCTGTCTCCTGAGAAGCTGAGCAACATAGACGTTGGTGAGTCCAGTCTCCTCCGCTAACTCATTGTAGGACTTGCCACTCTTGTGCTTCACAGCTTGGATCCGTGCCACTATGCTTTCCTTGTTCTGCTCCATCTCAGATTCGGTGCCACTGATCTTGGGATTGAACTAGATGGTAAGTTGGCCTTATCATTTTATGTAAGCCAGCACTTGCCATACGAATACGACTCTCCTATACTTTCTTTGTGACATTCTTTCTTTCCTTCACTATGGGCTGAAATTGATTAAAAATTATCAACTTTCTCATGTCTTATTTAATAATTTTCTATTCAATTAGAAGTGAAATCATTAAAATTAATAATTTTAAATAAATTAGTCATTCTGATGAAGAGTATTAGAAATATGGTGGAAGAGAGAGGATGTGGCTAACATTAGCCAAATAAATACTACGCGGTATTTTATTATTGTTGATTTTTTTGAAACTTAAAAAGAAAATGAAAATAGAATTCACCCAAATGAAGAATCATAGGTGATTACAAGTCATAATAAAGTAGTGTTGAGTATATTGGGCGGCTTCTAGGGTGGGAGGGCCACTAAAATCTCCCACTTTGGGAAACAAATCTAGTTTGTAAGATATAATTTTTTTTTTGAGATGTGCGTTGGATTACCATAGTCATTCTTACACTGGAATAAAATTTAAAAAAAATTAGAAATCCAAAAAAATATTAGAATGCGTCGTTCTCCTCTTCCCTTCGTCTTCTTCGTCATTTCGCTAGCAACGTCTGCACCATTCATGGTCTCTTCCTCTTCGCGGCAACACTGTTTTTGCTATCACGCACCCCTACGTGTCATCCGCGACGTCATCCCCTCCTTGCGACAACACGGTAGTGTCATTTCCCAAGCACAATAGCAACATGCGGCGACCGTCGTACAAAATCCAGTGCAGCAGTTTCGGCACACTTAACGACTCATATCCCGATTTAGTCCATCAACTTGAAAGCCCAGCACCACGTGATTCGACCCGCCCCACTCCTACCCAACACATGCGTGTCCACTGATAAGCCTCGGGATCTAGCTCAACAACACCCTCATGTACCTTCACGTAGCTTCAGTCCCCGCTCAACTGCCGAGTAAATGTAAAAGATTTTAACCACCATCAAAAGCAAGATTCCATACCACCAGGTGCACTCCATCGTCGAACACGAGAACGGGAAGAAGGGACTTTTTTTTATTGTTGTATTCTATTTTTTAAAAATTTATTCTAGTGTAGTCAAGCCTACAATAACTTTACACGTATCCCCAAAAAAGTCTATATCTTACGGACTATATTTGTCTCCCACAATAGAAGTCGCCGAGTATATAGTCCACACTCGGCCAGAGATGAAGTATTTGATTTGAGTTCAACGTGTTGGTTAACTTTAATGAAGCGAAAGAAGTAAAACCCAATTTTTCTTGTTCGAGCAATTTTGAAAACGAAATTATCAATACACATCTCTAATATATTCTTAATTTATTTCTACCTTTACCAAATTGACACAAGTGGTTCGGCATTTGAGTTTCTTAACCAATGTTTGGAATTCCATCCCCGGCCTGAGCATGGAGTCTCAACTAAAGGTATCACTTTATCCCAAAATAGACCGATCCGGTGGGAAGAGAACTAGTTGGATGCCAAGTAAGAAGTTCCTGGTCTTTTTTTTTTTTTCCCCTCACAAACTCATCCATAAACAACTATTCAGTATAATATGTGGCAGAGAGAAGGGGCATAAGTGACATTCTCTCCCGTGCAAGATTGTTAATTATAATCTACACTTTAAAATTTATGGGTACCTTCCCACGATTCCTGCGTACCATTTATTTTATAATTAACGTATATTTATTGTATAAAACAATAATATCTATTTTATAAAACTAAATATTTTCAAATATTTATTTTATAAAATTAAATATCTTTTAATATTTTTTTATAATTTAAAAGTATATAATTAACCACTAATGAAATTATTATTTTTTGTGACATTTAATGAAATTATTATGAATCTTTTTTTATTTATTTCAACTTTTTATTTTAATTATTCTTTGCTATTATTTTTTATGGTATGAATCAAATACAATAAATGAGGATGAATACTTCAGTCACAAAATTAAAAATTTACTTATTATTATATTAACATCTCAAAATAAATTATAATGTATAATAATTTTTAAATATTTTAAATTTCCTTACAAAACAGAACAAATTCTTCTAGTTTTTCCACCTAGTTAAATGCTCTATAATCCACAATCAATATGAAATAACATACCATATCTTGGATTTGTCTAGCGTGAAGTTCCAATTTCGTGCTCCACCTGTGTAGACCTGTGAACAACCTTTTTCTACCGTCAAATTTAATATTATTTTAATTAATGTTTCATATTAATTACCGGCGGTTACCAGATCTATCTAATCATCATCGAAATGAAAAAAAAATACAAGGGTTTTCTTAATTAAATTAATGGCTAAAATACAATTTTGGCCCCCCTATTAAAAAATAGAGTCATGTTAGTATAGCAATTATATTTTTTGAATTTATTTATTAATGACTTGATATTTCAATTTAATAAATAATTATTTAAAAATAAAAAATATTATTAATTTTTCTAATTTTTATTTTAAAAAATCAAGACCACCGAAAAATAAACTTATAAATTTATGACCATAAAAAAAAAACTAAAAATCAAATGTCATGTAAGATAAACTGTATCTCTTGGAAGTCATCGTTAAAAACTTAACGGTCAAGACATTAAATTAGACGATAAGATCAAATTTTCTGATTTTTGAAAATTAGGGGACTAAATATCTCTATTTTTTTAATAGGGACTAAAAATGCGGATTAAGTAAAATAGAGGGACCAAATTTTCATTTTAGCCTAAACTGAAAAACATTTTTCTTAAAATATAATTTGTTTGCAATTATAGTTAGTTAATCCAATACGATGTCATGGGACATTCAAAGAACCATCTAGCTAAATACATTCAAGAAAAAATGTTTAATTAGAGGCATAAGCGTGTTTGGTAAGACTTTTAAGGAGCTTGTAAGTTCTTTTGATCAAATTATAAGTTATTTTGACCAAAATAAGTTTGTTTGGTATATGAGCTTATTTTAGTAGCTTATAAGCTACTAACTTTTTTTTTTCTTTTCAATTTTATCTCACTAATTTATTTCAAATTCATTTTCACCCTTTTATTCATTTAAATACCCTTTTATCTATTTTATCATTCTTACAAACATTATATGATATATTTATTTTCTTAGTTATTATGAAACTTGAAATTCTACCTTTTTTATTATTATTTGTTTAATGTTAAACTATTTATTTTAATGAATTAATACATTTTTTTATTTAAAATATTTGGTCACTAAACAAAAGTTGATAAAAAAAATTATAAAGAAAAAACAATTTTTATTTTTTGTTTTAAAATAATATTATTAATAAAAAAATTTAATATTAACAATTTGATTTATAACAATATTATTTTATTAAAAATTTGATTTTAAACAATATAAGTAAAATCACCAAATCTTTACTATTCTTTTGTAATACAAAATTATTGTCTTACTTTTTAAGATGATAAGTTATTAAAAATAAATTCAAATATTAGAAATATTAATTAAATATGTCCTCTTATGTCATTTGACATTTATCAATTAGTTTATCAGTTAATCTTACTAAACACTTTCAATTAAATCAATAATCTTATTTATTTCTGTTTTAAAAGATTTGTACAGGAAATACTGAAAAACAACTTTTTCTTTTGTTTTCTTTATTCATGTACAAATCTTTGAAAATAGGAAACAAATTGAAAATAAGGTGGCAATTTTGTAATTAAAAAGTGAAAATAAAAATGAAAACAGAAAACAAAATGACTCCTTAATTAGGCATTTTTCATACCCTAAAACTTGCTTTGAATACTCCTTAGTTGTCCATTTTGAGTCTATTGATATATAAATGTTTCCCCCATTTATAGTATAAATGATGCAAATAAGTAGTATAATTGTTGAATTATTATGATTAATTGGGAAATACCCCTAAAAATGAAACACAAGAAAATAATAGGTGGAAACAGAAAAAAAAAATTACATAGAGAAAAATCTAGGAAATCAAAGAAAGAAAATAAAAAGAAAAAGAGATCAGAATGAAAGAAATAGAAGAAAAAACATGAAAAGTGAAGTTTGTTCTTTAATGTTTCTTATTTTATGTAATTTCCATTTATTCATTTATGCTCAAAAAGGGTGCTCTTGATTTCTAGATGATTGAATATTAGCCTTTGTGTATCTATTTCTTTCTATATCTCAACTTCACATTTTTCCTTTTGGCAAAGTTACAACCAAAAATACAAATCCTTTTGATTCTTGCATGCATTCAAGATAAATAGTAAAGATTATGTTGTCTTTCAAGCCTATTGTAAGACATTTGTTTAGGAGGAATTGAGAGTTTCATTTATACCCTTAAGCATTTTGAGAGAAAAGAAAGATTAGTACTTGATGATGAAATTAATTTTAAGGGGCCTAAGTCTCTAATTGGGTTTGTTCACAACTATCTTTGTCCATAATTTCCTAAGTTCTACACTTGAATTAGTCATCCATAATCGTGGGTTGTTCGACAAGTTCGAGGCACCATGAGAATGGGACAATACATGCAAAAGCACTTTGACACTTAGGTTAATAGTGATTCCATTAGAGTATAGTATGTAATAAATTTTACATGTTTCAATAGCATTAGTAGTATTTATAAAAGTTTGAGATGGACAAAATTTCCCAATTCGAGGCCCAAGGCCTTTCGACGGTAATGATACTTTGTTCTGGTATAGTGACAAGGTAACTTTGCTCCAGACAGATGTGGAATCTACTAGCTATAATTTTATATTAAGAGTCCTACATTTGCTCGTTGACTTCGTATTTTCGTTATTATTATTCTTACCATGTTACTATTTTAATTCATATTTAATTCTAATTATTATAAATAAAGGGTTGAGGAATCATTCTCCTCAAGCATTCAGATTAATCAAAGGCTGAAATTCAACTTAGTATTGGCGTTCACATCCTGTGGGTGGATAAAAGTCGTTTCCGCTGTTCAAGACGGTCACCATTGACTTGGTTGTCCCAGTGACCACCTCCGTTTGAGGTCGAATAGCCGGCACCAGAATCAGAATTCGTTGATCTATCAAAAGTCATACGATGCAACTATTTTGTCACACTCATCGACCTTCCCCCTTCCTGTTTCGGGGGTCGTTTGTCAATTTCACCACTTCGACGAGGGTTGTTTGGCTTCTTTGTTGTTGTTTATCCACAAGTGTTGTTCATTCACGCGTACCTTCGTCGTGATGGTAGAATCCTCACCCAACAACAATCCAAAAACTCGATTTCCTATGTGGCCCATGCTCATAAAATCAGGGAAAGCTTGAACCAAGGGCTCTAAAGTGCATGTTTTTAGGGTACCCTCAATGTATGAAAGGGTTCAGATTATGGTGCATGGAAAAGGGATAGCCCAGGGTACTAATCAGTAGGGATGTTGTGTTTAGAGAATCATAAATGTATTACTCCAATGAGGACTCAAGTCAACAACATAATGAGTTAGTAGGCGATGAGAGGGTTCAATTGGAGGTGGAGCCATTGCAAAACTCAACAGTCAAAGAAACTAGTACAGAATTTGAAATTGATCAAGAGGAGCAGATTGGAGATCTTATCCAAGATCAACAAGACTATCTTTTGGCTCGAGATAGGGACTGAAGAACCATTAAGGCACCAAATAGATTTGTATATGTTGATATGGTTGCCTTTGCACTTATTATACCAGAGGAACTTGAAGGAGATGAGCCTGGGAGCTATGGTGAAGTTGTAAATAGCAAACAATCTCAAAATTGGATTGCAACCATGAATGAAGAATTGAGTCATTTGTATAAGAATGGTACTTGGGTGATGGTTGACAAACCTGAAGGAAAAAAGCTTGTTAGTTGCAAATGGATATTCAAGCCTAAAGAGGAAATTACAGGGGTGGAAAAGGCTAGATTCAAAGCAATATTGGTGGCAAGAGGGTTCACACAGTGTGAGGGAATTGACTACAATGAAGTGTTCACACTTCAATCAGAATGGTTATGGCCTTGGTTGCACAAGAAGACATGGAATTGGAACAACTTGATGTGAGGACAACATTCTTACATGGTGAGCTTGAAGAGGAGATCCATATGACTCAGCCATAAGGTTTTGCCAAAAGGGGTGAAAAAGACAAGGTATGCATCCTTTTATGGCCTTAAGCAATCACCTCCTCAGTGGTACAAAATGTTTGATACCTTCATTTTGAAAAATGGCTTTAAAAGGTGTGAGTTTGATGGTTATGTTTACTTGAAGAAAACTGAGCATGATATGCTAATTGCTTGCAACAGCAAGGAAGAAATTATAAAGGTGAAGGTTATGCTTGAGAGTGAATTTGAAATGAAAGATACGGGGGCTGCTAGTAAGATTCTGGGTATGTAGATCTTAAGGGACAAAGCTAAGGGAACCTTATTCATCACTTTGAAGAGCTATATAGCTAAGATTTTGAAGAGGTTCAACATGGATCAGTCAAAGGAAGTGTTGACTCCTATGGCTCAACATTTTAATCTCTCACATCAAGACTCACCAAACACTGAAGAGGAGGTTTCCTATATGAAAAAGGTTCCATATGCAAATACAGTAGGAAGCCTCATGTATGCAATGATTTGTACTCAGCCAGATTTGGGATATGCCATGAGTTTGGTCAGTAGCTACATGGGAAAGCTAGGAAAACTGCATTGGGAGGCCGTTAAGTGGATGTTCATATATGTGAAAGGATCATCTGAAGTTGGCTTATTGTATTCCAGGCATGAAGGCATTAATGTTGGAGTGACTGGGTTTGTTAATTTAGATTATGTTGGCTGTTTGGACACTAGAAGGTCTTTGACAGGGTATGTTTTCAAGTTCTATGATAACACTGTGAGCTGGAAGTGTAATCTCCAACATGTGAAATCTTTATACCATCTTATCACCACCATTTGCTTCAACTTTTAATAGTGAGTGGGGAAAGGAGGGCCTAGCTTATAGTCGCTCTAACCACCATAAATATTCCACGCACTTTCATGATTTATCCACTCTATAGGCTAGGCTGCACAAAAATGACTCCTTGAGCTGATTAATATGAAGGTAAAGCCCTATGTAATTAAAGACCTCTTTTTCCTTCACTCAAGCAAGAAGTAGTTGTCTTTACTCTTTACGCAATTCACGTGCAGACCCTTTAGCTTCAGGCTTCAACTGCTTCTTCAGTTTTCTCATTTCAGGTCGTTCATGGTCGGGATCGTAATCTCTACCCTTGACATAGCTGTAGAACAAATATGACAATTTAAGTGCTAAATTTGAGTTTCTTTTCTGATTAGCATGGCTACGGAAATATATTATCAAATATAAGCAAGGAAAAAGGAGGGACTTAATTTTCCTCAAACTTGGGATTCAGTAATATGATTGGTACTGGCTTTTGTTTCCGCATTTGAAGTGGTCGCCTCAAAGTGTGATGCTCATCCACTTTCAACTTAATGAGCTTAGCCACATCTTCAATTTTATCTCGTAGTGCATTTGGCATATTTTTCTATTCTGCTATCTCATTTAATAATCTCAAAATTGTAAGAATATTTCAGAAAATGAACTTAAGCTTTCGTAGATGTTAACATATCCTTATAGAGTTTCAACGACAGCAACTAATACACTAGCATTTCTGTTTTGTTTTTAGTACCACGTTAATTTCAACAATTAAGTGACGACATGACGAGCATAAATTGTGTTTGAAAATTTTCTAATTAAGTTTCTAGTGACTTTTAACCACTATAATTTTTTGACGGTAAAAAATGTTTATTTTTGTAACATTTCTTGTGATTTAAGAAAATCTATTTTTCGACCTATAGGCAGTAACTACAGCACCAACAAGAGTCAAATAATATTTTTAAATAGGGTTAATTAAGTTTTTAGTCCCTAAACTTTTTAAAAATTCGATTTTTGGTTCCTGAACAAAAGTTTGACCGGTCAAGGTCCCTCAACTTTTTAAAAATTTGGATTTTAGTCCTTAAACAAAAGTTTGACCAGTTAAGGTCCCTAAACTTTTTAAAAATTTGGATTTTAGTCCCTGAACAAAAGTTTGAACCCTATTATTTTTAATTATTTAATGGAGTTTATGGACTAAAAACTGAATTTTTAAAATGTTTAGGAATCTTGTCCGGTCAAAACTTTGTTTAGAGATTAAAAACTGAATTTTTAAAAAGTTAAAGGACCTTGACTAGTCAAACTTTTGTTCAGGGACTAAAAATCGAATTTTGAAAAGTTTAGGGACTAAAAACTCAATTAACCATTTAAAATACATATAAGCTAAGTTTCATTCAAATAATGAAGTATGAAACTAGCAAGAACCAACATTTACCCACTTGAGGGGAGTAATTTTAGTAATTGATATAGGTTTTCATCAATTGTCAATAGTCGATACAACATCAAGTTAATACCAAAAATTAAAATAAGTTACTTTAAAATATATTTTATGAAAAATAATAATTAAAAGTAATAATTTTGTAAATTTGTATTTAAATTTAAAATAATTCATAACATTTTATTTTAATTAATAAATAAGGATATAAATTAAGAAATAAATTGTTATGTATATATATAAAAGTATGATTTCTTTAAATTTAATTATTAAAAGAGTTTAATGGTCATACACTGACAGTGTAACACTGTCATCCAATCACAAATCATCGTTGATATGATTTTTAAGGTTCTTATTATAAAAGTCAACAAACTTACCATACATGGTGGGTTGTGATTGGATGACGGTGTAAAAATATTTTACACCGTCAGTGCATAGTCGTTTTTCTCTTATTAAAATATATTTTATGAACAATTGTAATTACAAATAAAGAGTTTATAGATGTTTAGCTAATTTTAAAATAATATTTAAAAATAAAAGTAAAAGATAAATTGTCATATATATATATATATATATATATTATTACACATTTTTAAATCATAAATTAATAACAATAATAATAGATAAAGTTCTTTTAAATTCATATATATAGGTCAATTTTAACATTATAATTTTTTAATTTTTATAAATTTAGACCTTAATAATAATAATAATAATAATAATAATAATAATAATAATAATAATAATAATAGAATAGTTCTTTCATAACGATCAATTGTAAGACATTGTGATTTTTTATTCTTATAAATTCAGACCATAAAGTACTAAATATTCATTACGTATAATAAATATAAGGGTTAACTAAGATTTTAGTCCTTGAAATTTTTCAAAATTTAGGTTTTAGTCCCTAAACAAAAATTTTGACTGCTCAAGGTACTTAAACTTTCATTTTGTTATATGTTTTAGTCTTTGTCGTTAGATTGTGCCGTTAAATGATGACATGACGTTAAATTTATTAATATTTTATTACATTTTGCAGTGGTTAGTTTTCTAGCGATTAATAACCGCCAGAAAATGGTTCAAAAAAGTCTTTAATAAATAAAAGAACAAATTACACTGACATTCCCTGAGCTTTATCCAAATTATACATGTACCTCATCCTTTTTTTATCCTCCAAAAAACCCCTACCTTTTTTGTTTTCATCACAATCGCACCGCCTTTAAAATGTAAGGCATGTGGTTGACACATGATTTTTTTAAAAAAATTTAACCCCGAAATACCCCCTTCTTCTTCGTTTACTATGTTTCCATTGCTGAAGCTTTAACTAAAACTCCTTTGTTGAACGAAATCTCAGTAAAAAAAATACACAAATCCTCAATATTAAAAACAAAAAATCCAAGGAAAAAATTAAAGAAAACTCATACAAAAATTAAGAAGAGAAACAAAAAAAATCTCAAAACAAAAAGTTATTACACAATATCAGACAATAATCAACACTAGAAATCAATACCAAGAATAAAAAAAGGAAACAAAAAATCCCAGGAAAAAAAATGCACACTTTTCATCATCTTCTTCCTCTGCCTCATCACCACACTCTCCCACGCTCAGTCCCCAGTTTCGTTCCTAATCCCAATCACAAAAGACACTTCAACACTCCAATACTTAATAACCCTTTCCTAACAGGATATAGATTTTTTTGTTGGTGCATGAATATTCTTTATGGTGTAGCTGAAGTCGAATTGTCACAGTTGGTGGCTTCGGGCAATAGTCACTCGAATATGATTTCTTCTTCTTTTGATTTTTAGAAGGCTTAGTAGGGGATCTTTTTGCACTTAATATTGGAATCATTTGTAACATCAAGCATCTTTGTATATGCAGCAATTTGATGCATACATCAAGAGGAGGGGTGGTGCGGGGAGGAATCTGCGGGTTTAGCGAGAGAAGAGAAGCGTGAAGTAGAAAGAAATTGTGGAGGAATCGAGGAAGTGGAGTCTTTTATTTTTTAAATTTTTTTTACCATTGTAGTTTATTTATAAAAAAAAAGTGAGGATATATATATGTAATTTATTTGAAAAAGTTTAACAAAAGTTAACAATGTTAGATAAGGGGTGCCAAAGAAATGTCTGAAAAAAGAAGGGATGTATGTGTCATTTAGATAAATCTCAGGGGATGTCATTTTAATTTGCTCTAAATAAAAACTATTTTCTAGCAATTAAAAGCTGTCAGAAATTGTAAGTCAAATCCAAAGATTAAAAGATGGCTAAATTAAATAAAAAGTTCTAATTTTAATATTATAAAAAATATTTTTAAATTTTTTACTTATATAATAATTTTAAATTATATTTTTTTTTATTTTCAAATGAAAAAATGGAATTATAAACTATAACTTAAAATTTTTAAAAATATATATAATTATAATTAATTTTTACTGAAATTATAAACTAAAAATTTTAAATTATAAATTTTATCATCTATTATAATTTTTTTTATATAAAAATAAGAACATCGTAAATGATGTTATTCAAGAAATTATTACAAGCAAAAGGTATCCCAAATCCCCAATCCAATGCACAAATAAAACCCGATGGGTTGGCGTAGTGGTCATGCACCCTATGCTCACACGTTGTGGGGATGATCTATTTAACAAGAAATCCCGTGTTTGATCCTTGCCGTGTGTGAAAACCCATTGGGCCAGTGGTAGTCATAATACCGCAAACGGGATTAGTATCTGGTCCAGTGGGCTGGAGGATACCCATGGCAGGACCAAAAATCCATTGGAGTGTTCACACTCATCACGAGAAAGAACTCTTCTTTCCTCTAGATGCTGCTAGGAGAAGTCTTTCCGGCATCATGAACGGGGGGGAGGGCATCAACCAGCAACGTCACTGGCATGGCCGCAACTTGCAGAGGAGATACGCACGACGGCGTAGGGTGACACAAAAGTCAACCTCGATGATCCAGTTGTGCGACGCATGGTAGATGGCTTACGAGGGTTCATTGACGACGATGTGATTTTCCCACTTCACAATCTCTTAAGCAACCCAAAAAAGCCCAGATCTATGGGAGCAACCCTCACAGTGACAAAATCCTCCACCGCCCTCCCTCATCACTTCCGGACGCCGGTTAGCCTCGGGCCGCCGCTGCCACTGCCGACACTAGTCCTCGTGACTTCACATAGGACCTCACGATTAGTGAGCTATAGCCAGAAAAAATGAAGAACGAAACTCAAACCCTCCACCACTACTCTTCCTATGTCCTTATTTCAAACCTAAGTAATACGTAAAATTAATCTTTAAAATTACTAATATTGATTAATGTTTGGGATCTGGTGGGGATTATGAATTTGAATATGTTTGGTTGAAGTTTTCGTTTGAGTTTTTCTGATGGTTGAATTGGGGCAAAATTGAATTGGGTTTAGTAAGAGACAAAAGCATTTTCTAGCGATTTTTAGCCGCCAAAAATCATTTAACATTGTTTGAACAAGTCAACCAAGCATTTTTCTGGCGGGTTTTAACTGCCAAAAAATGAACTCCATTAAATAATTAAAAAAAGTAACACGTGGTGGTCTCCGTGGCCGCCACGTCATCATTTAACGACACAATCTAATAGCAACTAAAACATATAACGAAGCAAAAGTTTAAGGACCTTGACGAATCAAAGTTTTGTTTAAGGAGTAAAACTTGAATTTAAGAAAAGTTCAAACTACTAAAAACTTAGTTAACCCTAAATGTAATATAGTTGTAAAATATACTTATTACTATAGTTAACCCGAATTTTAAAAAAGTTCAAGGACTAAAATACTTACAACAATTAAATTATAAGATATAAAATTTGGATGACATAATAATCTTCATAGATAAATATCATTTTTGAAGCAAAACTGGATCACCAACGGAAGCAAGACAATAAACTAGGGCTTTTATGCGGAGAAGATACTCTGACATAGTGTGAAGTTGCCTAGCTTTCAAACGTGTTTGTTTGTGAAAATAGTAGTGGATCTTGTTTCAGACTTGATATGAATGAATACTTCCGAGAATGCAAGTGAGAATGGAACTCAAAAGCGTTGATTGAAGCCATGAGAGGAGCATTTGATCCTGTTGCTCCTAAACACTATAAGCAGAATTGACAATTCCTGCATCTCGATCCAATTCACTGAGAAACTTAAGAGGAAACGTAGGACAAACGAAAAAATGTTGCAATCGATGCGCTTGAATAATCGGTTTGACTTGCTGGTGCTAGAGAAGAAAATTCTTCTCATCAAGCTTCTTTGAGATCGTGTGTGAAAACATAATCGGTGTAGTGGAGGAGGAGGAAGGTGATAACAATGCTTGAAGATTGAAGATCCTTATCAATGTCATGATGACTCTCTGTGATAGTTTTGATGATGTAATTGTTGTAATTATATAAGTCTTGTAATAGCTTGAACACTAGTGTATTAGGTTGTTTGTTTTCTATCTTTTGCATGATTATGTGTGGCTCATGCATTTGGGTAGAAGTCTTTGATTGATTGGCTCACTTAAGCACTTTGGTAATTAGTAAATAACTTAGGTTTAAAACTGAACTTAAAATCATTTTAAAAATCATAAGTTTTTAAACCAAGAACAAAATAATCGATTAGATGAACCATATAGTGCATGTTTGGATGAGCGTTGGCAAAATTGATTTTGAATGGAATTGATTTTGGTTAAAACTGATTTTGAAGTGATGTGATTTATGTTTGAATGTTTTTATTATAAAATCAAATTAGAAGTAAAACTTAGTACAAAATTTTGGATCCAACACAAAAGCTACTCAAAGTTGCTTCAACTCATAATCAATACTTAACCCTTCTCCAACATGAAACCAAACATGTCAAAATTTATCCAAAATCAATTTTATACCTTAAATTAGTTCTCTAACGTGAACCCAAACATGCACATAATGCATGTTTGGATGAGCGTTGGCAAAATTGATTTTGAATGGAATTGATTTTACAAAATTGATTTTGGTTAAAATTGATTTTAAAGTGATGTGATTTATTTTTGGATGTTTTTACTATGAAAGCAAGTTAGGAGCAAAATTCAATACAAAATTTTGGATCTTACGCAAAAGCTACTTAAAGTTGCTTCAACTCAGAATCAATTCTGGATCCAGAATCAATTCTAAACTCTTATCCAACGTGAAATCAAACATGTCAAAATTTATCTAAAATCAATTCTGGACTCAGAATCAATTCTGCAACATGAAATCAAACACGCACTATATTTTTTAGAATTTGCTAAAGCCAGCAAATAATCGATTAGTCACTTATGATAATCGATTATTTGGTCCTGAAGAAAATTCTAACTTGCGCAGTTAATTAATTATCTCATGAAATAATAGATTATCTTGTGTTAGCTCATACCTAGAAAGAAAGATGATCAAAATAATTGATTATATTAAGGAATAATTGATTATCTCTGTTTTGTTCTATAAAAACAAAGTTGCAAACTCACTTCATAAAGACTCATTTTCAAAATTACTTGGTTTTCGTTTAGAGCATTTTTATAGCAATAACCTGAAGATTCATTGGTGTATAACAAGATTTTCTCAAAAGTTGAAGAAACAATGGATCTTGCAAAGAGTGCTTAAGGAGTAGTCATCAAAGCATTAGATAAGAGCTGGATTTTCTTACCAATTAGGTGATATTATCCCTTATCTTTTTGCATTCTTAGATTGCATTCTGGAGTGGGTATCTCAAGGTAGTAAATGTAGTGGATTTCTACATTTGGGTTTAGTGATTCTTATAGGTTTGAAGAATTGTGTAAGCATATGTGGTGTGCATGGTGCCTACGGAATTGTGTTTGATTAGTGCAAATTCAAACTCAGGTTTTTTGGATATACTGGATGTAGATCACAGGTTGTGATTGAACCAGTATAAAAATTCTTGTACATTTTTTTCTCAATCCTTATCTTGCCATTATTTCTTTATTGGTTTGTTCTATTTCTTCTTAGTTTTACCTTAATCATTCTTAAAGAATAAAAAGCCAATAAAAAGGGGCATCTCATAGCACAACTAAGATTAAAAAATTATCTTAATTTGAAATTTCTAAAAGATGTTTTCAAAGTGTTTGAATAGTTTTCTAAAAGAGAGGTTTTAAAAGATTTTTTTTGGTGATCCAATTCACCACCTCTTGGATCCAGCCATTGTATCTAACAAAAAGGTGGAGGCAGAACATAATTTTTACTATTTGCAACCATTGAAATCTTCAAGCTCTGTTTACTATGTTAATGGTGCAGAGAGAAAACTGAAAATGTAAAAACTCTTGTTTATTGAAGAATGAATAGCTAAGTACAAAGTAGTTACAGAGAGCTTTTTATAGAGCTGAAAGGTATAGCTGTCATAGTGACAGCTGTATAACTAACTAACCAGAGTGCTAACCACCTAAACAACTAATCAAGAGTCAGTTGGAGAATTGCTCTCTAATACAATACACTATGGATGAGGGTAACTGGAAGCCAATGAAAGCTGAGAGGCGAGGACCGCTGATCTCATCTAATGTTTGCTAATGACATTCTTTTTGGTCAAGCAACAATGACCTAGATGCTTTATGTGCAGGAAGTCTTGGATATTTTTTGCTCTATGTCGGGACAACAAGTAAGCAAAGAGAAAACTCGCATTTATTTATCCAAGAATGTTACTGCAGGTACTAGAGGGCGAGCCTTGGCACTGCAGTAAAGTTGTGCCTTAGTGACCAGTTGGGCATGGGTTTGAATCCAAAAATAGCTTCTTTGCACATGCAAGGGTAAGGCTTCGTACAATGACCCTCCCCCATACCTTCGTATAGCGAGGAAATGTCGAGCATTAGGGCAAATTTTTTTTTTAGTTACTTCAGGTACCAGGAAAGCTTAGATCATTCAATCAGGTTTTGTTGAAGCATCTTTGTTGGGTTCTTATTTGGGTATCCCTCTTACTGGAAGAGCGCCGAGGAAAAAGGATTTCCACTATATCATTGATAAGGTTAAAAACAAGTTGTCAGGATGGAAGGCCCAACAACTCTCCCTCGCTGGGCGCATTACTTTATCAAAGGTTGTTATTCAGGCTATACCAGCGTACCCTATGATGTCTTCCTTCATACCTAGGAGCGTGCTGAATAAAGTCCAAAGAATTCAAAGGGGGTTCATTTGGGGAGACTGAAGGAACCATCGACGAGTCCATGCCATAAACTGGAATACTATGATGAAGCCTAAGACGCAAGGAGGTGTTGCTATGTGCAACTTGCATAATATGGATATGACCTATTTGATGAAACTCGGATGACCTCTTAGAGTAGGGGACAATAGTTTTTGGTGTCAAGTTATTAAAAGCAAGTATGGGAGGGGAAATTTTGATCAAACCAATTTAGAGTGCAGAACCACTGATTCTTCTCTATGGAAATCTCCAGCAAAGGTGTGGCTTCCATTTGCTGTTTTGGAACACTAAGCTATTGGCAATGGTAGGACAACAAATGTGTGGAATGCTAGGTGGCTAGATGATCATACTGTTCTAGCTGATTTCGTGAGTGAATTTCCTTCTAATATGGTGGGTTATTGGGTATGAAGGTTTGTGACTTGGTGGATACAACAGGTTCTTGGAACATGCAATTATTGAACTCCTTTCTTCCTCCTGAAATAATTCAGCATATATCTCCGATTTTACCACCTGGTGCTTCATCTGAAAATGAAAAGAGGCTATGGCCGGGTGATAAACTGGGAGGTTTCTCTGTTGCCAGTGCTTATCGGGGACTGAATAATTTCCACTATGTTGATATTGATGAACAATGGAAAAAGATTTGGAAGATCCATTCAACTGAGAGAATACGGGTGTTCACTTGGCAAGTCAAGCATGATAGACTACTCAGAAATCACCGGAAAGCTAGATTGGGGCTAGGAGAATCCTATTGTCATCATTGCCCATCAGTAAATGAGACAACATTACATGTGTTACGGGATTGTCCCCTTGCTTCATCAGTTTGGATGCACCTTCTGGGGACTGATGGTAGGAGTGAATTCTTTGGCAGTGATCTGCAGGTTTGGATTCACCAAAATATGGTAGAGGAGTTTGGCAGGAATGACCTTAATCCTTGGATGAATGTTTGGGCTACTACTTGTTTCTTCTTATGGAGATGGCGTAATCAAGAGAAGCATGTGGAGTCTTTTATCAGACCAACAAGACCGTGGGATATTATTCTAATGCATTGAATATCATATTTACAGGCTAGCTCCATTAGACCAAAGACAAAGGTCCAAGTGGAAGATAGAGAGGAAGGATTGGCAGGATGTGGTAGATTATTGTGTGACGATACAGGTAAATGGATATGTGGTTTTTCAAAGAGGATTGGCAATGCTTCAGCTTATGTGGCTGAATTAAGGGGAGTTTTTGAAGGTTTGAGTTTGGCTCGTATGAGACAACTGTCTGCAGTAGAGCTTCACATTGATTCTGAAATTGTAGTCAACAGTATCACAGGTGCAAGTCAAGGTAGTGCTTTGGTATGGCAGTTGGTGCAGCCTATTCGAAGACTTCTTCAAGGTGATTGGAATGTGAGAGTGTCACACATCTATAGAGGGCAATAAATGTGTTGACCTCCTTGCAAGTATGGTATGTGAAACAACAATAGGATATATGATGTACGAGCAACCACCTACTCCCATTAGACAATTTTTAACTTTGGGAGTTTCTACTCCAAGATTAGTTAACATGTAACCTCTCTTTTTCTGGGCTTAGGCCCCGTTTGGAATATAAAAAAATAAAAAAATATAAAAAGTTTATAAAAAGGCAAAGATTTTTATTATTTATAAAATAAAACAACCCACAGTGGTCCATATTCCCTATGTGAAGTTGCAATCAATTTCCAGGTACTAGAACAGAGATCTCAGTTTAGGATATTACCATTTCAGTTTAGGATCAAGTCAAACAATTTTAATGTCACAGAACAACAATATGAATTTTAAAAGAGAAATTAAATTCAAGACAGCTGTCTGCAGTAGAGCTTCGCATTGATTCTGAAATTGTAGTCAACAGTATCATAGGTGCAGGTCAAGGTAGTGCTTTGGTATGGCAGTTGGTGCAGGCTATTCGAAGACTTCTTCAAGGTGATTGGAATGTGAGAGTGTCACACATCTATAGAGGGCAATAAATGTGCTGACCTCCTTGCAAGTATGGCATGTGAGACAACAATAGGATATATTATGTACGAACAACCACCTGCTCCCCTTAAATAGTTTTTAACTTTGGGAGTTTCTACTCCAAGATTAGTTAACATGTAACCTCTCTTTTTCTGGGCTTAGGCCCTGTTTGGAATATAAAAAAAATAAAAAATAAAAAATAAAAAATAAAAAAATAAAAAAAGTTTATAAAAAGGCAAAGATTTTTATTATTTATAAAATAAAACAACCCACAATGGTCCCTATTCCCTATGTGAAGTTGCAATCAATTTCCAGGTACTAGAACAGAGATCTCTGTTTAGGATATTACCATTTCAGTTTAGGATCAAGTCAAACAATTTTATTGTCACAGAACAACAATATGAATTTTAGAAGACAAATTAAATTCAAGACAACATCAAGATATCAGACTTGCAGCCTGTAACATCCCTAATTTATGGACATTAGTAATAAATGATAAAGAGACCTCTTTTATGGAGTAGTCTATATATTTAATGGTTAAAGGATACCCTTAGGCATTATTAATAATAGTTACCTTATATTAAGAGTTGACATGAATAAGATAATAGGACCCAGATGGGGAGCCAAGGCCCAAGATGGGCCAAGGCGCACTAAGCCTACACACACACACGGTTTAAGTAGAGAAGGAGAAGGGAAAGTTAGAGAGAGAGAGAGAGAGAGAAAGAGAAAAGAAAGAAAGAAAAGAGTTAGAGAGAAGAAGGAAGAAGAAGAAGAAGGAGATGGAGCAGAGATCTGAAGACCCAGTGCCGGGCACTCATCTCTACGTGTCTCGGGAGGTGAGTGCTTTCCTCTAGTCCTTCCCTTTCCTTTTGAGTTGCATGTTTTCCCCTTTTTCTCTTTTGAACCTTAGGTTTGGAGATTTTGGGTTTTTGGTGATTTTGTTTGATTAAGGGGTTTTTCGGGTAAATCAATCGGTTGGAAATGTAATAGAAGTGTTTAGGGTTTGATTTGTATGCTTGGGTGAGTCTTTGCATAGGGTTAGAATGAGTGGGTAAGCCATTGATAGCCATGGAGCTCATAGGTCGCAGCCCATGTTTCGCTCATGCCCAGCACAAATTTTGTTGCTGCTGGGCGAGAGGGAATCAGAATGGAACTTTCAGTTCCAGGGGTTTTCATGCCCAGCATGAAAGTTGGTGTTGCCGGGCATGAGAGAGTCAGTAGTGATATTCATTTCCAAGAGAGCTCATGCCCAGCATGAAAGTTGGTGCTGTCGGGCATGAGAGAGTCAGTAGCGATATTCATTTCCAGGAGAGATCATGCCCAGCACGAAAGCTTGTGCTGTCGAGCATGAGAGTGTCAGAATGGGTATTTAGCTCCATGAGGGCTCTGGCTCAGCATGAGAGCTTATGCTGTCGGGCATGGGGGTTCTGGCTCAGCATGAGAGCTTGTGCTGCCGGGCATGGGGGTTCTGGCCTAGCACGAAAGTTTGTGCAGCCGGGCTAGAATTTGGATAATTGATATTCTTTTGAAACTTTTCCCTTTTTATTTATATGATGTTAAAATGTTTAATTATAAGATGATTATGTTGTTTTTGAGGTGTTTATATTATTGTAAGGTAGTTGTATTATTGTTGTAATAATCATGTTTTGATGAGATGACGATATATGTGAACAAAGGAGGATAACAACCCCTTCAATACTAAATGACATAGAAATATTTTAATATGAAAGATGCTTGTAATAAGGTTTGAGATACCCTCTTTGGGTGATGGGAGGGGTTCCATCACTTTCCATCCCCAAGGATATGGTAGAGGCTCCTCAGACCGGAGAGGGATATAAATACGAGGTCATGGCATAAAAACAAGGGGGACGCTCCTTGGAAGTTTGAGCTCAATAGAATGCCAAAGGACGGAAGAAGAAAAGAAAACTTAAAGCTTAAGCACGAGGTTAATGTTAAAGTTGAAGCTTAAGCATACAAAGTTAAAGTAAGACTATATTAATAATGAAGTAAATGTTAAATATAGCTTTATGTTACTATGTGTATGATGTATGTATGTATGTATGTTCAATGTTAGAACATGAGAGAAATCATGAGCCTAGTTGCTAGGTGAGCAATGAGAGATAAGCCTATACATTAGAAGAGGACGTGTATGCAATGTGAGCTACCCATAGGGGTATTGTTAGTTGTTGTTATTACTTACTTTTCAAGTGATTTTTAAGGCAATTATCTATCGTTTTCTCTTATTTGGGGTGTTGTTTTACTCAATTTATGTTAATTTCGTAGTTTAGTTAGAATTTCTTTAATTTTCTAGTTTTATGGTTATATCTTAGTGTTTTGCCCCACTTTTTGTAGGAATTGGAAATTGAAGCTGAAGAACTCATTTTGGAGCTGCATTCTGATGTTTTGGATGCTGTGAAGGGTCTTTTGTAGCAGCAATCTGTTGAAGTGCAGAAATTGCCAATCAGCCAAGCCAAAATTCCAGGCTGAGCGAAATGTCACTTTGAAGAAATTCTGCATATGTATATAAAGAGCCGACCCTCATTTATGAAGGGGTCTTGAACATTTTTCAGAACTCATTCTCTGTAGCTCATTTTGTACTGTTTTAGTGGAGAGAAAAACTCTCTCTTTAATTCTGAGTGTTTCTCTTCATCTTCTTTCCTTCCATGTGTATTTTCCAGCTGCTCATGCCCATGAGTGGCTGATTTCTTTAGTTGTAAGGGTTGGATGTAACCATTCTCAAAACTCTCTTGTATCTTTTGATATTATCTATATATATTCTGCATATTTATGTTTAAAGTTAGTATTTTGCTTCTTTTCTTAAAGCTTGTTATGGCTTGATCACCCATAGCATGATCCATGGACATGACTGTTGTTGGGAAACACTTTCGTTGTCTAGATCTGAAGCAATATACCTCATGAACTTTGTGTCTAGGAATGGAGCTTAGTTCATGGGTTATCTTGTGGTCACTAGACTTAAAGCTAGTTGCTTCGTTAAGTTGTTGAGGGATCAAGGCTTAGGAAAGTAATCTAAGACTCTTTGCACCTAAGGGATTAGGGCTGAGAACGTTTTTATTGACTGATTTTAACATTTAAATGCCAATGGAACATATATCATGCGTTAATGCAAGAAGAGAGTATAGTTTGGTGAGATCTAACCCCTGCAACATCTTCATTTATCTGTTTTAACATCTTTCTACTGCTGTGTTTTATCTTAAAAACCACAAAAATATCTTCTTTATTTCTGTCCTGCACTAAATCTGTTCTAAAATCCCACAAAACCAACCAAAGTTTGTGTTTTTATACTTTTCTTGTGAAAACTAGTTCAGTCTAGCTAGTATTTATGTGAACATTGCCTATATTAAGCAAATCCCTTGGGAAAATGATACTTGGACTTATCCATTTGCTACTTGTTCGACTGGTGCACTTGCCAAAATCTGTCTAACAAGTTTCTGGCACCGTTGTCAGGGATTTGCATCTGAATATTAGGCAATTTCACGTTCATATTATCCTAGGCTTTATTCTTTATTCTTTTATTCTTTGTGTTTTTATTTTTGTTGTGGTTGTTTTCTTGTGCTAACTTTATGTTCTAGTGTTCTGTTTTCTTTTTCTTTGTTTATGCACACAATAAGTTCAGCTGATCCTTTGTATTTCGACCCGGAGATTGAAAGGACAGCAAGATAAACCAATAGTTGGACAAGGAAGAGGAAGGCTCTAGAAAGACTTGCTAGCCAAGAACCACTTTCTTATCTTTCACCAGATCTGTCTTTGACATCCATTCCTGAAGAAGAGGAATTCATTATGGCAGAAGAAGGAGAAGTGCACCAACCAAGGCATACTCTGAATGATTATTGTGCCAACACAGGGCCAAGATTCTTCAACACCATCGCTAGACCAGAGGTGCAGGCTCACAATGTTGAAATGAAGGCATCTCTCATCCATTTGATTCAGCAAAACAAGTTCCATGGTCTTGACCATGAAGACCCTTATGCTCATTTGACTACTTTTGTTGATATCTGCAACACTGTGAAGCTTCATCAAGTTAATGATGATTATATCCGGATCAGTCTTTTTCCATTCTCTCTTGATGGAAAGGCAAATGATTGGTACAGAGCCATTCCTCCTAACACTCCCTTGACTTGGGACGAGCTGGTTGATAGATTTTTGAATCGTTTCTTTCCTCAATCCAAGATTAACCAAAGGAAGACAACTATCTCTACTTTCACTCAAGGAGCAGATGAGCCTTTGTGTGAAGCATGGGAAAGATTCAATGGCCTATTGAGGAAGTGTCCAGCTCATGGTTTCAATGAGGTAGCTCAAATCAACACCTTCTTAGCTGGACTTAGACCTTAAACAAAGCTTATGCTTGTTGCTTCAGCTGGAAGCAAAATCATGTACAAGACGCCAGATGAAGCGAAGGAAATCATTGAAAATATGGCCTTTAATGACTATGAGGTGCAGCATGACAGAACTCCCATGCAAGTGTAGAAGAGAGGAGTTCTTGAATTAAATTCTCAAGATGCCCTCCTAGCTCAAAATAAGCTTCTCACGCAACAACTTGATGCACTCACCAAGAAACTTGCTAAGATGCCTCAACAACTTCAAGGCTTATAAGCTACTCAGTCCAACACTCAACAAGTTCTTTGCTGTGAACTTTGTGGAGGTGGTCATTCAAGTGGCCAATGCATCATGCCACCGGGTTCCCAAGAAGAAATCAAATATATGGGGAACCAAAACCGGCAAGGCAATCCTTATGCTCAACCTTTTAATCAAGGGTGGAGAAACAACAATGCTAGTTGGAAGCAAGAAGCTAGCCCTTCGAACAGACCTCCTTACCAAAGTCATCAACAACAATACCAACCTCTTCATCAAGACCGTGTTTCTAGGTTGGAGGACACTCTCAATCAATTCATGTAAGTCTTTCTAACCAACCAAAAGAACACGAATTCTTCCATAAAAAATATTGAAGTGCAGATGGGACAATTTGCTAAAGATTTGGCAGAACTCAAAAGTGGAGCATTTACAGCCAACACTCAAGCAAATCCCAAGGAGCAATGTAAGGCTATAACTACAAGGAGAGGTACAATTGTGGGAGATTTGAGTAGAGAAAAAAGTGAGCAAGAGGTAGTTGTGGTGGATGCAAGAGATGATGAGGAAGAGAAAAATGAGCTGAGTGAAAAAGAATTGAGTGAGAAAGAGAAAGATAGTGAGAAAAATGCAGAAAAAAATGAAACCAGTGAGGCGGCTGAGCCAAGAATGACTAAAAACCAGAGGGTGAGAGAAGAGAAGAAGAAAAAGGAGTCAAATTTTGTTCCTCCACAAGGGTTACCTTACCCTCATGTGCCAACTAGGAAAGATAGAGAAAGGCAGTTTGCACGTTTCTTAGACATCTTCAAGAGATTGAAAATCAATCTACCTTTCTCGGATGCACTTGAGCAAATTCCAACTTATGCCAAGTTCATGAAGGAACTCCTCACCAAGAAGAAAAAGTACATTGAGAAAGATACAATTGAATTAGAAGCTGGATGCAGTGCTATAATTCAAAAGTCATTGGTTTTCAAGCACAAAGATCCCGGTAGCTTTACCATTCCTTGCACCATTGGAAATCTTTCCATTGGAAAAGCTTTGTTAGATTTGGGAGCAAGCATCAATCTTATGCCGCTGTCCATGCTTAGCAAAGTGGGAGATGTAGAAATCAAGCCTACAAGGATGACACTTCAACTAGCAGACCGTACCATTAAGCTTCCATATGGAGTTGTTGAAGATTTGCTAGTGAAGGTGGACAAATTTATATTCCCAGCTGACTTTGTAATTATGGATATGGAAGAGGATGTTGAAGTTCTTCTCATTTTGGGGAGGCCATTCATGATGACAGCCCGTGCCTTAATTGATGTTAGTGATGGCAAATTCAAGATGAGGGTGCAAGATGAAGAAGTCACTTTTAATGTGTTTGAAGCTATGCAGCACCCTAGTGAAGATAAATCATGCTTTAGAGTGGATATTCTTGATGAAATCTACACCACCTCTAGAAAGCAAGTACCTAGTTCCTCTCCTCTTGAGAAAGCTTTAATTGATGTATTTGAGTTACTCAATGAGGAGGAAGAGAAGGAAATTGAGGAATGCTTGAAGAACCTTGATACTTTGAAGGAAATCCCTCCACATGAAGAAATTGTTGAAGATTTGAAGAAAGATGAGAAGGTGGAGGAAACCAAACTCGAATTGATGGTGCTGCCTCCACATTTGAAGTATGTGTTCCTTGAAGAAAATGGTGGCAAACCAATCATCATTAGCAATTCCTTATATACCACAGAGGAAGAGAAATTGATTGAGGTTTTGAAAGCTAACAAAGGAGCCATTGGATGGTCTATTTCTGATCTCAAAGGGATAAGTCCTTCTTATTGCATGCATCGGATCTTCATGGAAGATGATTTTAAACCCGTGGCTCAACCTCAAAGAAGATTCAATCCTGTGATGAAGGAGGAAGTGAGAAAGGAAGTCTTAAAGCTCTTAGAAGCTGGACTGATCTACCCTATATCCAATAGTGCATGGGTGAGTTCTGTGCAAGTTATTCCTAAAAAGGGTGGTATGACAGTTATCCGCAATGAGAAAAGTGAGTTGATTCCTAAAAGAACTGTCACTGGATGGAGAATGTGCATAGACTATAGGGAGCTCAACAAAGCAACAAGGAAGGATCATTTTCCCCTTCCTTTCATGGATCAAATGTTGGAGAGACTAGCTGGTCAAGCTTTCTATTGCTTTTTGGATGGTTACTCTGGCTATAATCAAATTGTTGTGGATCCTAAAGACCAAGAGAAAACAACCTTCACTTGTCCTTTTAGAGTCTTTGCATATAGGAAGAGGCCATTTGGGCTATGCAATGCACCTGCCACTTTCCAAAGGTGTATGCTAGCTATCTTCTCGGATTTGATGGAGAAGTGCATAGAAGTCTTCATGGATGACTTTTCTGTTTTTGGTGGTTCATTTGAATTGTGCTTGTCCAACTTGGAAACTATTTTGAAAAGGTGTGCTGAGACAAATCTCATCATTAATTAGGAGAAATGCCATTTTATGGTGACCGAAGGAATTGTTCTTGGCCACAAAATTTCAGCAAGAGGAATTGAAGTTGACAAAGCCAAAGTAGATGTCATTGGAAAGCTTCCACCACCAACAAATGTGAAAGGAATTCGAAGCTTCCTTGGACATGCTGGATTTTATAGGCGCTTCATCAAAGATTTCTCCAAAATTGCCAAACCATTGAGCAATTTGCCGAATAAGGACACACCATTTAATTTTGATGCTGAATGTTTAAATGCTTTTAATTTTTTGAAGTCTAGTTTAGTTTCTGCTCCTATACTCACTGCACCTAATTGGAAAATTGATTTTGAACTTATGTGTGATGCTAGTGATTATGCAGTAAGGGCTGTTCTAGGCCAAAAAAAGAACAAAATTTTTCATCCCATACATAATGCTAGCAAGGTGCTCAATGAACACCAAGTGAATTATGCAACAACTGAAAGAGTTGCTAGCAATAGTGTATGCGTTGGAAAAGTTTCGTTCTTATTTAATTGGTTCCAAAGTAGTTGTGTACACTGATTATGCTGCAATTAAATACTAGCTGTCCAAACCCAATTCCAAGCCTAGACTCATTAGATGGGTTTTGTTGCTGCAAGAATTTGATCTTGAAATTAAGGACAAGAAAGGAAGTGAGAACCAAGTAGCTGATCACTTCACGGCTTGTGAATGATGAGGTGACCACTCTTGAGAAAGAAATTATTAAAGAGTTTCTTGATGAGAAATTGCTTGTGGTGCAAGCAAGGCCATGGTTTGCGGATATGGCAAACTACAAGGCTGGTGGAATCATTCCAGTGGATATGAATTGGCACCAAAGGAAGAAATTTTTCAAGGATTCTCGCTTCTATGTGTGGGATGATCCTCATTTATTCAAAATTAGAGCTGACAATTTACTTAGAAGGTGTGTTTCTCAGGAAGAAGCAAGGAACATTTTGTGGCATTGCCACAATTCACCTTATGGAGGGCACTACAGTGGAGAGAGGACTGCTGCAAAGGTCCTTCAATCTGGATTCTATTGGCCTACCATTTTTAAAGATGTGCATGAGCATGTGCAAAGCTGTGATAAATGCCAAAGAATCGGAGGGATATCAAGAAGGAATGAGATGCCACTTCAAAACATTCTTGAAGTGGAGGTCTTTGATTGCTGAGGAATATATTTTGTTGGCCCCTTACCTTCATCCTTCTCCAATGAATACATTTTTGGTGGTTGTTGACTATGTTTCAAAGTGGGTAGAAGTTGTTACTTGCCCCAAAAATGACTCCAAAACAGTCATTAAATTTCTCAAGAAGAATATCTTCTCTCGGTTTGGTGTTCCTAGAGTTTTAATCAGTGATGGAGGCTCCCATTTTTGCAATGCACAATTGAAGAAAGTCTTGGAGCATTATGGAGTCAAACATAAAGTAGCTTTTCCTTACCATCCTCAAACCAACGGTCAAGCTGAGGTTTCAAATAGAGAAATCAAGAGGATCCTTGAGAAGACAATTGCTTCTTCTAGAAAGGATTAGGCTGTAAAGCTTGACGATGCTCTATGGGCATATAGGACTGCATTCAAGACTCCAATTGGCCTATCTCCATTCCAAATGGTTTATGACAAAGCTTGTCATCTCCCCATGGAATTGGAGCACAAAGCTTATTGGGCTCTCAAGTTCCTTAATTTTGATCAGTCCTTGGCTGGTGAGAAGAGGAAGATTCAACTTCATGAACTAGAGGAGATGAGACTTAATGCATATGATTCTTCAAGGCACTACAAACAGAAAGTAAAGGCCTACCATGACAAAAAGCTTGTGAAGAGAGACTTTCAGCCTAATCAAAAGGTTCTATTATTCAATTCAAGGCTGAAATTATTTCCAGGTAAGCTTAAGTCCAAATGGTCTGGCCCTTTCATCATTAAGGAGGTGAAGCCTCATGGTGCTGTTATTTTGGAGGATCCTTCAACAGGAAGAAACTGGACAGTTAATGGTCAGAGATTAAAGCCCTATTTGAGGGGTGAAATTGAGAGGCTGACCATAATTCTGCATCTAAGTGACCCTTGAGGTCACCAAATGTCAAGCTAATGACATTAAAATAGCGCTACCTGGGAGGCAACCCAGTTTTCTTGCCTTTTTACTTCTGCATTATGCATTATGCATTTTGAATTGTTGGATTTAGTTAGTTATGTGTTTTGATCATCTAGAACTCATGTGTTTGATCTTTGTTTGATTTTGTGTGTTGTTATTGTTAATTTAGTTCTTTGTGGTGTGATCATTTAGAAGCATTGTTCTGTAGTTGCACACGTTCCATTTGGTTGTTACATTGCAGCACTTAGGCTCAATTTTGCATAATTCGTATTTTGGTCGTGTTTGTGCAAAAATTGCTCTCGAGTGACTTTTGGCTCAAGCCACTAATACTGGCTCTAAGCCAAAATCACTGGAGCAATGATTTAATTTCCCTGCATTGTTAAGTCAAGCCACATCCCATGGTTAAGCCAAAAACCACTTTGTGAACCTTATCCAAATTCGTGCTTTTTGCCAAGCCATTCCTCGTAGCTAAGTTATTGTCCGCTTTTTCAAACCCTCATATCTTTTTCAAATTTTCCCACCTCACAAGACCTTTAACTTTTACCCATAACGTCTCCACTCAGTCCCAATCACCTTTCCCCGTCCCGTTTCCCTATAACTACTTCCTATTCACCCCTCCTTTCCACCAATCATGTCGCCGCACCTATCTCCACCTCCAATTATAATTCTCTTTCACTTTATAACAGCTACCTACTCACAACCTTTCCACCAATCAGACTTTTTCTTTCAGTTTTTCCTACCTTTTCCTCACACCCTTACGTCTTTCCCTAGGCTGCCACCCCTTCTACTCCCCACTCATTTCTACTTTTTCACTCCCATCATACTTCTGAGCTACAACTTTCTTCATCTCTCAACTCATCATCCATCATCTGGACTGAGACCCCTCCCTCTCGGCCTACTCTCCATCTCCACCTCGAGCACTACCGTACTTCGCCCACTTGTAAGTGTTGCTTCTGTCATTCCCTTTTCCTTTTCAGTTTGTCACTTCCATCTCTTTTCAGAAAAAGATCCTTGTGTTCTTCTATTTTCCTTTTCTATTTTAGGTCTGTAGAAAGTTTTAGGGTATAGTCCATTTGTATCTTTGCACTGTCATTTCTCTTTTTCTTTTTCGTTTTGATTTTCGTTTCAGTTCTTGAAGCATGTGCATGTTTAAAATCTCTGTTATTGTTATTTTATTGTTTTTATTGTTAAAGCTTTGACCTTTTGTGTTTGGGTTTTCTGCTTCTCCTTTTTTTTCACTGACAAAGGTCAAAGCTTTTGCTAGAACCTTTTTTTTTTTCTTTCTTTTTTTCTGTTGTTCTGAAGCTTCCCTTGAGTGGGTATATCTTTTTCTACCTTTGTTTGTTGAAAAAGTGCAAACTTTGTGTGTTTTTCTTTTGTTTGTGCCGTTTTGGGATATCTTTCCCTGTTGGGTGTAGGTACGTGCTTATTTCCCCTTTCCCCTTTGTGTTTTCTGTTCATCTTTTGGGAAACCTTCTTTTATTCCTTTTGTTTTTAACTTTTTAGTTTCTGTTCTGGTTTTTGATGTTTGGATATGTGCAGATCTTGTCTTTTTCGTTGTTTATGGACCACTGATGGTTCAAGTTCTGGTTTTTCTGAATATTCTTCGAAGGTTCTTATTTTCTCTGTGTTCTGGGACCACGTTTTGGGTCCCTGTGCTGTTGTGTCTTGTTTAATATTTTTTGTATACTGCTACTAGTGTTTGGGAAGCACACGGGTCCTGTTGTGCTCAAAAAGCAACCTTTTGTCTTTTTTTTTTTTTGTATTCACATGTGTTTTTCCTTAACTGAGATCTGGGACCACTCTGTCTTTCTTGTTTAAATCGTCACTCACATGTGCTGGAACCACATGTTTTGCAAAATCTTAGAAATGCCTGATTAGTGGATTTTGGCAAAGCTGCCTTGTGGACGCTAAGCCAAATCTGCTGCACATTTGAGTATTCATGTTCTGGTTCCTGCACATGTGTGTGAACGAATTCTCCTTGCTATTTGTAGATTCTCAGTTTTCTTTTTAGGCTTTAGTTAATTTCTTTTTCTTTTCTTTTCTTCATGTTATGTTTCAATTATGTTGTGATTTCTATCTTAACTTATTTTCTGTTTCTTGTTCCTTATTCGGGTCACTGACTCATTTCATTTCTTGTGCCTTTTGTTCTATTTTTGTTCTGTTTCCTTTCTGTTTTTCAGCATGGCTCCTAAGCAAAAGCTCCCTGCTGATACCTCAACCCCCTCTGCCAAGAAGCAAAGAATCACAAGGAGAGGTTCTTCTTTTCGGGCTCCTTCTCAAGCCTCACGAGAGGATGATGAAGTGGAGGAGATTCCACCCCCACCACCACAGCATCAAACTCCACGTGAGCCTCTACAAAAGAACCACTTCCTTGCTCCCCCTAATCAAGAGCAGTTCAAGAACAATGCCAACCGAAACTTGATCAAGGAGCGAGAAGTGCAATTGTTGGCTGGAGATTTTCAGGATTTCCAAGATGAGATCGTTCAAAGGAAGTGGTAGAAACTTATCAATTTCCCCATCAAGATCAATGAGGAAGTGGTGTGCGAGTTTTACGCGAATGCTATTCCGAGGCATACCAGTGATCCTGCCTGTAGGTCTTGGGTGAGGAGCTGCTTTGTCCACTATGATGCTCTTTCCATCAATCGGTTTCTGGCCAATGACTTCACAGATCCTAACAACCAAGACTGTGGCTATTTATTAATGTCTACCAGGAGAACCGCTGTTAGCAACACCACTGTGAGCAACAACCTGTGCATTCCAGGGGGTTCCTTTGTAGAGAATGATGCTAGAAAGGCCCTCCACTTCAAGAGAGCTGCTCTGAAAACCATTTCACAAATTTGGGCATCTTTCCTCTTCTCTGACATCACGCCTACAACTCATACTTCTGAGTTGAGCATGACCAGAGCCTTCATAGTGTACTACGTCATGAACAACATTGAGATCAACATTGGGAGGATTATCTTAAGAGAAATGCATAAATTCGTGACTGCCAAAGCTCCTACCTCCCCACCAAGGCCTCTCGGATTTCCGACCCTTATCACTGCATTATGTGAGAGCCGCGGAGTGAATGTCCGCCGTCCTCCCCTCCTTAACCTCCGGGAACCAATCAACACGCGCTTCATTGACCAGCATTGCCGCAACCCTACGAAAGTTGATGGACCTCAGCCTCCCATTCCTCCTGCTGTGGAGCCGTTTAACAGATTCCAATTAGCAACTGCTTTCATCTTCCTTTTCCAGTAGTTGGCAGCGATTCATCGTGGCCAACATAATTTAAATTCTTCCATTTATTATTATCTAACCCTGCAGCACCGAGACCTCATGGATGTCTCCATTGGCCAACCCCTTTTGAGTTTGAAGCTATGATTGCATGGCCTGGGGACATACCTCCTTTTTTTGGGGGTGCTAGAGCTGCTGATGCCCCAGAAGGTGCTGCTGCTAGTGATGTAGAGGCTGGTAACCAAGGAGTTGAAGCTGCAGCTGAGGATGAGGCCGTGGCAGAGGAGGAAAGTGAAGTGGAGGAAGAAGGAACTGAAGAGGAAGAAGAGGAGTATGACAGTTCAGAGGCAGAGGAAGATGATGATGTTTAATGGGGGATTTGTTTGTTTAATCCCCGTTTTACCAGGACAATTTATTTTTCTGCTTTTATAATTTCAGTATTTTAATTTCAGTGCATGGTTAGTTACTTTGTGGGTTTGCTGTTAGTTTAGTTGTTATTTTGGTGATGTTGGCCAAGGCTTAATTGTTTGCTGAACTTGGTACTTTTGTTTGTGTTCGCAAGTTTAATTTTAATGTTGTGGTTGTTCATGGCTTAGAAAAATCCCATTGTGCATTTTCCTAGCTTGCTTCTCGCGCTTTTTAAAGAAAAATGCATTTGCAAAACCATGATTTAATCGATTTTATGGCTGCGCGTTTCATTAGCATAGCTTCGATGCATGTGTGTTTTTGAGAAAATGTTTTAAGCAAAACATGACTTTGATGACAGGTTTGAAGAATGTTTGAGAAATAAATTCTGTGAGTTGTGTGATTCTCAAATGATTATGAGTGCCACCTTTGGCACCACTGTTGGTTTTGAACAATTCTCTTGTGTTGATTCTTGCATGTTAATAAAGAAATGATCAAGGCAATTTTGTTTGATGATTGTGAATCCTAGAGTCAAAAAGCCTTCCCTTGTTACTGTTATCCTTTTTGTGCAGCCCCTTTGAACCTTAATTGAAATAAATTTCTGTCATGATAACCCAAAGAGCCTAAATGAAAAACAATTCACTGTCCTTACCATTGGATAAGAGAGCAATTGCATGTGTTGTGTTTAGAATAAGTTTGGGGGAAATCTTGCATAAAAGGAAGAACTTGGGAACAATTGTGAGTCACATTCATTGAATTAAAAGAAGTGTCACAACTGTGTTTATCTTGTTCTGTAAATTCTGTTAAAAAAAATCCGAGATAAGAAAAAGAAAAAGAAGATCAAGGAAAACAAAAATAAATAAAAGCTGTGATACTTGTTGTGATTATAGTGGTATGGTTTTTATGCTTAAATTTGAGAAATGTAAGGATTTGGTATCTTTGTCATTTTGAGAAAATAAGAGGGATTGGGAAAATCTAAAAAATTCATTGATTGCTCTCTTTATCTCATGGTGTTTGCTATTCTAGAAAAACCAATTTCCTTTCAAGCCTAGCCATGTTTCAGACCTTGATCAAGTCCTTGTGATCTTAATTTGTGTGCATAATTCCATTGCATTGAGAAGGAAAGCAAAACTAAATTGTGGTATCCATTGTGTGTTGACTGTGAGAGATTTCAGTACCTAAATCAATTGGTGCTTGAGTGAGACACTTGAGTGAAAAGAATCAAACATTCTTGGATTTTGTCAAATTTTGATTGTTATGCTTGGTTCAATTCTTGAGAAATTAGGTACTTGCATCCTTGTTATGGTTTCGGTTTAAGGCACCATGTTTCAAATTCAAATCATTGGTTTGGTCCTTTTCAACTCTTAGATGGAAGCATGTCTTGGATTTGTTAGGATGGGATTGATCTTGGTACATGATATCTGTTTCAATGTTAGTTATTTTCAGTTTAGTTAGTTTGTTAGTTGTTATTTTATCTTTTGCTTGAGGACAAGCAAAACTCCAAGTTTGAGGGAGTTGTTAGTTGTTGTTATTACTTACTTTTCAAGTGGTTTTTAAGGCAATTATCTGTCGTTTTCTCTTATTTGGGGTGTTGTTTTACTCAATTTCTGTTGATTTCGTAGTTTAGTTAGAATTTCTTTAATTTTCTAGTTTTATGGATATATCTTAGTGTTTTACCCCACTTTTTGTAGGAATTGGAAATTGAAGCTGAAGAACTCATTTTGGAGCTGCATTCTGATGTTTTGGATGCTGTGAAGGGTCTTTTGTAGCAGCAATCTGTTGAAGTGCAGAAATTGCCAATCAGCCAAGCCAAAATTCCAGGCTGAACGAAATGTCACTTTGAAGAAATTCTGCATATGTATATAAAGAGCCGACCCTCATTTATGAAGGGGTCTTGAACATTTTTCAGAACTCATTCTCTGTAGCTCATTTTGTACTGTTTTAGTGGAGAGAAAAACTCTCTATTTAATTCTGAGTGTTTCTCTTCATCTTCTTTCCTTCCATGTGTATTTTCCAGCTGCTCATGCCCATGAGTGGCTGATTTCTTTAGTTGTAAGGGGTTGGATGTAACCATTCTCAAAACTCTCTTGTATCTTTTGATATTATCTATATATATTCTGCATATTTGTGTTTAAAGTTAGTATTTTGCTTCTTTTCTTAAAGCTTGTTGTGGCTTGACCACCCATCGCATGATCCATGGACATGACTGTTGTTGGGAAACACTTTCGTTGTCTAGATCTGAAGCAATATACCTCATGAACTTTGTCTCTAGGAATGGAGCTTAGTTCATGGGTTATCTTGTGGTCACTAGACTTAAAGCTAGTTGCTTTGTTAAGTAATCTAAGACTCTCTGCACCTAAGGGATTAGGGCTGAGAACGTTTTTATTGACTGATTTTAACATTTAAATGCCAATGGAACATATATCATGCGTTAATGCAAGAAGAGAGTAGAGTTTGGTGAGATCGAACCCCTGCAACATCTTCATTTATCTGTTTTAACATCTTTCTACTGCTGTGTTTTATCTTAAAAGCCACAAAAATATCTTCTTTATTTCTGTCCTGCACTAAATCTGTTCTAAAATCCCACAAAACCAACCAAAGTTTGTGTTTTTATACCTTTCTTGTGAAAACTAGTTCAGTCTAGCTAGTATTTATGTGAACATTGCTTATATTAAGCAAATCCCTTGGGAAAACGATACTTGGACTTATCCATTTACTACTTGTTCGACTGGTGCACTTGCCAAAATCTGTCTAACAGGTATGCAAAAGAATATGCCTAGTAGAGAGGCTATATAGGCCTTAGTCGGGCTAAAAGGAAAGGCAAGGTTAAGCATGTTCTCCTCTAGTGTGATAGGAAAGTGAGACCCTAGTGAGAGGTCAAAGAGTAAGAGTGATGTTTAGGTGCCTTAGTGCATTGGTGGCCTTAGATTTGGCATAGGAGGCCAACTCTAAGTGCCTAAGTAAAGGTTAAGGATGGTCTAAGGAAGTAGTAGTGAGGACGTGATTAGGTAATAGTTGTGAGTGTGAGCATCAATAAAACAAAAAGAGAAGCCATGAGAGTTAAGAAAATGATCTCTAGAATAGAGAGTCAACCTAGAGTCCTTGGAACACTCATTGAGACATTATGTCTCATCCCTTTTACTTTCATGTTGGCTTGGAGCATGGAGCTGTGGCTTGGAGGAAGATGTTTCTAGTTTTGCATCTCCCATGTTTGGGAATTGGTTTTATGTTATAAGTATCTTGCCTATGTTTTGTAAGGCACATAAGTGTCAAGAGCTTTGTTTTAGATTTATTTCATGTAATATATGTTTATCTTTTAGTTTCCGCATATTTAACTCTGATATTCTTATATGCTAGTATCTATTAATTTAGCAATATAAGGAGACAAAGGTAATATCCTCTAGGGTGTTACACAGCCAATCTCAACTTCAGTGAACATATATTAGGCAAACAGATATGTATACTTTGAAGAATCTGCTAAAATTAACTTGAAACAACAGATATAAAAACTGTAAACCATGCACACATCAATTTGCAGCAGTATACACACCTCAATATATGTATGCTTAAACCTTGCTTAAACGCAAACCAATGTCATCAAATAATCAATTAAGCTCAGTTCAGTTTCATATACAATTATAAGTATGGTTTCTATTTATGTGCGCAAACTGGATTGAATTCAATTTCTAAAGTAAGACCAATGCAACAAATATAGTTTCATATCAGTTCAGCTCACCTTTAACTGGTTCAGATTCAATTTTGAGATTCAGAATCCATCACATTAGTAAATTGCAGTCATTTTCATTCATTTCTTAACAGAAATGAACATAACACAACATCAATGCTCTTAAGTATAATATTTTATATAAAAGAGAGAGAGAGAGAGAGAGAGAGAGAGATAAGATACCCGTTAATAGATAGGCTTTGCCTCTGATATTCTTTAGAGCAATGTGCACCAATGATCTGCTCATATCAAAGGATTTTTATCTTGACTAGCTTCAAATAAGAGACCAAAAATATTAGGAGCCGTAGTTCATACATGGTCCATACCAGTAACAAGCTCACCATACTCTTGGTTAAGGCACAGGGAACCAAACAATTATTTCCCCACAAAACGTACTGCTGTCTCATCTTGGAGTGATAGAAGCAAGAGAATAGGCAAGCACAGCCAATCACTCAACAAATGAGCGTACATAGACCCCCACTAGCAAATCACAAATTAAACAATCACTGTCATTAATCATAATTGGCAAGAAGAAGCCATTTCGCCAATCATCTGCTCCTACTGTCATTCATCAACTTCCTCTCATACCTATCCTTGGATCAAGTAGTTATTAACTACTTTACCATCAAACCAAACGCTATAAGCCCACATTAAAATGAATAACTTTATTCTTTTGAAAAATATCTTGAAGTCACATCTAGGTCGCAGTTATTTCATGCGTTATGAGTATGACTGCCTGCCAAATTGCATGAAAAACGCTAAGTAATTCTATATATATAGGATTTGTTGATCAGAAAACAATTTCTTAGATGTGGATCCCTTGTCAACAATTTCTGCAGCTTGACCAAAGGTAAATAGGTAACACATGGATACCACCACAAAATGCAACCTGAAACAAATTAAACATTTATTATCATCTGTGTAAATGACAAGAATTTAAGTTTTCTAAAGAATAGGTGTGTACTTTGAAGATAAAGTGTAAAAATTTCAACAACTTCAATTATTAGACAGGTAAGTGTATTTTATCACAATTTTAACTATTAATTTTCTACTCATGAGTTCTGGTAAACCAAATCGATAATTAATCCACACATCAAAGGGAAAGTTGTAAACCATGAGATTATAGTAAGACTCATACCTACTTCCATATACTGTCGATGTTTCAGGATGCTTCCATATACAATTAACAACCTGCTTTATAGCTCCATAAGATGAACTTTGAGAGGAAACTATTAAACATTTTTAATTATTTAAAAAATGTGTTATATACGTTTTATGTTTTTAATGTAAAAACTATTTTTCAATAATTGTTTTTTAATTTATATTCTTAATTACTTAGTACTCTTGTAGTAATGATTAATAAAATCATAATGATATAATCATACTATGTTACATGCTTGCCTGCTTGTAAAATGAGAGACAATCATCATTTTTTGATGTTGCATACCTACATTGTTTTTACTTAACTTTGTAGATCAAATAAACTTCGTTACTAATCAGTGTTTATAAACAATGCCATTAACTGGTTAGTTGCACAACAGAAGCATTTATTTTTATTTTTTTTTAATGAAATTTTCCATGTAGTGTGGTGAGTTTCATTAAAATAGTATTAGTGCCTGAATCAAAACACCATGACAAACTTGAGCTTAACTATTTATTCATGAATGACAATTGACAATCTCTAAATAATAAATCTTATACTAAATTCGACATTGTTATTTTGCCTTTTAACAGAGCCAGACTGTTCAACAAATGCATATAAAGCTAACTCAGAAATATGCTGGTTTACATTAACATAAATAGAACGTGAAACTTTTCGTTAACATTACTTCAATAGAATGTAAATTTCAAGTAGCTAGCATATCCAGTGATTTTTTTATAGGCAGTCAGGTACATTGACAAACTTGAGCTTAAATATTTTCTTGTGAGCATCACTGGACAAGTGTAGAAGGTAAAACAAAAACAAAGCTCATAATAAAAGGGATAAAAACTAGGTATCCCTGTAGATATTTGTGAAAATTTGTCTAATTGGTGATAACAAATATAGAATAATCCCCAACTTCACAAGATCTTCAAGCACTGAGGCCAATTTGTGTGCACTTTAAATATAAATTTTATTACTATAACTATTTTGTAAAACTAAATTGAACTTTAAGCATTTGTGTGGAAGCAGGGTAGGACTACAATCCCAAAAGATAGTGGCCAAGAGAAACCCAATCCACAAACAAACTGTACATATATGATGACATTAGTGAAGCGTCTCTGTGACATAATCAAGAATGATAAATTGCTCCGGTAACTTTTCAAAAAGTACAATTAAACTATAATTCTGAAACCACTTACATAATTTAACATAAATCAAGGTTCTGAAACCACTTACATGATTTAACATAAATTCATAAGCAAATGCATGATAACTTAATTTCGATAAGGCACAACCAAGCTGTGAACATAATCATACGACAAAATGGAAAGTTTGTTGTGGATGAAAACTTTACGATGATCTATTGCATTGTCTCTCTTATTATAGAGAATAATGTCACTACCTCCGCCGTTGTAGTCTGCCAATGACATGACATCTTCATTTTCAGACATGCACAGAATCACTGGACTTCGAAGATGGTCATAACTTACTTTCAGCAACTGAGTCCAAGAATTGTCAACTCCAAACTCCCTCATTTGCCAAACAACAAAATGGGTTCTCTCGTGATGATGACAAAGACACAGACAACCCTTCAAAACCTCAAGAGTAAAACCACGAGCAGGGACTTCAATAAGACCATCAGGCATAGACAAATACCTGTATGTCTCTTTCCTTAGATCATATGAAAAAATTACTAGTTCATTGATACTAACAGTTTTCCATTGATATCTCCATTGATATTCAGAACTGAACTTGCGAAGTGCCAACCAGTTAACAGTGCCACTCACAAACAGTCCATCGTATCCTGAGAGAATGGGAAAAGCCGGGCAAGTTAAAATATTTCTCCAACCAGTGTCACCCAAGCAGTGAACTCTCAACTCTATTTTCTGTGAGTTAATATCAGAATCAGAAAGGGTTGCCACCACCTTGTAAGTGTCACTCCAATCGTCGTACCCAAACCCAAACGATAATGGATTGGATCCTTGTGGCAAATAGACACGCTCAGATATGACCCTTGTGGCCGGATTCCAAAATTGGAACCAGTATTCTTCAAATTCAAGTTCATCAGAATCACGTAAGCAAACCAACCCATTGCAGACACCCAAGACAATGTTGTTGTTGTTGAATCGGTGGCAACCATCAATAGTAGACGATGGGTTCTCCAGCAATCCATGTATGGAGCAGGGTGCGGTACAATACATGCTTTCTGTGTTGTTGTAGTCTTCGAAAGTTAATAGAACGTGAGTGTTTTTCGAGGACCTTTGAAGATGTAGTTTAACTAATGCAGGATCGAAGACTAGGGAGTTCCAGGACTTGGAAACGCACCTGAATCGCATGAGATCCTTCACCGGAACCCATGACAGAATTTCCACAAGGAGCTCCTGAGGGAGAACCGGAAGATACCTAGAAGACGACATCTTTGTGAATGCTACGAGAATGTTGAAGTGAGAACACAAGAGATTATATAACCAATGGGCTGCGTTGTGTGCTTCTCATCAGTCCAAAGGATTTTACTTCCTGTATCGTTTTTTTGTTTCCTGCACCCCCCAATTTTAAGATATCCCTTACCTACCTTTATTGTAACATCCTAAAATTCTCAAATAATTATTTAGTTATTTTAATGTAAGGATTATCTAGATATATAATCATTTAGCTAGTTAGCAAATGAAAAGATTAAGTTATTATCTAGTTTAGATAAAATACTTATTTAGTTTGAATTAGTGTTCTTAGTATAGAAATAATATAATCTAGTTTAGATAAAATATTTGTTATATTTTGAACAGGAATCCTTTGAGAACGATTTAAACCTTATCATGTTTTATCTTAATATATCTTGAGAGAAAAGAAAATATAGATAATGCTAATAATGAGATAAATCTAAATAATATAGTAGAAAAAGATAAAAAAATTTTTGGCAAGTCAAATCTATTAAACCAAATCTCATGTAACCCAATCTTAAATCACATGCTCCTCTTATATAAGCATAGGCAGTTCCTTTCCCTAAAATTACATAGATAGTCTCTTAGAAAAGAGAAAATTAGTAGGTTGTTTATTGAAAATATCCAAGTCTGGGACGAGATATCTATTATTGAAAATATCCACATCTGACATGGGATATTAGATACCTTCATTTGAGGTGGGGAAGGCAATGGAACGTCATTGCATGAATATGAATTCATAGACCTTAGTGAATATGAGATTCACAGTGGATCTAGGATCCAGTTCTAGGAACAAAAGAGTCAAGTTTAGTGATTCTGGGAATCATTGTGTTGTGTCTGTGATATTTATTTGAATGCATTGAGGTGTTAATGTAATTTATTGAAATATTTTCTTTATTGAGAATGTTATGGGAATAAATTGTGGTTGTTTTAATTTGACTTTTATTGGAGTATGTATATATAATATCTTATTTTAAATTCTTTGCGGATATCATAGTTGAGTTTTTCTTGTTACCGCGCCAGCTGAGAACAACACTATTTATGAACCCTTTTAGAACTTGTTTTATTCATTGAGATTATTATTCCATTAAAAGTGTTATTTGCAGAGCACGAGAAGAAGCTATTGAAATTGAGGAGACTTGAAGACTTAGTTTTCTTTTAGTACATTTAGGGGCGTGTATTCAATTAACATTTGGAAAGATTTTAGAAGACTTTTTTTTATTAAAAAAAGTCTGGGGGCGTTTGTTTCACGGATAACTTTTTAATCCTGAGAATATTTTTTCCTGGAAATATAACATGGGAATGTTATTCCCGGGTATAATTAAAAAATGTGTTTGGTTAACTATTAAAATAGGTTGGGAACATTTTTTATACTCCCAAGCATAATTAAAACATGTGTTTAGTTTGTTATTTTTTTCCTGGGAATATATATTATAATTACTAAAATATCCTTATTGTGTTAAAGATGGTTTTTTTAACAGAGCGATACATCACCCATTTTCTTAGAAGAGTTAAATTCAGATTGCCAATATATAATTAATCTGCTGAAATTACAACTCTGCAAATCCATAACATGTAATCAAAAAGTGTATATAGTAAAGTAACCATTTCATTTACATGTAACATTTATTTCCTATATTGCCTACCCCAATCAATATATCTATCATAAATTTAAATTTGCTACCAACCTCCCCTATAATGAAGAAATAATAGCATTGAGAGGATAGTAGGGTAGTGGGTACAAAGAGGATATATTTAGATTTTTACTCAAAGATGGTTCCTGTCCCATGGGAATAAATTTTCCCTACCCCCTTTGTCGGGATTAAATATTGGTTGAAGATGGGATTATAGTTTACCCAGGAATAAAATATTTTTAGGATTAAATATTTTATTACTTCGTAACAAACGTAGGATAACTTCTTCCCCTCCAGTATTCTCGAGATTAAAAAAGTTATCCGTGAAACAAACGCTCCCTTGTGGTATTCAATCAAGATTTTTAAAGAAGATAAAAAAGTCTTATGGTATTCAATCAAGACTTTCAAGATTTTTTTTTTCATGAATCAAGATTTTTTACAACTTAAAAAAAGTCATATGGTATTCAAAATCCTATAGATTTCGATGGATTGTTTTGTAAATTGGATTTTGATGGATTTTGTGTGACTTTTTAGTTATATGTATAAATACCACACACATCAAACAATCATGCCCAAACCCTTGGGATTTTTCTACTCTTCCATTCCAAACTTTTTCTTTTTTCCATCATCACACACATTTTTCTCTCTTCCTTGATACTAGTAACACTGGTAGAGTAATTGATCATCTCTTTCTTCTAATCCTACACACATTGTTCATATGATCCTAACAGTGATGGAGAATTGTAAAATTGTAAGTAGTCCAATGTTTCACAAGCTGAAGCTATGCAAGGATGATGGTGTTGAAAAGGTGAATGAGATTGATTTTAGAAGTCTTATTGGCTGTCTCATGTATCTTACAGCAACAAGACCTGATATTTTGCATGCTGTAAGTGTTCTCTCAAGGTTCTTACATTGTGCAAGTGAAGTGCATCTTCAAGCTGCTAAACATGTGCTTAGATATACCAAAGGAACTCTTGATTATGGTGTTTGGTTTTTTTTTTTAATCAAGAATTTAATCTCCATGGTTTCTCTGATAGTGATTGAGGTGGATCATTGGATGATATGAAAAGCACTTCAGGCTATTGTTTTACACTTGGTTATGGAGTGTTTTCTTGGACTTCAAAGAAGCAAGATATTGTGGCACAGTCAACTGCAGAAGTGGAATTCATTGTTGCTACTGCAGCTGTTAATCAAGCTTTGTGGGTGAGGAAAATTCTTGCTGATCTGAAAATGGCTCAAACAGATTCAACCAAGGTGTTTGTAGATAATCAAGCTGCGATTGCAATCTCCAATAATTCAGTCTTTCATGGGAAGACGAAGCACTTCAATATTAAACTCTATTTCCTTAGAGAAGTTCAAAAGGAAGGGGAGGTTCTGTTACAATACTGTAAGACAGAAGATCAGTTGGCAGACATCTTTACAAAGCCACTTTTGAAAGGAAGGTTCGAGAACCTGAGAAAGAGACTTGGAGTTAATAGCTACTGATGCAAGGAGGAGTGTTGAGAATGTGAATCAATATCTATTTTATTTTAATTTATTAGAGTTTATGGTAGAATTTCTACTGTTATGGCTGTTACAAGTTTATATTTTTATGTGAGTTTATGGGCTGTTACAAATTTATGAGTAGCTTTATTTGCCATTATTTTCTGGTTATGCATCTTTTGTATTTAAAGATTGGCAGTATGAAGTAATGAATAAGAGTTTCAGCCTTCATTTGTTCAGTCTTCTCTAAATTTTCTTTGTTATTTCCAACAAAACATCCGGAACTAATGTATGCGCTTGTGGCCTGTTTAGTTTATCTTTTAAATATCTCCCTTCTTTTGGTGCACATAATTCAGTGGCTTATTTATAAGAGAAATATTCTTATTGCATGATGTTTGCCTGTGGGGGATGTGGAACATAGAAGGTCCATCTACACAAATTAACATTTTTACTTGGTTCTGGTTCCTAAATACGTTTCTATAAGGTTTAAAGCTTTTTCTACCCTAAGTCAAATCAGATCATTGCTGATATCTTTGGCTTAAAGCTCTGATGGCCAAGCTACTTATTGATGGCTTATAGTATATTTATCAATCAAAAAATCAGTGGCAATTACACTGATTTTTATCAATCAAATCATATTGATGGCCAGTATAGCTATGTGAATATAAACAAAAATAAATTTTTTCTTCTGCTTTGCTTATATCATGCTTAGCTGCAATGCCTCTATCTATACATTATTTCAGTGGCTGTGGAATGAGATATTTAGCAATTCAATACTAATTAATGTTATACTACCACAGGCGTGGAAGAATTGGACAAAGCAACCTTTAGAGTTGGTGGATCCAACACTGAGATGACAATCACTATAGTTGAGCAAAGTGGAGGTCAATAACTACTAACATTTATGTCAAATGTTACATTAATATGGCTATGAGTCATTTTTGTCAAATTTATTGAACTTACACCACAAATGTATAGTAAGAGACATGATATGAATAAGGAAACAGTGCACCAGTTACACCACAATTTGTAGCTAAGCATCAAAACTGTTTAGAGAGTAGAAAATAAGAAGGCATGGGTGTCTTGGTTGGAACCCAAATGAAATGCAACCTGTGCATCTTTTCTTAAATCCCTCCTGTAAACAAACTGCTCCAACCAATGTGAACTGAAGACGTATTCCGATCCAGACAGTTTGAATTTTAGAGAGTGCATTGATCGGGTGTTAGTGTCCCAAACCCAAATCCAATTATCTTTCTTGGCCAATTCTTCTGTTATTAAGAGAGTAGAGCACACAATTTTTGCTTGTGCTTTTGACATGCCAAACTTGTTTCCTTTTTTCTCAATGTCTCTCCCTGCCAAGGCTTTTTTGATCTCCCAGAAATCATCATTTAACTGACCAGTCACTTGGTCCCTGCAGAGCATTTAAGATTCAAACACTGCATTAGTAATTTATTAATTTTAAATTATGGATCACATTTCTATGTCTATACTGAGTTGCAAAATTTACTTCAGATATGCAAAGTTTTATGGGATATACATAAATTCTTAATTTAAATCAACAGAAAAAGTTACCTTTGTGAATCCATGTATTCTGCCTGCTTTGAGGCAAAAGAGCTTATCAGAAAGTGTCTCATATAGTGAGTGTTTATTCCCAAGTGGACTAACAGAACACTATAGTGCTCCTTCAATGCAGCCTGTGTTCTGGAGGAAGATATTCACTCTTAATATTCTTCCACATTACTCCATGGTCTTCTTCCCAATACTCATCCAGCTTTGATAGAAAGTATATGTTTTCTCCTAGTGTCCAATTCCTGTCAATTTCAGCCATGAAATAAAGACAAAGAATCAAAACAATTCAAGAGTCCAATCCCTATGAAAGACCCACTAATCATTCACAAAATCAAGTAACAGACCAACGGTACATTAAAGAAACCAAATGTTAGCTGTTACTGCAAAACAGAAAAGGTTGCTGATAGAACCACCATGCAACACAACATGTCACAAGTAAAACATTACATCCATTTCCCAATGAATAAGTAATGCATGAAGTTGTAAATGCAACTCATAGAAATAAACAAAAACATATATTCAGATGTTAACATGGGTATAATCAAGAATTGACCCTCAAACACAAACACAAACACAAATAAAGATAATCAAAGATACAATGTACATGCATGGACCAATTAGTATAAGCCCTGAATTGAAAGAAAGACTCACAGAATAAACTAAGTCACCCACAAACACAAACAAAGATGAAGAAAGATACAGATTATAATGTGCAATGAGAAAAAGAGAAGAAGAGATAAAGAAAGATACAGATTATAAAGGACAAGGAGAAAAAGAAAAGAGATAGGTATTACCACTCACAGTTTGATATATTGGTTAAAGTCATTGCTGCTAATTCTTTTTCGTAATCAGAATCTGACGCCATGATCAGTGAGTGAAGTGAACTTTGATATTATTGAAGAAACAAGAAAGAAGAAAGTGTATTTTGTTTTTGAATTGTTGGTGTCCTATGTTAACCTATATATAGTAGTGAACATATAGTATAGCCGTGGGTTTGCGTTTTTAAAAACTAGTTGCAACCGTTGGGTTAGGATTACGCAAAAACTATAGATTCTGAGTTATCTTGTGATATCACCTTATATTTTATTATTATTATTATTATTATTATTATTATTATTATTATTATTATTCATTTCATGTTCGAAATGAAAAAAAATACAAGGGTTTTCTTAATTAAATTAATGGATAAAATACAATTTTGACTCCCCTATTAAAAAATAGAGTCATGTTAGTATAGCAATTGTATTTTTTTAATTTATTTATTAATGACTTGATATTTCAATTTAATAAATAATTATTTAAAAATATAAAATATTATTAATTTTTCTAATTTTCATTTTAAAAAATCAAGACCACCGAAAAATAAACTCATAAATTTATGACCATAAAAAAAAACTAAAAATCAAATGTCATGTAAGATAAACTGTATAACTTGGAAGTCATCATTAAAAACTTAACGGTCAAGACATTAAATTAGATGATAGGATCAAATTTTCTGATTTTTGAAAATTAGGGGACTAAATATCTCTATTTTTTTTAATAGGGACTAAAAATGCGGATTGAGTAAAATAGAGGGACCAAAATTTTATTTTAGCCTAAACTAAAAAACATTTTTCTTAAAATATAATTTTTTTGCAATTATTGTTAGTTAATATGATGTCATGGGACATTACAAGAACCATCTAGCTAAATACATTCAAGGAAAAATGTTTAATTAGCGGCATAAGTGTGTTTGGTAAGGCTTTTGAAGAGCTTGTAAGCTCTTTTGACCAACTTATAAGTTACTTTGATCAAAATAAGTTTGTTTGGTGCATGAGTTTACTTGAAGTAGCTTATGAAAAATAAGTTAGTTCATAAGTTACTACTTTTTTTTTCTTTTCAATTTTATCTCACTAATTTATTTGAAATTCCTTTTCACCCTTTTAGTCAATTTAAAAACCCTTTTACCTATTTTCCAAGGGCATCATGTTAAAAGCTCATGTGGATCTTTAAAAAAATCAAGCAAGAAAAATTCTAACACAATAACGTTAAACATGACACGGTGCATGTTTCACAATCACCCTATTTTCTACAATTTTAAACACTTCATCCTTAGCATGTTATCATGAGGAACTCAGAGAATACTCAAAGCCAACATACAATTGTTAGTTGCTATAATTACTTACTTTTCAAGTGATTTTTGAGGCAATTATCTATCCTTTTCTCTCATTTGGAGTGTTGTTTTACTCAATTTCTATTAATTTCTATTAATATTGCAAATTAGTTAGAATTTCTTTAGTTTTTCTAGTTTTATGGTTATATCTTAGAGTTTTGCCCCACTTTTTGTAGGAAATGGAGATTGAAGTTGAAGAACACGTTTTGGAGCTGCATTCTGAGCTTTGGAAGCAGTGGAAGGTCATTTGCAAGAGAAATCTGTTGAATTACAGAATTTTCAAATCAGCCAAGCCAAAATTCCAGGCTGAGCCAAATGTCACTTAAGAGCAATTCTGCACTTGTATATAAAGGACTGACCTTCAGAAGTTCAGGAGCTTGGACATTTTTCAGAAGCAAACTCTGTAGCTCGTTTTGCACTGTTGTAGTGGAGAGAAAAGCCCTCTCTTTAGTTCTTAGTTTTCTCTTCATCTCCTTCCCCCTCCATGTGTAATTTCCAGCTGCTCACACCCATGAGTGGCTGAGTTCTGTAGTTGTTAGGGGTTAGATGTAACCATTCTCAAAACTCTCTTGTATCTTTTGATATTATCTATATATATTCTGCATATTTGTGTTTAAAGTTAGTATTTTGCTTCTTTTCTTAAAGCTTGTTGTGGCTTGATCACCCATAGCATGATCCTTGGACATGACTGTTGTTGGGAAACACTTTCGTTGTCTAGAACTGAAGCAATATACCTCATGAACTTCGTGTCTAGGAATGGAGCTTAGTTCATGGGTTATCTTGTGGTCTCTAGACTTAAAGCTAGTTGCTTCGTTAAGTTGTTGAGGAATCAAGGCTTGGGGGAGTAATCTAAGACTCTCTGCACCTAAGGAATTAGGCTGAGAATGTTTTTATAGACTGATTTTAACTTTTAAATGCAAATAGAATGTATATTGTGTGCATGCAAGAAGAGAGTAGAGAATGGTGAGATCTAACCCCTGCAACATCTTCATCTATCTGTTTTAACCTCTGTCTACTGCTGTGTTTGTCTTAAAAACCACAAAAATATCTAATTTCTGTTCTGCATTAGTTCTGTTATGTCTTTCACAAAACCAACCAAAGTTCACGTTTTTATAGCTTTCTTGTGAAAACCAGTTCAGTCTAGCTAGTATTTATGTGAACATTGCCTATATCAAGCAAATCCCTTGGGAAAACGATACTTGGACTTATCCATTTACTACTTGTGCGACTGGTGCGCTTGCCAATCCGTCTAACAACAATCACTAAAAAAATAAAAACTAGAACCGCATAAAAAGCTCAAAGGTTCATACTTTGCATGCATACAAAAATGCTCATAATCGATTATAAACGCTTAATTAAACATGATTCTTGGACATAAGGCAAGGCAAGTAAAGTTATTCATCAAGAAGTCAATTAGTCAAGAAATAACATGTAACACACACCACAATATAATGCTGGCACCCCAAAAGTTAAGGAAGCACTAGAAGTTAGGCATCAGAAACATACACGTAAGTAACTAGTTGCAAGATTTAACACCAAAAGCTTAGTGGTTAGTTGTGAACCTATACTTCTTGGTTATTCCTAGATATACAATGATCCTATCATTATGTGCTCTCTTAAAATTCTCTCTCAAAGACTCCCCTCCTTAGAAATAATGGTCTTATTTTTAACAACGTTAGACCGCCAGCAGATAGTGCATAGTTCCCTTAGCCCAAAGATTATAACCCTTGACCTACAATTTACCCTCTCTTAAAAAATAATCTCTAAAGAAACTACCATCAATTTTAACCTGCCCCATCCAAGTCTAAAACATCAAGAAGCATGTTTGGTTCATATTCTTAAGTTCCTTGAATTTCTCTTAAATTTAGTTAGCTCTAGAGGTATTACTATGAAAAAAAACATCATTAACATCTATCTTAGTTAACAATATGAATACATATTCTTGAGCCCCTCAACTAAGCACGTACGACAAGGTGTAGTAACTACATTATGACAAAGCACAAAGAAATTATTAATGATTTTGCACACAATATCTCACGTACCTATCTAGTTATTTTGTTTGATAAATATAAAATTATACCAGTCCCCTCTTTGATTTACATGTACTATAGAGACATGAATTATGGTCAATGAAATAAATTTTCAGCAACACAAACAATCTTAAGATATGTTCAATCACAATGAATAATTAAATCATAATCAACAACATAGAACAAGCCTTGTACACTAAAGAACACTTCAATAAAGTAATAGAGGTAATAAGTTTAGAGAAAAAGGGCTATACATTGATAGTATAAAATAATTTTATACTGTCATCCAATCATAACCCACATTGTATGGTAAGTTTGTTAATGTTTACAAAATTATCTTAAAAGTCATATCAACGGTGATTTATGATTGGATGACAGTGTAAAATTATTTTACACCATCAGTGCATCACCATTAAACTCATAAGTTTATCCCTCTTAGGAGTAATAACACACACATGGTAATTCAAAAACATTCAAGACTAGATTCTTCACACAATCATAACTAAAAACTTCTAGAGCGTCTAAAGTTATCCCTTCACTTCAACTAGATCTTAGCTACCCCGAACAGTGGGCGGATTGTTCCTACGAATTTCAAATAACCTCGCGTATTAAGAATTTGAAGGTGTTATCGCTCTAGTAACAACTCTGCCTTGCCCCTATTTCCCATTTGACGGATAATCTCCGTCTGCTCTTGCATAACTATGACCACCTGACCCAAAGCTATAGCAAGTGTCTCACTCGTGTTTACCCCTCACCTATCAGCTTCCATAAATTTGCACACCACTAATCAAATATTGGGTCGATCAGGTCCAATATGTAAGAGATTAACATGCAACATTCATAGTTCTAACAAGCAATCCTATGCGCCAATATTTGTTTTTTTTAAAACAAACCCATTACCACAGTCCGATTTAGGATCAGACTGCTTTGATACCATAATTGTAACGCCCTTCGTTACAATAACAACCCGTAATAAAATATTCTTTAAAACATAAATAATATAAACCTTTTTGAAACTACAATGGTCTGAAATACTTCAAATATTATAATTAAAGCTAAATAAATGAATCCTTACATAAATCTCAAATATGGGAATCTAAAAAAAAAATGAATGCTAGAAGTATAATATAATGAGCCACAAGCGGCACTTTATTCTAAAGTACTAACCGAGCTAAAATAAATGTACTAAAAGAAAACTAAGTCTTCAAGTCTCCTCAATTTCAATAACTTCTTCTCGTGCTCTGAAAACAACACTTTTAATGGAATAATAATCTCAGTGAATAAAACAAGTTCTAAAAGGGTTCATAAATAGTGTTGTTCTCAGCTGGCGCGGTAACAAGAAAAACTCAACCATGGTATCCGCAAAGAATTTAAAATAAGATATTATATATACATACTCCAATAAAAGTCAAATTAAAACAACCACAATTTATTCCCATAACATTCTCAATAAAGAAAATATTTCAATAAATTACATTAACACCTCAATGCATTCAAATAAATATCACAGACACAACACAATGATTCCCAGAATCACTAAACTTGACTCTTTTGTTCCTAGAACTGGATCCTAGATCCACTGTGAATCTCATATTCACTAAGGTCTATGAGTTCATATTCATGCAATGACGTTCCATTGCCTTCCCCACCTCAAATGAAGGTATCTAATATCCCATGTCAGATGTGGATATTTTCAATAATAGATATCTCGTCCCAGACTTGGATATTTTCAATAAACAACCTACTAATTTTCTCTTTTCTAAGAGACTATCTATGTAATTTTAGGGAAAGGAACTGCCTATGCTTATATAAGAGGAGCATGTGATTTAAGATTGGGTTACATGAGATTTGGTTTAATAGATTTGACTTGCCAAAATTTTTTTTATCTTTTTCTACTATATTATTTAGATTTATCTCATTATTAGCATTATCTATATTTTCTTTTCTCTCAAGATATATTAAGATAAAACATGATAAGGTTTAAATCGTTCTCAAAGGATTCCTGTTCAAAATATAACAAATATTTTATCTAAACTAGATTATATTATTTCTATACTAAGAACACTAATTCAAACTAAATAAGTATTTTATCTAAACTAGATAATAACTTAATCTTTTCATTTGCTAACTAGCTAAATGATTATATATCTAGATAATCCTTACATTAAAATAACTAAATAATTATTTGAGAATTTTAGGATGTTACAATAAAGGTAGGTAAGGGATATCTTAAAATTGGGGGGTGCAGGAAACAAAAAAACGATACAGGAAGTAAAATCCTTTGGACTGATGAGAAGCACACAACGCAGCCCATTGGTTATATAATCTCTTGTGTTCTCACTTCAACATTCTCGTAGCATTCACAAAGATGTCGTCTTCTAGGTATCTTCCGGTTCTCCCTCAGGAGCTCCTTGTGGAAATTCTGTCATGGGTTCCGGTGAAGGATCTCATGCGATTCAGGTGCGTTTCCAAGTCCTGGAACTCCCTAGTCTTCGATCCTGCATTAGTTAAACTACATCTTCAAAGGTCCTCGAAAAACACTCACGTTCTATTAACTTTCGAAGACTACAACAACACAGAAAGCATGTATTGTACCGCACCCTGCTCCATACATGGATTGCTGGAGAACCCATCGTCTACTATTGATGGTTGCCACCGATTCAACAACAACAACATTGTCTTGGGTGTCTGCAATGGGTTGGTTTGCTTACGTGATTCTGATGAACTTGAATTTGAAGAATACTGGTTCCAATTTTGGAATCCGGCCACAAGGGTCATATCTGAGCGTGTCTATTTGCCACAAGGATCCAATCCATTATCGTTTGGGTTTGGGTACGACGATTGGAGTGACACTTACAAGGTGGTGGCAACCCTTTCTGATTCTGATATTAACTCACAGAAAATAGAGTTGAGAGTTCACTGCTTGGGTGACACTGGTTGGAGAAATATTTTAACTTGCCCGGCTTTTCCCATTCTCTCAGGATACGATGGACTGTTTGTGAGTGGCACTGTTAACTGGTTGGCACTTCGCAAGTTCAGTTCTGAATATCAATGGAGATATCAATGGAAAACTGTTAGTATCAATGAACTAGTAATTTTTTCATATGATCTAAGGAAAGAGACATACAGGTATTTGTCTATGCCTGATGGTCTTATTGAAGTCCCTGCTCGTGGTTTTACTCTTGAGGTTTTGAAGGGTTGTCTGTGTCTTTGTCATCATCACGAGAGAACCCATTTTGTTGTTTGGCAAATGAGGGAGTTTGGAGTTGACAATTCTTGGACTCAGTTGCTGAAAGTAAGTTATGACCATCTTCGAAGTCCAGTGATTCTGTGCATGTCTGAAAATGAAGATGTCATGTCATTGGCAGACTACAACGGCGGAGGTAGTGACATTATTCTCTATAATAAGAGAGACAATGCAATAGATCATCGTAAAGTTTTCATCCACAACAAACTTTCCATTTTGTCGTATGATTATGTTCACAGCTTGGTTGTGCCTTATCGAAATTAAGTTATCATGCATTTGCTTATGAATTTATGTTAAATCATGTAAGTGGTTTCAGAACCTTGATTTATGTTAAATTATGTAAGTGGTTTCAGAATTATAGTTTAATTGTACTTTTTGAAAAGTTACCGGAGCAATTTATCATTCTTGATTATGTCACAGAGACGCTTCACTAATGTCATCATATATGTACAGTTTGTTTGTGGATTGGGTTTCTCTTGGCCACTATCTTTTGGGATTGTAGTCCTACCCTGCTTCCACACAAATGCTTAAAGTTCAATTTAGTTTTACAAAATAGTTATAGTAATAAAATTTATATTTAAAGTGCACACAAATTGGCCTCAGTGCTTGAAGATCTTGTGAAGTTGGGGATTATTCTATATTTGTTATCACCAATTAGACAAATTTTCACAAATATCTACAGGGATACCTAGTTTTTATCCCTTTTATTATGAGCTTTGTTTTTGTTTTACCTTCTACACTTGTCCAGTGATGCTCACAAGAAAATATTTAAGCTCAAGTTTGTCAATGTACCTGACTGCCTATAAAAAAATCACTGGATATGCTAGCTACTTGAAATTTACATTCTATTGAAGTAATGTTAACGAAAAGTTTCACGTTCTATTTATGTTAATGTAAACCAGCATATTTCTGAGTTAGCTTTATATGCATTTGTTGAACAGTCTGGCTCTGTTAAAAGGCAAAATAACAATGTCGAATTTAGTATAAGATTTATTATTTAGAGATTGTCAATTGTCATTCATGAATAAATAGTTAAGCTCAAGTTTGTCATGGTGTTTTGATTCAGGCACTAATACTATTTTAATGAAACTCACCACACTACATGGAAAATTTCATTAAAAAAAAATAAAAATAAATGCTTCTGTTGTGCAACTAACCAGTTAATGGCATTGTTTATAAACACTGATTAGTAACGAAGTTTATTTGATCTACAAAGTTAAGTAAAAACAATGTAGGTATGCAACATCAAAAAATGATGATTGTCTCTCATTTTACAAGCAGGCAAGCATGTAACATAGTATGATTATATCATTATGATTTTATTAATCATTACTACAAGAGTACTAAGTAATTAAGAATATAAATTAAAAAACAATTATTGAAAAATAGTTTTTACATTAAAAACATAAAACGTATATAACACATTTTTTAAATAATTAAAAATGTTTAATAGTTTCCTCTCAAAGTTCATCTTATGGAGCTATAAAGCAGGTTGTTAATTGTATATGGAAGCATCCTGAAACATCGACAGTATATGGAAGTAGGTATGAGTCTTACTATAATCTCATGGTTTACAACTTTCCCTTTGATGTGTGGATTAATTATCGATTTGGTTTACCAGAACTCATGAGTAGAAAATTAATAGTTAAAATTGTGATAAAATACACTTACCTGTCTAATAATTGAAGTTGTTGAAATTTTTACACTTTATCTTCAAAGTACACACCTATTCTTTAGAAAACTTAAATTCTTGTCATTTACACAGATGATAATAAATGTTTAATTTGTTTCAGGTTGCATTTTGTGGTGGTATCCATGTGTTACCTATTTACCTTTGGTCAAGCTGCAGAAATTGTTGACAAGGGATCCACATCTAAGAAATTGTTTTCTGATCAACAAATCCTATATATATAGAATTACTTAGCGTTTTTCATGCAATTTGGCAGGCAGTCATACTCATAACGCATGAAATAACTGCGACCTAGATGTGACTTCAAGATATTTTTCAAAAGAATAAAGTTATTCATTTTAATGTGGGCTTATAGCGTTTGGTTTGATGGTAAAGTAGTTAATAACTACTTGATCCAAGGATAGGTATGAGAGGAAGTTGATGAATGACAGTAGGAGCAGATGATTGGCGAAATGGCTTCTTCTTGCCAATTATGATTAATGACAGTGATTGTTTAATTTGTGATTTGCTAGTGGGGGTCTATGTACGCTCATTTGTTGAGTGATTGGCTGTGCTTGCCTATTCTCTTGCTTCTATCACTCCAAGATGAGACAGCAGTACGTTTTGTGGGGAAATAATTGTTTGGTTCCCTGTGCCTTAACCAAGAGTATGGTGAGCTTGTTACTGGTATGGACCATGTATGAACTACGGCTCCTAATATTTTTGGTCTCTTATTTGAAGCTAGTCAAGATAAAAATCCTTTGATATGAGCAGATCATTGGTGCACATTGCTCTAAAGAATATCAGAGGCAAAGCCTATCTATTAACGGGTATCTTATCTCTCTCTCTCTCTCTTTTTTATATAAAATATTATACTTAAGAGCATTGATGTTGTGTTATGTTCATTTCTGTTAAGAAATGAATGAAAATGACTGCAATTTACTAATGTGATGGATTCTGAATCTCAAAATTGAAACTGAACCAGTTAAAGGTGAGCTGAACTGATATGAAACTATATTTGTTGCATTGGTCTTACTTTAGAAATTAAATTCAATCCAGTTTGCACACATAAATAGAAACCATACTTATAATTGTATATGAAACTGAACTGAGCTTAATGATTGATTATTTGATGACATTGGTTTGCGTTAAAGCAAGGTTTAAGCATACATATATTGAGGTGTGTATACTGCTGCAAATTGATGTGTGCATGGTTTACAGTTTTTATATCTGTTGTTTCAAGTTAATTTTAGCAGATTCTTCAAAGTATACATATCTGTTTGCCTAATATATGTTCACTGAAGTTGAGATTGGCTGCGAGTCTGATATCTTGATGCTGTCTTGAATTTAATTTCTCTTCTAAAATTCATATTGTTGTTCTGTGACATTAAAATTGTTTGACTTGATCCTAAACTGAAATGGTAATATCCTAAACTGAGATCTCTGTTCTAGTACCTGGAAATTGATTGCAACTTCACATAGGGAATAGGGACCACTGTGGGTTGTTTTATTTTATAAATAATAAAAATCTTTGCCTTTTTATAAACTTTTTATATTTTTTTATTTTTTATTTTTTTATATTCCAAACGGGGCCTAAACCTAGAAAAAGAGAGGTTACATGTTAACTAATCTTGGAGTTGAAACTCACAAAGTTAAAAACTGTCTAAGGGGAGCAGATGGTTGCTCGTACATTACATATCCTATTGTTGTTTCACATGCCATACTTGCAAGGAGGTCATCACATTTATTGCCCTCTATAGATGTGTGACACTCTCACATTCCAATCACCTTGATGAAGTCTTCGAATGACCTGCACCAACTGCCATCCCAAAGCACTACCTTGACCTGCACCTGTGATACTGTTGACTACAATTTCATAATCAATGCGAAGCTCTACTGCAGACAGTTGTCTCATACGAGCCAAACTCAAACCTTCAATAACTCCCCATAATTCAGCCACGTAAGCTGAAGCATTGCCAATCCTCTTTGAAAAACCACATATCCATTTACCTGTATCATCACGCAATAATCTGCCACATCCTGCCAATCCTTCCTCTCTATCTGCCACTTGGACCTTTGTCTTTGGTTGAGTTAAACTAATGGAGCTAGACTGTAAATATGATCTTCAATGCATTAGAATAATATCCCACGGTCTTGTTGGTCTGATAAAAGACTCCACATGCTCCTCTTGATTACGCCATCTCCACAAGAAGAAACAAGTAGTAACCTAAACATTTATCCAAGGATTAAGGTCATTCCTGCCAAACTCCTCTACCATATTTTGGTGAATCCAAACCTGCAGATCACTGCCAAAGAATTCACTCCTACCATCAGTCCCCAGAAGGTGCATCCAAACCGATGAAGCAAGGGGGCAATCCCGTAACACATGTAACGTTGTCTCATTTACTAATGGGCAATGATGACAATAGGATTCTCCCAGCTCCAATCTAGCTTTCCGGTGATTTTTGAGTAGTCTATCATGCTTGACTTGCCAAGTGAACACCCGTATTCTCTCAGTTGAATGGATCTTCCAAATCTTTTTCCATTGTTCATCAATATCAATAGAGTGGAAATTATTCAGTCCCCGATAAGCACTGGCAACAGAGAAACCTCCCAGTGTATCACCCGGCCAGAGCCTCTTGTCATTTTCAGATGAAGCACCACGTGGTAAAATAGGAGTTATACGCTGAATTATTTCAAGAGGAAGAAAGGAGTTCAGTAATTGCATGTTCCAAGAACCTGTTGTATCCACCAAGTCACAAACCTTCATACCCAATAATCCACCATATTGGAAGGAAATTCACTCACGAAATCAGCTAGAACAGTATGATCATCAAGCCACCTAGCATTCCACACATTTGTTATCCTACCATTGCCAATAGCTCAGTGTTCCGAAACAGCAAATGGAAGCCACTCCTTTGCTGGAGATTTCCATAGAGAAGAATCAGTGGTTCTGCACTCTAAATTGGCTTGATCAAAATTTCCCCTCCCATACTTGCCTTTAATAACTTGACACCAAAAACTATTGTCCCCTACTCTAAGAGTCAATCCGAGTTTCATCAAACAGGCCATATCCATATTATGCAAGTTGCACATAGCAATACCTCCTTGCGTCTTAGGCTTCATCATAGTATTCCAGTTTATGGCATGGACTCGCCGATGGTTCCTTCAGTCTCCCCGAATGAACCCCCTTTGAATTCTTTGGACTTTATTCAACACGCTTCTAGGTATGAAGGAAGAAATCATAGGGTACGCTGGTATAGCCTGAATAACAACCTTTGATAAGCGAGGGAGAGTTGTTGGGCCTTCCATCCTAACAACTTGTTTTTAACCTTGTCAATGATATAGTGGAAATCCCTTTTCCTCGGCGCTCTTCCACTAAGAGGGATACCCAAATAAGAACCCAACGAAGATGCTTCAACAAAACCTGATCGACTGATCTAAGCTCTCCTGGTACCTGCAGTAACTAAAAAAAAAATAACGTACCCTAACGCTCGACAGTTCCTCGATATGCAAAGGCATGAGAGAGGGTCATTGTACGAAGCCTTACCCTTGCATATGCAAAGAGGCTGTTTCCGGATTCAAACCCATGCCCAACTGGTCACTAAGGCACAACTTTAGTGCAGTGCCAAGGCTCGCCCTCTAGTACCTGCAGTAACATTTTTGGAAAAATAAATGTGAGTTTTCTCTTTGCTTACTTGTTGTCCCGACATAGAGCAAAAAATATCCAAGACTTCCTGCACACAAAGCATCTGGGTCGTTGTTGCTTGACCAAAAAGAATGTCATTAGCAAACATTAGATGAGAGATCAGCGGTCCTCGCCTCTCATCTTTCATTGGCTTCCAGTTACCCCCATCCATAGTGTATTGTATTAGAGAGCAATTCTCCAACTGACTCTCGGTTAGTTAGTTATACAGCTGTCACTATGACAGCTGTACCTTTCAGCTCTATAAAAAGCTCTCTGTAACTACTTTGTACTTAGTTATTCATTCTTCAATAAACAAGAGTTTTTACATTTTCAGTTTTCTCTCTGCGCCATTAACATAGAAAACAGAGCTTGAAGATCCTCAATGGCTGCAAACAGTAAAAATTATGTTCTGCCTCCACCTTTTTGTTAGATACAATGGCTGGATCCAAGAGGGGGTGAATTGGATCACCAAAAAAATTCTTTGAAAACCTCTCTTTTAGAAAACTATTTAAACACTTTGAAAACATCTTTTAGAAATTTCAAATTAAGATAATTTTTTAATCTTAGTTGTGCTATGAGATGCCCCTTTTTATTGGCCTTTTATTCTTTAAGAATGATTAAGGTAAAACTAAGAAGAAATAGAACAAACCAATAAAGAAATAATGGCAAGATAAGGATTGAGAAAAAGATGTACAAGAATTTTTATACTGGTTCAATCACAACCTGTGATCTACATCCAGTATATCCAAAAAACCTGAGTTTGAATTTGCACTAATCAATCACAATTCCGTAGGCACTATGTACACCACATATGCTTACACAATTCTTCAAACCTACAAGAATCACTAAACCCAAATGTAGAAATCCACTACATTTACTACCTTGAGATACCCACTCCAGAATGCAAAAAGATAAGGGATAATATCACCTAATTGATATGAAAATTCAGCTCTTATCTAATGCTTTGATGACGACTCCTTAAGCACTCTTTGCAAGATCCATTGTTTCTTCAACTTTTGAGAAAATCTTGTTATACACCAATGAATCTTCAGGTTATTGCTCTAAAAATGCTCTAAACGGAAACCAAGTAATTTTGAAAATGAGTCTTTATGAAGTGAGTTTGCAACTTTGTTTTTATAGAACAAAACAGAGATAATCAATTATTCCTTAATATAATCGATTATTTTGATCATCTTTCTTTCTGGGTATGAGCTAACACAAGATAATCTATTATTTCATGAGATAATCAATTAAATGTGCAAGTCAAAATTTTCTTCAAGACCAAATAATCGATTATCATAAGTGACTAATCGATTATTTGCTGGCTTTAGCAAATTCTAAAAAACATAGTGCGTGTTTGGTTTCACGTTACAGAATTGATTCTGAGTCCATAATTGATTTTAGATAAATTTTGACATGTTTGGTTTCACGTTGGATAAGAGTTTAGAATTGATTTTGGATCCAGAATTGATTCTGAGTTGAAACAACTTTGAGTAGCTTTTGCGTAAGATCCAAAATTTTGTACTGAATTTTACTCCTAACTTGTTTTCATAGTAAAAACATCTAAACATAAATCACATCACTTTAAAATCAATTTTAACCAAAATCAATTTTGTAAAATCAATTCTATTCAAAATCAATTTTGCCAATGCTCATCCAAACATGCATTATGTGCATGTTTGGGTTCACGTTAGAGAATTAATTCCGGGTATAAAATTGATTTTGGATAAATTTTGACATGTTTGGTTTCATGTTGGAGAAGGGTTAAGTATTGATTATGAGTTGAAGCAACTTTGAGTAACTTTTGCGTTGGATCCAAAATTTTGTACTAAGTTTTACTTCTAATTTGATTTTATAATAAAAACATCCAAACAAAAATTACATCACTTCAAAATCAATTTTCAAAATCAATTCCGTTCAAAATCAATTTTGCCAATGCTCATCCATACACGCACTATATGGTTCATCTAATCGATTATTTTGTTCTTGGTTTAAAAACTTATGATTTTTAAAATGATTTTAAGTTCAGTTTTAAACCTAAGTTATTTACTAATTACCAAAGTGCTTAAGTGAGCCAATCAATCAAAGACTTCTATCCAATTGCACGAGCCACACATAATCATGCAAAAGATAGAAAACAAACAACCTAATACACTATTGTTCAAGCTATTACAAGACTTATATAATTACAACAATTACATCATCAAAACTATCACAGAGAGTCGTCATGACATTGATATGGATCTTCAAGCATTGTTATCACCTTCCTCCTCCTCCACTACACCGATTATGTTTTCACACGATCTCAAAGAAGCTTGATGAGAAGAATTTTCTTCTCTGGCGCCAGCAAGTCAAACCGATTATTCAAGCACATTGATTGCAACATTTTGTCATTTGTCCTACGATTCCTCTTAAGTTTCTCAGTGAATTGGATTGAGATGCAGGAATTGTCAATTCTACTTATAGTGTTTGGGAGCAACAGGATCAAATGCTCTTCTCATGGCTTCAATCAACGCTTTTGAGTTCCATTCTCACTTGCATTCTCGGAAGTATTCATTTGTATAAAGTCTAAAACAAGATCCACTACTATTTTCACAAACAAACACGTTCGAAAGCTAGGCTACTTCACACTATGTCGGAGTATCTTCTCCGCATAAAAGCCCTAGTTGATTGTCTTGCTTCCGTTGGTGATCCAGTTTTGCTTCAAAAATGATATTTATTTATAAAGATTATTATGTCATCCAAATTTTATATCTTATAATTTAACTGTTGTAAGTATTTTAGTCCTTGAAGTTTTTTAAAATTCGGGTTAACTATAATAATAAGTATATTTTACAACTATATTATATTTAGGGTTAACTAAGTTTTTAGTAGTTTGAACTTTTTTTAAATTCAGGTTTTAGTCCTTAAACAAAACTTTGATTCGTCAAGGTCCTTAAACTTTTACTTCATTATATGTTTTAGTTGTTGCTGTTAGATTGTGTCGTTAAATGATGACGTGTTACTTTTTTTTAATTATTTAATGGAGTTCATTTTTTGGCAGTTAAAACCCGCCAGAAAAATGCTTGGTTGACTTGTTCAAACAATGTTAAATGATTTTTGGCAGCTAAAAATCGCTAGCAAATGCTTTCGTCTCTTACTAAACCCAATTCAATTTTGCCCTAATTCAACCATCATAAAAATTCAAACGAAAACTTCAACCAAACATATTCAAATTCATAATCCCCGCCAGATCCCAAACATTAATCAATATTAGTAATTTTAAAGTTTAATTTTACATATTACTTAGGTTTGAGTTTCGTTCTTCATTTTTTCTGGCTATAGCTCACTAATCGTGAGGTCCTATGTGAAGTCACGAGGACTAGTGTCGGCAGCGGTAGCGGCGGCCCGAGGCTAATCGGCGTCTGGAAGTGACGAGGGAGGGCAGTGGAGGATTTTGTCACTGTGAGGGTTGCTCCCATAGATCTGGGCTTTTAGCTTAAGAGATTGTGAAGTGGGAAAATCACATCGTCGTCAACGAACCCTCGTAAGCCATCTACCGTGCACCGCACAACTGGATCATCGAGGTTGACTTTTGTGTCACCCTACGCCGCCGTGCATATCTCCTCTGCAAGTTACGGCTATGCCAGTGACGTTGCTGGTCGATGCCCTCCACCCCTGTTCATGATGCCGGAAAGACTTCTCCTAGCAGCATCTAGAGGAAAGAAAGGTTCTTTCTCACGACGAGTGTGAACACTCCAATGGATTTTTGGTCCTGCCATTGCTATCCTCCAGCCCACTGGACCAGAGACTAATCCCGCTCGCAGTATTATGACTACCACTGGCCCAAAGGGTTTTCACACACAACAAGGATCAAACACGGGATTTCTTGTTAAATAGATCGTCCCCACAATGTGTGAGCACAGGGTGCCTGACCACTGCGCCAATCCATCGGGTTTTATTTGTGCATTGGATTGGGGATTTAGGATACCTTTTGCTTGTAATAATTTCTTGAATAACATCATTTATGATGTTCTTTTTTATATAAAAAAAATTATAATAGATGATAAAATTTATAATTTAAAATTTTCAGTTTATAATTTCAGTAAAAATTAATTATAATTATATATTTTTAAAATTTTTAAGTTATAGTTTATAATTCCATTTTTTCATTTGAAAATAAAAAATAATAATTTAAAATTATTATATAAGTAAAAAATTTAAAAATATTTTTTATAATATTAAAATTACAACTTTTTATTTAATTTAGCCATCTTTTAATCTTTGGATTTGACTTACAATTTCTGACGGCTTTTAATTGCTAGAAAATAGTTTTTATTTAGAGCAAATTACAATGACACCCCCTAAAGTTTACTTAAATTACACATGCATCCCTTCCTTTTTCAGACATTTCTTTGGCACCCCTCATCTAACAGTGTTAACTTTTGTTAAACTTTTTAAAATAAATTAAATATATATCCTCACTTTTTTTTATAAAAAAAACTACAATGGTAAAACAAAATTAAAAAAAAAAAAAAGACTCCACTTCCTCGATTGCTCCGCAATTTCTTTCTACTTCACGCTTCTCTTCTCTCGCTAAACCCGCAGATTCCTCCCCGCACCACCCCTCCTCTTGATGTATGCATCAAATTGCTGCATATACAAAGATGCTTGATGTTACAAATGATTCCAATATTAAGTGCAAAAAGATCCCCTACTAAGCCTTCTAAAAATCAAAAGAAGAAGAAATCATATTCGAGTGACTATTGCCCGAAGCCACCAACTGTGACAATTCGACTTCAGCTACACCATAAAGAATATTCATGCACCAACAAAAAAATCTATATCCTGTTAGGAAAGGGTTATTAAGTATTGGAGTGTTGAAGTGTCTTTTGTGATTGGGATTAGGAACGAAACTGGGGACTGAGCGTGGGAGAGTGTGGTGATGAGGCAGAGGAAGAAGATGATGAAAAGTGTGTATTTTTTCCTGAGATTTTTTGTTTCCTTTTTTTATTCTTGGTATTGATTTCTAGTGTTGATTATTGTCTGATATTGTGTAATAACTTTTTGTTTTGAGATTTTTTGTTTCTCTTCTTAATTTTTGTAAGAGATTTCTTTATTTTTTTTCCTTGGATTTTTTGTTTTTAATATTGAGGATTTGTGTATCTTTTTTTCCTGAGATTTCGTTCAACAAAGGAGTTTTAGTTAAAGCTTCAACAATGGAAACATAGTAAACGAAGAAGAAGGGGGGTACTTCGGGGTTAAATTTTTTAAAAAAAATCATGTGTCAATCACTTGCCTTACATTTTAAATGGAGTTAACACCGTTTGACGGAGAGGGGATGCGATTATGATGAAAACGAAAAAGTTAGGGGGTTTTTTGTAGGGTAAACAAAGGATGGGGTGCATGTGTAATTTGGACAAAGCTCAGGAGGTGTTAGTGTAATTTGTTCTTTTATTTATTAAAGACCTTTTTGAAGCATTTTCTGGCCGTTATTAACTGCTAGAAAACTAACCGTCGTAAAATCTAATAAAATATTAATAATTTTAATGTCATGTCATCATTTAAAGGCACAATCTAACGACAAAGACTAAAACATATAACAAAATGAAAGTTTAAGTACATTGACTAGTCAAAATTTTGTTTAGGGACTAAAACCCGAATTTTGAAAAAGTTCAGGGACTAAAATTTATATTTATTATACGTAATGAGTATTTAGTACTTTATGGTTTGAATTTATAAGAATAAAAAATCACAAGGTCTTACAATTGATCGTTATGAAAGAACTCTATTATTATTATTATTATTATTATTATTATTATTATTAAGGTCTAAATTTAAAAAAATAAAAAATTATAATGTTAAAATTGACCTATATATATGAATTTAAAAGAACTTTATGTATTATTATTGTTATTAATTTATGATTTAAAAAATGTGTAATAATTATCGTGAATGTGTAATAATATATATATATATATATATATATATATATATATATATATATATATATATATTAATCTATATGAATGAGGTAGTAAATAATTTTAGATTGATATGAAATTTTGTATATATGATCTATGTAAAAGAAACTTTCAATCCAACGGTGCGTTTTATGAAAGCATTATCCAATTGAAATTTATTAAATGGTGTAATAGTTGTTCAATTTATACTGATGTAATTTGATCCCTCCTCATATATATATATATATATATATATATATATATATATATATATAGACAATTTATCTATTACTTTTATTTTTAAATATTATTTTAAAATTAGCTAAACATCTATAAACTCTTTATTTGTAATTACAATTGTTCATAAAATATATTTTAATAAGAGAAAAAGGACTATGCACTGACGGTGTAAAATATTTTTATACTGTCATCCAATCACTACCTACCATGTATGATAAGTTTGTTGACTTTTATAATAACAACCTTAAAAATTATATAACTATGATTTGTGATTGGATGACAGTGTTACATTGTTAGTGTATATGACCATTAAACTCTTTTATTAAGTATCACCTCCTAAACAAGTGCCCGAACAAATTTGGCTGCACCATCTTAGTTTTTCCTAGCAATTAAGTTTACTATTTTAATTGAGTGAATTATTACCTATTAAAGGCATGTAAAGTAACCGCAGCATGTAATCAATCAGTGAATGTAATATTGCTTCCAATAGTGAAACTTCTCTTCGTATGTTATCTTTCTCGTGTGTGTATTGTGTGGAGCAAGTGCCAATTGTTTCTTCTCGTGTTTTCGCTTGTATGAGAATGCTCCATCGAGATGCATATATATAATACCTTTAGGGGGTGGCGGTGGCGAAGGAAGAGAGGGGTAAGAGGAATAAATCAGAAAGGACATTTAAGGAAATTCATTAAAAAAGAGAGAAAGAGAGATATATTTATAAGATAAATGCTAACAAATGCCTTAATAAAAGAGGGAAAATATTTTATTGATGTGCAAAATTGTATTCTCCTATGATTTTAAATGCTTTCATAATTTTCAATAAAAACTTTCTTCTTTTAATTTTTTAAAAAGATTATAACAATACCCTATTTATTAATAGAGAAAGGTGTATATATCATTTGCCTTTAAAAAATCAAACTAAAGTATTTGGATTCGATTGGATCAGTTTGGATTCGTAGGTACTGTACCCGCGAACAATGCTCGTCAGCGCCTCAAACTCTGTGTCTTCACCTTCTCCTCTCCACGGCGGCTTCACAAGTTTGGAAAAGGGTTTCGTAGATTTGGGTGCACCTCTGAGAGTGTGATTCTTCTACCATAAGGGAAAATTTGGAAAGAAAAACATTTTAAAATGTTAAATTAAATGAATATTTCATTATTAAAAAAGTTAACAGGTGTCACGTTTTAATTGGGTCGACTGATTTTTCAGAAGAAGTGAATAAGAGCATCTTTAATGGAGCAATCCTATATGAGTGCTTCCAATGGGACCCACTTGTACACATCACTCATTTTTACTCTTCCCAATATAAGCACCTCTAAGCACTTAATTCCCTCCAATGGAGCAACTCTCCTTGGGTGCTTCCAATGGAACCCACCAAAAAGCTTACATCATTATATTATATTAATAACTTATTTATTATATTATGATTATCTTATTTATAAATTAATTAAATTTTAAAGATTAATAAATTTTTTAGACTATTATTATGTAAAATATTTTTTTTATAATAACAAAATAAAAATAAAAATATAATTAAATTATATTTTATTTAAAATGATGAAAATAGCTAACATCACGCAAATAGCACGATATAAAAGACAATAATTAAAATAATAGAAATTACATGTAGGAAATTGATAATTTGCCATATTTGAATTATTTTGTGAGTTTGGTAAATGTGGAGAATTTTGAAAATTTGGATTTGTAGGAAATTGATAATTTGACATGAAATTAAAATAAGGATTCATATTGAATCGATTTTGGTTTGATTTTATTTAATGAAAACAAATCAAATAGGAAGTTGAAAATATTTTGAGAGTAAGAATGAGAGAAACTTGAGAGATTTTAGTTGTGTAAAAAAAAAAGAATAAATTACATAGATAGCCCCTGAGATTTGCCTTTATTACACCCGGCACCCCTCTCTTTTTGAACCCTACATAAAATTCCCTAATTTTTGGATTTTCGTTATACCGACCCCCCCCCTCATAGGCATAAATGATTACATTGACCCTCCTCTTAAGTTTAAAAAATATAACACTTACTCCCCTGATGGGTGCTCAAAGTAATGTAAACAAATACAGGAATGCTAGGTGTAATAAGAGCAAATCTCAAGAGGGATATGTGTAATTTACTCAAAAAAATATGAAGTACTCCTATTTATATACAGTGTTCATATATAGTGATTAAAAAAATATAAATGCAAAAAAAAAAAATTCAACATTTCAAATTTATTATTTAAATAATTAAAAGTTTTTATTTTTACTTTTAAAGCTAAAGCACCGGTGCTTCAGCAAGCAACCGGTGCTTCTTGAGCTAAAATTCATATAAAGCTGCAACGGCAAATTGCTTCCCGGGCGCGTTGCTTCAGCAGCGAAGGCACCGTAAAGTTGCTCTAAGAGGCTTTAGCATTTCTCTAAAAATATAAAAACTTGTCACCCAAAAAACTATAGAACAAATTTTTGTCCCATACATAATTAATTAAAAAGATAAAATTATCCTTCGAAATTTCACCCGTCTCCTACTCCCCTTAAGCAATTTCCTCCCCTTCATTTTCGGTTATTGTCTCCTGCACTGTTCCTGTTCTCCTTTCCTGCATTGTTCCCTTTCTTATGTGTTGCGCTCTCTTAGTCAATAGAATAAAAAACAATTCCACAGTCCATTAGAAAAAGAAAATGAAAGCATTTCTAATATCAATGATGATTGATGAGTTATGTGCTATTTTCGAAATGAAACAAACAGATGTCCTATTCACTTTGCAAATTTAAATGCCCAAGCTGCATGCTAAATTCTATAATTTTTTAGGGCAAGAACACATGCTGATATAAGATCATGCTGGAATACATGCTGCTACGAGGTTAATCTTTAATCACAAAGTCAGACGTGAAGGGGTGAAGAAAAGAAGATGGCATTATGAGATTTATGATGCTCTAATAATAATATGATTTTTATTAATATAATTAATATTAGAAAAGATATTATGATAAAATTTATCTTGTTTTATTTGTGTTGTCTATTATTTATCAAATAATCTAGAGGATAAAAAATTATCCTCTGCCCTAAATAGTTGTCTCGTACTATTTTACTTGTTTTGTACCTTAGCACGTATGCATCCATAGAATATAATAATGTTGTTTACATATTATATACATATATATATATATATATATATATATATATATATATATTAAATATATATTTTAATTTATCCAATAATTATTATGTACACCCAACGTATAAAAGAGCCCCTGCTTCGTAGAGGTATAAAGACTAATATATATGTATACAGCCTCGACCTTGGACTTCATTATTCAATTTTTAGTTAGATGTCTATGTTCAACCAGAAATTATGGCATCCTGACTTTTTTTTTTCTCTCTAATTCAACGGCATCACTGAAAGTTGGTTAACAAATAAATGGAGAAATTCAATTAACAATAAATTAAAAGCTGAAAAGGGCGACTTAGTAATAAAGAGCATTCATTAAAAGTTGGTGACAAAAAATGTCCAAGAATTATTTTCCACCGTTATAATTTCATACGCACACACATATCTTATAAAATTGTGCATTATGTTCTAACTCAACCTCAAAAAATTGGTTACCATATTATCGGTATCGAGTCTAACACCACTCGGACCAACAGTCCATGGAGTAATAATTTTGTAGTAAGTTACATTTTTACAAAATAAGATTAATATCATACTTTTTTTTTTCTTTTTTGACAGGAAAGAACTTATATTATTTCATCCAAAATGATAGAGTGAATACAAGTTGAAATCAAATGAAAAACATATTGAGGAGCATAAAATCTAGCAGCCCATCATAAATAATGAGCAACTTCATTGGTTTGTTTACGCACAAACTTAATTGAATAGTTTTGTAAAAAAAAGAGCTTTCTTCTGCAACTATTTATAATACTTCCAAACTCATTGTTCATGATTCTGTTTTCGTTGATGCAATCTGCTACAGGTTTGCAATCAAGCTCGAAATGATATCTGGAAGATGCATAGTGGAAATCCAATTTATGGCTGCAAAGAGACCCATTGCTTCAGCTTATTGTGGTGTTGGCAATCCATTAAATCATACTTTTTTTTTTTTATCATACTTAAAAACAATCTTTTAATATTTTCTGGGTTAGTAACCGTCTATTTATTTCACAGGGAAAAAAAAGTGAAAGATGAGAAAAAAAATCAAAATAACAAAAAAGTAAAAAGATTTTTTTTAATTTTTATTTTCTCTTCAATCAATTAAAAATAATATATCACTATCCATATTTTCTTTCTGTACTAGTTGGGGTATTCGACAACACATATAAAGGAATACCCCCCGACAGTATGACAGGTGTTCGGTGTCCAAAGTATAGCCGAACACTCCAACGCCGTCCAATCCGTTTGCTAGACAGGAGTATTCGGCATCTATAAAGTCAAAAATCCCTAACCCCTCACCCCAGGGGCCTAAATAGTAGTATTCGGCACCTGCATGGCCGAACACCAGTAGAGGTATAAACACCATTAGCAACTCATGGCAACATAAACCTAAGGCTAAAAGGTTATTAAGAATTAAGTATCCTTAATAACCACAGACATGTGATTAAGAAAAAGGCCATGGCCCATGAGGACCCAAGCCCAATAAGATAAGTATAAAAAGGGGATTCGCTCCCCAAGGTAAAGGATTCTGAATCCTTATTTATTACACACATTAAATACTCTGCGTCAAACCCTGACTTCGCGTTGGAGTGTCTTTTGCAGGTACCCCACCTTCCGGACAAATTACAAAAGATCTTAGAACCCAAAGCGAGAGCCGAAGGCCCCCTTATCCCTCGACAGGAACACTTTCCTTTTGCATTTAAACACAGCATCACAGTGTGAACTAAAATATATCACTATCCAATACCAAATATATATATATATATATATATATATATATATATATATATATATATATTATTTTCTTTTCATTTAAACACCACATCGCAGTGTGAACTTGGCCCCAGTATAAGGTTTTGATATTAGCTAGAAGAGAAAAGTGTTTGTCAACTTGAATTTTGTTACTATCACCTTTGACTCTAAATTTGGTGGAACCCGTTATATCATTTCTCATATTTTTACTCATCTTTTCAACCAAACATGCACCCCTAATTTTTAATTTATTTTTCACATATTTTCATATCTCCTCCTTTTTATTTCCATCTATTGTATTTCTCTTTTCTCTACTAAAAGAGAGCATAATTAACTGAACAAGTAGGCATTTGGTGACAGTACAATGACTGTTGTTATAATTTCAGTAAATTATTTTAAAATTGTTTATAATTTTATAATATTAATATTTATTATTTTTTACATCATTACTCGTTATTTAAATAAGTTATATTTTAAAAATAAATTGTTAAAATTTATTATTTCAAAGTAGAATAATTTGATCTTATATTTATTATTTAAGATTTTTTTTATTGTAGGAATTTAAGTCAGGTACCAAGAGGTTATAATAATTCACACACATTATTCAACAATCAATTGAACTAGACCCTCTTTATAATTATTTTTTAAGATTTTAAGCTAATTATTAATTTCATTAATTTTCTTATGTATAATGATGACAAGGAAGATCGAACTTAAGTCCTTGTGCATACTACCTAAAGGTTTCACTATTAGGCAACCCTGTCGTTCTTAATTTCTGTAATTTTTATGTAATACTTCAAGGTGATTTAATATTTCAAAATGAAATAAATAATTTGAATTGACTCGGGTAAGTTTAATATCTCAACGTACAATAATTTAAAAAGAACCAATTTATTAGTCCTGCTGCAGGTTCTGCTCAACGCTGAGACTTTTTTCCATTGACTTTTTTTTCTCGTTGTCCTGTATTGACTTATTCAAATTAATCAATGAGGTTACCCATTCTGAAGGCATAGAAAAATTCCTTATACTATTTGTTTAGTTTATTTGTTCATAATTATTCTCATTTTAATTTCAATACATTTATTTTTTAAAAAAATTTATTTATATAAATGTTAGATGATGTGATTTTGAAAAGAGTTTAATAGTTGTTACACTATCATTCAATCATAAATCACCATTAAGCTGTATTACCTAAAACTCTTAAGAATAATTATTTTATTTTTAAAATATCAATTGTTTGAAGTATTATTTTTTTCCTTTTGTAGAGATCATACTTCCATAGAAGACTATCTTGTTCAAACTAAATACTAGGATTATTATAAGCAACAAAACTTTAACTGAATTAATAGTTTACTCTATCAATGTATTTTTTAGTTTTTCAAAAGAAAAAAAAAATTGCTTTGAACAAAAATTTCGTACCTAATGTGATTAGTTAGATACATCATACATGTATGGTGAATGTAAAATTATTTCAGTTGTTAGCCAATTGTCAAAGCTCAAATTCTTCCAGCCCAAACACCTAAATGAATAATACTCCGTATAGCCTTCATTAACAACCTAACTTGCCAAAAAGAGAAAGCTGTGAAATAATTAAGATCGAGAATAGCCGTAAAATTTTGGAGGACAGATGCATGCATTACAATGTGCACAAACGAGAATTACACAGTTCATACATAAATTGAACATTGAGTATAAAGGGGAGAAGAGAAAAGAAGGAAGGTACTCATTTACTCAGTTTTCACACACCTTATACTCCTTCACGGCTTCACCTAATTTGATCTTCAGGGTCTTTGCAAGTACTTAGGTCATTTTTGCAAAGAGATTGTTATTCGAATCTTGCTTATTAAGCACCGTTACTTAATAAGAGAGTGTCGTTGGAGTTTGTGTTGATTTAGCATCTCCTCAAGCATAAGTTGTTTAAATAAGGAAAAAAAATGTTTTTAATCCCTATATTTTGTAAAAAAACAAATTGTTTTAATTCTTACACTTCATCATCAAACATTTTGGTCTCTAAACTTTTAAATAAGTATTTTTAGTTCTTCAGGACAGACACTATTAACACTATTTTTTACTTGATATCTGTCATAAGGGATTAAAAACAAAATCCAAGACCAAAATATTTGATAGTGAAATATAGAGACTAAAATCAAGAATTTTACAAAGTAGAGAGACTAAAAATATATTTTTCCCTTTAAATAAGCACCTTATTTAAAAAAGAAAAAACAAAGTACCAATTATAAAACCTTAAATAAACACCGATTCTTATATTCTTTTGTTCCAATAATATTAAAAAAAGTAACTAATACAAATGGATGTGATAAAATATAAGAATATGAGATTATCTGTAGGATCTATTTAGTAAAAATTTTAAAGTTGTTAAGTTGGAGAAAAGAGTTATTAAGTTGTAAAAAGTAAAAAACTAGTAGTGATATATAATGGTGAAATCCATTTAAATGTATAAAAAGTAAAAAAAATAAAGATGCAAGGATGGAGATGCTCTTACTCCTCTTCAGAGCACAAGGATTAGGAGAATCATGCTGAGTTAGATAGAGCTATGGGAACATTTTCTTGGATTGGTGTTGAACAATTTGCATTGCAAGTATTTTTACCAGGTTTTTTTTTTTTTTTTTCATTTTGAAAGTAACTTCATGACAAATTTCTTACTGAATAACATTGCACAAATTAACCTTTTTGTTTAGAAACTACACAATATTAAAATGAGTGGTTAAAATACAGATTTTACTGCAATAAGCTCTTTATTCAATTGTTCTTTAGCATGTTCTAAAATTTTTAATCTCCTATACTTTACATACGGTAAAATAATTTTCAACCACACTTTCATGTAAATGGGAGACTTCTATGCACATTTTCCCTGTATTTGTATCTGAATCTATGTGCTGCCATAGGTGACGGATTAATGAAGTCATAATATAGCTTGAAACAGCTAATACTTAATTGCATTATTATTATTATTATTTTGGTAATAACTTAATTGCATTATTTTGATGAAGAATAGACCTGCAACTGCATCTCGTACTATTACAACAAACTGTTGCCTCCAAAATTCAAAGAACTTTTTTCAATGGGCTGTTTTGGTGGTATACGGATTAGGTTTGCCGCAATAGTTCACATCACATTTAAATGGATAGCAATATTTAATCCATTAAATTAAATGGATATCTTTTTGTGTGGTTTGCGTTGGGTAAACTTAACCTGAGGGTTAGTAGGCGAACTGAAGTAATAAAAAAATATTAAAAAAATCATTTTTTTAAAAGACTTGAAAATTTATAGTAAAAGCTAAAAAATTTCCTAAGATTAATAAAAAAAAAAATACAACAAATATAACATTAAACCAATAATTCATATACTAAGATGTTGTTGATTCGAGTGAAACTAGACTTGGTCTTTTTAAAAAAAAGGTTTTGGATTCGAGTCTTAAAGATGAAAAAAAAATGTGTTTGAGAGGAAAAATCTCATTAAAGATGGTTAATCAAGTTTTTCATAGGAAATTAGTCACTAGCAAAGTTAGTAAATACTATACACCAATACCACATCGACCCAAAAAATAATAGTTCATATTAAAAATAATAAATTATAAAATATTAAACAATAATTCATATTAAAAAAATCCATAGGTTGATCCAATAACTCATTATGCTAATACATGTATGTAATAGAATCATGAGTTGTTCAACCAATGAAAAATGCACGAAATACCTGAAGAGGAAGCGTGGGTGCATTGGCGCCAAGAGTTAATGATTCTTGGAGGAGTTAAAGGTATGTAATCCACTCTCCTAAAAATGTGGGAAATGTGGATAGTTATTTCTAGTGAACGACTGTCTGTGCTAATTAGGTTCTATAAATAGAAGAATCTGATATGTAAATTGTTAGAAATTTCATATTGACTAGTGATGAGACCAAAATAATATATATAAGTGAGAGACAATTTTCATTTTACAAACCGATTTTGTAGAGTTGAATTAAATCCATAATCCATTTTTTAAGACAAACAAGGTCGATGACCAAAATCGATGCAAATTTTCTTTTTTCATTTAATCGCTCTTGTTTACAACTTTCTTTACTACCTTTATTTTTATATTCAATCGTTTAATTTTTACACTAATACTTACGAGCTAAAAAAACTAACCTATATAGATCATCATTTAAATGAGCTAGGTATAACTTGGTTCAGGCTTGCACGAACTGCGAGTGAAAACAGTCATGTCCACATACTGCAATCCATATAACCCAATTTTAACCACCTGTAATAGAGCTAATTACAATGGAGTACTTTTGTCTATTACAGAGGCCTTTAGTCTCCAATAAATATAATGATGAAAATTCTTGCAGTGAATAGAGCTTGACCGAAGGATCAAGAGGAGCTATGTTGGCTTGGCACATGTAAGTCTTGAATTTGCCAAAGATCCTTCAATCAAATCGTCATTCTCCTGTTGTTCTCTTCTACTTCATCTTCGTTCACCATGCCTCCACCAACAAAATTGGCTTCAAATTATGACACCGGTGGACATCCTCCCACCGCTGTCGAGGGTGGCAACCTCAAATCCCAAACCACTATCAACCTTGACACCCTACACGTTCACTAATATATATGGGCGTTTTCATCACAGTGAACAACATCGACATCTCCTCCCTCTGAAGGCTCCCCACAGGCATGGACTCTGCTATTAACATGTGTTCACAGGCACAATCATACCCACAAAGCAAAGAAAACAAAAAACATCCTGACCGGTGACATTATGTTTTCTGCTTCAAACTAATCATGAGATTGCTCGAGAGTTTATAACATATGTCGTCCTCCAAAAATAAGAAAACTACATATTTATTTATTATTCAAGTGACAAAAATATCATAATTCTAATGCTTCGCATCTCCAATTAATTTCAAGATCAATATATTGAGAAATAATTATGTTCCTATATGTGGGTAACGAAGTAGTCTTTACTTCAAGATCTTTCGTAGATGTCCGAATCCTTCTATGCGAATGACGTAGGAGATACATGTAAAAGACACTCCAACACTCAAGTCAGGTTTCGGCTCGAAGCATTTAATGTGAGTAATAAATGAGGATCAAAAGTCTTTTACCTTGAGGGATGCACCCCTTTTTATATTTATCTTATTAGGCCTGAACCCTTATGGATCCTAACTATTCCTTAATACCTGGTCCATATTAATTAAGGTTGTTTAATTATCTCCTAATATTTGATTTACCTGATAATGGTCTTTTAATATGATCTTTATTAGCATAATACTATGCTCAGTATTCGACAGTAAGGACACCAAATACTCCTGCGATGGTGTTGAGCGTAAGGAATAAAGAGTATTTGGCCAGATCTAAGTCGAACACTTATCTCTTTACGAGATGTATTCGATTGTTTGTGGTGGAGGATATTCGACTATTCGTATGGCCGAATACTCCACGGGTATAAATTCCAAACTCCAAATTTGAATAAAAAAATAATAATCAAAGCTTCCGCATTTTCATAGCAGGAAGTAAGAAATCTATATTAGATTTTGTTGGATAAAAGAAAGTAAGCCTCAGATCTGTTACAACCTCGACCATGATTGATCTCAACTTGGATTCTGTTGCAAAGCATCAAAATATTGGCCTTCAAGACGGCGATATGCAGTGTGCGGTGGGTGTCGGTGCTTCCCACTAGTTGCCCATATTATATATACTGGTAAATCGTGAGTGCGTGCCGATTTTGTTGGGTTTTATAGTTTTTTTTTTTTTTTGATGTCCGCCAGTGTCACAATTTGACGCTAGTTTTGTTGGTGGAGAGCCGGAGGCAGGGTCGAGGAAGACGGAGCAGAAGAGAACAAAAGCAAAATGTCGATGCCAATTTAATTGAGTTTTTTAATTTTTTTAATATACGTGTCATGTTAAGATTGGGTGTGTCAGAAGTGACGTGTTAGGTGGGTGTGTACAAGGTTTACTCCAAGAAATATGAGCGAAAACTAAACATTAAAAATGCAAAGCGGTTCGCTAGGCAGAATTTAATGTCAAAAAGCTCAAACAATATGTAAAGGGGCCGTGCCTTATCCCAATTTAATGGTAGAATTTAATGATATTTGATATATCACACTTTAACGCCGTACACTCTTCATCATTTCTTGCAGCAAAAAAAAAAAAAAAAAACACTTTTCATCATTTCATAAATAATTCATAATAATCAAAATTAAAGATAAAAATAAAATGAAATATATATTTTTATATGAGTAAATAATATATGAAGAATTATAATATTATTATTCAATTACAAATTAGTCTGTCTGTGTGTCGTCCTAATTTTTCACACAAATAAAAAAAAGTAATAAAAAGATAAAAAAAGAATAATAATTTTATAATTACAAAAAATTTAACAATAGTGACAAAGTAATTTATATATAATTTTTAAAAATTTGTCACTAAAATTTTAGTAACACCCGTATTAGTGACAAAAATTATCATTACTGCCTAAATCTTTTTCACTAATGCTTTAATTTCTTACATTAAAAGATAAAATGAAACTTATTTGAAATATTAGTAAAAAAAATTAATATTATATTAAAAAATTAAAATAATATTCATTTTGAGACTATTTTTTTTTTCTAAAATAACACTTTCCATAAGACAGAAAGAATATTATGTATGATAATTTATTAATTTTTACAATAATTATTTTAAAAATTATATAAATAATAATTTCTGATTAAATAACAATATAATTACACTCATGATGCATAGAAATTATACCCTCTTTATGTTTTTCTCCGTTCATAAACAAATGATTTTCTCCAAAAATGGCGGCTGAGCAAGTGGCCATAATATTGGGCCCAGCTAGCAATGCATTGAGAAGGTGAGGCACTCTATAAATTAATGCAACGTAGTTTGGTCTAATTGTCACTTCAAAGTGGAGAAAAACACACACACGGTTGGTTCTCTCTCTTTTCTTTTTCTTCAAAAAGTTGAAAAGAATAAAAGGGGAACAATTGAGTTGAGTGAGGTTCTTGCTCTTCAATAGTGAACTTACCCATGGAAGAGGGCAGGGTTGTGAATGAGTACACACAAGATGGAACTGTGGATCTTAAAGGAAAACCCATTCTCAAATCCAAAAGTGGTGGTTGGAAAGCTTGCTCCTTTGTTGTTGGTATATCTCTCTCTCTACATATCTTAGATATATTTATGGTCATTTTCATCTTCTTTCAGACATTAATTTTTAAAGCAATATTCCCGAAACATTGGAAGCCTCATGATGTTTTGCTAACAAAAACCTTTCCTCCGAGATACCTTTTAGAACCGCTCATTGTTCTTTGAATCTTTGTGTTGTGTTGTCTCCTAAACATGGGAGACCTCAACCTTGGTCTTGTTTGCTTCTATGTATGTCAGTATGTGTGTGCCTCCTTTATCATGAACTGTTAAATATACTCACCAAAAAAAAATGTTTTAAAATATTAAAAAAATATTAAATAACAACTTTTATATTTTATTATTTTATATATATATATATATATATATATATATATATATATATATATTACTTTTTACTTGTGTTCATGAATAAACAGTAAGTGGTCTTTGATATTTTGTCAAATATGAGAACTATAATTATAAACCATACAATTATATATATGGATATATGATTGAAATTAAAAGTTAATTAACAGTTACACAATCATTTAAAAAAAGTTGTGTGTATTTATCATTTTAAGCGTGATACTTTTATATATATACATGTATATTTCAGATTTACGGTTATCACACAATTTGTATAGCACATATTTTTGAAATTATATTATATAATATTATGTAACTTCTCTTAGGGCATGTTTGGTTTATCGTTCAAAAACTATTTTTGGGTGGTCAACGTACTTTTTGAGAGTAAATTTAGCTTCCTGACATGTTTAGTTACCCTAAAAAGTACGTTTGCATATCTAAATTTTACCTGAAAACTCAATTTTGTAAAAACAAAACTTGATTACTTTTCTAAATTTAATTTACAAATTTAAGTTTAAGACGATTAAATTAGCACACTTTAATCCAAACATGTATTTAATTTTTAAAGTTTTTGCTTCAGCCGTTGAGCGGCTTCAACATGTAGTTGAGAAAGTAGGTTTTATTTCATAATCTACTTTATGAGGAGCTCCGTCCAGCTCGTAAATGGAGGAGTGAATTCATTGTGGCAAGGTAGGTGGAGGTGGTAGCCTTCCTTATAAAGAGATGCATATAAACCAATTTCTGTTCTTGGACGTACATAGTATAAATATAAATAATTAATGAGAAAAAGGGTTATGTATTGACAGTGTAAAATAATTTTATATTGTCATCCAATCATAATTCATTATGTATGATAAGTTGGTTGACTTTTACAAAATCATCTTAAAAATCATATCAATGATAAATTGGTTGACTTTTATAAAATTATTTTAAAAATTATATCAACGATGATTTATGATTTAATAATAATATAAAATTATTTTATATTATCAGTAGATGATCATTAAACTCATTATTAATACTACTACAATGTTCTTTTTACTTTTGACATTGGGTAATCGTTAAATTCATAGCTGGAAGACTACCCTTCGTCACAGGTGGTAATAATTGGTTAAAAGTTAAAACTCTCCTCTTAGGTGTCAATGTGTCATTATGAGATTTTGACATAAATTGGTTTCTTTGGTTGGTTGGATGAAAAGAAAATAAAGGAGGAGAGAAAAAAAATAATTTAAATTAAAAATAAGTGAAAATAAGAAAAATTTTGAACTTTTATTCTTAGAAGTCAACTTTTTTTTTTTCTTCCTTTTTTTCTCTAATCGAAAATACATCATTATTTATATTTTCTTTCATTGGTTTACGAAGATTACAACTTATAAGTAAATGCAATATAAGCTATTACAAACTAATCTTATTAATTTTTATTTTAAATAAAATTAAATTATATTTATAAGAATTGCATTTAAAATGTTTAAATTTAATTTATTATTGCAATAAACTAACCCATTTACACAATCTCTTTTAAGACTTTTTTATAGCTAGTAATTAATGTTTTGAAAGTTTTTTAAAATCATGAAACTGCTTGATTTAGTGATGATAACCTCAATAATGTAAATTTAGAGTTTAAATTTCATGTGTTAGCTAGTGCTATTATTAGTAATATGTCAACACATCATTTGAAAAGCTAAGATTAATTTGCAGTGGATATAATTGTTATTTTTTTAATAAATTGTAAAAATTTCTTTTCATATATTATGTATGGATTAAGATTTGATATATAACATACTAGAGTCTTACATAACTAGTGGTTAATCGATATGAACTCAATCGTGGTGTGTTTGTATAGGAAGTGGACTTTAAATGTCTTTTTCCCATGATTATGAATAAGGGCGAGAAAGTGGGTTGAGTTTGGCGGACTAATTCATCTAGCTCACAAAAAATAATGGAGCACACTAGCTAATTCAACTTTTCTCATCACCTATCAACCCAACGGATTGGGGCGAGTTGGCCCACTGTGATCATCATCATCATTATTATTATTATTAAAATGTGTTATTACTTATATTTTTACTTGTGCTATGTTGATACATGTTTTTAATGAGTTAACATGGTTGGCATCAATTTATTTACTTAAGTTTTTAAAGTTTTTAGTGTTAATCAAAGTACACATTTGTTAATAATGTTACTTTATTTTATAAAATTAATTCCTCTAGTAAGAAAATTTATATTTAAATTTAGGCTAAGTTATTAATTACTAATTTAGGTCTTCTAACTAAATTTAGGTTAGTGTTGTAAAATGAGAGGCTTTAACTTTCTTCTTTTTTTTTAATTAATTTTGGTAGGCCAATCCACCCATAAACAGGGTGGGCTATAACTTCCACCTCCCTCACCCAAGGCGGGTTAGCATGCCCTTGACCATTTTCGGTGGGTTGCTAGTTAGTAGGGCTAGCCAAAATCAAACAAGCGGATCTATTTTGCCACCCCTAGTTATGCATGCTATATGTTTTGTGAGACGTGTTAGGATGAATTTATCTGTATTTTTATTTGATTCAAAATTTTGATTGAGTTAATCATTTATTAAAATTTGAATTTGATTTGATTAAAATCTTATATATATATATATATATATATATATATATATATATATATATATATATAACAAGTCAATTCGATTTGTTGATATAATATGCGTGTGTGTATGTTAATAAAATAGTATTAATATAATAATTCTATTAGGTTATACAAAATATTTATTATAAGTTAGTAAGTTGTATTATTAATATATAATTATTTAAAAAATATAATGTTAAAAAGAATATAGAAGGATAGATAAGTTGTGATGATCTAAAATATAACTTGAACTTGTCTTCATCAAAATATCTCAGATTTATTTTTTAAAACTCATACCCATTAGTGGTGAGAGTATGCACAAAGTCTTAAGTTTTATTGTTGTTGTTGTCATTATAAAAAAAAAATAATTAAAAGTAACTTTAAGTCGGGTTAGTGAGGTAGTATGAATCATAAACCTTTATTGCATGTGAAGATATATAAAAATAAAATAATGATTGCGGAAAAAAGGCATATTAGTTAATTAATTATATTTTTTGCTAAATACTATTTTCTTCGGTATGAAGTTGCCTATATTTTTAGGTAAGGTTTCTTGCCAACTATATGATAGATATTAATGATTTAATGTGCTAGTCTGTTGGCAGCATAGGTTATTTATTTCTAGTACCACAACCTATAGTGATGCATACAATATTGTAGTGGAATCTATAACATTATTTTCTCAAAAAAGAATACATTATTAATGTTTCTCTAACATGTAAAAGGGTATATTACCCATTTAGCTTGTGTTGGGTTTGGCTGAATAAATGAATTTGATATGTGACATTGCAGTGTACGAGATATTTGAAAGAATGGCTTATTATGGAATATCATCAAATTTGATATTGTATCTGACAAGGAAGCTTCACCAAGGCACTGTGACCTCTTCCAACAATGTCACCAATTGGGTTGGCACCATTTGGATAACTCCCATCTTAGGAGCTTACGTTGCCGATGCTCATCTTGGTCGCTATTGGACTTTTGTCATCGCCTCAGTCATCTATTTATTGGTACCACACTTTTCAATTCTCCCATTCTTTTTCTTTAAAAAAATACTATGATATGAAATTTCAAGACGTTATTAGATACTACCACTATAATTACAAAGGAATGACTTAGTGGTGTAAGGCTCCGCTGCGTTTACATGTGGAGGAACGATTCATTTAGCGAGAACTCGTGTTGGATTTCTTCCGTATGCAAAATTCTCTTAGGTCAGTGGCAGTCACAAACGAGATTAGTCTCTAACCCAGTGTGTTGAGAGACACCGTGGTGTCTGATCTTGGAAAAAAAAAAAAAGATACTACCACTATAATAATACTACCTCCGTTCCAAATTATATGACGTTTTAGAGAAAAAAATTTGTTCCAAAATAGATGTCGTTTTACAAAACCAATGCTGCATTAAATGTCTTTTTCCAGGACTACCCTTAATTAATACTTAATGGGAGTAGTGTACTATGAGTAATTAATTAGAGAGATAAAGGGTATATTAGGAAGTTACCTAATATTTTCTAGAAAATTCAACAAATTAATTGCATTCCTTAATATCTGTGCTAAAACCTTAAACGTCATATAATTTGGAACGGAGGGAATATAAGAATATTATTACTCTTTTCTTACACTTTTAGGGCCGTTCTAATAAATGTTCATTGTATTGTTCAACCGCCAAATGAGAACAGACAATCTAGGCTGGACTGGACGACTCCCCAGCCCATAGCGCATTCACTGTTCAACTACCAGCTCCCAAATTCAACAATTCATTTAAATCTCTGTGCATTGCATTGCACTATTGCAGTGTAGTTTAATAAATGATTAAAGAAAAATACTACTACACACTTTAACACATTCCTTCTAATACATACCACTATAACAAATCAACAAAATCTGTAACTGGGAAGACCAAATCTATCCCTAACATAAACTTCCCGAAGAGAACTAGGAACTACATCCCACCATATGAACTCATACCAGCCAGCTTATCCACACAACTAGTGGCGAATCTAGGACCCTAAGTAAAGGAGACAATCTATTTAAAAAATAAAAATTAATAATTATAAGCATGAAAGGAGTAAAAATTACGGCAGGGGTTCAAATATACAAAATTAGAGAGGACAAAATATACACATTTAAGATATTTATATATAATTTTTTAAAAGTGAGGGGTGTAAGTGCACCCCCCGAAATAAGTGTAGATCCGCCACTGCACACAACTATTCCCTTCCCCTAAAATATGTGACACTACAAAGCAATGTTATTAGATTCGGATCGGTTATCGACTCGATCGGGGTACTGGGTCACTGAGTCACGGGTCGACCCAATGAGTCACTAGTTGATCCGCATGACTCGGTCTATATTAAAAAAATTCTAAATAATTTCATAACTTGTAAACTTGTACACTTTTTTTTTCAGAAAAGATAGCTTGTAAACTTATACACTTAAAGATTTAAAGTTTAACAAAATTCAACATATTTAGAAGCATAGTTATGAACTTGTTTAAAAATTTTGAACAACATATTTTTTCAGAATTCAATATACACAACCTTAAGTTATAATTTAAAATATATCATTATCATCTATTTATTAAAACTATCATTGTTATACACTGACAGACATAATATAATATATAATCTAATATGTGTGTGTGTGTATAAACCTATTTTATTTAGACAATACAATTTTTCCATTCATCCCATTATTGCTCTGATAAAGAATAATCATTTTTCAAACCAGTAAGTATATTGGATGAGATAAGATAAATATAAGTTTTACTAGTAAATAACAATATAAGCCAAGGAGAAAAAGCCAAATTGGAAGTGACAATAGCTTTATCATATCAAATCCTAAGATGCGGTTATGCTTGGTAAAAAAAAATGTAAGCAAATCTATAAATAACATAAGTGTAAGATATAAATTGAATTTTCTAATATGAGTGTTGTTGTTCTCCTGTAAAAAAAAAAAAACCAAAACTGCATGACCCACTGAGTCAACCGGGTCACCGAGTCACTGGTTCAACTTCTAAACCCGCCAAGTCAAACCGGGTCACACCGGGTCTGTTGCATGACCGATCCAATTGATGACTCAGACCGGTTAGATGACCAGTTCCCGGGTCAACGGGTCAACCTGGCCAGTCCAAGCCGAGTCTGATAACACTGCTACAAAGTCCATGGAACGGGTCAAAGAAAGACAATTGAGCCATCTACATCTACTCCGAATGCGCCAGGTCACGTAGTTGGAAGAGTTTAATGCCAAAACTACCAAACTAGAATCACATTCCAGCCCTTCTGATAAGCAATCTCAATAGCCTGCATTGCTGCTAATAATAACATTTGCCGATAAAAAAAAAATAGCTGAATGAACCACAAAAGATTAATAATAGCTGAAGCAATATAAATCATATAATATGGTTGGTTACTTTTTGCGAATTTAAAATTTATCTAACTTGATTTTATAATTTTGTGTTACCGCATTACTTATCACTTAATATATAATATAATATAATATTCAAAAGATAAATTTAATTATCACCTGTTTAACTACTGTACAAACATGGTCGAGTCAATGAATTCTGAAAAATTACCTTCTTCAGGTCAATAATTGGTTTAAAAACATTGACTTTCTCTTTTATTGTTAGAATGAAGAACATGGTCAAATCAATGACTTGTAAACAAGTACCTTCATTAGGTTAATAACTTGTTAATCTTTCCTCATGCTATATATATTTGGATTATGTTCTGCTCCCTTAAGTATGTTCTTTAAAGTTTAAACCCCTACCCAACTATACAACTTACATGTTTCATGAAAAAAAAAATTGGAATCACTTCATAATAAGTGTTTGAGACATAAAAGCCATCATTATAACCATATAAATATGTTACACCCCAATTTATGTCTTCAATTCAAACCTCCTATAGCACCAATTATTTCCACTCATTGATGATTATGATATATCCAGTTTAGTGTCTAGGATAAGTTATCTTGTTATACTTTCATTGGTGTTGGTTGAATGATTCATGTGCATTTTGGACTGGCAGGGTATGTCTCTACTTACACTATCAGTGTCCCTTCCAAGTCTAAAGCCACCAGAGTGCCATGAATTGGATGTGACAAAATGTGAAAAAGCCTCCACACTACATCTTGCTGTGTTCTATGGTGCACTCTACACTCTAGCACTTGGAACCGGTGGAACCAAGCCCAACATTTCCACCATTGGTGCTGACCAATTTGATGAATTTGACTCCAAAGAGAAGAAGCTCAAGCTCTCCTTCTTCAATTGGTGGATGTTCAGCATCTTCATTGGGACCCTCTTTGCAAATTCTGTTCTAGTCTATATACAAGACAATGTGGGGTGGACTCTTGGGTATGCTCTTCCCACTCTTGGACTTGGAATATCAATCATCATATTTTTGGCAGGAACACCCTTTTATAGACACAAAATGCCCACAGGGAGTCCATTCACTAAGATGGCCAAGGTCATAGTGGCTGCTATAAGGAAATGGAAAGTGCGTGTTCCTAGTGACACTAAAGAACTTTATGAGCTTGATTTGGAGGAGTATGCCAAGAAAGGGAGAGTTAGAATTGATTCCACTCCAACCTTGAGGTCTAAATTCTTCTACCTTAATTTCTCATCAACTTGATGTGTGATATTTTAACATATGAAATATTGTTAATTTGTCACGTGGGAGTGTGTTTAAAAACATATATATGCTATTGGGGGGAGGGGTATATACATTGGACAAAACTTAAAATGCAATTTATTTATATACTTCAAGGTTTGCATCTTGATAATTGATGTATTAAAAGGTTTGCACTAAATGTCGATATAAATTATTGAAGTAAAAATCTAATTCTAATTGAAGAATAATACCAAAATCACATAAGACACTATCTAATTTTTGTCATATCCATTATAGCTCGGGGTAGTTAAGGTTTTTCAAAACTTTTGGGATAGACAAGAAGATAAATATGGTTGATTACCTGAAAAGCCTACACCAAAATTATTATGCATGTGAAACACTAATGAATTAGGACATTTGTTTTAATATTATTATGTGATTATTCTTTTGAATGCTTATTGATCTTATATTTTGGCTATCCTAATAAATATTTTCTGGCTTTACTTCCATATATATTTAGGTTCCTCAACAAGGCATGTGTCAATTCTGGTTCAAGTACTAGTGGATGGATGCTAAGCCCTGTTACCCATGTAGAAGAGACCAAACAAATGCTAAGAATGATCCCCATCTTGGTTGTTACATTGATTCCTAGTGCAATGGTTGCACAGATAGGTACCCTTTTTGTGAAGCAAGGGATTACACTTGATAGGGGCATTGGCAGCTTCAATATTCCCCCAGCAAGTTTAGCCACATTTGTGACTCTATCCATGCTTGTATGTGTGGTGCTCTATGACCGTTTCTTTGTCAAGATTATGCAAAGGTTTACCAAGAACCCTAGAGGTATAACCCTTCTCCAAAGGATTGGAATTGGCCTCATAATCCACATAGTGATCATGGTAGTTGCATCTCTAACTGAAAGGTATAGACTTAGAGTGGCCAAAGAACATGGTTTAGTAGAAAATGGAGGACAGGTTCCTTTGAGCATTTTCATCTTGCTTCCTCAATACATCCTTATGGGAGCAGCTGATGCATTTGTAGAGGTTGCCAAAATTGAGTTCTTCTATGACCAAGCCCCAGAGAGCATGAAGAGCCTTGGCACTTCCTATTCAATGACAATCTTAGGCATTGGGAATTTCCTAAGCACTTTTCTTCTCACAACAGTTTCACATGTCACCAAGAAGCATGGTCATCGAGGATGGGTTTTGAACAACTTGAATGCTTCTCATCTTGATTACTACTATGCACTCTTGGCCATACTAAACTTTGTGAACTTCATATTCTTCATGGTTGTGACAAAGTTCTATGTGTATAGAGCTGAAATTTCAGATTCCATAAAAGTGCTTGAGGAAGAGCTGAAGGAAAAGACATCAAACCAAGTGCTTCCAAGAGATTAATTAAATGATTGGTTATTGGAAAGTAGAAGATGTGATATATCAGCCAAAATTTCAGAACATGCATGATGATGGTTTAGATAATTGTAAGCCAATTTAGAAGAAATTTAGTTAGAAGAAATGGAGAATGTCATGGCTGATAAGGTCTTTAATGTGTGATAATTTGGACTTCACTCTTCAAGAAATGTCCCGCTCATTGTGGAAAGAACAAAGTAGAAGTGAATATTTGCTTTTTTTTTTTCTTTTTTTTATCGATGTGTAAACCCGTAGGCTTAAATACCTGTAATACCTATTGGTGGATATTTGTTTGTGTCTTTTAAAAAAATAAATAAATGTTTTTTTTCAAAAACTTTATTAGGAAACTGTTGAAAGATATTTCTTTTTCTTTCGTAAACTTGATATATAAGAGCTTATACGTAAGCTAAAATTAATTTATGCATAAATTAAAATTTATCTTTTAAAAGAATTTATATGAAAGAGTTTCTACTAATTAGCTTATACATAAATTAATTTTATATTATGAAAAAACTTGTTTCATTTTTTCTTCTTATTTTTTTCTTCTATAATTTTTTTTTTAGAAGTTTATCTAAACAGACTCTAATGCTCTTTTCTCTTTTTTTCTTTCTGTTATATAATTTTTTGTACACAATTAATATAATCTCACGTATATAGAACTCTAGTTGTACAATATAATATAATCTCACCTACTTGAAAAAAAAGTCTAAGACTTAAAACTTTCCTATTAAATTCATGTAACCCAAAGGTTAGAAAGAAAAGATTAATAAAAAAAATTCCATAGAAAAGGAAAAAAATGAAAGTACAAGGAAAAATAAAATTAAGAATGAGTAAATTACACTAATATTTTCTTAAGTTTCATCAATTTTTTTTAATATTTTTCTTTTTTCATTTTTACATTAATTTCTTTAATTATTTGAAATATATTATGCTTACACTTTTTAATTATTTAAAAAATATTACATTGTTGTATATCCGTATAAAAGAAGTTGTTGTAAAGGTGAAAGGGAGAGGTTGTGTGCAATTGAAAAACTTTGGGGAAATTAGTGTAACAGGTGAGAAGAAAGAAAGTGGAGGAACATGCGAAGAAGGGAATGAGTGACATGTGTTTTGTCTTATCATCATTACATGAAAAATATCTCCGAAATTTTTGGAAAGCAATTGAGGGAATTTTGTTCTTCTTTTTGCACTTTCATCAAACTATCTATCTGGGACAGTTTTTATGATTCCTATCATCACCAACAATCACACACAACAAATTCTAACTCATTACCATCATACTAGAGACGTGTTTGAATCACACACACACACGCTTAAATCCTTTGATCATCATGAACCCAAGCCTCTCATTCTTTTCTTTTCTTTCCTTATCATCATGGAAATGCACCTCATTCATAAATATCTCCAACCACACCACCTTCTTTGGATCCAAATAACTTAGGGACCAACGCAACATGCATGTCATCAACAACAGTATCATGAACCAGAGCCAACCAACACCAAACTTGTGTCCATTGTTAGAGGATTCTATCAGGTTCTTATGATCGGTCCCATATTGCTTTCTTTTATTTTATCTCTTTACTTGATTCCTTATGGTATCAATCTTTCATTTTATTTCTATCGCTAGAACTGTTTAGATGAAAATGACAAAATGAAGTATTTCTTTTAAAATTAATTTCGAAGAAACTTGATCCTTCCTTTATATTTATGGACTGAAATACACCTTGTGTGGGACCAAGCCCAAGTAGAGAAGAATTTAACTCTAACTAATGATTCATTAAAAGGAAGAAAGCTTTAAAAGATACAAGAGGCAATTGGAGCTTGTATGGACGTAATTTTGACCAAAAGAACAAAAACGATGCAAATAACATAATTGATACTTACATTGCCATTTTTTTTACTTATATTATCATAAATTCAAATTTTATTCTAAAAATATTCTTAAGTTTAAATTTTGTAAGTGATAGTCATATTTAATGTAAGTACTCATAATCTAACAAGTGAATGCCTAGCTAGTAAATAGAGTTACAATAAATTAAGGATATAAAAGGAATTTAACTCTGAGTAAATTTGAAAACTAATTATTATTTCTTATAATTAGAATCACAGAAAAACGTAATTTGTTTCTTATATATAAGATTGAAGGTAGTATTTTATTGACGGGAAAACTAAAGCTTGAGACGTGGAAAAGAAAAATTGACTACTAAAACATGAAGCCTTCTCTATAGAAGGTGTAGAAAACATAGTTCTATCGGTAATGAAAACAAATACTTGCCATTTGTGTGTTTGGGTAAATTGTGCATAAAACGCTAAACATGTAATACTCTCTCCGTCCCATTATAATTGTCGTCATGGCTTGTTTTACACAAATAAAGAAAAATTAATAAATGGATGAAAGGGAATAATAATTTTACAAAATTAACCTTATCATCATTAATTCTTTTTTAATTTTTGTTGCCTATCATTAATATTATAAGGGATATAAGTGGAAAAAAATAATTAATGTTATATTGAGAAGTTAAAATAACAATTATTTTGGAACTTATTTTTTCTTCTTACACGACGATTACTATGGAATGGATGAAGTACTTGCTTCTACATTATTTGATAATTTTGTCCTGAATTTATATATAGGCAAACGTAGACTCTGGACGCCAATATTTTGCCTATGGGAGAAGGAAAGACGATGAATGAGTATACACAAGATGGAACTGTGGATCTTAAAGGAAAACCAGTTCTCAAATCTAAAACAGGTGGTTGGAAAGCTTGCTCCTTTCTTCTTGGTAATCTTTCTCACCCTTTTATGGTCATTTTTAATATTAGCACTTTTTATATTATACTATTGTTTAAGATTTTTTTTAATCTCTTTTTTTCCACATTGAACCTTTTGACTTCACATGGTAGAATAGGCATATCCCCCACTCGTAGAATAGCTAGGAATTTATTTGTGAAATTTCGAACATTTCTCTCCAGCAAAAGATTCAATAAAACTGCAAATACGGAGTAGTACAATGAAAATCACTTGAAAGTGACTACTGACCAGAACCATAGAGAGCCCAAAAGACTATTATGTTGAATTTGCTCAAATTTTTGAAGGACAAGCTCAAGGCAATTGCTTCATGCACTGAAAAATTGCTTCCTGCACTCTTTTTTGGCTTTTGGGTTAGCCAATCTGAAATGTAAAATTGCATTCAAGATTTGTTACACTTTTTACATTTCGGATTAGCTAATCCATAAGGAAAAAAAAAAAAAAAAACTCTGAAAGGTGTTGGAAGCAATATTGAGGTGCAGAAAGCAATTGGCCAAGCTCAAGGGAGGAACACGTGGTTGACTGGACCAACAAATAATTAGGTGCTGTTATTCTCACACTTTTTTTTTTGTTAATTAAGTTTTTATTCCTTAAATTTTTTCAAAATTCGATTTTTAGTCCTGAACAAAAGTTTGATCGGTTAAAGTTCTTTAACTTTTTAAAAAATTCAGTTTTTAGTCCCTGAACAAAATTTTGACAAGTCAAGGTTCTTAAACTTTTTAAAAATTCGATTTTTAGTCTCTGAACAAAAGTTTGAACCCTATTGTTTTCCATGAATAAAAAAAATTAATCTTGTAACAGTGATATTCAATACTAAATTCCTATTAAATAAAATTTTAGGTTCTTCTTACATATTAAAGATGAACTTATTAAATATAAAATAGTCACTATAGTATAATCGGTATGGTGAGAAATAATCACTTGGTGGACAACCTTTTCTAGGAAAATTTCTTGATGCCCAAGGCTAGTTGAATAGTTACGATTGGGTGGAATTGCTTATTGTTCATGTCTATGTAATAATCTTCTATGTGGGTTTCTATTGGCAGCCTACAACTTGCCATTAGTGCCCTATTCTACCACTTTCATTAAAAAATAAATAAATAAAGCTTAATTGCAATTTTTACCCCAAATTTTTTAATTTTTGGCAGATTTTACCCCCAACAAATTAATTTGGCGTATTTTACCCCCAACTTTTTAATTTTTGGCGAATTTTATCCCTAACAAATTAATTTGGCACATTTTACCCCCAACTTCTTTACAAAGTTGCAAATTTTACCCTTCACAGTTTTGATGACGTGGCATGCTGACATAAGTATAAAAAATGGAGGTAAAATTCACCAAAAAGTTAAAAGTTGAGGGTAAAATTTGTCAAAAATGAAAAAGTTAGGGGTAAAATTTGCCAAAAAATAAAAAGTTGAGGGTAAAAAATACAACTATTTTAGCATGCCAAAGTCATCAAAACTGTGGAGGGTAAAATTTGTAACTTTTTAAAAAGTTGGGGGTAAAATGCGCCAAATTAATTTATTGGGGGTAAAATCTGCCAAAATTAAAAAGTTGGGGGTAAAATGCGCTAAATTAATTTGTTGTGGGTAAAATCCGCCAAAAATTAAAAAGTTTGGGGTAAAAATTGCAATTAAGCCAATAAATTATAACATTCCAAAAGTGATCAAGATAAAGTAAAACATACACAAGGATGCTATATGTACATTCATTCAAGCATAAATCAATATTTCAATATGTTTCTCATAAGGTTGTAAATATGTACAAATCTTATTGCCCAATGAATTTATTTGATTTGGTTGAATAAATTCATGACATGTGTCATGCAGTGTATGAGGTATTCGAAAGAATGTCTATTTATGGGATATCATCAAACTTGGTCGTGTATCTGACAAAGAAGCTTCACCAAGGTACTGTCACTGCTTCCACCAATGTCAACAATTGGGTTGGCACTAGTTGTATGACTGTCGTATTAGGTGCCTATATTGGCGATGCTCACCTTGGCCGCTATTGGACTTTTGTCATTGCCTCTGTAATCCATCTATTGGTATGTTTTTTCTACACATTTGAATTCACTTGTCACATTGGTAAGGATATGCATATCATTATCAAGGTGAAAGCCATTCATGCCATGACTAGATGAGTTACTGTATGTCCAAATCTTTGTGAAAATTACACCAACATATCTTGTTGAGTTATGTTAGTTCTTTGTCGTTACAATTCACTTGTTGGTCCTTAAAAGATTTTATGATATACATGTGGTGGTGTATCCATGTCTGTGTTAGTATAAAATTATTTATATTAGTAAAAAATTACAACTAAAAAATTTATTTATCAATTATGATAAAGAAATGATTATGACTCAACCAATCTCATAATTGTGTTAAGTGTTTAGAATTGTGCTAAGTGTTTAGAACGAGTGCATGTTTGGATTAAAGTTTGCATACTTAAGTTTGAATAAACTTCATTTTGCAAATTGAGTTTCAAGACAAGATTGGCACTGAACTCAGTTTGCAAATAAATTTAACTAAAAACCAAATAAAAGGCTTTTTGAACTTTAATATTTGAATGGGCATTAGGGACTCTCAACTGAAAACCAAACACAGCCTAACTTGTCATGCTAAATTGTTAATTCTTTTGGCTTGGTTGAAAAAATCATGTGTATTGGCATTAGCAGGGTATGTGTCTACTTACACTATCAGTTTCCCTTCAAAGCCTACAGCCTCCTGAGTGCCATGAAATGGATGTGACAAAATGCAAGAAGGCCTCCACACTACAGTTAGCTGTGTTCTATGGTGCACTATACATCATAGCAGTGGGATCTGGTGGAACCAAGCCCAACATTTCAACCATTGGTGCTGACCAATTTGATGATTTTGACCCTAAAGAAAAGGCACATAAGCTCTCATTCTTCAACTGGTGGTTTTCCAGCATCTACATTGGGACCTTTTTTTCATTCACAGTTCTAGTGTATATACAAGAAAATGTTGGGTGGTCTTTTGGTTATGGTATTCCAACAATTGCACTTGCTATAGCACTCATCACATTCCTGGCAGCCACAACCCTCTATAGACACAGATTGGCCTCAGGGAGTTCCTTCACTAGAATTGCTAAGGTTATAGTGGCTGCTTTGAGGAAAAGTAATGTAACTGTTCCTATTGACTCTATAGAACTCCATGAGCTTCATGAGGAAGAGTATACAAATAAAGGGAAATTCAAGATTGATTCCACTCCAACATTAAGGTACTAAGAGCTTTTTGATTCTCTTCTTATTTACTTTTAATAACTGTTTTCTAAAACAAGTTCTCACTATTTGGCAATCAATTTCTCAACCGAAATCTATTAAGCTCTGAAAATTGTTTCCAAAACAAGTGAATTAAAAACCAAAAACCAGAAACAGTTATAAGATGTTTTCTCATCATGTTCTGTTTTCTTTGTTGTAGTGTTTAAGGGACAAACTTCTAGATATAAAAAATGTGTTTAGGGGACAAAATACTTTCAAATATACTCGGGGTCAAACAAATTTTAGAAAACCAAAAATTGTTTTTGAAAACAGTAAACAAACAAGGCCTAATTCTAGCCTATTTTCTCATCTATTTGATGTGTGATTTTTTTTACTATGAAATATTGTTATGTTCACACAAGTACACACATGCAGGTTCCTCAACAAGGCCTGTGTCAAAACTAGCTCAAGTACTAGTGAGTGGATGTTGTGCACAGTTACTCAAGTAGAGGAAACTAAACAAATCCTAAGGATGATCCCCATCTGGGTTGCTACATTTATTCCCAGTACAATGCTTACTCAGATAAATACCCTTTTTGTAAAGCAAGGTGTTACTCTTGACGGTCACATCGGCAGATTCAATATTCCCCCTGCAAGTTTGATGACATTTACAACTCTCGGCATGCTTGTCTGTGTTATACTCTATGACCGTGTCTTTGTCAAGATTATGCAGAGATTGACTAAGAACCCCAGAGGGATCACACTTCTTCAAAGAATGGGCACAGGAATCACGATTCATATAGTGACCATGATAGTTGCATCTTTGACTGAAAGTTATAGAGTTAAAGTGGCCAAACAACATGGGGTAGTTGAAAATGGAGGACAAGTTCCTTTGAGCATACTTATTTTAGCACCTCAATTCATACTTATGGGATTGGGTGAAGCCTTCTTAGAGATTTCCAAAATTGAGTTCTTCTATGACCAAGCACCAGAAAGCATGAAGAGCCTTGGCACTTCATATTCCATTACTACAGTAGGCATTGGGAGTTTCTTTAGCACTTTTCTTCTCTCCACAGTTTCATACATCACTCAGAAACATGCCCACAGAGGTTGGATTTTGAACAACCTGAATGCTTCTCATCTTGATTACTACTATGCATTTTTCGTAGTTTTAAGCTTTCTAAATTTCATCTTCTTCTTGATTGCTGCAAAGTACTTTGTGTATAGAGCTGAAATTTCATATTCCATAGATGTACTTGCACAAGAACTGACGGAGAAGACAGCTAATGTGTCAAACAAAAACAGCTAATTAGTTTGATTGAACATTGATATATGGACATCTTAATATTGTAAAGACCTATTTAATACTCTCAATTTCTCTTTTTCTCTGATTTTTTGTCACGTTATATCACCTATTACATTTATCACTTCTCTCCTATTTTTATCTCTGTCTAGGTGTAGATGAGATTTGGAGTGTCCACAGAATATTTTCCTAATTGATTAGGATTTGGAAAGTGGTAGAGGACATAGTAACAGCTCTAAGCGTTAGAATTAATATAGAACTTAGGGAAGGTTTGGTAATTGTAAGCTCATTAAGGTGTTTAGAGTGTGATCATTTTGCTTTTCCCTCTTCACAATTGGAGAGATGTTATATTTGACAGAAAAACAAAATTAGAGAAAGTAATGAATATGTCCATGCAATTTTTTATCTTCAACTACTGTGTAAAAGTTTAGTATTCTCCATCTGCTCCATGCAAGAAAAACAATCAGTGATGCAAGTTTCTTTAGGACTAAGAAAATGTTTGGATTGCCGTTTGCGGCAATCCAACCTACGTTTCAAGAAGCAAGGAAAGGCATACTTCTGCGGTGAACACACATCGAGCTTTGCGCTGCCGTAAATTCACAGTTAAAACAAACATGCACTAAATCATAATATGCACTAAATTGGGATCAAAACTGGTTTTTATAATGAAACTATCAATGTTGAGAGAGAATGAAAAAGGTTATCTGTTTGTGTACACATAAAAGATATAAACAAATATTAGAGGATAAAAAGGGATAACTACAAAGAAAGAACACTAAAATATGAGTAACTACTACTAAGTAAACACGGGATTGGATCTAGTCAAAGAGGCTAGTCCTCCACAATGTAAGGAACCATGATTCAAATCTCTACTGAGAGAAATGTCCACATTTAGTGCCCTATTGTGCCTCAAACAGAATTGCCTTCGAAGAATGGGAAGTAAGAAAAAGGAGATAGTGGCACCATAGAACTAGAGCTTGTGATGAAGACTGCATTTTACTACGGGATGAGAAATATATTTCAGGAAATGGCTAACCATTTAGCAGACTCTAATTATGCCTAAAATGAATCTCTTGGCTAAAAGACTATAGTTGAGATTGTGCCTTTATTTTATTATTATTATTATTATTATGAAATTTCTCTTCTTTTTTTTCCCTAAAGCAGGATGCTGCCATGGTTGGTCCTAAAATTAAATTACACTGACATTTTCTCAAATTTCTTCAAATTTCTTTTAATATCTTATTTTTTTGATCTTTACATTAATTCCGTTAATTATTTAAAACATATTAAATTATATATCCTGTAAAAGAAGTTGTCGTAAACTTTAAAGAGAGAGGTTGTGTGCAATTGAAAGAGAGAAGTTTCGGGAAATTAGTGTGTAATGGGTGAGAAGAAAGAAAGAGGAGGAATATGGGAAGAAGGGAATGAGTGACATGTGTTTTGTCTTATCAGTCATATTGCATGAAAAATATCTCCTAAATTTCGGAAAGCCGTTGGGGGAATTCTGTTCTTCTTTTTACACTTTCATCACACTATCTGTATGGGGGCAGTTTTTCTGATTGATTCTTATCGTCACACACAACAAGTTCTCACTCATTATCATCAGACCAGAGACGTGTATGAATCACACACTCGCTGAAATCCTTTGATCATCATGAACAGAAGCCTCTCCTCATTCTATATGAAACATGTAAGAAACGCAACATGCATGTCATCAACAATATCGTGAACTAGCTCCAACCAACACCTAACTCTTGTTAGAGGATTCTATCAGGTTCTTATTCGGTCCCCTCTTGCTTTCTTTTATTTTATCTCTTTAATTATTTGGTCCCTTATGGTATCAATCTTTCATTTTATTTCTATCATTAGAATCGTTTAGATGAAAAGAGAAAATGAAGAACGAGGATGAAGAGTTTTTTTTTTTTTTTTTTTAAATTATTCTCAGAAAAACTTAATCTCTCCTCGTGAATATATAGAGTGTGTGTGATATGAATGGAAATACATCTTGTGTGTGACCAAGTCCAAGTGGAGAAGAATTTAACTCTAACTGACGATTTATTAAAAGGAGAAAAGCTTCAAAAGATACAAGAGGCAATCGGAGATTGTATGAACGTAATTTTGACCAAAAGAGTAAAGAAGATGCAAATAACAATATTACATTGCAGTTTTTCACAATATAAAAAATCACAATGAAATTACAACCGCAATCGTAATTTATTAAAACCATGCAAAAAGGTTATTACCATGGCAGACCTCCCTACTCAACACTAACAAAGACCATAAAATGTAATAACTGATTCTGAGAAATACCAAAAGAAATAATAACCGAGTGACAGCATCACCTGCACTTACCAAATGCATGGTCAACAAATGCACAAAGGAGACATAGATGAATTTTAATTGGGTGATCCATTCTCAGTACGTAGCAGCTAGGTAGCGTTAACCCTGCCACGTGTTTCTTAATTAAGCTCTATTATACCAAGTTCCTTCTATTATCGACGCAAGAAAGAATACCATGTTACCAACTACAAATTAGCAGAACAAGAAGGAAGAAGCACGGTTCATATCTTTATATATATATATATATGGTCTAACATGATTTAGGCAACGTGCACTCCCCTTTTCTTACTCGTTTTAATTTGCAGGTATTTCTTTTTTTATCGGTCAATGTTAATTTGTTAGTTTTGTTAGAAATGTCAATAGAAGGAATTTGAACCCGCGACCTCTTCCCCCTCTTTTCTTCTCTCTTCACCCTTAAGTCTCATTCCTAACCACCAAGCCAACCTTGTATATCCAAGTTGCAGGTATTTGTTATTTCTTGAATCAGTTATTGCATTTTGTGGTCTGTGGTATGGTAGCTTTTTGGGTCTCTCTCTACTGTGACAATTCTGAATAATTGTGTTCATAGAGGATAAAAAATGGGAAGAGAATGGATTCAGATATTTTGAAAAAAAAAATTATAAAAAAAAATATGGAAGGGGAGTGTATAAGTAGAAAAGAAAGGATAAATGACAATTGCCATAAGGATGTAGTTCTATTTGTCCAAGTTCAAGGAAATCAAGACTCAATAAATAAAGATGACTCAACTTAAAATGCAGCAAAAATGATAAATTTGAAGATTTTTGAAGTTATAATTTGTAAATAAATATAAGAATATTTGGAGATATTATTTCTTTTATGTAATTAGGATTTGTGATTGATTTAAAAGGATATGTTTTAATTTATTTTTAAGATTTGTTTCCTTCAATGAAGATCTTATCATATTAGTAGGATTTATTTAAAATAATATTAAGATTTATGATTATTAAAATTTGTTTCCATTTATTAAGATTTTTTTTCCTATTACTTGTTTATGGATGTCATATTTTCCTATAAATAAGTTATGTAATTCAGAAACATTGAGTTGAAGTTGAATGAAAAATTGAGAGAGTATCTTTTCTCTATATTGTGTGAGAGTTTATATTTTCTTTTGCTCTTATAAAACCTTGTTTTATCAATTATACTATACAGAATCGGTGACTCAAAATCACGAAAGCCCCTAATTAGGGTTTCAACCCAAATGCATTGACGTGTGGATTAGCTAGCTCGTGCTCGTGGTTGGACAAATTGTCAAAGTATATAATATCGGTTGCCTATTTGTGCTTGTCAGGTTATTGAACCATTACTCCACTCTTTCTTTTTCAAAATGATAAATAATATTGCTTAGGACAAAATATGTTTTTAGTCTCTCAACTTTTCTCAATTTTTGTTAACGGAGCGGACACACTCGAAGTTAAAACCGTCCTTCGAAATGACGTGGATGGTGGAGTACCAGTACCACTTGTCTACAACTTTGTTCGACCTTTGATAAATAGCCTATTAAGTCAAGCAATTATAGCGATTTTAAACCGCCAGAAAAATAATCACCGCAAAATGTGACTACCACATCATCATTTAATGATTTTTTTGAAGGCAGGGACTAAAAACATTGTCGGAAAAAAAGTTCAAGGACTAAGACCGGTTTATTTAGGGACTAAAAACAAAAATTGAAAAAAATTGAGAGACTAAAAATATATTTTGTCCTATTGACTAATATTTATATAAAACACATTCAAGGAGAACAATTCATTATAAAGAGAGAGAGAAAAAACGTTTTAGAGAGAATGATTTGATATGTTGATAAAATAGAGACAAAAAAGATGGAAAAAAGAAAATCTATGTGTTTATCTTTTTATCAAGACATCTTTTTTTTTTTTTACATATTTTTTATTAAGAGATCCATTCTCTCCTTACAAGTTATTTTAATATTTACTCTTTATATGAGGATTTTAGTTTGATTCTCATTGTAAAACTTTTTTATAATATCATTTAGTCACGTATTGTGGCATTATTAAAAAAAATTATAAAAGTAACTATATATAGTTCAGACTCATTTAGCAACGTAACAATAAAATTAGATGATAGTGTAATTAAATAAATCTAATTGTCTAGACACATTTCCAACTAACTATTTTAAATTGTTGTTTTTAATATTTCTATCATTAATTTAAAGTGTGAATATGAATAGTAGGAATTTAATTAATTTCTTTTCATTTTATTTTAAAAAATATTTAATGGAGAGAATTTAATAATGGTTTTGTATATTTCTCTCACTAAGATGTTTAAATTGGTCAAGGACAACGATACATGCATGATCATATTCATCTTCACTATCTCACATAAGCTCAACTCCTAATAACCAATGCACATTCAGCAAAAGCTGACCAAAACATGGAAGCTTAGCATATTTTTAGATACTATATACTATGAAGTTTAGCTTAGTTGATTGAGAAAGGTGTATGAATTATTGTAAACTTTCTGCTACCTGTAACCTGTTTTTGATTCGTATGGATAAAAAAAATACTATATACCTTATCAATCAAACTACAAAAAAAGGAAAAAAAAAATACACACTAATTAACAGAAAAAATAAACGTTAAGATCGACCATGAAATAGTATATACGTCTAAGCAAATAAATATGTATATTCTGAATAGTTACTTATAACGGTTCAAGTCTAAGCAAATTAAGGATTGACCAATTTTTTCATTAAGTTCAAGATTCTTTAATATTATGATAGGTCATAATCTTATTGAAAGTATGGTTATTTGGTTTTCCAATTTTATTTTATCAGAAGTCTTCATATATTTATTTGGAATATGACCTTCATTTTCAACATATTTAACCATTCTGTAAACTAAAGAGAGTAGACCCTTTTGTTAAAAATAAGGTGGTCACAAGGTCTCCGAATAAGATCATCCAAATTGTACCTACTTAAACATTGAACTGATTGAAGTGTTTTTATAAGTTCACAATTTCCCATTGAAGAAGTTATGAATTTTGAAGCAACAAAAGTGAAAAGAGTTGACTACCACGAAAAAACGTAAATGCAATAACTATTTTTTTTTTTAGATAGAGCAATTAATAACTGCATTTATTGGTCAGATAAAAAAATACTCAGAAAAGAAATTATTAATTACTAATTAAGAATTTTGTTTTTTTCTGTAACAGACTTTTTATGATATTTTATTGATGGGAAGAGAAAATTTGACCACTAAAACATGCAGCCTTCTCTATAGAGGCTGGGTTCAACGTATGCAGTGTACTCCCTCCGTTTCAGTTTATATGACGTTTAAGATTTTGACACAATTATTAATAAATATAATTAATTTGTTAAATTTTCTAAAAAATATTAGGTAATTTTCTAATATACCATTTATCTCTCTAATTAATTATTCATTATAAGTACATTATTCCCACTGATTAAGGGTAGTCCTAGAAAAAAATATTTAATGCAGCATTAATTTTTTTAAAATGACATCTATTTTGGAACAAATTTTTTTTCCTCTAAAACATCACATAATCTGAAACGGAGGGAGTAAAAATTAACATAATTCTCTCGGCACTATCAAATACTTTGTCATTTGCGTGTTTGGTTAAACCTTAGAGAGTTATGAATGTGCATAAATCGTGAAACATGTAATACTTGCTTCTACATTATTTGAGAGAATTAATTTTTCCTGAATTTATATATAGGCAAACGTAGACTTTGGAAAGATTATTATCTTGCCTATGGAAGAAGGAAAGACGATGAGTGAATATGCACAAGATGGAACTGTGGATCTTAAAGGAAATCCTGTTCTCAAATCTAAAAGAGGTGGATGGAAAGCTTGTTCTTTTCTTCTTGGTAATCTTTCTCTCCCTTTTATGATCATTTTTAATATTAGCACTTTTTATATTAAACTACTGATTAAGATTTTTTTTTATCTCTTTTTTTTCATTTTCCACATTTAACCTTTAGATTATGCTTCACATGGGAGTAGAATAGACATATCCCCCAGTAGTAGAATAGCTAGGAATTTATTTGTGAAATTTCGAACATTTCTCTTAAGCAAAAGATTCAATAAAACTGCAAATACGGCGTAGTACAATGAAAATCCCTTGAAAGTGACTATTGACCAAAACAATAGAAAGCCCAAAAGACTATATTATGTAGAATTTGCTCAAAGTTCACACCCTTATTTTTTGCATTTTTTTTTTTTATAACGATATCCTTCATGATTTCTAGATATATAACAGAAATAGATTTTCATCATGTATTTTGTCTCTGTTGTATATCTCAACCAAATTTTGTCGAGATACATAATGGAAAAGTATTTTTGTTTTGTATATTGACAGGATTTTGTTAAGATATTAAGTGAAAACATATTTTTATTGTGTATCTCGATAAATCTTATCTAGATATTCAAATGAAATAAAGTTTTTGTTGTGTAACTTAACATAACAAGAAACTAATTTCTATAGGGGGTATTGTATGCGGGAGACAAGAGAATGGGAGGGAGAAAGCCAGGAGTACGAGGTGAGAGCAGAAAGAAGTGAATGGGACGGGAAGGGGGTACAATAGGAATTTTAATTAAAAAAAGAAAGATAGGATGTAAGAATAGAGAAAAAGGAGTTTAGAATAACAAAGCCACCTGTTAGAAATTAGTTTCCAGCTCACTTCCATTGACTTTCGTTTAGGCTGAATGTGACATGTTTGTTTGTCAACATGTTTTGGCATATGATGTTGCTAGCATTCCTCTTATATTTAAATAAAAGATAACATTTGATTAGAATATTTTGCAATAATGTGAGAAAAGTTAGTCTCATGGTAATAATTATGAGAATATCCTTGTTGAAAACCTAAAAACAAAAGAGAAAGCATTAGCATTGCTAAATAAATTGATCTTGTTTTTCGATGAATAAAAAAAAATCTTGTTAACAGTGATATCATATAATAAAGGCTTAAATGCAATTTTGGTCCCCCTATTTTAAAATAAAGACATTTAGTCCCTCTATTTTGCACAATCCTCAATTTTGGTCCCTCTATTTTAAAATAGAGATATTTAGTCCCCTCATTTTGCACAATTCACAATTTTAGTCCCCATATTTTAAAATAAAGACATTTGATCCCTCAATTTTGTAAAATCTGTGATTTTTGTCCTTTCGTCAAATTAAAAGCGTTGATCATTAAGAGATTAACGTTGACTACGATGTGGTATGTGCTTCAGTGACGTGGAATTTGTTTAAAATAAATTATTAAGACCCGTGACTTTCATATTAGGACTTACAACTACTCTCGACCATTAAAATAAATGATTTTACCTTTTTTTAAAATATATTTTTCATCAATTATTCTACTCAGTATTTAGAATAATTAAAAACTAAACAAATAAATTTGTATCACATCACTATATTTGGGCCATGTCAAGGTTGACGTTAATCTTTTAACGGTCAATGCTTTCAATTTAATGGAAGGACCAAAATTACGGATTTTACAAAATTGGGGACTAAATGTCTTTATTTTAAAATAGAGGGACCAAAATTGCGGATTTTACAAATTTGGGAGACTAAATGTCTCTATTTTAAAATAGAGGGACCAAAATTGCGGATTGTGCAAAATAGAGGGACTAAATGTCTTTATTTTAAAATAGGGGGACTAAAATTGTGGATTGTGCAAAATAGGGGGATCAAAATTGCATTTAAGCCTATAATAAATTCCTATTAAAAAATAGTTCTTCTTACATAATAAATATGAAGTTATTATGGAATAAAATCTTGATTTTACTCCTTCTGTTCCTTTTTAAGTGTCGGATTTTTGAAATTTTTTTGTTTCCATTTATTTGTCATTTGCAAAGTTCAAAATTACATTAATTACACTTTTATCAATTACACTCTTATTTGTCTCATAATCTTTACTCCCTCCGTTCCAAAATAATAGTCTTTTTAGCCTTTTGTTTTTGTTCCAAAATAATAGTCCTTTTAACTTTTTTAAGCTATTTTTACCAACAATGTCCCTAGACATAATTAAGAAGATCAATTATTACTTGTATTGGAAAGAGACATATGCCATAAAAATAAGTTAGTGGATAGCTGATGTATTTGTTATTGGTGGATAGTGAAATAATTTATGACAAGAGTAGTTGAAAAAGTAAGGGTATTTTCGTCTAAATATGTATCAATTGAATATTTCTTAATCAGTGTGTCACAACCTTAAAAGACTATTATTTTGGAACGGAGGGAGTAATTAATTTACACATGCATTTATTGTGGAGAGAAAAGGAAAAGGGATAAAATAGGAAATCCTACAACTATTTTATTAGAACCAAGAAAATTTATTTCATTTCTTGGTTTCTACATAACAACCTTAAACGAACGGAGGGTAGGTTCTTCTTCCTATAGTATAATCGGTATGGTTTTAGTATTGGTAAAAAAAAATAATCAAGTAATAGAGATAACGTATAGTCAAATTGCATTAAGAAATAAACTCTTTTTTGATAAAAAAAAATATTAAATACTAAATCAATAATAGCTTAATTTTTAAAATAAAATAATAGTAATATAGTTTTAAAATAAAGATACTAAGTATAAGTAAATAAGGGGAAATAAATCACGTAGTCATGATAAGAAATAGTAGTAAATTAGTTTCCAAACAAATGAGAACAATGATGGGGCATGGGAGAAAATATCAATAAAGTAGTTTGATAAATATTTCTTTTAGTAAAAAAAGTTAAAATAACTGGTTTTAAAGAATACTTTAGTAAAAGATTAGGATAAAATTTATGTGTAATATCATCAGTACTCTTGATTATTGTTTTAATAAAAATTTAGAGTTGTATATCAATAACTCGCATGTTAAAGATTGACATTAAAGTTTAGTATGAATCATTGAAATAAACTCTAAGTTTATGATATTGCCCTTAAAGTTTTGTTCGAAAAATTATTCCTTTTCTTTTCATGGTAAGATAGCGAAGCATTAATGATAAACTTACTAGCCAATGTCGATTGACACAAGTGGCTAAGGATTCAGTATGAATTCTCACTTTTCTCATATGATGCAACTTTTCCCGCTTGATAGACAATCTTTCCCAGGGAGATCCCTTAACACCTAAGGACTAGTTGAGTGGCTGCAATTTGGTGAAACTTCTTTGTTTAGATGTGTGTAATAATCCTCTACATGGACCTCTATTAGCAGTCTCAATTAGATATTAGCGTCCTACCGGGTAGTATTAGGAATGTCTCTTTGTTCTATCACTTTTATTCAAAAAGAAATTATAACTTATCAAAAGTCAAGATAAAGTAAAACATACATACACAAGGGTGCTATATGTACATTCATTCATGCATAAATCAATATTGCAATATGTTTCTCATAAGGTTGTAAATATGTACAAATCTTATTGCCCAATGAATTGATTTGATTTGGTTGAATAAATTCATGACATATGTCATGCAGTGTATGAGGTATTCGAAAGAATGACTTATTATGGAATATCATCAAACTTGGTCCTGTATCTAACAAGGAAGCTTCACCAAGGCACTGTCACTGCTTCCAACAATGTCAACAATTGGGTTGGCACTACTTATATAACTGTCATATTAGGTGCCTATATTGCCGATGCTCACCTTGGCCGTTATTGGACTTTTGTCATTGCCTCTGTTATCTATCTATTGGTATGTCTTTTTACACATTTTAATTCACTTGTCACATTGGTAAGGACTAAGGATATGCATATCATTATCATGGTCAAAGCCAATCCTGCCATGACTAGATGAATTACTCTATGTCCAAATCTTTGTGAAAATTATACCAACATATCTTGTTGAGTGCATTTGGTAATGTGATAGTGTATGTGTCAGTATAAAATTATTTACATTAATAGAAATTTTCAACTAAAAAAAAAAAATTTAATTATCAATTATGGTAAAGAAATGATTATTAGTCCACCAATCTCATAATTGTGTTTAAGAGTGCATGTTTGGATTAAAAATTCAATGAACTTCATTTTGCAAATTGAGTTTGTATAAGCAATCCTTCCTTCTCTTCCATTTCAAACCGAGTTTTAAGGTCAAATTAAGATAAAATTCAGTTTACAATCAGACCAACTGAAAACTAAAGAAGAGATTTTTTCAATTTTACTTTTAAAACGGACACTGAGGGTACCAAACAAGCCTAACTTGTCATGCCAAATTGTTAATTCTTTTAGCTTGGTTGAAAAATTCATGTGTATTGGCATTGGCAGGGTATGTGTTTGCTTACAGTATCAGTTTCCCTTCCAAGCCTACAGCCTCCTGAGTGCCATGAAATGGATGTGACAAAATGCAAGAAGGCCTCCACACTACAGTTAGCAGTGTTCTATGGTGCACTATACATCTTAACAGTGGGAGGTGGTGGAACCAAGCCCAACATTTCCACCATTGGTGCTGACCAATTTGATGATTTTGACCCCAAAGAGAAGGCACATAAGCTCTCATTCTTCAACTGGTGGTTTTCCAGCATCTTCATTGGGACCCTTTTCTCATTCACAGTTCTAGTGTACATACAAGACAATGTTGGGTGGGCTCTTGGTTATGGTATTCCAACTATTGGGCTTGCTATAGCCCTCATCACATTCCTGGTAGGCACACCTCTCTATAGACACAGATTGGCCTCAGGGAGTTCCTTCACTAGAATTGCCAAGGTTATGGTGGCTGCTTTGAGGAAAAGTAATGTAGCTGTTCCTATTGACTCTAAAGATCTACATGAGCTTGATGAGGAAGAGTATACAAATAAAGGGAAATTCAAGATTAATTCCACTCCAACATTAAGGTACTAAGAGCTTGTTTGATTCTCTTCTCATTTTTTTCATTAACTGTTTTCTAAAACAAGTTCTCACTGTTCGGCAATCAATTAAGCTCTGAAAATTGTTTCCAAAACAAGTGTTTTAAAAACCAAAAAACAGAAACAGTTATAAGATGTTTTCTCATCATGTTCTGTTTTCTTTGTTCTAGTGTTCAAGGGACAAACTTCTAGAAATAAAAAATGTGTTTAGGGGACAAGATACTTTCAAATGTACCGGGGTCAAACAAATTTTAGAAAACAGAAAATTGTTTTTGAAAACAGTAAACAAACAAGGCATAATTCTAGCCTATTTTCTCATCTATTTAATGTGTGATTTTACTATGAAATGTTATTATGTTCACAAGTACACACATGCAGGTTCCTCAACAAGGCCTGTGTCAAAACTAGTTCAAGTACTAGTGAGTGGATGTTGTGCACAGTTACTCAAGTAGAGGAAACTAAACAAATCCTAAGGATGATCCCCATCTGGGTTGCTACATTTATTCCCAGTACAATGCTTGCTCAGACAAATACCCTTTTTGTAAAGCAAGGAGTTACTCTTGACAGACACATTGGCAGATTCAACATTCCCCCTGCAAGTTTGATTGCATTCACATCTTTCACCATGCTTGTCTGTGTTATACTCTATGACCGTGTCTTTGTCAAGATTATGCAGAGATTGACTAAGAACCCCAGAGGGATCACACTTCTTCAAAGAATGGGCATAGGAATCACGATTCACATAGTGACTATGATAGTTGCGTCTTTGACTGAAAGATATAGACTTAAAGTGGCCAGACAACATGGAAAAGTTGAAAATGGAGGACAAGTTCCTTTGAGCATACTCATTTTGGCACCTCAATTCATACTTATGGGATTGGGTGAAGCCTTCTTAGAGGTATCCAAAATTGAGTTCTTCTATGACCAAGCCCCAGAAAGCATGAAGAGCCTTGGCACTTCATATTCCATTACTACTGTAGGCATTGGGAGTTTCATTAGCACTTTTCTTTTGTCCACAGTTTCACGCATCACTCAGGAACATGGCCACAAAGGATGGATTTTGAACAACCTGAATGCTTCTCATCTTGATTACTACTATGCATTTTTTGCAGTTCTAACCTTTCTGAATTTCATCTTCTTCATGATTGCTACAAAGTACTTTGTGTATAGAGCTGAACTTTCAGATTCCATAGATGTACTTGCACAAGAACTGAAGGAGAAGACTGCCAATGTGTCAAACCAAGCAGTTCCAAGTGATTAGTTGATTGAACATTGATATATGGACATCTTAATGTTGTAAAGACCTATTTAATACTCTCAATTTGTGTTTATCTCTATTTTTTATGTCACATTATATCACCTATTACATTTATCGCTTTTCTCTCTTCTATTTTTTTCTCTCTAGGTGTAGAAGAGATTTGGAGTGTCCACAAAATATTTCCCTAGTTGATTAGAAATTGGAAAGTGGAAGAGGACATAGTAACAGCTCTAAGTGTCAGAATTAAGTTGTTTAGAGTGTGATCATTTTACTTTACATTGTTCACAATTGGAGAGATGCTACATTGCATATTTGAAGGAAAAACAAAATTGGAGAAAGGAATATAGCTTAATGAATATGTCCATGAAATTTTTTATCTTCAACTACTCCTACTTTAGTTTTCTATGAATTGGCTAACCATTCAGCATAGCTCCAAGTATGCCTAAACCGAATCTCTTATATCTCTAATGAATTCAATCAAAGATCTTTCAAATTAATTTATTATTCTGAATAGAATGTAAGAATGGTAAAAGTGATTGAAGAAAAATATTAGGAATGGTTTGGTAATTGTAAACTCATTAGTGTGTGATCATGTTGTTTTTCCCAGTTCATAATTGGAAAGATGTCACGTTACATATTGACAGAAAAACGAAATTGGAAAAAGGAATATAGCTTAAAGTATATGTCTATGAATTTTTTTATCTTCAACTACTGTGTAAAAAATACAGTATCCTCCATCTGCTCCACATAAGGAGAATAGTTAAATCAGTGATGCAAGTTGCTTTAGGACTACATTTTGGTAGGCACAAAATTGCGATCAAATCTGATTTTTAATCTTTTATAATGAAACAATCAAGGTTCAGAGAGAATGGGAAAAGTTATCTGTTTGTGTATACATTAAAGATATTAAAAAATATTAGAGAATAAAAAGCTAAAAATTACAAAGAACTAAAAAGTATGAGTAACTACTCAGTATACAAGCCATAGTAACACAATAGAATTAGAGTTTGTGATGAAGCCTACATTTCACTACGGGATAAGAAATATCTTCGCAGCCAAACTCTTCTCATCTGTAATGCTGGAATTGGCTAACCATTCAGCATAGCTCCATGTATGCCTAAACTGAATCTCTTATCTCTAATGAATTCAGTCAAAGTTCTTTCAAATCATAACTGAATATTAACCTTTTTCACCCACAAGTTCCACATATTTTTATGTCTAAACTCTTACGTGAATGGCGATAAGTTTGAGCTAGACCTAATTTTAGTTTTAAATTTCAGGCTCAAATATAACAACAGTATTGTTGGAACTGGAAAATGACAAGGAACAATTATACTGACCCATTATGGCAAAATTATTCTGACTCATAATCTTACGAAATTGTAAAGTCTTGTACATTAACTGTAGCAAACATATAATAGAAGTATTTTCAGTAGCCTTGTAAACATAACTTGTATTTATTCTCAATGTAAATTCAAGCAATTCACAGAATATTTCTCGCAAATTTCCTTTCCCATCAACCTCTGAATTAGTATATAGCCCATCAGTTCAGCAATAAATAAGTTTGGCGTAAGTTAAAATTCGATAATAAATTTTTAAGGTACCAAATCTTAAAACAAATAAATACACAAAAAAAAAAAATCTGCATTATATTTATAGCTTGTCAAAAGTTGTTTGCTTGACAATCTAAACGTTTGAAGTGAACATTGTGCGCTTGTTTTGGCTTAACAGCATGTATAGCCCAGACGTACAAATGACAACCACATAAGAGAATAATGGGAAAAAAAAATAAAACTCATAATCAAGAATGGTCAATAATATGCTATGAGAACAAGAACACCTAAAGTTAGGTAGAATTTTAGCTGCTATTAGAATAAAGTGTAGCAAAATCACAACACAGCAAATTGGATGAAGTATTCAGAGTAGGGCTGAGAAACCCACTAGTGGATTGGGAAACACACTTAAGAAAAGTCCTTGGAAGGCAAATATGCCTCATGGTAAAAGAAGTATTAATTATCTTTTTAGTCCTTAAACTTTTTAGAATTTATATTTTTAATCCCTCAACTTTTCTTTTTGACTGGTCAACATCCCTTAAAAGTTTAAGAACCGGTCAAAAAAAATTCAAGGACTAAAAACAGAAATCTTAAAAAATTTAGAAACTAAAAAAATATGACCTCGGTACCAAGATCATAACTCTAGCTGAAAATTATGAAGTATGGACATGTTTTATCCCATGCATGGATCAACAGACTTCATACAAGCAAATTGAGGATGGTTGTTGAACAATAACATGTTCTTCTAAAAAGTTAATCCAAATGAATAATTCAATCACAGATCAGAGTTATGGTTATCCAGTGGACATTATCCCTCATCATTCACTGATAACATGCGTAAACATGAATTGTTTTTCAAAATTAATAACAGTATACAGATATTATTAACAAATTACATGAAAATGTGCCAAATGACAAGCAGGTACACAGTTTAAACTCGCCCAAATGGTTTCCCAGGTATGGTCCAGCCATAATTGCTACAGCATAAAAGTAAAAAGAAGTAGCAATAAAGCTACAGTAACCTGAGCCACCTATCTTTCCAAAATGACTGGCACTGTCTTATTCTGACTCTTGCTATCCACCAGTACAGTCACACCCCTACACATAATACAGTTCATATGTAAAGAACGGTCAGACATACAATCAGACATCTTCCATTGCAAAGATGAAAATTTTCAGCATAGTTAATGATGATATTTAAGTATAAATTTTATTTCATATTTATATATTTAGGGGGAAACAATCTAAAGCAATGTCAATGGCAAAGATGTTTGTCAACATTTTAAAAAATAAAGATATGAACCTAGTAGCATTATTTTCAGGTTCAACAAGCTTCTCAGTCTCACATGTAAAAAACTATACAACATAAATAGTAGCAAAAAAGAGCATAAAAAAAGCACCTATATTGAACTCTGGCACCAAATAAATAAATAATTGAAATCATAATGGGATTAGGCTGGTCTCTATGACAAAATGTGCCTAGTGATAAAGTAAAGGTGTGTGTCCACTCTTGATACAAAGTGGGTTAAGTTTACAAGTGATTTGATACAAATAGATAAACCGTTACTTTCTCACCTTATACATTTTCTTACATTATGTGGTAAAGCCATCACAATGTACTACATATGTTATCCTCAAATAAATTGGAATAATAGAATTCATATTGCTACTAAAGCATACCACACAAGCATAATTCTTTTAGCAATATATTTCAATGTGAACTGAATGTTGCACAAATCAAAGCTAAGATAAACAAAATCCAATACAGCTATATATGAATTTCAAAAATAGATCACACATGCAAGTTCTACGAATCCAAGCTCTAAATAAAGGAAATGTGTCACTGGTTCAAAATGGGTTCATTGGAATTTCATGTTATAATATGCAGTAATCATAAACAGAGCACAAAAATAAAAAGGTTAATTACACTCCCCTATTCTAAGAGATGAAATGTACTACATTTAAGTCCATTTTAATGTAAACAGGCCACTTAGTAGTGGAAAGCAACAATGAATGGGCCTACTAGAGACAGTTCTCCATTCTCTACAACTTCAATGTCACTACTGTCAAGGCATCAACTAATTTTGAACATTCTTTTATTGATTTAAGGACTTTATAAAATGAGATGACATTTTAAAAATCCATATATTATCATCTTTGAAACTTCACCCAAAATTTTCATTTCATCTTCTAAAGTCCTAAAGATTTATCAAAATCTTCCATAACCCTACTTACATTAAAATCTTCTAAAGTCCCAATAGTGCCAATATCCACAGAAAGAGAAAAAATTTCCATAAGCCTGCTTACATTATAATGAACTAAAGTATACCACAGATTTATCTCTCAAGGGAAGGGAGTGCAATTTACTCAGAATAAAAAGTTCCAGGCACAACTTTCCACTCCTTTTGACAAATCTTTGCTTTTATCAAATTATTTTAACCAAATAAATCTGCATTCATTAGTGAGACACTTAAACTTTATCTAAGCTAGTTAATTTAACAAGCAACATCCTTAAAAGAGGTTTCAACAATAGCTAAATATTCAGCATCCACCATTTCGTTGGAATAACATACTACTAAAGTTCAGCTCTCGGACAACTGGTTATGCATTTAACTTCATACTAGCTCTGAATAGTTATGTATCTAAATTATTTATGTTTGCGTAGTATTTGTGTCTTTAGGCAGTCATGGATTTGTATGCCAGTTATTGTATGGTGTTATACATGTACATGGCACGACAGTTTCTGTATTCAGTAATTGGTATGCAGTGTGTTTGAGAGAGAAAAAGTGTGTGTTGGGCTTAGGCCTATGTATTGTGTATTGAGAGAGGTTATTCTCTGTGAGGGGCTTTGTCCTGTGTTCTTCCTTTGTTGTCTGATCTCTGTTCTAACCTTTTTTTCAGGTTTAACTCAGAAAATAAAAAAATATATATAAATAAAACTATCTAGTTTGTATGTGCAATTCTCTTGTGTCTGATCATGTCTCTCACATACCTCTCTAAACATCTAATACATTGGTGTCCACTATATCAATTTGAGAGTAAATATATTTTTTCATCCATTTACCCTTATGTTTATCTACCATTTTCATGCCTGATTAAACATAAAATAAGGAAAAGCCAAATAAATAAAAGTTTTTTTAAATGATTAAAATGGTAAAATAAGGGTAACTCTGTTAAGAAACAACCTTAGTAAAAGCCTAACCAGTGGCCTGCAGCAGCTCCCTTTCTGCATGCTCTCTAATCCTTCTCTCAAGCTCAGGCCTGAAATGCTTGATAAGACCCTGCACTGGCCATGCAGCAGCATCACCCAAGGCACAAATTGTATGCCCTTCAATTTGTTTAGTCAACTCCTGAAGCATATCAATTTCTTCTAGCTTGGCATTCCCAACTTTCATTCTTTCCATGATCGTCCAAAGCCAACCAGTCCCCTCCCTGCATGGTGTGCACTGCCCACAGCTTTCATGTTTGTAGAAGTAGGAAAGCCTTGCAATAGCATCCACAACATCTGTAGATTTATCCATCACAATTACAGCTGCAGTCCCCAACCCTGTCCCAACAGCCTTTAATGCATCATAATCCATCAAGATATCATCACATACATGCTTTGGAATCAGAGGAACAGATGATCCTCCTGGAATCACTGCAAGTAAATTATCCCATCCTCCTCGAATACCTCCGCAGTGCCTCTCTATCAACTCCTTCAGTGGAATACTCATTTCCTCCTCAACAGTGCAAGGCTTGTTCACATGCCCTGACACACAAAACAGCTTTGTCCCCGCATTGTTCTTCCTACCAAAACTGGCAAACCATTCAGGCCCACGCCTTAGAATGGTTGGAGAAACAGCCACAGTTTCCACATTTGTGACAGTGGTAGGACATCCATACAACCCAGCATTGGCTGGGAAAGGCGGCTTCAATCTTGGTTTACCCTGTTTCCCTTCAAGGCTCTCCAAGAGGGCTGTTTCCTCGCCACAAATATAAGCTCCAGCACCGTAGTGGATATGAACATCAAAATCATAGCCTGAGCCACAAGAATTCTTACCCAATAAACCAGCTGCATAAGCCTCTTGCCTAGCCTTTTCGAGATTCTTACGTTCATTCACATATTCACCCCTGATGTAGATGTAAGCAGCACTAGCCCTCATTCCCACTCCAGCAATCAAGCAACCTTCTAACAATTTATGTGGGTCATGCCGCATAATTTCCCTGTCTTTGCAAGTTCCAGGTTCACTTTCATCAGCATTAACAACAAGATATGAAGGGCGGCCATCAGATACTTTTGGCATGAATGACCATTTTAGGCCCGAAGGGAAACCAGCACCACCACGCCCACGGAGGCCAGACTTCTTCATTTCATTCACAATCCAATCAGTACCCTTGAGTACCAAATCTTTAGTTCGGTGCCAATCCCCACGTTTCATGGCACCTTTGAGAAAAGGATCATGGAGCCCATATAAGTTAGTAAATATCCTGTCCTCATCCTTAAGGCCACCAAAATGGGTTTTCTCTGGTGGTGGAGGCGGTGGTGGCGGCTGTGGGGTACTAGCAGTGGAAGCACCCTGAGTGCTAAATAGTCTGAAACCAAGGCCCAATTTCTCACTACGATGTTGAACCAAGGCTGTCCTTACAGAAAGAATGCCCCTCATGGTTGCCTTACCTGACAGTAATTCCAAGTTTTAGAACAAATGATTTCGGGTTAATCAAACCGTCCACAAGTATACATCATCAAATAAAATTGGCTATTAAATTTGGGGCAAGCCAATAACATGAAAGCATATGAATCAAAACTCAAGAGAATGATTTCAAATTACCAATTACAATTAGTCATAATCAAACCCTATTCAGCACAATCAAATCAAATCAAATATAAACAAGGACAAAACTTAGATAAAGTTTCATAGGTACTTTTGGTGTTGTTCTCCAATCTGAATTGTATTTTTACCTCGGTAATCTATGTTGACCTTTAATACAAACAAATTATTACACAAATTATCAAGATAAAACTAATTCTGATCCGAGAACAGCACAAAAAACACCTAAGGAACTGCATCTAAGTTTTGTCCTATAAACAAAACACACCCGAAAAAAATAAAAGAAACCCACCAAGAAAAATTCAATTTTGCGCTCATTATCATTTCCACACAATAATTTCATACATAATTTTTTTTTTCTAAAATGGCGTTTGGGAAAATTGTTGAAACCCCAGAAAGACTAATAAACGCGATGGGTCTCATGCATCTGCAAAATCTGGGAAGAAAGAAGCAAGGGTCAGATTGCATTGCACGAGAATCGAAACTGCGAGTGTGTTCGGCGCTGAAATCGGAGACAAACGAAACTAGGGCACAGATTTGTAAAGCTACGAAATTGTTGGGTTTTGAAGAAAATGAATGGGAAAAAATGGAAGAGAACGTACCAGTGGTGAACGCAATTGATCACTGGGATCTGATGAGTGTTGAAAATGGAGCACCTTCTTGTGCTGCTTTGTGTTGTTTTGTGGGTTTATTCGGTTACTCTCAGGTTCGCTTCTCTTGTTTTTTTTTTTTAATTTTGTTTTTTTGGTGTTGGGTTAGATTTTGGGCTTTGTTTGGCCACGTTGCATTTTTGGAAAAGTAGTTTGATGGTAGAAACTAGAAAGAGGCATGAGTTTTATGACGAAAACGAAATTCTGCCTAACTCTTTGATTTTTTGCTTTTAATTTTTGCTAATGAAAAAAAAATGGTGTAACTTCGAGGGATGAAATTATGATTTGTGTGGAGGTGTATTTTAAAAAATAATTTTTTTATAATTTTATATATATATATATATTTAAACTCTAAAATTATTTAAATTTTAATAAACAATTATATATGAGCTTTATTTTTTAATGTGTATTCTCGAACTAATTTTTTATTTTGACCGTCGAATAAAATTTAATAATAAATATTTATTATTTTATTTCTTGATATTATTTAATATTCATTGTTATGGAGTGGTTAGTTTTTAATGATCAACACAATTCACAACGGTTTTAAAAAAAAAACCCTCCAAAAATAAGCTCAAGGAATTTCTTTAATTTCCAATCATACAAGGAATGGTGAGAAGAAGGAGGGATACTAAAAACAAATGAACTTCGAATTGTATGTTTGGATTCACATTTGGTTATACAAAATCACATTAAAATAGCAACTAGTATAATTTTAGGTAAATATTCACATGTTTGGTTTTATATTGAGAAATTGATTCTCAATCTAGAATTGTTTTTGAGTTAAAATAATGTTAGATAGATTTTGTATTGGATAAAAACTTTTATAGAGTTTTCATTGCTAACTTGCTTTTATAATAAAAATATCCAAATATAAATCACTTTACTCCAAAGTCAATTTTGCAAAATCAATTTCATTCAAAAATAATTTTGAAAATATCCATCCAAACACACACAACATGGAAGAACAACATGCTTAAAACAAAAAGGAAGCTTCAAACCCACCTCAAGCGAGAAAAAAGACACAGGGTTGTCACCAACAAATAGAAGTGAACAGGTGTCAAATTTAGAAGATAACAGAAAAATCAAAGATGAACAAACTGAAGTGATAAGAAATGCTAAAAGAAGATAGATGAACATTAAGAAGAAGAAGAAGCTTGAAAAGTTGAAACGGAAAAACAATGCAACTTAAATAAAAATTAAGCTTGAAATGAAAGAACAATATAACTTAGAAAAAATGAATCTTAAACCTACCTCAGTTGAGAAGAAGACACACAATTGCAAAGAAGTTAATAAATGTTAAGAGTATCAATAGAGGTTAAATTTATTAGTACAAAATTCTTTGGGTCTTTTGAATTTTGAGTTAGATGGTTAATAGGGTCAATTTATTTTAGGCCTAGACATATTTTCAAATCTTGAGTTTAATAGTCGTACAGATCATATTTACTCCAACATTGTTAGAACATATTGTTCATAATCAATTTGGGTTAGTCGATCAAGATAATAAATCTAGCTAGCCACTTCAGTTGATAACCGACTTGGGCCAATCGATCAAGATAGGCAATCAGGTCAAGTATTTTAGTTGATAACCAATTTAGGGTTAGTCGATTAGGGTAGTTAATTGGGCTAGTCACGTCAGTTGATAGTTGATAATTAATGGTTGACAATTGATAACTGATTGAAATTAGTGGGATCGAATTAGGATCCATTAAGGTTGGGATTATGACTCAAAGGTTCAGAGATGCCTAAATCATGTGAATATGTGAGGCATAAGTCAAAGGAGAGTAACTTTCACTTATTCGACTAATTCATGATCAGTCAACCAATTTTTAACCCACCATTAATAAAAACATTTTTAACCAATTATCAAACTATCCAATTTTCAAAGTCATACTTACTGGTATGAGTCTCTTAACCTATGAAATGGTATAACATAATTGACAAATAATCCTACCCCAACATGTAGCCATGGATTCGATCTCTAGGCATGTATATATGAAAAAACATTTGTTAGAATAAGTCAATCTCTTAAATAAATCTTAGTAACTTGAGAGATTAATCCTTGATTCTCAATCAAAAAATACCTTAGATTCATCAAAAAAAATCTCTTGACTAATTATAAGTTCCACGAATCAGATTGATTTATACAATTAGATTTTTAAAACCATATAGAACAAGATGACAAATCTTGATTTTTGCATAATTCACATTTTGAATTTAATTCTTACATCATAAGAAATAAAGAATCTTGATTTTTTTGTCAGAATTTTTTAAACCAAAGAGATTTTGATTAGGAGTGTACACAAATCAAGTTGGATCGAATTTAGCTAAACTATTGACCCAACCCAATCAAAATACTTCGTTTTAAGTTAGGTAGGATTTGAGTTTTTTTTTTTTTTTTTTGTTAAACTAGAATCAAATCAACTTCAATCAATGACGGGTTGAGTCAAGTTTAATCAATCGAGTCCAAAAAAACCAACTATTGTTTTACAATCTTCGTTAGTAGTAACGGCACACAAAGCATCTACTAGTTGGGGGCCACCAGATATGGAATCAGTCAAAATTAATTTTGATGCAGCAGTTAAAAAAGGAGTAGGGACTGGAATTGGTGTGATTGTACGTGACTACATGGGACAACCTTTGGCAGCAGGAACAAATTTTATTCCCATCTGTTATGATGCTCTAATAGCAGAAACTTTGGCTTTCAGATGGAGTTTATCAGAGGAGGATTTCGAAGGACAACTCTTATTTTGCAGCTCTCTTAAATGATTGTGTGAACCTGACACATAGAGGTTGGAATGTTCCCTTATTGTTTACTAAAAGGGGGGACAATTTAGTTGCTGATAAATAAGTTAGCAAGCACACTTAGCTTTTATTTATCATGAAGAGTACTGGATTGAGGATGTACCTCACCAGATTTTACAGCTTATTCAAACTGATGTAAATGATTCAGCTGTGGCCACATTGGCTTAATAAAATTACTCTTCTGTCAAAAAAAAAAAAAAAAACGACACACAAATCAACACATACTAGTTATATATGTAGGAATTGTCTACATAACTAGTACTAATCATAAAAATCTAGAGATTTTGTAAACAATAAAAGGCCCAAAAGCCTCTGGAACGGATTGCACAATTTTTGTATGAATGTCACTAAATAAAGATAAAGAAAAAAGACTGAAACTTAAAGGCAGGATTTCAGTTGTAAAGTTTTGACCCTAATGTCAGATAACAGAAAATGTTAACCTACAAACCAATCAATCTCTATATATTGTACAAAAATGTGTGAATTGCACATCCTTGTCAGCACTTCAACTTCAACAGTAACTTAATTACAAGAGAAGAAAAAAAAAACTATGATATTTAACACATTGCAGTTTGATAGAAGGTGAATTGAAGAATATACACCTTAAAAGCTTTTTCTACACGGAAAATATCCCAGTCAGCCAAAAAAACCAGCCATCCAAAACCAGAAATTTCAGGTACCTGGCTTCCAAATCCATCAACTGCAATCTAACAAAAGAATGTGAGAAAATGTATAACAATCAGTAGCCATCAACATTTGGTTGTGACCATGGCCATCAAGAAGTCCTGTAAAATATTGGTGTAGATCAATGTGATTCACTTTTTTCAGGAACTTCCATTTGAGGAGGCAAGAGGTTTAAGAAGCTCCCTCTGACAGGTTGATTGGCAGCCATAACTGATTCATCATCTGTGTCATACAATAAAATTAATTCATTAAAGACTGCAACAACCCAAACCAGAAGATATAGCAACATATGCTTCAATGTTCAGTGCCAAAAAGTAAGGGCAACTACATATGAGGAGATTCTCATGAGTAATGAACTTCTGATGCCAATTTCATAATGATATAGGGGGTATGGCAGCTCCAAAATGCAGGATACTAGTGCAAGATTAGCATTTGTTTTATAAACACATTTTAAAGGGCTATTAGTGCTACTGTTCATATGCTACTTCATAAGACAACTCTGACAAAATCAAGCATATAAATTAGAAATATTTTCCAAATAATTTTTTCTCTACTTTTCTTTGCAGAGAAATAGGGGGATAAATAAAAGAAAAAGTTACGTGCAATTAGACTTGTGCTTAATGTCACAGCCATAAAACCATGATATTTAGATAACACTGAAGTCTATCTAAGTACAGGGCCATATATAAGCCACACACACTTGACAACCATTCTTATAGATTCTTATAGCAGGCGAGGCATTGGAAATGAGATCTTTAGTATCCCACAATTAGTGAATCACCAAAATGCTAATAAAGGATTAAGGGATAATCTCACTGAGAAAAAGTCTAAGCCATGACATGAAAACACCATATGAATTAGGAGATAGTTTGATAGGGACTTGGGTATTATGGGGTGTTTAAGTCCCATATCAAGTAGTATGGGATGCTTGGTGAAGTACTTAAGTGGCTTGGTTCTCACCCTTCACAGCTAGCTTTTAAGGGAGAGTTCCCCAAGTGCTTAGGTGCTTACCAATTAGAATCGGAGCTAGTTGTTAGTGTCTCGGAAAGGGTTACTTACAGTGGGGCTGACCAAACAGGTTGTTTGAAGTGTCATATACAGTGTGGCCATCAGGACCTTGACTCTCAAGGATGGTGCTAATTGCTATGATAGGAACTTGGGTATTATGAGATACCTAAGTCTTACATCGAGTAGTATGAGATGCTCAATGAAGTACTTAAGTGGCTTGGTTCTCCCCTTTGACAACTAGCTTTTAAGGGAGGGTTCCCCAAGTGCTTGGATGCTTATCATAATTAGATCGTACACTGAAGGGATGCGGGAGTTGGCTACTGCCTAATTTACTTATCATTTAGGACTTACGAGTAATTTGTATTGGGCCTTTTCTTTTATCTCTAAACACCCTAATTCATTATCATTTCCCTTAACCCCCTCCCCCCTCTCAAAAAACAAAGTACTTATTATCTTCCTTAACACCCCTTGTCCCACCCACCTAAAAAAAAATCCAATCTTCATCATATGGTTTTATGGTTTGATGCAGAGCCTACATGGGAAGCCTTTCTCCAACCCATCAACTCAGTGCAGTACCTTTGTCTTTCCCATTATACTAACAAACTAGTATGCAGCATTCTTCCTTTGCCTTTGCACTCCTTATCTTCTAAGTTGGCTATAGGAGGAAAGTCTAAGGAAAAATTTAGAAGCCAAATGCCATCTAAGTGCTGTTTAAAGTAATAGCACACAGATAATCAAGCAGCATTGCATATTGCCACTAACCCTGTTTTCCATTAGAGGTCCAAATATATTGAGATAGATTGTCATTTCGTCAGGGGAGAAGATCAAATTAGGAGACATCACCACTAGCTCTGTCAACTCCAATAATCAATTGGTGGATGCCTTCACCAAATCCCAAAAAGGTCCTTGAATCAGTTATCTATGTAACAAGCTTGGTGCATATGATTTATATGCTCCAGCTTGAGGAGGAGTGTTGAAAATCTGATTAGGATCTGTGTAATAACATTGTACAGTTTTATTTTATAGGCATATCATATCATGTATATAAGAATAGAATCTCCTATATTTATTATTATTTATTGCATTCAGCCTATATAAAATGGACTCCATTGTGTTGTTGAGACATACAGTTTCAACATCCTCTGTTTTCTCCCTTTCAATAGGCCATAAATCCATAACTAGTTTTTATATCCAGATATCTTAGAAATTGCCGAAATTGGGATTTAGGAGAGAAAAGGGGAGAAGGGAAAGCTTTGTTAGAAATCATATGGTCAAGGTTTACTTCCCATTTTTTCCTCCTATTTTTTCTTGATTTTTACTATTTCATTTTAAGACAACATAAAATATAATCTTCTAATATGTCAGAAGAAGCTACCCTGTGACACAAAGTAGAAGGAGGAAGTATGTGCAGTTCTAGAATGGAATCATTTGGTATCACTACACACTACTCTTTAGTGAAGTGAACTATTGCATTTGCATCTAAAACATATCAACAATACTTCATTGGATATATAGAAAGACAAATATCTCAAAGAATAGGAAAACAATAAGATATTCTTACCAAATAGAGCCTTAATAGATGGTCTTTTAGGTTTTGTGCTCTTCTTCTTCAATTCAGCTGATAATGTACACAAAAATTACTTGTGAAGAGAAGTGCAATGATGAATCAATAAGAGATGATTAAAAAATGGAAGAAAAAAAAAAGGAAATGCTCTCTTTCAGACTAGCCTGGTTCACCAGCATGATCTTTGGCAAAATTATGGTATATTGAAATTAAAATTACTCAATGCATCAGCATCCAAAATTAGTTCTTAATATTTGTTTCTCATATAAGCAACTGTATATAACACAGGAATAACACAACCTTTTGAAGAAAAAAAATCTCCATCATTTTTTTTCCAAGACATGTTAATTTAAAGGGCACAGTAAAAATGGGCTCAAATAAAATGGCATCTGTTTAAGGAAACTGTAAAATTAGAAGCAACTTGAAAGATTTTAATTGCACAGCAATAAACATCTCAACAAAGAGTTAATCCATTGACATGTTCTGCCACGCAACACAAAATCTCAATTAAACAATTTTGGAATCAAATTAAATTGACAAGAGAATAAAACATTGTATTACATTCAATGGTCAAAATAATCTTTAAAGTACACAATAAAAATATATATTAAACAGGAAGATTTTTGTTGGAAAGAAAATGATGAAAACATTATACAGAACAATTATAATATATATAGATAGAGATGTATACAGAGAGAGGGATGTAATTACCAATTCCAGGTATTTCATGATCATTCACGATTTCAAAATTCTTGTATGTGTAGCCGACGAAGTTAATATCTTTAGATGGCAGCATCTGCACCAAATGACACAACTAAGAAACCCAGACTTCGACAATGTTCCTTGTAAATGCTGATGATCCATGATTTTCAAATTAAGAGGCAATTGTACTCAGGGTTACCATTAACACAATTTTTTTTCAAATTCCAGTGTCATGCAGAGTAAATTTCATTTGCAAACCAAAATGCTTTTATTGACAGTCTGGAAATTACTCAAACCAATTCGAACTTTGAAGCACCTTATTTTCTCAATTAAATAACAAATGGCCAAGATTTTTAGTGTTTCATCACAAGAGAAACCAATGGGAGATTAATAGTAGATAGATTACTGGATAGGTAGATATATAAAACGCAAAAATATAGAGAGGAACTCATGACAGCAGCTTTACTTGTGATAAATAACCCAAAATAATCTGATTGTGTATAATTTAAGCTTCAAAGGAGGAGCAAAGGCCTATGATTGATGTAGGACAACCCAAGAGTAGCCGTCTTGGCAGGGTACACTCCTGATAAACCTAGCCTCAAATATGTACACATTGAATGAAGGAAAATCCAAAATTCAATATCACATATTAATCAAAAGCATCCCAAATAAAATGTTTATCCCAAAGGTCTATTTATTGACCTAACATCCAAACACCCTAATAAGCTATTTCTATTCTAAGATGGAATAAGATAATCCAAACACCCTAATAAGATCCCTAAATAAAAACAACAATAAATAATCCCAGATGAAAGACACTAATTGTGAAATCAAGAACCCTAAACAATGGCCCAATCTACATAAGTGATATTAACAAATGGTACAGTTACCACAATTCTTGTAGACCAACTACATACAAAATTTAAATAAGAACCAACCTTTCTCCACGGTCCTGCTTTTGAGGAAGGTACAGTTTGCTTGTCCACCTACACATCATTAGTAAAACAAAATATCATGACACTGGTTCGCAATGAAGAAATGATTAGCTCTTCTATATCCATGAACATAAAGATATATAATATATACCTCTTCAAACTTTTCAAAATTTTGAGTATCTAATTCATCATTGACCTCAGGTATGAAAGCAGCTTTCATTTGGTACAGTTTGTCCCATTCAACACCTTTGAACCATGGGTGAGCCTGGACACAAAAATGACCAACCACTTATTGGTTACTGTACAAGCGTATTCCTGTATAAATTGTAGAACTTAGAAAAGAACACACCACAACACCTTTATTTCATCGGCTCCTTTGGTTCCAAGCCTCTGCTCCACATTACATAGGAGTCTACAAATAAGATCCTTTGCCTCTGCTGAAAGTTTAGCTTCTTCTGGAAATTTTAAAGTAGTTCTCCAATTTACTATCTGCGGCGTATTGAAGGTGAATTAAAATAAGATCATAATTGATGAAGACAAAAAATGATGCAATAAAAAGAATCCATGGAAGCAATCAACATGGATACATTATAAATAGTGGATAAATATGAACTGTCATCTATTACTATTATTATTACTATATAAATATAAAATCCCAAAACTGGCAACAGAAGCATGATACAAAATAATTTACATGCAACAAGTAACTATAGAAGGGGAAAAAAGTAAACAATATCATAAGAAAAGAAAGAAAAAATTCTGTACATCAGGAAACCATCTCAGTTTTTTACTGAAACTTGTTCCTCAAATCAATACTCAATAATTGCAGCCCCCTAACAAATTCAACATTTCTAAGCCTTTCTGAACTTTATGTCGTCTGTTAGATTATTTTTATCTAAAAGAGATGCAATCACTGTCTCCCATTTAACCCAGAGCTGCATTCTCAGTTATGGTCATGCTTTTCAAGCCTCTCGACATTTTCTGTAATACATTAACCAGATAATGTTTCAAATAATAGTTACACTATAAGGTCCAAACAGTCATGGGCATTTATGAAGCACAGGTACACATTACACACCTCTATTCTATTGGCAAGTATAATATTCGATACTTATTGCCATAAGAAACAGTGAAACCTGCTTTTCTGGTTAGGCACATATCCATGAATCTCAATTAGAAACACTAAAGCTCAAAATGTTTATGGGAATTCTAGGACCTCCTCCAAACAAGGGTAAGGATGATATGGTCTAATAGATCCAGGAAAATATCAATGGCAGGGTGGTCAAGAAACACCAGTAATTTCTACCTAGCTATTTCTAAAGTCCAATATGACAAGATGGCCTTTTCTAAGCACAGGAGTCTTGCAGAATTCAATGGACTCAAAGTCCTACACAGTGTAATTTCAACTCATAAATGCATGATGCATTGGAAAGGAATCCATTAACAGGGGGTCCATATGTTACCTTTCTACAAGTCAACATTGGTTCATCTGAATAAAAGGGTGGAAACCCCACAAGCATTTCATACATTATAGCTCCTAGAGACCACCTGGAAGCATTGACACAACATCAGAATGCATTGAAACAATAAGTTGATAAAAGGGGGGGGGGGGGGGGCTTTGGGGAGACTTTTGAAACGGAAAAGTAGAAAACATATTCTACATTACCAATCACATTCCACGCCATATCCTTTTTTCAGAAGAACTTCAGGAGCAATATAATCAGGTGTTCCAACTGTAGAATAGGCCTGCATTATTGCAAAGAAAGAAAAGCTTAAAATGCCATCAATCTATATAGTCATCGTACAATCACAAGGGGAAAGAAAACTTGTCAAAACTGAGGCAAAAACTAGTGGTCACTGGTCACCAAATTTATATGTTATAATTATAAGGTTTAAGGTCGAGAAGGAAGAAAAGAGAGAAAAGAGACTACAAATAACTAAAAAGTAGATTGATATATGGTGTGAATGATATTTTCCGAAGGACAGGTCACTAACCCCTATTATACTAGGACTTGGATTAAGTGCTAGACTTCTAATCCTAGTCAAATAAGGGTACAAATAACTTTAAGGGTAAGATAAAATCTGTAAAAATAAGATAAGGTTACTAAGAAGAAAAGATCTATAAAAATAAGTAACACAATTATCCCTAAAATAACATAAATTATCCAAAACTATTATGCATCATTCTCTCCCTCTGAGATATTTTATAAATATTCTAATAGCCCCCATCAAGCCAAAGCTAACTAAGCTTTAAGCATCTATATGTATATATATCCCTTTCTTTTCTTTTCTTTTTTTGGATGTTGATGTATTTATTTTTATAGGCAGTTTTTTTGGGGGATATTGATAGCTCCACTCATTTGAATTTGGTCCCATTACCTTAATAATTTGAAACTATAAGGCCAGTCTTTCACAGAAAATAGGGACTGATATCTTAATGACTAGAAATTAATTTATAGGGACTAAAATCCAAACGTTTTAAAAATATATAGGGATTGCTATTTTAATGATTGGAACCAAAATCCAAAAAGTTGAAAATATAGGCACAGATTCAAAAAACAAAGTATAAAGGGTGGCCAAGTGCATGGGGCTCCTACCAAGTGAGGTTTGGGGAAGGTAGATGTGCACAGCTTTACACCTGCAAGTGGAGACGCTGTTTCCTGGATTTAAACCTGTGACCTCTAGGCCACAAGGCAGTAACTTTACCATTGTGCCAAGGCTCTCCCTCATCCAAAAACAATAAACTATAAGGACCAAAATTCAAATCTAGTAGACTACAAGGACTAACTGTTTGGTTTAACCTTGCTATACATGATTGCTTGCCAAGAAATTTTTGACAGGCTAATGGTCGTTCCAGCCATCATCTCAAGTTATCTCTTTGGCACTACTCGCCTCTCTAACATTTCTTACATCCTTGAGTTGTTTTCCAGCCATGTTTTATGGAGGCCATTTTATATTTTTTTGTTAGTTTCTGTTTTAAAGTGTTCATTTTAATATGCTAATCTCAAAAGTTTCTGTTTATACAAATTGGTTCCCAAATAGATGAACTTGTTAGGAAGTTGACAATTTTGTTAGGCTGAACTTGTTATCAAGTTAAAAGTTCAAGGACCAATTTGCATAAACAGAAACTTACGAGGACCATAGCAACAAAAGAAATATCTTTCAAGGTCTAAATGGTATATTTACTCCCAAAAATATAATATAGGGATCAAATATCTAAATCAGGTGAAAATATAAGTAATTAAGGACTAATTGTTTATTTTATCCTTAAAAAATACAGCCTGGAAATTAACAAGGAATTAAATAATCATAAATGTTTATGGATACTAATATTGAGAGGCTTACAAGCATTCGTCGATTTTTCTGCCAATGCTGCAGTTGTTCCTGTTGAGTTCGTTTAGGAGCCGCAGGACGTCCATCACTTTGGAGGGCTCCACTTCTGTTAATTCCAACAGAGAAGTCCTTTTCTTGAAGATTACTGCAGTCTAGCGGTTTACATAATCCAAAATCTGATAATTTCATGTGGCCATTTCTATCTAGCAGCAAGTTATCAGGCTTGATATCTCTGGAATGCATTTAAAAATCAGATTATTAAAAATATTTATTGATCCAGAAGAAGACCGCCATAAGTATCATTGATCCATGTCATAAAAGTATACCAAAATTTACCATCATCTGACGTTATTATTTACAGCTTTGAGCTTACCTATGAATATAATTATGTTTATGTATTGACTCTATGGCTAGGACAGTCTCCCCAACATAGAACCTGGCCTCATCTTCTGTCAGTATATCCTTCCGCATCAGCAATGTCATCATATCTCCACCAGGTAGATACTCCATTATGAGATATAAATACTCCTCATCTTGAAAGGAACAATAAAGTTTTACAATGCAATTGCTGTCAACTTCAGCAAGTAGGTTTCTCTCAGCTTTGACATGTTCAACCTGAAAAAAGTGTATCCAATAAGTATAAGAAAACAATTTTTACTCTAATAATGTGATAATTTCAATACCTGGCCTCTACGAAGCATCTCTGATTTCTTAAGCTTCTTCATAGCATATATATGACCGGTGGCCTTCTCCCGGCAGACTCTAACCTATGAAAAGATGGAATTGCAAAATTGTAACAAATCTGATATATATCTTTATGAGAAATCTGAGTTATTTATGCAGCAAGAGAAAAAAAAAAAATATATATATATATATATATATATATATTGAAAAAAAAAAAAACTCATTACTAGCCAAAGAGGCTATACAATATATACACTGTCTCGGTGTCTCCAAGCCAACTTCTTCATAAAACTCCACAGGCTACTCAATGGTGGAAACAGCTAATATGCATAACACAAACTGGAGTTTTCTTTGCAACTGGAATAATTCATAAAATTCATTATTGCAATAGAGAATTTAAACCAGCACAGGGTCAAAATACTGATGGTCGAACTCCATTACCACTACTAATTTTGAAATATAAAGATCCACTGCCATTAACAATTTTGAAGGACTACTTCTCCTTGGCATACCCTAAGTTATATCCTTAATCTACAGTTTTCTAACATATGTATAGAAACCTGTAGATTACATACCAGAGTTAAATAATTAACATGGGTGCCATTACTCAATATGATTAGCAATTCCACCTCTAAATATCAGGAACAGCCATGAAAAATAGAAAAGAACAAAAAAGATATGAATGTCAGATAAAGCTATAAACTTATAATAAGAATTTGTGGTTTCAAATTTCAATCTATTGGGGAAAAAAAGAAAGTCCTACATTGACTAGAAATAGTACCTGAATAGTGTATACAAGCCTGATTAATGTATATAAGTGAAGGGCAACCCTCACCCTATGAGTTAGCTTTTAGGATTGACTTAGGCTCAAACCCAATTTCTAAAAGACAATCAACATCTCCAGTCTCCACACATACATATCAGTCAAGTCCTTTTAGTCACTGGAGGAAACAGTAACCAATGTTGTCAAACTCGATATTCTACCTAGGATCGGAAAGGGGGTAATAGATCATGACACGGATCATAAGATCCTACCTAAAATGCAACATTGTAATTATATACACATGTATATGCATAAAATAATATAGATACGGAAAACAACCTCTAAATCACAACATTAAACTAACTTAAATTGGAAAATCATAATCATAAATATTGTAGTAGCTGATAAATGCGAAAACAATCAACCTTCTTTTCTTTTCAATTGATAAAAACAGCACATTTACATTTAAAAAGAAGAAAACAAAAAGTAAGGAATGTCAATTATGAAACATAAATCAGAAAACAGCAATTCATTCATGAGGCACTACATTTATTGTATGTACCCCTTTCCGGTCTATCATTTCAAATTTGCGATCCATTTTCAATCCATGCACTTCTGGCTGATGCTAATGAGGGATTTGATGTCAAAGCCAAAAAATTCCACACATTCAGCTGCTGACAGTTCAGCTGTTAGTCGCACAGGTTCTGGAGATGTTGAAAATGCTAGGAAAAAGACTCTAAGCTTTGTGAGTGATGATTTTTGTGGTGCAATTTTGGAAACATCCTTCCCTCGCATGCTCAAGAGAGAAAAAATTCTGCATGAGACTGCCATTTCTTTAGGGGTATTGGAGTTGTGGAGTGACAATTTTGAGGGCAAGGGAACATTCAGCCAGTATTGTTCTAGACTGTTGGAGTTGATTAGGTTTGTTTCTTCTTACAAACCCCTGATAGCTGCAACTAAAGTTTCTGAAAAAATTGATACAATCATCAAAGGTCTCTTGCTTTCACCAGCACCAACTCAGGACTTAGCTGTGATGGAAAGCATGCAGTTGGCTTTAGAGAATGCTGTAAATCCAGCTTTTGATGGATCCAATGACTTTACCTAGGCAAATGCTGAAGTCCAGTTTGCATTATGTAGAACATTTGAAGGTTTACTTCAACAATTTATTTCCTTAAAATGGACGGAGCCTGCACTTGTTGAAGTACTTGTTCACTATTTGGATGCTATGGGCCCCTTTTTGAAGTATTTCCCAGATGCAATTGGCAGTGTTATTAATAAATTATTTGAACTTCTAACATCTCTTCCCCTTGTAATCAAGGATATGTCAATGCATAGTGCACAGCATGCAAGGCTGCAGACCTGTACATCATTTATTCGGATAGCAAAAGCTGCTGACAAAAGCATCTTGCCTCATATGAAGGGCATTGCTGATACAATGGGATGTTTGCAAAGGGAGGGTTGTTTGCTTCAGGGAGAGCATAATCTTTTAGGCGAAGCTTTTCTCATTATGGCTTCTTCTGCTGGGATTCAACAGTAACAAGATGTTTTAAGGTGGTTACTAGAACCTTTGAGCGTTCAGTGGACACAATCGGAGTGGCAGGATAAATATTTGTCAGGTCCACACGGTTTGGTTCAGTTGTGCTCAGATGCGCCTGTTATGTGGTCAATTTTTCATACAGTGACATTCTTTGAGAGGGCACTTAAGAGGAGTGGATTGAAGAAAGCCAATTGGAATTCAGAAAACAGCTCAACACCAAATTCAACTCCTTTAAATCCAATGGCCTCTCACATATCATGGATGGTGACTCCTCTCTTAAAACTACTTCGCTATATACATTCCCTTTGGTCTCCATCTGTAAGTCAAGCTTTACCTGGTGAGGTCAGAGCTGCAATGGTCATGAATGATGTTGAGAGGTTCAGTCTTCTTGGAGAAGGGAACTCTAAATTACCAAAGGGTGTCACAGATGGATCTAAGGTCGACATCGATAAAGAAGGATATGCTGAACCCAATGAATCAGATATACGAAACTGGTTTAAAGGCATCAGAGACAGTGGATATAATGTATTGGGCTTGTCAACAACCATTGGGGATTCGTTTTTCAAATATTTGGATGTGCGCTCTGATGCTGTTGCCCTAATGAGAATATACAGTCAATGGAGTTCAGGCATATAAGACAACTTGTTCATTCCACTTTAATTCCTTTGGTTAAAAATTGTCCTTTGGATATGGGAGATTTTGCTGGAAAAGCTTCTACACCCATTGTTTGTCCATGCTCAGTATGCACTTAGCTGTACTACAAGATGGTAGAGCAAAGGTTCCAGATGTTCATGGCATTCTTAGTGGATCAGACTTGAAAGTGGAAGTGATGGAGGAAACAATTCTGAGGGATCTCACGCGCGAGATGTGTTAACTCCTCTCTGCCATTGCTTCTCCTCCCGTTAATACTGGAATCCCTTCTTTGGAACAGTCTGGGCATGTTAGTCAATTAGATATGTCTTCTCTAAAAAACCTGGATACAGTTGCATCATGCTCTATGGTTGGTTTCCTTCTAAAGCATGAAGGTCTGGCCCTTCCAACATTACAAATGTGTTTAGAAGCTTTTACATGGACGGATGGTGAAGCTGTGACTAAAATTTCTTCATATTGCTCTGCATTGGTAGTTCTTGCGATAGTAACAAATCATGCAGAACTCATCGAATATGTTTCTAGAGATCTTTTTACATCCATTATTCAAGGTTTAGCCCTTGAATCAAATGCAATAATCAGTGCTGATCTAGTTGCCATTTGTAGCGAAATATTTGTTTATCTTTGTGATAGACACCCAGCTCCCAGGCAGGTTTTGATGTCTCTCCCCAATATTACCCCTCAAGATTTAGTTGCCTTTGAGGAATCTTTAACGAAAACATTCAGTCCAAAGGAACAAAAGCAGCTTATGAGAAGCTTGCTTCAATTAGCAACTGGTAACAAATTGAAAGCACTTGCAGCACAGAAAAGTGTAAATATCATTACAAACGTTTCAATGAGACCACGCTCAGGCAATGCTCCCGAGTCCAAAGTTGATGATGGTGATGCTGTGGGGTTGGCAGCCATCTTGTGAGATATTGTTTTGAGCTCATGGAAGGTTTTGTGTACAGGAGTGAGCTCGTATTGAGAAGATTTTTGGGTTTTCATTATACTAACAAAGGGTGCGAAAACATTTCTTCCCCTGCAACATTAACAAGCAAATTTGGTGGGAGTACAAAAATTTTATGCCCTTCCCCTTTACTCATAGCAACTTCATGTGAATCAGGTTTACTCTATGCACATTTACTACATTTTTATAGTATATAGCTCTCTTCAGCATAACAGAACCACACCTGGCAGTTCAAACTTTTGTATTTAATTTTTTCCAGAATTCAAAAACCGGCTTGTAAGGTAAGGATTGCTCCCTACTTATATACTCTATTTCGACACTATCTCTAGCCAATGTGGGACTTCAACGCTGCCACACAATGTGGGACTTCAACACACCCCTCTTCTGCCCACGGCTACCCGCCACAACTAAGGTGCGCTACGGGTGACCACCATTAATGTGGCTTTCCAACAAACACTAAAGGAAACAGCCATCAGCCATCATCTCTCCTTCTCCCCAATTCTAAAAAAACTATAAAGAGAGAAGAAAAAAAAAAGAATAAAATTCTAAAATTAATTTATCCATATATCATTCCCACAACATTCAATCAATCAGCCTTTTGCCTCTACTGAGTACAACAAAGCCAACAAACAGCCCAGCAGCCCCGATGCCAAAAGCAATGGCAACAACAACCTGAACGGTGATGAGCACAGCAGAGTAATCGAGAAAGAGCACAATCATCGCCACGCAAGCTGCCAATGCTGAAGGATAAAAGCTAGAGGCTCTCTCCAGCAGGCTGAGCAAGTTGAGTTCCTCCACCTTGGAAAACAAAAGGTGAGAGACGAAAGAGGAGAGACAAATGGCTTCGTTGCACTCGCAGAATAGAAGGGTAGAGACAAAAGGTGAGAGACGAATGTTTTTGTGTTTTTGGAACCCTAATAGAAGGGTAGTTCGTGTTTTCAAAACTGGGTCAGTCCCAAGCTGACCCAGAAACCCACCTCAGCCCAGAAAGGGGAGGCTCATTCAGGATCATTGATCCTGTGATTCCACAACCAAGATTGTGATCTGGAAGCTATCTGACCTGGCTCCAATTCAGGCTGCGAGTTAGCTCGCTCCAAGGGCCAAAACTCGTAGGATCGTACAAGTCAACAAGGTAACTTGCGATTTTAACAACACTGACAGTAACATTATTGCCAAGATCTGTTAATATAAAATTCATTAAGGTCAAACATAAAGATGGTTTTACTTAGATGCATAAAGACAGTTTAACTTAGACCCATATAAAAATAAAGTATACCTCTCCAAATGCACCCTTCCCAATCATAGTCAGGGGCTCAAAGTCATCAGCCCCCATCTTATGTCTCTGAAGGCGCATGATTTCCCTCTCCTTTTTCTCCAAATACTGAAGCAAGTTGTGTTGCTCTTCCTCAGAGACTTCAGCATCAGCCAACTTCTTTTCTAGCATATTACGTCTGCAAAAAATATTTACTTTAGGTCTTATTAAAGACTTTAAAGAATTTCCATTTCCATTAGGTATTTGCACATAATATATCACATCAGAGACTATAAAAAGACAATGTCATACAAAACTATATTCCAGAAGTGTGGAAGAAAACTTGTTTGGCAACAAAAAAAGCAAGGGTAATAAGGACATAACTTATTTCAATCAGCTCAGAGATGACAATAAGCATGCTAAATCAACTACTTTATATGGTACAAAAATCTTCAGGAACATTAGATTAGATTGTCATCATGACCCAAAATACATAAATTGAAGTAAAGATACCTTTCCTTCCTCTCCTGCAGGCTTTGCATCTGCTTCTTATAATGATTTTCTATGTACTGCTTTGCAGCTTCAACCTTCTGTTTGGTTGCATTTGAAGGTGCTTCTTCATTTGTTGGGGGTTTTGACCCTTCTTTTGTCACGCCTGTAGTTTCTTTGTTCTTTGCAGACTTCATTTTATCATTTGACTTGAACTTACTAAACCATCGCCTTGTAGTTTCCATTTTATTCGTTACCTCTTAAGCTGCCGTTTTTATATTTCTACTTCACCAAACACTAAAGACCAAAAGTTTTGCCAAACAAGGATATCGTTTTACCAGACATGAAAATCAAGGCACTACTCTTCACCAGAAGAACCAAAGGCACATTAACTGCTACTTCTGTTCAATCAGGAAAATAAACAACAATCAGCTAACTTTAGCATCCTCCATACGGTTAATAGTTGATCAGAATTAAAAATACACACATTCAAGTATAGAAGAAGCATTCCAGAATCATTAAATAGGAAGCACTAATAAAAGAAAACAAAACAAAAATAATTCAAGGGCTCATTAGTTATGCGAATCAAGAACAAAGCAGAGGAAAAGGTTGATCATAACTAATCCAACTTCAAGTAGAGGAACTGTCAGAGCAACTGCAGTACTGAGAGTAAAAACTAAACCTAAAAGCAAGGATGCCAAACTCACAAGTCTACGTAAACTTATGGAGCTTCCGTAGAATTGACTTGTAAACTCATAAAAGTTTACTTACCTAATATAAAACTTCATATTAAAAAAACCTATTAATGACATATGTGCGTATCTTAATACTCTTAACACAACAATAATTTAACATTTCAATTTCGTAATAAAGCAAAGTAGTAAACCACAATAATAAGGTGAGATAGTACATAAGTACTAAATAAGATCAAACTACATAAATGACCAAATCATTTATAAATTCACAAAAACGTAAGTTCTTAAAGCGAAAACATTTCAAAAAGAGTTGCATTCTTCAAATCATTTGAGCCCTAGTATAAAACAGTCACTGGGGGGTCAATGGGGGGCAAAAATTACATTTGATTTTACATTTGATTTCAAGCTCGTTGACTTGCTTCTTGACTCGAGAGTTTGTGTGAATTTACATGAATTTACCTAGAAAATAGTTTGATATCTACTTAACTCGTTTCCTCTACCTATAATCATAAACTTGTAAGAGTCTATGATTCTGGGTAGAACCATCAGCCACGCATTTCAGAAAACAGGAAGCATTGCCTAAGATCCTCATTTCGCAACAAACCTTCAAAACAATCGGTTTTACCACATTAACAATGCTTACAAAACTTCTAGGTTTCTTCAAAAAGCACACACCAACCGCGCGCGCACACACACATACACAAAAACAATGAAATCAAAAGCCAGAACACCTATCCAGCGCATTGCAATTCAACAATTCACAGTGCATGCCAAAATCACTCATCTGGGCAGCAAGGAACATGGTCAAAATACAATCTTTTAGGACAATCACAAAAAAAAAACGATTTTTTTTTCTTTCCTCACATGTTCTCACTGACCCAGTAACAAAATTAAGACCCCCCTCCAAAAAAAATGATAAATAAACAAATAAATAAATAAAAATTACGAATCAAAGTCAAAACTGATCAAGCAGCACTGGTAGTACAAGTAGAAATTTGGATTGGAAGAAGAAGAGGAAAAAGGGTACCTTGAATCTGGAAGTTGCGAGAGAGAGAGAAGGGAGAAAGAGCGCGTAGAGAAGCAGTTAGCTTTGTTGTTGGTGGTGTTGTGGTTGATGATGGTGACAGTGATGTGAATACGATGCTGCGATTCAATTTGCTGGTTTTAGCTTTTTGTTGTTTTGCTGTGAGTTGAAAGTTCGTAGTTGAAAGTTGTAAGCCACTTTTAAAATATTAATATTGATGGATAGATAGTGGACGCGGTGTTGTGTTGTTCTCTTCTTTCTTTCATTCCTATTCCACCTTACCTTACCCAACTTGCGGGCAACACAATACGTTTGCTTGCTCCATCATTATTACCAGATATACACACTGATTTATTAGTATTTATTTAAGTCAAAGATCCATGACCCAACACGGTTTAAATATATCTTTAATGCTACAAATATAAGTTTATTTAGTTTTAGTCTCTTAGTATTAATGTTAATAATTATATATTTTAAAGCTTTTTGAAATAATAATATCTGCATTTAATGATTACATGATATATATTTAATACTTAATATTTAATATGTAATATTAAATATATTTAACATTAAATATATTTATTATACAATTTAATATGTTACATTTATTAATATTTGGAACATTAGAACAAAGGGGAAGAGGGAGACAAGAAAGATGTTAGAAAGTGACCTTAATTGTGAACACTATTTCCTTCAAAAAAAAAAAATTGTGAACACTATTGATGAGTCTAAGTTTGTGGTCTTATGTACCTTTGTTGTGAAATGTGAGAGGGGTGGGTATAGTCTTGCATCGATTAAGATATGGCTTATGTAATGCTTATAAATCTTGAGTGATCTTCACTTTATAAACTAGTTTTATAAGGTTTAGTTAAGTCTTAAACCCAAGTCCTAATAAGTGAATAATGGTAGTTAAGGTTTTCTTTTACAATCATTAGCTATAAAAAAGTGTAAAGTGAAAGGCAAAATTTATATGTAATTTCTAAGGTGTGTTTGGTGTTGTTCTGCTGTTAAAATTGGAGTTTTACCTCGATAATTTGCATAATAAATGTTTACATTGAATGCCAACACAAGTTCCTAAGGTGGATCCCCAATGCTAATTGGATAACAACACCAAAAGCACTTAAGACACTATATCTAAGTTTTATCATAAAGTTGTTATATTATATTATATATTATATATTATATATAGGAAGCATTTCAAATGAGAAACTTTTACAATGAGAAAAAGAGAACTTTTAATGATATCCTTTAGATTACACTTTAAAAAAAAAATTGTGGTTGAGATTAAAACCCAATTATAAACAACTCTTATGAAATCACCATAGTCACCATTATCGCTACTATCATTGTTGTTGCTACCATCGTCGCTACTGCCACCATTATTGTCACTACTACCACTGCACCACCACCGCCACCATATCTAACATCCCCCTCAAAGTAATGCATTAATAGGAAGTATTGTGTGTTTGCTAGTCATACACATATCGATAACTAGATATATTTCATATCATTTCACAAATCATTTATCATAATCATCACATATCACAATCTGAAGCATGTATCAAAATACTTATATATCATAACATATCATGCACCATGATATCTTAACTATAGGAAATTGTGCCCAAATCATCTCATTTCTCACAATTTATCCAATTCTATTTTCATTGTAAAAGGCATACGTTGTAATCATCAAATTATGGGAATTCCTTATTGTGATGCCTTTGCACATCAACTTATTAAAAAAATTATGGGAATTAATTCCCATTCTGTTTCGTTTCATATATTCACTTACTACTATATTTCCATCATGTTATATCTATCAAACAACTCATCCACAAGTTCATTAATGTGAAATCTTATATTTAAATTGACTCTAATATTCTTTTCTTAGTTGGTGAATTCACTTTATTCATGAGAATTCAATACTAAAGTCAATAATATATTGCCTTAATTTATTTCCCATTTCAATTACTCAAAAGATATGAAGTTTATATCACAATATTTCCTTACTCTAATGCTTTATTTCCTTGCAAGACTTATCATGCACAATACAAGTTATATTAAGTAGATAAGCTTTACTTATCTAGTAAGATATATATCAAACCCTAGCTCCTTTAACCACCTTAATATTAATTCCTTTTGAGAATCTCTTTAAAGATGGGACAAAATCATTTAATGCAACATACAATTGAAGAAAGTGAAGTGAATATTCAAGTTACAAGAAGAAGATTGAATTATGACACTTGAAAAAAATTCCAACCTAAGACTTTAAATTCTCTCGAGCTTATACATAAGTTGAAACAATAATTGGTACACAAAAAGTTGTTTGGAAAATGGTTATTATATTCAAAAAGTTAGGTTTTTAAACAATAGTAAATACTAACTCAATTGAGAATGTAATAATAAAACTAATGAATGTATATAAAAAAATGGTTAAGAATAAATAAAGATCAATCTAATTAAATAGTTAAGTGCACGTCACAAATTAATGATCAGAAAGTTAATCTATGACCTTTTCTTATCTAGTTTTTAATCAAACAGTAGTCTTTAGAAAGCTACTTAATAAATTTTCCGAGTCAGTATTTTGAGTGGTTTTACTAATAATGATTGAGATCATCAAAGTGATTTGTGTGTGAAATGAATGTAGACTAAGATGTTTGATTCAAAAATGTATTACAAAGTAACATTCTCAATTGCTTTTCAATTACGTGCAAGTCATGCAAAAAAATATATTCAAAATGTGAATATGTGCTACATAATGAATATTATACATAAAATAAGTTCAATTATCTTATGAGATGAGGAAATCAAAGTTCATGCTGAGCCTGTTTATTCTTTTCTAGCTTCGTCATCGATTCATGCCTCTTTGCCGGCGAATGCTCCTCCGACGTCCTTCTACTTCTATTCGATATCGGAAAAACTTACCGATAAGAACTTCCTTGTTTAGACACAACAAGTGGATCATGTGTTAAAAACACATCATCTTCATTAATTCGTCGTGAATCCTGTGATTCTGGCGCAATTTCTTTTGATTTCATATCGCGACTTAGGGATTGAGAATCTTGAGTTTCATGCCTGGAAAACAAAAGATCAATTGCTTCTTGTGTGGCTACAGTCTTCTCTTTCTACGTCTCTATTAGCTAGGGTGATAGGATGCAAGTGTTGGGGTTTCAAGGTCTATAATTAATTTTTTTTAAGAGACCTTAAGCGGAAGAACCCATCCCATGGACCACACGAGTAAAACTGGAGCGGGGTCTCGGTGCTAGCCAGTGACGGATCCAGGATCCTAAGTCAGAGGGGATAATTTATTTAAAAATAAAAAAATATTATTTTTATCGTATATATAAAAATAAAGACATAAATATTAAAATCAAGTACAATGAGCTAAAAAGGAAATAAAATGTTCAACTAAATAAAGTATAAAAAAAACTTAGTAAAATGAAAATGGAATAAAACTTAAGAGAAAAAAAATAGCCAATAAAACACAAAATTTGACAATGATTAAAAAATTAAGAACAAAAGATTTAAATTATAAAACTAGGGGGGGACAAATAGATAACAACTATAGATATATATTTACGTTTTCTTGAAGTTTTCTTGAAGTCAGGGGGTGCATCTGCACCCCTCAAACTACTTGCATCCGCCACTCGTGCTAGCAGACGATCAAGAATTTAGAAAGAGCTCACAAAAAAGTGTTTTTCTCATGCGTCATATTTTGAACATTTCCTTAGAAAACGTTTATCTTAATCCCCATATAAAATTTGATTAGATCAAATCTAATCTAATATTCTATCAATCAATTATATCATATCTAATCAATTATCTTCTAATTAAATCAAATCTTATCATATCAGATCAAACCACATTTGATCAATAATGATTAGATCATATCTAATCATTTATCTCTTATCAATTAAAATATTGATTAGATCTTATCTAATCCATTATCTTTATTCAATTAATCAAATCAAATTTGATCAATTAAAATATTGATTAGATCATATCTAATCATTTATCTCTTATCAATTAATCAAATCATATTTGATCAATTAAAATATTGATTAGATCTTATCTAATCCACTATCTTTTATCAATTAATCAAATCATATTTGATCAATTAAAATATCGATTAGATCTTATCTAATCAAATCTTTTATTAATTAATTAAATCATATTTAATTAATCAATTTTTGACTCGATTTAATTAACTACTCCAATAGTCACTCACTCTATATGCGTGTGACCCTATAGGTTCCCACTAGACTGAGAATAATATTAAATATTATCTTTATAACATTAAATTATTATAGATAGTGATTGACATCTAGCAATGCATTACTGCCACCCAGCCCATGGAAAAATCGGTGATCCGATCTCGACCTTACTACAACCATATCACAGTGTAGCCTTTGTCCCTTCATCCAAATGTCTTGATCGAACATGAGGCATAGGAGTGTCTTTCTTGTTAAGTCCGATCATTGATTCTTCTATACCCGAGTGGATGTGTAAACACAAACGGGTCCAATATCTCATATTGACCCATTTTTGCGTGGCCGCACATATACCTCATCCACTTTATCGAGAGGCCCAAAGACATAACTCATGTTATGTAGGAGGGACGAATCCTATCTACATCACTCACATCCCTCAACATGATTGATTCATTGTAGGCCCAAGTTTACCTTTATGATCACATGTTACAAATGATGTTTGATAACATTAAAGCCTACAACTCCTACATGTAGGAATCATAGTGACTTCAAGTCGAAGGACTACTATCACCTTATGGTTGTCATGAGAAAGTGCTTATAACACTTACATAACTATTATGAAGTCTTCTCATAGTGGATCAATCTAGTATAAATATTACTATAATATTTATACCTGCATGTCGACTTGATATCTCATGTCCATGACATGTGAGATGTGGTCATCAATCTACTCACACAATAGCCTCAATGCATTATTGTCGTTCTTGTCAACAATAATACTTGACTACGGATACTTTTAGAATAGTGTTTCATTGTTCAATGAATCTCACAATCATGTCCCACTTGATCTGCCATCGAATCACCTATTCTAAGGACATTATTATATTATACAACAAATAATATAATAATTGAAATGCCTCATATTTAAAATATATAAACTAAAGTCATGATACAAATGTAGCCTAAAATGGATTGGCCACCAGGGCTCACTCCAACAGCAAGCACTCATTTTAGCTATGGGAGAAAATCCATACATACTTCAATTTGCCGACCAAAGCTTATTGGAAAAAACCCAAGTTCCACATCGGCTAAGGATAGTGCCAAGATAGAATATATAAGTGGGGGTAACTCTCACCCTATTAGCTAACTTTTGAGATTGAGTTAGGCCTAATTAAACCCACACTCTAAGAGATTTCAGATTTGGTTTTGAAATCTAATTCAATCCAAACCAAAGTTATTATATTGTATGCATTTTTATTTATAAATGTATGATACCACTCATGCTTAAATTTTTATTTCTTATATATTTACCAAATTAACACATAATTTATATTTATTTATGAAAAATTATTTAATTGAAGATAATTTTTTAGTAACTATTTGATTAAAGGTATATAAGTATAATTATTAAGTTGTGTTAATTTACTATTAATTGTATATATTGAAGAGTTATACTATTATTAGTTGTTTATTAATTTATAAAGGAGATATTTAATATCTTACATTATCTTTTTATTATGTTTATTATGTATCTTATCATTTATTTAATATTTTCTCCAAAGGAAAATAAAAATAAGAGTAAAACCAAAAAATGATCTAATCCAAAATGCTTTAAATTATATTAAACTAGATAGTACCCGTGCAATGCACGGGTAAATTTAAAGGGAGAATTTTTTTGAAAACTTAAAATTTTAGGAAAGTATTTATAAGAATTTCAAATAATTAAAGTTAATAAATTTAAAATTAGTAATTTAACCGTAACTATTTCCAATTTTTTTAATATATAAAAAAATCAAAACCTTACTTTTGATTGGATCCTAAAATGCATATAAGAACCTGTGTTTACACTAAAATAAATAATGAAAAAAATACATTTCTTATTGAAAAATAAAGAATACAAACTACAAAATAAATTAAAAACTTATGAGAAATTAACAAAATATATCTTTAAGTTTTTTCAACTAATTAAAAGTAACACTTTTATAATTTTCCTTTTAATAATTTAATAATATAACTAATAAATAAACACATGAAGACGTGAAATTTGTTGTAGTTTCAAAAATAAAATATCTTGTTCCAAAAGAATGAAATCGTTCACAATGTGTGCAGGTACAGTTTATTAATAGCAGATTTGATAAATACAATAATAAGATTAAAAAATATATAATAAATTACAAAACCAATTTAAATTTGAAACAAATTAAAAAGTATGAACTCACAAAGGTTTATCTTTTGTAGACATTAGATTTGGTAAAGTGAAAAGAATACCTTTTTGAATACGCAAATAAATCACTTGAACAATGCATGTCAAATTGTCTCGTTATAAATAACTTATTTGGTCCAAATGTGTATTATAATTACCTAATATACAAAATATATAAAGTAATTAGAAAAATATAATATATATTACTTTTAAAAATATGAACTTGATCACAATATATTATTTTAAAATTTAATCATTAAATTAAAAACAAATGCCAATATAGAGATCAATAGCTTTGTGAGATTCTTCAAAATTTTAAGTAGCGTGACTAATGATATATTGACAAATCATGACCTTCATATTGTCTCCAACTTCAAACGAATACATTCATGTCCTCATTTTCCTTATCAATCATGTACATTCATGAAAGAAATTTAAAAAAAAAAACTATAATGCGTTCAAATAGGAAAAAAATTTCTATATCAGAATGCGTTCAAATAGAAAAAAATTGATTTAGAAAATAAAGATGACAAATGCAAAAAGACACTATCAAAAGAATTTGTAAAAAATGTTGCCAAAACGTTAAAAACTCTGAAGAAGTATGAGTATTTAAACGAAAGGGTTTTACGATTAAATTTGGCAAGTAATTTGCTGAATATTTAAATTTGGAGCATGATCCTAATTGATTTTGTCTAATTTGTCCATAGATGATACCGCCTACACATAAATACTAATTGATTTAGCATTTATTTTTTAATGTCTTACTTTTTATAATAAATTATCATGATCTTATTATTTATAATATAAAATTATCATGTTCTAGATATTTTTGTTAAATTTAAAATTTAAATCTCCTTAAAACAATATCTATCTATATCTATATAAAAATAATAAATTTAAATAATTGATTTAAATAGTAATTTTAAATATTTTAGTCAACAACTGTATTTTATATAATAATTGATTGATTAATTATCAAGTCAAATATCGAATAAAAATAATAATAATAATTTTAAAATTCAATAAAAATTACATTAATTAAAATATTAAAATATATATTATGCAGGTTATGAAATATTCAAAATATAATTTAAAAATTTATATTTAAATTTGGAAATAAAATTAATTATATATTAAATGTCTTACAAATATTAAGATTGTGATTGTGCTAATAATTAATTAATTAATTAATTAATTATATTGATACTAAAATTAGAAATGTCATTAGAATGTGACACGTGGACAACCAATCCTAGTTAGCAAGCGTGTTTTATATAATATATATATATATAGATAGATAGATTAAAAATTTTAACCAAACCAATTGAATGATCAATTAAGAAAACAAAAGTGATTAGATCAAATGATTTTTCTCTTAAAAATCGATCTAATCTAATCCATGAACACCCTTACTTCTAACCCTAATTTTAGAGGTTGTGTAAACAAAGAGAAAAGGTGCATGGGTAATAGTGGTGATGTGTGGGAGTTGTGATGCCGCTACCACTGTCACAATTTTCGGTGTTGGAAATAGGAGAAGGGAAGAGAAAATGGGAAATAAAAAAATAAGGAAAAAAGGAAAACAAGAAGTAAAAGGGAACTTTCTTGTGTTAATACTTGTAACAATACTAGGGGTGTAATGAACCAAGTTATTTGTGAACTATTTGAGCTTTACTAGTTAAATACTTGATCAATCTCATTTGTTTAATAAACAAATTCAAGCTTAAGACTGTGTTCGATTATTTAAATAAGCCAAGCCTAAGCTTTACAAGCTCGTCATTAATAGCTCGTAAATAACTTTTTTATGTGTGTATATGTATACTTCATTTGGCTTTGAATATAAGCAAAAAAATGACTTGAGTTTTGAATTTAAATATAAGCAAATTTCATCTAATTTTACTTCATTTAATGAGACCATCTCCAAAATACTCTTCATTTAATAGGGGCTTTAATTCCAATACTCATTTTTATTCTTGATATCAAATTCCAATGAAGGACAATTTAGGAAAATAACTTATTTTTTAATTGAGATTGGTGCAATTAAATGTTGTTAACCAACTTTCTTAGTTAGCGTGAAATAATTTTTTTTGCTTATATTTAAATCAGGAGGAATTATGTATGTATAAGTATTATAGAAAAATTAAAATTACAGAGATGTCCATAATATCATATCACACGGTTAACATATATTTCTATTTGTAGATTATTATCTAGTATCAAAATATTTTATTAAATAATAAATTGATAAAATTAGAGAATAATTTAAGGAAAATTATCATAAACTAAAAAATAATTAAGTTATAAATGAGTTAAACAAGCCAAGCTCACGCTTTAGTTTTTCTAAACAAACCATGCCTAAGCTTTTAGTTAAGCTTGTTTTAATAAATGAGTCAAGCTTGAGCTACCCATTTTTTTCATTTGCTAAGCCTAAATTTCTTGTGCTTGGCTCGGCTAGGCTCATTTACACCCCTACACAACATAACCTCTATTAAATCCTTTATTTTCTCTTTTCCGTCGTAGATCTTCTCCCTCCCCTCATCAACCTCCACGCTTTTCCAAATTAGGAGAATACCAAAAGCTTACAACAAAAAAGTAAAAATAAAGCAAACAATCCGTGCAAAGAAAAGGTGAAAAGGGAAAAATCAAAGAAGAAAAAAAAAAGAGAAGTTATCTCCATAGAAGTTCACTATATGCGCCGTAGTTGGAGGCGATTTTCGACGACAACATTTCATTTTTTTTAATTCTTTGCTACACAATAGATCTAAAAGTAGACATAAAAGAGTTTGCTGATTTGGGACACTTCAATTTTTTTTTTCTTTGCTACACCATAGATCTAAAAGCAAAAAGAACAGAGGTCGCAGATTTGGAAGCGAACATGGTGCGACTTTGAAGATAGGAGGCGACCATGGAGTCCATTGTCGATGGTGGTGAGAAAAAGCGAGCAAATGAGAAATAAAAAGAGCGTCGTGGTCCATTCTTTGCTCCGTGTGGTCTGAAATAGACGTTGTAGTGGTGGCGACACTGCGTTTTGTCGTCCTCTTCCCCTCTTTATCTTTCTTTCTTTGTGTGGCATTTTAGGGTTAGGTGTACATGTTGTAAAAATAAGGAAAACCGGTAAAAGTGAGAGAGTAAGAGGAAATAAAAAAAAAAGAAAAAGAAAAAATCCTAACCATTAATTTGAAAATGAAAAATCTAACAGTCCTCAATCTGTTTCTCATTGTGGAAGACCTAACTAGCTTTCTCACGCTAGCCTATGCCCTAGTTTCTCCACTTTCTCAATTCGAAAATTTCAACATTGTTTCTTCTCTTATTAAGAGGAGCTATTTTTCTCAACTAATAACAAAATAATCACTCTTGATCATTTCAAATTTATTTATTTATTTATTTGTATACTTTTTTTTTTAAATGCTCATTTATTTTAATTTAAAAAAATATATCACAATTTAAATTATTTATTATAAATTCAAATATAATTATATATCTAAAAATATTTATTTATTATAAATTTTAATTATAACATAAGTTATAAATCATTAAATATTTATTTATTACAAATCATAATTATATAAAAAAATATTTATTTATTTTTTCAAGATGTGCATTTCGTACATTACAAATTATTTGTGATATGTCAGTGTAACTTCTTTAAACACTATGCCTACTTACACTATTTTTTCTTACAATGCACAAATAAAATATTAATAATTAATAATAAAATTTATCTTAGGATTTACTAAAAAAATTAAAATCAAATTTCCTCTTGCCGGCGCAGGAGAGGAAAAGGAAAAGAAAACAGTATCAGAATTCAGAAGTTAGCGCCGTAACAAAAACACACAACAACACAACAATCCTAACATAAACCCTAAACCCTCCACAACCGCGTGCGCTGCATTTCTCGGTGCAAAATCCATGGCGAAATCATCAAAACGCAGCGTTGGCACCAGCTCCGACTCGAAGAAGAAGAAGAGCAAGAAGAGCAAGAAGTTTGGTCCCGAAGGCGTAGCCATGAAAGTGAAGGCCAACAACAACGCCACTGCCTCCAACCCCTTCGAATCGATTTGGTCGCGGAGGAAATTCGAGGTGCTTGGCCAGAAGCGCAAGGGCGAGGCACGGCGCATGGGCCAGGCGCGTTCCCTGGCAATCCAGAAGCGCAACAACACGCTCCTCAAGGAGTACCACCAGAGCGCCAAGTCCTCCCTCTTCGTCGATAAGCGAATCGGAGAGAAAGACGAAGCGCTCGACGAGTTCGGAAAGGCCATCTTGCGATCCCAACGCGAACGCCAGGTTGAAATTTTCTTAGGTTTTAGTTTAATTTTGCGGAGTATAAACTATCAACCAATTAGAAATCTCCGACTTTTTAAAGTGGTTATGGTAAAAATTAATAAGTTTAGCATTGGAGGAGTGCTAGCAACTCACACGAGTGAGACTCATTAAATAAGAAGTGAGAGACTAAAAAATTTGTGATTTTCAATGAATTTCAACTAATAACAGAAAATGTGTTTAAAAGAGTGTGTAAGAGATTGTGTTGTTAGCATTTCCCTTTGGCATACATGGCCGGATGACGGTGTAAAAAAGTTTTCAGGAGTGCTAGCGCTAGCAAGTAGTAACACACTCTCTACTGTTAGTTAAAGTTTATTGGATATTACAAAATACTTTGTGAGCTTATTAAATAAGAAGTGAAACCCATCAAATTTTGTGATTTCTAATAAATTTTGGTCAATAAAGAAGAATGTGTTCACCTAGCATTTCTAAAAAGTTTTATACTTTTCAATATATTTAAATTATTTTTTTGTAAATTTATTTTAGAATAAATAATATATGCACTATGCAGTGACAATTTACAATGTCATCTGATTACAAACTGCCATACATTGTAAGTTTGTTGGCTTTTATAATAGCTACTTTAATAGTCATACCAATGATGAATTTTGATTAGTCGATAGTGTAAACACTTTTACACTAACAGTCAAACTCTTTGTTTTAACTCATTGTTGCTGATGTGCTATTACTTATTTCTCTTTCTTTGGGTGTTTTTAGTTGAACATGAAGCTAAGCAAGAAAAGCAAGTATCACTTGTCTGATGGAGAGGAAGATGACTTTGAGGGAATTGATTCTCTTGCAAGAGATGATTTTGAGGATGAGATGCTTCCTGACGATATTGATGCTGAGACTGATGGTAGTATGTCAACGTTGTGTGATAGATGATTTTTTGTAATGTACTTTGTTTTGTGACTGCTGAATTGATGGCTTATTTGTGAACATTCTGCTTCAATTGTAATGAACGGCTTAGTATGCTGCTTGTGTTATTTTTGTATCTTGAGTTTATGTTTAGTGCTGGATTTTGCAGAGAAATTAGATTTGGTTCAGCGGAGCATGCGGATTCCGGGGGAAATTAGTGCAGATGATGGGGAGGAAAATGTAAGGCCTGTTATGCTATTGATGTTGGTACCATTGTTTTTGTTTCCCGTTATAATCGCATTATGTGTACAGGATGTTGTGTATCATGTATGGATTGTTGTGTAATCTGCAAGTGATTTCTCATGTGGTGATTATCTGAAATGTTAATATCCTATTCTTGCTAAACTTTTGCAATTGTTGCTGGATTTTGAAATACTTTGAAGTTGGTTCTTAATTGTGACTTCTTCTGCAGAGACATAAAAGCAAGAAGGAAGTGATGGAGGAAATTATCTCAAAAAGCAAATTTTACAAGGTGTGGGATATTCTTTAATCAAGGCTACGGTAGTTTTTTTGTCTTCTATATTTGCTCACATCTTTTTTTTCACTCCAATATTTTCCAGGCTCAAAAGGCGAAAGATAAGGAAGAAAATGAACACTTGGTGGATGAATTGGATAAGGATTTCACTTCCTTGGTTCACTCTGAAGCCTTGTTATCTTTGACTGAACCCAACAAGATGAATGCTTTGAAGGCTCTGGTGAACAAAAGTATTTCAAATGAACAAACTAATAAGGACCGCATGTTTGCTACTCGGACAATGGATAACTCTGTGCAGGTACTACTTATCCATGAGGGTTCTTCTTGGCCTGATAACTTCATCTTATTATAAGACCTTCCTATATCCAACTTTCAATTTTTGGCAGGAAAAACCTGATGATTATGACAAACTTGTCAAACAAATGGGATTGGAAATGCGTGCTCGCCCTTCAGATAGGACAAAGACACCAGAAGAGATTGCTCAGGAGGAAAAAGAACGTCTAGAGCAATTGGAGGTATGTTTACATGACTTTTAACCATAAGTTTGTTATTATACAATTAATAAATAAATTACCCTTACATATAAAGGAGCATTTTTTTGCATTAGTTGAGCTCTGATCTTAGCTATATAGCTGAGCTACATTTTAAGATGGTTTAGACTGTTGTTATGGCTGAAGTGGAGGGATGGGAATGAACTCGGGACTGGTAAACTAAATTCATGATTGATTTTTGTATTTTAGTAAGGTTGCTGCCTTGTAACCCAGTGGTTGTGGGTTCTAATCATGGACTATCTGCATGAGGTAAAGTTGTGTACATCTTTATTTTTAGAGAGTCAACTAATAAATCCTTTTATCCATAATTTAAGGAAGAGCGGCAGAAGAGGATGGTTGCTGCTGAAGATTCAAGTGATGAAGACAATGAAGATTCAGAAAAGCCATCTGAACAGAAACCAAGATCTATCTCTGGTGATGATCTTGGTGATTCCTTTTCTGTCAATGAACAAATTATGACCAAGAAGGGTTGGGTTGATGAGATTCTTGAAAGAAAAGATGAGGAAGATTCTGCCAGTGAAGATGATGATGGTGAAGATTCTGACGATTTGGGAAGCTCTGAAGATGCTGATGAAGGATCAGATGAAGATCTTGATGAACACGAGGAGGATCTTTCTTTAAAAGATTGGGAACAAAGTGATGATGATGATATTGGTGCAGATTCAGAAGACGAAGACGATAGTGATGAGGACGAAGAAACGGCTGCAGAAGACCTTGATGAGGTAGAAGGATTAGATGCTGCAGTTCATATAAAAGCAAAAAGAAATGCTTCTGTTGTAAGTGTAAAAAGAGATAAGGATTCTTCAGATGCCAAGAAGATAGATGTTGGAGGAAAACAGTCAAAAGAGTTGGACATTCCTTATATAATTCAAGCTCCGAAGACCTTTGAAGAATTATGTTCACTGGTGGATAAACATTCAAATTCCAACATTATTTTGATTATCAATCGGATTCGGAAAAGTAATCCAATCATGCTCGCAGCAGAAAATCGAAAGACAATGCAAGTATGAAACCCATTCCTTTCTATTTACTTTTTGTTAAGACTTGGATCTTCTCTTCATGCTTCCTGTATATATGTGTACTGAATCCATGATTGTTTTATTAGCAAGTGTTATCTCTTGGACTTTTTCAACTTGAATATAATGTTTTTGGCATTAACTTTGATGTTGTATTGACAATTAATGAAAACCTATATCAATATCAATTACTAAAATTACTTCCCTCAACTGGGTAAATATTGGTACTTACTGGTTTCATACTTCATTATTTGAATGAAACCTAGCTTATATGTATTTTAAAATATTATTTGAACATCTGAACAATTCCCTTTCTATAAGATTGAAACCTACTTTAAAACAAACCCTAACCTTTTGAATTGTTCCAATCCTAGTTTTCTTTATTTACTTGGATAACAAGAAAGTGGAAGGTTGAAATAAAATATCAAATAAGAATGTTACAATAGAATGGACTGCAAGTCTGTATGCTACAAAAATTACACAATAAAGTACAATGGCATGAACATTGAACTGTAAGTCAATCCTCTTCCCCCCCTCCCCCCTCTCTTTTTGCCATTAAGTGATCCTGCACCAAAGATAGTTAATCAAGGTAATTTATGTTGCCATTGATGTTTATATAGCAAGGTTTAGTTTGTACATGACTACATGTACGATGTATCGAATGTAAGAGAAAATGTAAAAGATATGCCTGATGGTTCTTCACTTCTTGTTCTTTTGTAGTCGAGTCCAGATTGCACTATCACTATTTTTGGATGTAACATTTGACACACTATTACATTGTATTCCTAAATAGTTTATCAGGATATGGTGGTTTGTGATTATTATACGGCTAATTATATGGGAGGCGTTTATAATATATCTTTTCTTTTCAGGTATTCTATGGAGTATTGTTGCAATATTTTGCTGTTTTGGCAAATAAGAAACCACTGAATGTCGAGTTACTCAATATGCTGGTGAAACCATTGATAGAGATGAGTATGGAAATCCCATACTTTGCTGCAATATGTGCTCGTCGCAGAATAGAAAGTACTAGAAAACAATTCATTGATAGTATCAGACAATCAGGTTGAAATGAATTGTAGTTGAATAGCTGCATTCTCTATGTTAACTATTGTAGAGAACTATTAACTGTTAGATGTTTTGGTAACACCCTGTCTGTAATAATTTTGTTGTCACAGAAAGTAGCAGTTGGCCTTCTTCAAAAACGTTGTGCCTCTTGCGTTTGTGGTCCATGATATTTCCATGCTCTGACTTTAGGCATCCAGTTATGACCCCTGTGGTATTGTTGATGTGTGAATATCTGATGCGTTGCCCAATAGTATCTGGTCGGGATATTGCCATTGGCTCTTTCTTATGCTCTATGCTTCTCTCAGTAAGTATATCCTGAGGCTAGATACTTTATTGAGTTTATTCTGTCTTAACTTGTACGCTTTTCATATGGCATCATCCATGATGAATTCTGAAGGAGACTATATTTGGATTCTATCATGGAATGGTGGCAACTCACCTAGTCTTCATGAAAAAATCCATTAGCGGTATCTGTTTCCAGAAATGAGTTTTGCTTTTGGATGATTTACTTACCAAGATATTTACTGTATTACTGAACTTTAATTTTCCTTCCTTTTCACTTATTACATATGCTGCTTGCTCATGTACTTAATATATAAAATACAGGTATTTAGACAGTCTCGAAAATTCTGTCCCGAAGCAATAATATTTCTTCGAACTTCACTGTTGGCAGCTACTGAAAGTAAACATGTTTCAGATGAAGATTCCCAGGTACGAGTACTTCATTGATCCTCTGTATTTTGAATCATATTATGTGGTGGGTGAATGTGTGCTTGTATGTATGTATGTATGTATGTATGGGGGCTACTAACCTCATCATATGTGTTATTAGCATCTTCCACTCTTCTTTGAACAAGAAAACAATTTAGATATTTTAGTACTTTGGTAGAAAACCAAATTCCTCAAAAGTATTGCTAATATTGTTGTCTACTCTTTCCATTTAGACTGTACCCTCCTTTCCTTGTAAACAGTTTCTTTTGTACTGCAAAATCCACTTGAGAAAACAAGTGCATGCAGGCAGTTGCTGTACATTTTCTTGGACTTTTCTACTGATGCCCTATACCATAACATTTTATCTTTTTCCTAGTCTACACTCTACAATTCTAAGGCTAAATTATGTGGCTGTATTACTCTTGACCATAAATAATAAATATGGAAAAGGATCATTTTTCTTTTTCTTTCATTAGTTCAATACTACACTTTTAACATAATAAATAGATAGTAGAAGAACATTTAATGGAGGATTATTATGATATGCTAGCACTTGAGTTAATCCATAACCTAGTTAGACCCTGCTTTTGGGGTACAATATCGAGAGTGTGGTGCTGTACTTCATGGTTGTATTACAGTTTCATGTTTGGACACTGAAATGGCCATATTATTTGCTTTATGCCAGTTATGTCTTCTTATGGAACTGAAAGCTCTCAAGCCTCTCCTGTGCATACATGAAACAGTGAATGAGATTAGTCCTCTGAATTTCTTCAAGATAATAGACATGCCAGAAGACTCTTCTTTCTTCACTTCTGTTAGTTTCAGGTAACCGATAATATGTTATGACCATTTATCAAAAAACAAAAAGGGTTACCTCCATGTTGTTCTTATGTTGACTGTCTTGGTTTTGAATGGGTTCTTTATGTTTCTTAAACAGAAAATGTTAGGGAGGGATGCAGGGATATCTGTGCTTGAGTTGCATTATCAAGAGCTGGTCATTTAGATTTTGTGTTATAGCTATAGTCTTGTTAATTAACACTGATGCTGCTAATATTGAAGACTTCTATGTTCAGATCTTGATTATTGATTCCTTTTTGAAGGTTTGTGGTTTTCATTTATCTTGGCTAATTATGATTCTTTGATTACAGGGCTAGTGTATTAGTTGCAGTCGTTGAAACTCTACAAGTATATGTTAACATCTATGAAGGCTTAAGTTCATTTCCTGAAATATTCTTACCAATTTTGAAAATATTAAATGAGATAGCAGAACAGAAAAATATGCCAAATGCATTACGAGATAAAATTAAAGATGTGGCTGAGCTCATTAAGTTGAAAGTGGATGAGCATCACACTTTGAGGCGACCACTTCAAATGCGGAAACGAAAGCCAGTACCAATCAAATTACTGAATCCCAAGTTTGAGGAAAAGTAAGTCCCTCCTTTTCCCTTGCTTACATCTGATAATATGTTTCCTTAGCCATGTGAATCGGAAAAGGAACTCAAATTAAGCACTTAAATGTCATATTTGTTCTGCAGCTATGTCAAGGGTAGAGATTATGATCCCGACCGTGAACGAGCTGAAATGAGAAAACTGAAGAAGCAGTTGAAGCGTGAAGCTAAAGGGGCTGCACGAGAATTGCGTAAAGACAACTACTTCTTGCTTGAGGTGAAAGAAAAAGAGAGGTCTTTACAGGAAAAGGATAGAGCAGAGAAGTATGGAAGAGCTAAAGCTTTTCTTCAAGAACAAGAATATGCCTTCAAATCTGGACAACTAGGAAAAGGGAGTAAAAGGAGGAGATAAAAAATTGCGTATTTTTCCCCATACATTGTGTTGAAGCACATAGGGCTTTACCTTCATATTAATCAGCTCAAGGAGTCGTTTTTGTGCAGCCTAGCCTATAGAGTGGATAAATCATGAACGTGCTTCGAATATTTATGGTGGTTGACTATAAGCTAGGCCTTCCTTTCCCCACTCACTATTATAAGTTGAAGCAAATGGTGGTGATAAGATGGTATAAAGATCTCTATTTTGACAACGCCCTTGCCTTCCCAACTTAATCTTCTGGGAAGGAAGGTGTTACTCGTGTATTCAATTTTGGGGACTTGGAGAATTGTAAGGAAATGCAACTTCATCTAAGTTCTGTGTAAACATTCACAACCACTTTGGTTGAACCAAGATAAAATTTTGCAAATGAATTTTCAATCTAATTTGTACTCAATTTCCCTCATACAACGATATGGATTCAAATACCGCTGATGATGTAAGGATTTTGTTAGTAAGCAATTTGTAAGGACTTCTACAAGTACTATTGAGTTTTGAGGCTTATATTAACCATGGTGAACTTTTAGGATCTAGTTTGTCTAAACTTTTGAATATAAAAAAGTAAATAAAAAAAGATAACCTTTGTTAAAATTTTTTTTATCTTATTTTAAGTTTTTGATTAATTCTACCTAATAGACATGCATTGTTTATGCAAGAATTACTCTATACAGAGTTACTTGAAAATTGTTATTTTCAAATTTTTTTTTTTGAAAAAACTATATTTGGTAGTGGAGCATTCCCTTCATTTATTTAAGGTAATGATAAATTAAGAAATATAGTTGGTGTTTTTATTTATAATAGGCAAACGTCTACTTAAACCATATCATATGTATCACACATTCACTCATGAATAAAATAAAAAAGAAAAGCGTAATCAACAATGCGAAAATTAAATTGATAACCGAACTACACTTCAATCTCAATTATCTCATTGAATAACATAGACATAGTGCAACACAAATAACAGCATATTTGGAACCACGTCTCCAAACCACATTTACTACAGAAATCACGTCAAATATGCACCATACAAACACAAGCAAGCTTTATTATAATAAACAGTACCACTATATTACCATGTGCATACTTCCATCATTTTTTTCACATCAATTTCACTGCTTCTAATTTGACGTGGGTTTTCGCGTTCGAGATTTCAAACCAAACCATTACGTTGATCTATGCGCAAGTTACGGAAGTAACTTGCAGGGTTACGTTCAAAGACATTTCTAGGAATGCTAATGTTCCTCCCTGGAGCCTTCATCATCTTCCCAGCTATTTTACAGCAACAACGGAAAATCCCTTTAATCACGTTCCAAAGCCACAAAACAACAGCAGAAATCATGTTCCAAAGCAACGAAACAACAGCAGAAATCACGTTCCAAAGCAACACAACAACAGCAGAAATCACCGTCCAAAGCAACCAAACAACAACAATAGCTGCCACTGCTATACCAACAGCATAAGCAACACGCAACAACAAATCTCCATTAATATTTGTGGCTAAACTTCTTATCAGGGACGCGAACCTGAAACATGAAATTCATGTTACTTAGAGTGAGCCATATAAAATTGGATTAATGGATTAACCCACCCAAAATTATACATTATTGACATATAGTACTCTGTTTTGTTTATTGTTTTCGTTTGTACTAAGGATATATTCTAGCCGATGAATATAGTCAGAGACTAATTCCTTTCGAGACATAGAGATTACTGAAGTGAGTTTTGTCTCTCCTAACAAAGTTTTTTCCATACACATGGTCGGAAATTGAATCCCTACAACATGATTAAAGAACCCAATTATTTACCAGCTGTACTAGACCTTGTTGGTGTTACTATGTTTTGTTCTAATAGTTCAAATTGGGTCCTTATTGCACGAATTCTCATACAACAGCATCAGCAAACAACAAAGGAAGAAGAAAAAGATATTGATGCATAACAGTGGTTGTCTGTTCATAATTGTATACAGCTACTCTATTTGTCTATAGCTTGATTCCTGAAACCTTTGCTTCTACTGTGAACTTCCCCATTCAAAAGCTCCTTCAAGCACAAGACATAGTGACCACCGTGCGTAATTTAAAAGTAGAATTTAATAAGAATGTACGATTATAAAAGTTTTACTCTGTTAGTCAATTAAAAATCATATGATTTTTAATAAGTTATGAATATATTTTGGATAAACTTCTCCATAAATTACTTGTAGGAAAAGAAAATAAGAAGAAAAATGAAATAAACTTTGGATCTGATTGGGTAAATTTATCCAGAAGGAAAAAAAAAATAAAAATGAAATGAGCTTCTTCATAAGTTAAAATCAGCTTATGCATAAGCTATTTTATAGAAAATCTCTCATAGCTTATCTAAAAGATAAGAGAGACTCTACAGACTAGCCTTTGCATAAGTGTTTTTGGATAAATTTATCCAAACATGCCCTTATTACATGAACTAAAATTAGCTTATGATTTTTAAGGTATTTATTATTAAAAATTAACAAAAACTTAGTACACAAGTAAAAAAAATGAATAAATAATTGATGCATAATCTTCACTATCGTCCAATCACAAATTATTATGTTATAATAACAAGTTTGTTGATTTTTATAATTGTTTTGTTTAGATAAATTTTTCCATAAACACTTGCATATAATAAAATAAGAAAAAAATGAAATAAACTTTAAAAATATACTCATGCTCTTAAAAAAAACATGATACTCATGATGATCTTTGATTGATTCAAAGTGTAAAGATCTTTATACTACATGGCAAATTAACTCGAGCTACAAGAAAATAATTAAAAAAAAAATACATTAACTCATATCTACGACAAGGGTACAATCTTACCAGTTGATGACAGGATCCAAGGCGTGTTGAAGATTGTGAAGAAAGCTTGAACCCCTGAAGAAGAAGTTCTTGATAGTGTTAAGTAAAGTAAACCACTAAAGAAATATTATTTTTATGAATATAATTACAATGCACGAGTAAAATTTCTTACCAATCTATGAAACTATCCATGGTGGGTTGGGACTCGGACTCTAACAGTGTAGATGCACGGAGAAGATAGCGTGAACCCCTGAAAGAGAAGAAGAAGAAGAAGATCTCGATAGTGTTAACAATGACAAAAAAAAAAAAGACTCTTGTCTAAGTCGGAGACCTTACTTAAAGGATTTGAGTTCAATTTCCCTCGAACCAACGACTTTATTGATTTTTATAATAAATATCTTAAAAATGATACTAAGGATGATCCTTGATTTATTCAAAGTAAAAAAATCTTTATACTGAATGGAAAGTTAACCGGAGCAAACAAGAAAATAATTAACTGGAATGCAAGACAAAGGCATAATCTTACCTATTGATGACACGATCCATGGTGAAGAATTGAAGGAGAAGAAATGGTGAACCCCTGAAGAAGAAGAAGAAGATCTCGACAATGTTAGAAGTAAAGGCTCAATTTCTTTCTTTATTGGCAAATGCACCAGAAAGAGACAAAAAGAATTGGTTGAGATAAAGTGAGAGACGCACTCAGAGTAAAGGACTTGAGCACGATTGAAGTGTTAATATTTAGTAACTTCGTGGAAGGTATAAAGTCGCAAGCCTGAAGCCTTGACCATTAAGAAAGCTAGTCAAGTGACCACTGTACTAGTCTTCGCTTCGATCAAAATATGGTTAATAAATAGAGAAAATAGTATATATAGTCACAATCTAAAGAGTTTTTATATTGTTATCTCATAATTAAATTATTCAATTTGATTTTTTATTTTTAAAATGTTTAATTTAGCCTTCTAATTTGAAAAAAAAAGTTCAATGTTATCGTTCTATTCAAATTGATACTGACATTGTTAATGAAAACAGGACACAAGGACAACATTGAACATTTTTTAAAATTAGAGTTCAAAGTTAAATATTTTAAAAATAAAGGATTAAATTGAATAATGATTGGAAATTTTTTTTTTATACATGTGTAATAGTTAAATAAGTGTTTTTTTATTTATCTTAAAATTATTTTAAATTAAATTAAAACAATAAAAAAATTTTGTTTGAAAAATACCATAATTATTTTTTATCAATTTTGTATTGATTTGATTGATTCTTACAAGTTCTGAAATAAATTAGGTTTTTTAAGTCAATAGATCGATCACCAAATCAATTTGCAGTCAATTGGTTGAACCGGCAAGTTTGATATGATTTTTAAAACAATGTTTAAAATTGAAAAGGAATCATAAAAATAAACTTAATTACCTTAATAAGATTATGACAAACAATTAATTGAGTACTTGAAATATAAAAATATATAAAAATTAAAAACAAAATAATCACAAAAGAAAGAAGAAGGGGTTATCTAATAAGAGAAAAATATTAAATAGGTATAAAAAAAATCAAATTTACCTAGATGGTAAAAAATAATAAATTAGCTAAATTAGTTAGATGAAAAGATAATAAATAAAAGGTTAAATTACTCTTTTGGTCTATTTTTTATTTAAATTATTTAATTTGGTCTTTTTTTTAAATATATTTTTTAGTTACTTTATTTTTAAAATATTCAATTTGACCTCCTAATTTTCATAAAATGTTCAATGTTGCCCTTCTATCTAAAATGAAACTAATAACCTTATTGAAATCGTCAAATCAAACAAAATTAAGGGCAATATTGAATATTTTCTATGAGTGAAATGACTAAAGGAAAAAACTTATATACAGTCTGTACTGTTGGTGTTGTTTTCCAATATGATTTGGGGTTTCACCTCAATAATACGCGATGACATTTAATGAATTTCTTTGTTTCATGTATTATGAGGTGAAATTCCAAATCTGATTGGAAAACAGTACCAACAGCCTATGGTACTGTATATAAGTTTTGTCCATGACTAAATTGGGTGATGATTTGAGATATGAGTGGAATTGGATATGGAAACTAAAAGGCCCCTGAAAATGTTAAATTCCTTATATATGGCTTGCTGTCCCAACTACTCAACAATTGCTACATGTCCTTGTTGTCTAGAGCAAGAAGAAACCATTCTCCACTGTTTGAGGGATTGCACCCTTCCTAGTATGCTATGGAAACGGCTTGGCTTCATAGAAAATAACTTCCTACTTTGGATAAAAAAATGAAGCTACTTCAGACCAGCAGAGCATGTTTCTTGCTGGATTGTGGTGCATCTTGGAGAGCAAGAAATATTTTTTGTTTCAATCAGCAACATACCACCTTGCAACAGATTATAAATTAATTCAGTCTCTCATCTTGCAGCAACATTAAGGTACATGTTTTCATACTACTCTCAACCCCCCTTCCAAAGAAACTTGGGTGGTTTTGCATCCTAATAGGAATGGTAGTTATGTGCTGAATGTGGATCATGGCAGAGCTGGTTTTGGAGGACTTATAAGAAGTGCGGAAGGCCAATGGATTATTCATCTTCATCCTCACCTGTCACCAATGGAGAATAAAATTTAGAATTTTTTTAAAAAAATAATTTTGATGACTTGTTATTTGCCAAAAGTGTAGTTGTTAATTTGTTTGAACCAAAATGAAAAAGGTCATTGTTTCTGGTTTTGGATTTTTTAACTTTTATCCAGAAAATGGGAAAAGAGTAATTAGTTTATTTCATCATGTTAATTATCTGTGTGCAGATGTCAAATGGATTCAGACCAATGTTTATGGCAATGGTAGCAGCACCAGCATTGGCAGAGAGGAAAGATATGGTCTCTGGTTTGACCCTGAGAATGATTTCCCATCAGTACATTATTATATATCTGGACACATTCTAAGATCATGTGAGCATTTATACCGGACAGATTTCCATCATTTGGTTCTCTTTAATTTTGGATGTTAGATAGGACAGATCCAGAGGGGGTACGCAGGGGTGTTTTCTAAATTAAATTTCTCTTTTAATTTCTTAATATGCCTTTTCTAATTAATATATCCTTTTTTAACTTCTGAATTAAGGTTTAAATTTGTTAAAAGAGGTATATATCCACGTAGAACATAGTTATTTCTAAAAAAGAGTACACATGGGAAACAGAAAAAAAAAAAAATAGATTGAAGAATCAACAAATAATTTTTTTTAATTGAAGATTAAGGTGCGTTGAATTAGAAATCACATTGAGGTTGCGTTAGAAAATTACAAACAGCTACTTCTGCTTTGAATGTGAATCTAAACTGCTTTAAGTACATTAGAAACATGCATCTATCCAAACACCCACCTAAACCATATCATATGTATCACACATACACTCATGAATAAACAAGAAAAGCATAACCAACAATGCATAAATTTAAATTCATAACCGAAATACACTTCAATCTCATCAAATAACATAGACTGTTAAATTCATAATCAAACTACACTTCAATCTCATCCATGTAATGCAACACAAATAACAACATATTTCGAACCACATCTACTGAAATCACATCAAACATGCACCATATAAAGCTTTTTTTCTTTTTGATCCATAGGAATATAAGATAGGTACCAAGAAATTTACAATAATTTACACACGTTGTTCAACTAATTGAGCTAAATTCCTTTGATAAACACAAGCAAGCTTTAATATAATAAACAGCAACACGTTCATTTTTTCATGTCAGTTTCACTGAGGATGTAGAAGCTACTGAGAGCCGCTTCTAATTTGACGTGGATTTACACGTTCGAAATTTCAAACCAAAATTGTATTACGTTGATCTCTGCGCAAGTTACGGAAGTAATTTTTAGGGCTACGTTCAAAGTCATTTCTATAAATGCAAATGTTCCTCGCTGGAGCCTTCATTGTCCTCCCTCTTTCACAACAACAGAAAATCCCTTCAATCACGTTCCAAATCCATGAAACAACAGTAGAAATCACCTTCCAAAGCAACCAAACGACAGCAACAACCACCTTCCAAAGCAACCAGACAACAGGAATAGCTGCCAGTGCTACAACAACATAGAACAACCAATCTCCATCCATTGAAATTTCATCAGAAGTGTCAGTCTTAATGCTAAATTGATGCCCAGTGAATCTTTCAAGTATTGGATTAATCTTTGTCGCTAAACAACTTATCAGGGACACGAACCAGAAACATGGAATTCATGTTAGTTAGAGTAAACCGTATAACATTGGATTAATGGATTAACCCATAGTCACATAATTCGTGGTACTATTTGGTACGTGGTACGGGTTCGGGTACGCGACCTTGTAAAGTATTGGTACGTGAGGGGTATACATCCATAGATTAATTAATATAATTTTTATTGCAAAGTATTTTATTTCTATTAAAATATGTTTATTAATATAATTTTTCAAATACAAATTAATCAATAAATTGATTATTTTATTTTTAAGTTTCTACAATATAAGTTAACTTATTCTAATAAGTAATTTTATTTTTTAAATTAAAAATTTAATTAGTCATATAACTTATCCAGAAAGTGATAGATAGATGTAAAATAATTAATTTCTTTAATTTATTCAAATAAATAATTTTTTTGAAACCAGCACCACCAATCCCTCGGTTTGTGCTTTAAAGCGTGTAACTTCTCTCGATAATAACTTCCTCGAAAACCAGACTAAGCCACTAACTCCTTTCTGAAACAAGCACTAATTAAAAAAAAAAAATCCTTTCTCTTCTGTCTTCTACTATTCTTTTACAATCTTTTCTGTTCCTTCAGTGATGGGCGATGGCAAATTTCTTTTCCTAGTTTTCTGATGCAAGTTCCTGGAGCGCGCGACTGCCTTTCAACTCATTTTTTTCGATCTTCACTTTTCTGTCAATGGTTTTCTCTAAGTTTCCAGCAACAACTTGCAATCCTTTTTATCTTCCCTGGTTCGTCTCCTCAACGAATTCAATGACGAATTTCGACGTCCCAGTACGAAAACGTACCGCGAATTGGTTCGCACGAACCAATTCGTGGTTCTCAGTGAGATAAGCGAATTATGTTACTATGGATTAACCCACCAAAAGTTATATATATTATTTACATAGTACCATGTTTTGTTTTTTGTTTTCATTTGCACTAAAACTTCCAACTTCCAATTGATAGTCGAAGACTAATTCTTTTCGAGATATAGAGATTACTGAAGTGAGTTTTGTCTTTCACAACAAAATCTTTTCCATACATATAGTTAGGAATCGAACCCCTCACAACATGCATAAAGAACTTAGCTATCTAGTAGCTGTGCTGGACCTTGTTGGTGTTACTATGTTTTGTTCTAATTGGGTCCTCATTTGACTTGTATCATTGCACGATTTTTGTACAACAGCATCAACGAACAACAAAGGAAGAAGGAAAAGATGTTGATGCATAATAGTGTTTGTCTATACATAAAAATTTTCAGCAGAAAATATGTGTATTGACAAAATCACTGACATTTGCCAAAAATATCTATTATCTCTGTTCATAACTGTATGCAGCTACTCTAATTGTTTATGGTTTGATTTCAAACCTTTGCTTCTACTATGAACTTCCCCATTCAAAAGTTTTTTCAAGTACAAAACATAATGGCCACCGTGCGTAATTTAAAAATAGAATTTAATAAGAATGTACCGTTGTAAAAGTCTTGCACTGATTAGTCAATTAATAATCATTTTAGATATGATTTTTTAACAATTTATTGGCGTTGTTTAGATAAATTTCTCCATATGCACTTGTAGAAAAAGAAAATAAGAAAAAAATTAAATAAACTTATCCCATAAACTAAAATTAGCTTATACATAAATGAAAATCATATTTTAGAGAAGCTAAATTCATTTAACTTCTCTAACAAACTGATTTAACTTAGGCTTAATTGCAATTTTTATCCTCAACTTTTTAATTTTTGGCGAATTTTATTCCCAACAAATTAATTTAACGCATTTTACCCCCTACTTTTTTAAAAAGTTACAAATTTTACCTTCTACTGTACTGACATGGCATGCTCACATAAGCGTAAAAAGTGGGAGTAAAATTCACCAAAAAATGAAAAGTTAATGGTAAAATTTGCCAAAAGATGAAAAAGTTAGGGGTAAAATTTGTCAAAAAGTAAAAAATTGGGATAAAACATACAGTATACCACGTCAGCAAAATGGAAGGAAGTAAAATTTACAACATTTTAAAAAAATTGGGGGTAAAATATGTCAAATTAATTTGTTGGGAGTAAAATTCGTGAAAAAAATAAAAAGCTAGGAGTAAAAATTATAATTAAGCCTTTACTTGTGTATATGTTAGCTTTTGTTCATGAGAAAGGTTTATTTATTTATTTTTTTCTTATTTTATTTTCCTGGAAGTATTTATGGAAAAATTAATCTAAACAAGACGGTTATAAAAACCCAACAAACTTATTATTATAACATAATAATTTGTAATTATAACATAATCTTACCAATTGATGACAGGATCTATGGTGGGTTGGAGATCGAACTCTGACAGCGTAGCCGCACGAAGAAGAAAGCCTGAACCCCTGAAGAAGAAAATCTCGACAGTGATAAGTAAAGTAAACCCTAAAGAGATATTACAATGAACAAAAAAAAAAAAGACTCTCATTCATTATTCACCTGCTCAAATTCTAGACCTTGCATAAGCGATCTAAATTTAGTTTCACTTAAACCAATGAATTAGTTCACTTTATAATAAACATCTTAAAAATGATACTCGCAATGATCTTTGATTGATTCAAAGTATAAAATGAATAATTAAATGGAATGAACGAGAAGGCGTAATCTTACCTATTGATGACACGACCCATGGTGAAGAATTGAAGGAGAAGAAATGGTGAACCCCTGAAGAAGAAGAAGATATCGACAATGTTAACGCTATGTTTGGTTCAGAGGAGAGAAATATGATAGATGAAAATAGAAGAGAAATAATTTGAAAAAGAAAAAATAAAGTAGAAATAAAGTTGTATGTTGTGTTGTTTGTTTTAAGAGAAATGGGTGAGAAATAGAGTAGAAATAATATTGTAAAGTTGTTTGGTATAGATGAAATAGACAGGAGAGAATTAAATAGACACAAAAAAATCGATTATGATGCACAAATAATCAATTAAAATGTGCAAATAATCGATTATGATACATAAATAATCAATTTTTTTGATACTGTAACCCTTAAAATCGATTATTATGTACAAATAATCGATTAAATTGATAAAAAAAATCGATTATTTAAGTGAAATAATCAATTTTTACTGTTTAAAATGATTTTTAAGAAGATAAAAATTTATAACTTAACTCTCCTCAAATTTTTTCATACCAAACATCCACTACCTATTTTCGTCCGCGGGTATTTTAACTCAGTCGGCTAAACCGAACAGAGGGTAAAACTAAAGGCTGAATATTATTTCTTTGTTTATTGGCAAATGCAGCAGAAAGAAAAACAAAAGATTGGTTGAGATAAAGTGAGAGACACACTACTCGAGCACAGCAGCACAGTGAGTGTTGACTCAGAGTAAGCGACTTGAGTAGGACTGAAGTGTCACGGAAGGTGTATATAGTCGCAAGCCTGAAAGCCTTGACTGTTAAGGAAACTAAACAAATGAACAGTGTTCTAGACTAATAGTCACTCGTGTTACATGCGTGTCAGCACTCAGTTTTAGTCAAAACTAGCTGGTTCTACCGTGCCTTCATACGTGTCACTCTTTATTATTTTTTTTATTGTATGATTATTTTTAAGTATGTATCAAAATGATCTATAATATAATAATTAAGTTAATTTTTCTCTTAATATTAAATGAAACCTGTTAACATGTAATTTATATGTAAAAGTTTAAATGAAAAGTTTCACTTATAAAGTATAATAAATAATAAATAGGTTTAAATACATTTTTAGTTCTTACAATTTAATTTTTTTTATTTTTTGTCCTTGCAAAATTATTTTTTTGGTTTTAGTCTTTAGAAATTATGTTTGTTATATTTTTCGTCTTTATAGCAGTTTAGATAACGTTTTTTTCACTATTCAAAGTGCTATCTAAACCACTTTAAGGACGAAAAATAAAACAAACATAATTTACAAGAACTAAAACAAAAAAAATAATTTTGTAAAGATGAAAAGCAAAAAAATGCTAAATTACAAGGACTAAAAAAATATTTAAAGCTAATAAATATATAACAATGTAAGTAAGTTATTCATCAGAATAATTTGGATTGATGATTTATGTATTATGTAATATTTTATTTAGAGTCAAAAGTTAGGTTGAAGACATAGGTGATTGATGTAAACTCAGTCAAAAGAGAATAATATAAGAAATTTGGAATTATTATATAATTAGAAACGATATAATTAAGGCAACATGTATCTATTCATTTTAAGCATCAAAGGTTTAGGCATACGTTTTCCCTCATGTTGAAACTACAAACTCTTGTTACAGACATGTAATTAAGTCCTTAGACCATATATACACACATGTATATTTACTTGTAATTACCCAATGAGTGTAAATCAGTTGGTAACAAACACTAAATAATTTGTGAGAGGGGATTTGAGCTCGATTATCATATAATACATCTTTGGGGAGGAACACAAAGATTTAAGTGCGACTAAGCCCCATATCCAAGATTAATCTCATTGCTAGTTCAAAGGATTGAAGACTGAGGATATCTCATGGTCCCACCAGAGAGCCAAAGGTTCTAATTACGGCGATTATCCAAAAAAATATTTACTTGTCATTGATAATATGTAAAACATTTTAAGTTATAATCATACATATTATTTATTTAAATTTATGATAATATATATTAATAGAATAATAATAATTGATTGGTTGCACACAAAATTATAAAACAATAATATTATAATTATATATAAAGTCTATAAAAAATATAAAAAAATATTTTATAAAGAAAAAATAGGCTATACACTAATAATGTAAAAAAAAGTATGACACGTTTGTTGACTTTTAAAAATATATTGTAATAACAAAATATTATTTTGACTATTAACTTAGTAATATATTTTTATAATATATTACATCAAACATATTTTTTATTATACAGTGAAAATATATTTTTGAAAATTATTTTGATACTAATTTTATTTTTAATATTATATTAATATAATAATTAGACTATACACATATATTGACTTGATTTAGAAAAAAAATATTATATTATTATTTTGTTTTATGGTTTAGTTTACTAAAAAAAAAGTGTATTTCATAAATTTAATACATTTAAAATCAATTGAGTTTTAATGATAATTTTTTATTTGAGAGAATATTATATTTATTTTTCTAAAAATTACCAAATTATTATTTTAATTTTTTAAAACATATGCAATAAGTAATAAAATTGAGAAATAATTTAGTATTTAACTATAAGAAAAAAAAGATTAAAAAAGAAAAAGAGAAAAAAGGTGCAGTTATATAAAAGTCTAAATGAGTGATGAGTTAAAACCAGCATAGATATGGTTATTGGGGGTACAAGAGGATGCGCGGGAATAATTGATGGGTCAAGGAATCAGGTACGTGCGCGGGAATTGGAAAAAAAAAAGCGGAAAGATAATCAAATAAAAAGCTGTCACGTGTCAGTTTAAAACATCTTTTTATATTCTAGTAAATAGAGTAAATAGATATGATTGATAAACAGAAAAAATAGGGGTGAAACGATCGGGTAAATTTGGGTCTCGGGTGCGCGAGTGAAATAAATCGGATTCAAAAGACTATTATTGGTCGGGTGCGGTTCAAGATTATTTAACCCATAAAATGCTGAACCCGCCCGAAATAAGCCATACTTTTGTTTTATATGAATTATTTAACATATCTCGTTGAGAATATTAACTCTTAATTGGTATACTATCTTTTGCTTTATAGGTGATCTTCGGAGATACTGATTCAATAATGACTAAACCTCCTGATGCTAAGAACCAGCCACATGTGCTTGTTAATCCAAGCTATATTCATTTTTTGTTACTTGAAATAGTCTGATCGATGTTTTTCTTTTTCTCTGTAAATATGTGATCTTCTTGTTTCTGTGGATGTCTTTCTTGATTAACATAGTTTTGGTCATTAATCTACTTTGTTTTGTTGTGTCAATAGCCTGCGCATCTTTTATGGTTGGTTTTTAATTCATCCTTTGATCTTCAGATTGTTTTCCAGAAGGAGGCTGTGGAGAATGGACATTATTGACTACTGTTTCTGATTTTTTTTTTCCTTTATTTGGATCATGAAGATCACATGGCTATAGTTTTGAGCGATATATTTTTTTTTAGTCTTGAAGTATCTATGTTAATTTTCTAGTGAATTAATTACCTTAACAATAAAGAAAAGTTATATAATTGTAAAGCACAATGGTCCTTAAGATTGGATTAAAAGTCTATTTGCAGGGTTACGATCGAAGTCATTAATTTCTTAAAATGAAGCTACTTCAGACCAGCAGAGCATGTTTCTTGCTGGATTGTGGTGCATCTGGAGAGCAAGAAATAATTTTTGTTTCAATCAGCAACATACCATCTTGCAGCAACATTAAGGACATGTTTTCATACTACTCTCAACCCCCCTTCCAAAGAAACTTGGGGTGGTTTGGCATCCTAATGGCATTGGAAATCATGGCAGAGCTGGTTTTGGAGGACTTATAAGAAGTGTGGCAGGCCAATGGATTATGGGATTCAGTGGCTCTATTGGATGTACTGATGAAAATTATATTGGCAGAGCTTATGGCCATATATATATATAAGGGTCTACAACAAGCGTGGTCAAGAGGACTCCACCAAAATCACATGCTTTTCATGCGGTTTCTTAATTACTGGACAAATGAATATTGCTCACTGATATGCTTCTTTGATCCAGAACATATGTGATCAAATGCAACTCCAATGGAGCATAAACATCCAGCACACACACCGGGAAGGCAACCAATGTGCTGATGCTTTGGCAAAGAGAGGAGCCTATGATGATATCCAGTTTTTTGTATATGATTCCCCCCAAGATGTTAGTATGCTGCTTCTTGCTGATACAGCAAGTGTGGCATTCCCCAGACTTTGATTAGTTTCTTTGGTTCTCCCTTTGGCACTCAAAAATAAATAAATAAATAAACAAATCATAGAATGTGTGTTTTTTAAAGTGGTTAGTATAAGACTGTTTTTTAAAGATGTGTCATTTTGTGATTGGTTGACGGTGTAAACTATTTTTACATTGTCAGTGCATATCAAATCCTTCTTTCTGAACTGGTGACCTGTTGAAGCGACTTCCGATTTGCTTTAATCAGAACTCTCAAATTAGATATGCTGCCAAATTTTCAACAAATTTCTATGTTTATATTTACAAATGTACAAGTGCCATTGTTATTCATAATCAAACTACACTTCAATCTCATCCATGTAGTGCAACACAAATAACATCTTTGGAACCACGTCTACTAAAATTACATCAAACATGCACCATGTACAAACACAAGCAAGCTTCTTTTTTTATTTTTTATTTTTTTTATTTGTAGGAATCAAAGATAGGTAACAATAAATTTATAACAATTCACGCACATTGCTCAACCAGCTGAGCTAGACCCCTTTAATGAGCTGCTTCTAATTTGACGTGGATTTACACGTTCAAGATTTCAAACCAAAATCACAGTATGTTGATCTCTGCGCCAGTTACGTTGATCTCTGTGCAAGTTATGGAAGTAATTTGCAGGGTTACGTTCAAAGTCATTTCTATAAATGCGATAGTCCCTCCCTGGAGCCTTCATTGTCTTCCCTCTTTGACAACAACAACAACAACAGAATATCTCTTCAATCACGTTCCAAAGCAACGAAACAACAGCAGAAATCACCTTCCAAAGCAACCAAACAACAGGAATAGCTGCCAGTGCAACAACAACAGCAACAGCAACATAGAACAACCAATCTCCATCCCTTGAAATTTCATCACAAGAGTTCATAGGAACGTTAAATTGATGCCCAGTGAATCTTTCAAGTATTGGATTAATCTTTGTCGCTAAACAACTTATCAGGGACACAAACCTGAAACATGGAATTCATTAGTTAGAGTGAATCATATAAAATTGGATTAATGGATTAACCCACCAAAGATTATATATTATTGACATAGTGTTATGTTTTGTTCTTTGTTTTAATTTGCACTGAGGATATCTTCTAACTGACCGTCAAAGACTAATTTCTTTTGAGACATAGAAATTATTGAAGTGAGTTTTGCCTCTCCCAACAAAGTCTTTCCCATACACATAGTCAGGTATTGAACCCTTACAACATTTTTAAAGAACTTAATTATCTGCTAACTGTGCTGGACCTTGGTGGTGTTACTAAAGTAATGTCTAAACCCAACAATTCATAGAAAAGCTAAAATTTTATGGAACAAGTAAATACTTATAATAAATATCTTTAAAATGATACTCACGATGATTTTGATTATTCAAAGTATAAAAATCTTCATACTGCATTGAAAATTAGCTCAAGGAACAAGAATATAATTTTTTTAAAAAAACATTATTTGGAATCAACGACAAGGACATAATCTTACCAATTGATGACAGAATCTATGGTGGGTTGGAACTCGAACTCTAACAGAGACGCACGGAGAAGAAAACGTGAACCCCTGAAGAAATAGATCTTGATAGTGTTAAGTAAAGTAAACCCCTAAAGAAATATTACAATGACCAAAAAAAGGCTCTCATCCAATATCATATGATGTATTTTGGATCATTATATTATTAATGTAAAGTATATACTAACTCGAATTCAAGACCTTACATAAAGGATCAACAGACATGTTGATGTATCATAAATTAGTTGACTTTATAATAAACATCTTAAAAATGATTCTCACGATAATCTTTGATTGATTCAAAGTATATAAATCTTTATACTGCATGGAAAATTAACTGGAGCATCAAGAAAATAATTTAAGAATGAATCGTTAACTGGAATCAACGATCTTACCTATGGCTGACATGATCCATTGTGAAGAAGGAGAAGAAATGGTGAACCCCCTGAAGAAGAAGAAGAAAAAGATCTCGATAATGTTAAAAGTAAACAATTTCTTTGTTGATATATAGAGAAATAAACGATTGGTTGAGATTATAATAGAACAAGTGTTGACTCAGAGTAAATGGCTTGAGCAAGACTGAAGTGTTAATAACGTCGTGGAAGGTGAAAAGTCACAAGCCTGAAGCCTTGATTGTTAAGGAAACTAGTTAAGAGAACAGTGTGCTAGACTAACACTGACCCGTGTTACAGTACATGGGTGTCGGCACTCTGTTTCTGTCAAAATATAGTTAAATTATTCTTTTGTTTTTTTTTTATTTCAATTATTTAATTTGATCTCTCTATTATGTTAATTTAGTACTCTGATTTTAAAAAATTCAATGTTATCTTTGCGTTCAAATTAACACTGACGACGTTAACAAAAATGGATAAAAAGGCAATATTAAACATTTTTTTAAAAAAAAAATTAGAGAAGTCGAACATTTAAAAGATAGAGAGATCAAATTGAATAATAGTTAACAAAACAATTTATACATGTGTAATCTTTAAATAAGTGTTTTATTTATCTTAAAATTATTTTATATTAGATTAAAACAATAAAAATTGATTTTTTCTTTAAAAAACTACCCTAGTTTTTTTAATTAGTTTTGGATTGGTTTAACCAATTTTTACGAGTTTTGAGATGAGCCTGATTTTTAAAGTTAATGAATCAATCACCATACCAGTTCCCGGTTGGTATAACCGGTTGAACTGACTAGTCTAATATGATTTTTAAAACAATGGTTAAAATTGAAAAGGAATTATGAAAATAAAACTTAATGACCTCAACAAAAATAATGATAGACAAGAAATTGAGTACTTGAAATATAAAAAAATATAAAAAATAAAAATAAAATAATCACAAAAGAAGAAGAGGGAGTTATCTAATAAAAGAAAATATTAAATAGGTATAAATGAAAATTCAAATTTATCTAGATAGTAAAAAATAATCTATTAGTATTTTTATCGGAAAAAATAATATATTAGTTAGATGAAAAGGTAATAAATAAGAGGTTAAATTATTCTTTTGATCCATTTTTTATTTAAATTATTTTTTGTCTAGACAATAGGTATTCTCACTAGAGACAATTCTGTTCGAGTTCAATTTGATATCTTTATTTTTAAAATATTTTTTTGGTTACTCTATTTTTAAAATGTTCAATTTAATTTTTTAATTTTCACAAAATGTTCAATGTTTATGGCAATGGTAGCACCAACATTGGCAGACAGGAAAGATATGGTCTCAGGTTTGACCCTGCGAATGATTTCCATCAGTACAATATTGGCTGGAGTCTCTGGACAGATTCTCAGATCATGTGAGCATTTATCTGAACCCCCTATATAATATATACCATATTTGTTTCTCTTTTGGATGTTATACCCTTGACAATATATCTACATCTTCTTTGTTATAGTAACTTCTTTTTCCATTCTTACTACTCCCTCTCATACTCTAGTCTGGTCATCCCTTGTTTACAAGAAGTAATTAGATAGATTTTATTTGGATTAGTGATGTTTTATTCAAAGATTTTCTCTACTTTCATTGTTCCCTTTACCAAAATACCATGTATTTAAACGGTTTATATATCCTTTTTTTTCGTCTACCTAAATTCATAAGCTGTAATTAATATGTCCCTTTATGGATTTTTGTTTTCTTATTCAACTATATATGTTAATTTCTACTTTTTGATGTCAGTTGTTGCTTACCTATTTTCATAATTGTGTATTCCTGTTCATCCAAGTGCAGATTTTATGTGGATAATATTCCTATTAGAGAAGAATATGGTGGCTTATTTAGCATAACCAGTGACTACCATACTCTCAATATATTTTCAAACACATACATCTTCATTTGCATATATGTCTATTAGTTGTACAGGGAAGGGAAATACTACAGAGTACTGTTGATCTTGTTCAAAATAACTTGAATTTAGAGGTTATTTCTTGTACTCTGCATCTTGAAGTATTATAGAGTTTAGTATGAATTATTTTACGTAACTGATTGAGAATATTAACTCTTAATTGGTGTACTGTCTTTTGCTTTATAGGTGATCTATGGTGATACTGATTCAATAATGACTATACCTCTTGAAGCTTATCATGATGCTAAGAACCAGCCACATGTGCTTGTTAATCCAAGCTATTTTCATTTTTAGTTGAAATAGTCTGATCTATGTTTTTTGTTGTTGTTGTAGATCTGTGATCTTTTTGATTCTGAGGATGCCTTTCTTAATCAACATAGTTTTGGTCATTAATCTACTTTGTTTTGTTGTGTCACTAGCCTACACATCTTTTTTGGTTGGTTTTTAATTCCGGATGTTCTTAAGATTGTTGGAGTACGAGTGTGAAGATGAAGTCTCACATTGGGTAGAAATGGACTAGTTGAGCAACATATAAGTGGATGGACCCGCAAACCTAATGCCTTAAGGTTTTGGATTGAAGGTGGTGTCAAATCCACTTGTGTGGTGTGCTCATGGTCCATTGGTGCAGATCTCCCTAGTGTTTTCTCCCCCTCTGATGCACAACAATTGGTATCAGAGATGGTTCGAACAAGTGACCGGCTCGGATGAGTAAGATGGATTGGTGATGGATCCGGGCATGGACATGTGGATCCATACATGGAGGCCAGGCGGTTCAAGGTACTAAAGCATGGTTAAGCTCTAAAGGCACCATCATTGGATACTTGTGGTGAAAATGGCTTCCACTTGAGGGGGGCTACCATGTGGAAGAGACTCATACTTGAGGGGTAGAAATGGGCTAGTTGAGCAACATATAAGTGGATGGACCCGCAAACCTAATGCCTTAAGGTTTTGGATTGAAGGTGGTATCAGGTCCACTTGTGTGGTGTGCTTGTGGCCCATTGGTGTAGATCTCCTCGGTGTTTTCTAGCCCTCCGATGCACAACAATCCTTTTGATCTTCATATAGTTTTCTAGACTGACCTTATTGACTACTGTTTCTAATGTTTTTTCCCCCTTATTTGGAATTTTAGATCATGAAGATCACATGGCTATAGTTTTAAGCGATACATATGTTAATTTTCTAGTGAATTACCTTAACAATAAAGAAAAGTTATGTAATTGTAAAGCACAACGGTCCTTAAGATTGTGCTTGAATTGGATTAAAAGTCTATTTGCACAAGTTACGAATGTAATTTGCAGGGTTATGTTCAAAGTCATTTCTTAAAATGCGATCGATAGTTCCTCCCTGGAGCCTTCATTGTATCAGAACCTTTGAAAATCACCTTCCAAGGCATATGAACAGCAGCAATAGCTGCCATATAACTTATATGAAAACAATTTAACTCTATTTCGTCTTTTATATATAAGTTCTTACATGATAATACATGTTTAACTCTATTAGCTCAATTTAACTGCTATAGGTTTACATATTATTATTGTTATTAATTTAACTTTTAACCAAGTTGAGTGTAGTAGGCTTGTCATTAATTAATTATTAATTAACTATATCATAGTTATTTATTGATGAACAATGTGATTGGCTTAATACACTTAGATGATCTCTGTGTGTGGCTGTGATGCTTCACGACGTTACTTTATTTTGACTAATAATATACTAAAAATAATAGAAGTGAATCTTTACCATCTTCCTATATACCTATGAAAGTTTAAGTAATTTAAACTTTGATATATATAATCTTATAATAATATTACATGATTCAATGATTGGATTAATAAACTTAACATTTGTTAAAAAATATTCAAGATATCATGTTATTAAATTTGACAGTGTTATTAATTGAGGGATTACAATAGTATAAGGACATTTTTATATCATTTAATAAGATATAGAGATGTCCTTTTGATTAGAAATATAACTAGTGCTTTCCAAACTTAATATTCTTGAAAGATAGGTGTTACTAAAGACCCAAGGTAAGGCAAAGTCCAACAATTTAGTTATTTGAAGCCTGGAAAACACGTCCTCCCTTGATAACCATAGCAGGTTTGGCAGATTTTCTAGGAACAGCCTTGAAACCCACCGCATCCCAATTTCACTGCCATAGGACTTTTCACCTTGTATGATGCTAGAAATTGCTTCTTTTTTTCTTCATCTTTGAGAAATAACTTAATAATGAATATGAAGAGAAGCAAAACATAAACATTGCCTCAATTTTATTGGCAAGTTCAAATGACATAATCTCAAGGCAGGCATGACTGAGTTCTCATGCTGTAAACTAAACTCCATAGCTTGCTTTCCCTGACATAGAGCTAATCCTGTTCCTCTCTTATAAAATGCAAAGGACTTCCTAATGCTACTGTTGCAAGAGGCACTGCCCCTCACTCGACTCCTTAGCATTCCAACTCCAATGCTTCAGTGGCACACTCGTCCATGATGTCATCCAGGATCTTAGCTGCCTCTTTTATAGCTCTGTTGGAGAATTGTTTCTCCTCAGCATCTTAAAGCATAGCCTTGACTGTATTGAGCAAGTTGACAAGCCTTTTCGTGTCTTGATCGAAACACCCAAAAATAGTCACAACTCCTTTTGAAAGATTGAGTTCAAATTATCAAGCACAATTTCAAGGGCAGCCTCAGCAAGATCGATGGAAATTGTAAAAGGCATTGTTTGAAGCAAGAAGATTAACAAGGCCAAATTTTGTGTACTTAACATGTGAAAAAGTTGCTTACTAGTAATGCAATATTGGAATAATTTAATTTTGTAAGCAAGCCAAGGTTTCTGAACCAGTAAGCAGGATCCCCTATGAAGCAATGTTGGAATAGTTTATAGGTGTGTAAGCAGCTGCATTTACGAAGCAGCATGCACACTGACATGCCTTTTAAATGTCTGAGGGCTTTGGAGTACCATTCTTGTATATGAGCAGCTTCATGTTGGTGATGATGGTTTTGATATACCAATCACCAGAATAAAAAAAATGATAAAAAAAGTTCTTTACCAATGGCTGCAGGAAAGCTTGAAACCAGGGAAGAAACTATCTGAGGATAAGTATGTAAGTATGTAAGGAAGTTGGATTATTAAGGTTATTGAAAATACTCGAGTTGGTCCCTGAGCCAACTAATGGGAGCATTTTCATCCATACTTAGGAGTTACAGAATAAAAAGACCAAATCACCTTTTCAGAATATGAAAATTGTAAATTTTGAAAGCAATTAAGTTAGAAGAAAAATACTCTTATTTTCATCAACAAGCAAAGCAAGAAGTCCTGGTGAAGTTGACAGGTGAAATTATACACACACAAGACCATAATTGTTTTTTATGCTGGAAAGGAGACAATAAATAATACAAATCTACTTTTTAATACGTGGATAAAAAGACGATGAGAGATCAAATAAACAAGGGAGCAAGCAATACAAATATCTGAAGATTGTACACCTACATGGCTACATGTTTGTCAAAGCTCAGGCTATACTTCATTGTGAACTTGGCTGAAAGGAAGCAGTACTGAAATCTTCAAACATGGTCCAAGAGCTTTGAAATCTTCAATTTCGGATCTCAAAGTCGCAAGAGTTCTGATCACAAGGAAGAAAGTAATTTTCAGTTTCAGAATAAAACATTATGCAGCACAACTGAATAAGATGAAAATATGAAATCTGCATAGAATGAAATATTCCCCCAAATTTGTGTCCCTTCTTAATGACGTTGGACACTTGAAACACCACTAATATGATGCCATCAAAAAGCTAGTGAGTAGAAAACATGTAAATTAAAGTGTTAGGATTGAAGAAATTCAATTCTAGTAAAAAGTATTTTGAATCCTTAATTGAAACATACTGTTGGAGATCCCACATCGTCTAGTGATATGGCCAAGTTAATGTATATAAGTGGGGGGCAACCCTCACCTTACAAGCCGGTTTTGTAAGGTTGAGTTAGGCCCATAACCCACTTTCTAAGATGGTATCAAAGCCTATCCTAGGGATGTTGTTAGGCCAATTGTGCCTTGTTGTGGGCCTATCGTGCCACCCGCTATCGGGCCGCTATCGGACCACCCGCAGATGTCCAGTCCTGCAAACTTCACGCTCGAGATGTCCAGTCCTCGGCGTGAGGGGGGTGTGTTGGAGATCACATCGTCTAGTGATATGGCCAAGTTAGTGTATATAAGTGGGGGGGCAACCCTCACCTTACAAGCCGGTTTTGTAAGGTTGAGTTAGGCCCATAACCCACTTTCTAAGACATACAGGTGATCACTAAGTTTTGATTACTTGAGCAATTTAAATCGTTAATCCAATATATGTAGGCAATGAAACAGAGAATGTAATCTACTAAATTTTTTTGTATTTGACTTTGGATGCTTAAGAGAGAAAGGAATAGGATCCACAATATACCTCAATCGGACAATCGGAATCATAAGATCCTCTAGGTGAAGGTGGAGGAGTAACTGGATCCAAAGTATTCACTAGAAAATGTGGAATGTGAGCTATTTTTGGCCAGTCCTCTCCCGTTTCCTTCTCACATCGCTTCTTTAACTCAGGGCAATTTTCAATCCTCAAATTTTCCAGACTACTAAGGCTTAGGCTCGCTGGAAGACATATCAACTTGGGACAGTGTGCGATAACCAAATGGCGAAGCAAGGGAAGGTTTCCAAAGCAGTCAGGCAAGGATTCTAGGTTTGGAAGATTGCTTAATTCTAACTTCTGCATGGCAGTCATATGTTGTAAAGCCTCATGCAAACCTTCCACCTCTCTGCATTTGTCAATCTTCAAATCCTTGAGATGAATTAGCCCTTGAAAGCCTGCGGACACATTGAACTTGCCACACTCCAGAATTTCTAATGTCTCGAGAGAGTGCAAACCTTGCAGCAATGCCAAAAAGTTAGGACATTCCTGAATATAAAGTTTGGAAAGGCGCGGGAACATGTTTTCCCCATCCTCCCTTGATAACCTTATCAGGTTAGGCAGATCCCAGAGAGACAGATATTCTAGAGCCATGAAAACTACTCCACCATCATAGGACTCCTCATATATGTATTTTACATGAACTGCACTATGTATAGTTAGTTTCTTTAGAGAAGGTAGTTTCCCCAACGCTGGAAGTTGTAAACAGCTTTCACAATCATCCAGATCTATATCAGTTAAATATTTGAGAGAAGGACTAGACATCCATTGTGGGAAATGGGCACCTTTATATCCTTTCACTCTCAAAGCTTGAAGTTTTTGGCTACAAGGTTGAAGCTCTTCAAGAATCTTCTCAACATTTTCTTGTAATTTGTTAGAACGATTGGTAAGTGCACCAGTCGCACAAGTAGTAAATGGATAAGTCCAAGTATCATTTTCCCAAGGGATTTGCTTAATATAGGCAATGTTCACATAAATACTAGCTAGACTGAACTGGTTTTCACAAGAAAGCAATAAAAACACAAACTTTGGTTGGTTTTGTGAAAGATAAAAATAGAACTAATGCAGAACATAAATTAAAGAAGATATTTTTGTGATTTTAAAGTAAAACACAGCAGTAGACAGAGGTTAAAACAGATAGAAAAAGATGTTGCAGGGGTTAGATCTCACCATTCTCTACTCTCTTCTTGCATGCACACAATATACATTCTATTTGCATTTAAATGTTAAAATCAGTCAATAAAAACATTCTCAGCCCTAATTCCTTAGGTGCAGAGAGTCTTAGATTACTCCCCCAAGCCTTGATTCCTCAACAACTTAACGAAGCAACTAGCTTTAAGTCTAGAGACCACAAGATAACCCATGAACTAAGCTCCATTCCTAGACACGAAGTTCATGAGATATATTGCTTCAGTTCTAGACAACGAAAATGTTTCCCAACAACAGTCATGTCCAAGGATCATGCCATGAGTGATCAAGCCACAACAAGCTTTAAGAAAAGAAGCAAAATACTAACTTTAAACACAAATATGCAGAATATATATAGATAATATCAAAAGATACAAGAGAGTTTTGAGAATGGTTACATCTAACCTCTAACAACTAAAGAAATCAGCCACTCATGGGTATGAGCAGCTAGAAAATACACATGGAGGGGAAGGATATGAAGAGAAAACTAAGAACTAAAGAGAGAGCTTTTCTCTCCACTACAACAGTACAAAATGAGCTACAGAGTTTGCTACTGAAAAATGTCCAAGCTCCCTGAACTTCTAAGGGTCAGTCCTTTATATACATGTGCAGAATTTCTCCAAAGTGACATTTGGCTCAGCCAGGGATTTTGGCTTGGCTAATTTGAAAATTCTGCACTGCAACAGATTTCTCTTGCAAAGCACCTTCCACTGCTTCCAAAGCTCAGAATGCAGCTCCCAAACGTGTTCTTCAACTTCAATCTCCAATTCCTACAAAAAGTGGGGCAAAACACTAAGACATAACCATAAAACTAGAAAAACTAAGGAAATTCTAACTAAATTGCAATATTAACAGAAATTGAGTAAAACAACACTCCAAATGAGAGAAAAAGATAGATAATTGCCTTAAAAACTACTTGGAAAGTAAGTAATTATAGCAACTAACAACTCCCTCAAACTTGGAGTTTTGCTTGTCCTCAAGCAAAAGATAAAGACAACAACTAAATAACTACCTAAACAGAAAATAACTACCACTAAAATAGAAATCATGGATCAAGATCAATCCCATCCTAACAAATCCAAAACATGCTTCCTTCTAAGAATTGAAAAGGACCAAACCAATGATTCGAATTTCAAACATGGTGCCTTAACCCGCAACCATAACAAGGATGCAAGTACCTAATTTCTCAAGAAATGAACCAAGCATAACAATCACAATTTGACAAAATCCAAGAATGTTTGATTCTTTTCACTCAAGTGTCTCACTCAAGCACCAATTGGTTTAGGTGCTGAATTCTCTCACAGTCAACACACAATGGAAACCACAAAATTAGTTTTGCTTTCCTTCTCAAAGTAACAAAATTATGCACATAAACTAAGATCACAAGGACTTGATCAAGGGCTGAAATGTGGCTAGGCTTGAAAGGAAATTGGTTTTTCTGGATAAACAAACACCATGAGATAAAGAGAGCAATCAATGCATTTTTCAGATTTTACCCAATCCCTCTTATTTTCTCAAAATGGTAAAGATACCAACTCCTTGCATTTCTCAACTTTAAGCTAAAAAACATGCCACTACAATCACAACAAGTATCACAGCTTTTATTTCTTTTTTTTTTTTATCTTCTTTTTCTTTTTCTTTTCTCTGTTTTTTTTTTACACATAGCTGTGACACTTCTTTTAATTGAATGAAAGTGACCTACAATTGTTCCCAAGTTCTTCATTTCATGCAAGATTTCCCCCAAACTTATTCTAAACCCAACACATGCAATTGCTCTCCTATCCAATGGTAAGGAAAGTGAATTGTTTTTCATTTAGGCTCTTGGGTTATCATGACAGAAATTAATTTCAATTAAGGCTCAAAGGGGCTGCACAAAAAGGATGACAGAAACAGGGAAGGCTTTTTGGCTCTAGGCTTTACAATCATCAAACAAAATTTTCCTTGATTATTTCTTTATTAACGTGCAAGAATCATCATAAGAGAATTATTCAAAACCAACAGTGGTGCCAAAGGTGGCACTCATAATCATTTGAGACAACACACAACTCGCAAGAATCATTTCTCAAACATTCTCAAATCTGTCCTCACAATCAAATCGTGCTTGAAACTTTTCTCAAAAACATACATGCATCCAAGCTATGCTAACGAAACGCACAGCCACAAAAATTGATCAAATCAAGGTTTTGCAAACGCATTTTTCTTTTGAAATGCACGGGAAGCAAACTAGGAAAACGAACGATGGGATTTTTCTAAAATCATGAAACAGCCACAACATTAACATTAAACTTGCAAACACAACAAAAGTACCAAGTTCAGCAAACAACGAGGCCTTGGCCAACATTACCAAAATAACAACTAAACTAATAGCAACCCACAAAGTACTAACCATGCACTGAAATTAAAATACTGAATTAATAAAAGCAGAAAATTAAATTGTCCTAGTAAAACGGGGATTAAAAAAACAAATCCCCTCATCAAACATCATCATCTTCCTCTGCCTCAGAGCTGCCATACTCCTCTTCTTCCTCTTCAGTTCCTTCTTCCTCCACTTCACTTTCCTCCTCCTCTGCTACAGTCTCCTCCTCTGCTCCTTGGTCAGCAGTAGCTGCATCATTTCCAGCAGCAGCACCATCTGGGGCATCAGCAACTCCAGCACCCCCCAAAAAAGGAGGTCTGTCCCCAGGCCATGCAATGATATCTTCAAACTCAAAAGGTGATGGCCAATGGAGACGACCATGAGGTCGTGGTGCTGCAGGGGTTAGATAATAATAAATGGAAGAATTTAAAGTTTGTTGGCCGCGATGAACCGCTGCCAGCTACTGGAAAAGGAAAATAAAAGCATAGGCAAGTTGGGATATGTTAAATGGCTCCACAGCAAGAGGAATGAGAGGCTGAGGTCCATCCACTTCCGCAGGGTTGCGGCAATGCTGGTAAATGAAGTGCATGTTGAGTGGTTCCCGGAGGTTGAGGAGGGGAGGACGGCGGACATTCACTCCATGGCTCTCACATAATGCAGTGATAAGGGCTGGAAACCCGAGAGGCCTTAGTGGAGAGGTAGGAGCTTTGGCAGTGACAAATTTATGCATTTCTCTTAATATTATCCTCCCAATGTTGATGTCAATGTCATTCATGATGCAGTACACCATGAAGGCTCGTGACATGCTGAGCTCTGAAGTATGGGTGGTGTTAGAGAAGAGGAATGAGGCCCAAATTTGAGATATGGTTTTCAAAGCTGCCGTCTTGAAGTGTAGGGCCTTCCCCGCGTCATTTTCAACAAAAGAGTGGCCTGGAATGCAAAGGCTGTTGCTCACAGCAGTGTTGGTGACAGGGGTTCTCCTAATAGACATCAAGAAATAGCCACAGTCTTGGTTGTTGGGGTCGGTGAAGTCATTGGCCAGAAACCGGTTGATGGAAAGAGCATTATAGTAGACAAAGCAACCCCTCACCCAAGACCTACGGGTAGGATCGCTGGTGCGCCTGGGAATAGCATTCGCGTATAATTCGCGCACCACTTCCTCATTGATCTTAAGGGGGAAGTTGGTAAGTTTCTGCCACTTCCTTCGAACGATTTCATCTTGTATCTCCTGGAAATCTCCAGCCAGCAGTTGCACTTCTCGCTCCTTGATCAAGCTTCTATTGGCGTTGTTCTTGAAACGCTCTTGGTTAGGAGGAGCAAGGAAGCGATTCTTCTGAAGGGGCTCACGAGGAGTTTGAGGTTGCGGTGGTGGGGGTGGAATCTCATGCACTTCATCATCTTCTCGTGAGGCTTGAGGAGGAGCACGGGAAGAAGAACCCCTCCTTGTGACTCTTTGCTTCTTGGCAGAGGGGGTGGAGTCATTAGCATTTTGCTTGTGCTTAGGAGCCATGCTACAAAACAGAACAGAAACAAAACAGAATAGAACAGAAGGCACAAGAAATTAAATCAGTCAGTGACACAAATGAGAAACAAGAAACAGAAAAATAAGTTAAGACAGAAATCACAACATAATTGAAACACAACACGTATAAAAGAAAAGAAAAACAGAAAAAGGAATTGATGAAAAGCTAAAAAAAATAGAACTGAGAATCCACAAAACAGCAAGGACATTTCGTCACATGCAAGTGCAGGAACAGAAAATGCACACAACAATGTGCAGGGAATTTGGCTTAGCATCCACAGGATGGCTTCGCCAAATTCCACTTAATCTGATATTTTTACAATTGTGCAGAGAGATGTAGTTCCAGCACTGGTGCGTGACAAATCCAACAAGAAAGACACAGTGGTCCCAGTTCTTAGGTAGTGGAAAACACACGTGCAATCAAGAAGAAAAACAAAAAGAAAAAGAACAAGACAAAGGGGAGCTTTTTGGGTAAAACAGAGAATACACAAAGGACCATGTGCTCCCCTTTAGCACACAGAAGCAGCAGTAAACAGAAAATTATTAAACACGATACAACAGCATAGGGACCCAAAATGTGGTCCCAAAACACAGAGAAAATAAGAACCTTCGAAGGATATTCAGACAACTAGCACTTGAACCATCAGTGGTCCCGAAAATAATGAAAAAAAAACAAGATCTACACCGATCCAACATTAAAAACAAGAACAGAAACTGAAAAAGGAAAAACAAAAAGAATAACAGAATTTTTCCTACAAGATGGACAGAAAACACATAAGGGGAAAAAGGGAAACAAACACGTGACTACCTCCAAAAGGGAAAGATATCCCAAAAAGGCACAAACAACAGAAAACACACAAAAAAGTTGCACTTTTTCAACAACTAAAGGTAGAAAAAGACATACCACTCAAGGGAAATTTCAGAACAAAAGATAGAAAAGAAGGTTCTAGCAAAAGCTTAGATCTTTGTCAGTGAAAAAGGGAAGAGAACAGAAAACTCACAAAAGGTCAAAGTTTTAACATGAAAACACAAACATAACCAAACAATGCATATGCTTCCAAAAGTTGCAACAGAGAAAAATAAAAAGAAAATAACAGAAAAACACATTCATGAAAAACAAAGGACCCTGGGATCTTTTCTAGAAAAGAGATAAAAATGACAATAGACAAGGGAGCAGAAATCGCGAAAGAAAAACTCACGCGTGGACAGAAACGGTGGTGCTTGAGGTGGAGATGGAGAGTAGACCGAGAGGGAGGAGTCACAGTCCTAGTGATGGATGCTGAGTTGAGGGATGAAGCAAGTTGCAAGCTTAGAGGTATGATGGGATTGTAAGAGTAGGACATAGTGGAAAGTTGAAGGGTTGGGAGTCTAGGGGCATACGTGAGGGTGTGGGGAAAGGGTAGGAAAGGGTGAAAAGGTGATTTTGATTGGAGAGGGTAGGTAGCTGTAATAAAGTGTCAGAAAATTCTGATTGGAGGGGAAGGAGGGTGAGGTGACGTGATTGGAGGAGAAGAGAGGTTTATAGGAAAAGGTAACAGAGGTGGATATAGGGAAACGTGATTGGGAAAGGTGGAGACGTTATGGGGTAAATCAAAAGTCTTGGAATCGCGGAAAAAATTTGAAAAAGATCAGAGGGTCTGAATAAGTGGAAAACGGCTTGGCCATGAGGCATGGCTTGGCAGAAAGCTCGAATTTGGACATGGATCACAAAGTGGCTTTTGGCTTAACCATGGAACGTGGCTAAACTAAAAAATGCATGGAATTGAATTTATTGCTTCCAGTGGTTTTGGCTTGGAGCCAGTATCAGTGGCTTGAGCCAAAAGCCACTTAAGAGCAATAATTCTTGCACAGACATGACCAGAATGCGAATTATGCAGAACTGAACCTAAATACTGCAATGTAACAGCTAAACCCTAAACCCTAAATGGGACATATGCAACTACAGAATGATGCTTCTAAATGATCACATTACAAAGAAACAAAATTAACACAAACATCACACAAAATTCACACAAGGATAAAACACAAGAATTCTAAATGATCAAACACATAACTAACTAAAATGAACACTTCAAAATGCAGAATGCAGAAGTAAAATGGTAAGAAAACTGGGTTGCCTCCCAGGTAGCGCTCTTTTAATGTCATTAGCTTGACATTTGGTGACCTCAAGGGTCACTTAGATGCAAGATTGTGGTCAGCCTCTCAATTTCACCCCCCAAATAGGGCTTTAATCTCTGACCATTGACTGTCCAGTTTCTTCCTGTTGAAGGATCCTCCAAAATAACAGCACCATGAGGCTTTACCTCCTTAATGATGAAAGGGCCAGACCATTTGGACTTAAGCTTGCCTGGAAATAATTTCAGCCTTGAATTGAACAACAGAACTTTTTGATTAGGCCGCAAGTCTCTCTTCACAAGCTTTTTGTCATGATAGGCCTTGACTTTCTGTTTGTAGTGCCTTGAAGAATCATATGCATTGAGTCTCATCTCCTCTAACTGATGAAGTTGGATCTTCCTCTTCTCACCAGCCAAAGACTGATCAAAATTAAGGAATTTAAGAGCCCAATAAGCTTTGTGCTCCAATTCCACAGGGAGATGACAAGCTTTGCCATAGACCATTTGGAATGGAGATAGGCCAATTGGAGTCTTAAATGCTGTCCTATATGCCCATAGAGCATCATCAAGCTTTACAGCCCAATCCTTTCTTGAAGAAGCAACTGTCTTCTCAAGGATCCTCTTGATTTCTCTATTTGATACCTCAGCTTGACCATTGGTTTGAGGATGGTAAGGAGAAGCTACTTTATGTTTGACTCCATAATGCTCCAAGACTTTCTTCAATTGTGCATTACAAAAATGGGAGCCTCCATCACTGATTAAAACTCTAGGAACACCAAACCGAGAGAAGATATTCTTCTTGAGAAATTTAATGACTGTTTTGGAGTCGCTTTTGGGGCAAGCAATAGCTTCTACCCACTTTGAAACATAGTCAACAGCCACCAAAATGTATTCATTGGAGAAGGATGAAGGTAAGGGGCCAACAAAATCTATACCCCAGCAATCAAAGACCTCTACTTCAAGAATGTTTTGAAGTGGCATCTCATTCCTTCTTGATATCCCTCCGGCTCTTTGGCATTTATCACAGCTTTGCACATGCTCATCAGCATCTTTAAAAATTGTAGGCCAATAGAATCCAGACTGGAGGACCTTTGCAGCAGTCCTCTCTCCACTGTAGTGCCCTCCATAAAGTGAATTGTGGCAGTGCCACAGGATGTTCCTTACTTCCTCCTTAGCAACACACCTTATAAGTAAATTGTCAGCTCCAATTTTGAATAAATGAGGATCATCCCACACATAAAGTCGAGAATCCTTGAAAAATTTCTTTCTTTGGTGCCAATTCATATCTACTGGAATGATTCCACCAGCTTTATAGTTAGCCATATCTGCAAACCATGGCCTTTCTTGCACCACAAGAAATTTCTCATCAGGAAACTCATCCAGAATTTCTTTCTCAAGAGTGGTCACCTCATCATTCATAAGCCGTGACAAGTGATCAGCAACTTGGTTTTCACTTCCTTTCTTGTCCCTAATTTCAAGATCAAATTCCTGCAGCAACAAAACCCAACGAATGAGTCTAGGCTTGGAATCGGGTTTGGACAGCAAGTATTTAATTGCAGCATGATCAGTGTACACAACTACTTTGGAACCAATTAAATAAGAACGAAATTTTTCCAAAGCATACACTATTGCTAGCAACTCTTTTTCAGTTGTTGCATAATTCACTTGGTGTTCATTGAGCACCATGCTAGCATAATGTATAGGATGAAAAAATTTATTCTTTCTTTGGCCTAGAACAGCCCCTACTGCATAATCACTAGCATCACACATGAGTTCAAAATCAATTTTCCAATTAGGTGCAGTGAGTATAGGAGCAGAGACTAAACTAGACTTCAAAAATTTAAAAGCATTTAAACATTCAGCATCAAAATTAAATGGTGTGTCCTTATTCAGCAGATTGCTTAATGGTTTGGCAATTTTGGAGAAATCTTTGATGAAGCGCCTATAGAATCCAGCATGTCCAAGGAAGCTTCGAATTCCTTTCACATTTGCTGGTGGTGGGAGCTTTTCAATTACATCTACTTTGGCTTTGTCAACTTCAATTCCTCTTGCTGAAATTTTATGGCCAAGAACAATTCCTTCGGTCACCATGAAATGGCATTTCTCCCAATTAAGAATGAGAATTGTTTCAGCACACCTCTTCAAAACAGTTTCCAAGTTTGACAAGCACAATTCAAATGATCCACCAAAAACAGAAAAGTCATCCATGAAGACTTCTATGCATTTCTCCACCAAATCCGAGAAGATAGCTAGCATACACCTTTGGAAAGTGGCAGGTGCATTGCATAGCCCAAATGGCATCTTCCTATATGCAAAAATGCCAAAAGGACAGGTGAAGGCTGTCTTCTCTTGGTCTTGAGGATCCACAGCAATTTGATTATAGCCAGAGTAACCATCCAAAAAGCAATAGAAAGCTTGACCAGCTAGTCTCTCCAACATTTGATCCATGAAAGGAAGGGGAAAATGATCCTTCCTTGTTGCTTTGTTGAGCTTTCTATAGTCTATGCACATTCTCCATCCCATGACAGTTCTTGTAGGAATTAATTCATTCTTCTCATTGCGGATAACTGTCATGCCCCCCTTTTTAGGAACAACTTGCACAGGGCTCACCCATGCACTATCGGATATAGGGTAGACCAATCCAGCTTCCAAGAGCTTTAAGACTTCCTTTCTCACTTCTTCCTTCATCACAGGATTAAGTCTTCTTTGAGGTTGAGCCACAGGTTTAAAATCATCTTCCATGAAGATCCGATGCATGCAATAAGAAGGACTTATCCCTTTGAGATCAGAGATAGACCATCCAATGGCTCCTTTGTTAGCCTTCAAAACCTCAATTAATTTTTCTTCCTCTGCAGTAGATAAGGAATTGCTAATGATGACTGGTTTGCCACCATTTTCTTCAAGGAACACATACTTTAAATGTGGAGGCAGCATCTTCAATTCAGGCTTGGTTTCCTCCACCTTCTCATCTTTCTTTAAATTTTCAACAATTTCTTCATTTGGAGGAATTTCCTTCAAAGTATCAAGGCTTTTCAAGCATTCCTCAATTTCCTTCTCTTCCTCCTCATTGAGTAACTCAAATGCATCAATTAAAGCTTTCTCAAGAGGAGAGGAACTAGGTACTTGCTTTCTAGAGGTGGTATAGATTTCATCAAGAATATCCACTCTAAAGCACGATTTATCTTCACTAGGGTGCTGCATAGCTTCAAACACATTGAAAGTGACTTCTTCATCTTGCACCCTCATCTTGAATTTGCCATCACTAACATCAATCAAGGCACGGGCTGTCATCATGAATGGCCTCCCCAAAATGAGAGGAACTTCAGCATCCTCTTCCATATCCATAATTACAAAGTCAGCTAGGAATATAAATTTGTCCACCTTCACTAGCAAATCTTCAACAACTCCATATGGAAGCTTAATGGTACGGTCTGCTAGTTGAAGTGTCATCCTTGTAGGCTTGATTTCTACATCTCCCACTTTGCTAAGCATGGACAGTGGCATAAGATTGATGCTTGCTCCCAAATCTAACAAAGCTTTTCCAATGGACAGATTTCCAATGGTGCAGGGAATGGTAAAGCTACCAGGATCTTGTGCTTGAAAGGCAATGGCTTTTGAATTATAGCATTGCATCCAGCTTCTAATTCAATTGTATCTTTCTCAATGTACTTTTTCTTCTTGGTGAGGAGTTCCTTCATGAACTTGGCATAAGTTGGAATTTGCTCAAGTGCATCCGAGAAAGGTAAATTGATTTGCAATCTCTTGAAGATGTCTAAGAAACGTGCAAACTGCCTTTCTCTGTCCTTCCTTGTTGGCACATGAGGATAGGGTAATCCTTGTGGAGGAACATAATTTGACTCCTTCTTCTTCTTCTCTTCTCGCACCCTCTGGTGTTTAGTCATTTTTGGCTCAGCCGCCTCACTGATGTCACTTTTTTCTACATTTTTCTCACTGATTTTCTCACTCTCACTCAATTCTTTTTCACTCAGCTCATTTTTTCTTCCTCATCATCTTTTACATCCTCCACAACTACCTCTTGCTCACTTTTCTCTCTACTCAAATCTCCCACAATTGTACCTCTCCTTGTAGTTATAGCCTTGCATTGCTCCTTGGGATTTGCTTGAGTGTTGGCTGTAAATGCTCCACTTTTAAGTTCTGCCAAATCTTTAGCAAATTGTCCCATCTGCACTTCAATATTTTTTATAGAAGAATCCGTGTTCTTTTGGTTGGTTAGAGAGACTTGCATGAATTGATTGAGAGTATCCTCCAACTTAGAAACACGGTCTTGATGAAGAGGTTGGTATTGTTGATGACTTTGGTAAGGAGGTCTGTTCGAAGGGCCAACTTCTTGCTTCCAACCAGCATTGTTGTTTCTCCAACCTTGATTGAAAGGTTGAGCATATGAATTGCCTTGTCGGTTTTGGTTCCCTATATAATTAATTTCTTCTTGGGAACTTGGTGGCATGATGCATTGGCCACTTGAATGGCCACCTCCACAAAGTTCACAGCAAAGAACTTGTTGAGTGTTGGACTGAATAGCTTGTAAGCCTTGGAGTTGTTGAGGCATCTTAGCAAGTTGCTTGGTGAGTGCATCAAGTTGTTGTGTGAGAAGCTTATTTTGAGCTAGGAGGGCATCCTGAGAATTTAATTCAAGAACTCCTCTCTTCTGCACTTGCACAAGAGTTCTGTCATGCTGCACCTCATAGTCATCAGAGGCCATATTTTCAATAATTTCCTTAGCCTCATCCGGTGTCTTGTACATGATTTTGCTTCCAGCTGAAGCATCAAGCATAAGCTTGGTTTGAGGTCTAAGTCCAGCTAAGAAGGTGTTGATTTGAGCTGCCTCATTGAAACCATGAGCTGGACATTTCCTTATCAGGCCATTGAATCTCTCCCATGCTTCACACAAGGGTTCATCAGCTCCTTGAGTGAAAGTGGAGATAGCTGTCTTCCTCTGGTTGATCGTAGATTGAGGAAAGAAACGGTTCAAAAATCTGTCAACCAGCTCGTCCCAAGTCAAGGGAGTGTTAGGAGGAATGACTCTGTACCAATCATTTGCCTTTCCATCAAGAGAGAATGGAAAGAGACTGATCCGGATATAATCATCATTAACTTGATGTAGCTTCACAGTGTTGCAGATATCAACAAAAGTAGTCAAATGAGCATAAGGGTCCTCATGGTCAAGACCATGGAACTTGTTTTGCTGAATCAAGTGGATGAGAGATGCCTTCATTTCAACATTGTGAGCCTGCACCTCTGGTCTGGCAATGGTGTTGAAGAATCTCGGCCCTGTGTTGGCACAATAATCATTCAAAGTACGCCTTGGTTGATTCACTTCCCCTTCTTCTGCCATAACGAAGTCTGCTTCTTCAGGAATGGATGTCAAAGACAGATATGGTGAAACAGGAGATAATGGTTCTTGGCTAGCAAGTCTTTCTAGAGCCTTCCTCTTCCTCGTCCAACTGTTGGTAAGTCTTGATGTCCTCTCAATCTCCGAGTCGAAATACAAAGGATCAGCTGAACTTCTTGTGTGCATAAACAAAGAAAAAGAAAAACAGAACACTAGAACAGAAAGTTAGCACAAGAAAACAACAACCACAACAGAAATAAAAATACAAAGAATAAAAGAATAAAGAATAAAGCCTAGGATAATATGAATGTGAAGTTGCCTAATATTCAGATGCAAATCCCCGGCAACGGCGCCAAAAACTTGTTAGAACGATTGGCAAGCGCACCAGTCGCACAAGTAGTAAATGGATAAGTCCAAGTATCGTTTTCCCAAGGGATTTGCTTAATATAGGCAATGTTCACATAAATACTAGCTAGACTGAACTGGTTTTCACAAGAAAGCAATAAAAACACAAACTTTGGTTGGTTTTGTGAAAGATAAAAATAGAACTAATGCAGAACAGAAATTAAAGAAGATATTTTTGTGATTTTAAAGTAAAACACAACAGTAGACAGAGGTTAAAACAGATAGATGAAGATGTTGCAGGGGTTAGATCTCACCATTCTCTACTCTCTTCTTGCATGCACACAATATACATTCTATTTGCATTTAAATGTTAAAATCAGTCAATAAAAACATTCTCAGCCCTAATTCCTTAGGTGCAGAGAGTCTTAGATTACTCCCCCAAGCCTTGATTCCTCAACAACTTAACGAAGCAACTAGCTTTAAGTCTAGAGACCACAAGATAACCTATGAACTAAGCTCCATTCCTAGACATGAAGTCCATGAGGTATATTGCTTCAGTTCTAGACAACGAAAGTGTTTCCCAATAACAGTCATGTCCAAGGATCATGCCATGGGTGATCAAGCCACAACAAGCTTTAAGAAAAGAAGCAAAATACTAACTTTAAACACAAATATGCAGAATATATATAGATAATATCAAAAGATACAAGAGAGTTTTGAGAATGGTTACATCTAACCCCTAACAACTAAAGAAATTAGCCACTCATGGGTATGAGCAGCTGGAAAATACACATGGAGGGGAAGGAGATAAGAGAAAACTAAGAACTAAAGAGAGAGCTTTTCTCTCCACTACAATAGAACAAAACGAGCTACAGAGTTTGCTACTGAAAAATGTCCAAGCTCCCTGAACTTCTGAGGGTCAGTCCTTTATATACATGTGCAGAATTTCTCCAAAGTGACATTTGGCTCAGCCAGGGATTTTGGCTTGGCTAATTTGAAAATTCTGCACTTCAACAGATTTCTCTTGCAAAGGACCTTCCACTGCTTCCAAAGCTCAGAATACAGCTCCCTAACGTGTTCTTCAACTTCAATCTCCAATTCCTACAAAAAGTGGGGCAAAACACTAAGACATAACCATAAAACTAGAAAAACTAAGGAAATTCTAACTAAATTGCAATATTAACATAAATTGAGTAAAACAACACTCTAAATGAGAGAAAAAGATAGACAATTGCCTTAAAAACTACTTGGAAAGTAAGTAATTATAGCAACTAACATAATTCAGACTCTTCATCTTTGTCCCATGACAACCACAACTGGTTCAGTTGCTTACTTGACATATTGGCTTCTTTGGCATCCTTTATACTTTTCACTTTTTCCATATGCTTGATGTGAAGATCTCCTTTAAGCTTTAGCGGTCCCAATTTGGCCAAAAAGAACCCTCTTTCCTTGCCAACAATGTACGTCGTTAAACTTCTTAGGGAAGTGAACTTCCCAATTTGAGGAGACAAACTCGATAAGGAGAACCAGTGATTCAAAGATAGGTGTTGTAGAGATTTTAAGCGTATCAAACTGTTAGGCAACTTTTTGAGATGTCGACAACAGTCTAATTTTAATACCTGCAAATTCCACAATTTACATAGCGACTCTGGAAGAGTTTTGAATTCACCTTCGGAAAGATTCAAGTACCTTAGATGCTTTAAATCACTAATTGAAGATGGCAATCTTTCTCTTGGTTTACAGCGAAGCACCTGCAAAGAATAACATTTCAATACACGAGGAAAAAGTTGGTCACTATAGCAATTTGGAAATAGATAGGTCCTCAAAGATTTGACTTGGTGCAATTGGATTGAATTAATGGGTTCCTCAGGTGAGTTCCACTTCCACCTATGATCTGAGAGATGGTGGATTCTTTCAGAGAAAGTAGTTATACCACTGTCGTTTGTAACACAACAAACATCTTCTGCAGCAGATCGTGTAAGTTCATGAACAAGATCATGCATCTTGAAACTTGTAACTTTGCCAACATCATCTTTCTCAATATCCTGAAAAAATGATCTCCAATATAATTCATTCCACACTCCATCACCAACATCTTCTGCATCTAATCTTTCATTAGATGAAATGAATCCATTAGTCATCCAAAGTTCAATTAAATCTTGCTTTGCTATTCTTTTGCTTTGGGAAATATTGCACAATAAGCAAAACATTGTCTGAGTTTAATTGGCAAGTTTAAGTAACTTAACCTTAGGACAGGCATTATGGAGTTTTCATCATGTGCTAACTCCAAAAGGTTGCTTTCCTTAACATTGAGCCACTTATTTTCCTTTCTTTTGAATCGTCAAAGACCTCCTAGTGCTTTTGCTGCAAGAGGAACTCCCCCACACTTCTTTACTATCTCCTTCCCTATGACCACGAGCTCTACCTGTTCTACCTCATTTTGTCCAAAGGCTTGGTGTTTAAATAATTCCCAGCAATCATTGTCAGATAGCATTGATAATTCATGAGGAGGCATTGTTCCCATAAGGGCAGCAACCTTTGGAAGTCGAGTGGTGACCAAAATGGAAGCACCCTTTCCCCCACAATCCAATACAGGTTTCAACCTCTGCCAGTTCTTTTGCTCATTATCCCACACATCATCCAAAACAAGCAAATATCTTTTTCTTTGAAGCAAATATCGAAGTCTTCTTTGTAGTGGCTCTAGATCCAAATCCTCACAAGCATGCCCAGATGTTGTTTCGATGATAACTTTTGTCATTCTCTTCAAACTGAAATCATCAGAAACACATACCCAAATTCTTAGCTCAAAGTGGTTGACTACTCTCTCATGATTGAAGATGAGTTGGGCAAGTGTTGTTTTTCCAAGTCCACCTAGACCTTGGATCAGATAAACTGATAAATCCTCATATTGAGAAGCATCACCAACCAAAAAGTCTACAATTTTGTTTGTATCTTTTTTCTCTCCCATAGACTTGTGGTTCAGTGATGAATGAGCTGGTTTGGCGCCACTCGGTGACTCCACTTCTCTGTGGAACTGTCTCAATCAAATGAAACTTAGTCCTTTCTTCAGCAATTTCTTCTAATCTCTCAATTATCCTTTTCATTTGCTTAGCAATTTTGTAACAGAAAACAACAAGCTTGGGATGAAAAGAGGATAAGCAAGAGCATTGTACCTTGTCTGATACACCACAATTGACTCCTTGGTTCTCCAAGCCCAATTCTTGATAGGCATACTCATCCATGATGTCATCCAGTTCGTGAACTGCATCTTTTAGCTTTCCCAGCCAATCCTTTATAGCTCTGTCTGAGAATTATTTCTCCTTGGCATCTTGAAGCGTAGCCTTGATTGTAGTGAACAAGCTAGCTAGCTTTTTCATGTCACGATCGAAACCCAGAAATAGTCCTAGCCCTTCTCCAATGAGAGAGCTTAACTTTTCAAGCGCAGCTTCAAGTACTGCCTCAGCCATCTTCCAAGATCAAACTCACAAAATGAAAATGCAACAGGTTGTAATGTTGTATGCTTCAGAATATTGGTCTTCAGGTGATAATATATTAAGATTAAAAGGCAGAAGATATGTTTTGCATAGACTTGAGAAGTCAACAACAAACCCACAAATAAATGTAAATTGGAATTTTGGTGACGTTGTCTCTCAAGGAATTGATTTGTTATATTTTATAGTCAATCTCCTATTTCAACTATTGATTATTGAAATTTCATGGAAGCAACGTTGGAAGCAGCTGGGACGGCAACACCAGACTAAAATAGTAGAGGGGGCCAAGCATACAAACTAAAGTTCATCCAATAAAAGACAAATTAAATATTTTTTAAAATAAGATTATAAAAATATCAATCATTATTAGTTTCATCATTCCATGTGTGACTAAAAATCTTCATAAATTTATAATAAAAATGAATATTTATATTAATCATAATTTTTTAGGCAATGTTTATGGCAATGGTAGCACCAACATTGACAGAGATAGATTTTATTTGGATCGGTGATGTTTTATTCAAAGATTTTCTCTAGTTTTCTTGTTCCCTTTACCAAAATACCCACCCTGTATGATATCTGATGACTTACACCAAATCTCATCCATCCATTCAATTAGATCTAATGGTGTATAATATTCCACTTTAAAAAATTAAAATCTAAAAAAGAAGATGGCGCATATTTTTTTTTACTGTTCATCCATCCATCATGCGTGCCTTCTGTTTTCAGTGAATGCTACCCTCCTCTGACGTCTCCGCAACCACCTCCTCGGTGGTGATTCTGAATGATGCGGAAGGCGAGTTTATTCTGAATGACGCAGTGAGGAGAAAGCCCCTAGGAAGAGAAAGGTCATTGCTTCTTTGACGATGGAACCTGCCGCTTCCACGTCCAACGTATCAATTGGTCCCTTTTTTTTTTGTTTTACATATGTATACAGAAGGAAATATCAGATTAATTGTGCACTTCAACTATGTGATTCACTAATTATGTGATTTTGTGATTCGGTTCTAATCAGTTTTAATTTTTCAAACTCGACGATGTTCTCCAATTCTCAATTCTCCAATTCTTCAATTGAATTAAGATGTAAGTCAGTAGAATCCCGTAATACCCAGATGAGAGGAGAGTTGGGGTTACAGATCACGTGACTAATTTAAAATTTTTAAAGTGAAATATTATACACCATTGGATCTAATTGAATGGACGGATGAGATTTGGTGGTGTAAATGGATCCTATCCCTACATTTTCATTTGCATGTCTATTAGCTATGCAGGGAAGGGAAATACTGCAAAGTATTGTTGATCTTGTTCAAAATAACTTGAATTTAGAGGTTATTTCCTGTACTCTGCATCTTGAAGTATTATAGAGTTTAGTATATGAATTATTTTAGGTAATTGGTTGAGAATATTAACTCTTAATTGGTGTATTGTCTTTTGCTTTATAGGTGATCTTTAGAGATACTGATTCAATAATGACTAAACATTCTGAAGCTTATCATGATGCTAAGAACCAGCCACAAGTGCTTGTTAATCCAAGCTATTTTCATTTTTTGTTACTTGAAATAGTCTGATCTATGTTTTATTTGCTGTAAATCTGTGATCTGCTTGATTATGAGGATGCATTTCTTGAGCAACATAGTTTTGGTCATTAATTTACTTTGTTTTGTTGTGTCACTAGCCTACGCATCTTTTTTGGTTGGTTTTTGTTACAAATCCATGGGTCAAAGGATGAAAATCAAATTGATAAGAGAGATAGATAATATTGATACTCATGAGGTAACATACTGAATTGATTGAAAAGATGAGAATTACACAGAATGAAGGCTCTTATTTATAGAGCTGATTATCTCAAACTAACTTTCTAACCAACTTACTAATTTTCTATAACCTCTATTAGTTTTTAATTCATCCTTTGATCTTCAGATAATTTTCTAGAATGAGGCTGTGGAGTATGGACCTTATGTGAGAGATTTTCAAAATTAATGAAAGGTTGTATCCTTTCATGAAGTTATGTGTCTATTCATATAAATGTGTAAGTATGAATAGATACGACTCTTCTTCAAGAGACATGAGATGAGACTCTTCGTCAAGAGTCACGAGATGTGACTCTTCACTAAGGGTCATGAGATGCGACTCTTCACCAAGGGTCATGAGATGTGTCTCTTTGAAAGGTTAAATCTCTTCACTAAAAGACATGAGATGGTCTATAAATAGAACCAATCTACATGCAGAAAAAGACTACAAAAATAGAACAACAGAAACAGAGAAATCACCAGATTATTTGTATCCAAATCATTTCATTTCTTCCTTTATGCGCAGAGAGAATTAAGGAAACTATTATTCTGTAAACTACCATTGACGATACGGTTGATGTGGGTGTGCAAACCATGTCAGCGGACTCCATTGTATCCTGAAGGGGATTCGCCAAGACACCCTATTGCATCCAATTCTATAGAGATTGGTGGGGGCGAATCGAACCTAAAGGTTAGTGTTTTACATACACCTTGGAGAATTGCGCTTTTCTTTGTTGTTTCCTTCTTTCTTGCAGGATCATTACCATCAATGGTTTCTTCTTTGATATTTCTTCATTGTTGTGGAGTCATTACCACCAATTTGCACCAACAATCTTTAGGTTGGAGAACCAGCCTATGAAGCTTGTTCCAACAATCTTTAGGTTTGAGTACCAACCAACAAAAATTGTTCCAACAATCTTTAGGTTCGATTTTGCTTATGACAACAATGGCTGCAACTTTAAAGAAGGTGGCTTATAATATTTTCAAACTTGAGAGATTTGATGGTGAAAAGTTTGTTCGTTGGCAAACGAAGATAGAGTTCCTTCGTACTACTTTAAAGGTGATGTATGTCTTGAACACTCTAAGACTAACAAATAAGGAAGATGAGATCATTGCTAAAACCTTTTAGAAAACAAGAAGGACAATAATAACTATATTTGCACGAGACACAATTTAAATGGTATGTGTGACACTTTGTTTGATATGTGTAAAAACTCTATATTAAGGTACATGATGGGAGACACAACAAGTAAGAAGTTTATTGTTAATTGTTTTTATAATTATAAGATGATTGATAGTTGGCCTCTCTTGAAACAAATGCATGATATTGAATGTACTATTAATATATACAAACAAACATAATATGCGTATAGATGAAAGTATATGATTGTATCTTCAACCATTGACAAAGTTCCTTCCTCATGGAAAGACTTTAAAAAGTCTAAAACATCTAAAAGATGATTCTTTTCTTGAACAATTGAGGCAATCACCTTCGTTTTGAAGAAGAGTATCATAATAAAATGGTACTAAGGATTTATATGCTCAAGAAAAGGTGTATGTAATCGAGGAAAGTACATGGGGGTAATTTCTCTAAGAAAAGGAAGCGAGATTTTGTTATTCTCGTAGTTTCACAGGGCAGTCACAGTAAAATTACATTTATGACTTAGTTAACCGTTGGTTTGGGCTGGAATTTTGTGATCCAGTTCAGGATACATGATTCTTAAATCTGAACCGTTGGATCGTTGATTAGTTGCCCGTGATGAGAGATATTAAGTAGGTACTATGTACGAAATTTTGATACTTTCATCTTCTTGATTCTCTATTTGTATGTTTGTTGTTTTAGTTGTTTGGTTAACCGACGAACATGATTTGTGCACTTACTTGAGACTCTTTTGTACTTCTATTTTGATTTTAATGGAAAGTCCAAAGACATTGGACTTAAACATAGCTATGTGAAGAATCTAATTGCAAATGGAATGATATCCATAGTCTTTATGAAAGCATAAAGAAATCTTGCAAATCCTTTGACGAAAGGATTGACAAGGGATATGGTGTGTAAAACACCATTAGGGATGATATGCAAGCCCATATCTAATTGATCACCAATGATGGAAACCCGACTCACACTTCAGTAGCATCAAGTCTTGAGTTCAATGGTGAAAGTACATTATTAGAGTGATTGCAAGTACTTAACAATAATAGATATATCCCAAAGGTTTTAAAAGTACTTGGACCATAAAGTAAATAAAAGGGGAAGGTTGAACTTTTGTTCTTAATAGACTTATAGCATGTATGTGCTGGAGTGTTTATTTATGGGACACTTCTGATAAAGTCTACCTATATGGGAGTGAAGTGTGGCTGCTTCTTGGAGTTAAGGGCTTGACTCTTAAAGCTCTCATGAAAAGGATACATGACACAAGGCCTTATCAAATGTGTCACTTTAATAATTCGTTCAATGGTACCGAGATTGCATGTGTAAGTTATGCACGCTTGTTCTAATGATTATTTGGTTCAAAGCTTGTCTACCATAATATTCGGGATGAGTGAAATCCATGACTTACTAAGTAAAGGTTCAAATCACGAGATACCTTTATCTGAAACCATGTGATTTCCGGAATAATGGGATTTGGATATATTTTGAATATGGTGGGGGATTGTGAGAGATTTTCAAAATTAATGAAAGGTTGTATCCTTTCATGAAGTTATGTGTCTATTCATATAAATGTGTAAGTATGAATAGATACGACTCTTCTTCAAGAGACATGAGATGAGACTCTTCGTCAAGAGTCACAAGATGTGACTCTTCACTAAGGGTCATGAGATGTGACTCTTCACAAAGGGTCATGAGATTTGTCTCTTTGAAAGGTTAAATCTCTTCACTAAAAGACATGAGATGGTCTATAAATAGAACCAATCTACATGCAGAAAAAGAAGACAAAAATAGAACAATAGAAACAGAGAAATCACCATATTCTTTGTATCCAAATCATTGCCTTTCTTCTCTTATGCACAGAGAGAATTAAGGAAACTATTATTCTGTAAACTATCATTGACGATACGGTCGATGTGGGTGTGCAAACCATGTCAACGAACTCAATTGTATCCTGAAGGGGATTCGCCAAGACACCCTATTGCATCCAATTTTATAGAGATTGGTGGAGGCGAATCGAACCTAAAGGTTAGTGTTTTACACATGCCTTGGAGAATTGCACTTTTCTTTGTTGTTTCCTTCTTTCTTGTAGGACCATCATCGTCAATGGTTTCTTCTTTGATATTTCTTCATTGTTGTGGAGCCATTACCACCAATCTACACCAACAATCTTTAGGTTGGAGTACCAGCCAATGAAGATTGTTCCAACACCTTATTGACTACTGTTTCTGATGTTTTTCCCCCTTATTTGGAATTATGGATCATGAAGATCACATGGCTATAGTTGTGAGCAATATTTTTTTTTTAGTCTTGAAGAATCTATGGTTGCTTAAGAGAGCTTATTAATGTTTCCCTGTGCATGATCTTTTTATGTTAATTTTCTAGTGAATTACCTTAACAATAAAGAAAAGTTATATCATTGTAAAGCGCAATAGTATTTAAGATTGTGCTTGAATTGGATTATAAACCTTTAGCCAAAGCTTCTGCATGCTGGCATTTTTAATAAGACAAGATAATTAAGTTGAAAACATTTATCAAATTGAAATTTCTCTCAGGAATCAAATTTGAGTTTACAATATTATAAAAATCAACACATTGGATCTTGTTGAATTAAATTCTCTGGTGGTGTAGTAGATGGATGTGAAACTATTCACCAAAAAAAAGAGATGGATGTGAAACTGGGTTTTGAGGAAGGTTTGATTTGGGCATTCAATATTCATACCTATGTTGTTTTTTACATACTACAACTTATTGGTGCTACTGCATTTGCATTTCATCCAACTTTGGAATGGATTTTTGTTAGGGATCGATGAGGTACACTTCTGGTATAGGATGTATCAACTGAGAGACCTAGTATGATTGGATTGGAATGAGTGTAATTAATTTACTTATGATCTAGTTTTTCTCGTACCACAATTGAGACCTAGTATCATTGTCACCTATGACTTCTTTTTTCTTATCATCTTGCAGTCATTTGTAAATATTTGAGTTTAGACTTGTTATTTTTGGTTAGATATGATCATTTTATTGTTATTGAAATTTTAGAAAACAGGTTATAGCTTGGCTCACAAGTCACAACCAATAACATCATTTGCTTGGCTCCCTATGTTGTGTTTACTTTTAACTCTATCTATCTAAGGATATGGAAATCTTCACCAAATGCACGTTACAAAAATTCACATTCAAAGACATAGTGTGTGTTTACAACTATTTTTAAAACGTAGATCAGTACCTTCTTTCTCTCCACATTCAAAGACCAAAATACGTGAACACTACTTCATATTACTTCCCGTGGATGTAGTTTTTCATGTTGGCACCACGTTTTGAAACGCACACACGGATTGAGTTAAATTCATAACCAAACTACACCTTAATCTCCTCAAATAATTACATAGACATAGTGCAACATGAATAGCAAGTAGTAACATATTTCCAACAACGTCTTAAACCATATCAACTACCAAAATCACATCAAACAGTACCATAATAACCAAGCTTTAATATAATAAACAGTACCATTTTATTTCCATTCCATCCAATTAACTTGATCTCCTTGTCTATTTGCGCAATTTACAAAAGTAATTTGCAGGGTTACGCTCAAAATCATTTCTTAAGATGCGAATGTTCCTCCCTGGAGCCTTCATTGTCTTCCCTCTTTTACCACAACAGAAAATCGCCGTAATCACCTTCCAAAGAAACCTACCAACACCAGAAATCACCTTCCAAAGCAATGAAACAATAGCAGAAGTAACCTCCCAAAGCAATGAAACAACAACAAAAATCACCATCCAAAGCAATCGAACAACAACAATAGCTGCCACTGCTACACCAACAGCACCAGCAACACAAAACAACAACAAATCTCCATTACTCTGTCTCTAAATTTCTTATTAAGGACATGAACCTGAAACATGGAATTCATGTTAGTTAGAGTGAACCATATAAAACTGGATTAATGGATCACTCCAACCAAAAATTAAATATTATTTACATAGTACTATGTTTTGTTCTTTGTTTATGTTTGCACTAAGGATACCCTCCAACCGACGATGAGAGACTAATTCCTTCCAAGACAGAGAGATCACTTAAGTGAGTTTTACCTCTTTCAACAAAGTCTTTCCATACACATGGCCAAGAATCCAACCATAGACAGTAAATATGCTTAAGGAACCCAACTATCTGCCAGTTGTGTTAGACCTTGTTGATATTACTATGTTTTTGTTATAATAGATCAAATTAGGTCCTCATTTGACCTGTATCATTGCATGATTTTCGTACAACAGCATCAGCAAACAACAAAGGAAGAAGAAAAAGACATTGATGCATTATAGTGGTTGTCTATATATAAAAAATTTCAGTAGAAAATATGTGTATAAATCATTGACATTTGCCAAAACAATCTATTATCAATGTTCATAACTGTATGCATCTACTCTATTTGTCTATGGCTTGATCCCTCAAACCTTTGCTTCTACTGTGAACTTCCCCATTCAAAAGTTCCTTCAAGCACAAAACATAGTGGACACCATGTATAATTTAAAAATAGAATTTAATAGAATGTACGATTATAAAAGTTTTACACTGTTAAAGATCATTTTTGGTCGATTAAAGATAGTTTTGATATGATTTTTAATAAGTTATTGGCCATGTTTGGATAACTTCTATGTAAGCACTCATAGAAGTTTAAAGTGAGGCTCTACAAATTTAGAAAAACATAATCTAAGGTAGTAAACATTGCCACTTAAAATACTTTTTATTGGGAGGCCCTTGTTGATAGAAATGTTGAATGTCATCAATTCGTTCCTCTAAATCATCAAACTGTTTGTCAGTGCCATCGAATTTATTGTCAAAGTGGTAAAGCCTTTGTGATACTCCTGTTGTCAGAGGTTTTCATTTTTTTTTGTGTAAACAATTATTAACCCATTACTATAATGAATCAAAATATTCTATATAAATAGTCTAGTAACAAGACACCAAATACATGCCCAAAATATTTATTTATATTTTGTTCCACTCACCTACACATTCACATGATAAAATATCACTATAGCATTATTATATTGCATTTTGTTTTCGGCTATTACATGACATTCAAATAATTTAGCATATATTTCCAAAAAAATAAGTGCGGTGTATATAAAAAAAAAGTAGGTGCAGCATGAATTTTTTAACTTGTCATATTCGAATATGTTTAAACCATAATCGAATATAGCATTAGATATTCGATTATGTTGTAAGCATAATCAATTCAGCTTACAACATAATTGAATACAGTGCCTTTCGTTAACCAAGATATTCGATTATGGTGCAGTGTATTTGATTATGTCCAATATATATTCGAAGATGATGCTATGGGATGCAGCCGAGGCACTTCAACAACCATACATAAGCATGCAATGCCAAATAAATGTATATCCAGCTTCATCCATCAACATTTCTAAGCTTAAAATTAACATAAAACATGCAACATGAGCAGATCTGAACATATCTAGTTAGATTTGGTTACCTCTTGAAGAACAACCACAATGAACTATTTTAACCGAGGAAGGAGAGCTTGAAAAGGTGTCCAGATATGAGCTTCAAACAAGTTGATTTCCAGTTGGTTGAGAAAAGCAAACTAGAATACAATTTTTGCTAATGGAAGGAAAGGCTTAGGAGGTAGGAGAAGCCACCACCAAACAACAACATTTCAAAAGAGTGTCTGGAACAAAAGTAGATGGAAAAGTAAATGCATCTCTCTTACAAGCCTCCCTCTCTCTCACGGGTCCGTCGTTTGAAAAATAAAATAATGGGACACGAGGTCCACGAGATGGAGGGGTATTTTTGGCAAGTAAACCGGTGAGCAATTTTACATCCCACTTTTACCTCATTTTTTAGGTGAAAACTGCAACGCGTGGGACTCAATTTTTTCTACACTTTCTCTTGCTTTTCACCTTAAACGAACATTGCGTAAGTGAAGTGTTGTGATGACTTAGTGTAAAGGGACTTGTTTACAATAATGTGGAATATATAAAGTCCCAAGCCTGCCTTAACTGTTAAGAATACTAGTAAAGTGAATAGTGTACGAACTAGTGACCCGTGTTACATGGGACGTCTCAGCACTCCAATTCCGTAAATGTTGAAAAATACTATATGGTTAACAAATATTAGGTCTAATATATGAGTATAGACTATATAGTATTCAATGAATGTAGCTTAGTTGACAACATAAATTAAGTTAGTAGAAGAAAACCTGAATTTGATTTTCACATATATAATATATTCTTGGAGAAGGACGAGAAGTTTCAAGTGTGATTAAATTCATAATCAAGAATTAGACTTAAAGAATCGAAATTTGTTGGGATACCTTAGAGTCCAGAGAAGTTAAAAACCCTAATTATTATGGTAGTTAAAAAAAATGAGTAGAGTAGATTCCCTAATTAAATTTTATTTTTGGAAATTTTCAATAAAAAGTTGTGGACTTAAAAAAATAAAAATATAAGTTTAGAAAATTATTTGGATGTTTCGAGTTAATTTTAGATGCATAGGATATAGAATCAAGTAATTAGTCTCATACGTCACTAAGGATGTATTTAGGTACCCAGAAGAAAAATAAAATTGTCCTATACGTAATGTTTAAGAGGATCTTGTTCTAGACGTCAAAAAAAAAAAAAGAGCATCTTGTTCTCCTCTTGATTAATTAGTGATTACACATAACTAATCATAAACCCTTAAAACTAACACATATTTATAACTTATAAACAATTTTATAAAATCCCTTAATTGATTAATCAATTTAATTTAATCTCAAATTAAAAAAATATTGCTCATAGTAATATTTTAGTTAAGAGAAATATGAAATATTAGGAACACACTCTCTCTTATTGGTTAAAATCAATATATATAAAATTTACGAATCCAAAAATAGCTTTAGAAAACACGTGGCAAAACAAGGTTGCTTTTCAAGCATTGGATGACACGTGTCACCATTTCATGTTTCGGAATTAATTGGTTCGGTTACGAACCAAACTCAAATTCAAATACATTTAAGTCCCATTCAAATTCAAATACCGATTATATTTATTCTTTTATTTATGGTAACCAAATTTGTCCAATTAATCTATTTTAAATAGGTAAACTTTGTTGTGAACATTTGAATTTTGAATTTTTGAGTGAATTTTCAATAAAAGGTAATAAAATCCGTATATATATTGTTTTCGTTTAGAATAGTTATTTTTGTAAATTAGTGTAATTAAATTATGGCCCTAATTCCAAAATCAATCAATATAACAATTATATATAGAAATAATAAAATGAGTGATCGTGTAAATACTATATATAATTGATGTCGTATAGCAGATGTGAAGATTGTATAGCAGATGTGAAGATTTTTTGTTTGTGAAGGGAGAGAAGTACAAGGGAGACGCAGGGGGAGTTTTAGCAATGATGTTAGCATGGGTTGGAAGTTCGCTACGATATAAGGATTGTTTAATGTACATGTCTAGTACATATAGCTAGCAATGTCATTGGACAAGAGGAACGAGTATGCGACATGGCAAGGAAAACTGCTTCACCAACAGAGCAAGTTATTTATGGGATAGAAAAGGTGCAACCATTGTGAGCAAGTGCGGTAGAAGGTGGGCAGATGATTGTGGTGGGAGGAAAACAAGCATAGTCATATTTTTATTTTTTTTATTTTTTTGTAACCAGTAGATATATGAGGCATAGCCATATGTTTAGCTATTATGGTTAGAAGCTAATTAGAATTTGGGGGAGCTTTAATCTCATTTTTAATTATCACTTTTAATTTTGTTGTGTATATAGATTATTTTATCCAGACTTTTGCACTTTCTTTTCCTCACTATGTATTTGCAGTTTGATATATAGAGAGAGTCTTGCTTAATATGTCACTTTCTTTTTGGGTGCATCCTTAGTGCATTTTTTTTTTCCATTTTTCATTTTATTGTTTCTAATATTTAATATTTAAAATCTTAATATTTTTTAAATAAATCATTATTTTTTATATATATTTTTATCTAACTAATTTATTAAAAGACTTTCTTTTATTAATATTATTATGGTGATGAAATTCCCGAGCATTACATGGTAATATCATTATTATTGTTCTTCTTCTTATTAAATTTTTTATGAATAATGAAGTAGATGACTAATTTACGAATAATGAAGTATATGAATAATTGTAAAAAAAAAAACTAATATTAAATTTATTTTTAGAACTAATTTAATTTAAAATAATACCAATAATCATAATAGAATTCAAAATAGATTTTATTTAAGGTAATAATTTACATGTGTTATTAATTTTATTTAGGACAATAACTTTTGAATCCAAGTAACGAATTTATTCAGGGTAATAACTTGCTAATCCTATTCAATTCCACATTAAGTCCTTTTTAAAAAAAATCTTCTTTTTCTTTCTCTATAAATAATTGATTATCAATTAAAATACAAATATTATATCTTTCTCTTTATAATTAATTAAAAATTCTTAATATATATTAAAAAAATCTTTTAATTAGAAAACTTGTACGGAGGAGCGAATTAAAATCTTTTAATTGGATGATCAATTAAAAAATCTTAAAAATAAAAGCAAAGTAATATGTAGCAAATTTTCATACTAAAAAAATAATGTGGATATTTAACAGTTATGCAATTAAAGCAATAAAGTGCAATTAATCAATTTAATTAAATAAAATTAGCACCTAATTAATATTTGAATGACAATTAATTATTCTAACTACAAAAATGAATAAACGTTAAATAATATATATTAGCAAAAAAATTATTTATTTAAAAGGTATTTGCAGATATTAAATTTTTAGTTTATTGATAATAAAAATATAACTTAATATATATTATGTAATCATTCAAAACTTTTAATTTATAAAATTTTAAAAAATAATTTCAATTGATGAAATAATTAATTATGATTTGAATATATGTTTTAAATTTTATCTTAATTAAAAAATCAGTATTAGTTAAAACAATTATTTGACTCGATAATCAATCATAAATATTATTTTACAACAGAGTAGTCTACACTAAATATTTTATTTAGATAATACATTAAAAATCTTAAAAATAAGATAAAAAAATAAAGTCAATTAACGTTTACACAATTAAGATAACTAAGTGCATTTAATTTTATATGGCAATTAATTTTAATTCTAATAAATAATTTGTTATTTCATTATTCTGAGTACCAAATAAATAAATGTTGCTTAATACTATATATTAGCCAAAATTTGATATATTTACAATACAAAAGTACAGAAAAATATATGTTTAACAGGTATTTAATATTTTAGTTTATTAATTGATAATAAAAATATAAATTAACAATAAAGTCAATTAAAATAAATTAATTGATAATAAAAATAATAATTAATATATAAATAAAAACAAATGTTAAATAAAACAATGGTTAATTCATACTGAATTTGCAAAGTTCATTTAAATGGAAACAAAAGCAAATTCTTTTGTTAACTTTCCCTTAATTATCATTATAAATGCAATTATCGAATTTTAAATGGAAATCAATTGATTTTTCCTTCAAATCCACCAAAAACATAATGTTCCCGTCCATTCCAAATTATATTAATTAAGGTAATTAAATCAATTATATACTCCAATTTGAACTAATTAAGATAATTATGACATGTATTTTTTTAAAAAAAAGAAAAAAGAAAAGTGAGATTATTTTAAATTAAGGTCATTACATTATTTTAAATTTTATATTTAAAATAAATAATATAATTAATATATATATATATAAGGTAAATATTCAGAATTATGAATGTGTAGATTTATAAATATTTTGTCATTTTCAATATTGATCAAAGAATTTTTAAACATTTGTATACAAAGCAGAAATCCACTTTATTTGAATAATAAATTTAAATAAATAAAGCTGATTTTATTTTATTTAATGTGAAAATTCATGGCATGTTTAAAAAGATGAAAGATACATTATATGAATTATATATAATTTAGTTTTTTATGTATCATTAAATTTACGGGAAATTTTTATGGATAAAATTAAAGCAATTAATGTAATTATTAAATATACATAATTAAGATAATTACATGTTATTGTTGTATATAAATTTTCATTCAATATAATTATTAAATATTGCTAAAATATACTATTTTTATATGTTGAAAAACATAATTCTCTTAATTATAGTATTTGTGACTAATAAATATTGTGATATAAATTAAATTACATAGAATTAATGGGATTATTTTATGTTATAAATAATTTAACATTGACTTTATTTTTGTAAATAGTTTATTTTAAAATGGAAATAATCACAATGGATTTAAATAATGAAAAAAAATATGAAATTAAGTATGGAATTTTTTTTTAAATAATCTAAATGTCATTTGAAATGCTAATTAATTTAATATGAAATTGTCATTTGATATTGAATGTACATTTAAATTATTTCCATATCAAAATAAATTTAATATGCAATTTTCATTTGATATTGAATGTTCATTTATTATTAGAAATAATTTAACATAAAATTTATTTTTGGTACTATTCTCGAATGAGAGTTGGAGTTTCATATCGATAATCAACATATTAAATGTCTACATGCATATTATCGAGGTAAAAGTGTTACTATTAAGCATATTGATATTAAAGTTACTATTCAGCAGGAATAGGTTAAGAGTTTTTAAAAGTGTCGGTATGGGGACGAGTACTATAGTACCTTACTCAGACCCTACCTGTTATCATTCTTATCAACATATATGTTGTGCATAGCACGCATTGCTTGAATTTAGGTTTTAATTTAAAAACATATAGTTAAAAATGTCATTTCATAAAAAAAATTATTTTCATTTCTTTATTGTAACTACGAACTCTTACTTTAGATAGATTGAAATATTATTTTCCAATAATTATTTAAATTACTATGTTACCTAACAAATAACTAATTTTTATTTCTCTCATTTATTGTATTTTAAAATTATAGTCTACTAGATATATAATCAAACTATATATCTATAATGTACACCAATAATTAATAATTAAAAATGTTATATTTTAATTGTAAATAATTTCTAATATGAATTTTAAAAAATATTTATATTTTAAAAATATTTTATAAAAATGTTCATAAATAATATTTATCTCATATAGGTATTACATCACTATTATTACTTGGAGAGAGAATAAATCAAAATAAATGTCAATAGGCTTAATATTTTTTAAGATAACATCTCCTCAATTAAAAATATAATTAGTTACCTTCCTCAATTTTAATATAATTATATTTAATATACTAATAAATATTTTAAAAATTTATAATTTTATTTATGTACATATATTTTTTTATATAAATACTAAATATAAATATAAAAAAGGAGTAAATTAAAGGAACCTCCCTTGAGATTTTCCTTATTATACTCGATATCTCTCAATTTTTGAACCCTAAAAAAATTCCTTAATTTTTGGACTTTTGTTATAGCGACCCCTTCGACCCCCTTCTTAAGCAAAAAAAAAAGTTACATCGACCCTCATTAGGAACTCAAAGTAATGTAAAAAAAATAGAAGAGTATCAAATGTAATAAGAGCAAACATCGAGAAGATCCGTGTAATTTACTTTATAAAAAAAATATAATTTAATCGAACCCGTGCATCACACAGGTTTAAAATCTAGTCATATATAATATTTTAAAATTTTATACTTTAAAATCTGTAATAAATTATAAATTCGATTAAATTAAAATAATGATATTTTATATTAGTCTAATTTACTATTGTAAAATACCTTTAGTTTTATTTTTAAAATTTTATAAGTTTATACATAATATTTAAATATTAGAAATTAGATTGATCATCCGCCTGGCCTGGTTATTAATCAAACCAAAATTTATATCAAATTGGAGTTTAAAAATTGATCCAATGAAATTAAGACAACGTAAAATGGCCATATACAGTGGTTTGATGTTACGTGAATTACATTACATAGTACACAGGTAACATTATTTCTCTAATATAAAAGGAATACGATAAAGCAAGGACGCATGTTGGCGTGCACAGAACAGAATCGGGTTCTGCGGTGACCTTTTGTCCTTTTCCTGATCGCTCATATCAGATTAGATACCACACCACTTTGCATTGCATTTGCATGGGATTTTATTTTATTTATTAGTAATAATTTGACTTTTGAAAAGAAAAGAGAATTTAAACTTTAAAGGGAAGTGGATTTATATTTGAAAGTGACTTAGTGACAACTAATATATTATTTGATAAACGATGAAAATAAGAATAAGACATGGCAAACAGACAAGATATTCATTACACAACACACTGAGTGTGTGATGGTTGAGGTGTCTCCATTTAATATGAATTTTAAAAAATATTTATATTTTAAAAATATTTTATAAAAATATTCATAAATAATATTTATCCCGTGGTTACCCACTCTAGTTTATTAAAAATAACAAAATTTTGTAAGTCCTACATTATATTTAATTATTCTCTATCCTGATTTTATAATTTTCAATAAATTTTAACTAATTAGAGAAGATGTGTTCCTAACACTTATCTTACAAATTTGTTAATTATCAAGATTGATAACAATTTGGAGCAACAATCTGACCTAAAGATTGTTGGAACAATCTTTATTGGTTGGTACTCCAACATGAAAATTGTTAGTGCAAATTGGTGGTGATGGCTCCGCAGCAATGAAGAAATACCAAAGAAGAAGCCATAGATGGTGATGGTCCTACAAGAAATAAAAAAACAACAAAGAAAAACACATTTTTTCAAGGTGTGTGTAAAATACTAACATTTAGGTTTAATTCACCCCCACCAATCTATAGAATTGGATGCAATAGGGTACAAGATATTAAATAGTGTGAAAAATAAAGTGTCATAATAGGAATTCAACCCAAGACCTCTTACACAAAAGCTAGACAAAGAACCATTAAACTACATAAATTCTTTGATTAATATTATAAACAATATTTGTCATATATCATTACTGCACTGGTTATTAATTTTTTTCCTTATTTTATTCTAATTATAATATTGCATTAAATTACGTAAATTAGTATGCAAATTAATTACATAAATTATTTTATGTAAATTATTTACATAAATTATTTTATGTAATTTACACAAATTACATAAATTTACATCAATACATAGTTTCGTTTATTTTTCTTACTGCACCAAAAAATAATATAAATAAGTGAATATTAAAATTGTATTAATTTGTATAATTTAAATAAAAATAATTTACATAAAATTAAACTTTTGTAATTTGTATAAATTAAATAAAATGATTATATAAATATTTTACATATTAATTTTTTTAATTATATTGATTTATATAATTAGAATAAAAATAATTTATAAATTAAATAAATTAAATGTTTTTATTTTATTTATACGTTTTTTTAATAATTTAAATATTATGATTATACAAAATTATTTTGAGTAATTTACATATTTTAATTACACAAATTTATTTTACTTATTAATATATATATATATATATATATATATATATATATATATATATATATATATATATATATATGTGTGTGTGTGTGTGTGTGTGTGTGTGTGTGTGTGTGTGTGTGTGTGTGTGTCTATATATATTAATTATTAGAATTTAATTAATATATAAATTATATTTATTCTAGAGTTGTATAATTAAAATTTTACGTATTATTTGTATAAATAATAGTTATTTGTATAATTTAATTATTTGTATAATTAAAATAAAAATAGTTATTTGTATAATTAAAATAATTTATATATTTATTAAGTTTATGTAATATAATATAATATAATATATAATTAAAATATGTAAATTACTCAAAATAACTTACTATAAATATTTAAATTATTAAAAAAATTGTGTAAATAACATAAAAATATTATATTTATTTCATATATAAATTATTTTTATTCTAATTATATAAATCAATATATTACAAAAATTAATTAGAATAAAAATAATTTTATTTATGAAATAAAAATATTTTTATTTATAAAATCTAATTATTTTTATTCCCCCTCTAAGGTCTATGCCTTCCAGCATTTGCATCATGTCTTCCAGAATCCTGGGAATTTAGTTTTTCATGTTGGCACCATGTTTTGAAACACACGGGTTGTGTTATATTCTTAACCGAACTACACCTTAATCTCATCAAATAACATAGACATAGTGCAACATGAATAGCAAGTAGTAACATATTTCCAACAACGTCTTAAACCACATCAAACATGCACTATGCAAACACTAAGTAAAGTAATAAACCAGTACCATTCTTATTTCCATTCCATCTAATTAACTTTATCTGCTTGTCACTTTTTGTGCAAGTCACGGAAGTAATTTTTAGGGCTACGTGCAAAGTCATTTCTCAAAATGCGAATGTTCCTCCCTGGAGCCTTCATTGTCTTCCCTCCTTTACCACCACAACCGAAAATCGTCTTAATCACCTTCCAAAGAAACCTAACACCACCAGAAATCACCTTCCAAGGGAATGAAACAACAGCACAAGTCACCTTCCAAAGCAACCAAACAACAGCAGAAACCAATGTCCAAAGCAACCGAACAACAACAATAGTTGCCACTGCTACACCAACAGCACCACCAACACGCAACAATGAATCTCCATTAATCTTTGTCGCTAAATTTCTTATCATGGACACAAACCTGAAACATGGAATTCATGTTAATTAGTTAGAGAAACCATATAAAATTGGATTAATGGATTACCCCACCAAAAATTATATATTATTGTACTATGTTTTGTTCTTTGTTTTTGTTTGTACTAAGATATCCTTCAATCAACAGTCAGAGACTAATTCCTCGCGAGACAAAGAGATTACTAAAGTGAGTTTTGTCTCTTATAACAAAGTTTTTCCATACACATTGTCAGGAACCAAATCCCAAACAATATGCTTAAAGGACCCAACTATCTATCAGTTGTGGTAAACCTTGTTGGTGTTGCTATGTTTTGTACTAATGGCTCAAATTGGGACCTCATTTAACCTGTTTCATTACACCATTTTCGTACAACAACATTAGCAAACAAGGGAAGAAGAAAAAGATATTGATGCATAATAGTGGTTGTCTGTATATAAAAAATATCAGTAGAAAATATGTGTATAAATCATTGACATTTGCCAAAAAAATCTATTATCTCTGTTTCTAACTGTATGCATCTACTCTATTTTTCTATCGCTTGATCCCTCAAACCTTTGCTTCTACTGTGAACTTCCCCATTCAAAAGTTCCTTCAAGCACAAAACATAGTGGCCACCGTGTGTAATTTTAAAATAGAATTTAATAAGAATGTACGATTGTAAATGTTTTACACTGTTAGTAAATTGAAGATAATTTTTTGTATGATTTTCAATAAGTTGTTGGCCTTGTTTGGATAATTTCTCTATAAATACTTCTAGGAAAAGAAAATTAAAAAAAAAAACTTAGTTAAAATTAACTTATGCATAAATAAAAATCATTTTTTAGAGAAGCTAAACTTATTTAACTTCTATTAAAAACTGATTTTAACTTTATAAGCTAATTTTATTTTATGAGAAAAAATTATTTCGTTTTTTGTTCATATTTTATTTTCATTTTTCATTCTTATTCTATTCTCTTATAAGTGTTTAGGAAAAAACTTATGTAAATAGGACAATTATAAAAATTAACAAACTTATTATTATAACATAATAGTTAGTGCATAAATTATTTATTCAATTTTTTTACTCATGTATTAAGTTTTTGTTGATTTTTATAATAAATACCTTAAAGACCATATGTAGGATAATTTTTTACAAGTCATATCTAGAATGATTTTTTATAAATTTAATTAGAATACAGCTATTTTTTTATATGATAAATTTGTTATTGTTTGTAATAAATACTTTAAAAATGATACTCATAAATCATGATGATCTTTGGTTGATTCAAAGTATAAAAAACTTTATACTCCATGACATTTTTTTTTTTATCAGCAAAATAATATGTATATATTGATATGAAATAGGTATAAGAAATACCCAGAACCAGTGGTGTGAGATGGTTACAGAGATACTCTATGACAATTAACTCTAGCTACAAGAAAATAATTTTAAAAAGTACATTAACTCGAATCAATGACAAGGGCGTAATCTTACCCGTTGATGACAGGATCCATGGTGCGTGGAAGACTGTGAAAAAAGCTTGAACCCCTAAAGAAAAAGAAGAAGCTCTAGATAGTGTTAAGTAAAGTAAGCCTCTAAAGAAATATTATTTTTTAGAATTTAATTAGAATGCACAAGTAAACTTTTTTTAGACTCTCATCTAACGAGATACTTGTATGATAAATTTGTTAATTCTTATAATAATTATATCTTTAAAATGATACTCATAATATTTTTTATTGATTCAAAGTATAAAAATCTTTATACTGCAATGAAAATTAACTTGAGGAACAAGAATATAATTTTAAAAAAAATATTAATTTAAATCAACGACAAGGGTATAATCTTACCAATCAATGAATCTTTCAACTTTCAGATTAATCTTTGTTTTTGAGCAATTTGTCTGGGACACGATCCTGAAACATGAGATTCATGTAAGAGTGAACCATAAGAATAAATTACTAATTTGATCCTTAAAGTATTATCCTTTCTCTTATATGATCCTTAAAATAAGATAAACTACTTAAGTAGTCTTAAAAGTATTAAAAATCATTCTGTCAAAAAAAATGTTCCTTCAAGCACAAAACATAATGGCCATTGTGTGTAATTTAAAAATAAAATTTAATTAAAAATCATCTAATTAGGTTTTCTTTTACTGTAGAAGCAAGAGGAATAAGGTAACAAGTGAAGTTGGAGCTCAAGAAAAGTTCAAATGTGAAGAATGGCCAACGCTTAAGTGAGCCCTCAACCTCGCTTAAGTGCCAATTCCAGTAGCTACCTTTGTTGCAGAGAAGGCCATGCTTAAGTGAGCTTTCACCCAAGCTTAAGCGTGGATTCTTGGATGGACAAGCTTTCGAGTTGGTCACGCTTAAGCGTGACCTGACTTGTGCTTAAGTGTGACAAGTCCAGATCATCAAGTTTCTTCAGGAACACTCACGCTTAAGCGAGCTATCTATGGCGCTTAAGCGTGGATGCATCACTTGGGCTTTTATAGAGGCACATGACAGGTCCTATTTAAGGCAAATATCCCATGATTTGACCTAAGTTACATCACATAACATTCTCCTTGAGGTGTGTGCTGCTGCGAAGCTTCTTCCATGGCTCTTCCTTCAAGATTTTGCTTTCCTTCTTCATTTTTAGAGCTTCTAATGTCTATGAGTAGCTAAACTCCCCTTGTGTTTGGGTTTGGATGTAATGTTACTTATCCTCTTGTATTTACTTTGATATTTTAATATATATTCAATTCTTCAATATTTTATTTCACTCTCTTGCTCTATGTTCTTCTTGTGGATTGATCAACCACTTGCTTTTGGGATTTTACCCATTGGAAAATGTTGCTAAAAACCTAGATCTAGAGTGAAGTAACTAAGGGTTATGCACTAGGGATGGTGTATTAATCATTAGCCATCTTGTTAGACCATATGCTTAATGCAATTTTCATTATTAATCTCACTAAGGGATTAGGGGATAATAATGAGAGTTAGAATCTAACCACTAAGGAATTAGGGTTTTAGTGATATTTATGGTTGATGAATGATTGATTAAATTGAACGTTATTAATTATGATTAATATAAGTAACCGCAAGTAGCATGAAATCCAACCCGGGCACGTTTTTATCATACTTGTTGAAATTTCCATTCATTGCATTCATAGTGTTTGTTAAAATGCCCAAAAAGATTGCAATAACAACATATTATCATGTGTACGAAGTTTAAACTTGTTGATTTTTATAATAAATATCTTAAAATTTATACTTAGAATAACTTTTTACAATTCCTATCTAGAATGATTTTTTTATTTTATTTTTTATGAATTTAATCAGAATGCTGGCATTTCCACCAAAAAAAAAAAAATCAGAATGCAGGCATAAAAGTTTTATACTTTTATTTAATTTCAATTATAATTCGTTATATACGATAAATTTAATAATTTTTATAATAAATATTTTAAAAATCATACTCACAGTCACCCTGGAATCAACTAAAAGGGCGAAGAAGAAGACGACCCTAAAGAAAGATTATATTATATATGGTCATCCACTTAAAGCATTCTTCTGACACAATTCGACGATTTGTTTCTTTGTTGATAAATGCACCACAAAGAGAAATAAACGATTGGTCGAGACACAATAGTAATACCACACTGAAGTGAAGTGAAGTGAAGTGTTGTGATGACTCAGTGTAAATGGACTTGTGTACAGTAAAGTGGAAGATATAAAGTCGCAAGCCTGCCTTAACTGTCAAGAATACTAGTAAAGTGACATTGTACGTACTAGTGACCCGTGTTACATGGTTAAAAAAATACGTATTAGGTCTAATATATGAGTATAGTATTAAGTGGATGTAGTTTAGTTGGTAACATACGTTGAGTTTGTAGAAGAGAACCTAAATTTGATTTTCACATATATAATACTTCTTGGTGAAGAGAAACTTTAAGTGTAACTAAACTTCGAATCATGAATTAGTCTCATAGCCGATTCAAATAATTGAAGTTGGTAGGGATACTTTAGAGTCTGGGAAGCTAAAGGTCCTAATTATGGTGGTTAAAAAAATATGAGTAAAGTAGATTCCCTAATTAAATTTTATTTTTGGAAAGAAAATTTCAATAAAAAGTTGTGGACTTTAAAAAAATAAAAATATAAGTCTAGGAAATTTTCATTTGAAAAATACCTGAAACATGGTCTTCATGTTAGTTAGAGAAACCATATAAAATTGGATTAATGGATCACCCCACCAAAAATTATATATTATTAACATAGTACTATGTTTTGTTCTTTGTTTTTGTTTGCACTAAGGATATCTTTCAATCGACGGTGAGAAACTAATTTATTTCGAGACATACAGATCACTGAAGTGAGTTCTGTCTCTTCCAATAAAGTTTTCCCATACACATGGTCAAGAATCAAATCCCAGACAGTATGCTTAAGGAACCCAACTATTTTATTTAAATTGGTTAAATTACTCTATTGGTCTATCTTTTTATTTAAATTATTCAATTTGGTTACTCTATTTTTAAAATATTTAATTTGATCCTCTAATTTTCATAAAATGTTCAATGTTGCTCTTCCATCTAAAATGACACTAACAACCTTAATGAAATCGTCAAATTAAACAAATTAAGGGCAATACTGAATAAGTGTTTTCTATGAATAAAATGATTAAATTGAATAATTTAAATATAAAATAAAAATAATAATTTAACCATTAAAAATTTTCATGTATAATTATACTGCCTGGAAAATTAACTCTAGGAACAAGAAAATAATTCTAAAAAAAAATTAACTCAATCCGGAATTTACAAAAATCATTTCCGAATTTGTGAATCCAGAATTGTTCACCAATGTTTATGTGTTACGGATTCGCCATTCCAAAAATAACCAAATAAAAAATAAAAAGCTTAAATTAACTGAGGGAGAGGATGACGGAGGAAGAAGAAAGATGAGACAATACCCGAGCAGAGTGAAGTGTTGCGACTCAGAGTAAACGAGCACGATTCAAATCTTAATAACTTCGTGGATTGTGACCGTTAACAAAGCTTTTATTCTCAAATTAGATATGCTGCCAAAATTTCAACAAATTTCTGTTTTTTTTTTTTTTTTTTTTTTTTTTATCAATGTACAAGTGCCATTGTTATCCATAATATAATAAAATCTGGTTAACACCAGAACAGTGTTCCCCCCATGCCTTTTTTTTTTTTTTTCTTTCTTTGTCCTTTTTCCAAAAAAAAATTCTATTCTTCAACACAAACTGTTTTTATTTTTTTTCTTTACGTTTCTTTTGTTTTTTTTCCTTTATGTTTTTTCTTTCTTTGTTTTCTTTTGACGTCTATTTTTTTTTTCTTTCTTTCTTTAAGTTTTTCTTTCTTTTTTCCTTTTTTGTTTTTTCTTTCTTTTTGCATCTACACTTCTTTTTACTACCATTTTTTATATTTATCTATCTATCTATCTATCTTTATCTCTATATATGATAAAGTTTACTTGAAGTTTTTCTAGCTATTAAATCGATCATTCAACTTTATAATAGCCGTTAGATGTAATTGAATTTAATGCTCCTAATAGAGTTCTTTCATAATGGTCAATTGTAAATTTGTAATACATTATGATTTTTTATTCTTATAAATTCATACCACAAAGTAATACATATTCATTAAATATAATAAATATAAAATAGTTGTAAAGTATGCAATAATAGTATAATTATTATTATTAATAACATTGTCTGTTTAATTTAATGAAAAAAAGAAATGGTAACATATGAAAAATAAGATGTAATAATATTAAATATTAAAAAAATAGTAACACATAACAATAATATTTTGTATAGATAAATAATTTTTATAACAATTAAATTATTTCTTAAAAAAACAATTAAATTATAAGATATACAATTTGGATCACATAATAATTTTTTTATGATCCGTAGGAATTAAAGACATGTACAAGGGGTTTAATGTAGAAATTAATAGGATCTATATTAGGATTTAGAACACCTAAATAGTAACACGAAGTGCTAATAGGATTTAGAACAACATTGATAGCAATTACTTGATCTCACAACTTACAGAAAGCACATACACATGTGTATACGTCAGGAGAATGAACTTTCTCTTGATCTCCACTTTTTTTTTTCAGATGGGCTATTGGATGGAGTAAAGAGCCGTCTTAGAGGACACGAGTCAAGTGGGGATTCTACCCTTCTTTTATATAAACATGTAACATAATATCTAACCATAATGGATATTAGGCCCATTAGGCCCTACACACAAACTCAGCATACTTGTTTATTGCGCTTGACCCAATAAAAATATAAACATGATGATTCCCAAAGCCCAAATTGAATCACTTAATTAAACATTGAGCTCACAAGAAAACATATATAAGTTCATTCAATCAACCTATATTTTAATAAAACAAAATACATCAACCAATAGAAGACCAAACAAAAAAAATTCTAACATTTACAACAGCCCACACACTTGCTCAACCAATTGAGCTAGACTCCCTTGGTTCACATGATATAGCATGTAATAATAATAATAATAATAATAATAATAATAATAATAATAATAATAATAATAATAATAATAATAATAATAATCTCATTGCATTGATAGAGAGTGTTTAATTTAAGTCGTAATGAGGTTAACCAATTCAAAACTTCATCAATATCACATGATTAAAACTAATATCTTCAAAATGATTAAAATATTCTTTTAAAATAAATTTTCAATTTTATGATAAAAACATTTTAAATTATTAATTATAAACACACAAAATTAAAGTAAGTGTAAACATAGTATTCACAATAACAAAAATGAATACATAAATTTAAATAATTATAAATTTATATTTATTATATTTTTTAATTTATACATTTCATATAGGTATTACATCACTATTATTACTTGGAGAGAGAATAAATCAAAATAAATTTCAATAGGCTTAATATTTTTGAAGATAACATCTCCTCAATTAAAAACATAATTAGTTACCTTCCTCAATTTTAATATAATTATATTTAATATACTAATAAATATTTTAAAAATTTATAATTTTATTTATGTACATATATTTTTTTATATAAATACTAAATATAAATATAAAAAAGGAGTAAATTAAAGGAACCTCCCTTGAGATTTTCCTTATTATACTCGATATCTCTCAATTTTTGAACCATAAAAAAATTCCTTAATTTTTGGACTTTTGTTATACCGACCCCTTCGACCCCCTTCTTAAGCAAAAAAAAAAGTTACATCGACCCTCATTAGGAGTTCAAAGTAATATAAAAAAATAGAAGAGTATCAGGTATAATAAGAGCAAACATCGAGAAGATCCGTGTAATTTACTTTATAAAAAAAATATAATTTAATCGAACCCGTGCATCACACAGGTTTAAAATCTAGTCATATATAATATTTTAAAATTTTATACTTTAAAATCTGTAATAAATTATAAATTCGATTAAATTAAAATAATGATATTTTATATTAATCTAATTTACTATTGTAAAATACCTTTAGTTTTATTTTTAAAATTTTATAAGTTTATACATAATATTTAAATATTAGAAATTAGATTGATCATCCGCTTGGCCTGGTTATTAATCAAACCATAATTTATATCAAATTGGAGTTTAAAAATTGATCCAATGAAATTAAGACAACGTAAAATGGCCATATACAGTGGTTTGATGTTACGTGAATTACATTACATAGTACACAGGTAACATTATTTGTCTAATATAAAAGGAATACGATAAAGCAAGGACGCATGTTGGCGTGCACAGAACAGAATCGGGTTCTGCGGTGACCTTTTGTCCTTTTCCTGATCGCGCATATCAGATCAGATACCACACCACTTTGCATTGCATTTGCATGGGATTTTATTTTATTTATTAGTAATAATTTGACTTTTGAAAAGAAAAGAGAATTTAAACTTTAAAGGGAAGTGGATTTATATTTGAAAGTGACTTAGTGACAACTAATATATTATTTGATAAACGATGAAAATAAGAATAAGACATGGCAAACAGACAAGATATTCATTACACAACACACTGAGTGTGTGATGGTTGAGGTGTCTCCATTTAATATAAATTTTAAAAAATATTTATATTTTAAAAATATTTTATAAAAATGTTCATAAATAATATTTATCCCGTGGTTACCCACTCTAGTTTATTAAAAATAACAAAATTTTGTAAGTCCTACATTATATTTAATTATTCTCTATCCTGATTTTATAATTTTCAATAAATTTTAACTAATTAGAGAAGATGTGTTCCTAACACTTATCTTACAAATTTGTTAATTATCAAGATTGATAACAATTTGGAGCAACAATCTGACCTAAAGATTGTTGAAACAATCTTTATTGGTTGGTACTCCAACATGAAGATTGTTAGTGCAAATTGGTGGTGATGGCTCCGCAGCAATGAAGAAATACCAAAGAAGAAGCCATAGATGGTGATGGTCCTACAAGAAATAAAAAAATAACAAAGAAAAACACATTTTTTCAAGGTGTGTGTAAAATACTAACATTTAGGTTTAATTCGCCCCCACCAATCTATAGAATTGGATGCAATAGGGTACAAGATATTAAATAGTGTGAAAAATAAAGTGTCATAATAGGAATTCAACCCAAGACCTCTTACACAAAAGCTAGACAAAGAACCATTAAACTACATAAATTCTTTGATTAATATTATAAACAATATTTGTCATATATCATTACTGCACTGGTTATTAATTTTTTTCCTTATTTTATTCTAATTATAATATTGCATTAAATTACGTAAATTAGTATGCAAATTAATTACATAAATTATTTTATGTAAATTATTTACATAAATTATTTTATGTAATTTACACAAATTACATAAATTTACATCAATACATAGTTTCGTTTATTTTTCTTACTGCACCAAAAAATAATATAAATAAGTGAATATTAAAATTGTATTAATTTGTATAATTTAAATAAAAATAATTTACATAAAATTAAACTTTTGTAATTTGTATAAATTAAATAAAATGATTATATAAATATTTTACATATTAATTTTTGTAATTATATTGATTTATATAATTAGAATAAAAATAATTTATAAATTAAATAAATTAAATGTTTTTATTTTATTTATACGTTTTTTTAATAATTTAAATATTATGATTATACAAAATTATTTTGAGTAATTTACATATTTTAATTACACAAATTTATTTTACTTATTAATATATATATATATATATATATATATATATATATATATATGTGTGTGTGTGTGTGTGTGTGTGTGTGTGTGTGTGTGTGTGTGTGTGTGTGTGTCTATATATATTAATTATTAGAATTTAATTAATATATAAATTATATTTATTCTAGAGTTGTATAATTAAAATTTTACGTATTATTTGTATAAATAATAGTTATTTGTATAATTTAATTATTTGTATAATTAAAATAAAAATAGTTATTTGTATAATTAAAATAATTTATATATTTATTAAGTTTATGTAATATAATATAATATAATATAATATATAATTAAAATATGTAAATTACTCAAAATAACTTACTATAAATATTTAAATTATTAAAAAAATTGTGTAAATAACATAAAAATATTATATTTATTTCATATATAAATTATTTTTATTCTAATTATATAAATCAATATATTACAAAAATTAATTAGAATAAAAATAATTTTATTTATGAAATAAAAATATTTTTATTTATAAAATCTAATTATTTTTATTCCCCCTCTAAGGTCTATGCCTTCCAGCATTTGCATCATGTCTTCCAGAATCCTGGGAATTTAGTTTTTCATGTTGGCACCATGTTTTGAAACACACGGGTTGTGTTATATTCTTAACCGAACTACACCTTAATCTCATCAAATAACATAGACATAGTGCAACATGAATAGCAAGTAGTAACATATTTCCAACAACGTCTTAAACCACATCAAACATGCACTATGCAAACACTAAGTAAAGTAATAAACCAGTACCATTCTTATTTCCATTCCATCTAATTAACTTTATCTGCTTGTCACTTTTTGTGCAAGTCACGGAAGTAATTTTTAGGGCTACGTGCAAAGTCATTTCTCAAAATGCGAATGTTCCTCCCTGGAGCCTTCATTGTCTTCCCTCCTTTACCACCACAACCGAAAATCGTCTTAATCACCTTCCAAAGAAACCTAACACCACCAGAAATCACCTTCCAAGGGAATGAAACAACAGCACAAGTCACCTTCCAAAGCAACCAAACAACAGCAGAAACCAATGTCCAAAGCAACCGAACAACAACAATAGTTGCCACTGCTACACCAACAGCACCACCAACACGCAACAATGAATCTCCATTAATCTTTGTCGCTAAATTTCTTATCATGGACACAAACCTGAAACATGGAATTCATGTTAATTAGTTAGAGAAACCATATAAAATTGGATTAATGGATTACCCCACCAAAAATTATATATTATTGTACTATGTTTTGTTCTTTGTTTTTGTTTGTACTCAGATATCCTTCAATCAACAGTCAGAGACTAATTCCTCACGAGACAAAGAGATTACTAAAGTGAGTTTTGTCTCTTCCAACAAAGTTTTTCGATACACATTGTCAGGAACCAAATCCCAAACAATATGCTTAAAGGACCCAACTATCTATCAGTTGTGGTAAACCTTGTTGGTGTTGCTATGTTTTGTACTAATGGCTCAAATTGGGACCTCATTTAACCTGTTTCATTACACCATTTTCGTACAACAACATTAGCAAACAACAAGGGAAGAAGAAAAAGATATTGTGCATAATAGTGGTTGTCTGTATATAAAAAATATCGGTAGAAAATATGTGTATAAATCATTGACATTTGCCAAAAAAATCTATTATCTCTGTTTCTAACTGTATGCATCTACTCTATTTTTCTATCGCTTGATCCCTCAAACCTTTGCTTCTACTGTGAACTTCCCCATTCAAAAGTTCCTTCAAGCACAAAACATAGTGGCCACCGTGTGTAATTTTAAAATAGAATTTAATAAGAATGTACGATTGTAAATGTTTTACACTGTTAGTCAATTGAAGATCATTTTTTGTATGATTTTCAATAAGTTGTTGGCCTTGTTTGGATAATTTCTCTATAAATACTTCTAGGAAAAGAAAATTAAAAAAAAAACTTAGTTAAAATTAACTTATGCATAAATAAAAATCATTTTTTAGAGAAGCTAAACTTATTTAACTTCTATTAAAAACTGATTTTAACTTTATAAGCTAATTTTATTTTATGAGAAAAATTTATTTCGTTTTTTGTTCATATTTTATTTTCATTTTTCATTCTTATTCTATTCTCTTATAAGTGTTTAGGAAAAAACTTATGTAAATAGGACAATTATAAAAATTAACAAACTTATTATTATAACATAATAGTTAGTGCATAAATTATTTATTCAATTTTTTTACTCATGTATTAAGTTTTTGTTGATTTTTATAATAAATACCTTAAAGACCATATGTAGGATAATTTTTTACAAGTCATATCTAGAATGATTTTTTATAAATTTAATTAGAATACAGCTATTTTTTTATATGATAAATTTGTTATTGTTTGTAATAAATACTTTAAAAATGATACTCATGAATCATGATGATCTTTGGTTGATTCAAAGTATAAAAAACTTTATACTCCATGACATTTTTTTTTTATCAGCAAAATAATATGTATATATTGATATGAAATAGGTATAAGAAATACCCAGAACCAGTGGTGTGAGATGGTTACAGAGATACTCTATGACAATTAACTCTAGCTACAAGAAAATAATTTTAAAAAGTACATTAACTCGAATCAATGACAAGGGCGTAATCTTACCCGTTGATGACAGGATCCATGGTGCGTGGAAGACTGTGAAAAAAGCTTGAACCCCTAAAGAAAAAGAAGAAGCTCTAGATAGTGTTAAGCAAAGTAAGCCTCTAAAGAAATATTATTTTTTAGAATTTAATTAGAATGCACAAGTAAACTTTTTTTAGACTCTCATCTAACGAGATACTTGTATGATAAATTTGTTAATTCTTATAATAATTATATCTTTAAAATGATACTCATAATATTTTTTATTGATTCAAAGTATAAAAATCTTTATACTGCAATGAAAATTAACTTGAGGAACAAGAATATAATTTTAAAAAAATATTAATTTAAATCAACGACAAGGGTATAATCTTACCAATCAATGAATCTTTCAACTTTCAGATTAATCTTTGTTTTTGAGCAATTTGTCTGGGACACGATCCTGAAACATGAGATTCATGTAAAAGTGAACCATAAGAATAAATTACTAATTTGATCCTTAAAGTATTATCCTTTCTCTTATATGATCCTTAAAATAAGATAAACTACTTAAGTAGTCTTAAAAGTATTAAAAATCATTCTGTCAAAAAAAATGTTCCTTCAAGCACAAAACATAATGGCCATTGTGTGTAATTTAAAAATAAAATTTAATTAAAAATCATCTAATTAGGTTTTCTTTTACTGTAGAAGCAAGAGGAATAAGGTAACAAGTGAAGTTGGAGCTCAAGAAAAGTTCAAATGTGAAGAATGGCCAACGCTTAAGTGAGCCCTCAACCTCGCTTAAGTGCCAATTCCAGTAGCTACCTTTGTTGCAGAGAAGGCCATGCTTAAGTGAGCTTTCACCCAAGCTTAAGCGTGGATTCTTGGATGGACAAGCTTTCGAGTTGGTCACGCTTAAGCGTGACCTGACTTGTGCTTAAGTGTGACAAGTCCAGATCATCAAGTTTCTTCAGGAACACTCACGCTTAAGCGAGCTATCTATGGCGCTTAAGCGTGGATGCATCACTTGGGTTTTTATAGAGGCACATGACAGGTGATATTTAAGGCAAATATCTCATGATTTGACCTAAGTTACATCACATAACATTCTCCTTGAGGTGTGTGCTGCTGCGAAGCTTCTTCCATGGCTCTTCCTTCAAGATTTTGCTTTCCTTCTTCATTTTTAGAGCTTCTAGTGTCTATGAGTAGCTAAACTCCCCTTGTGTTTGGGTTTGGATGTAATGTTACTTATCCTCTTGTATTTACTTTGATATTTTAATATATATTCAATTCTTCAATATTTTATTTCACTCTCTTGCTCTATGTTCTTCTTGTGGATTGATCAACCACTTGCTTTTGGGATTTTACCCATTGGAAAATGTTGCTAAAAACCTAGACCTAGAGTGAAGTAACTAAGGGTTATGCACTAGGGATGGTGTATTAATCATTAGCCATCTTGTTAGACCATATGCTTAATGCAATTTTCATTATTAATCTCACTAAGGGATTAGGGGATAATAATGAGAGTTAGAATCTAACTACTAAGGAATTAGGGTTTTAGAGATATTTATGGTTGATGAATGATTGATTAAATTGAATGTTATTAATTATCATTAATATAAGTAAGGGCAAGTAGCATGAAATCCAACCCGGGCACGTTTTTATAATACTTGTTGAAATTTCCATTCATTGCATTCATAGTGTTTGTTTAAAAGCCCAAAAAGATTGCAATGACAACATATTATCATGTGTACTAAGTTTAAACTTGTTGATTTTTATAATAAATATCTTAAAATTTATACTTAGAATAACTTTTTACAATTCCTGTCTAGAATGATTATTTTATTTTATTTTATTATGAATTTAATCAGAATGCAGGCATTTCCACAAAAAAAAAAATCAGAATGCAGGCATAAAAGTTTTATACTTTTATTTAATTTCAATTACAATTCGTTATATACGATAAATTTAATAATTTTTATAATAAATATTTTAAAAATCATACTCACAGTCACCTTTGATTGATTTAAGGTTATATAGTGCATGATGTAAAGTAAACCCCTAAAGAAAGATTATATTATATATGGTCATCCACTTAAAGCATTCTTCTAACACAATTCGACGATTCGTTTCTTTATTGATAAATGCACCACAAAGAGAAATAAACGATTGGTCGAGACACAATAGTAATACCACACTAAAGTGAAGTGAAGTGTTGTGATGACTCGGTGTAAAGGGACTTGTGTACAGTAAGGTGGAAGATATAAATTCCAAAGCCTGCCTTAACTGTCAAGAATACTAGTAAAGTGAACACTGTACGTACTAGTGATCCGTGTTACATGGTTAAAAAAAATACGTATTAGGTCTAATATATGAGTATAGTATTAAGTGGATATAGTTTAGTGAATAACATACATTGAGTTTGTAGAAGAGAACCTAAATTTGATTTTTACATATATAATACTTCTTGGAGAATAGAAGCTTTAAGTGTAACTAAACTTCGAATCATGAATTAGTCTCATAGCCAATCCAAATAATCGAAGTTGGTAGGGATACTTCAGCGTCCGGGAAGCTAAAGGTCCTAATTATGGTGGTTAAAAAAATATAAGTAGATTCCTTAATTAAATTTTATTTTTCGAAAGAAAATTTCAATAAAAAGTTGTGGACTTAAAAAAAAAAAAATATAAGTCTAGGAAATTTTCATTTGAAAAATACCATATATTTTTTTTATCGATTTTGGATTGGTTTGATCGATTCTTACAAGTTCTTAGACGAGTCAAGTTTTTTAAGGTAATAAATCAATCACCAAACCAGTTTCCAGTCAAACTGGTTGAACCAATGGGTCCAATATGATTTTTAAAATAATGATTAAAATTGAAAAGAAATAATGAAATTAAACTTAATTAGCTTAACAAGATTATTACAAACAACAAATTAAGTACTTGGAATATAAACAATATAAAAATTAAAAATAAAATAATCACAAAAGAAAGAAGAAGGGGTTATTTAATAAGAGAAAAATATTAAATAGGTCAAAAGAAAGCTCAAATTTATCTAGATAGTAGAAAATAATAAATTGGTTAGATAAAAAGGTAAGATGAAAAGGTAATAAATAAAAGGTTAAATTACTCTTTTGGTCTATTTAAATTATTCAATTTGGTTACTCTATTTTTAAAATATTTAATTTGATCCTCTAATTTTCATAAAATGCTCAATGTTGCTCTTCCATCTAAAATGACACTAACAACCTTAATGAAATCGTCAAATCAAACAAAGTAAGGGTAATATTGAATAAGTGTTTTCTAAGAATAAAATGATTAAATTGAATAATTTAAATATAAATAAAAATAATAATTTAACCATTAAAAATTGTCATGTATAATTATACTGCCCGGAAAATTAACCCTAGGAACAAGAAAATAATTCTAAAAAAAATTAACTCAATCTGGAATTTACAAAAATCATTTTCCGGATTTGTGAATCCAGAATGGTTCACCAATGTTTATGTGTCACGGATTCGGCATTCCGGAAAATTTTAAAAAATAAAAAAATAAAAAAATAAAAAGCTTAAATTAACTGAGGGAGAGGATGACGGAGGAAGAAGAAAGATGAGACAATACCCGAGCAGAGTGAAGTGTTGCGACTCAGAGTAAACGAGCACGATTCAAATCTTAATAACTTCGTGGATTGTGACCGTTAACAAAGCTTTTATTCTCAAATTAGATATGCTGCCAAAATTTCAACAAATTTCTGTTTTTTTTTTTTTTTTTTTTTTTTTTTTATCAATGTACAAGTGCCATTGTTATCCATAATATAATAAAATCTGGTTAACACCAGAACAGTGTTCCCCCCATGCCTTTTTTTTTTTTTTTCTTTCTTTGTCCTTTTTCCAAAAAAAAATTCTATTCTTCAACACAAACTGTTTTTATTTTTTTTCTTTACGTTTCTTTTGTTTTTTTTCCTTTATGTTTTTTCTTTCTTTGTTTTCTTTTGACGTCTATTTTTTTTTTCTTTCTTTCTTTAAGTTTTTCTTTCTTTTTTCCTTTTTTGTTTTTTCTTTCTTTTTGCATCTACACTTCTTTTTACTACCATTTTTTATATTTATCTATCTATCTATCTATCTTTATCTCTATATATGATAAAGTTTACTTGAAGTTTTTCTAGCTATTAAATCGATCATTCAACTTTATAATAGCCGTTAGATGTAATTGAATTTAATGCTCCTAATAGAGTTCTTTCATAATGGTCAATTGTAAATTTGTAATACATTATGATTTTTTATTCTTATAAATTCATACCACAAAGTAATACATATTCATTAAATATAATAAATATAAAATAGTTGTAAAGTATGCAATAATAGTATAATAATTATTATTAATAACGTTGTCTTTTTAATTTAATGAAAAAAAGAAATGGTAACATATGAAAAATAAGATGTAAAAATATTAAATATTAAAAAAATAGTAACACATAACAATAATATTTTGTATAGATAAATAATTTTTATAACAATTAAATTATTTCTTAAAAAAACAATTAAATTATAAGATATACAATTTGGATCACATAATAATTTTTTTATGATCCGTAGGAATTAAAGACATGTACAAGGGATTTAATGTAGAAATTAATAGGATCTATATTAGGATTTAGAACACCTAAATAGTAACACGAAGTGCTCATAAATTTGCGTACCTCTTGAAAACAACATTGATAGCAATTACTTGATCTCACAACTTACAGAAAGCACATACACATGTGTATACGTCAGGAGAATGAACTTTCTCTTGATCTCCACTTTTTTTTTTTTTAGATGGGCTATTGGATGGAGTAAAGAGCCGTCTTAGAGGACACGAGTCAAGTGGGGATTCTACCCTTCTTTTATATAAACATGTAACATAATATCTAACCATAATGGATATTAGGCCCATTAGGCCCTACACACAAACTCAGCATACTTGTTTATTGGGCTTGACCCAATAAAAATATAAACATGATGATTCCCAAAGCTCAAAGTGGATCACTTAATTAAACATTGAGCTCACAAGAAAACATATATAAGTTCATTCAATCAACCTATATTTTAATAAAACAAAATACATCAACCAATAGAAGACCAAACAAAAAAAATTCTAACATTTACAACAACCCACACACTTGCTCAACCAATTGAGCTAGACTCCCTTGGTTCACATGATATAGCATGTAATAATAACAATAATAATAATAATAATAATAATAATAATAATAATAATAATAATAATAATAATAATAATCTCATTGCATTGATAGAGAGTGTTTAATTTAAGTCGTAATGAGGTTAACCAATTCAAAACTTCATCAATATCACATGATTAAAACTAATATCTTCAAAATGATTAAAATATTCTTTTAAAATAAATTTTCAATTTTATGATAAAAACATTTTAAATTATTAATTATAAACACACAAAATTAAAGTAAGTGTAAACATAGTATTCACAATAACAAAAATGAATACATAAATTTAAATAATTATAAATTTATATTTATTATATTTTTTAATTTATACATTTCATATAGGTATTACATCACTATTATTACTTGGAGAGAGAATAAATCAAAATAAATTTCAATAGGCTTAATATTTTTGAAGATAACATCTCCTCAATTAAAAACATAATTAGTTACCTTCCTCAATTTTAATATAATTATATTTAATATACTAATAAATATTTTAAAAATTTATAATTTTATTTATGTACATATATTTTTTTATATAAATACTAAATATAAATATAAAAAAGGAGTAAATTAAAGGAACCTCCCTTGAGATTTTCCTTATTATACTCGATATCTCTCAATTTTTGAACCCTAAAAAAATTTCTTAATTTTTGGACTTTTGTTATAGCGACCCCTTCGACCCCCTTCTTAAGCAAAAAAACAGTTACATCGACCCTCATTAGGAGCTCAAAGTAATGTAAAAAAATAGAAGAGTATCAAATGTAATAAGAGCAAACATCGAGAAGATCCGTGTAATTTACTTTATAAAAAAAATATAATTTAATCGAACCCGTGCATCACACAGGTTTAAAATCTAGTCATATATAATATTTTAAAATTTTATACTTTAAAATCTGTAATAAATTATAAATTCGATTAAATTAAAATAATGATATTTTATATTAATCTAATTTACTATTGTAAAATACCTTTAGTTTTATTTTTAAAATTTTATAAGTTTATACATAATATTTAAATATTAGAAATTAGATTGATCATCCGCCTGGCCTGGTTATTAATCAAACCATAATTTATATCAAATTGGAGTTTAAAAATTAATCCAATGGAATTAAGACAACGTAAAATGGCCATATACAGTGGTTTGATGTTACGTGAATTACATTACATAGTACACAGGTAACATTATTTCTCTAATATAAAAGGAATACGATAAAGCAAGGACGCATGTTGGCGTGCACAGAACAGAATCGGGTTCTGCGGTGACCTTTTGTCCTTTTCCTGATCGCGCATATCAGATCAGATACCACGCCACTTTGCATTGCATTTGCATGGGATTTTATTTTATTTATTAGTAATAATTTGACTTTTGAAAAGAAAAGAGAATTTAAACTTTAAAGGGAAGTGGATTTATATTTGAAAGTGACTTAGTGACAACTAATATATTATTTGATAAACGATGAAAATAAGAATAAGACATGGCAAACAGACAAGATATTCATTACACAACACACTGAGTGTGTGATGGTTGAGGTGTCTCCATTTCATGTTCCTCACTCACGCCATATAATTGGTACAAATACGAGGAGGGGCAGTATATTTATTTACATACATACTCGTGGAAGATTATATATATGGTCATCCAAAAGGGTTGGCAGTTGGCACCCACTTCGTCCCTTAAAGCATTATTCTTATGAGACAATTCGTTTCTTTATTGATAAATGCACCATAAAGAGAAATAAACAAAATGATTGGTCGAGTTAGATAGAGGGAGAGACACAATAGTAATACATCACAAGAGTTAAAAATTTGGCTTGGTGATGAAGGAAGAAGGAAAAGAGGAGAGGTAGTGAGTTTGAATCCTCCCACTAACAAAAAAAATTAATAATTAAGAACTAATATTTACCGGTTAAAAAAAAAATAGTAATACATCACAGTAAGTGAAGTGAAGTGAAGTGTTGTGACGACTCAGTGTATAGGGACTTGACTTGAGTACAGTAATGTTATGTTATGTGGAAGATATAAAGTCCCAAGGCCAAGGCTGCCTTAACTGTTAAGAAAACTAAGTAAAGTGAACAGTGTACGTACTCCAGTTCTGCATACTGCAGTATATGGTTAATACTAGTGGATTCCATAATTAAACTTTGTTTGGAAGTTTTCAATCAAAAGTTGTGGACTTAAAAAGATAAAAATATAAGTCTAGGAAATTATTTGCGTGTTTCAAGTTAATTTTAGATGCATAGGATATAAATATAATTGAATCAAAGTAATTAGTCTCATAATCAAAAGTTGTTGGCACAAGTGGTTCGGTACTTGAATCTCTTAATCATGATATGGGGTTCGATCCCTGGCTTGGGCATGGAGTCACAACTGGAGATACCACTTTATCCTAGAATAGGCCGACCCGGTGGGAGGGGGATTAGTTGGGTTCCAAATAAGAAACCCCAAATACCTCCTGGTTAGACCAAAAAAAGTAATTAGTCTCATAAGTCACTAAGGTACCCTAAAAAAAAATTATCCTCTAAAACTGATCGGTTCAACTCAACCTAATGTTTAGGAGTATTTAGTTCTCCTTTCGATTAATTAGTGGTTACAAATCACTAATCATAAACTCTTAAAACTAATTTTTTTTGTCCTGGGTTAGAGACCATGTGTGTCCCCCAATCCACTGGGTCAAAGACTAATCCCGCTCACGGTGCGTGGCTGCTGCTGGCCCAAGGAAATTTTGTACACGAAGGGAATTGAACACGTGTTCTCCCATTAAATAGATCGTTCCCCCTCATGTGAACGCAGCGGGGCCTTACACCACTGCGCCAACCCTTTGGGTTCTCTTTAAACTAATTTATAACTTATAAACTTCAATTGATTTTATAAAATTCCTTAATTGATTTATCAATTTAATTTAATCTCTAATTAATAAAACATTGCTCATAATGATATTTTTTTAATTATCAAGACTGATAACAATCTGTGACCAAAATGGAAGCACCCTTTGCCCCACAATCCAATACAGGTTTCAACCTTTGCCAATTCTGTTGCTCGTTATCCCACACATCATCCAAAACAAGCAAATATCTTCTTCTTTGACGCAAATATTGAAGTTTTCTTTGTAGTGGCTCTAGATCCAAATCCTCATAGGCATGCCCAGATGTTGCTTCGGTGATGGCTTTTGTCATTCTCTTCAAACTGAAATCATTAAAAACACATACTCAAATTCTTAGCTCAAAGTGGTTGACTACTCTCTCATGATTGAAGATGAGTTGGGGAGTGTTGTTTTTCCAAGTCCGCCTAGACCTTGGATCAGATAAATAATATATGCACTATGTAGTGACGATGTATTACAATGTTATCTGATTACAAACTGGCATACATTGTAAGTTTGTTGACTTCTATAATAGCTACATTAAAAGTCATAGCAATGATGAATTTTGATTAGTTGATAGTGTAAAATCTTTTACACTAACAATCAAAGTCTTTGCTCGAACTCATTGTTGCTGATGTGCTATTATTTATTTCTCTTTCTTTGGGTGTTTTTAGTTGAACATGAAGCTGAGCAAGAAAAGCAAGTATCACTTGTCCGATGGAGAGGAAGATGACTTTGAGGGAATTGATTCTCTTGGAAGAGATGATTTTGAGGATGAGATGCTTCCTGGTGATGTTGATGCTGAGACCGATGGTATGTTAACGATGTGTGATAGTTGGATGATTTTATGTAATGTACTTTGTTTTGTGACTGCTGAATTGATGGCTTATTTGTGAAATTTTGCTTCAATTGTAATGAATGGCATAGTTTGCGCTTGTGTTATTTTTGTATCTTGAGTTTATGTTGAGTGCTGGATTTTGCAGAGAAATTAGATTTGGTTCAGCTTAGCATGCGGATTCCAGGGGAAATTAGTGCGGATGATGGGGAGGAAAATGTAAGGCCTGTTATGCTTTTGATGCTGGTACCCCTATTTTTTTTTCCTGTTATAATCGCATTGTGTACATGATGTTATGTATCATTAGGGGTGGCAAAATGGATGGATCGGATAAATTTTAATCCGGATCAAAACAATCAATTAATCCATTTGGATCCATTAAAAATTGATTTAAAAAATCCGATCCAATCCGATCCATTTGATAAAAATCCATCCAATCCATCCATTAACAAATTTTTCATGGATGGATATCCAATCCATCCATAAAAATAATGTTTTTTTAAAATAATTATTTTTAATTTAGAAAAAAATATATTTTTAAAAATTAAGAACATATTTTAAAATAATAACAGCCTCGACTGAGGTTAGTCGAAAACAACTCTGGCCGATGATGGCTGAAAACTGCTCTGACCGATGTTGGCTGAAAAACAAACCTAGTTGATGGCGGTCGAAAACCAAACCTAGCTTATGGCAGTCGAATTCATCGCTGACCAATGTCAATCGAAAAAATAGTCTGGCCGATGTTGGTCGAAAATAGCCCCGATTGACGTCGGCCAAAAACAGCCTTGACCGATGACAACTGAAAACTTCTCCCGCCGAAAACACTAGTCGAGGTCGGCCAAAAACTACCCTGGTCGACTTCGGCTAAAATTTCTGACCAACATCGGCCGACGTCAATCGAAAAAGAACCCTGGCTGAGGCCGGCCAAAAATTTCCCTGGTTAACGTCGGCAAAAAAAAAACCTGGTTGAGGTTGGCCAAACAACAATCTCGGTCGACGTCGACTGAAAAAAAACCTAGCTGAGGCGATAAAAAAAATCATGGTCGAGGTCAGCCGAAAATTGCCCTAGCAAACGTCAGCCGAAAAAAAAAAACCTGATTAAGGTCGGCCAAAAAATAATATCGGCCGATGTCGATCGAAAAAATGCTGGTCAAGGTCGGCCAAAATTTGCCCTGGCCAACGTCAGCCGAAAAAAAATCTTGGCCGATGGCAGTCGAAACAAAAACCCTAGCTGAGGTCGACCGAAAAAAATCATGGCGGAGGTCGGCTGAAAACTACCTTGGCCGACGTTAGCCAAAAAAAAGCTTGGTTGAGGTTGGCCAAAAAACAGTTTCGACCTATGTTGGCAGAAAAAACATTGGTCGAGGTCAGCCAAAAATTTCCCTGACCGACGTCGGTTGAAAAAAATCGGCTGAAAAAAAACCCTAGCTGAGGTTGGCTGAAAAACAGCCTCGGCCGAGGTCAGCCAAAAAAAATCATGGCCGAGGTCGACTGAGTAAAAGCCCTGGCCGATGTCGACTAAAAACTACCCTGACCGACGTCGGCCGAAAAAAACCTGGCTGAGGTTGGCCGAAAAGCAACCCCGATTGACGTTGTTCGAAAAAAAACTCTGGCCGACATTGGTCGATAACTTTCCCGGTCGACGTCAGCCGAAAAATATAATTTTAAAATAATATTTAAAAATAATTTATAAACAAAATTTAAAATATAAATTTAAGATAGATTTAAATATGAAAATATTTGTTGGATTAATTTTGATCCATTAGGTATTTATTAGAGGATCCGTTGGATTTTGAAAAATAGTTGATGGATTGGATCCAATCTGTTTAGTTTTTATTTTTTATAATGGATGGATTGAATGGATTTACTAGTGGATGGATTGGATTAATGACAGATAAACGGATTGATTTGGCACCCCTATGTATATCATGTATGGGTTGTGTAATTTGCAAGTGATTTCTCATGTGGTGATTATCTAAAATGTTAATATACTATTCTTGCTAAACTTTTGCAATTGTTGCTAGATTTTGAAATACTTTGAAATTGGTTCTTAATTGTGACTTCTTCTGCAAAGACATAAAAGCAAGAAGGAAGTAATGGAGGAAATTATCTCAAAAAGCAAATTTTACAAGGTGTGGGATATTTCTTTAATCAAGGCTATGATAGTTTATTTATCTTCTATATTTGTTCACATTTTTTTTTCACTCCAATATTTTCCAGGCTCAAAAGACAAAAGATAAGGAAGAAAATGAACACTTGGTGGAAGAATTGGACAAGGATTTCATTTCCTTTGTTCATTATGAGGCCTTGTTATCTTTGATTGAACCCAACAAGATGAATGCTTTGAAAGCTTTGGTGAACAAAAAGTATTTCAAATGAACAAAGTAATAAGGACCACATGTCTGCTACTCGTACAATGGATAATTCTGTGCAGGTACTATTATCCATGATGGTTCTTCTTGGCCTGATAACTTCATGTTATTATAAGAACATCCTACATTCCAACTTTCAATTTTGGCAGGAAAAACCTGATGATTTTGACAAACTTGTCAAACAAATGAGATTGGAAATGCATGCTTGCCCTTCAGATAGGACATAGACACCAGAAGAAATTGCTCAGGAGGAAAAAGAACGTCTAGGGCAATTGGAGGTATGTTTACATGACTTTTAACCATACAATGAATAAATAAATTACCCTTACATATAAAGGAGCGTTTTCCTGCATTAGTTGAGCTATGATCTTAGCTATATAGTTGAGCTACATTTTAAGATGGTTTAGACTGTTGTTATGGCTGAAGTGGAGGGATGGGAAGAACTCAGGGCTGGTAAACTAAATTCATGATTGATTTTTGTATTTTAGTAAGGTTGCTGCCTTGTAACCCAGTGGTTGTGGGTTCTAATCATGGACTATCTGCATGAGGTAAAGTTGTATACATCTTTATTTTTAGAGAGTCAACTAATAAATCCTTTTATCCATAATTTAAGGAAGAGCGGCAAAAAAGGATGGTTGCTGCTGAAGATTCAAGTGATGAAGACAATGAAGATTAAGAAAAGCCATCTGAACAGAAACCAAGATCTATCTTTGGTGAAGATCTTGGTGATTCCTTTTCTATCAATGAACAAATTATGACCAAGAAGGGTTGGGTTGATGAGATTCTTTAAAGAAAAGATGAGGAAGATGTTAAAATATTTGTTGTAGATTAGTATTAATCAATAATTATTATATTATCTTTTAGTATCATCAATCGACAATTAAAGATAAGATAATTATCATATGTATATTACGGATATTATGGATGGGATTATGAGAAGATTGACCATGTGATGGGTTGGGTCAATCATTTAGTAGATAGTCCATTGAGAGGTCCCTACCTACTGCTAGGGGATTCTAAATTTGCTATCCCATTAAGCAAATTTACACTTTCTCTCTGATGCTCAGATTCTCTTAAAACAATCCCCTAGAAAAGTGGGCAGAAATCCTCTTAAGAGTATTTTAAGTGTTTCTTCTATCAAGCAATTCTTATGGAGATGAATGCGAATTCAGGTTAGTATTTGTTAAGTTCTAAGACTTTGGACGATGTCCAACCCCTCAAATTTCGGTTTTGATGATAACAAATAAAGGATAAATTTTGGAGTATCTAATGGTCTTGTTTGAATGTTATAGGATCTATGTCGTCCAATGCCGCAATGGTATTGTATCTCTCAAACTTAGACTTTATATTTCTATAAGTAAAGCGTCCAAATATGTTTTGTAAAGTACAACATCCAGCGTCCAATATTTCTGCAAAGCAAGCGTCCAATGCCTATATAACTTACACTCTGTTTTCTATCCTAAAAGTTATATAATGCAACAATACGTTTTCGATGATGATTCTCTGGAATGTTCGATTATTCCCTCTCATTCTAACATAACATTTCATTTGCAGAAAGTATTGTACAGGAACAGAAAAGCATTTCTCTGCAGAAATAGTACAAGTACTGGAGGCGCTGCAAGTACTGATGTCTCCTCTTCTCTCCACCCCAAGCCGACACGTGGCAACAGACACATAATTAGGAGAGAGCCGTTATTGGCAAAGGTACAGATCCCACAACGGATACTTTACACCAAGCTGCCTATAAATAGAGGAACAAGCTCATGCATAAACACACGAAGATTGATTAAGAGCTGAAACTCTGTCAAAACGACTGTACGATCCACACTTGAGCGAAAAAGAGCTTTCTACTTAGCTTTGCTAAGAGATTCTGTGTATTCGTTTTTTATTGTAATATCCTCTCTGTGAGAGTTATTCTTTCTTTCTATACTCAAACAATTTCTGTTTGGAAAGCCAGGAGTGGCTTAGTGTTAAAGAATACTTGGGTTTGCTTTAATCTCAGGGGGAGATTAAAGGTGTGCTAGGAGTGGCCTAGAGAATACTTGTAGCCAGAAGTGGCAGGTTAAAATACTTGTTTGTAATCAGATTCTGATTAGTAGAACCCTTCAAAGGGTTTTGAAGGAGAACTGAACGTAGCTCAGTTTGAGTGAACCAGTATAAAACTAAGTGTTCTACTCTTTCGCTTTCTAGCTTACTCGTAAATCTCTTAAGTTATCTCTTCACATACCACGAAAGAGTTTCTTTACACCTTTTATTTACGAAAATATTTTACGTGTGTTCTGACGAAAAACGCAGTTTCATTGAACTGTTGTATTTGAACCACTGGACGATAGCATAGCCTTCTGTTTCACAAGGTTCTTGTAAAACTTAAGATACACTATCTTCATATTTGCGAAAGGATTTCAACGAAAATATAAACACACTATTCAACCCCCATTCTAGTGTGTTTATCTATATTTCAGTATTTGATAACCTTTTTAAGTTTTATCACTATAATCACATGCTATAATTTGTATCTATATGTGTTGTTTATAATTTTTCATCAATTGGTATCAGAGCCAACTTAGATACATTTTATAGTTGTTTGTTGTGTGAACACTATGATATTTTAATTTCTTCGTTATTATTCATGAAATTAAAATTAGTGGTTCCATTGATTTAATTATTTTAAATGTGATAAAACCATTTGTACCCCTTTTCTCTTCGAATTTCTTTGTTAAAAAGCATTTATATTTTATGCATGAAATTCGAAATCGCTTCAGGGCTTTTGTTCCTTGTCATCACTGGAGTAACATATCAAAAATTTGTATAATTTCGTGAACGTATTTAAGACAATTGAGAAATTTTATTTTCTCGCGAAACTCTCAAAGCTCGAAACCTTTCAAATCAAATTACTCTCATTTGGATAATTCTTTTCCAAAATTGATTGATGGCTTTTGTAGATCAAAGGATTTCGAGTAGAACCCATGCTATAGCTTGTCCTTTCGTTGAAAAACAAGAGAGTATTTGCGAAAAATCGATTCTAAAATTGTTTGCCAAACGCGTCTCACTCCCTCTGCGTTTTTCCTTGATTTCTCCTTCGTTTTTCAACGATTTTCAAAATTTCTTGAAGGCTTTTGTAGACCAAAGGATTTTGAGCAAAATGAATCCTTAAACTTGTATTTTCATTCAAAATCAAAAGGGTAATTGCAAAAACATGGATTCGCGATACTGTTGCGCAAACGTGAACGTTCTCTTTCATTTTCTTTCGATATCTCCCTCATTTGTGAACGATTTAAAAAAAAAAATTGAGGGCTTTTATTCCTCTGATATTGATGATCAAAACGCACCCTATTTACCTATTTTTTTGTTGCCGGAAATCGGAGATATCGTCTGGTCTTCTTCACAGGTCAAGATGACCCATTGTCTAGTCCTGGTTGTTGGGCGAGTGGTGCTGTGAAGTCCACTTGCGGTGGTGGGCACGTGGGCCCACCTCCCAGGCCCAATTTTTTCCCATTTTGTTCAAGATATTATCTATTTAATATTTTGAGACTTTTACTAATTTCTTTGGAATTTTTTGGTATAAAAAAATATTTATTTGATTAATTCGAGACTTAATTTGGTATTTTAGATATTGTACTCTCAGATTTTGGGCTTCAATTTTTTTGTGACAATTCCCTACTATTTTTAGTAATTTTCTAGCATGGGGTACTCTCTGGTATTGTGTCACTATTAAAGGAATTAATTTGAGGTCATTTTATAATTATGCATGATAAAATTATTATTCTCCCACTATATGGATAATTTTGCTCTCTTAATTTACATTACTATAACTCGCCTATTGTGGGTATAGTGATGTGAATTTATGTGTCAGTTGTACAATATCGTTATTAAAATTATGCATGATATAAGTTATCATTTTCTTTTGTGCATAATTTTGCTCCCTTAATTTGCATTACTATAACTCGCCTATCGTGGGTATAGTGATGTGAATTTATGTGTTTGTTATACAATTATGCATGGTATAAATTATCATTTTTGTGATAGGCATAATTTTTTACATGATTGTAATCTCACCTATCGTGGGGTGCATTTATGTGAATTTTGTGTTGGTTTTATCACATTAATAATAATTATTGTTGTTAGTGTGATTTGTTGCACAATGTGCTTTTCTTTGCTTATGTTAATCAATTTCTTGGTACCCTATCGGTATTAGGATCTTGGTAATATAAGTTACAGTACATTGTATTGTTCCATTTTTTTTTTTGCTTAATGACTATCTTTTGACTGAACTTTTCTTTCAAATCACACAATATTTTGTGATGTTTAGTTTTCCTCCCTAATTCTGTCAAAACTTTGTAAAGGACAAATTATTAAGCATAAAACATTTTCAGGCACTCTCTATAATGATTAGTTTTAGTCACTTATTATTATTATTATTGTTCCTTGTTATTACTTGGGTTGAAGATTATCTATTTTTTTTAAATTAAATAAACATACGTAGTGAATTGTATATTACTTTATGTCATTTATCTATATCAAATAAATCTAAAATTGACATAATTTAATGTTTTAATATACATTGTATTTTTCACTACTATACTGTTCAAATCTAGACCCATTTATCATTTTAATTTGTGACAAATATGTGTCAAGTATATATTTTCTCTAATCATGTGCCTTAGTCAAAGAAATTTTGGATTATAATAAAATTTAATTTTGTTTTATGTTAATGGTGCAATTGAGCATTATTTCAAATCATTTTATGCCAAGTTGATCCAAAGTCTGGATTAAATTCTCTGTTGCCTTGTTATTGTTAAAGTGTTCACTTGTGAAATTATTGAAAATATTTTGTTGAACACTCTTTAAGGCAATTACAATCTATATCATTCATGTATTTTATATGAATCATTGATTTATATTTGGAGCTTTTATCTTGAGATGACATTATATACTCTTTAGTCATCAAAGCTCATTTGGTCTTATATATAACGATGAGTCATATTGATTTATTTTGGAGCTTTTCTCTTGAGATGATATTACGTACTCTTTAAGTCATCAGAGCTCGTTGGTCTTATACACGAAGATGAGTGACACCTTGAACCTTTTAACTTGATTATGATTGCATATATGGATAAATTTGTAAATAAATTATTGTTATCCATTTGAGATTATAAATATGCAATTATATACGAGAGTGTCACTATTTCTCAAAATTTTCTAGCAGAACTCTACGATCCTTTCTTTTTTATTGCTTGTTATAATACTCCATTTCGTAATCAAATTCTAATTCTTATTTATAGTGGGAGTATTTTGCATCTTACTAGTTCTAGAGTTCTATTTTGAGATAAATATAAAATTGATGTGTACTTTTGTAATCTTGACTCAATTAAGTAAAACCAACAACTTTGTTATTGTACTCTCTCCAATATAGAGATCATGAAATTAATATCATGGCTTTTACGATGATAAAGTCGTGTTTATTACATGCTAAGTCAAAGTGTTGTTAAGCATGTTTTGGTTTTCTTTGAATATGATTGTTGTTGAAAATCATATTCTTTTTGGCATAATTTTTTGATAATTTGCATAATTCTATTATATTGATGATAATTATACCCTATTGGTGTGTTATTATTGATATAATTTGTTAAGATACAATGTACCATTTGTCCTACACTTATATCAGATTTTTGTTTGAGTAGCCTATCAACATTCGAGTTTTTGATGATATAAGTTTCCTCTTATGCATTATAGTATTATATTTCTTATTTATTGTGTTTTTTGAGATTCTTGAGAGAGATCTCAACAAATAAGAAATTCTCTTTAATGAGGCATGTTTTGGTTGTATGGAACCATTTAACTCTCCGAGTATGTGACAATTTACACACATTAATGTTTCCTTGTTGTTCCATACTAGCCTCGTTGTCTAACCAATTAATTGGGCATTATTTTATTATGCAATCCAATATTTTGAAATTTTTTCATTTACCTATCGCAATGCAAATTTGTTTAATGGAATATTTTATAGAAACAGATTGCTATCATGTGGGTTGTGTACATACCCTATCGGTATGACATAACTCGATATGGTTCTAGTGTGATAAAGATAATAGTTGATTTTTTTGTTAGCTCTTTGGATATTTTCCTTAAAATTAAGTCAACTATTTTTCTTTATCAAGTGGGAGAATCTAGCATTTTGAAAGTAATGTCCTATAAATGGATTGTGTTGATACAAGATCTCTACCTCAAATGCCCAATTAATCATACATGAGCAACCAAATTGATTTGTCTTGATAAAATGGTTTTCTTGTTGCATACTATTTGTAATCACTTTGTTGTTAGGACCCACATTAAGGATTTTGTGATAGTCTCTCATAGAATATTGTTGTGTGATAACTCTCTATTGTCATATATTATTCGTAAACAATTCTTGATAGGACAATATAGGAATCCCAAATTTGAAGAGATTAATTTCTCTATACCATATTTTGTATGCTTGCTTATGGTATTTCAGATCGTAATTTTGTTAAAGTTATATGCTTTAATTTGGGATATATAGTTAAACCTATGTCCATCATAGTTTGTGATGAGAGTTAGAGACTATTTGTTGTTATATCCTTAATATTTGTTGAGTATAGGTCTCATGTATTTCCGCTGCGTGTAACCAAATCTTATACTCAAGTGTTTGTAGATATTGTTTATAATTGTAGCACTTGAGTTTATGTTTTGAGTGAGTAATTGAAAACTTGCAAATGATCTCATATTCTACTTCAAAATACCAGGGATTTTCTATCTCACTCATGTTAGTAAAGTAAAGGTTACCTTGTTTACGTGATCCTTTTGATGGTCAATATTATTTGAGGATTAATATTCGTTAATATACGTGGTTAATTATGAAACCCTTTTGTAAAGCTCTGTAATTGATAGATGGATTGTATGTTGGGTTTCATATTCTTGTTTCTAACCACTTCTCTTATTAATCTTATACTACTCTACTTCTCTCTAACAAGTTTTTTCTTTGAGAGAGAAAATAGTGAATTTTTATTCACATTATCTTATAGAGCTATGATCCCACTATCATTAGAGTATTTTAATACAATGAGCTCTAATGAGAATCCTAAATCTTATTTTGGTATATAAAGGATTAGTGGGAGCATATAACCTTTTGTCATGTCTCGAGACTTATCAAATTCGTATTGTCATATATTCTTGTGCACATTTAATGATCATATGACATACTCTAGAAGGACTTTGTTATTTATTCTTGTCCTTTTGCATTGAGATACATAAAATCCATTGTATCTTAGTAGGCATCTTTAGTGGATGTCAAGGCCATTTTGTTGGGAATTGCACAATTAGTCTTTTGGCATGCAATTATCTTGTGCATCTCTTTTACCCAAAACTTCACATTTTGTTTGGTCAAAATGTATAAGTTTATTGTGAATACAATACTCCTATCGAGTATGATTCTCTACATTGTTGAGGTGCTTTTGATGATAGTACTCTTATCGAGTACAATTTTGCACCATTGAGGTACTTATAAATTTTATGTTTAGACCATTGATCTCTAAGTGCTTGCTCATTATTGACATTTTGTGGCCACATTAATCTAGAGTATTGTTTCATTTAAGCTAGGTGTCTATGTCATCTAGTAGGAAATTAATGGATTTCCTAATTGTCTTCGAGTTTGCATAGTCACTTATTTCGTGAAACTTAGATTAATTGAATGTCAAATATTCTAAGAGCATTTGTTGGTTTAGCCCATATGTGATCACTCTTGTTATTGTGCTATCGTGAACACTCAGATGTATGTGAATTATGTTCTGGCTTTTGCAGCTTTTCAGACTTAAATTGATTGTGGTGTTAAAAGAAAATACTTGTAGATTCACTAACCAAAAGACTTAACTGTTGGATCTTTTGAGAATTTTACAGCTTACATGTGTTTGGTTAAGTCTTCTGATGTTTTGGGTTAGTGGGAGTCTGAAAACACTCTATCATGAGATATGTATATAGTAATATTATCTCAGTAACATATCTCTTATAGCATTTTCAGATGTTTGGACCGTTGTTATGTAGCATATTTTGACTATTAAGCTATGCTATTCCGTATACTCTTTTCTTGTGAGAAATATGACTATTTGATGCGCATGATATATATCCCTATCGGATATTATTTTGTAGCATTAGAGATTTTAGATTTCTTACATTGTTGACATATGATTGAAATTGTCGTTTTAGTCTTGATGATTCCTATTTTAATTATTGGTTAATACTATCCAAGTGGGAGAATGTTAAAATATTTGTTGTGGATTAGTATTAATAAATAATTATTATATTATCTTTTAGTATCATCAATCGACAATTAAAGATAGGATAATTATCATATGTATATTACATATATTATGGATGAGATTATGATAAGATTGACCCTATGAAGGGTTGGGTCAATCATTTAGTAGATAGTCCATTGAGAGGTCCCTACCTATTGCTAGGGGATTATAAATTTTCTATCCCATTAAGCAAATTTACACTCTCTCTCTGACACTCAGATTCTCTTAAAACAATCCCCTAGAAAAGTGGACAGAAATCCTCTCAAGAGTATTTTAAGTGTTTCTTCTGGCAAGCAATTCTCATGGAGATGAATGCGAATTCAGGTTAGTATTTGATAACCTTCTTAAGTTTTATCGCTATAATCACATGCTATAATTTGTATCTATATGTGTTGTTTATAATTTTTCATCAGAAGATTCTGCCAGTGAAGATGATGATGGTGAAGATTCTGACGATTTAGGAAGCTCTGAAGATGCTGATGAAGGATCAGATGAAGATCTTGATGAACACGAGAAGGATCTTTCTTTAAAAGATTGGGAACAAAGTGAAGATGATGATATTGGTGCAGATTCAGAAGACGAAGATGAAGACGATAGTGATGAGGATGATGAAACGGCTGCAGAAGACCTTGATGAGGTAGAAGGATTAGATGCTGCAGCTCATATAAAAGCAAAAAGAAATGCTTCTGTTAAAAGTGTAAAAAGAGATAAGGATTCTTCAGATGCCAAGAAGATTGATGTTGGAGGAAAATAGTCAAAAGAGTTGGACATTCCTTATATAATTCAAGCTCTGAAGACCTTTGAAGAATTATGTTCACTGGTGGATAAAAATTCAAATTCCAACATTATTTTGATCATCAATTGGTTTCGGAAAAGTAATCCAATCACGCTCGCAGCAGAAAATCGAAAGAAAATGCAAGTATGAAACCAGTTCCTTTCTATTTACTTTTTGTTAAGTCTCGGATCTTCTCTTCATGCTTCTTGTATATATGAGTACTGAATCCATGATTATTTTATTAGCAAAAGTGTCATCTCTTGGAATTTTTCAAGTTGAATATAATGTTTTTGGCATTAACTTTGATGTTGTATTGACAATTAATGAAAACCTATATCAATATCAATTACTAAAATTATTTCCCTCAACTGGGTAAATATTGGTTCTTGCTGGTTTCACACTTCATTATTTGAATGAAACCTAGCTTATATGTATTTTAAAATATTATTTGTCTCTCACCGGTGCTGTAGTTACTGCCTATAAGGGACAGACTACTGCTGCTATCTACAGAGTAGTGATTGAAAACATTTTCTGAACTAATTTGATTCAGATGATGCCATGCTTTATTGAAGGAATCCCGTACCATTGATTATGTCAAACTAATGGTTTAATAATACAAGCCAGAAGATGGATTTTGATATGTATTTTGTTTGTATGCAAGTGCCTGTGTGTCTATCTTTTGTTATAACTTTCAATTGTTCATTCATTTAAATTTAAATATTCAGAACATGTACACTCTGTTTTTATTCCCCTTGGTAACATCCTGTGATTGAACATTGAGTAGTTCAACATGAAGGTCCAGTTTTGAAATTCCATCCATGGGGATGAGATGGATAGGTGATATGCATAGCCAATTCTATATTTGAAATTTGTTAAGGGTCAGGAGTGTAGGATTAAATCTATATCAATTAAGACTAGATAGAGATTGTGAGAAGAATTGGCTTAGAGATATGGTACAAGCAAACAGAGGGTTGGTCTACTGGTTAACAATCAGTAAAATTAAAGTGTCTGTAATGAAGAACATCTGAACAATTCTCTTTCTATAGGATTGAAATCTATTATAATTATAAAACAAATCCTAACCTTTTGAATTGTTCTAATCCTAGTTTTCTTTATTTACTTGGATAAAAAGAAAGTGGAAGGTTTAAATTAAATATCAAATAAGAATATTACAATAGAATGGACTGTAAGCTATAAAAATTACACAATAAAGTACAATGGCATGAACATTGAATTGTAATGCAATCCTCTAGCCCCCCTCTTTTCGCCATTAAGTGCTCTTGCACCAAAGATAGTTAATCAAGGTAATTTATGTTGCCATTGATGTTTATATAGCAAGGTTTAGTTTGTACATGATGTATCACTATGACTATGTTGTATCGAATGTAAGAGAATATGTAAAATATATGCCTGATGGCTCTTCACTTATTGTTCTTTTGTAGTCTAGTCCAGATCGCATGTAACATTTGACACACTATTACATTGTATTCCTAAATAGTTTATCAGGATATTGTGGTTTGTGATTATTATATGGCTAACTATATGGGAGGCGTTTATAATATATCTTCTCTTTTCAGGTATTCTATGGAGTATTGTTGCAATATTTTACTGTTTTGGCAAATAAGAAACCACTGAATGTTGGGTTACTCAATATGCTGGTGAAACTGTTGATAGAGATGAGTATGTGTTGTGCACCGAGGGGGTTAAACATCGGGAAGATCTTCACCAATGAGCCATGAGCAAACCTCATAAGTGAACTTGACACCATCTTCAACCTAAAACCTTAAGGCATCAGGTTTGTGGGTCTTTCTCACTTATATGTTACTCAACTTTCCCATTCCTACCCAATGTGGGACTTCACCTTCACACTTGTACTCCAACAGTATGGAAATCCCATACTTTGCTGCAATATGTGCTCGTCGCAGAATAGAAAGTACTAGAAAACAATTAATTGAGAGTATCAAACAATCAGGTTGAAATGAAATGTAGTTAAATAGCTGCATTCTCTATGTTAACTATTGTAGAGAACTATGAATTTTTAGATGTTTTGGTAACACCCTGTCTGTAATAATTTTGTTGTTACAGAAAGTAGCAGTTGGCCTTCTTCAAAAACATTGTACCTCTTGCGTTTGTGGTCCATGATATTTCCATGCTGACTTTAGGCATCCAGTTATGACCCCTGTGATATTGTTGATGTGTGAATATCTTATGCGTTGCCCAATAGTATCTGGTCTGGATATTGCCATTGGCTCTTTATTATGCTCTATGCTTCTCTCAGTAAGTATATCCCGAGGCTAGATACTTTATTGAGTTTATTCTATCTAACTTGTACACTTTTCATATGGCATCTTCCATGATGAATTCTAAAGGAGACTACATTTGGATTCTATCATGGAATGGTGGCAACTCACCTAGTCTTCATGAAAAAATCCATTAGTGGTATCTGTTTCCAGAAATGAGTTTTGCTTTTGGATGATATACTTACCAAGATATTTACTGTATTACTGAACTTCAATTTTCCTTTTCACTTATTACATATGCTGCTTGCTCATGTACTTAATATATAAAATACAGGTATTTAGACAGTCTCAAAAATTCTGTCCCGAAGCAATAATATTTCTTCTAACTTCGCTGTTGGCAGCTACTGAAAGTAAACATGTTTCAGATGAAGATTCCCATGTATGACTACTTCACTGGTCCTCTAAATTTTGAATCATATTATGTGGTGGGTGAATGTGTGCTTGTATGTATGTATGTTTCTATTTATGTATAGGGGCTACTAACCTCATCATGTATGTTATTAACATCGTCCACTCTTCTTTGAACAAGAAAACAATTTTAGATATTTTAGTTCTTTGGTAGAAAACCAAAGTCCTCAAAAGTATTTCTAATATTGTTGTCTACTCTTTCCATTTAGATTGTACCCTCCTTGTAAAAAGTTTCTTTTGCTACTGCAAAATTTACTTGAGAAAACAAGTGCATTCAGGCAGTTGTTGTACATCTTCTTGTACTTTTCTACTGATGCCCTATACCATAACATTTTTTCTTTTTCTTAGACTACAATTCTAAGGCTAAATTATGTGGCTTTATTACTCTTGACCATAAATAATAAATATAGAAAAAGGGCCATTTTTCTTTTTCTTTTATTAGTTCAATACTATACTTTTAACATAAATAGATATTAGAACATTTAATGAAGGATTTTTATGATATGCTAGCACTTGAGTAAATCCATAACCTAGTTAGACACTGTTTTTGGGGTACAATATCAAAAATGTGGTGCTGTACTTCATGGTTGTATTACAATTTCATTTCATGTTTGGACACTGAAATGGCCATATTATTTGTTTTGTGCCAGTTATATCATATGGAATTGAAAGCTCCCAAGCCTCTCCTATGCATACATGAGACAGTGAATGAGATTAGCCCTATGAATTTCTTCAAGATAATAGACATGCCAGAAGACTCTTCTTTCTTCACTTCTGTTAGTTTCAGGTAACCAATAATTTGTTATGACCATTTATCAAAAAAGAAAAAGGGTTACCTCCATGTTGTTCTTATGTTGACTGTCTTGGTTTTGAATGGGTTCTTTATGTTTTTTAAAAAAGAAAATGTTAGGGAGGGGTGCAGGGATATCTGTGCTTGAGTTGCATTATCAAGAGCTGGTCATTTAGATTTTGTGTTATAGCTATAGTCTTGTTAATTAATACTGATGCTGCTAATATTGAAGACTTCTATGTTCAGATCTTGATTGTTGATTCCTTTTTGAAGGTTTGTGGTTTTCATTTATCTTGGCTAATTGATTCTTTGATTACAGGGCTAGTGTATTAGTTGCAGTCGTTGAAACTCTACAATGATATATTAACGTCTATGAAGGCTTAAGTTCATTTCCTGAAATATTCTTACCAATTTTGAAAATATTAAATGAGATAGCAGAACAGAAAAATATGCCAAATGCATTACGAGATAAAATTAAAGATGTGGCTGAGCTCATTAAGTTGAAAGTGGATGAGCATCACACCTTGAGGCGACCACTTCAAATGCGAAAACAAAAGCCAGTACCAATCAAATTACTGAATCCCAAGTAAGTCCCTCCTTTTCCCTTGCTTACATTTGATAATATGTTTCCTTAGCCATTCGAATCAGAAAAGGAACTCAAATTAAGCACTTAAATGTCATATTTGTTCTGTAGCTATGTCAAGGGTAGAGATTATGATCCTGACCGTGAATGAGTTGAAATGAGAAAACTGAAGAAGCAGTTGAAGCGTGAAGCTAAAGGGGCTCCATGAGAATTGTGTAAAGACAACTACTTCTTTCTTTAGGTGAAGGAAAAAGAGAGGTCTTTACAGGAAAAGGATAGAGCAGAGAAGTATGGAAGAGCTAAAGCTTTTCTTCAAGAGCAAGAACTTACCTTCAAATCTGGAAAAAGGGAGGAAAAGGAGGAGATAAAAACTTGCGTGAAGACAATAGTGGCTCTCACAAGAATCAACACTAAGGCTCAACTCACACGAAAAAATGCAACGCATTTAAGAGTCCTCAATCAAGACATGCCAAACTTATTAACCGCAACACACTACTTGCAATAAGCTAATCACAATGCGGACAACCACAAGCATACAATTGAGGCATAAACTGCAACATTTCCTAAACTTTACACACAATTAACAAAATATGCATAAGAAGTGAAACGATGCAAAATATAAACAACCCAAAGCTACACTCACATACAAAACAAAGTAGCAACATAAGAAGTACGAAACATACACTAGAAAAGTACTGAAATAACTAAAAACATAAAGACTAAAATCATAAACAAGGTCCTGAAAAAAAATTTGCAGAAAGAGGCTCCAAATAGCCCTTCATATCATCTCCTCTATCATGTGCAGTAGCATCTCCAGCACCAGTAGCTCCTTGCAGCTCCTCCTCCTCCAACAAAAGAGGACTGGTCCCCAGGCCAAGTAAGTAGGGGGTGGGTCAAGATGGTGCTAGCCTTTTCTTTTTGGGAGCAGAGGCATAAGATTGGCTCCTTTTTCTTGTTTGGAGCTTGAAATGGTACTCCTTGTCTTTAGGAGAAGCCTTCTACAATTAAAAACAAAACACGATACCAAAACAAGAAAAACACATAAAGCAAAGTTAAAAGAAAATAAAATTAATAACTAACATTAGAAAGAAAAGAAGAAAGAAAGCAACTATGGAAGAAAGGAAAGGTGAAAAGAAAAGAAAATAACATAAAGAGAATAGAAAAAAAAAAACACATCAATAAAGAGAGCAAAGTTTTTTTTTTTTACTAAAATTTTCAGCTGGGCTCAAAAAGTGTCAAGCTCAGTTGAAAACTTGGCAGAGAGCAAAGTTTGTCCCAGGGGCTTTTCGGCCCAGCTGAAGGGTAACTGAGCTGGGTTGAAACCATTCGGCCCAGCTGAAACAGAGGCAAGCTGGGCTGAAAATTATGCAGAAACATGCAATTATGTAGCTTTATGGCTCGACCCAGCTGGACAAAGTTGAGCTGAGCTGGAACAGTAACATAGAGTTTTCTTAAAATATAAAAATAGAACAAACAAGCAACAAAAATACATGACTAAACATAAACATGCAAAAGCTAATAAAAACAAACCAAACCACCAAATTTTAAGAACTAAACATAACATTTTACAATCAAGAAACACATAAAGCAACAAAGGAAATACAAACTAAGTAACAACACATAAATTAAATTAAAAGGAAAGTGTAACAAAGATCCTCCTAAAATATGAAGAACAACAACTAAATCAACAAATAAAAATTGAAAAACGACATGCATGCTAAGATAAACTAAAAGCAGGCCTAAACACAAAATGCTAAGAACAAAACATGTCAAAACACAACAATTGAACACAAAAGTCATCAAGGAAACTATAAACTAAACTAAAAAAAACACATCACATAAATTAAAAGTAAAGGTTATAGAATTGGGTTGCCTCTCAATAAGTGCTTCTTTAACGTCATTAGCTTGACGAGATGGTGTTGTTCAAGGTGGCATGAATGTAAAAAAGAACACATCCCTCTTGCTCTTCCGCTTCTTAGTTAGGAACTCCATGAAAATCATATATCCATGAAGCGGCTTCCAAATCAATGTAGGGGAAGTGTAGGTGAACAAGGCAAAGAAGGCATATAAGGATTTATCATGTTCTTCATGCCTTTCTTCCTTGTCAATTAGTTGGTGGAGAGAGATATTCACTTGAGGAAGGCTTTCTTGTTGAATTTCTACTTGTGAGCACTTCTCCCACTGTTTTTGTGTTCTCTCCTCATCTTTTTCTTCTTTTTCTTCACCCTTTTCTCTTGAATCATGCATTTCTTTAAGACTCTCCTCACGTGCTTCACCTTTTGCTGAATTTTCTTCCCTTAGAGCCATAGAAGACATTTCTACCATTTATTTTGCTAGCTCAATAACTTGAATATCAAGATTTTGAATTGAGTTTTGATTGGCTTTGAAGCTAGCTTGGGAAGCTTCCATGAATTGCACAGCACATTCTCAAGATTTAAGAGTCTATTTTCTTCAAGTTGATTATGAAGGTATGACTCTTGTTCCCACCAAGAATTTTCCATGGAGTAAAGATGACAATCACAATTTAAATACTCTCCTCCACAAAAATCACAATTGATAGGTTGTGGGTAACTGACCCCCAGCTGCATGATTTCAAAATACTTAGACAACATTTCTAATTGGTTACTAAGAAGCCTTTGTTGTGTGAGCATACTACTTCAAAAATTTTCCATGGATCAAGTTCTTCAAAAGTTCCACCTTGCATGCATATACTCAAAAGAAAAGAGTATTTTTTTTCTTTTTCTTTTTTTGTTTTGTTTTTGACAGTTAGCATAAGACAACAAAAGTACAAAGGAAAAACACTTGAAAGAATAACAAAAGGATATAATTAAGCCTAGGTAGCAAAAATGTGAAATTGCCTAATATTGAGATGCAAGTCCTCGGCACGGTGCCAAAAACTTGTTACGTCATTGGCAAGTGTACCAAGTCGTACAAGTAGTATAAAATGGAAAGTCCAAGTATCGTACCCACAGAGACTTGTTCAATATTTGGCAATTTACGTACTTTTTACTCACTAGGCAAAATATACAGCAAACTTGAAGTATCAATGATTGAAAATAAAGATAAAGGTGGAAACTTGGAAATAAAACTAATAAAATGGGTTTTGATTCTCAAAGATCTAGATTGTGGAAAGGAGTTGTGAGAAACGAAGATGATGAGTGTTGGGGTTCGACTTCACTAAACCACTCCCCCATGCATACATAAGCTATTAATCAATGTTTATCATCTGTTTGCTATCACCAACTCATAAAAATGCTCAATCCCTAATTCCTTACAAGAAGAGCCTAAGTCCTTTGACTAAACTATCAATCATCAATCCCTTGCATAGCTTAGCCAAGTTACTTGCTTTAAGAAAGGAGTTAAAGGTGACTAATGGGCTTTGCTCTATTCCTAGATACAAGACCCATTAGGTGCTCTTCTCCGGTTCATAGTTCAAATACATTTTTCAATCGCATTTAAACCATAAAAATCATACAAGGGTTGATCAGACCACAAGCAAGCATTAAGCAAAGGAGAAAACACGTAACGGTGAATAATAAACATGTATTAATAGCTCAAAAGATATACATGAGTTTGGGTTTAGTTACATCAAACCCCAATGAAGGGGAGCTCAGCTACCCATGGGTGAGAAGAGCATCCCACGTGGTGAAGGAAGGAAGAAGATGAAAAATGGAGGAATGAGCGAGTTCCACGGAGCTTCACACGTTCCAAAACCTAGATCCAAGAAGAATGCCCTTTTTCCTTTCAAAAAGGCCTTTTAATAGCTTTGTTTTTACCCAAAAAGTGCCAGCGTGACCTTTTCGGCCCAGCTGAAATTATGTTTCAGCTGGGCTGAAACTTCAGTAATGTTCACTGGGACAATTTCAGCTGGGCTCACCAACTGGTTCGGCTAGGCTGAATTTCCTTTCTAAAAATTAGTCACTCTCTGTCAGTTTCTGAGCTGGGCTGGCCTATCATTTCGGCTGGGCCGAACTTCAAATGAGGTGATACTGACTTGATTTCGGCTCAGCTGACAGTCATTTCAGCTGGGCCAAAAATTCTTCAAGTGAATGATTACTTTCTACCTTGCATTTAGCTGGGCCGATGAGAACTTTCTTCCTTGACCTTGATCTTAAGCTACTCCAAAATCCATCTCCATTTTCTATGTATCAACAAATACTAAAACATGAGACTAAATTCCAAATTTACATCACTAAACATATATCTAAAAACTAAATCTTTTTGAACTAAAAAGTGGTAGAAACAAGGATTTAAATAAGGGATAGATGAAATAATTGCACTTATGTGTACCAAAAAGGTAAGTATAAAATGCAAGTATCACTGAGCTCATTAAGTTGAAAGTGGATGAGCATCACACCTTGAGGCGACCACTTCAAATGCGGAAACAAAAGCCAGTACCAATCAAATTACTGAATCCCAAGTAAGTCCTTCCTTTTCCCTTGCTTACATTTGATAATATGTTTCCTTAGCCATTCGAATCAGAAAAGGAACTCAAATTAAGCACTTAAATGTCATATTTGTTCTGCAGCTATGTCAAGGGTAGAGATTATGATCCTGACCGTGAATGAGTTGAAATGAGAAAACTGAAGAAGCAGTTGAAGCATGAAGCTAAAAGGGCTCCACGAGAATTGTGTAAAGACAACTACTTCTTACTTGAGGTGAAGGAAAAAGAGAGGTCTTTACAGGAAAAGGATAAAGCAGAGAAGTATGGAAGAGCTAAAGCTTTTCTTCAAGAGCAAGAACTTGCCTTCAAATCTGGAAAAGGGAGGAAAAGGAGGAGATAAAAACTTGCGTATTTTTCCCCATACATTGTGTTGAAATGCATAGGGCTTTACCTTCATATTAATCAGCTCAAGGAGTCATTTTTGTGCAGCCTAGCCTATAGAGTGGATAAATCATGAATGTGCTTGGAATATTTATGGTGGTTAGAGTGAATATAAGCTAGGCCTTCCTTTTCCCACTCACTATTAAAAGTTGAAGCAAATGGTGGTGAAGATGGTATAAAGATCTTTGTTTTGACAATGCCCTTGCCTTCCCCACTTAATCTTCTGGGAAGGAAGATGTTACTCGTGTATTCAATTTTGGGGACTAGGAGAATTGTAAGGAGATGCAACTTCATCTAAGTTGTGTAAACATTCACAGCCACTTTGGTTGAACCAAGATAAAATTTTGCAAATGAACTTTCAATCTAATTTGTACTCAATTTCCCTTATACGATGATACGGATTCAAATACCGTTGATGTAAGGATTTTGTTAGTAAGCAATTTGTAAGGACTTCTACAAGTACTATTGAGTTGAGGCATATATTAACCATGGTGAACTTTTAGGATCTAGTTTTTCTAAACTTTTGAATATAAAAGTAAAGATAAAAAAAAAAAGATAACCTTTGTTAAAATTATTTTGATTTTATTTTAAGTTTTTGATTAATTCTATCTAATAGACATGCATTGTTTATGCAAGAATTGATCTATACAAAATAATCTTCATGGGCGTTTGATGCTCTCTAAGGGCAACCCTCCTCCCAGGGCTTTGGAGTTACGATCCAAATTGGCAAAACTCTGGCAACCGCTTGGTCATTGGCGTATGGTGCCAATTGGAAAAGGTTTCTTTGAATTTTCTTTTGCTTCTCTTGAGGATCTTCATAGGGTTCTTGTTGTGGGGGCCTGGAATCTTGAACCAGGGATACTACGTTTATTCTCTTGGATGCTAGACTTCAATCCTAGTAGTGTCAGGCAAACGAATACGCAATGCTGGATAAGGATCTACGGATTTCCATAAGAATATTGGCAGCCTACCATTCTTTTTGCTATAGCAAGGGGTATTGGTATACCTTTGTTGTTGGATGATGCCACAGTTAATAAAACTTTTGGTCACTATGCAAGAATTCTTGTTGATGTTGATTTAGCAAGCAATCTTCGTGATCAGATTCTGGTTGAAAGGACGGGCTTTGCTTTTTTTGTGGATGTTGTATATGAGCGTTTACCCTTGTTTTGCTCTTCTTGCAAAATTGTGGGGCACTCTGTTGAGAATTGCAAGAAACGGGACAATGATGGGGTAGTCCAACATGAACATGCTAAAGGAGAGCCCAAAAAGAAGCAGATTTATGTTCCTAAAGAAAAAAATAAAGATGTTCTAATACAGAGTGATGTAGTCATTGGTGTTGGTCCCAGTTATGCCACTGCAGCAAACGATCTTCATGATGACAATCAGGACCAAGTTGTGGATTGCCAAATAGAAAAATCTAAAGATGCAATGATTTTGGATCGAGAGGACAATCAAGCAGACGCTCTAGAGGGAAGCTTGATCAGAGAGGATGCCAGTAGTTCTTATGATGAGTCTTTACACCCGGAATCTCCTAAGAGAGATGATTTTGGTGATGAGTCTACCCAACGTATTGCAGAGGATATTGGCAACATTACAGGTCTTTGGGGTGATGTAGCAGATGAACAAGAGCAGCTACTTCCTGACCGTGAGCAGAATTTTAATAGCCTTTCTGTTGAATCATCTCCTAATGAAGCTGAGTTCTCCGTAGTTATTTCCAAATCTAAGAAGAAGAAGAAGCTTAAGAAGAAAAATAATAAGGTTTTGACCTCTGTCCCTCGAACTCGTTCAAGAGCTGGTATTCAGCTTCGTGCATGATGAAGACCATCTTTTGGAATGCACGGGGTGTGGCGAATCAAGCCACACTAATGTATCTTAAGCATTTATGCTCAGTTCATAAACCAGACCTGGTTTTCATTGCAGAACCATGGGCTCTTTCTTCTGCAGTTCCACTTGCATTCTGGAAATCTTTAAGACTCAAACTTTTTGCAACTAATAACAGGGGTCATCTTCGACCAAATTTTTGGGTTATTTGTAAAGATTATTTACAACCAGATGTTCTATCTACCTCGCTGCAACATAATTCCTTTTCTTTGTTTGTTGATAAGGAACTTTCTTTTTTCTCAGCTACATATGCTTGCACTGATTATGTGTTACGAAGACAACTATGGACAGAGTTAGCCTGTCTACAACAGGCTAATACAGGCTCTTGGTGTTGCATTGGTGATTTCAATACAGTCATGGGGTCTCATGAAAAGCGAGGTGGCCACCTTCCTCTCCATTTATCTTGCTCAGAATTTAGAGCATGGGTTGATGCTTGCTCTCTAGTTGATTTGCCTTCTCTAGGAACTTCTTACACTTGGTCTAATGGTAGACGTGGTAATAAGCGCATTGACATGCGCTTAGATAGAGCATTTTGTAATGATGCTAGATTTTCCTTCTGGAATACTATCTCTTGCAATGTTCTTACCATAATGCAATCGGATCACTCCCTTTTGTTGTTGTCTCTACAGCGAGGTGCTAAACCTGGCCCTTCTCCCTTTAGGTTCCAAAAGATGTGGATGGAACACATGGACTGCGAAAATATTATTGCTTCTTCGTGGAATCAAGTTATTGTTGGTTGTCCTATGTTTGTTTTAGGGAGAAAGCTTCAGCTTTTAAAACATGCCCTTCGTTCTTGGAATAAATCATGTTTTGGCAATATTCATGATAATGTCAAAATGTGTCAAGATAGTGTTAACGCTGTGCAGAATGATATTAGTTCTTTGGGTTATTCTGATGATCTAAGAGATAAGGAGCTCCAAGCACAGCTTGAGTTAGAGAAAGCGCTGTCCATGCATGAGACTTTTTGGAAACAAAAGACAAGTATCAAATGGCATTGTCAAGGAGATCGTAATACTGCATATTTCCACAAGATTGCCCAGATTCGCCATGCTTAAAAGAGGATGTCTGTTCTTCGACGTGGAGATCAACTGCTGGAGTCTCAAGAAGATTTGGAAAATGAGGTTCTTGGTTTTTTCTCAATCATTTATGCAGGTGATAATAATTGCAAAACAAATGACTTGATAAGCCGTACCATTCCAGCTTTGGTTTCACCACAGGATAATTGTTTTCTTACGAACGTTCCTTCTAGAGATGAAGTTAAAAACCCTGTGTTTAGCATGAATGGTGATGGGGCGCCTGGCCCAGACGGTTTCGGAGGATGCTTCTTTCAAAAGTACTGGCACATTGTGGGGGATAATGTATTTCAAGCGGTACTTCAATTCTTTCAACAAGGATGGATTTTGCCCAACATGAATTCTAATTTGGTGGTTTTGATACCAAAAGTTCCAGAAGCTGATAACATAGACCAATTTCGTCCAATTGCTTTGGCAAATTTTTAGTTTAAAATTATCACCAAAGTCTTAGCTGATAGACTTGCAGAGATTGCTCCAAAAATTATTTCCCCTCACCAAAGGGGATTTGTGAAAGGAAGGCAAATAAGTGACTGCATTTGTGTTGCGTCTGAAGCAGTGAACCTTCTAAAACATCGCACTCTTGGAGGTAACTTGATGATGAAGTTTGATGTGCATAAGGCATTTGATACTCTGGATTCGAATTTTTTAATTCAAGTCCTTCAAGATTTTGGGTTTGACAGCAAATTTGTTCAGTGGATTAATGTTATTCTGCATTCTGCAAAGTTGAGTTTTTCTGTTAATGGGAAGGCAGCTAGTTTTTTTTCCTGCAAGAGGGGTGTTCGTCAAGGAGATCCTCTCTCCCCTCTTCTTTTCTGTTTGGCAGAAGATGTCCTGAGTCGGGGTATTTCTTTGCTTGTTGAACAGGGACTTTTTAAACCAACCACTGGTCCTAAATATATTTGTACCCCCAGTCATGTTTTCTTTGCGGATGATATACTGGTTTTTGGTAGAGGGCTCAAGAAACACATGCATAGCTTAATGTCTCTTTTCCAACAGTATGGAGAAGCCTCTGGTCAGCACCTAAATATTTCGAAATGCACTTTTTATTCAATGCATGAAGGCAGTCGCTTGAGGGCAATCAAAGAATCCTTGGGTTTTTCTCAAGGTTCTCTTCCTTTTAATTATCTTGGGGTACCCTTATTCCAAGGGAGACCCAAAAAGATGTACTTGCAAGCTATTGTTGATAAAGTAAGAGCTAAGTTGCAGACTTGGAAAGGCTCTCTTCTTTCTTTTATGGGCAAGATTCAGGTTGTTAAATCTATTATCCAGAGTATGCTTCTTTATAGCTTTCATATCTATGCTTGGCCATTGGCAACCTTGAATTCCATTGACTTGTGGATCCGTATTTTTATTTGGACGGGAGATGTGGGAAAACGCAAGCTGGTTACTGTTGCGTGGAATACTCTTTGCCAACCAGTGGATTCGGGAGGGTTAGGGATAAGGCCTCTTAAGCTGATTAATAATGCTGCTCTTTTAAAGCTTAGCTGGTCTTTATTTGTCTCGAGTTCTCATTGGGCTTCCTTATGCAGAAGTAGATTCTTTAAAAATGGAGTTCCTAAGAATACTCATGTTTCATCTTCCATTTAGACTGGTATTAAACCTTGTATCTCAGTCATTTTGGATAACTCAACATGGCAAATTGGTGATGGTAGAAATATTTCCTTTTGGACGGATAAATGGATGTCCAGGACAGTCGCGAATATGTAAAATATTCCTGCAGCTGTTCAGCAGAATCTTCAAGCCACAGTGTCTGATTTTATTCACGATAAACAGTGGAGAATTCCTCAAGCTTTTGCACAAAGCTTCCCTCATCTGGTTCCTAAGATAAAGGCTTTTTCTATCCCTTTTGATGAAGTTGTTGATAGACGCTTTTGGTCTCCCTCTTATTCAGGTCTACTCCTTTTTAAAGATGTCATACGCTTCTATCAACCTTGTGCTCAATCTGTTGGGTGGAGTAAAATTATTTGGCGTAATTGTATTCCTCCTTCGAAATCTTCTATGTTTTGGAGGTGGATTCTTAATCGTCTTCCTACTGATGATAATTTACATAAAAGTGGTCTAGTTTTTGCTTCAATGTTCTCTCATTGTGGGTCATGCATTGAAACCTCTTATCATTTGTTTTTGGAGTGTCCGTTTGCCTCTGATCTTTGGACATGGTTGGGTCACATTCTTCAACGTCGTATTGATGTCTCTTCTCCCTTGAGGCTTTTGGAGATCTGTCATAAAACAACTAGCTCTCAAGCTAAGGACGTTTATATTTCACTGGTGATTCATTTCGCTAATTTCATTTGGCTTAGCAAAAATCAAGCCCGTTTCCATAACAGCCCTATGACAAAATATAGTATTTTGAATAGAGTTATTGCTGCAGTGTCGATAACAGGAAATTTCTCATATGGAAATATGTTTAATGCAGTGGAGGAATTCATACTTTTCAAACAGCTACACATTGTGGGGCACAAAAGACGTGCTCCTAAGATTATTGAGGTTTTTTGGAATCCACCTCTTGTTGGTTGGGTTAAGGCCAACACAGATGGTGCTGCAAAGGGATGTCCCGGTCCAGCTGCTTGTGGTGGCCTCTTTAGAAATCGTAATGGTGAATTATTAGGTTGCTTTTCTCAATCTCTTCCAATTTCTTTTGCTTTTAATGCAGAGCTACAAGCGGATATATTTGCCATTGAGACAGCACATAGTAAAGGATGGGGGATGCTCTGGATAGAATGTGACTCTATGTCTGTGGTTCAAGCCTTCAAATCAGTGGATATGGTGCCTTGGAAATTAAAAACGAGATGGCGAAATTGCATTGCTCTTACTAAACAAATGTCGTTTGCAATCTCACACATTTATCGCGAAGGAAACAACTGTGCTGACGCTCTTGCTAACTATGCTTTTCGGGATCCTGGTTTTTCTTGGTGGGACTCTATCCCATCTTTTCTTTGTGATTCCTTCCATAGGGATAAGCTTAGACTACCTTGTTATAGGTTCTGCTAATTTGTTTTTTTTCCATGGGTTTTGGTTTTATGTCCCCCCATGTTGGTTGTTTCTTTGTTTTTTTTTATATTAATAAAATTTAGTTTGCTGGCAGAGGATTGGTAGTCCTCATGGTGCCAACCTAGTTGGGATTATGGGGCTCTACTATGATGCTCTTGCAAACCTTTGCATTAAAAAAAATTGTTATTTTCAAATAGGGTAAAATATGTTTTTTGTCCCTCATTTTATCTTGATTTCTGTTTTTAGTCTCTCATAAATTTTTTCTTTGCTTTTAGTCCCTAAAAATTTGTTTTGTTTTGTTTTTAGTCCCTGAGATTAATTTAAGCTGTTAAGTGATGTTGTGACGAATAGAATTTGCGCTTGAAAAATTTCTGTTTAAGTTTGTATCAGTTTTTAACTGCTGTAAATTTTCTGACATGCTAAAACCTTAAGAAAATGTTTAAAAAATAATAATAAAAAAAATCAAAACCTCGAACACTAGATTTTCTGAAATTATAAGAAATGTTACAAAAGTAAACATTTCTGTCCGTCCAAAAATTTGTAGCGGTTAAAAGTCACTACAAACTTAATCAGGAAATTTTCACACACAATTTAAGTCCGTCATGTCATCACTTAACAGTTGAAATTAATATCAGGGACTAAAACCAGAACAAAACAATTTATGAGGAACTAAAAACAGAATAGAACAATTTATGAGGGACTAAAACCATAAATTAAGATAAAATGAGGGACTAAAAATATATTTTACCCTTTCAAATATTTTGTTTTTTTTTAAAAACTATATTTGGTAGTGGAGCATTCCCTTCATTTATTTTTAAATGTTATTTAAGGTAATGATTTAAAATAAGAAATATAGTTAGTATTTTTATTTAGAGGAATGCTAGCGACACTCTCTCTAACACTTCCTTGCTAACACTCTCTATGTGATTGATTGAAATTTGTTGAAAATCACAATTTAGGTGGGTTCCACTTATCATTTAATATTTTCAAAATGGATGATTTTCAATACAAAGTGTCGCTAGCATTTTTTCTTTTATTTATAATAGGCAAACATCCACTTAAATCATGTCCATATGTACTAAGGGGTTGAGCAGGGTGCGTGAGTATTGTAAATTCTTTGGTATTGTCTTTGATTCCTACAGATAAAAAGAAAAAAACCATATCCATATGTATCACACATTCACTCATGAATAAAAAAGAAAAGCGTAATCAACAATGCGTAAATTAAATTCATAACCGAACTACACTTCAATCTCAATTATCTCATCGAATAACATAGACATAGTGCAACTACAAAAATAACAACATATTTGTAACCACGTCTTCAAACCACATTTACTACAAAAACCACGTCAAATATGCACCATACAAACACAAGTAAGCTTTATTACAACAAACAGTACCACTATATTACCATGCGCATACTTCCATTTTTTTTCTCGTCAATTTCTCTGTGGAATAGAAGCTACCAAGAGCTGCTTCTAATTTGACGTGGGTTTTCGTGTTTGAGATTTCAAACCAAACCATTACGTTGATCTATGCGCAAGTTACGGAAGTAACTCGCAGGGTTACGTTCAAAGACATTTCTAGGAATGCTAATGTTCCTCCCTGGAGCCTTCATCATCTTCCCAGCTCTTTTATAGCAACAACAGAAAATCCCTTTAATCACGTTCCAAAGCCACAAAACAACAGCAGAAATCACGTTCCAAAGCAACACAACAACAGCAGAAATCACCGTCCAAAGCAACCAAACAACAACAATAGCTGCCACTGCTATACCAACAGCATAAGCAACACGCAACAACAAATCTCCATTAATATTTGTGGCTAAACTTCTTATCAGGGACGCAAACCTGAAACATGAAATTCATGTTACTTAGAGTGAACCATATAAAAATGGATTAACCCACAAAAAATTATACATTATTGACAATATAGTAGTATGTTTTGTTTATTGTTTTCGTTTGTACTAAGGATATCTTCTAGCCGATGAATATAGTCAGAGACTAATTCCTTTCGAGACATAGAGATTACTGAAGTGAGTTTTGTCTCTCCTAACAAAGTCTTTTCCATACACATGGATGGAAATTGAATCCCTATAACATGCTTAAGGAACTCAATTATCTACCAGCTGTACTAGACCTTGTTGGTGTTACTATATTTTGTTGTAATAGTTCAAATTGGGTCCTTATTGCACGAATTCTCATACAACAGCATCAGCAAACAACAAAGGAAGAAGAAAAAGATATTGATGCATAATAGTGGTTATCTGTTCATAACTGTATACAGCTACTCTATTTGTCTATAGCTTGATTCTTGAAACCTTTGCTTCTACTGTGAACTTCCCCATTCAAAAGCTCCTTCAAGACATAGTGACCACCGTGCGTAATTTAAAAGTAGAATTTAATAAGAATGTACGATTATAAAAGTTTTACACTGTTAGTCAATTAAAAATCATTTATGGTATGATGTTTAATAAGTTATGAATCTATTTTGGATAAACTTCTCCATAAATTACTTGTAGGAAAAGAAAATAAGAAGAAAAATGAAATAAACTTTGGATTTGATTGGGTAAATTTATCTAAAAGGAAAAAGAAAAAAAATGAAATGAGCTTCTTCATAAGTTAAAATTAACTTATGCATAAGCTATTTTATAGAAGATCTCTCATATAACTTATCTAAAAGATAAGAGAGATTCTACAAATTAGCTTTTGCATAAGTGTTTCTGGATAAACTTACCCAAACATGTCCTTATTGCACGAGCTAAAATTAGCTTATGATTTTTAAAGTATTTATTATTAAAAATTAACAAAAACTTAGTATAGAAGTAAAAAAAATTGAATAAATAATTGATGCATTAAAATCTTGACTATCGTCCCATTACAAATTATTATGTTATAATAACAAGTTTGTTAATTTTTATAATTGTTTTGTTTAGATAAATTTTTCCATAAACACTTAAATATAATAAAACAAGAAAAAAATGAAATAAACTTTAAAAATATACTCATGCTCTTAAAAAAAAAAACATAATACTCATGATGATCTTTGATTGATTCAAAGTGTAAAGATCTTTATACTACATGGCAAATTAACTCGAGCTACAAGAAAATAATTTTAAAAAAAATACATTAACTCAAATCTATGACAAGGGTGTAATCTTACCAGTTGATGACAGGATCCAAGGCGTGTTGAAGATTGTGAAGAAAGCTTGAACCCCTGAAGAAGAAGTTCTTGATAGTGTTAAGTAAAGTAAACCACTAAAGAAATATTATTTTTATGAATATAATTACAATGCACGAGTAAAATTTCTTACCAATCTATGAAACTATCCATGGTGGGTTGGGACTCGGACTCTAACAGTGTAGATGCACGGAGAAGATAGCGTGAACCCCTGAAAGAGAAGAAGAAGAAGATCTCGATAGTGTTAACAATGACAAAAAAAAAAAAGATTCTTGACTAAGTTGGAGACCTTACTTAAAGGATTTGAGTTTGATTTCACTCGAACGAACGACTTTGTTGATTTTTATAATAAATATCTTAAAAATGATACTCAGGATGATCTTTGATTTATTCAAAGTAGAAAAATCTTTATAGTTAATGGAAAGTTAACCGGAGCAAACAAGAAAATAATTAACTGGAATGAAAGACAAAGGCATAATCTTACCTATTGATGACACGATCCATGGTGAAGAATTGAAGGAGAAGAAATGGTGAACCCTGAAGAAGAAGAAGATCTCGACAATGTTAAAAGTAAAGGCTAAATTTCTTTCTTTATTGGCAAATGCACCAGAAAGAGACAAAAAGAATTGGTTGAGATAAAGTGAGAGACGCACTCAGAGTAAAGGACTTGAGCACGATTGAAGTGTTAATATTTAGTAACTTCTTGGAAGGTATAAAGTCGCAAGCCTGAAGCCTTGACCATTAAGAAAGCTAGTCAAGTGACCACTGTACTAGTCTTCGTTTCCATCAACATATGGTTATTAAATAGAGAAAATAGTATATATAGTCACAATCTAAAGAATTTTTATATTGTTATTGCATAATTAAATTATTCAATTTAATTTTTTATTTTTAAAATGTTTAATTTAGTCTTCTAATTTGAAAAAAGTTCAATGTTATTGTTCTATTCAAATTGATGCTGACAATGTTAATGAAAAAAGGACACAAGGACAACATTGAACATTTTTGAAAATTAGAGTTCAAAGTTAAATATTTTAAAAATAAAGGATTAAATTGAATAATGATTGGAAAAACAATTTATACATGTGTAATAGTTAAATAAGTGTTTTTTATTTATCTTAAAATTATTTTAAATTAAATTAAAACAATAAAAATTTGAAAAATACCATACTTTTTTTTTTATCAATTTTGGATTGATTTGATCAATTCTTACAAGTTCTGAGATAAATTAGGTTTTTTAAGTCAATAGATCGATCACCAAATCAATTTTCAGTCAATTGGTTGAACCGGCAAGTTTGATGTGATTTTTAAAACAATGTTTAAAATTGAAAAGGAATCATAAAAATAAACTTAATTACCTTAATAAGATTATGACAAACAACAAATTGGGTACTTGAAATATAAAAAAATATAAAAATTAAAAACAAAATAATCACAAAAGAAAGAAGAAGGGGTTATCTAATAAGAGAAAAATATTAAATAGGTGTAAAAAAAATCAAATTTATCTAGATAGTAAAAAATAATAAATTAGTTAGATGAAAAGATAATAAATAAAAGGTTAAATTACTCTTTTGGTCCATTTTTTATTTAAATTATTTAATTTGGTCTTTTTTTAAATATATTTTTTAGTTACTTTATTTTTAAAATATTCAATTTAACCTCCTAATTTTCATAAAATGTTCAATGTTGCCTTTCCATCGAAAATGAAACTAATAACCTTATTGAAATCGTCAAATCAAACAAAATTAAGGGCAATATTGAATATTTTGTATGAATGAAATGACTAAAGGAAAAAATGTATATACAGTCTATACTGTTGGTGTTGTTCTCCAATATGATTTGGGGTTTCACCTCGATAATACGCGATGACATTTAATGAATTCTTTTGTTTCGTGTATTACGAAGTGAAATTCCAAATCTGATTGGAAAACAGCACCAAAAGCCTATGGTACTATAAGTTTTGTCCATGACTAAATTGGGTGATGATTTGAGATATGAGTGGAATTGGATATGGAAACTAAAAGGCCCCTGAAAATGTTAAATTCCTTATATATGGCTTGCTGTCCCAACTACTCAACAATTGCTACATGTCCTTGTTGTCTAGAGCAAGAAGAAACCATTCTCCACTGTTTGAGGGATTGCACCCTTCCTAGTATGCTGTGGAAACGGCTTGGCTTCATAGAAAATAACTTCCTACTTTGGATAAAAAAATGAAGCTACTTCATAACAGCAGAGCATGTTTCTTGCTGGATTGTGGTGCATCTTGGAGAGCAAGAAATATTTTTTGTTTCAATCAGCAACATACCACCTTGCAACAGATTATAAATTAATTCAGTCTCTCATCTTGCAGCAACATTAAGGTACGTGTTTTCATACTACTCTCAACCCCCCTTCCAAAGAAACTTGGGTGGTTTTGCATCCTAATAGGAATGGTAGTTATGTGCTGAATGTGGATCATGGCAGAGCTGGTTTTGGAGGACTTATAAGAAGTGCGGAAGGCCAATGGATTGTTCATCTTCATCCTCACCTGTCACCAATGGAGAATAAAATTTAGAATTTTTTAAAAAAAATAATTTTGATGACTTGTTATTTGCCAAAAGTGTAGTTGTTAATTTGTTTGAACCAAATTGAAAAAGGTCATTGTTTCTGGTTTTGGATTTTTTAACTTTTATCCAGAAAATGGGAAAAGAGTAATTAGTTTATTTCATCATGTTAATTATCTGTGTGCAGATGTCAAATGGATTCAGACCAATGTTTATGGCAATGGTAGCAGCACCAGCATTGGCAGAGAGGAAAGATATGGTCTCTGGTTTGACCCTGCGAATGATTTCCCATCAGTACAGTATTATATATCTGGACAGATTCTAAGATCATGTGAGCATTTATCTGAATACATATACCATATTTGGTTCTCTTTTGGATGTTATATATGGGCCTTTTCTAATTAAAATTCTCTTATAGTTTCTTAATATGCCTTTTCTAATTAATATATCCTTTTTTAACTTCTGTATTAAGGTTTAAATTTGTTAAAAGAGGTATCCACGTAGAACATAGTTATTTCTAAAAGAGTACACATGGGAAACAGAAAAAACAAAAAAATAGATTGAAGAATCATAAATAATTTTTTTTAATTGAAAATTAAGGTGCGTTGAATTAGAAATCACATTGAGGTTGCATTAGAAAATTACAAACAGCTACTTCTGCTTTGAATGTCAATCTAAACTGCTTTAAGTACATTAGAAACATGCCTCCAAACACCCACCTAAACCATATCATATGTATCACACATACACTCATGAATAAACAAGAAAAGCGTAACCAACAATGCATAAATTAAATTCATTTTAAATTCATAATCAAACTACACTTCAATCTCATCCATGTAATGCAACACAAATAACAACATATTTCGAACCACATCTTCAAATCACATCTACCGAAATCACGTCAAACATGCACCATATAAAGCTTTTTTTCTTTTTGATCCATAGGAATCTAAGATAGGTACCAAGAAATTTACAACAATTTACGTAGACTGCTCAACTAATTGAGCTAAACCCCTTTGATAAACACAAGCAAGCTTTAATATAATAAACAGTAACGCGTTCATTTTTTCATGTCAATTTCACTGAGTATGTAGAAGCTACTAAGAGCTGCTTCTAATTTGACGTGGATTTACACGTTCGAGATTTCAAACCAAAATTGTATTACGTTGATCTCTGCGCAAGTTACGGAAGTAATTTTTAGGGCTACATTCAAAGTCATTTCTATAAATGCGAATGTTCCTCCCTGGAGCCTTCATTGTTCTCCCTCTTTCACAACAACAGAAAATCCCTTCAATCACATCCCAAATCCATGAAACAACAGTAGAAATCACCTTCCAAAGCAACCAAACAACAGCAAAAACCACCTTCCAAAGCAACCAGACAACAGGAATAGCTGCCAGTGCTACAACAACAGCAACAGCAACATAGAACAACCAATCTCCATCCATTGAAATATCATCAGAAGTGTCAGTCTTAATGTTAAATTGATGCCCAGTGAATCTTTCAAGTATTGGATTAATCTTTGTCGCTAAACAACTTATCAGGGACACGAACCTGAAACATGGAATTCATGTTAGTTAGAGTAAACCGTATAAAATTGGATTAATGGATTAACCCACCAAAAGTTATATATTATTGACATAGTACTATGTTTTGTTTTTTGTTTTCATTTGCACTAAAACTTCCAACTTCCAATTGATAGTCGAAGACTAATTCTTTTTGAGATATAGAGATTACTGAAGTGAGTTTTGTCTCTCACAACAAAATCTTTTCCATACATATAGTTAGGAATCGAACCTCTCACAACATGCATAAAGAACTTAGCTATCTAGTAGCTGTGCTGGACCTTGTTGGTGTTACTATGTTTTGTTCTAATTGGGTCCTCATTTGACCTGTATCATTGCACGATTTTTGTACAACAGCATCAACGAACAACAAAGGAAGAAGAAAAAGATGTTGATGCATAATAGTGTTTGTCTATACATAAAAATTTCCGGCAGAAAATATGTGTATTGACAAAATCACTGACATTTGCCAAAAATATCTATTATCTCTGTTCATAACTGTATGCAGCTACTCTAATTGTTTATGGTTTGATTTCAAACCTTTGCTTCTACTGTGAACTTCCCCTTTCAAAAGTTTTTTCAAGTACAAAACATAGTGGCCACCGTGCGTAATTTAAAAATAGAATTTAATAAGAATGTACCGTTGTAAAAGTCTCACACTGATTAGTCAATTAATAATCATTTTTGGTATGATTTTTAACAATTTATTGGCGTTGTTTAGATAAATTTCTCCATATGCACTTGTAGAAAAAGAAAATAAGAAAAAAATTAAATAAACTTATCCCATAAACTAAAATTAGCTTATACATAAATGAAAATCATATTTTGGAGAAGCTAAATTCATTTAACTTCTCTAACAAACTGATTTTAACTTAGGCTTAATTACAATTTTTACCCCAAACTTTTTACTTTTTGGTGAATTTTACCCCCAACAAATTAATTTAGCGCATTTTACCCCCTACTTTTTTAAAAAGTTATAAATTTTACCTTCTACTGTGTTGACGTGGCATGCTCACATAAGCGTAAAAAGTGGGGGTAAAATTCACCAAAAAGTGAAAAGTTAGAGGTAAAATTTGTCAAAAGATGAAAAAGTTAGGGGTAAAATTTGCCAAAAAGTAAAAAATTTGGGGTAAAAAGTACAGCATGCCACGTCAGCAAAATGGTAGGAGGTAAAATTTGCAACTTTTTAAAAAAATTGGGGGTAAAATGCGTCAAATTAATTTGTTGGGAGTAAAATTCGCCAAAAAAATAAAAAGTTGGGGGTAAAAATTATAATTAAGCCTTTAACTTATGTATATGTTAACTTTTGTTCACGAGAAAGGTTTATTCAATTTTTTTTCTTATTTTATTATCCTGGAAGCATTTATGGAAAAATTAATCTAAACAAGACGGTTATAAAAACCCAACAAACTTATTATTATAACATAATAATTTGTAATTATAACATAATCTTACCAATTGATGACAGGATCCATGGTGGGTTGAAACTCGAACTTTGACAGCGTAGCCACACGGAGAAGAAAGCCTGAACCCCTGAAGAAGAAAATCTCGACAGTGATAAGTAGGGGTGGAAATAGGCCAGGCGGCCCGTCGGGGGCCTACGGCCTGGCTTGTCAAAGGCCTGGCCTGACCTGGCTTGTCTATTAAAAAGGTCAGGCTTACGCTTTTTAAAAAGTCTTTTTAATTGAAAAGGCCAGACTTCAGGCTTTAAAAAAAGCCTATGAAGCCTAATAGGTTGGCCTATTTATATAATAATATATATATATATATATATATATATATATATAATATTATATATTTATATATATTACATTAATATAATATATATAATATTTATATTTAATATTAGTCTTTAGAAAATATTGAATATTTTACATTATGAACAAGGCCCGTTGGCCTAGCTACGCCTATAGGCTTATTGGCCTGTTTATAGGCCCTTTTATAGAACAGGCCACGTAAACAGGCTTTCAGGTCAGGCCAGGCTTTTAAACAGGTCAGGCTAAGGCTTAAAAAAATATATGTAACATGTAAATAGGCCAGGTCCAGGCTTAGTAATTATGATGCAGGCTAGGCTCAGGCCCGCCAAAGCCTGACCTGACCTGTTTCCACCCCTAATGATAAGTAAGTACACCCTAAAGAGATATTACGATGAACAAAAAAAAAATACTCTCATTCCGTATTCACCTGCTCAAATTCTAGACCTTGCATAAGAAATCTAAGTTTAGTTTCACTTAAACCAATGAATTAGTTCACTTTATAATAAATATGTTAAAATGATACTCGCGATGATCTTTGGTTGATTCAAAGTATAAAAATCTTTATACTGCATGGAAAATTAACTCAAGCAGCAAGAAATTAATTTAAAAATGAATGATTAAATGGAATGAACGACGAAGGCGTAATCTTACCGATTGATGACACGACCCATGGTGAAGAATTGAAGGAGAAGAAATGGTGAACCCCTGAAGGAAAGAAGAAGAAGAAAAAGATCTCGACAATGTTAAAAGTAAAGGCTGAATATTATTTCTTTGTTTATTGGCAAATGCAGCAGAAAGAGAAACAAAGGATTGGTTGAGATAAAGTGAGGGCTTAAATATGTTTTTAGTCTCTCAAATTTACGGTATATTTTTTTTAGTCTCCAAAATTCAAAACTGTTTTTTTTAGTCCTTCAAATATGAGAAATGCTTTTTTTAGTCCCTCCGTCAAGACGGCGTTAACGGGATGTGTGGGTGGCAGACGGTTTCGCAATTTGTGGCGGCTTTTAGCCGCCAGAATTTGGTTTTACAACTTAAATTTGAAATACGACTTTTATAAACCGCCAAAATCAAATAAAACTAAAAAAAAATGAAAACATGAAACTCAGATCTCCCCTCATTAACCAACCCTTCATTTCCAATTCTCAGAAATTCAAAACCCCAATATGAAATTGTAAAACCAAAAACCAATCACAAGAACAATTTAAAAATTATAAGACAAATTCGATTTTGAATTTTTCTCTCACGGTACCAAATTGAATCTTCGAAACTTTTATGTCAAAGATAATTGAATCTTCATAAACACTCACTTTGGAATTCTTCGTTAGAGCCGTTCGTTGAATAAAACCAAATTTTCAAAGCAAGTAAAATTGTGTAAAGAGTCGACCTCATGATCACCATTGACTACAAATTAAAAGAAAATAAGTGAACGATGGATGCTAAATTCCTAATACGAACTCAAATCAAAACACACTTAAAGAAGGGAAAGTGCATCTTCGTATGTGCAGGGGAAAAGGCAGCTGTGAATCTCTGGTGGGGTAGGTTGCTAGGTTAAGATTAAACATGAAAAAAAAAATTTATTATAGAAATTAAAAAAGAAAAGGACGTGTCTTGTTGTCACAGCTTGACGAGAGCTCTAAACGTAACTCCATTGCAGATGAGCCGGTCCCCTCTCCTCTCTCGTTGTCGCCGTCGAGATCTCGCCGAACATCAGTGACGGCATTGCCAGGTTCAGTAGCAACGACGTCACCATGCCCAGCCGAGCCATCAGGACGTCATCCCTCCGCCATCGAAAACTTACCCTTTAGCCACCGCGACATCGTTCTGATCAGAGGAAGTGAGTTTGGGATTAAGGTTTTGGTTTGGAACTAAGAAACCACAAAATGGAGGTGCAAAACCTGAAGCTGGTGTGGAAGCTTTGGTAAAAAAAAAAATCCTTTTTGCTTTCTTAGATCTGGAAATTTTGTGTGATGAGAAAAATGTTTATGCGCTCACGTCTCTCCCTCGACTCCTTTCTTTTTCTTTTTCTCGTGGAGTTGGGGGCATTTCTCACCTTAAATTTGGGGTTGAGCGATTTTGTTAAAGTGTTGTTTTGATTAATTTTGAGGAAAGATAATTGTAGCTGTAGGTGCGGGAGAAGACGAACTCAAATTATCGATTTTAAATTTTAAGTTGCTATTTTTGTTTCTTTACTTTTTCTAGCGGTTTATAACCGTTAGAAACTGTATTTAAAATTTAAAAATTTAATAATCAATTCTAGCGGCTAAAAGCCGCCACAAATGCAAAACGGTGTGCCACCTGCACAGTCTGTTAACGCCATCTAGACGGAAGGACTAAAAAAAACATTTTTCACATTTGAGGGACTAAAAAAAGCAGTTTTGAATTTGGGGGACTAAAACAGACATACCCCCATATTTGAAGGACTAAAAACATATTTAAGCCTAAAGTGAGAGACACACTACTCGAGCACAGCAGCACAGTGAGTGTTGACTCAGAGTAAACGACTTGAGTAATGAGTAGGACTGAAGTGTCACGGAAGGTGTATAAAGTCGCAAGTCTGAAAGCCTCGACTGTTAAGGAAACTAAACAAGTGAGAACAGTGTACTAGACTGATAGTCAGATCTCAATTTTTTCTAATCTACGGTTCAGATATTTTTTCTTTCCTCTTTTTTCTTTTTCTCTCATTCTTTCCAATCTGCCCTTCTCACTCTCTCTTTCTCTCTCTCTTTCAACTTTCATCACTCCGTAGCGACACCAAAGCTGCTGCTGCCGCCGATCACATTTCCACTGCTTCCAAATACAAAACCCCCGTCATCTCCAAATTCAAAAACGAAATTTCAGATTCAAGAGATAAAAAAAATCAAATCGCAATATTGTTTTCGATTACGGTATGGATTTGGAGGGTTCAGATCTGAATCTCGATAACGCTCCATTCCAGATCTAGATCTCAAAAATAGATTGTGGTTCATGGCTGCATCGATTGTTAATCTACCGCACGAAATTTTCGGACTTCATCTACCATTTGTGATTGGGAAAAGAAAACGTTTGGTTGGGCGAATTAGAGTTTTAAAACAGATATTCATTCAACGATTTTTGTTATTTGAATGTATGGATGCGTGGATTCACAGATTTTTGTTTTAAAACAACATTTCAGTTTTGTTTTTCCTTAAGAAATTGATTGTTTTTTATATTTTTTAAACAATTTAAGATCAACATAATGGACTGTGGGGATTGGAAAGAGGAAATCAATTGATGAAGCTGATGAAGGTTGTCGGTGATGTGGTCCATTAGTTGGGGAAGGAGGTGAAGAGGAAGAAGGTGAACTGGTGAGGGGAGATGACAAGAGAAAGGGGATTGTTCAAGGGGTAAATGAGGAAGAATGAGAGAAAAAGAGAAAAAAGAAAGAAAGAAAAAATATATGAACCATATATTAGAAAAAATTGAGATCTAACGGTGCAAATAAAACTTTCGCACGGTGGGAAACTTGTTTCCTTTCCCACCGTAGCCTCCGTCATAGTCACCCGTGTTACATGGGTGTCAGCACTCAGTTTTAGTCAAAATATGATTGATAAATAGAGAAGGACAACATTAAACAATTTTTGAAAATTAGAGGATAAAGTTGAACATTTTTAAAATAGAGAGATCAAATTGAATAATAATTGACAAAACAATTTATACATGTATAATTTTTAAATAAGTGTTTTTATTTATCTTAAAATTATTTTAGATTAAATTAAAACAATAAAAATGTTTTTTTTAAATACCCTAATTTTTTATATTAGTTTTGGATTGGTTTGATCAATTTTTATGAGTTCTGAGATGAGTCAGATTTTTAAAGTTAATGAATTGATCACCATACAAGTTCTCAGTTGGTGGTTGAACTGATTAGTCCAGTATGATTTTTAAAACAATCATTAAAATTGAAAAGTAATTAAGAAAATAGACTTTAATTATCTTAACAAAATCATGACAGAAAACAAATTGAGTTCTTGAAATATAAAAAATATAAAAAAAATGATCACAAAAGGAAGAAGGAGTTATCTAATAAGAGAAAATATTAAATAGGTATAAAAGAAAATTCAAATTTACTTACATGGTAAAAAATAATACATTACTTAGATGAAAAGGTAATAAATAAGATGTTAAATTACTCTTTTAGTCCACTTTTTATTTAAATTATTCAATTTGATCTCTCTGTTTTAAAATTTTTTTTTGTTACTCTATTTTTAAAATATTCAATTTGATTATCGAGTTTTCATAAAATGTTCAATGTTTATGGCAATGGTAGCACCAGAATTGGCAGAGAGGAAAGATATGGTCTCTGGTTTGACCCTGCGAATGATATCCATCAGTACAATATTGTCTGGACAGATTCTCAAATCATGTGAGCATTTATCTGAACCCCCTATATAGTATATACCATATTTGTTTCTCTTTTGGATATGTTATACCCTTGACAATATATCTACATCTTCTTTGTTTTAGTAACTGTTGGTTAATTTTATTAAAACAAGCAAAATGGAAATTTACTGCACCGCATTACATGAATTCGACATCACCATCTTTGTGTTTTTTCTTTGTAGGCACTTAGTTTATTGTTACGTGGCTGTAAGTTAGTAAAACACCGTTTCAACACTTTTAGGTGTCAAGCTTTCCTTCATACACTAGTACGTGGCCATAAGTTAGTAAAGCCACCTTTCATTATATTGCCATTAAGCTTTTACTCAGCTATTACGTGGTTAGAAATTAGAATGTTTACGATTCTTAAGTGCCACTTTGCAAATCTTTTAATATATTTTATTGTATGTAATGTGCCTATAAAAAGCCACAAGTTGTACGTTGATATATCATGTGTGAAAAATCAAGTTTACAAGTTTATGAGTGAAAGTGAATTTCTTCCTCTGTTATGTATGTGTGTGAGTGTAGTGAGCAAATTAATTTTCTCTCTCTTGTTGCTTCCGCTGTGAGTGTATTGTGAGGTTTTTAATTTTATTAGTCCACTGATAACAATTGGTATCAAAGCTTGAGGGCTCTGGTAGTTGCATGAGTAAAAAAAATAGTGAGTGTGTGAGGAACAAGAGTGTTCTCCCCGTGTTAAAAAAAATATAGAGAGTTGATATACTTTTGAGAGAGAGATATGGGCACAAATTACAACATTGTATGGTCCGGTCCCAAGTTAGATGGGAAGTTAGATTTTAATTATTGGGAGCTTTTGATGTCCACACATTTGAGAGCTCACAATATTTGGAGTTTTATTGAACCGGGATTAGCGGAAGGAGCTGATGATACCACTAGGAGGAGAGACCAGTTGGCATTGTCACAGATTCACCAAGGAATAGACTACTCAATTTTTGGCAAAATTGCAAATGCCAAAACTGCCAAAGAAGCGTGGGATATTTTGAAGTTGTCTTATAAAGGAGTGGAGAAGGCCCAGAAATCCAAACTGCAATCCCTACGAAGGGAATATGAAAGGTATGAAATGCCTAGTTCTGAATCCGTGGAACAATATTTTTCACGTGTTACAGATCTCGTCAACAAGATGAGGGTGTATGGAGAAGATATCCCAGACAATAAGGTGGTGGACAAAATTCTACGCGCCATGCCAATGAAGTTTGATCATGTGGTCACTACATTAATAGAGTCCCACGATACAGATAACATGACTGTAGCAGAATTGCAAGGAAGTGTTGAAAGCCACGTGAGCAGAATTTTGGAGAAAACGGAAAAAGTAAATGAAGAAGCTTTGAAGAGTCAAGTGAATCTCAACAATGTTGCTGAATCCAGTCAAAGTGCAGAAGATAGAGGTCGAGATAACTTCAACAATGGAGGAAGAGGAAATTACAGAGGTAGAGGAAGACGAAATTTCAGAGGAAGAGTACGTGGAAATTTCAATCAAGGAAGAAACAACAATTTCGGATCATTTGACCAAGGAAGAGGTGGAAATAATTTTGGTGCTGCTAACCGAGGAAGAGGAAGAGGAAACAATTACCAAGGTCAGGCGAATTTCAATTGCTTCTACTGTGGAAAGTTCGGGCACAAAGCTGTAGATTGTAGATTCAAACAACAGGCAAATGTAGCTGAAAGTCAAAATACTGGTGAGAATACTAATAACCCTCAAAGTTTGTTTTTAGCAAGCAATTCATTTTCTAAGGATGAAAATATTTGGTATTTGGATACTAGGTGTAGCAATCATATGTGTGGGAAAAAGGAGTTATTTACTACTTTAGATGAAACGGTAAAATCTACTGTGAAATTTGGAAACAATGCAAATATTCCTATTATGGGGAAAGGCCAAATCACTATCAGATTGAAGGATGGTTCTCAAAATTTTATCTCTGATGTTTTCTATGCTCCTAGACTTCATCATAATTTATTAAGTATGGGACAACTGTTAGAGAAAGGATACAACATGCAGATCCATCATGGCTATTGCACGTTGATTGATAGAAATGGAAGATTTATTGCCAAGGTAAAAATGACTCCCAATCGCCTATTCCTTTTGAAAATGCATCATGAAAAGTTATCTTGCCTGAGTTCTGTGATTCCAAATGATGATTGGTTGTGGCATATGCGTTTTGGACACTTTCACTTTTCTGGGTTGAATTATTTGTCAAGAAAAGAATTTGTTTCTGGTTTGCCTATTGTGAATATTCCTAACGGTGTGTGTGAGACATGTGAGATTGGAAAGAAGCACAGAGAATCATTCCCAACTGGAAAGTCTTGGAGGGCGAAAAAGTTGCTGGAAATAGTTCATTCAGACCTGTGTTCAGTTAAGATACCAACACATGGTGGTAGTAGATATTTTATCACTTTTATTGATGATTTTAGCATAAAGACGTGGGTCTATTTCTTGAAGCAGAAGTCGGAAGCATGTGATGCCTTCAAGATGTTCAAGGCGTTCGTAGAGAAGCAGAGTGGATGCAGAATCAAAGTACTCAGAACAGACAGTGGCCAAGAATACCTCGCTTGTACAAATTTCTTTGAGCAGCATGGAATTCAACATCAACTAACAACCAGATACACGCCCCAACAGAATGGAGTTGCTGAAAGGAAGAACAGAACAATCATGGACATGGTGAGATGCATGTTGAAGGCCAAACAAATGCCTAGAGAGTTTTGGGCAGAAGCAGTTGCTACCGCAGTCTATATTTTGAACAGGTGCCCAACAAAGAGTGTTCGTGACAAGACACCTGAAGAAGCTTGGAGTGGAAGGAGACCATCAATCAGACATCTTAGAGTTTTTTGGTGCATAGTATATACCCATGTTCCAGACCAACTCAGAAAGAAACTGGATGACAAAGGTGAAAGGTGCATTTTCATTGGATACTGCACAGATTCAAAGGCATATAAGCTCTACAACCCGGAGACAAAAAGGTGATTATCAGCCGAGACGTGACGTTTGATGAGAAAGCCACGTGGAATTGGTCCTCAAAGTCCCAAAAGGAGCCAATGGTGATTTCTGACAACTATGAAGAAAATGAAAGACAACTAGATCCAACTCCCGGTGTACCAGAATCATCTAGCAGGCCACAGAGGAATCGTCAACTACCAGCTAGATTGCAGGATTGTGCTGTGTTTAATGACAATAATCCATCTGATGAGGAGATTATCAATTTTGCTTTATTTGCAGATTGTGAACCAATGACCTTTGAAGAAGTTGCAAGTAATGAGAATTGGAAGAAAGCGATGGATGATGAGATTCGAGCTATTGAGAAGAATGAAACGTGGGAGTTAATAGATTTGCCAGCAGATAAAAGGCCTATTGGAGTGAAATGGGTGTATAAGATAAAGTACAATCCCAATGGAGATATTGACCGCTTTAAGCAAGGTTGGTTGCGAAAGGATATAAACAAAAACCAGGTATTGATTACTTTGAGGTATTTGCTCCTGTTGCAAGATTAGACACTATTCGCATGATCATTTCTCTTTCGGCTCAAAATAATTGGAAGATATATCAAATGGATGTTAAATCTGCTTTTCTGAATGGTATTTTGGAAGAAGTATATGTTGAGCAGCCTGCAGGATATATTGTCAAAGAAAAAGAAGACAAAGTGTACAGATTGAAGAAAGCCTTGTATGGGTTGAAGCAAGCACCAAGAGCGTGGTATAAGAAGATTGATTCCTATTTTGTGCAACATGGCTTTGAGAGATGTCCTTTTGAGCACACTTTATATATCAAATTTGTTGATCTTGGAGATATTCTTATAGTGTGTCTTTATGTTGATGATCTAATCTTCACTGGCAATAATTCAAAGATGATTGCAGAATTCAGGGAGGCTATGATAAGCTGTTTTGAAATGACAGATTTGGGCTTAATGTCCTATTTTCTTGGCATTGAGGTCTCTCAACAGAATGATGGGATTTTTATCTCCCAGAAGAAATATGCAGGTGATATTTTGAAGAAGTTCAAGATGGAGAATTCAAAGCCAATTTCCACGCCTGTCGAAGAAAAGTTGAAGTTGACAAGAAACAGTGAAGGAAAAAGAGTAGATGCAACTCAGTATAAAAGTTTGATTGGAAGTCTAAGGTATCTGACTGCGACTAGATCGGATATAGTCTTTGGAGTTGGTTTGCTCAGTAGATTCATGGAGGAGCCACGTGTTTGCCATTTACAAGGAGCTAAGAGAATTCTTCGTTATATCAAAGGTACTCTGACTGATGGAATTTTTTATGCTAATAATAGTGATGTGAAGCTTGTTGGATACACAGACAGTGACTGGGCAGGAGATGTGGAAACAAGAAAAAGCACGTCAGGGTACGTATTTCATCTAGGTGCGGGTACAGTATCATGGTCTTCAAAGAAACAACCAATTGTTGCACTTTCAACGGCTAAAGCAGAATAATTACAACAACCAGTTATGCCACACAGGCAGTATGGCTGAGAAGAATTTTAGAAGTGAAGCATCAGAAGCAAGATTCTCCCACAGAAATATTTTGCGACAACAAGTCAGCTATTGCTTTAAGCAAGAATCCAGTTTTACATGGTCGGTCAAAGCACATTGATATTCGATTCCACAAGATACGAGAACTGATAGCTGAGAAAGAAGTGGAGATTAATTTTTGCCCAACTAAAGACCAAGTAGCAGATATTTTCACGAAGCCGTTGAAGATTGAGTTATTCTACAAATTGAAGAAAATGCTCGGAATGATACATGCTTGATTTAAGGGAGGCAATGTTGGTTAATTTTATTAAAACAAGCAAAATGGAAATTTACTGCACCGCATTACATGAATTCGACAGCACCATCTTTGTGTTTTTTCTTTGTAGGCACTTAGTTTATTGTTACATGGCTGTAAGTTAGTAAAACACCGTTTCAACACTTTTAGGTGTCAAGCTTTCCTTCATACACTAGTACGTGGCCATAAGTTAGTAAAGCCACCTTTCATTATATTGCCATTAAGCTTTTACTCAGCTATTACGTGGTTAGAAATTAGAACGTTTACGTTTCTTAAGTGCCACTTTGCAAATCTTTTAATATATTTTATTGTATGTAATGTGCCTATAAAAGGCCACAAGTTGTACGTTGATATATCATGTGTGAAAAATCAAGTTTACAAGTTTATGAGTGAAAGTGAATTTCTTCCTCTGTTATGTATGTGTGTAAGTGTAGTGAGCAAATTAATTTTCTCTCTCTTGTTGCTTCCACTGTGAGTGTATTGTGAGGTTTTTAATTTTATTAGTCCACTGATAACAGTAACTTCTTTTTTCATTCTTGCTACTCCCTCTCATACTCTAGTCAGGTCATCCCTTGTTTATAAGTAATTAAATAGATTTTATTTGGATTGGTGATGTTTTATTCAAAGATTTTCTCTACTTTTCTTGTTCCCTTTACCAAAATACCATGTTTAAGTGGTATATATATATATATCCTTTTTTTGTCTATCTAAATTCATAAGCTGTAATTAATATGTCCCTCGTATGGATTTTTGTTTTCTTATTCAACTCTGTTAATTTCTACTTTTTGATGTCAGTTGTAGCTTACCTATTTTTATAATTGTGTATTCCTGTTTATCCATGTGCAGATTTCATGTGGATAATATTCCTATTTGAGAAGAACAAGCAGGCTTATTTAGCATAACCAGTGAGTAGCATACGCTCAATATATTTTCAAACACATACATTTTCATTTGCATGTCTATTAGTTGTACAGGGAAGGGAAATGCTACAGAGTATTGTTGATCTAGTTCAATATAACTTGAATTTAGAGGTTATTTCTTGTACTCTGCATCTTCAAGTATTATAGAGTTTATTATATGAATTATTTAACATATCTCGTTGAGAATATTAACTCTTAATTGGTATACTGTCTTTTGCTTTATAGGTGATCTTCGGAGATACTGATTCAATAATGACTAAACCTCCTGATGCTAAGAACCAGCCACAAGTGCTTGTTAACCCAAGCTATTTTCATTTTTTGTTACTTGAAATAGTCTGATCTATGTTTTATTTGCTGTAAATCTGTGATCTGCTTGATTCTGAGGATGCCTTTCTTGATCAACATAGTTTTGGTTATTAATTTACTTTGTTTTGTTGTGTCACTAGCCTACGCATCTTTTTTGGTTGGTTTTTGTTACGAATCCATGGGTCAAAGGATGAAAATCAAACTGATAAGAGAGATAGATAATATTGATACTCATGAGGTAACATATTGAATTGATTGAAAAGATGAGGATTACAAAGAATGAAGGCTCTTATTTATAGAGCTGATTATCTCAAATTAACTTTCTAACTGACTTACTAATTTTCTATAACCTCTATTAGTTTTTAATTCATCCTTTGATCTTCAGATAATTTTCTAGAATGAAGCTGTGGAGTATGGACCTTATTGACTACTGTTTCTGATGTTTTTCCCCCCTTATTTGGAATTATGGATCATGAAGATCACATGGCTATAGTTGTGAGCGATATATATTTTTTTAGTCTTGAAGAATCTATGGTTGCTTAAGAGAGCTTATTAATGTTCCCCTGTGCATGATCTTTTTAGGTTAATTTTCTAGTGAATTACCTTAACAATAAAGAAAAGTTATATCATTGTAAAGCACAATGGTCTTTAAGATTGTGCTTGAATTGGATTATAAGCCTTTAGCCAAAGCTTCAGCACGCTGGCATTTTTAATAAGACAAGATAATTAAGTTGAAAACATTTATCAAATCAAAATCTATCATCAATCAAATTTGAGTTTACAATATTATAAAAATCAACACATTGGATCTTGTTGAATTAAATTATCTGGTGGTGAAGTATGGATGTGAAGCTGGGGTGTGAGGAGGGATGATGATACTTTTTCTTGTAATATTGCAGGGTTGTTGCTTATGCAGAAGGCTTGATTCGAGCATTTAATTTTCATACCTATGCTATTCTTTACATACTACAACTTATTGGTGCTGCTGCTTTTGCATTTCATCCAACTCTGGAATGGATTTTTGTTGGCGATCCATGATGTACACTTCTGGTATGAGATGTATCAACTGAGAGACCTAGTATATTGGAATATGAGTGTAGTTTTTCTCGTACCACAATTGAGACCTAGTATCATTGTCACCTATGACTTCTTTTTTCTTATCATCTTGCAGTCATTTGTAAATATTTGAGTTTAGACTTGTTATTTTTGGTTATATTGATCTGATCATTTTATTGTTATTGAAATTTTTAGAAAACAGGTTAGCTTGGCTCACAAGTCACAACCAATAACATCATTTGCATGGCTCCCCATGTTGCATTTACTTGTAACTCTATCTATCTAAGGATATGGAAATCCTCACGTTTTGGAAATGCACGTTATAGTTTACAATGCATTAGAAACAAACAGCTACTTAAACCATATGTACCACACATTCACTCATGCGAAAATTAAATTCATAACCGAACTACACTTCAATCTCATCAAATAACATAGACATAGTTTGTATTTACAACTAATTTTAAAATGTAGACCAGTACTTTCTTTCTCTCCACATTCAAAGACCAAAATACGTGAAAACTACTCAAATTAATAACTTCCGGTGGATGTAGTTTTTCATGTTGGAACCATGTTTTGAAACACACGGATTGTGTTAAATTCATAACCGAACTGCACCTTAATCTCATCAAATAACATAGACATAGTGCAACATGAATAGCAAGTAGTAAAATATTTCAAAAACCATATCAACTACCAAAATCACATCAACAGTACCATAACAAGCAAGCTTTAATATAATAAACAATACCATTATATTTCCATTCCATCTAATTAACTTGGATCTCCTTGTCTATTTGCGCAAGTTACGAAAGTAATTTGCAGGGTTATGTTCAAAGTCATTTCTTAAAATGCGAATGTTCCTCCCTGGAGCCTTCATTGTCTTCCCTCTTTTACCACAACAGAAAATCACCTTAATCACCTTCCAAGGAAACCTAACAACAGCAGAAATCACCTTCCAAGGAAACCTAACAACACCAGAAATTACCTTCCAAAGAAACCTAACAACACCATAAATAACCTTCCAAGGAAACCTAACAACACCAAAAATCACCTTCCAAAGCAATGAAACAATAGCAGAAATAACCTTCCAAAGCAACGAAACAACAACAAAAATCACCATCCAAAGCAACCGAACAGCAACAATAGCTGCCACTGCTACACCAACAGCACAAGCAACACAAAACACTCTAAATTTCTTATTAAGGACACGAACCTGAAACATGGAATTCATGTTAGTTAGAGTGAACCATATAAAATTGGATTAATGGATCACTCCCACCAAAAATTAAATATTATTTACATAGTACTATGTTTTGTTCATTGTTTATGTTTGCACTAAGGATATCCTCCAACCGACGATGAGAGACGAATTCCTTCCGAGACAAAGAGATCACTTAAGTGAGTTTTGCCTCTTCCAACAAAGTCTTTCCATATATACACATGGCCAGGAATCGAACCACGGACAATAAATATGCTTAAGGAACCAAACTATTTACCAACTGTGTTAGACCTTAGTAGTATTACTATGTTTTGTTATAATAGCTCAAATTGGGTCCTCATTTGACCTGTATCATTGCACGATTTTCGTACAACAGAATCAGCAGACAACAAAGGAAGAAGAAAAATATATTGATGCATAATAGTGGTTGTCTGGGGTAAAGGTGACACACAAACATACCACTGTACCTTCTTCGTCCATGGTAGAAGGCACGACCGTCGAGGTGGAAGTCTGGGGTAAGGGAGGTAGCGATAGTCTTGAGGACGACGTCGGGGTTGGTCTCAGTTTGGAGGAGGTGGAGGGCGATTCCAGTCTTCTGCTTCAAGGTTAGGGGCGCCAATGAGTTCGCAAAGAGGATTGTGGAGAGGAAGAGAGAGCATTGGCGTTAAGAGAAAGGGTTTCTTTGGGAGGATAGAGATTTTAGAAAAATTAGGTTAAGTTTGCTCAAAATTGGGAACGAGGGTAAAGTGAAAAGGCACCGCGCCTTAGTTTTCTTTTTAATGTCTTTTTTAAATAACTTAATAACTTGCGGCAGTTTATAAAAACAGTCGTATGACCCGCCGCTAACCTTAAGCGAGGCGGTTTTAAATGAACTGCCGCAATTTGACCGTCGCAGTTCACAACTTTTCTTGTAGTGAAGATATTTTTTTATTATGATTTTTAATAAGTTATTAGCCATGTTCGGATAACTTCTATATATGTAAACACTCAAGGAAAAGAAAATAGAAAAAAAAATTAAAATCATTTATTGAAGAAGCTAAACTCATTTTAACTTATCTGAAAAATTGATTTTAACTTTAAAAGCTAATTTTAGTTTACAAGAAAGGTTTATTTCATTTTTTTCTTATTTTATTCTCTAGTAAATAAGTGTTAAGGGAAAAACTTATCCAAATAGGATAATTATAAAAATTAACAAATTTACTACAACATAAAAGTTAGTGCTTGAATTATTTATTCAATTTTTTTTACTCGTGTATTAAGTTTTTGTCAAGTTTTATAATAAATACCTTAAAAACTATATTACATAAGATAATTTTCTATAAGTCATATCCAGGATGATTTTTAATAAATTTAATTAGAATGCAACTATTTTTTATATGATAAGTTTGTTATTGTTTATAATAAATACTTTAAAAATGATACTCATGATGATCTTTGGTTGATTCATTACATGAATAATTAACTCGAGCTACAAGAAATAATTTAAAAAAAAATACATTAACTAACAAGGGCGTAATCTTACCAGTTGATGGCAAGATTCATAGTGTGTTGGAGTCTGTGAAGAAAGCTTGAACCCCTGAAGAAGAAGAAGAAGAAGAAGAAGAAGAAGAAGAAGAAGAAGCTCTTGATGGTGTTAAGTAAAGTAAACCCACTAAAGAAATATTACTTTTTTATGAATTTAATTAGAATGCACGAGTAAAGTTACCTTGTATGATAAATTAGTTAATTCTTATAATAAATATCTTTAAAATGATACTCATGATGATTTTTTATTGATTCAAAGTATAAAAATCTTTATACTGCATGGAAAATTAACTCAAGGAACAAGAAAATAATTTTAAAAAAATATATTAACTGGAATCAATGACAAGGACGTAATCTTACCAATCAATGATAAAGGCATAATCTTCAACACAAGTGTTGCTCGTAACGCTAAATTTATGCCCAGTGAATGTTTCAACTATTGGATTAATCTTTGTCGCTAAACAACTTGTCTGAGACACAATCCTGAAACATGACATTCATGTAAGAGTGAACCATGAGAATAAATCACTAATTTGATCCTTAAAGTATTATCCTTTCTCCTAAATATCGATATCCTTAAAATAAGATAAATTACTTAAGTAGTCTTAAAAAGTACGAAAACTCATACTATGTAGTCTCTTAAGTAATAAAAAATTATTCAAATTAGTCTAAATTTTACTCTAAATGTATCAACTTAAAGACTAAACTAATGAAGATTCAATACTTCAGAGATTACTTAACTAGTTTTATTATTTTAGGGACTATGGAGAGAGAGTGATAGTTTAAGAGTTTAACGGTGATGCACTGTTTTTACACTGTCATCAAATCACAAATCACTGTTGATATGATTTTCAAGATAATTTTTTAAAAGTCAACAAACTTACATATATGATGGGTTGTGATTGGATTTACCATATATGATGGGTTGCGATTGGATTTACACAGTTAGTGCATAACCCTTTTTCTCTAGTTCAAAAACAAAATTGGAAGTTTATTCAAAATTATATATGTTATTGACATAGTACTATGTTTTGTTCTGAACTTCTATTAGTTCAATTTGGGTCCTCATTTGACTTGTATCACTACACAATTTTCGTACGACAATATCAGCAGAACAACAAAGGAAAGAAGAAAAAGATATTGATGCATAATAGTGGTTGTCTATACATAAAAAAATTTCGGCAAAAAAAAAAGAACGTGTATCGACAAATTCATTAATATTTGCTAAAAAATCTATTATCTCTATTCATAACTGTATGCAGCTACTCTATTTGTCTATGGCTGGATCCCTCGTACCTTTTTTTTTATCCATAGGAATCGAAGACAAGTACCAAAGGGTTTACAATAACTCACGCACCCTGCTCAACCAACTGAGCTAGACCCCTTTGGTATCCCTCGGACCTTTGCTTATACTATGAACTTCCCCATTCAAAAGTTCCTTCAAGCACAAAACATAGTGGCCACCGTGCGTTATTTAAAAATAAAATCTAATTAGAATGCATCCTTGTAAATGTTTTTGAGATTATAAAAGTTTTACAAGGTTAGTCAATAAAAAATCATCTTTGATATAATTTTTAAAATTATAATAAAAACTAACAAACTTATTATAGATAATAATTTGTGAATGAATGCTAGTATAAAAGACTTTTATATATATAAATTATTTATTCAAAAGCTTTTGACACTATCATCCAATATCAGCATATTATCATGTGTACTACGATTAAGCTTGTTGATTCTTATAATAAATCTCTTAAAATTTATACTTAGAATAGTTTTTTACAAGTCCTGTCTAGAATGATTTATTTTATTTTATTTTTTGTGAATTTAATCAGAATGCAAGCATTTCCACCCAAAAAAAAAATCAGAATGCAGGCATAAAAGTTTTATACTTTTATTTAATTTCAATCACAATTCGTTATATACGATAAATTTAATCATTTTTATAATAAATATTTTAAAAATCATACTCACAGTCACCTTTGATTGATTTAAGGTTATATAGTGCATGACAAATTAACTCGAGCAACAAGAAAATAATTACAAAAAAAAATTAACTGGAATCAACTAAAAGGGCGTAATGTTACCAATTGATGACATGATCCATGGTGGGTTGGAACTCGGACAGAGTAGACGCACTGGGAAACCAATTGATGACACGATCCATGGTGGGTTAGAACTAACAACGTAGATGCACCACGAAGAAGAAGAAGAAGAAGAAGAAGCTGGCAATAATGTAAAGTAAACCCCTAAAGAAAGATTATACTATATGGTGATCTCTTAAAGCATTCGTCTGACACAATTCGACGATTCGTTTCTTTATTGATAAATGCACCACAAAGAGAAATAAACGATTGGTCGAGACACAATAGTAACACCACACTGCGAAGTTAAGTGTTGTAATGTGACTCAGTGTAAAGGGACTTGTGTACAGTAATGTGGAAGATATAAAGTCCCAAGCCTGCCTTGACTGTTAAGAATACTAGTAAAGTGAACACTGTACGTACTAGTGACCCGCGTTACATGGTTAATAAATATTAGGTCTAATATATGAGTATAGTATTAAGTGGATGTAGTTTAGTTGGTAACGTACACTGAGTTTTTAGAAAAGAATCTAAATTTGATTTCCACATATATAATATTTCTTGGAGAAGATAAGCTTTAAGTGTGATTAAACTCCGAATCAAGAATTAGTCTCATAATCGATTCAAAGAATCAAAGTTTGTAGGGATACTTTAGAGTCTAGAGAGTCAAATGCCCTAATTATGGTGGTTAAAAAAAATATGAGTAAAGTAGATTCCCTAATTAAATTTTATTTTTGGAAAGAAAATTTCAATAAAAAGTTGTGGACTTAAAAAAAATAAAAATATAAGTCTAGGAAATTTTCATTTGAAAAATAACATAATTTTTTTTATCGATTTTGGATTGGTTTGATCAATTCTTACAAGTTCTAAGACGAGTCAAGTTTTTTAAGGTAATAAATCAATCACCAAACCAGTTTCCAGTCAAATTGGTTGAACTGATGGGTCCAATATGAATTTTAAAATAATGATTAAAATTGAAAAGGAATCATGAAATTAAACTTAATTACCTTAACAAGATTATGACAAACAACAAATTAAGTACTTGAAATATAAACAATATAAAAATTAAAAATAAAATAATCACAAAAGAAAGAAGAAGTGGTTATTTAATAAGAGAAAAATACTAAATAGGTCTAAAAAAAAGCTCAAATTTATCTAGATAGTAGAAAATAATAAATTGGTTAGATAAAAAGGTAAGATGAAAAGGTAACAAATAAAAGGTTAAATTACTCTTTTGATCTTTTTTTTTATTTAAATTATTCAATTTGGTTACTCTATTTTTAAAATATTTAATTTGATCCTCTAATTTTCATAGAATGTTCAATGTTACTCTTCCATCTAAAATGACACTAACAACCTTAATGAAATCGTCAAATCAAACAAATTAAGGGCAATATTGAATAAGTGTTTTCTAAGAATAAAATGATTAAATTGAATAACTTCGTGGAAGGTAGGGCATGTCTTGACCGTTAAGAAAGCTAGTCAAGTGAGTGACCACTGTACTAGTCTCCGTTTCGGTCAAATCCTTCTTTCTGACTTGTTGAAGAGCATGTTCCTGGTGAGGTGACCTGTTGAAGCCACTTCCGATTTGCTTTATTCAGAACTGTTTATTCTCAAATTAGATATGCTGCCAAAATTTCAACAAATTTCTGTTTTTTTTTTTTTTATCAATGTACAAGTGGCATTGTTATTTACTGATAGAAATGAGTTCATATCATTTAAACCATGCATAATTGTTATTTACATAACAATGCTGGATTGGTTTACCAAAATACCCACCCTGTATTATATCTGATACTAAGGTAACTAATACTTAAATGATATATATATATATATATATATATATATATATATATATATATATATCCTTTTTTTCGTCTACCTAAATTCATAAGCTGTCATTAATATTTCCCTGTATGGATTTTTGTTTTCTTATTCAACTATATATGTTAATTTCTACTTTTTGATGTCTGTTGTTGCTTACCTATTTTCATAATTGTGTATTCCTGTTTATCCATGTGCAGAGATTTTATGTGGATAATATTCCTATTATAGCATAACCAGTGACTTCCATACTCTCAATATATTTTCAAACACATACATCTTCATTTGCATGTCTATTAGTTGCACAGGGAAGGGAAATACTGCTGAGTACTGTTGATCTTGTTCAAAATAACTTGAATTTAGAGGTTATTTCTTGTACTCTACATCTTGAAGTATTATAGAGTTTAGAATATGAATTATTTTATGTAACTGGTTGGGAATTAATAACTCTTAATTCGTGCACTGTCTTTTGCTTTATAGGTGATACTGATTCAATAATGACTAAACCTCATGAAGCTTATCCTGTCGCTAAGAACCAGCCACACGTGCTTGTTAATCCAAGCTATTGTCATTTTTAATTTGTTACTTGAAATAGTCTGATCTATGTTTTCTTCGCTGGAAATCTGTGATCTTCTTGATTCTGAGGATGCCCTTCTTGATATACATAGTTTTGGTCATTAATCTACTTTGTTTTGTTGTGTCACTAGCCTACGCATATTTTTTGGTTGGTTTTTGTTACAAATCCATGCGTCAAAGGATGAAAATCAAACTGATAAGAGAGATAGAGAGCATATTGATACTCATGAGGTATGAGGTAACATACTGAAAAGATGAAAATTACACAGAGTGAAGGCTCTTATTTATAGAGCTGATTATCTCCAACTAACTTTCTAAGTGACTAATTTTCTATAACCTCTATTTGTTTTTAATTCATCCTTTGATCTTCAGATAGTTTTCTAGATTGAGGCTTTGGAGTATGGACCTTATTGACTATTGTTTCTTATGTTTTTTCCCCCTTATTTGGAATTTTGGATCATGAAGATCACATGGCTATTGTTGTGAGCGATATATATTTTTCTAGTCTTGAAGAATCTAGGGTTGCTTAAGAGAGCTTATTAATGTTTGGTTTAATTACTCTTTAGTCCCTATACTTTTACCAAATTTTTAATTAGGTCCCTGAACTTTTTTTCTCTTTTAATTGGGTCCCTGGACTTTTATTTATTTTTCAATTGGGTCCCTGAACTTTTATTTATTTTTCAATTCGGTCCTTTTGTCTAATTGTCGTTATAAAAAATTAATCGCTAATACTTAATTAGAGGTACAAACAGTGAACTGATGCTTCTAGAATGTGTTGTAAGCTAAACTGAGTCAATTCTGAGAGTTTTATGCAAAGTTTTAACCTTCTGTAGAGCCAAATAATTGTGAAAAAATGTTTGAGTTAAATTGACCTGTAAACGTTGAAACTTTGTAGAAACTTTCAGAATTGATTCAGTTGTGCTTACAACACATTCCAGAAGCATCAACTCACTCTCTGCACCTCTAATTAAATGTCTGCGGTTATTTTTTCATAACAACAATTAGATGGGGGACCCAATTGAAAAAAAAAGGCTTAGGACCCAATTAAAAGAAAAAAAAAGTTCAGGGACCTAATTAAAAATTTGATAAAAGTATAGGAACTTACAGATTAATTTAACCTTAATGTTTCCTTGTGCATGATTTTTTTATGTCAATTTTCTAGTGAATTACCTTAACAATAAAGAGAAGTTATATATATAATTGTAAAGCACAATGGTCTTTAAGATTGTGCTTGAATTGGATTATGAGCCTTTAGCCAAAGCTTCTGCACGCTGGCATTTTTAATAAGACAAGATAATTAAGTTGAAAACATTTATCAAATTAAAATTTCTCCCAGGAATCAAATTTGAGTTTGCAATATTATAAAAGTCAACACATTGGATCTAGTTGAATTAAATTATCTGGTGATGTAGTATATGGATGTGAAACTGGGTTGTGAGGAGGGATGATGATACTTTATCTGGTAATATTGTAGGTTGTTGATTCGAGCATTTAATATGTGAGTTTAATGGTGATACACTGACAGTGTAAAACTCCGTTTTTACCTCTTTGCCTATCTTCTTTCTAACTTTTTTCAAAATGCCAAAGGAAGTTGTAAGAAAAATTATCGCTTTGCAAAGAAATTTCCTTTGGGGTGGGGATGAGAGTAAAAATAAAGTGTGTTGGGTTAATTGGGATAGAATTTGTTGTCCAAAGAGTAAAGGAGGTCTAGAGATCAAACACATTGGCCTCTTTATTAATGATATTTTGATTGCTAAATGGAGGTTGGCTTTGTTCAACCAACAAGAAGCTCTTTGGGTGGAGGTGCTAGAATCTAAATATTCGGGGTGGAAGGGGCTTCTAAGGGAGGAGAATAATAATAATTACTCATTACGGTGGAGGGATTTGTCAATATCATGTGGAGTGCGTAGCTCATCTAGATGGTTTGATAAGAGGTTTAGGTGAAACATTGGGTGTGGAGATCAAGCTCGTTTTTTGCTAGATGCATGGTTGAGTGAAAATAGCCTTGCAGAAAAATACCCAAGACTTTATGCTATTTCACAACAGCAAAAGCATACTGTCAATAATATGGGGAGGTGGTTAGAGGATAAGTGGGAGTGGTCCTTTGGGTGGAGAAGGGAGATGTTTGAGTGGGAAAAAAAACCAGCTTGCTGAACTCCAACATTCTTTATCAAGTTGTCTAATTAAAAAGGAAGTAAAAGACACATGGTCCTGGTTGGAAGAAAACTCGGGATTGTGCTCTGTGAAAGCGACATACAGGGCTCTCTTAGAGGATAAGATGCAATTTCAGAGTGTGGAGGTGCTGGACCAAATTTGGAACATAAGATCTCAGTCGAAAGGAAATTTTCTAATGTGGAGAATTTTCCAGAACTGTCTGCCTACAAGGGATAATCTCCTCATTAGAAATATTATAATTAATTTGGATGAATGTATATGCCCTTTTCTGCGGTATTGGTGTTAAGTCCATTAACCATTGTTTCTTCACTTGCTGTAAAATTCTAGGGATTTGGAATCTACGCTACAAATGGATCAATGTCCTCACAGTTCTGCCTCAAACACCACAAATGCACCTTCATCAACACAGACACTTTATTCGGTCTAATATTGATCTGGAATATTGGTGGGTAGTGTGGGCATCCGTAGTGTGGTGTGTATGGAATTTGAGGAACGATTGTGTGTTCAGAGGTGGTGCTTTTGACCAAGACAGCCTTATGGAAAAAATAAAATTTACAACATGGTCTTGGCTTAGAGGGAAGTGTCAAAGTTTCTAGTACTCATTCAATCAATGGACAATGTCCCCAGATGTATGTATTTTGTCATCTCATGCCTAACGAGTATGTGGTTTGAAGTGATATAAAGTAGTTGACTACATTAGGGTGTTGTTGGGTGTAATGGTTATGCTATGGTATATTGGTGGAACATACTCACGTGTAAAGTTTGATGCTTGGGTTTGGCGATTGAATTCTCTCACTATGGGCTGCAAACATGTTTAGAACTAGGGGAATGGTTGCTATTTTGTTTGGGTTCGGGTAGTATCATATCTTTTGTTGGGTGACACCCTTTTGGTTGGTTAGTGGTTATTTATGCTCCCTGTCCGAGTTTAAATACTTACTAACCAAGTTTATATAGTTGCCTGTATAACTCTGTTACTCTTTTGGTACTTCTGGTACCCACATTAATATACGCATAATTTCTTGGCTGAAAAAAAAACTGACAGTGTAAAACTGTTTTACACAGTCATTCAATCACAAATCACCATTGGTATTACTTTCAAGATAATTTTTTAAAAATCAACAAACTTACCATAAATGGTGAGTTGTGATTGGATGACATTTATACCTATGATGTTCTTTACATACTAAAACTTATTGGTGTGCCACTGTGCCACATTTGCATTTCATGTAACTCTGAAATGGATTTTTGTTGGGGATCGATGAGGTACACTTCTGCTATGGGACGTATCAACTGAAAGATCTAGTATGATTGGAATATGAGTGTAATTAATTTACTTATTATATTGAAGTCATTTGTAAATATTGCAGTCATTGTCACCTTCTACTTTATACTACTTCCAGTGGATGTAGTTTTTCATGTTGGCACCATGTTTTGAAACACACGGGTTGTTTAAATTCTTAACCGAACTACACCTTAATCTCATCAAATAACATAGACATAGTGCAACATGAATAGCAAGTAGTACATATTTCCTACAAAGTCTTAAACTACATCAAACATGCACTATGAAAACACTAAGCAAAGTAATAAACCACTACCATTCTTATTTCCATTCCATCTAATTAACTTGATCTACTTGTCACTTTTTGTGCAAGTCACGGAAGTAACTTTTAGGGCTACGTTCAAAGTCATTTCTGAAAATGCGAATGTTCCTCCCTGGAGCCTTCATTGTCTTCCCTCCTTTACCACCACAATGGAAAATCGTCTTAATCACCTTCCAAAGAAACCTAACACCACCAGAAATCACCTTCGAAGGCAATGAAACAACAGCACAAGTCACCTTCCAAAGCAACCAAACAACAGCAGAAATGAACGTCCAAAGCAACGGAACAACAACAATAGCTGCCACTACTACACCAACAGCACCACCAACGCGCAACAACGAATCTCCATTAAACTTTGTTGTTAGATTTCTTATCATGGACATGAACCTGAAACATGGACTTCATGTTAGCTAGAGAAACCAAACAAAATTGGATAAATGGATCACCCCACCAAAAATTATATATTATTGACATAGTACTATGTTTTGTTCTTTGTTTTTCTTTGCACTAAGGATATCCTCCAATCGACGATGAGAGACTAATTCCTTTCGAGACATAGAGATCGCTGAAGTGAGTTTTGTCTCTTCCAATAAAGTTTTTCCATACACATGGTCAAGAATCAAATCCCACACAATATGCTTAAGGAACCCAACTATCTACTAGTTGTGCTAGACCTTGTTGGTGTTACTATGTTTTGTTCTAATGGGTCAAATTGGGACCTCATTTGACCTGTATCATTGCCCCATTTTCGTACAACAACATTAGCAAATAACAAAGGAAGAAGAAAAAATATTGATGGACAATAGTGGTTGTCTATATATAAAACTTTTCGGTAGAAAATATGTGTATAAATCATTGACATTTGCCAAAAAAATCTATTATCTCTGTTTCTAACTGTATGCATCTACTCTATTTTCCTATGGCTTGATCCCTCTAACCTTTCCTTCTACTGTGAACTTCCCAATTCAAAAGTTCCTTCAAGCACAAAACATAGTGGCCACCGTGTATAATTTAAAAATAAAATTTAATAAGAATGTACGATTATAAAAGTTTTACAACTGTTAGTCAATTAAAGATCATTTTTTATATAATTTTTAATAAGTTGTTGGCCTTGTTTGAATAACTTCTCTATAAACACTTGTAAAAAAAGAAAATAAAAAAACTTAATTAAAATTAACTTATGCATAAATCAAAATCATTTTTTAGAAGCTAAATTTATTTAACTTCTACAAAAAAACTGATTTTAACTTTATAAGCTAATTTTAGTTTATGAAAAAAAAATATTTCATTTTTTGTTCTTATTTTATTTTCATTTTTCTTTCTTATTTTATTCTCTTATAAGTATTTAGGAAAAAACTTATGTAAATAGTACAATTAAAAAAATTAACAAACTTATTATTATAACATAAAAGTTAGTGCATAAATTACTTATTCAATTTTTTTTACTCATGTATTAAGTTTTTCTTAATTTTTATAATAAATACCTTAAAGACCACACATAGGATAATTTTTTACAAGTCATATCTAGAATTATTTTTTATAAATTTAATTAGAATACAGCTATTTTTTATATGATAAATTTGTTATTGTTTGTGATAAATACTTTAAAAATGATACTCATGAATCATGATAATCTTTGGTTGATTCAAAGTATAAAAATCTTTATACTCCATGACAATTAACTCGAGCTACAAGAAAATAATTTAAAAAAATACAAGGGCTCGAATCAATAACAAGGGCATAATCTTACCCATTGCTGACAGGATCCTTGGTAAGTTGAAGACTATGAAAAAAGCTTGAACCCCTGAAGAAAAAGAAGAAGAAGCTCTATATAGTGTTAAGTAAAGTAAACCTCTAAATATTTTTTAGAATTTAATTAGAATGCACAAGTATACTTTTTTTAGACTCTCATCTAACGAGATACCTATATGATAAATTTGTTAATTGTTATAATAAATTTAAAATGATACTTATGATGATTTTTTATTGATTCAAAGTATAAAAATCTTTATGCTGCATGAAAAATTAACTCGAGGAACAAGAAAATATTTTTAAAAAATATTAATTGGAATCAACGGCAAGGACATAATCTTATCAATCAATGACAAAGACGTAGTCTTCAACACAAGTGTTACTAACACTAAATTTATGCTCAGTGAATCTTTCAACTATCAGATTAATCTTTGTTGCTAAGCAACTTGTCTGGGACACGATCCTGAAACGTGAAATTCATGTAAGAGTGAACCATAAGCATAAATCACTAATTTGAACCCTAACGTATTATCCTTTCTCCTAAATGATCCTTAAAATAAGATAAACTAATTAAGTAATCTTAAAAAGCATTAAAAACCATTATATGTAGTCTCTTGAGTATTAAAAAAACTATTCAAATTAGTCTCTAAATTTTACTAAAATGTATCAACTTAAAGACTAATTAAACTAATGAATATTCAATATTTCAAAGACTACTTAAATAGTTTTATTGCTTTAGGGACTATTTAGAAAAGAAAGTAATAGTTCAAAAACAAAATTGGAAGTTCATTCAAAATTTACATATTATTGATATAGTACTATGTTTTGTTCTAAACTTCTAATACCTCAATTTGGGTCCTCATTTGACTGTATCATTGCAACATTTTCGTACAACAACATTAGCAAACAACAAAGGAAGAAGGAAAAGATATTGATGGATAATAGTGGTTGTCTATATATAAAAATTTTCGGTAGAAAACATTTGCCAAAACATCTATTATCTTTCTAACTGTATGCATGTACTCTATTTTTCTATGGCTTGATCCCTCAAACCTTTGCTTCTACTGTGAACTTCCCCATTCAAAAGTTCCTTCAAGCACAAAACATACTGACCACCGTGTGTAATTTAAAATAGAATTTAATAAGAATGTACGATTATAAAAGTTTTACACTGTTAGTCAATTAAAGATCATTTTTGGTATGATTTGTAATAAGTTGTTGGCCTTGTTTGGATAATTTCTCTATAAACACTTGTAGGAAAAGAAAACTTAAAAAAAAAAAAAACTTAGTTAAAATTAACTTATGCATAAATAAAAATATTTTTTAGAGAAGCTAAACTTATTTAACTTCTATAAAAAAAAAACTGATTTTAAGTTTATAAGCAAATTTTATTTTATGAGAAAAATTTATTTTGTTTTTCCTTCTTATTTTATTTTCATTTTTCCTTCTTATTCTATTATCTTATAAGTGTTTAGGAAAAAACTTATGTAAATAGGACAATTATAAAAATTAACAAACTTATTATTATAACATAATAGTTAGTGCATAAATTATTTATGCAATTTTTTTTACTCATGTATTAAGTTTTTGTTAATTTTTATAATAAATACCTTAAAGACCATACATAGGATAATTTTTTACAAGTCATATCTAGAATGATTTTTTATAAATTTAATTAGAAGACAGCTATTTTTTATATGATAAGTTTGTTATTGTTTGTAATAAATGCTTTAAAAATGATACTCATGAATCATGATGATCTTTGGTTGATTCAAAGTATAAAAAACTTTATACTCCATGACAATTAAGTCGAGCTACAAGAAAATAATTTTAAAAAATACATTAACTCGAATAAATGACAAGGGCGTAATCTTACCCATTGATGACAGGATCCATGGTGCGTGGAAGGCTGTGAAAAAAGCTTGAAGCCCTGAAGAAAAAGAAGAAGCTCTAGATAGTGTTAAGTAAAGTAAACCTCTAAATAAATATTATTTTTTAGAATTTAATTAGAATGCACAAGTAAACTTTTTTTAGACTCTCATCTAATGAGATACTTGTATGATAAATTTGTTAATTCTTATAATAAATTTAATATGATACTCATGATGATTTTTTATTGATTCAAAGTATAAAAATCTTTATGCTGCATGGAAAACTAACTCGAGGAACAAGAAAATAATATTAAAAAAATATTAATTGGAATCAATGGCAAGGACATAATCTTGTCAATCAACGACAAAGGCGTAATCTTCAACACAAGTGTTACTAATACTAAATTTATGCTCAGTGAATCTTTCAACTATCAGATTAATCTTTGTTGCTAAGCAACTTGTCTGGGACACGATCCTGAAACATGAAATTCATGTAAGATTGAACCATAAGCATAAATCACTTATTTGAACCCTAAAGTATTATCCTTTCTCCTAAATGATCGTTAAAATAAGATAAACTACTTAAGTAATGTTAAAAGCATTAAAAATCATTATATGTAGTCTCTTGAGTATTAAAAAATTATTCAAATTAGTCTCTAAATTTTACTAAAATGTATCAACTTAAAGACTAATTAAACTAATGAATATTCAATATTTCAAAGATTACTTAACTAGTTTTATTGCTTTAGGGACTATTTAGAAAAGAAAGTAATAGTTCAAAAACAAAATTGGAAGTTTATTCAAAATTTATATATTATTGATATAGTACTATGTTTTGTTCTAAACTTCTAATACCTCAATTTGGGTCCTCATTTGACCTGTATCATTGCACCATTTTCTACAACAACATTAGCAAACAACAAAGGAAGAAGGAAAAGATATTGATGCATAATAGTGGTTGTCTACATATAAAAATTTTCGGTAGAAAACATTTGCCAAAAAATCTATTATCTCTGTTTCTAACTGTATGTATCTACTCTATTTTTCTATGGCTTGATCCCTCAAACCTTTGCTTCTACTGTGAACTTCCCCAATCAAAAGTTCCTTCAAGCACAAAACATACTGGCCACCATGTGTAATTTAAAAATAGAATTTAATAAGAATGTACGATTATAAAAGTTTTAAACTGTTAGTCAATTAAAGATATTTTTTGGTATGATTTTTAATAAATTGTTGGCCTTGTTTGGATAATTTCTCTATAAACACTTGTAAGAGAAGAAAATTAAAAAAAAAAAAACTTAGTTAAAATTAACTTATGCATAAATAAAAATCATTTTTTAGAGAACCTAAACTTATTTAACTTCTATAAAAAAAAAACTGATTTTAACTTTATAAGCTAATTTTATTTATGAGAAAAATTTATTTCATTTTTTGTTCTTATTTTATTTTCATTTTTCCTTCTTATTCTATTCTCTTATAAGTGTTTAGGAAAAAATTTATGTGAATAGGACAATTATAAAAATTAACAAACTTATTATTATAACATAATAGTTAGTGCATAAATTATTTATTCAATTTATTTTACTCATGTATTAAGTTTTACTTAATTTTTATAATAAATACCTTAAAGACCATACATAGGATAATTTTTTACAAGTCATATCTAGAATGATTTTTTATAAATTTAATTAGAATACAGCTATTTTTTATTTGATAAATTGGTTATTGTTTGTAATAAATACTTTAAAAGTGATACTCATGAATCATGATGATCTTTGGTTGATTCAAAGTATAAAAAACTTTATACTCCCTGACAATTAACTCGAGCTACAAGAAAATAATTTTAAAAAATACATTAACTCGAATCAATAACAATGGCGTAATCTTACCCATTGATGATAGGATCCATGGTGCGTGGAAGACTATGAAAAAAGCTTGAACCCCTGAAGAAAAAGAAGAGGAAGCTCTAGATAGTATTAAGTAAAGTAAACCTCTAAAGAAATATTATTTTTTAGAATTTAATTAGAATGCACAAGTAAACTTTTTTTAGACTCTCATCTAACAAGATACCTGTATGATAAATTTGTTAATTCTTATAATAAATTTAAAATGATACTCATGATGATTTTTTATTGATTCAAAGTATAAATATCTTTATGCTGCATGGAAAACTAACTCGAGGAACAAGAAAATAATATTAAAAAAATATTAATTGGAATCAATGGCAAGGACATAATCTTGTCAATCAACGACAAAGGCGTAATCTTCAACACAAGTGTTACTAATACTAAATTTATGCTCAGTGAATCTTTCAACTATCAGATTAATCTTTGTTGCTAAGCAACTTGTCTGGGACACGATCCTGAAACATGAAATTCATGTAAGATTGAACCATAAGCATAAATCACTTATTTGAACCCTAAAGTATTATCCTTTCTCCTAAATGATCGTTAAAATAAGATAAACTACTTAAGTAATGTTAAAAGCATTAAAAATCATTATATGTAGTCTCTTGAGTATTAAAAAATTATTCAAATTAGTCTCTAAATTTTACTAAAATGTATCAACTTAAAGACTAATTAAACTAATGAATATTCAATATTTCAAAGATTACTTAACTAGTTTTATTGCTTTAGGGACTATTTAGAAAAGAAAGTAATAGTTCAAAAACAAAATTGGAAGTTTATTCAAAATTTACATATTATTGATATAGTACTATGTTTTGTTCTAAACTTCTAATACCTCAATTTGGGTCCTCATTTGACCTGTATCATTGCACCATTTTCGTACAACAACATTAGCAAACAACAAAGGATGAAGGAAAAGATATTGATGCATAATAGTACTTGTCTATATATAAAAAAATTTGGTAGAAAACATTTGCCAAAAAATCTATTATCTCTGTTTCTAACTGTATGCATCTACTCTATTTTTCTATGGCTTGATCCCTCAAACCTTTGCTTCTACTGTGAACTTCCCCATTCAAAAGTTCCTTCAAGCACAAAACATAGTGGCCACCGTGTGTAATTTTAAAATACAATTTAATAAGAATGTACGATTATAAATGTTTTACACTATTAGTCAATTGAAGATAATTTTTTGTATGATTTTCAATAAGTTGTTGGCCTTGTTTGGATAATTTCTCTATAAACACTTGTAGGAAAAGAAAATTAAAAAAAAAACTTAGTTAAAATTAACTTGTGCATAAATAAAAATCATTTTTTAGAGAAGCTAAACTTATTTAACTTCTATAAAAAAAACTGATTTTAACTTTATAAGCTAATTTTATTTTATGAGAAAAAATTATTTCGTTTTTTGTTCTTATTCTATTCTCTTATAAGTGTTTCGGAAAAAACTTATGTAAATAGGACAATTATAAAAATTAAAAAATTTATTATTATAACATAATAGTTAGTGCATAAATTATTTATTCAATTTTTTTACTCATGTATTAAGTTTTTGTTGATTTTTATAATAAATACCTTAAAGATCATACGTAGGATAATTTTTTACAAGTCATATCTAGAATGATTTTTTTATAAATTTAATTAGAATACAGCTATTTTTTTATATGATAAATTTGTTATTGTTTGTAATAAATACTTTAAAAATGATACTCATGAATCATGATGATCTTTGGTTGATTCAAAGTATAAAAAACTTTATACTCCATGACAATTTTTTTTTTCGATCAGCAAAATAATATGTATATATTGATATGAAATAGGTATAAGAAATACCCAGAACCAGCGGTGTGAGATGGTTACAGAGATACTCCATGACAATTAACTCTAGCTACAAGAAAATAATTTTAAAAAGTACATTAACTCAAATCAATGACAAGGGCGTAATCTTACCCGTTGATGACAGGATACATGGTGCATGGAAGATTGTGAAAAAAGCTTGAACCCCTAAAGAAAAAGAAGAAGCTCTAGATAGTGTTAAGTAAAGTAAACCTCTAAAGAAATATTATTTTTTAGAATTTAATTAGAATGCACAAGTAAACTTTTTTTAGACTCTCATCTAACAAGGTACTTGTATGATAAATTTGTTAATTCTTATAATAATTATATCTTTAAAATGATACTCATAATATTTTTTTATTGATTCAAAGTATAAAAATCTTTATACTGCATGGAAAATTAACTTGAGGAACAAGAATATAATTTTAAAAAAAATATTAATTTAAATCAATGACAAGGGCATAATCTTACCAATCACTGAATCTTTCAACTTTCATATTAATCTTTGTTTCTGAGCAATTTGTCTGAGACACGATCCTGAAACATGAGATTCATGTAAGAGTGAACCATAAGAATAAATTACTAATTTGATCCTTAAAGTATTATCCTTTCTCTTATATGATCCTTAAAATAAGATAAACTACTTAAGTAGTCTTAAAAGCATTAAAAATCATTCTGTAAAAAAAAATGTTCCTTCAAGCACAAAACATAATGGCCATTGTGTGTAATTTAAAAATAAAATTTAATTAGAATGCATCCTTGTAAATGTCTTTGAGATTAGGGGTGTACACGGGTCAGGTTGGGCCGGGTTTGGCCAAACTCGATACCCGATCCGATCAAAATTTTACGGGTTGGGTTCGATCGGGTTTGTGCATTTTTTTTGCGAAATCTGATCCAATCCAACCCGTTCAAAAACGGGTTGGATCGGGTCGGATTGATCGGGTCAGGGCATTTAAACAATATTTTTTATTTTGTAAAAATTAGAATTTTTTAGAATAACAATTTGTTTTCACCTAGAGCTTTGCACATATATAATTTCTACATGTCCTCCAAAAGGACCAAATTGTAACAACATTTGATTAATAAAATGAATGGTTTCAATGCTAATACAAATATTTTATTTTAAATAGATATTAGCATGAGAAAACATAAACAAAATCAAGACAAAAAATAGAAACAATTAAAAAAGAGAAATATAATTCATGTGTGGTTAAAAATTAGCAAAAAAATATTGTGTTTTGTATTTTTTTAATTTATATATATATATATATATATATATATATATATATATATATATATATATATAGTACGGGTCGGGTCGGTCGGGTCACGGGTTCAAAATGCAAACCCGTTACCCAATCCGTATACTAATGGGTTGGATCGGGTTGTGTTCGGGTTTGACCCGAACTAAAAAAAAATCCGATCCGAACTAATCGGGTTGGGTTGGATCGGGTTGGGTGATCGGGTTACCCGATCCGGTGAACACCCCTATTTGAGATCATAAATTTTTGTATACCGTTAGTCAATAAAAAATTGTCTTTGATATAATTTTTAAAATTATAATTAAAATTAACAAATTAATGTATAAATTATTTATTCAAAAGCTTTCGATAGTTTGTAATTGGATGCTAATATAAAAGATTTTTACACAGTTAATGTATAAATTATTTATTCAAGCTTTCGACAGTATCATCCAATAATAACATATCATCGTGAGTACTAAGTTGAAGTTTGTTGATTTTTATAATGAATATTTTAAAATTCATACTTCCAGTCACCGTTGATTGATTTAAGGTATAAAAAACTTTATAGTAGATGACAAATTAACTCGAGCAACAAGATATTAATTAAAAAATAATAATAACTGGAATAAACTATAAGGGCGTATGTAATCGATCTTACCAATTGATGAGACGATCCATGGTGGGTTGGGACTCTAACAGCGTAGATGCACGGGGCAGAAGAATAAGAAGAAGAAAATGTGAAACCCTGAAGAAGAAGAAGAAGCTGCCTATAGTGTAAAGTAAAGTAAACTCCTAAAGAAAGTTATATACATGGTCATCCAAAAGGGTTGGCAGTTGGCACCCACTCCGTCCCTTAAAGCATTATTCTTATGAGACAATTCGTTTCTTTATTGATAAATGCACCAGAAAGAGAAAAAAAACGAAACGATTGGTTGAGTACAGTAATGTTATGTTATGTGGAAGATAGTCCCAAGACCAAGCCTGCCTTAACTGTTAAGAAAACTAAGTAAAGTGAACAGCGTACGTACTAGAGGCCCGTGTTACATGGGTCTCGGCACTCCAGTTCTCTACCTGTTGTTTGGAAGTTTTCAATAAAAAGTTGTGGAATTAAAAAGATAAAAATGTAAGTCTAGGAAATTATTTGGGTGTTTCAAGTTAATTTTAGATGCATAGGATATAAATATAATAGAATCAAAGTAATTAGTCTCGTAATCAAAATTTGTTAGCATAAATGATTAGGCACTTGAATCCCTTAATCAAGGTCTGGGTTCAATCATCGGTTTAGGTATGGAGTCGCAACTAGAGATATCACTTTATCCCAGAATGGGCCGACCCAGTGAGAGGAGAATTAGTTGGATGCCAAATAAGAAACTCCAAATACTTCCTAATTTGACAAAAAAACTAATTAGTTTCATAAGTCACTAAGATACCCTAAAAAAAATCCTCTAAAACTGATCCGTTCAACTCAACCTAATGTTTAGGAGTATTTAGTTCTCCTTTAGATTAATTAGTGGTTACAAATCACTAATCATAAACTCTTTAAACTAATTTATAACTTATAAACTTCAATTGATTTTATAAAATCCCTTAATTGATTAATCAATTTAATTTAATTCAATTTAATCTCTAATTAATAAAATATTGCTCATAATAATATTTTTGTTAATTATCAAGACTGATAACAATCTAGAGCAACAATTTTACCTTTTTTTTTTACGGCGAGCAACAATTTTACTTAATATGAGCAAATAATATTAGTCGATCCTCTCAATTTGAAATATAAAACACATAAGCATATATTAACACAAAATAATCAATCAGTCGTTGGTTTGAATGGTACTAGACTCAGTCCCCTTAAGCAAGATCTTGGGTCTGAGTTTTTTTTAATAAAAAAAATGTGATTGGAAGCCAGGTTCCCCGACAATATTAGTCATCGACGTGATTGGTTGCTTAAAACTATATCATTAGATCAAAATGTGTATAAGTTGTTTAACTATGATGTATCGGCTAATTGACAGGAGATAAAGAACTCAAAATGAGTGGCTTAAATTGCACCTATTGGAGATGTTCTAACAATAATATTATTTCCAACAACTCCTTAATCTAAGGAGGTCACAATTGTAAGATTTCTATTTTATTATCTTTTTAATTAGGGATGAGAAAAATATTTATATCCATGGATATCTATGGATAAAATCCATAACAAATAGAATATGAATAATTAAATGGTGATAGTTGTCTTTTGAACTTAGATTGTTGATAAAAATTTAAGGCAATTATCCTAATATTCAAACTTTATAACTTTGAATTGATCTCTTTGACAAATAAGTTGTAAATATATTAGATTAGTTTTAGAGTGGTGAATTAGTTAAATTTTCATCTAATTAGGTTTTCTTTTACTTAGAAGCAAGAGGAATAAGGTAACAAGTGAAGTTGGAGCTCATGAAAAGGTCAAATGTGAAGAATGGACAACGCTTAAGCGAGCCCTCAACCTCGCTTAAGTGCCAATTCCAATGGCTACCTGTGTTGCAGAGAAGGCCGTGCTTAAGTGAGCTTTCACCCAAGCTTAAGCGTGGATTCTTGGATGGACAAGCTTTCGAGTTGGTCACGCTTAAGCGTGACTTGACTTGTGCTTAAGCGTGACAAGTCCAGATCATCAAGTTTCTTTAGGAACACTCACGCTTAAGCGAGCTATCTATGGCACTTAAGCGTGGATGCATCACGTGGGTTTTTATAGAGGCTCGTGACAGGTCCTATTTAAGGTAAATATCCCATTATTTGACCTAAGTTACATCACATAACATTCTCCTTGAGGTGTGTGCTGCTGCGAAGCTTCTTCCATGGCTCTTCCTTCAAGATTTTGCTTTCCTTCTTCATTTTTAGAGCTTCTAGTGTCTATGAGTAGCTAAACTCTCCTTGTGTTTGGGGTTGGATGTAATGTTACTTATCCTCTTGTATTTACTTTGATATTTTAATATTGAAATCTTCAATATTTTATTTCACTCTCTTGCTCTATGTTCTTCTTGTGGATTGATCAACCACTTGCTTTTGGGATTTTACTCATTGAAAAATGTTGCTAAAAACCTAGACCTAGAGTGAAGTAACTAAGGGTTATGCACTAGGGATGGCGTATTAATCTTTAGCCATCTTGTTAGACCATATGCTTAATGCAATTTTCATTATTAATCTCACTAAGGGATTAGGAGATAATAATGAAAGTTAGAATCCAACAACTAAGGAATTAAGGTTTTGGTGATATTTATAGTTGATGAATGATTGATTAAATTGAATGTTATTAATTATGATTAATATAAGTAACGGCAAGTAACATGAAATCCAACCCGGGCACGTTTTTATCATACTTGTTGAAATTTCCATTCATTGCATTCATAGTGTTTGTTAAAAAGCCCAAAAAGATTGCAATAACAACATATTATCATTTGTACGAAGTTTAAACTTGTTGATTTTTATAATAAATATCTTAAATTTTATACTTAGAATAACTTTTTACAATTCCTGTCTAGAATGATTTTATTTTATATGAATTTAATCAGAATGCTGGCATTTCCACACTCAAAAAAATCAGAATGCAGGCATAAAAGTTTTATACTTTTATTTAATTTCAATTACAATTCGTTATATACGATAAATTTAATAATTTTTATAATAAATATTTTAAAAATATACTCATAGTCACCTTTGATTGATTTAAGGTTATATTGTGCATGATGTAAAGTAAACCCCTAAAGAAAGATTATATTATATATGGTCATCCACTTAAAGCATTCTTCTGACAGAATTCGACGATTCATTTCTTTATTGATAAATGCACCACAAAGAGAAATAAATGATTGGTCGAGACACAATAGTAATACCACACTGAAGTGAAGTGAAGTGTTGTGATGACTCAGTGTAAAGGGACTTTTGTACAGTAAGGTGGAAGATATAAATTCCCAAGCCTGCCTTAACTGTCAAGAATACTAGTAAAATGAACACTGTACGTACTAGTGATCCGTGTTACATGGTTAAAAAAAATACGTATTAGGTCTAATATATGAGTATAGTATTAAGTGGATATAGTTTAGTGAGTAACATACGTTGAGTTTGTAGAAGAGAACCTAAATTTGATTTTCACATATATAATACTTCTTGGTGAGGAGAAGCTTTAAGTGTAACTAAACTTCGAATCATGAATTAGTCTCATAGCCGATTCAAATAATCGAAGTTGGTAGGGATACTTCAGAGTCCAGGAAGCTAAAGGTCCTAATTATGGTGGTTAAAAAAATATGAGTAAAGTAGATTCCCTAATTAAATTTTTTTTGGAAAGAAAATTTCAATAAAAAGTTGTGGACTTTAAAAAAATAAAAAATAAGTCTAGGAAATTTTCATTTGAAAAATACCTGAAGCATGGTCTTCATGTTGAGAAACCATATAAAATTGGATTAATGGATCACCCCACCAAATTATTGACATAGTACTATGTTTTGTTCTTTGTTTTTGTTTGCACTAAGGATATCCTCCAATCGATGGTGAGAGACTAATTTCTTTTGACACATAGAGATCACTGAAGTGAGTTCTGTTTCTTCCAATAAAGTTTTTCCATACACATGGTCAATAATCAAATCCCAGACAATATGCTTAAGGAACCCAACTATTTTATTTAAATTTGTTAAATTACTCTTTTGGTCTTTTTTTTTATTTAAATTATTCAATTTGGTTGCTCTATTTTTAAAATATTTAATTTGATCCTCTAATTTTCATTAAATGTTCAATGTTGCTCTTCCATCTAAAATGACACTAACAACCTTAATGAAATTGTCAAATCAAACAAATTAAGGCCTATATTGAATAAGTGTAAGAATAAAATGATTAAATTGAATAATTTAAATATAAAATCAAAATAATAATTTAACCATTAAAAATTGTCCTGTATAATTATACTGCCTGGAACATTAACTCTAGGAACAGGAAAATAATTCTAAAAAAAAAAAAATTAACTCAATCCGGAATTTACAAAAATCATTTCCAAATTTGTGAATCCGGAATGGTTCACCAATGTTTATGCGTTACGGATTCGCCATTCCAAAAATAACCAAATAAAAAAAAAAACTTAAAAATCGGAGGGAGAGGATGACGGAGGAAGAAGAAAGATCAGACAATACCCGAGAGAAAGTGAAGTGTTGCGACTAATCATAGTAAACGAGCACGATTCAAATCTTAATAACTTCGGGGAAGGTAGCCTGTCTTGACCGTTAAGAAAGCTTTTATTCTCAAATTAGATGTGCTGCCAAAATTTCAACAAATTTCTGTTTTTTTTTTTTTTTTTATCAATGTACAAGTGGCATTGTTATCCATAATATAATAAAATCTGGTTAACACCAGAACAGTGTCCCGTCCCATGCCTTCTTTTTTTTACTTTTTTTTTTCTTTCTTTGTCTTTTTCCCAAAAAAAAGTATTCTATTCTTTAACACAAACTGTTTTTAGTTTTTTTTCTTTACGTTTCGTTTGTTTTTTTTTTCCTTTATGTTTTTTCTTTCTTTGTTTTCTTTTGACGTTTATTTTTTCTTTCTTTCTTTCTTTAAGTTTTTCTTTCTTTTTTCCTTTTTTGTTTTTTCTTTCTTTTTGCATCTACACTTCTTTTTACTACCATTTTTTTATATTTTTCTATCTATCTTTATCTCTATATATGATAAAGTTTACTTGAAGTTTTTCTTGCTATTAGATCGATCATTCAACTTTATAATAGTCATTAGATGTAATTGAATTTAATGCTCCTAATAGAGTTCTTTCATAATGGTCAATTGTAAATTTGTAAGACATTGTGATTTTTTATTCTTATAAATTCATACCACAAAGTAATACATATTCATTAAATATAATAAATATAAAATAGTTGTAAAGTATGCAATAATAGTATAATTATTATTATTAATAACATTGTCTTTTTAATTTAATGAAAAAAAGAAATGGTAAAATATGAAAAATAAGATGTAATAATATTAAATATTAAAAAATAGTAACACGTAACAATAATATTTTGTATAGATAAATAATATTTATAACAATTAAATTATTTCTTAAAAAAACAATTAAATTATAAGATATACAATTTGGATCACATAATAATTTTGTTATGATCCGTAGGAATTGAAGACATGTACAAGGGGTTTAATGTAGAAATTAATAGGATCTATATTAGGATTTAGAACACCTAAATAGTAACACAAAGTGCTCATAAATTTGCGTACCTCTTGAAAACAACATTGATAGCAATTACTCAATCTCACAACTTACAGAAAACGCATACACAAGTGTATGCGTCAAGAGAAGGAACTTCCTCTTGATCTCCACTTCTTCTTTTTTTCAGATTGGCTATTGGATGGAGTAATGAGCCGTCTTAGAGGACACGAGTCAAGTGAGGATCCTACCCTTCTTTATATAAACATGTAACCTAATATCTAATCATAATGAATATTAAGTCCATTAGGCCCTACACACAAACTCAGCATATTTGCTTATTGGGCTTGATCCAATAAACATATAAACACATGATGATTCCCAAAGCCCAAATTGGATCACTTAATTAAACATTGGGCTCACAGGAAAAAATATATAAGTTCATTCATTCAACCTATATTTTAATAAAATAAAATACACCAACCAATAGAAGACCAAACAAAAAAAATTCTAACATTTACAACAGCTCACACACTTGCTCAACCAATTGAGCTAGACTCCCTTGGTTCACATGATATAGCATGTAATGAAATAATAATAATAATAATAATAATAATAATAATAATAATAATAAACAATTCTCATTGCATTGATAGAGTGTTTAATTTAAGTCGTAATAAGGTTAACCAATTCAAAACTTCAACAATATCACATGATTAAAACTAATATCTTCAAAATGTTTGAAATATTATTTTAAAATAAAATTTCAATTTTTACGATAAAAACATTATAAATTATTAATTATATACACACAAAATTAAAGTACGTGTAAACATAGTATTCACAATAACAAAAATGAATACTTAAATTTAAATAATTATAAATTATATTTATTATATTTTTTAATTTATACATTTCATATAGGTATTACATCACTATTATTACTTGGAGAGAGAATAAATCAAAATAAATTTCAATAGGGTTAATATTTTTTAAGATAACATCTCCTCAATTAAAAATATAATTAGTTACCTTCCTCAATTTTAATATAATTATATTTAATATACTACTAAATATTTTAAAAATTTATAATTTTATTTATGTACATATATTTTTTTATATATACTAAATATAAATATAAAGAAGGTGTAAATTAAAGGAACCTCCCTTGATATTTTTCTTATTATACTTGATATCTCTCAATTTTTGAATGCTAAAAAAATCCCTTAATTTTGGAACTTTTGTTACACCGACCCCTTCAACCCCCTTCTTAAGTGAAAAAAAGTTACATCGACCCTCATTAGGAGCTCAAAGTAATGTAAAAAAATAGAAGAGTATCAGGTGTAATAAGAACAAACATCAAGAAGATCTGTGTAATTTACTTTATAAAAAAATATATATAATTTAATCGAACCCATGCATCGCACAGGTTTAAAATCTAGTCATATATAATATTTTAAAATTTTATACTTTAAAATCTGTAATAAATTATAAATTTGATTAAATTAAAATAATGATATTTTATATTATTTTATATTAATCTAATTTACTATTGTAAAACACCTTTAGTTTTATTTTTAAAATTTTATAAGTTTATACATAATATTTAAATATTAGAAATTAGATTGATCATCCGCCTGGCCTGGTTATTAATCAAACCATAATTTATATCAAATTGGAGTTTAAAAATTGATCCAATGAAATTAAGACAACGTAAAATGGCCATATACAGTGGTTTGATGTTACGTGAATTACATTACATAGTACACAGGTAACATTATTTGTCTAATATAAAAGGAATACGATAAAGCAAGGACGCATGTTGGCGTGCACAGAACAGAATCGGGTTCTGCGGTGACCTTTTGTCCTTTTCCTGATCGCGCATATCAGATCAGATACCACACCACTTTGCATTGCATTTGCATGGGATTTTATTTTATTTATTAGTAATAATTTGACTTTTGAAAAGAAAAGAGAATTTAAACTTTAAAGGGAAGAGGATTTATATTTGAAAGTGACTTAGTGACAACTAATATATTATTTGATAAACGATGAAAATAAGAATAAGACATGGCAAACAGACAAGATATTCATTACACAACACACTGAGTGTGTGATGGTTGAGGTGTCTCCATTTCATGTTCCTCACTCACGCCACGAGGAGGGGCAGTATATTTATTTACATACATACTCGTGGAAATTTATGCCAAAAATATCTGAAACTTTACTAATTAAATATAACTCATTGTTTTGTTTGACGACCAAAAAGCTCTTTGAAAACGAATCTAGCTAGCTAGCTAGGTGATATATATATATAAGGATTGAGGAATCCTGAAACTTTGCTTGATTAATATTTTAGTGTGGCATATGGCAGGGTAGTTGTCGGCTTGACAATGGATAAAAGCATATCTGACAAGGATCTGGGAGCTAGCTCTTAAGCATTTTGTTTTACAAAGGCTTTACTTTTTGTTTGCCTGAGGTTTTGATTCATGGGAGGTTCTTCTGAGTTGTACTTTGGATAGATAATATTGATCTTCACTCCATCCTTCCGAGGTCAGGTCAGTGATTCATGTAATTAATTATTTCAATTTGTTCACTGTTGAATTTAATGTGTTGTATCATTGTTATCCATTACATATAAGGATTCATCACATCAATCAATAATTGATTCTTTTATTGGATTATTGAACTAACCCAGTTGGCATTTCTGGTTGAATATTGGTTTAGCCATTTTGTGCAGATAGGAAATGCAAGTGGGGTTATTTAAATTCTACATTATCCCTTTCTTTAAGGAAAAACTTGATTTTTTTTTTTTTTTTACTTTTAATTTAGTATTTCTGGACTGGATCCGATTATATTCAATTTCTTCTTAATACATTACATACACCTTTTAGTTTATACTTACACCCAACATTCAAGTATGGTTTGTCTTTTCTTTTTTTGAATTGATTCGTAACATGAAAGGATGCATATCTATTATGAAATTGATGGATATAGAATAGAAGAATTTAGCCTTTTCTCATTTATGTTTGGCAATTTTGTTCTTTTGATGGCATATACAGTAATAGAAGAATTTAACCTCATGTATGTTTTAATTTACAAAGAAGCATAATCTACAGATGTAATCCATCAAAGGTAGGAAATTTTATAGATTACATTTTTATACGTTGTTGATCTGCTGGATGTGTGGAGTGTAGCATCCATTTATGATATCAAGCTATTTACTGATAGAAATGAGTTCATATCATTTAAACCATGCATAATTGTTATTTACATAATAATGCTGGATTGGTTTACCAAAATACCCACCCTGTATTATATCTGATACTAAGGTAACTAATACTTAAATGATATATATATATATATATATATATATATATATATATATATATATATATATCCTTTTTTTCGTCTGCCTAAATTCATAAGCTGTAATTAATATGTCCCTTTATGGATTTTTGTTTTCTTGTTCAACTATATATGTTAATTTCTACTTTTTGATGTCTGTTGTAGCATATTTTCATAATTGTGTATTCCAGTTTATCCATGTGCAGAGATTTTATGTGGATAATATTCCTATTAGAGAAGAATATGCTGGCTAATTTAGCATAACCAGTGACTACCATACTCTCAATATATTTTCAAACACATACATCTTCATTTGCATGTCTATTAGTTGCACAGGGAAGGGAAATACTACAGAGTACTGTTGATCTTGTTCAAAATAACTTGAATTTAGAGGTTATTTCTGGTACTCTGCATCTTGAAGTATTATAGAGTTTAGAATATGAATTATTTTATGTAACTGGTTGAGAATTATTAACTCTTAATTGGCGCACTGTCTTTTGCTTTATAGGTGATCTATGGTGATACTGATTCAATAATGACTAAACCTCCTGAAGCTTATCCTGTTGCTAAGAACCAGCCACACGTGCTTGTTAATCCAAGCTATTGTCATTTTTAATTTGTGACTTGAAATAGTCTGATCTATGATTTCTTTGCTGTAAATCTGTGATCTTCTTGATTCTGAGGATGCCCTTCTTGATATACATTGTTTTGGTCATTAATCTACTTTGTTTTGTTGTGTCACTAGCCTACGCATCTTTTTTGGTTGGTTTTTGTTACGAATCCATGCGTCAAAGGATGAAAATCAAACTGATAAGAGAGATAGACAGCATATTGATACTCATGAGGTATGAGGTAACATACTGAAAAGATGAAAATTACACGGAGTGAAGGCTCTTATTTATAGAGCTGATTATCTCCAACTAACTTTCTAACTGACTAATTTTCTATAACCTCTATTTGTTTTTAATTCATCCTTTGATCTTGATAAAGTTTTCTAGAATGAGGCTTTGGAGTATGGACCTTATTGACTACTGTTTCTTATGTTTTTTCCCCCTTATTTGGAATTTTGGATCATGAAGATCACATGGCTATAGTTGTGAGCGATATATATTTTTCTAGTCTTGAAGAATCTAGGGTTGCTTAAGAGAGCTTATTAATGTTTGGTTTAATTACTTTGTAGGTTCCTATACTTTAACCAAATTTTTAATTAGGTCCCTGAAGTTTTTTTTCTTTTAATTGGATCCTGAACTTTTATTTATTTTTCAATTGGTCCCTGAACTTTTATTTGTTTTTCAATTGGATCCTTCCGTTTAATTGTCGTTATAAAAAATTAATGACACTTAATTAGAGGTACAAACAGTGAAATGATGTTTCTAGAATTTGTTGTAAGCCAAACTGAGTCAATTCTGAGAGTTTTCTGCAAAGTTTTAACCTTATGCAGAGCTAAATAATTGTAAAAGAATGTTTGAGTTAAATTGATCTGTAGATGTTGAAACTTTATAGAAATCTTTCAGAATTGATTCAGTTGTGCTTACAACACATTCTAGAAGCATCAACTCTCTCTCTGCACCTCTAATTAAGTGTCTGCGGTTAGTTTTTTCATAACAGCAATTAGATGAGGGACCCAATTGAAAAAAAAATAAAAGTTCAGGACCCAATTAAAAGAAAAAAAAAGTTCATGGACCTAATTGAAATTTTGGTAAAAGTATAGGGGCCTGCAAATTAATTTAACATTAATGTTTCCTTGTGCATGATTTTTTTATGTTAATTTTCTAGTGAATTACCTTAACAATAAAGAGAAGTTATATTATAATTGTAAAGCACAATGGTCTTTAAGATTGTGCTTGAATTGGATTATCAGCCTTTAGCCAAAGCTTCTGCATGCTGGCATTTTTAATAAGACAAGATAATTAAATTGAAAATATTTATCAAATCAAAATTTCTCTTAGGCATCAAATTTGAGTTTGCAATATTATAAAAGTCAACACATTGGATCTAGTTGAATTAAATTATCTGGTGGTGTAGTAGATGGATGTGAAACTGGGATGTGAGGAGGGATGATGATACTTTATCTGGTAATATTGTAGGTTGTTGCTTATGCAGAAGGTTTGATTCGAGCATTTAATATTTGAGTTTAATGGTGATACACTGATAGTATAGAACTGTTTTACACAGTCATACAATCACAAATCACTGTTGGTATGACTTTCAAGATAATTTTTAAAAGTCAACGAACTGACCATAAATGGTGAGTTATGATTGGATGATATTTATATCTATGATGTTCGTTACATACTACAACTTATTGGTGCACCACTGTGCCACATTTGCATTTCATGCAACTCTTAAATGGATTTTTGTTGGGGATCGATGAGGTACACTTCTGCTATGGGATGTATCGAGAGACCTGGTATGATTGGAATATGAGTGTTGTTCCTGTCTGAGGATACTGGAGTCTTCAGCTGATGTTCTATGTTCCAAGATTTTTTATATCTGTCTGAAAGGTGGGGGGGTACCTGCAAAAGGCACTCCAACGCTCAAGTCAGGTTTCAGCTCAGAGCATTTAATGCACGTAATAAATGAGGGTCAAAAGTCCCCTACCTTGAGGGGCATATCCCTATTTATACTTATCTTATTGGGCCTGGACCCTCATGGGCCCTGACCTCTTCCTAATCATAGGTCCGTGGTAATTAAGGTTGCTTAATTACTTTCTAACCTTGAGTTTATTTTGCCATGAGTCGCCTAATGGCATTTATACTATTACTGGTATTCGGCCCTGATGGTGCCAGATACTACTCTTATGCCTTCTGAGGTGTAAGGGGTCGAGAGTGTTTGGCTATATAAATGCCGAATACTTCTGTTTGTCAAGCGTACCGGGCTGTGTTAGAAGGTGTTCGGCTATATGATAGACGCCGAACACATATCTATTTACGAGAGTGTGCCAAGTTGTGTTAGAGGGTATTCGGCTATACGCATTGCCGAATGTCCCACCGGTACACATGCCCCCCAGCCTCGAGTGAGAAGGGGTGACGAAGAGGCTTTGTATTGGGATTGGCGCAACGTTGCTGTGCCGTTTGAACTTACTGCCATTATGGCAAAAAAAAGTCGTTGGGTTTGAGGAGATCGAAGTGTTGCATTTTGTAGACCGTTAGATTTGAATCGATTTAACGGTTGATAATGTTCAGATGCTTCTGGACCGTTATGGGCCTGGCCCTTATAAATAGGGTGAAGGATGTCGTCTTCGCACCCCTTATTTACAATTTACCAATATCTTCTTATTTTGCTCTCGGTCGAATAGTTACTTCTAGCTTCACTCTTCTCATCTTAACCAAGGTACGAGAGTTCGGCTATTTCTTTTTCTTTCCATTATCATGAGTTTGGCTGGCCGTGAGCTTTCTGGGGAAACCGAGGTAGTTGACATTCCGTCCGCTTCCTCAGCTAGTGGGGATTCTAGTGAGGGATCTTCAACTTCCTCTTCTTTGTCGTCCTCGTCCTCATCTTTTTCTTCTTCCCCTTCGGCGTCCCCCTCTTCGTCCCCTGTCCGAAAGGGGGTGGGTGAGAGTGTCATGGGCCCTTCGACACCTTTAGCCTCTTCGGCTGGGGAGGCATCTGGTACAAAACCGAAGCGTAAACCCCGGGTTATCCGAGGGAAAAGGGAATTTCCGCCGATTACCCTGGAAGGGTAAACCTGGGTTGATGGGGAGGTCGGGGCCTATTGGTCTCGGTATGACGATAAACGTAGTGTGTCAAATTTTGTAAATTATGTAGATGTGTCTTCTATTCCTGAAGATGAGTTTTGTCCTATAGCATTACAATGTTGTCGGCGAGAGCCAAATCCTGAATTTGTTTTTATGGGGAAAGGTGAGTCGAAAAGGGACTTCTTTTACATGTATGATTGTGTATTTCGTGATCTACATGTAAAGGTTCCCTTTGACGACTTCACAATGGGGGTGCTTCGGGTTTTAAACGTGGCACCCTCGCAGTTGCACCCAAATGGGTGGGCTGCTATCCAAGCCTTCCGAGCTCTTTGTATTTTTAACTTCATAGAGCCTTCGGTGAGTATGTTTTTGTATTATTTTTGTACTCGGCCCAAGGATGGTTTGTGGGTTTCCTTAATAAGGAAGCCGAAGAGGCCTCTATTCCATTCCTTTACTACCTCTTACAAAAATTTCAAAACCGGCTTCTTTAAGGTAGTTGTTAGGCCGAACATAGGGACTAACCATCTTTTCGACATGAGTGGAAAGTCCTTATTTTCGTTCTATTGGGAGTAAAACCCTTGGCGTTATGACAAGTTTCCGAAATCCATGATGACCGAAACGGAACGCGAGGATCTCCTCTTTCTTGAGTCTCTCCCCCGAAAGGTCCCAGCTAGGCAGCTTGTGGCTTTGTTAAATTCTTCCACTGTTTTAGCCGACATGTGTGGTAAGGCTTTGGTTCTTTCTTTTCTGGTGTTTCTATGTTTAGATCATGTCAATGACTGAGTGTTTTGTGTAGGTATTATGGCTGATGCTGGTGGAAATGTCCTTTCATTCCAAAATGCTCGGAAGAATCGGGCTCAGGCTGCTGGGAACAAGTCTGGTATTGCGTCAGTGCCCTCTGTTCCCAGGCAACCGACCCCCCGACCAACCCCGATGGATACTGTGCCCCCCAGTGGGAGAAAAGAGAAATAAAGACAAAGATCATAAGAAAAGACACCGAAGCCGTGAGGCTTCGAAAGAAGAAAGGGCCAAGAAGCTGAAGCAACAGACTTTGGATTTTTCGGCTTCGGGGTCTTTATCTTCAATTAATGCCTTGACCGCTGAGGGATTTTTTGCCAAAGATTTTCGACCGAAGAAGATGGTGAGTGCCAGTGACATCTCGGATACTGGAAAGGCCATATTAAACAAAGCCGACGCTGCTGCCAACTGGTCGGCTTATTGCGAGTTTCAGGCAAGGGCTTCGGCCATTGCTTATCATATGTTCGCAAATCCTCTTAGGGAGGCCGAGAAGCTGAAGAAGAGTTTGGAGGAGGCCCAGGTGTCCAACAAACAGGCGTTGGAGGCAAATATGGTTTTAGCCGACGATAACGGGAGGCTGAAGGAGGAAGTTAAGCACCTTTCGGCCAATGTAAATGATTTAAATACTAAAGTAATAATGGCCGAAAAGGATTTCAAGCTTCAATCCGATGAGATCGAGCGGCTAAGGATGCTGTTGGCCGAGATCTGAGAAGAGCAGGACATGGAGCGTGCTGTCAATGAGAAGATTCTTGCTTCGGCTGAAGATAAAATTTTAGCCGAACACGAGGCTGGTTTTCTCCACGGCATGCGACAAATAATGCATTATTATAATGTCCGTGACCGCAGTATTTTCGACATGGAGAAGGATGTTTATCAAGGGCAGCTGGTGCCTATTGATGACATTCCGAAGGATGCTGTTCTGGAGAATCCTCTTCATGCTTCGGCCGTTGAAGGCAATGTGGACCCCGGGACCAATGAAGATGGGGGGAGGATGATGCTGTTGATGCCGAGGTTTGGGAGGATCCGGCAAAATGAAATATTTGTAGGCTTAGGCCATTAGAGCCTTTTTTTTGTTTTTGTTTTTGTTTTAAAGAATGCTTGTAAATGATTCTACCCCTTTTGATGATTAATGAAATATATGTTTATCTTTCGGTATTTACTTCTCTACTTGGATTAATTTTGCAATCTTACTCGTATCCGATTATCTTATGATAATTGCGTTTTTAGTTTGAGCAAGGTATGGTTGTATGTGTTCTTCTGGAGAGTACCTGCGAGTGATGCGTTGTCCTTTGTTATCCTCGGCATCTTTGGAAAGAATCGAAATTCTTGTTCGTAACATTCAAAAGGTGCGAGGATCCGAATGGTGCTTCCTTATCCGAATAATCCTACTCGGGAGGTAAACCATTTTGAAGAAAATCCAGATGGCGCATCCTTAACCGAGTAGGAGTACTCGGGAGGAAAACCATTTGCGAGAAAATCCAAATGGTGCATCCTTAGCCGAGTAGGAGTACTCGGGAGGGAAACCATTTTGAAGAAAATCCAGATGGCGCAACCTTAACCGAGTAGGAGTACTCAGGAGGGAAACCATGGAGAAAATTCAGATGGTGCATCCTTAGCCGAGTAGGAGTACTCAGGAGGGAAACCATTTGCGAGAAAATCCGAATGGTGCATCCTTAGCTGAGTAGGAGTACTTGGGAGGGAAACCATTTTGAAGAAAATCCAGAGGCGCATCCTTAACCGAGTAGGAGTACTCGGGAGGGAAACCATTTGCGAGAAAATCCGAATTGTGCATCCTTAGCCGATAGGAGTACTCGAGAGAGAAACCATTTTGAAGAAAATCCAGATGGCGCATCCTTAGCCGAGTAGGAGTACTCGGGAGGGAAACCATGGAGAAAATTCAGATGGTGCATCCTTAGCCGAGTAGGAGTACTCAGGAGGGAAACCATTTTGAAGAAAATCCAGATGGCGCATCCTTAGCCGAGTAGGAGTACTTGGGAGGGAAACCATTTTGTATTGAGATATTATGCTGCACTTAAACAATGATAGCAATGCACAGGGTGTTCCATTAAAATTCATTTGAGGTGTGCCTCGTTAAAACCTTATCGAAAAAAACCCTTTCACGTTCTTATAGGGATAAAAAACCGAATAAGGGAAAAGAGTACAACACCCGAATACATAGCGAATTGATACATTAACTGAAGTAATATTTGAGGTGAGTGGAATTCCAGGTTCTCGGTATTACCCTTCCTGATAGTTCTTCCAACCTGTAATCCCCATTGTTGAGATTTTGTCGAATTCTGAATGGGCCGTCCCAATTGGCTGCTAGTTTTCCTTCCTTGGTGTCTCTTCGGGCATCACCTTGCATCCTTAGGACCAGATCTCCTTCTTTAAAGTCTCGTGGCTTCAGCTTTGAGTTGAATCTCCGGGTCATCCTTTGTCTGCATGCTTCAGCATTGAGGTGTGCTCGGTCGCATAGCTCTTCGATCAAGTCGAGTTCGCATCTCATGGAGTTTTCATTTTCGGGAGCCTCAAAGTTTTGTCTTCGGAAAGAAGGTTCTCCTACCTCAACCGGGATCATTGCTTCTGTCCCATAAACCATTCTGAAGGATGTTTCTCTGATGGTTGATTGTGGGGTACATCTATATGCCCACAAAATTTCGGGTATCTCTTCGGTCCATGTCCCTTTGGCTGCTCCTAACCTTCTCTTCAGCTCTCCCAAGATGACTTTGTTTGCAGACTCTGCCTGTCCGTTCGTTTGGGGGTGTTTGACCGAGGTCACTTTGTGCTTTATTCCCAATCCTTCGAGAAAAGTGTTCAATTTTTTATCCGTGAATTGTAGACCGTTGTTGGTGACAATTACATACGGAATGCCGAATCGAGTGATGACATTTTTCCACAAAAATTTCTGTATGTTTTGAGCCGAAATGATCGCCAAGGGCTCGACCTCTATCCATTTTGTGAAATAGTCGACAGCTACTATCAAGAACTTGCACTGCCCTTTGGCTATAGGAAAAGGACCCAAGATGTCGGTTCCCCAAACAGCGAAAGGCCAAGGTGACGAGATGGAGTGCAATTCATCTGCTGGTTGGTGGATAAGGTTGGCATGCTTTTGGAACTGGCTATATCTTTTGAAGTATTCTGCACAATCAGTTTTGAGGGTCGACCAATAATATCCTGCTCTCAAAACCCTAGTTACCATCGTTCGAGCGCCCGAGTGTATGCCACAGATTCCTTTATGTAGCTCTTTCGTGACGTATTCTGCCTGATCTTTCTCTAGACACTTTAATAGGGGTGTGGAAAACCCCCTTCTGTATAATTCTCCGGCGATCAAGACGTACCTTGCAGCATTGATTTGCAACATTTTGGCTTTTTCCTTATCCTCTGGAAAGGTTCCCTATGTCAAATATTGTTGTATTTCGGTTATCCAAGTAGTTCTGGTGGCCGAAAGTTGCATGCATTCCTCGACAGTTACACTCGGCTCTGGCAACATCTCCTGGATGAATGTTCTCAACTGTCTGGGTTTCTGAGTAGTAGCTAACTTAGCGAGTCGATCTACCCTGTCGTTGTGTTCTCGGGCTAAATGATTTACTCGGACTTCCTCGAATTCTTGTTTTAGTTGCATGAAAGTGTGATAATACTTCAGAAATTGTGGGTCTTTGACCTGGAAACCACCATTGATCTGTTCGGCAGCCACTTACAAATCACTCCAACATTGCACTTTTCGGGCTCCCATCTCTCTTGCCAACCTGAGCCCAGCTAATAAGGCCTCATACTCGGCCTGATTGTTGGATGCTTTGAAATCGAACCATAAGGACTGTTCTAACCGTACCTGGTTGGGTCCTTCCAGTATGATACCTACTCCACTTCCCTTTTGGTTTGAAGAGCCATCGACATGTACTACCGACCACTCTTCTTTGAAGCTCTCAACAGGGTGTAGCTCATTGACAAAATCTGCTAGACACTGTGCTTTGATGGGACCCCTCGACTCGTATTTTAAGTCAAACTTTGAGAGTTCTACTGACCATGCCATCATCCTTCTGGCCAGTTCTGGTTTCCTTAATACCTTTGTAGTTGGGCAATCGGCTTTTACAACCACTTGGTGTCCTTGGAAGTATTGTCTCAGGCGTCTTGCAGCATTAACTAGCGCTAGAGCCGCCTTCTCAATTGTTTGGTACTTGGTCTCGGTCTCTTGTAGTACTCAGCTGGTAAAGTATACAGGTGCTTGACCTTCTTCATGTTCTTGTACTAACACCGCTCTTATGGCTACTTGAGAGACCGAAATGTAAAGCATTAGATCTTTCATAGGCTCCGGTTTCTTAAGTATGGGCGGGGCCGAAAGGGTCTTTTTTAGTTCTTGGAAGGCCTCTTCACATTGTTGGTTCCATGAGAAGTTCTTGGTTGTTTTTAACAAACGCATAATGGGTTTTTCCTTTTCGGCGATCCTTGGCAGGAATCATGATAGAGAAGCAATTCTCCCTGTGAGTCTCTGGACCTCCTTTGGGGTTTTCGGGCTTTTCATACGAATAACCGCTTCACATTTGTCTAGATTGGCTTCTATACCTCGAGACGTTAACATGAAGCCCAAGAATTTTCCTCCTTGGACACCGAAGACACATTTTTCGAGGTTTAGGCGCATGTTGTGCTTCCTGAGTTCAGCGAAGATCTCTTCGAGGTCCCTTGCGTGCTCGTCAGGCTTGGAGGATTTAACAACCATATCATCAACATACACCTCAAGGTTTCATCCTAGCTGCTTTTGGAAAACTTTATCCATCAACCTTTGATAGGTGGCTCCCACGTTTTTTAGGCCGAAGGGCATAACTTGGTAGCAAAAATTGGCTGATTCGATTATAAAAGCGGCCTTGTCTTCATCGGGAGGGTACATTCGAATTTGATTGTATCCTGAATAAGCATCCAGAAAACTAAGACAAGGGTGTCCGGCAGCCCCATCAACCAATCTGTCGATGTTTGGTAGCGGGTAGGCATCCTTTGGGCAGGCCTTGTTCAAGTCCGTATAGTCTGTACACATCCTCCATTTTCCATTTGCCTTATTTACCATGACCACATTGGCTAACCAAGTGGAATATTTGAACTCCTGGATAAAGTCGGCGGCTAGCAACTTGAACACTTCTTCTTCTACAGCTCTCCTCCTCTCATCCCCCATCTTCCTTTTCTTTTGAGAAATCGGTCTTGCCTCTCGGTGTATTGCCAATTTGTGACAATGGAATCTTGGGTCGATGCCAGGTATGTCTACGGCCTTCCAGGCAAAGAGGTCGGCGTTTTGTTTTACCACCCTTTGAATCCAAAGCCTGTTCTTTTCGGATAGGTTGCTCCCGAGGTACGTCATTTGAACTTTTTCTTCACCAATTTGAAATGCATGGATTTCCTCATTTGGTTTTACCCACTTGTCCTTTTTGACTCTGGGGTCAAGATCCAAAGTTTGGTCCGAAGGCTCTACCGTCGAGACCATGTATACTGACTTGCACTCATCTTCCTTTAGCTGAGTAACCTTAAGGTTGGCCAAGTAGCATTCTCTGACCGCTTTTTGGTCTGCATGAATCGTAATGATCGTGCCTCGGTTTGATGGAAATTTCATGGCCAGATGTGAAGTGGAGACTATGGCCTTGAGAGTATTCAACAAAGGACGTCCGAGTAGTATGTTATACGAGGTGTTGGCATGCACTACAATGTACCTTACTCTTATGGTCTTGTACTCCTTTTCCTCATATCTGAAGGTCATGTCCAACTCTATACATCCCCTGGTGTTAACCCTCTAACCCGAGAATCCAACCAAGGGTTCGTCATACGGCATGAGCTTCCCCCCTGGTATGTCCAATTATTTGAAGGTGTTCCAGTATAGGATGTCGGCTAAGCTTCCTTGATCTATCAGCATTTTTTGAACTGTGCAATCGGCTACATCTATACTAATGACCATTGGATCATCTTGCATTGGTTCGGACCCCTAAAAGTCGGCGTCGGTGAATGTGATGGGTGGCATTTTGAGCTTGTTCATGGTTGACGTCATGTTGACTGACCGGACTAACCAGAGATGCTTCTTTCTGGCCGACGAGGTACTTCCTCCTCCTGCAAATCCTCCGACAATCGTGTTGATGACTTTCCGAGGATTAGAGGGTTTTATGTCTTGCCGCTCCCGGGACCTACTTCTTTGCCTTTCGGCCCTCCTGCCGTGGTTAAAGTCCATTCTATAAGTTCTGTCATGGTCTTTATATTTTGAAAATTGAGACCTTTCGGCCCTTGGATCATGGACGAAGTCTTTGAGATGTCCCATTTTGATGAGGTCCTCAATCTTGTCTTTAAGTGTGGCGCATTCTTCAGTGGAATGGCCTTTATTGCGGTGGTATCAGCATTGCTTGCTGTAGTCGGCCTTAGGAAGAGTATTGGCTCTCTTTTGCATGGCCAATATTTCTGTCGCCAGGGCTTGTTCGAGTATTCGGGAGCGGCTAGCATTGAGCAGCGTGTAAGTCGCGTACCGGGAGCCACGGTACTCCTTCTCCTTGTGGAATTTTTCTTTCCCCTTTCCTTGATGATCCTTTTCTTGTTCTTTCTTTCTTGGGTTGGTTTCTGCTTAGACCTGGTTCCTGTATTCGGATAACTCTTCCATCGGCATGTACTTTGCTGCTTGTCGTCGGAGGTCATCCATGTCGAGTGCCGGCTTCTTGCAGAGACTGTTAACAAAGGCTCCTAGCCTAAGAGCAGTCACTAAATGATGCCTAGCCATCGCTGGGTCAAGGTTTCGGATGTTTAAGGCGATTCTGTCGAACCTTTCCATGAATGCTCTTAGGGATTCCCCTTTTTCCTGCTGAATATTCACTAGTGCCACCGAGGTCAAATGGTGAGGTCTGCTAGTTGCAAACTAATTGCCGAATTTAGTCACCAACGTCCCGAAGCTATCAATGGAGTTGGGCGGTAGGCAAGTAAACCAATTGAGGGCGTGTCCCTTGAGGGACGTGGGGAAAACCCTGCATAAGACGGCGTCTTCTGCGGTGTATAGGCTGATTTAGGTTACATAGACATCTACGTGTTCATCTGGATCCGTGCTTCCATCGTATCAGTCCTGACTAAGGCTCTTCCAATTTGGAGGAAGGGGAATTTCCATGATCCCAGAAACAAAAGGGTGCCTACAGGGGTGTGACTGAGTGTTGATGGTAAAAAAGGAGGGCCGATTCGTCGCACCTTGCATGCTAAGGTTGGCTGCCAACTCGTCTTCATGTTGCTTGTCTAGTGCCTGATTCTATGGTTTCCAGGATCGGTTCAAGTTTCTCAACTCGGCATTCTCTTGGCGGAGGATCGATAACTCCTGAGCGTGTTGTCTCCTTATTGCTGATATGTCAGTCCGCAACTGTCTTAGTTCTGAAGATAGATTTGTTTGATCTTCCACATGCGCTGTTTTTGTCGACAAGGCGTTGCTCTTCCATGTGTGCGTGACTTTGAGTAGTAACCGTTCCTTGCGGGGCTGCGGGAAAGTTTTACCGGACCCCACGGTGGGCGCCAAAATGTTCCTGTCTGAGGGTACTGGAGTCTTCAGCTGATGTTCTATGTTCCAAGATCTTTTATATCTGTCCGAAAGCTGGGGGGTACCTGCAAAAGGCACTCCAACGCTCAAGTCAGGTTTCGGCTCAGAGCATTTAATGCACGTAATAAATGAGGGTCAAAAGTCCCCTACCTTGAGGGGCATATCCCTTTTTATTCTTATCTTATTGGGCCTGGACCCTCATGGGCCCTGACCTCTTCCTAATCATAGGTCTGTGGTAATTAAGGTTGGTTGATTACTTTCTAACCTTGAGTTTATCTTGCCATGAGTCACCTAATGGCGTTTATACTATTACTGGTATTCGGCCTAGTGGTGTTGGATACTACTCTTATGCCTTCTGAGGTGTAATTGGTCGAGAGTGTTCGGCTATATAAATGCCGAATACTTCTGTTTGTCAAGCGTACCGGGCTGTGTTGGAGGGTGTTCGGTTATATGATAGATGCCGAACACTTATCTGTTTACGAGAGTGTGCCAACTTGTGTTGGAGGGTATTCGGCTATACGCATTACCGAATGCCCCACCGGTACAAATGTAATTAATTTACTTATTATACTGAAGTCATTTGTAAATATTGCAGTCATTGTCACCTACTACTTCATACTACTTCCAGTGGATGTAGTTTTTCATGTTGGCACCATGTTTTGAAACACACAGGTTGTGTTAAATTCTTAACCGAACTACACCTTAATCTCATCAAATAACATAAACATAATGCAACATGAATAGAAAGTAGTAACATATTTCCAACGTCTTAAACCACATCAAACATGCACTATGCGAACACTAAGTAAAGTAATAAACCAGTACCATTCTTATTTCCATTCCATCTAATTAACTTGATCTGCTTGTCACTTTTTGTGCAAGTTACGGAAGTAATTTTTAGGGCTACTTTCAAAGTCCTTTCTGAAAATGCGAGTGTTCCTCCCTGGAGCCTTCATTGTCTTCCCTCCTTTACCACTACAACAGAAAATCGTCTTAATCACCTTCCAAAACAACCACACAACAACGATAGCTGCCACTGCTACACCAACAACACCACTAACGCGCAACAACGAATCTCCATTAATCTTTGTTGCTAGATTTCTTATCATGGACACGAACCTGAAACATGGACTCCATGTTAGTTAGAGAAACCATATAAAATTGGATTAATGGATCACCCCACCAAAAATTATATATTATTGACATAGTACTATGTTTTGTTCTTTGTTTTTGTTTGCACTACAATCGACGGTGAGAGACTCATTCCTTTCGAGACATAGAGATAACTGAAGTGAGTTATGTCTATTCCAATAAAGTTTCTCCATACACATGGTCAAGAATCAAATCCCAGACAATATGCTTAAAGAACCCAACTATCTACTAGTTGTGTTAGACCTTGTTGGTGTTACTATGTTTTGTTCTAATGGCTCAAATTGGGACCTCATTTGACCTGTATCATTGCACCATTTTCGTACAACATTAGCAAACAACAAAGGAAGAAGGAAAAGATATTGATGCATAATAGTGGTTGTCTATATATAAATATTTTCGGTAGAAAACATTTGCCAAAAAATCTATTATCTCTGATTCTAACTGTATGCATCTACTCTATTTTTCAATGGCTTGATCCCTCAAACCTTTGCTTCTACTGTGAACTTCCCCATTCAAAAGTTCCTTCAAGCACAAAACATAGTGGCCACCATGTGTAATTTAAAAATAGAATTTAATAAGAATGCACGATTATAAAAGTTTTACATTGTTAGTCAATTAAAGATCATTTTTTGTATGATTTTTAATAAGTTGTTGGCCTTGTTTGGATAATTTCTCTATAAACACTTGTAGGAAAATAAAATTAAAAAAAAAACTTAGTTAAAATTAACTTATGCATAAATAAAAATCATTTTTTAGAGAAGCTAAACTTATTTAACTTCTATTAAAAAAACTGATTTTAACTTTATAAGCTAATTTTAGTTTATGAGAAAAATTTATTTCATTTTTTATTCTTATTTTATTTTCATTTTTCCTTCTTATTCTATTCTCTTATAAGTGTTTAGGAGAAAACTTATGTAAATAGGACAATTATAAAAATTAACAAACTTATTATTATAACATAATAGTTAGTGCATAAATTATTTATTCAATTTTTTTTACTCATGTATTAAGTTTTTGTTAATTTTTATAATAAATACCTCAAACACCATACATAGGATAATTTTTTACAAGTCATATCTAGAATGATTTTTTATAAATTTAATTAGAATACAGCTATTTTTTACATGATAAATTTGTTATTGTTTGTAATAAATACTTTAAAAATGATACTCATGAATCATGATGATCTTTGGTTGATTCAAAGTATAAAAATCTTTATACTCCATGACAATTAACGCGAGCTACAAGAAAATAATTTTAAAAAATACATTAACTCGAATCAATGACAAGGGCGTAATCTTACCCGTTGATGACAGGATCCATGGTGCGTTGAAGACTGTGAAAAAAGCTTGAACCCCTGAAGAAAAAGTAGAAGAAGCTCTAGATAGTGTTAAGTAAAGTAAACCTCCAAAGAAATATTATTTTTTTATGAATTTAATTAGAATGCACGAGTAAAGTTTTTTCACACTCTCATCTAACAAGATATCTTGTATGATAAATTTGTTAATTCTTATAATAAATATATCTTTAAAATGATACTCATGATATTTTTTATTGATTCAAAGTATAAAAATCTTTATACTGCATGGAAAATTAACTCGAGGAACAAGAAAATAATTTAAAAAAAATATTAATTGGAATCAATGACAAGGGCATAATCTTACCAATCAACGGCTAGGGTGTAATCTTCAACACTAAATTTATGCCCAATGAATCTTTCAACTATCAGATTAATCTTTGTTGCTGAGCAACTTGTCTGGGACACGATCCTGAAACATGAAATTCATGTAAGAGTGAACCATAGGAATAAATTACTAATTTGATCCTTAAAGTATTATCCTTTCTCTTAAATGATCCTTAAAATAAGATAAACTACTTAAGTAGTCTTAAAAGTATTAAAAATCATTCTGTCAAAAAAATTGTATTAAAAATCATACTATGTAATCTCTTTAAGTAATAAAAAAAATATTCAAATTAATGCATGTTTGGATTAAAGTTGAAAAAGCTCAAAAGTACTTTTACTTTCAAAATTAATAACAAACTTTTCCTTGTTCATTTATATATTAGAATTTGCAATTATATGTTAGAATTCGCATAAGTACTTTTCAAACTTTAAACTAAACATATCCTTAGTTTCTAAATTTTATTGAAATGTATCAACTTAAGAGACTAAACTAATGAATACTCAATACTTCAGAAATTACTTAAATATACTTCAAAAATTACTTAAATAGTTTTATTACTTTAGGGATCCTAGAGCAATAGTTTAAGAATAAAATTGAAAGTTTATTTAAAACTTATATATTATTGACATAGTACTATGTCTTCTTGTTCTAAACTTTTTTTTTTTTACTGCAAATTGTTCAAAACTTATATATTATTGTTCTAAACTTCTAATAGCTCAATTTGGGTCCTCATTTGACCTATATCACTACACAATTTTCGTACGACAATATCAGCAGAACAAGAAAGGAAAGAAGAAAAAGATATCGCTGCATAATAGTGGTTGTATATATATATATATATATATATATATATATATATATTCGGCAGAAAAAATGTGTTTTGACAAATTCATTGGCATTAAAAATCTAAAATCTCTGTTCATAACTGTATGCAGCTACTCTGTTTGTCCATGTCCCCCATTCAAAAGTTCCTTCAAGCACAAAACATAATGGCCATTGTGCGTAATTTAAAAATAAAATTTAATTAGAATGCATCCTTGTAAATGTCTTTGAGATCATAAAATTTTTTATACCGTTAGTCAATAAAAAATCATCTTTGATATAATTTTTAAAATTATAATTAAAATTAACAAATTTATTATAGATGATAGTTTGTGATTGGATGCTAATATAAAAGATTTTACACAGTTAATGTATAAATTATTTATTCAAAAGCTTTCGACAGTATCATCCAATAATAACATATTATCGTGAGTACTAAGTCGAAGTTCGTTGATTTTTATAATGAATATTTTAAAATTCATACTTCCAGTCACCGTTGATTGATTTAAGGAATAATAATAACTGGAATAAACTATAAGGGCGTATGTAATCGATCTTACCAATTGATGAGACGATCCATGGTTGGTTGGGACTCTAACAGCGTAGATGCACGGGGAAGAAGAAGAAGAAGAAGAAGAAGAAGAAGAAGAAGAAGAAGCTGCCAATGGTGTAAGGCAAAGTAAACTCCTAAAGAAAGATTATATATATGGTCATCCAAAAGGGTTGGCAGTTGGCACCCACTTTGTCCCTTAAAGCATTATTCTTATGAGACAATTCGATTCTTTATTGATAAATGCACCAGAAAGAGAAAAAAAAAAACGAAACGATTGGTTGAGTACAGTAATGTTATGTTATGTGGAAGATATAAAGTCCCAAGGCCAAGCCTGCCTTAACTGTTATGAAAACTAAGTAAAGTGAACAGCGTACGTACTAGAGACCCGTGTTACATGGGTCTCGGCACTCCAGTTCTCTACCTGTTGTTTGGAAGTTTTCAATAAAAAGTTGTGGACTTAAAAAGATAAAAATATAAGTCTGGGAAATTATTTCGGTGTTTCAAGTTAATTTTAGATGCATAGGATATAAATATAGTAGAATCAAAGTAATTAGTCTCGTAATTAACATTGTTAGCATAAATGGTTCGACACTTGAATCCCTTAATCAAGGTCTGGGCTTCAATCCTTGGCTTAAGTATGGAGTCGCAACTGAAGATACCACTTTATCCCAAAATGGGCCGACTCAGTGAGAGGGGAATTAGTTGGATGTCAAATAAGAAACTTTAAATACTTCCTGGTTAGACAAAAAAAAAAGTAATTAGTCTCATAAGTCACTAACGTACCCTAAAAAAATTATCCTCTAAAACTGATCCGTTCAACTCAACCTAATGTTTAGGAGTATTTAGTTCTCCTCTCGATTAATTAGTGGTTACAAATCACTAATCATAAAATCTTTAAGCTAATTTATAACTTAAAAACTTCAATTGATTTTATAAAATCCCTTAATTGATTAATCAATTTAATTTAATTTAATTTAATCTTTAATTAATAAAACATTACTCATAATAATATTTTTTGTTAATTATCAAGATTGATAACAATCTGCAGCAACAATTTTACTTTTTTTTTACGGCGAGCAACAATTTTACTTAATATGAGCAAATAATATTAGTCAATCCTCTCAATTTGAAATATTAAAACACATAAGCATATATTAACACAAAATAATCAACCAGTCGTTGGTCCGAGTGGTATTGGATTCAGTCCCCTTAAGCAAGGTCTTGGGTCTGAGTTTTGGTAATGAAAAAAATGTGATTGGAAGCCAGGTTCCCCGACGATATTAGTAATCAACATGATTGGTTACTTAAAACTATATCATTGGATCAAAATGTGTATAAGTTGCTTAACTATGATGTATCAGCTAATTGACAAGAGATAAAGAACTCAAAATGAGTGGCTTAAATTGCACCTATTGGAGATGTAATAACAATAATATTATTTCCAACCACTCCTTAATCTAAGGAGGTCACAATCGTAAGATTTCTATTTTATTATCTTTTTAATTAGGGGTGACAAAAATATTTATATCCATGGATATCTATGGATAAAATCCATAACAAATAGAATATTTTTTTTGGTTACCATGTTATTGGTACGAAGTATCCACCGACTTTGTCGATGACTAATTTCCGTCGGGGAACCTGATTGGCCACCTTTAGTGGGGTTCTCCCCTCTCAACCACGTTTTTTCCATCCACAAGGCTCGAACCTGAGACCTTGCTTAAGGAGACCAAGCCCAACACCACTCGGACCAACGACTTGTTGGTATAACAAATAGAATATGAATAATTAAATGGTGATAATTGCCTTTTGAACTTAGATTGTTGATCAAAATTTAAGGCAATTATCTTAATATTTCAAACTTTATAACTTTGAATTGATCTCTTTGACAATTAAGTTGTAAATAAATTAGATTAGTTTTAGAGTAGTGAATTAGTTAAATTTTCATCTAATTAGGTTTTGTTTTACTGTAGAAGCAAGAGGAATAAGGTAACAAGTGAAGTTGGAGCTCAAGAAAAGTTCAAAGGTGAAGAATGGCCAACACTTAAGCGAGCCCTCAACCTCGCTTAAGCGCCAATTCTAGTAGCTACCTGGGTTGCAGAGAAGACCACGCTTAAGTGAGCTTTCACCCAAGCTTAAGCATGGATTCTTGGATGGACAAGCTTCAGAGTTGGTCACACTTAAGCGTGACCTGACTTGCGCTTAAGCGCGACAAGTCCAGATCATCAAGTTTCTTCAGGAACACTCACGCTTAAGCAAGCTATCTATGGCGCTTAAGCGTGGATGCATCACGTGGGATTTTATAGAGGCACATGACAGGTCCTATTTAAGGCAAATATCCCATGATTTGACCTAAGTTACATCAGAGAACATTCTCCTTGAAGTGTGTGCTGCTGCGAAGCTTCTTCCATGGCTCTTCCTTCAAGATTTTGCTTTCCTTCTTCATTTTTAAAGCTTCTAGTGTCTATGAGTAGCTAAACTCCCCTTGTGTTTGGGGTTGAATGTAATGTTACTTATCCTCTTGTATTTACTTTGATATTTTAATACATATTCAATTCTTCAATATTTTATTTCACTCTCTTGCTCTATGTTCTTCTTGTGGATTGATTAACCACTTGCTTTTGGGATTTTACTCATTGGAAAATGTTGCTAAAAACCTAGACCTAGAGTGAAGTAACTAAGGGTTATGCACTAGGGATGGTGTATTAATCTTTAGTTATCTTGTTAGACCATATGCTTAATGCAATTTTCATTATTAATCTCACTAAGGTATTAGGGGATAATAATGAGAGTTAGAATCTAACCACTAAGGAATTAGGATTTTAGTGATATTTATGGTTGATGAATGATTGATTAAATTGAATGTTATTAATTATGATTAATATAAGTAACGGCAAGTAGCATGAAATCCAACCTGGGCACGTTTTTATCATACTTGTTGAAATTTCATTCATTGCATTCATAGTGTTTGTTAAAAAGCCCAAAAAGATTGCAATAACAACATATTATCATGTGTACAAAGTTTAAACTTGTTGATTTTTATAATAAATATCTTAAAATTTATACTTAGAATAACTTTTTACAATTCCTGTCTAGAATATTTTTTTTATTTAATTTTTTATGAATTTAATCAGAATGCAGGCATAAAAGTTTTATTCTTTTATTTAATTTCAATCACAATTCGTTATATACGATAAATTTAATAATTTTTATAATAAATATTTTAAAAATCATACTCACAGTCACCTTTGATTGATTTAAGGTTATATATAGCGCATGGCAAATTAACTCGAGCAACAAGAAAATAATTACAAAAAAAAAAAGATTAACTGGAATCAACTAAAAGGGCGCAATGTTACCAATTGATGACACGATCCATGGTGGGTTGGGAGAAGCTGGCAATAATGTAAAGGAAACCCCTAAAGAAAGATTATATTATAAATGGTCATCCGCTTAAAGCATTCTTCTGACACAATTCGACGATTCTTTCCTTTATTGATAAATGCACCACAAAGAGAAATAAACGATTGTTCGAGACACAATAGTAATACCACACTGAAGTGAAGTGAAGTGTTGTGATGACTCAGTGTAAAGGGACTTGTGTACAGTAAGGTGGAAGATATAAATTCCCAAGCCTGCCTTAACTGTCAAGAATACTAGTAAAGTTAACACTTTACGTACTAGTGACCCGTCTTACATGATTAAAAAAAATACGTATTAGGTCTAATATATATGAGTATAGTATTAAGTGGATATAGTTTAGTTGGTAACATACGTTAAGTTTGTAGAAGAGAACCTAAATTTGATTTTCACATATATAATAGTTCTTGGAGAAGAGAAGCTTAAGTGTAACTAAACTTCAAATCATAAATTAGTCTCATAGTCGATCCAAATAATCGAAGTTGGTAAGAATACTTCAGAGTCCGGGAAGCTAAAGGTCCTAATTATGGTGGTTAAAAAAATATGAGTAAAGTAGATTCCCTAATTAAATTTTATTTTTGGAAAGAAATTTTCAATAAAAAGTTGTGGACTTAAAAATATATATATATATATATATATATATATATATATATATATATATATATATATATATATATATATATAAGTCTAGGAAATTTTCATTTGAAAAATACCATAATTTTTTTATCGATTTTGGATTGGTTTGATTGATTCTTATAAGTTCTTAGATGAGTCAAGTTTTTTTAAGGTAATAAATCAATCACCAAATCAGTTTTCAGTCAAACTAGTTGAACCGATGGTTCCAATATGATTTTTAAAATAATGATTAAAATTGAAAAGGAATCATGAAATTAAACTTAATTAGCTTAACAAGATTATGACAAACAACAAATTAAGTACTTGAAATATAAACAATATAAAAATTAAAAATAAAATAATCACAAAAGAAAGGAGAAGGGGTTATTTAATAAGAGAAAAATATTAAATAGGTATAAAAAAAAACTCAAATTTATCTAGATAGTAGAAAATAATAAATTGGTTAGATAAAAAGGTAAGATGAAAAGCTAATAAATAAAAGGTTAGATTACACTTTTGGTCTATTTTTTTTATTTAAATTATTCAATTTGGTTACTCTTTTTTAAAATATTTAATTTGATCCTCTAATTTTCATAAAATGTTCAATGTTGCTCTTCCATCTAAAATGACACTAACAACCTTAATGAAATCGTCAAATCAAACAAATTAAGGGCAATATTGAATAAGTGTTTTCTAAGAATAAAATGATTAAATTGAATAATTTAAATATAAAATAAAAATAATAATTTAACCATTAAAAATTGTCATGTATAATTATACTGCCCGGAAAATTAACCCTAGGAACAAGAAAACAATTTTAAAAAAGATTAACTCAATCTGGAATTTACAAAAATCATTTCCAGATTTGTGAATCCAGAATGGTTCACCAATGTTTATGTGTTACGGATTCGGCATTCCGAAAAATTTTAAAATAAAAAAAAAAGCTTAAAATAACGGAGGGAAAGGATGACGGAGGAAGAAGAAAGATGAGACAATAAAAAGAAAAATAATTTAATTATCTCTACAATAAAAACTATAAAAAGGTAAGCAAAAAATTTATCTAAAAAAAAATGTCATTATCTATTTATCTTTGCTATAAAAGGATAACAAAATATTTATCTAAAAAATATTATTATATTTATAATGAAAACAATAAAAGGAGAACAAAATGTTTTGTCAAAAGGTAAAAATATAAATGACACTTAAATATTATTGTCTCTAAAATTATATTCTACCAAATAAAAAAAATCACCATAATATTAAAATATCATTTATATACTAAAAAATTGTAAAATTCTAAAAAAAGTTAGGGGGGCCAAGGCCCCCCACCCCTTAACTTAGTTCCGCCCTTGGTAGGGATACTTCAGAGTCCGGGAAGCTAAATGTCCTAATTATGGTGGTTAAAAAAATATGAGTAAAGTAGATTCCCTAATTAAATTTTATTTTTGGAAAGAAATTTTCAATAAAAAGTTGTGGACTTAAAAATATATATATATATATATAACTCTAGGAAATTTTCATTTGAAAAATACCATAATTTTTTTTATCGATTTTGGATTGGTTTGATTGATTCTTATAAGTTCTTAGACGAGTCAAGTTTTTTTTAAGGTAATAAATCAATCACCAAACCAGTTTCCAGTCAAACTGGTTGAACCGATGGTTCCAATATGATTTTTAAAATAATGATTAAAATTGAAAAGGAATCATGAAATTAAACTTAATTAGCTTAACAAGATTATGACAAACAACAAATTAAGTACTGGAAATATAAACAATATAAAAATTAAAAATAAAATAATCACAAAAGAAAGGAGAAGGGGTTATTTAATAAGAGAAAAATATTAAATAGGTATAAAAAAAAAAAAAAAAAGCTCAAATTTATCTAGATAGTAGAAAATAATAAATTGGTTAGATAAAAAGGTAAGATGAAAAGCTAATAAATAAAAGGTTAAATTACACTTTTTGTCTATTTTTTTTTATTTAAATTATTCAATTTGGTTACTCTATTTTTAAAATATTTAATTGATCCTCTAATTTTCATAAAATGTTCAATGTTGCTCTTCCATCTAAAATGACACTAACAACCTTAATGAAATCGTCAAATCAAACAAATTAAGGGCAATATTGAATAAGTGTTTTCTAAGAATAAAATGATTAAATTGAATAATTTAAATATAAAATAAAAATAATAATTTAACCATTAAAAATTGTCATGTATAATTATACTGCCCGGAAAATTAACCCTAGGAACAAGAAAACAATTTTAAAAAAGATTAACTCAATCTGGAATTTACAAAAATCATTTTTGGATTTGTGAACCAGAATGGTTCATCAATGTTTATGTGTTACGGATTCGGCATTCCGAAAAATTTTAAAATAAAAAAAAAAAGAGCTTAAAATAACGGAGGGAAAGGATGACGGAGGAAGAAGAAAGATGAGACAATACCCGAGCAGAGTGAGAGAGTGCGAGTGAAGTGTTGCGACTAATCAGAGTAAACGAGCACGATTCAAATCTTAATAACTTCGTGGATTGTGACCGTTAACAAAGCTTTTATTCTCAAATTAGATATGCTGCCAAAATTTCAACAAATTTCTGTTTTTTTTTTTTTTTTATCAATGTACAAGTGGCATTGTTATCCATAATATAATAAAATCTGGTTAACACCATAACAGTGTCCCGTCCCATGCCTTTTTTTTATTTACTTTTTTTTTTCTTTCTTTGTCTTTTTTCCCAAAAAAAAATTCGATTCTTCAACATAAACTGTTTTTTTTTTTCTTTACGTTTCTTTTGTTTTTTTTTTCCTTTATGTTTTTCTTTCTTTGTTTTCTTTTGACGTTTATTTTTTTCTTTCTTTCTTTAAGTTTTTCTTTCTTTTTTCCTTTTTTGTTTTTTCTTTCTTTTTGCATCTACACTTCTTTTTACTATCATTTTTTTTTATATTTATCTATCTATCTTTATCTCTATATATGATAAAGTTTACTTGAAGTTTTTCTAACTATTAGATCGATCATTCAACTTTATAATAGCCATTAGATGTAATTGAATTTAATGCTCCTAATAGAGTTCTTTCATAATGGTCAATTGTAAATTTGTAAGACATTATGATTTTTTATTCTTATAAATTCATACCACAAAGTAATACATATTCATTAAATATAATAAATATAAAATAGTTGTAAAGTATGCAATAATAGTATAATTATTATTATTAATAATGTTGTCTTTTTAATTTAATGAAAAAAAGAAATGGTAACATATGAAAAATAAGATGTAATAATATTAAATATTAAAAAATAGTAACACATATCAATAATATTTTGTATAGATAAATAATATTTATAACAATTAAATTATCTGTTAAAAAAACAATTAAATTATAAGATATGCAATTTGGATCACATAATAATTTTTTATGATCCATAGGAATTGAAGACATGTACAAGGGGATTAATGTAAAAATTAATAGGATCTATATTAGGATTTAGAACACTTAAATAGTAACACAAAGTGCTCATAAATTTGCGTACCTCTTGAAAACAACATTGATAACAATTACTTGATCTCACAACTTACAGAAAGCACATACACATGTGTATATGTCAGGGGAAGGAACTTTCTCTTGATCTCCACTTTTTTTTTTTCAGATTGGCTATTGGATGGAGTAATGAGCCGTCTTAGAGGACACAAGTCAAGTGGGGATTCTACCCTTCTTTTATATAAACATGTAACATAATATCTAACCATAATGGATATTAGGCCCATTAGGCCCTACACACAAACTCAGCATACTTGTTTATTGGACTTGACCCAATAAACATATAAACACATGATGATTACCAAAACCCAAATTGGATCACTTAATTAAACATTGGGCTCACAGGAAAAAATATATAAGTTCATTCATTCAACCTATATTTTAATAAAACAGAATACACCAACCAATAAAAGACCAAACAAAAAAAATTCTAACATTTACAACAGCTCACGCACTTGCTCAACCAATTGAGCTAGACTCTCTTGGTTCACATGATATAGCATGTAATGAAATAATAATAATAATAATAATAATAATAATAATAATAATAATAATAATAATAATAATAATAATAATAATAATAATAATCTCATTGCATTGATAGAGAGTGTTTAATTTAAGTCGTAATGAGGTTAACCAATTCAAAACTTCATCAATATCACATGATTAAAACTAATATCTTCAAAATGATTAAAATATTATTTTAAAATAAAATTTCAATTTTTACGATAAAAACATTATAAATTATTAATTATAAACACACAAAATTAAAGTACATGTAAACATATTATTCACAATAACAAAAATGAATACTTAAATTTAAATAATTATAAATTTATATTTATTATATTTTTTAATTTATACATTTCATATAGGTATTACATCACTATCATTACTTGGAGAGAGAATAAATCAAAATAAATGTCAATAGGCTTAATATTTTTTAAGATAACATCTCCTCAATTAAAAATATAATTAGTTACCTTCCTCAATTTTAATATAATTATATTTAATATACTACTAAATATTTTAAAAATTTATAATTTTATTTATGTACATATATTTTTTTATATAAATACTAAATATAAATATAAAAAAGGAGTAAATTAAAGGAACCTCCCTTGAGATTTTCCTTATTATACTTGATATCTCTCAATTTTTTAATCCTAAAAAAATTCCTTAATTTTTGGACTTTTGTTACACCGACCCCTTCGACCCCCTTCTTAAGCGAAAAAAAAGTTACATGGACCCTCATTAGGAGCTCAAAGTAATGTAAAAAAATATAAGAGTATTAGGTGTAATAAGAGCAAACATCGAGAAGATCTGTGTAATTTACTTTATAAAAAATATATATATAATTTAATCGAATCCGTGCATCGCACAAGTTTAAAATCTAGTCATATATAATATTTTAAAATTTTATACTTTAAAATCTGTAATAAATTATAAATTCGATTAAATTAAAATAATGATATTTTATATTAATCTAATTTACTATTGTAAAATACCTTTAGTTTTATTTTTAAAATTTTATAAGTTTATACATAATATTTAAATATTAGAAATTAGATTGATCATCCGCCTGGCCTGGTTATTAATCAAACCATAATTTATATCAAATTGGAGTTTAAAAATTGATCCAATGGAATTAAGACAACGTAAAATGGCCATATACAGTGGTTTGATGTTACGTGAATTACATTACATAGTACACAGGTAACATTATTTCTCTAATATAAAAGGAATACGATAAAGCAAGGACGCATGTTGGCGTGCACAGAACAGAATCCGGTTCAGCGGTGGCCTTTTGTCCTTTTCCTGATCGCGCATATCAGATCAGATACCACACCACTTTGCATTGCATTTGCATGGGATTTTATTTTATTTATTAGTAATAATTTGACTTTTGAAAAGAAAAGAGAATTTAAACTTTAAAGGGAAGTGGGTTTATATTTGAAAGTGACTTAGTGACAACTAATATATTATTTGATAAACGATGAAAATAAGAATAAGACAGGCAAACAGACAAGATATTCATTACACAACACACTGAGTGTGTGATGGTTGAGGTGTCTCCATTTCATGTTCCTCACTCACGCCACGAGGAGGGGCAGTATATTTATTTACATACATACTCGTGGAAATTTATGCCAAAAATATCTGAAACTTTACTAATTAAATATAACTCATTGTTTTGTTTGACGACCAAAAAACTCTTTGAAAACGAATCTAGCTAGCTAGCTAGGTGATATATATATATAAGGATTGAGGAATCCTGAAACTTTGCTTGATTAATATTTTAGTGTGGCATATGGCAGGGTAGTTGTCGGCTTGACAATGGATAAAAGCATATCTGACAAGGATCTGGGAGCTAGCTCTTAAGCATTTTGTTTTACAAAGGCTTTACTTTTTGTTTGCCTGAGGTTTTGATTCATGGGAGGTTCTTCTGAGTTGTACTTTGGATAGATAATATTGATCTTCACTCCATCCTTCCGAGGTCAGGTCAGTGATTCATGTAATTAATTATTTCAATTTGTTCACTGTTGAATTTAATGTGTTGTATCATTGTTATGCATTACATATAAGGATTCATCACATCAATCAATAATTGATTCTTTTATTGGATTATTGAACTAACCCAGTTGGCATTTCTGGTTGAATATTGGTTTAGCCATTTTGTGCAGATAGGAAATGCAAGTGGGGTTATTTAAATTCTACATTATCCCTTTCTTTAAGGAAAAACTTGATTTTTTTTTTTTTTTTACTTTTAATTTAGTATTTCTGGACTGGATCCGATTATATTCAATTTCTTCTTAATACATTACATACACCTTTTAGTTTATACTTACACCCAACATTCAAGTATGGTTTGTCTTTTCTTTTTTTGAATTGATTCGTAACATGAAAGGATGCATATCTATTATGAAATTGATGGATATAGAATAGAAGAATTTAGCCTTTTCTCATTTATGTTTGGCAATTTTGTTCTTTTGATGGCATATACAGTAATAGAAGAATTTAACCTCATGTATGTTTTAATTTACAAAGAAGCATAATCTACAGATGTAATCCATCAAAGGTAGGAAATTTTATAGATTACATTTTTATACGTTGTTGATCTGCTGGATGTGTGGAGTGTAGCATCCATTTATGATATCAAGCTATTTACTGATAGAAATGAGTTCATATCATTTAAACCATGCATAATTGTTATTTACATAATAATGCTGGATTGGTTTACCAAAATACCCACCCTGTATTATATCTGATACTAAGGTAACTAATACTTAAATGATATATATATATATATATATATATATATATATATATATATATATATCCTTTTTTTCGTCTGCCTAAATTCATAAGCTGTAATTAATATGTCCCTTTATGGATTTTTGTTTTCTTGTTCAACTATATATGTTAATTTCTACTTTTTGATGTCTGTTGTAGCATATTTTCATAATTGTGTATTCCAGTTTATCCATGTGCAGAGATTTTATGTGGATAATATTCCTATTAGAGAAGAATATGCTGGCTAATTTAGCATAACCAGTGACTACCATACTCTCAATATATTTTCAAACACATACATCTTCATTTGCATGTCTATTAGTTGCACAGGGAAGGGAAATACTACAGAGTACTGTTGATCTTGTTCAAAATAACTTGAATTTAGAGGTTATTTCTGGTACTCTGCATCTTGAAGTATTATAGAGTTTAGAATATGAATTATTTTATGTAACTGGTTGAGAATTATTAACTCTTAATTGGCGCACTGTCTTTTGCTTTATAGGTGATCTATGGTGATACTGATTCAATAATGACTAAACCTCCTGAAGCTTATCCTGTTGCTAAGAACCAGCCACACGTGCTTGTTAATCCAAGCTATTGTCATTTTTAATTTGTGACTTGAAATAGTCTGATCTATGATTTCTTTGCTGTAAATCTGTGATCTTCTTGATTCTGAGGATGCCCTTCTTGATATACATTGTTTTGGTCATTAATCTACTTTGTTTTGTTGTGTCACTAGCCTACGCATCTTTTTTGGTTGGTTTTTGTTCCATGCGTCAAAGGATGAAAATCAAACTGATAAGAGAGATAGACAGCATATTGATACTCATGAGGTATGAGGTAACATACTGAAAAGATGAAAATTACACGGAGTGAAGGCTCTTATTTATAGAGCTGATTATCTCCAACTAACTTTCTAACTGACTAATTTTCTATAACCTCTATTTGTTTTTAATTCATCCTTTGATCTTGATAAAGTTTTCTAGAATGAGGCTTTGGAGTATGGACCTTATTGACTACTGTTTCTTATGTTTTTTCCCCCTTATTTGGAATTTTGGATCATGAAGATCACATGGCTATAGTTGTGAGCGATATATATTTTTCTAGTCTTGAAGAATCTAGGGTTGCTTAAGAGAGCTTATTAATGTTTGGTTTAATTACTTTGTAGGTTCCTATACTTTAACCAAATTTTTAATTAGGTCCCTGAAGTTTTTTTTCTTTTAATTGGATCCTGAACTTTTATTTATTTTTCAATTGGTCCCTGAACTTTTATTTGTTTTTCAATTGGATCCTTCCGTTTAATTGTCGTTATAAAAAATTAATGACACTTAATTAGAGGTACAAACAGTGAAATGATGTTTCTAGAATTTGTTGTAAGCCAAACTGAGTCAATTCTGAGAGTTTTCTGCAAAGTTTTAACCTTATGCAGAGCTAAATAATTGTAAAAGAATGTTTGAGTTAAATTGATCTGTAGATGTTGAAACTTTATAGAAATCTTTCAGAATTGATTCAGTTGTGCTTACAACACATTCTAGAAGCATCAACTCTCTCTCTGCACCTCTAATTAAGTGTCTGCGGTTAGTTTTTTCATAACAGCAATTAGATGAGGGACCCAATTGAAAAAAAAATAAAAGTTCAGGACCCAATTAAAAGAAAAAAAAAGTTCATGGACCTAATTGAAATTTTGGTAAAAGTATAGGGGCCTGCAAATTAATTTAACATTAATGTTTCCTTGTGCATGATTTTTTTATGTTAATTTTCTAGTGAATTACCTTAACAATAAAGAGAAGTTATATTATAATTGTAAAGCACAATGGTCTTTAAGATTGTGCTTGAATTGGATTATCAGCCTTTAGCCAAAGCTTCTGCATGCTGGCATTTTTAATAAGACAAGATAATTAAATTGAAAATATTTATCAAATCAAAATTTCTCTTAGGCATCAAATTTGAGTTTGCAATATTATAAAAGTCAACACATTGGATCTAGTTGAATTAAATTATCTGGTGGTGTAGTAGATGGATGTGAAACTGGGATGTGAGGAGGGATGATGATACTTTATCTGGTAATATTGTAGGTTGTTGCTTATGCAGAAGGTTTGATTCGAGCATTTAATATTTGAGTTTAATGGTGATACACTGATAGTATAGAACTGTTTTACACAGTCATACAATCACAAATCACTGTTGGTATGACTTTCAAGATAATTTTTAAAAGTCAACGAACTGACCATAAATGGTGAGTTATGATTGGATGATATTTATATCTATGATGTTCGTTACATACTACAACTTATTGGTGCACCACTGTGCCACATTTGCATTTCATGCAACTCTTAAATGGATTTTTGTTGGGGATCGATGAGGTACACTTCTGCTATGGGATGTATCGAGAGACCTGGTATGATTGGAATATGAGTGTTGTTCCTGTCTGAGGATACTGGAGTCTTCAGCTGATGTTCTATGTTCCAAGATTTTTTATATCTGTCTGAAAGGTGGGGGGTACCTGCAAAAGGCACTCCAACGCTCAAGTCAGGTTTCAGCTCAGAGCATTTAATGCACGTAATAAATGAGGGTCAAAAGTCCCCTACCTTGAGGGGCATATCCCTATTTATACTTATCTTATTGGGCCTGGACCCTCATGGGCCCTGACCTCTTCCTAATCATAGGTCCGTGGTAATTAAGGTTGCTTAATTACTTTCTAACCTTGAGTTTATTTTGCCATGAGTCGCCTAATGGCATTTATACTATTACTGGTATTCGGCCCTGATGGTGCCAGATACTACTCTTATGCCTTCTGAGGTGTAAGGGGTCGAGAGTGTTTGGCTATATAAATGCCGAATACTTCTGTTTGTCAAGCGTACCGGGCTGTGTTAGAAGGTGTTCGGCTATAGGATAGACGCCGAACACATATCTATTTACGAGAGTGTGCCAAGTTGTGTTAGAGGGTATTCGGCTATACGCATTGCCGAATGTCCCACCGGTACACATGCCCCCCAGCCTCGAGTGAGAAGGGGTGACGAAGAGGCTTTGTATTGGGATTGGCGCAACGTTGCTGTGCCGTTTGAACTTACTGCCATTATGGCAAAAAAAAGTCGTTGGGTTTGAGGAGATCGAAGTGTTGCATTTTGTAGACCGTTAGATTTGAATCGATTTAACGGTTGACAATGTTCAGATGCTTCTGGACCGTTATGGGCCTGGCCCTTATAAATAGGGTGAAGGATGTCGTCTTCGCACCCCTTATTTACAATTTACCAATATCTTCTTATTTTGCTCTCGGTCGAATAGTTACTTCTAGCTTCACTCTTCTCATCTTAACCAAGGTACGAGAGTTCGGCTATTTCTTTTTCTTTCCATTATCATGAGTTTGGCTGGCCGTGAGCTTTCTGGGGAAACCGAGGTAGTTGACATTCCGTCCGCTTCCTCAGCTAGTGGGGATTCTAGTGAGGGATCTTCAACTTCCTCTTCTTTGTCGTCCTCGTCCTCATCTTTTTCTTCTTCCCCTTCGGCGTCCCCCTCTTCGTCCCCTGTCCGAAAGGGGGTGGGTGAGAGTGTCATGGGCCCTTCGACACCTTTAGCCTCTTCGGCTGGGGAGGCATCTGGTACAAAACCGAAGCGTAAACCCCGGGTTATCCGAGGGAAAAGGGAATTTCCGCCGATTACCCTGGAAGGGTAAACCTGGGTTGATGGGGAGGTCGGGGCCTATTGGTCTCGGTATGACGATAAACGTAGTGTGTCAAATTTTGTAAATTATGTAGATGTGTCTTCTATTCCTGAAGATGAGTTTTGTCCTATAGCATTACAATGTTGTCGGCGAGAGCCAAATCCTGAATTTGTTTTTATGGGGAAAGGTGAGTCGAAAAGGGACTTCTTTTACATGTATGATTGTGTATTTCGTGATCTACATGTAAAGGTTCCCTTTGACGACTTCACAATGGGGGTGCTTCGGGTTTTAAACGTGGCACCCTCGCAGTTGCACCCAAATGGGTGGGCTGCTATCCAAGCCTTCCGAGCTCTTTGTATTTTTAACTTCATAGAGCCTTCGGTGAGTATGTTTTTGTATTATTTTTGTACTCGGCCCAAGGATGGTTTGTGGGTTTCCTTAATAAGGAAGCCGAAGAGGCCTCTATTCCATTCCTTTACTACCTCTTACAAAAATTTCAAAACCGGCTTCTTTAAGGTAGTTGTTAGGCCGAACATAGGGACTAACCATCTTTTCGACATGAGTGGAAAGTCCTTATTTCCGTTCTATTGGGAGTAAAACCCTTGGCGTTATGACAAGTTTCCGAAATCCATGATGACCGAAACGGAACGCGAGGATCTCCTCTTTCTTGAGTCTCTCCCCCGAAAGGTCCCAGCTAGGCAGCTTGTGGCTTTGTTAAATTCTTCCACTGTTTTAGCCGACATGTGTGGTAAGGCTTTGGTTCTTTCTTTTCTGGTGTTTCTATGTTTAGATCATGTCAATGACTGAGTGTTTTGTGTAGGTATTATGGCTGATGCTGGTGGAAATGTCCTTTCATTCCAAAATGCTCGGAAGAATCGGGCTCAGGCTGCTGGGAACAAGTCTGGTATTGCGTCAGTGCCCCCTGTTCCCAGGCAACCGACCCCCCGACCAACCCCAATGGATACTGTGCCCCCCCCCCCAGTGGGAGAAAAGAGAAATAAAGACAAAGATCATAAGAAAAGACACCGAAGCCGTGAGGCTTCGGAAGAAGAAAGGGCCAAGAAGCTGAAGCAACAGACTTTGGATTTTCCGGCTTCGGGGTCTTTATCTTCAATTAATGCCTTGACCGCTGAGGGATTTTTTGCCAAAGATTTTCGACCGAAGAAGATGGTGAGTGCCAGTGACATCTCGGATACTGGAAAGGCCATATTAAACAAAGCCGACGCTGCTGCCAACTGGTCGGCTTATTGCGAGTTTCAGGCAAGGGCTTCGGCCATTGCTTATCATATGTTCGCAAATCCTCTTAGGGAGGCCGAGAAGCTGAAGAAGAGTTTGGAGGAGGCCCAGGTGTCCAACAAACAGGCGTTGGAGGCAAATATGGTTTTAGCCGACGATAACGGGAGGCTGAAGGAGGAAGTTAAGCACCTTTCGGCCAATGTAAATGATTTAAATACTAAAGTAATAATGGCCGAAAAGGATTTCAAGCTTCAATCCGATGAGATCGAGCGGCTAAGGATGCTGTTGGCCGAGATCTGAGAAGAGCAGGACATGGAGCGTGCTGTCAATGAGAAGATTCTTGCTTCGGCTGAAGATAAAATTTTAGCCGAACACGAGGCTGGTTTTCTCCACGGCATGCGACAAATAATGCATTATTATAATGTCCGTGACCGCAGTATTTTCGACATGGAGAAGGATGTTTATCAAGGGCAGCTGGTGCCTATTGATGACATTCCGAAGGATGCTGTTCTGGAGAATCCTCTTCATGCTTCGGCCGTTGAAGGCAATGTGGACCCCGGGACCAATGAAGATGGGGGGAGGATGATGCTGTTGATGCCGAGGTTTGGGAGGATCCGGCAAAATGAAATATTTGTAGGCTTAGGCCATTAGAGCCTTTTTTTTGTTTTTGTTTTTGTTTTAAAGAATGCTTGTAAATGATTCTACCCCTTTTGATGATTAATGAAATATATGTTTATCTTTCGGTATTTACTTCTCTACTTGGATTAATTTTGCAATCTTACTCGTATCCGATTATCTTATGATAATTGCGTTTTTAGTTTGAGCAAGGTATGGTTGTATGTGTTCTTCTGGAGAGTACCTGCGAGTGATGCGTTGTCCTTTGTTATCCTCGGCATCTTTGGAAAGAATCGAAATTCTTGTTCGTAACATTCAAAAGGTGCGAGGATCCGAATGGTGCTTCCTTATCCGAATAATCCTACTCGGGAGGTAAACCATTTTGAAGAAAATCCAGATGGCGCATCCTTAACCGAGTAGGAGTACTCGGGAGGAAAACCATTTGCGAGAAAATCCAAATGGTGCATCCTTAGCCGAGTAGGAGTACTCGGGAGGGAAACCATTTTGAAGAAAATCCAGATGGCGCAACCTTAACCGAGTAGGAGTACTCAGGAGGGAAACCATGGAGAAAATTCAGATGGTGCATCCTTAGCCGAGTAGGAGTACTCAGGAGGGAAACCATTTGCGAGAAAATCCGAATGGTGCATCCTTAGCTGAGTAGGAGTACTTGGGAGGGAAACCATTTTGAAGAAAATCCAGAGGCGCATCCTTAACCGAGTAGGAGTACTCGGGAGGGAAACCATTTGCGAGAAAATCCGAATTGTGCATCCTTAGCCGATAGGAGTACTCGAGAGAGAAACCATTTTGAAGAAAATCCAGATGGCGCATCCTTAGCCGAGTAGGAGTACTCGGGAGGGAAACCATGGAGAAAATTCAGATGGTGCATCCTTAGCCGAGTAGGAGTACTCAGGAGGGAAACCATTTTGAAGAAAATCCAGATGGCGCATCCTTAGCCGAGTAGGAGTACTTGGGAGGGAAACCATTTTGTATTGAGATATTATGCTGCACTTAAACAATGATAGCAATGCACAGGGTGTTCCATTAAAATTCATTTGAGGTGTGCCTCGTTAAAACCTTATCGAAAAAAACCCTTTCACGTTCTTATAGGGATAAAAAACCGAATAAGGGAAAAGAGTACAACACCCGAATACATAGCGAATTGATACATTAACTGAAGTAATATTTGAGGTGAGTGGAATTCCAGGTTCTCGGTATTACCCTTCCTGATAGTTCTTCCAACCTGTAATCCCCATTGTTGAGATTTTGTCGAATTCTGAATGGGCCGTCCCAATTGGCTGCTAGTTTTCCTTCCTTGGTGTCTCTTCGGGCATCACCTTGCATCCTTAGGACCAGATCTCCTTCTTTAAAGTCTCGTGGCTTCAGCTTTGAGTTGAATCTCCGGGTCATCCTTTGTCTGCATGCTTCAGCATTGAGGTGTGCTCGGTCGCATAGCTCTTCGATCAAGTCGAGTTCGCATCTCATGGAGTTTTCATTTTCGGGAGCCTCAAAGTTTTGTCTTCGGAAAGAAGGTTCTCCTACCTCAACCGGGATCATTGCTTCTGTCCCATAAACCATTCTGAATGATGTTTCTCTGATGGTTGATTGTGGGGTACATCTATATGCCCACAAAATTTCGGGTATCTCTTCGGTCCATGTCCCTTTGGCTGCTCCTAACCTTCTCTTCAGCTCTCCCAAGATGACTTTGTTTGCAGACTCTGCCTGTCCGTTCGTTTGGGGGTGTTTGACCGAGGTCACTTTGTGCTTTATTCCCAATCCTTCGAGAAAAGTGTTCAATTTTTTATCCGTGAATTGTAGACCGTTGTTGGTGACAATTACATATGGAATGCCGAATCGAGTGATGACATTTTTCCACAAAAATTTCTGTATGTTTTGAGCCGAAATGATCGCCAAGGGCTCGACCTCTATCCATTTTGTGAAATAGTCGACAGCTACTATCAAGAACTTGCACTGCCCTTTGGCTATAGGAAAAGGACCCAAGATGTCGGTTCCCCAAACAGCGAAAGGCCAAGGTGACGAGATGGAGTGCAATTCATCTGTTGGTTGGTGGATAAGGTTGGCATGCTTTTGGAACTGGCTATATCTTTTGAAGTATTCTGCACAATCAGTTTTGAGGGTCGACCAATAATATCCTGCTCTCAAAACCCTAGTTACCATCGTTCGAGCGCCCGAGTGTATGCCACAGATTCCTTTATGTAGCTCTTTCGTGACGTATTCTGCCTGATCTTTCTCTAGACACTTTAATAGGGGTGTGGAAAACCCCCTTCTGTATAATTCTCCGGCGATCAAGACGTACCTTGCAGCATTGATTTGCAACATTTTGGCTTTTTCCTTATCCTCTGGAAAGGTTCCCTATGTCAAATATTGTTGTATTTCGGTTATCCAAGTATTTCTGGTGGCCGAAAGTTGCATGCATTCCTCGACAGTTACACTCGGCTCTGGCAACATCTCCTGGATGAATGTTCTCAACTGTCTGGGTTTCTGAGTAGTAGCTAACTTAGCGAGTCGATCTACCCTGTCGTTGTGTTCTCGGGCTAAATGATTTACTCGGACTTCCTCGAATTCTTGTTTTAGTTGCATGAAAGTGTGATAATACTTCAGAAATTGTGGGTCTTTGACCTGGAAACCACCATTGATCTGTTCGGCAGCCACTTACAAATCACTCCAACATTGCACTTTTCGGGCTCCCATCTCTCTTGCCAACCTGAGCCCAGCTAATAAGGCCTCATACTCGGCCTGATTGTTGGATGCTTTGAAATCGAACCATAAGGACTGTTCTAACCGTACCTGGTTGGGTCCTTCCAGTATGATACCTACTCCACTTCCCCTTTGGTTTGAAGAGCCATCGACATGTACTACCGACCACTCTTCTTTGAAGCTCTCAACAGGGTGTAGCTCATTGACAAAATCTGCTAGACACTGTGCTTTGATGGGACCCCTCGACTCGTATTTTAAGTCAAACTTTGAGAGTTCTACTGACCATGCCATCATCCTTCTGGCCAGTTCTGGTTTCCTTAATACCTTTGTAGTTGGGCAATCGGCTTTTACAACCACTTGGTGTCCTTGGAAGTATTGTCTCAGGCGTCTTGCAGCATTAACTAGCGCTAGAGCCGCCTTCTCAATTGTTTGGTACTTGGTCTCGGTCTCTTGTAGTACTCAGCTGGTAAAGTATACAGGTGCTTGACCTTCTTCATGTTCTTGTACTAACACCGCTCTTATGGCTACTTGAGAGACCGAAATGTAAAGCATTAGATCTTTCATAGGCTCCGGTTTCTTAAGTATGGGCGGGGCCGAAAGGGTCTTTTTTAGTTCTTGGAAGGCCTCTTCACATTGTTGGTTCCATGAGAAGTTCTTGGTTGTTTTTAACAAACGCATAATGGGTTTTTCCTTTTCGGCGATCCTTGGCAGGAATCATGATAGAGAAGCAATTCTCCCTGTGAGTCTCTGGACCTCCTTTGGGGTTTTCGGGCTTTTCATACGAATAACCGCTTCACATTTGTCCGGATTGGCTTCTATACCTCGAGACGTTAACATGAAGCCCAAGAATTTTCCTCCTTGGACACCGAAGACACATTTTTCGAGGTTTAGGCGCATGTTGTGCTTCCTGAGTTCAGCGAAGATCTCTTCGAGGTCCCTTGCGTGCTCGTCAGGCTTGGAGGATTTAACAACCATATCATCAACATACACCTCAAGGTTTCATCCTAGCTGCTTTTGGAAAACTTTATCCATCAACCTTTGATAGGTGGCTCCCACGTTTTTTAGGCCGAAGGGCATAACTTGGTAGCAAAAATTGGCTGATTCGATTATAAAAGCGGCCTTGTCTTCATCGGGAGGGTACATTCGAATTTGATTGTATCCTAAATAAGCATCCAGAAAACTAAGACAAGGGTGTCCGGCAGCCCCATCAACCAATCTGTCGATGTTTGGTAGCGGGTAGGCATCCTTTAGGCAGGCCTTGTTCAAGTCCGTATAGTCTGTACACATCCTCCATTTTCCATTTGCCTTATTTACCATGACCACATTGGCTAACCAAGTGGAATATTTGAACTCCTGGATAAAGTCGGCGGCTAGCAACTTGAACACTTCTTCTTCTACAGCTCTCCTCCTCTCATCCCCCATCTTCCTTTTCTTTTGAGAAATCGGTCTTGCCTCTCGGTGTATTGCCAATTTGTGACAATGGAATCTTGGGTCGATGCCAGGTATGTCTACGGCCTTCCAGGCAAAGAGGTCGGCGTTTTGTTTTACCACCCTTTGAATCCAAAGCCTGTTCTTTTCGGATAGGTTGCTCCCGAGGTACGTCATTTGAACTTTTTCTTCACCAATTTGAAATGCATGGATTTCCTCATTTGGTTTTACCCACTTGTCCTTTTTGACTCTGGGGTCAAGATCCAAAGTTTGGTCCGAAGGCTCTACCGTCGAGACCATGTATACTGACTTGCACTCATCTTCCTTTAGCTGAGTAACCTTAAGGTTGGCCAAGTAGCATTCTCTGACCGCTTTTTGGTCTGCATGAATCGTAATGATCGTGCCTCGGTTTGATGGAAATTTCATGGCCAGATGTGAAGTGGAGACTATGGCCTTGAGAGTATTCAACAAAGGACGTCCGAGTAGTATGTTATACGAGGTGTTGGCATGCACTACAATGTACCTTACTCTTATGGTCTTGTACTCCTTTTCCTCATATCTGAAGGTCATGTCCAACTCTATACATCCCCTGGTGTTAACCCTCTAACCCGAGAATCCAACCAAGGGTTCGTCATACGGCATGAGCTTCCCCCCTGGTATGTCCAATTATTTGAAGGTGTTCCAGTATAGGATGTCGGCTAAGCTTCCTTGATCTATCAGCATTTTTTGAACTGTGCAATCAGCTACATCTATACTAATGACCATTGGATCATCTTGCATTGGTTCGGACCCCTAAAAGTCGGCGTCGGTGAATGTGATGGGTGGCATTTTGAGCTTGTTCATGGTTGACGTCATGTTGACTGACCGGACTAACCAGAGATGCTTCTTTCTGGCCGACGAGGTACTTCCTCCTCCTGCAAATCCTCCGACAATCGTGTTGATGACTTTCCGAGGATTAGAGGGTTTTATGTCTTGCCGCTCCCGGGACCTACTTCTTTGCCTTTCGGCCCTCCTGCCGTGGTTAAAGTCCATTCTATAAGTTCTGTCATGGTCTTTATATTTTGAAAATTGAGACCTTTCGGCCCTTGGATCATGGACGAAGTCTTTGAGATGTCCCATTTTGATGAGGTCCTCAATCTTGTCTTTAAGTGTGGCGCATTCTTCAGTGGAATGGCCTTTATTGCGGTGGTATCAGCATTGCTTGTTGTAGTCGGCCTTAGGAAGAGTATTGGCTCTCTTTTGCATGGCCAATATTTCTGTCGCCAGGGCTTGTTCGAGTATTCGGGAGCGGCTAGCATTGAGCAGCGTGTAAGTCGCGTACCGGGAGCCACGGTACTCCTTCTCCTTGTGGAATTTTTCTTTCCCCTTTCCTTGATGATCCTTTTCTTGTTCTTTCTTTCTTGGGTTGGTTTCTGCTTAGACCTGGTTCCTGTATTCGGATAACTCTTCCATCGGCATGTACTTTGCTGCTTGTCGTCGGAGGTCATCCATGTCGAGTGCCGGCTTCTTGCAGAGACTGTTAACAAAGGCTCCTAGCCTAAGAGCAGTCACTAAATGATGCCTAGCCATCGCTGGGTCAAGGTTTCGGATGTTTAAGGCGATTCTGTCGAACCTTTCCATGAATGCTCTTAGGGATTCCCCTTTTTCCTGCTGAATATTCACTAGTGCCACCGAGGTCAAATGGTGAGGTCTGCTAGTTGCAAACTAATTGCCGAATTTAGTCACCAACGTCCCGAAGCTATCAATGGAGTTGGGCGGTAGGCAAGTAAACCAATTGAGGGCGTGTCCCTTGAGGGACGTGGGGAAAACCCTGCATAAGACGGCGTCTTCTGCGGTGTATAGGCTGATTTAGGTTACATAGACATCTACGTGTTCATCTGGATCCGTGCTTCCATCGTATCAGTCCTGACTAAGGCTCTTCCAATTTGGAGGAAGGGGAATTTCCATGATCCCAGAAACAAAAGGGTGCCTACAGGGGTGTGACTGAGTGTTGATGGTAAAAAAGGAGGGCCGATTCGTCGCACCTTGCATGCTAAGGTTGGCTGCCAACTCGTCTTCATGTTGCTTGTCTAGTGCCTGATTCTATGGTTTCCAGGATCGGTTCAAGTTTCTCAACTCGGCATTCTCTTGGCGGAGGATCGATAACTCCTGAGTGTGTTGTCTCCTTATTGCTGATATGTCAGTCCGCAACTGTCTTAGTTCTGAAGATAGATTTGTTTGATCTTCCACATGCGCTGTTTTTGTCGACAAGGCGTTGCTCTTCCATGTGTGCGTGACTTTGAGTAGTAACCGTTCCTTGCGGGGCTGCGGGAAAGTTTTACCGGACCCCACGGTGGGCGCCAAAATGTTCCTGTCTGAGGGTACTGGAGTCTTCAGCTGATGTTCTATGTTCCAAGATCTTTTATATCTGTCCGAAAGCTGGGGGGTACCTGCAAAAGGCACTCCAACGCTCAAGTCAGGTTTCGGCTCAGAGCATTTAATGCACGTAATAAATGAGGGTCAAAAGTCCCCTACCTTGAGGGGCATATCCCTTTTTATTCTTATCTTATTGGGCCTGGACCCTCATGGGCCCTGACCTCTTCCTAATCATAGGTCTGTGGTAATTAAGGTTGGTTGATTACTTTCTAACCTTGAGTTTATCTTGCCATGAGTCACCTAATGGCGTTTATACTATTACTGGTATTCGGCCTAGTGGTGTTGGATACTACTCTTATGCCTTCTGAGGTGTAATTGGTCGAGAGTGTTCGGCTATATAAATGCCGAATACTTCTGTTTGTCAAGCGTACCGGGCTGTGTTGGAGGGTGTTCGGTTATATGATAGATGCCGAACACTTATCTGTTTACGAGAGTGTGCCAACTTGTGTTGGAGGGTATTCGGCTATACGCATTACCGAATGCCCCACCGGTACAAATGTAATTAATTTACTTATTATACTGAAGTCATTTGTAAATATTGCAGTCATTGTCACCTACTACTTCATACTACTTCCAGTGGATGTAGTTTTTCATGTTGGCACCATGTTTTGAAACACACAGGTTGTGTTAAATTCTTAACCGAACTACACCTTAATCTCATCAAATAACATAAACATAATGCAACATGAATAGAAAGTAGTAACATATTTCCAACGTCTTAAACCACATCAAACATGCACTATGCGAACACTAAGTAAAGTAATAAACCAGTACCATTCTTATTTCCATTCCATCTAATTAACTTGATCTGCTTGTCACTTTTTGTGCAAGTTACGGAAGTAATTTTTAGGGCTACTTTCAAAGTCCTTTCTGAAAATGCGAGTGTTCCTCCCTGGAGCCTTCATTGTCTTCCCTCCTTTACCACTACAACAGAAAATCGTCTTAATCACCTTCCAAAACAACCACACAACAACGATAGCTGCCACTGCTACACCAACAACACCACTAACGCGCAACAACGAATCTCCATTAATCTTTGTTGCTAGATTTCTTATCATGGACACGAACCTGAAACATGGACTCCATGTTAGTTAGAGAAACCATATAAAATTGGATTAATGGATCACCCCACCAAAAATTATATATTATTGACATAGTACTATGTTTTGTTCTTTGTTTTTGTTTGCACTACAATCGACGGTGAGAGACTCATTCCTTTCGAGACATAGAGATAACTGAAGTGAGTTATGTCTATTCCAATAAAGTTTCTCCATACACATGGTCAAGAATCAAATCCCAGACAATATGCTTAAAGAACCCAACTATCTACTAGTTGTGTTAGACCTTGTTGGTGTTACTATGTTTTGTTCTAATGGCTCAAATTGGGACCTCATTTGACCTGTATCATTGCACCATTTTCGTACAACATTAGCAAACAACAAAGGAAGAAGGAAAAGACATTGATGCATAATAGTGGTTGTCTATATATAAATATTTTCGGTAGAAAACATTTGCCAAAAAATCTATTATCTCTTATTCTAACTGTATGCATCTACTCTATTTTTCAATGGCTTGATCCCTCAAACCTTTGCTTCTACTGTGAACTTCCCCATTCAAAAGTTCCTTCAAGCACAAAACATAGTGGCCACCATGTGTAATTTAAAAATAGAATTTAATAAGAATGCACGATTATAAAAGTTTTACATTGTTAGTCAATTAAAGATCATTTTTTGTATGATTTTTAATAAGTTGTTGGCCTTGTTTGGATAATTTCTCTATAAACACTTGTAGGAAAATAAAATTAAAAAAAAAACTTAGTTAAAATTAACTTATGCATAAATAAAAATCATTTTTTAGAGAAGCTAAACTTATTTAACTTCTATTAAAAAAACTGATTTTAACTTTATAAGCTAATTTTAGTTTATGAGAAAAATTTATTTCATTTTTTATTCTTATTTTATTTTCATTTTTCCTTCTTATTCTATTCTCTTATAAGTGTTTAGGAGAAAACTTATGTAAATAGGACAATTATAAAAATTAACAAACTTATTATTATAACATAATAGTTAGTGCATAAATTATTTATTCAATTTTTTTTACTCATGTATTAAGTTTTTGTTAATTTTTATAATAAATACCTCAAACACCATACATAGGATAATTTTTTACAAGTCATATCTAGAATGATTTTTTATAAATTTAATTAGAATACAGCTATTTTTTACATGATAAATTTGTTATTGTTTGTAATAAATACTTTAAAAATGATACTCATGAATCATGATGATCTTTGGTTGATTCAAAGTATAAAAATCTTTATACTCCATGACAATTAACGCGAGCTACAAGAAAATAATTTTAAAAAATACATTAACTCGAATCAATGACAAGGGCGTAATCTTACCCGTTGATGACAGGATCCATGGTGCGTTGAAGACTGTGAAAAAAGCTTGAACCCCTGAAGAAAAAGTAGAAGAAGCTCTAGATAGTGTTAAGTAAAGTAAACCTCCAAAGAAATATTATTTTTTTATGAATTTAATTAGAATGCACGAGTAAAGTTTTTTCACACTCTCATCTAACAAGATATCTTGTATGATAAATTTGTTAATTCTTATAATAAATATATCTTTAAAATGATACTCATGATATTTTTTATTGATTCAAAGTATAAAAATCTTTATACTGCATGGAAAATTAACTCGAGGAACAAGAAAATAATTTAAAAAAAATATTAATTGGAATCAATGACAAGGGCATAATCTTACCAATCAACGGCTAGGGTGTAATCTTCAACACTAAATTTATGCCCAATGAATCTTTCAACTATCAGATTAATCTTTGTTGCTGAGCAACTTGTCTGGGACACGATCCTGAAACATGAAATTCATGTAAGAGTGAACCATAGGAATAAATTACTAATTTGATCCTTAAAGTATTATCCTTTCTCTTAAATGATCCTTAAAATAAGATAAACTACTTAAGTAGTCTTAAAAGTATTAAAAATCATTCTGTCAAAAAAATTGTATTAAAAATCATACTATGTAATCTCTTTAAGTAATAAAAAAAATATTCAAATTAATGCATGTTTGGATTAAAGTTGAAAAAGCTCAAAAGTACTTTTACTTTCAAAATTAATAACAAACTTTTCCTTGTTCATTTATATATTAGAATTTGCAATTATATGTTAGAATTCGCATAAGTACTTTTCAAACTTTAAACTAAACATATCCTTAGTTTCTAAATTTTATTGAAATGTATCAACTTAAGAGACTAAACTAATGAATACTCAATACTTCAGAAATTACTTAAATATACTTCAAAAATTACTTAAATAGTTTTATTACTTTAGGGATCCTAGAGCAATAGTTTAAGAATAAAATTGAAAGTTTATTTAAAACTTATATATTATTGACATAGTACTATGTCTTCTTGTTCTAAACTTTTTTTTTTTTACTGCAAATTGTTCAAAACTTATATATTATTGTTCTAAACTTCTAATAGCTCAATTTGGGTCCTCATTTGACCTATATCACTACACAATTTTCGTACGACAATATCAGCAGAACAAGAAAGGAAAGAAGAAAAAGATATCGCTGCATAATAGTGGTTGTATATATATATATATATATATATATATATATTCGGCAGAAAAAATGTGTTTTGACAAATTCATTGGCATTAAAAATCTAAAATCTCTGTTCATAACTGTATGCAGCTACTCTGTTTGTCCATGTCCCCCATTCAAAAGTTCCTTCAAGCACAAAACATAATGGCCATTGTGCGTAATTTAAAAATAAAATTTAATTAGAATGCATCCTTGTAAATGTCTTTGAGATCATAAAATTTTTTATACCGTTAGTCAATAAAAAATCATCTTTGATATAATTTTTAAAATTATAATTAAAATTAACAAATTTATTATAGATGATAGTTTGTGATTGGATGCTAATATAAAAGATTTTACACAGTTAATGTATAAATTATTTATTCAAAAGCTTTCGACAGTATCATCCAATAATAACATATTATCGTGAGTACTAAGTCGAAGTTCGTTGATTTTTATAATGAATATTTTAAAATTCATACTTCCAGTCACCGTTGATTGATTTAAGGAATAATAATAACTGGAATAAACTATAAGGGCGTATGTAATCGATCTTACCAATTGATGAGACGATCCATGGTTGGTTGGGACTCTAACAGCGTAGATGCACGGGGAAGAAGAAGAAGAAGAAGAAGAAGAAGAAGAAGAAGAAGCTGCCAATGGTGTAAGGCAAAGTAAACTCCTAAAGAAAGATTATATATATGGTCATCCAAAAGGGTTGGCAGTTGGCACCCACTTTGTCCCTTAAAGCATTATTCTTATGAGACAATTCGATTCTTTATTGATAAATGCACCAGAAAGAGAAAAAAAAAAACGAAACGATTGGTTGAGTACAGTAATGTTATGTTATGTGGAAGATATAAAGTCCCAAGGCCAAGCCTGCCTTAACTGTTATGAAAACTAAGTAAAGTGAACAGCGTACGTACTAGAGACCCGTGTTACATGGGTCTCGGCACTCCAGTTCTCTACCTGTTGTTTGGAAGTTTTCAATAAAAAGTTGTGGACTTAAAAAGATAAAAATATAAGTCTGGGAAATTATTTCGGTGTTTCAAGTTAATTTTAGATGCATAGGATATAAATATAGTAGAATCAAAGTAATTAGTCTCGTAATTAACATTGTTAGCATAAATGGTTCGACACTTGAATCCCTTAATCAAGGTCTGGGCTTCAATCCTTGGCTTAAGTATGGAGTCGCAACTGAAGATACCACTTTATCCCAAAATGGGCCGACTCAGTGAGAGGGGAATTAGTTGGATGTCAAATAAGAAACTTTAAATACTTCCTGGTTAGACAAAAAAAAAAGTAATTAGTCTCATAAGTCACTAACGTACCCTAAAAAAATTATCCTCTAAAACTGATCCGTTCAACTCAACCTAATGTTTAGGAGTATTTAGTTCTCCTCTCGATTAATTAGTGGTTACAAATCACTAATCATAAAATCTTTAAGCTAATTTATAACTTAAAAACTTCAATTGATTTTATAAAATCCCTTAATTGATTAATCAATTTAATTTAATTTAATTTAATCTTTAATTAATAAAACATTACTCATAATAATATTTTTTGTTAATTATCAAGATTGATAACAATCTGCAGCAACAATTTTACTTTTTTTTTACGGCGAGCAACAATTTTACTTAATATGAGCAAATAATATTAGTCAATCCTCTCAATTTGAAATATTAAAACACATAAGCATATATTAACACAAAATAATCAACCAGTCGTTGGTCCGAGTGGTATTGGATTCAGTCCCCTTAAGCAAGGTCTTGGGTCTGAGTTTTGGTAATGAAAAAAATGTGATTGGAAGCCAGGTTCCCCGACGATATTAGTAATCAACATGATTGGTTACTTAAAACTATATCATTGGATCAAAATGTGTATAAGTTGCTTAACTATGATGTATCAGCTAATTGACAAGAGATAAAGAACTCAAAATGAGTGGCTTAAATTGCACCTATTGGAGATGTAATAACAATAATATTATTTCCAACCACTCCTTAATCTAAGGAGGTCACAATCGTAAGATTTCTATTTTATTATCTTTTTAATTAGGGGTGACAAAAATATTTATATCCATGGATATCTATGGATAAAATCCATAACAAATAGAATATTTTTTTTGGTTACCATGTTATTGGTACGAAGTATCCACCGACTTTGTCGATGACTAATTTCCGTCGGGGAACCTGATTGGCCACCTTTAGTGGGGTTCTCCCCTCTCAACCACGTTTTTTCCATCCACAAGGCTCGAACCTGAGACCTTGCTTAAGGAGACCAAGCCCAACACCACTCGGACCAACGACTTGTTGGTATAACAAATAGAATATGAATAATTAAATGGTGATAATTGCCTTTTGAACTTAGATTGTTGATCAAAATTTAAGGCAATTATCTTAATATTTCAAACTTTATAACTTTGAATTGATCTCTTTGACAATTAAGTTGTAAATAAATTAGATTAGTTTTAGAGTAGTGAATTAGTTAAATTTTCATCTAATTAGGTTTTGTTTTACTGTAGAAGCAAGAGGAATAAGGTAACAAGTGAAGTTGGAGCTCAAGAAAAGTTCAAAGGTGAAGAATGGCCAACACTTAAGCGAGCCCTCAACCTCGCTTAAGCGCCAATTCTAGTAGCTACCTGGGTTGCAGAGAAGACCACGCTTAAGTGAGCTTTCACCCAAGCTTAAGCATGGATTCTTGGATGGACAAGCTTCAGAGTTGGTCACACTTAAGCGTGACCTGACTTGCGCTTAAGCGCGACAAGTCCAGATCATCAAGTTTCTTCAGGAACACTCACGCTTAAGCAAGCTATCTATGGCGCTTAAGCGTGGATGCATCACGTGGGATTTTATAGAGGCACATGACAGGTCCTATTTAAGGCAAATATCCCATGATTTGACCTAAGTTACATCAGAGAACATTCTCCTTGAAGTGTGTGCTGCTGCGAAGCTTCTTCCATGGCTCTTCCTTCAAGATTTTGCTTTCCTTCTTCATTTTTAAAGCTTCTAGTGTCTATGAGTAGCTAAACTCCCCTTGTGTTTGGGGTTGAATGTAATGTTACTTATCCTCTTGTATTTACTTTGATATTTTAATACATATTCAATTCTTCAATATTTTATTTCACTCTCTTGCTCTATGTTCTTCTTGTGGATTGATTAACCACTTGCTTTTGGGATTTTACTCATTGGAAAATGTTGCTAAAAACCTAGACCTAGAGTGAAGTAACTAAGGGTTATGCACTAGGGATGGTGTATTAATCTTTAGTTATCTTGTTAGACCATATGCTTAATGCAATTTTCATTATTAATCTCACTAAGGTATTAGGGGATAATAATGAGAGTTAGAATCTAACCACTAAGGAATTAGGATTTTAGTGATATTTATGGTTGATGAATGATTGATTAAATTGAATGTTATTAATTATGATTAATATAAGTAACGGCAAGTAGCATGAAATCCAACCTGGGCACGTTTTTATCATACTTGTTGAAATTTCATTCATTGCATTCATAGTGTTTGTTAAAAAGCCCAAAAAGATTGCAATAACAACATATTATCATGTGTACAAAGTTTAAACTTGTTGATTTTTATAATAAATATCTTAAAATTTATACTTAGAATAACTTTTTACAATTCCTGTCTAGAATATTTTTTTTATTTAATTTTTTATGAATTTAATCAGAATGCAGGCATAAAAGTTTTATTCTTTTATTTAATTTCAATCACAATTCGTTATATACGATAAATTTAATAATTTTTATAATAAATATTTTAAAAATCATACTCACAGTCACCTTTGATTGATTTAAGGTTATATATAGCGCATGGCAAATTAACTCGAGCAACAAGAAAATAATTACAAAAAAAAAAAGATTAACTGGAATCAACTAAAAGGGCGCAATGTTACCAATTGATGACACGATCCATGGTGGGTTGGGAGAAGCTGGCAATAATGTAAAGGAAACCCCTAAAGAAAGATTATATTATAAATGGTCATCCGCTTAAAGCATTCTTCTGACACAATTCGACGATTCTTTCCTTTATTGATAAATGCACCACAAAGAGAAATAAACGATTGTTCGAGACACAATAGTAATACCACACTGAAGTGAAGTGAAGTGTTGTGATGACTCAGTGTAAAGGGACTTGTGTACAGTAAGGTGGAAGATATAAATTCCCAAGCCTGCCTTAACTGTCAAGAATACTAGTAAAGTTAACACTTTACGTACTAGTGACCCGTCTTACATGATTAAAAAAAATACGTATTAGGTCTAATATATATGAGTATAGTATTAAGTGGATATAGTTTAGTTGGTAACATACGTTAAGTTTGTAGAAGAGAACCTAAATTTGATTTTCACATATATAATAGTTCTTGGAGAAGAGAAGCTTAAGTGTAACTAAACTTCAAATCATAAATTAGTCTCATAGTCGATCCAAATAATCGAAGTTGGTAAGAATACTTCAGAGTCCGGGAAGCTAAAGGTCCTAATTATGGTGGTTAAAAAAATATGAGTAAAGTAGATTCCCTAATTAAATTTTATTTTTGGAAAGAAATTTTCAATAAAAAGTTGTGGACTTAAAAATATATATATATATATATATATATATATATATATATATATATATATATATATATATATATATAAGTCTAGGAAATTTTCATTTGAAAAATACCATAATTTTTTTATCGATTTTGGATTGGTTTGATTGATTCTTATAAGTTCTTAGATGAGTCAAGTTTTTTTAAGGTAATAAATCAATCACCAAATCAGTTTTCAGTCAAACTAGTTGAACCGATGGTTCCAATATGATTTTTAAAATAATGATTAAAATTGAAAAGGAATCATGAAATTAAACTTAATTAGCTTAACAAGATTATGACAAACAACAAATTAAGTACTTGAAATATAAACAATATAAAAATTAAAAATAAAATAATCACAAAAGAAAGGAGAAGGGGTTATTTAATAAGAGAAAAATATTAAATAGGTATAAAAAAAAACTCAAATTTATCTAGATAGTAGAAAATAATAAATTGGTTAGATAAAAAGGTAAGATGAAAAGCTAATAAATAAAAGGTTAGATTACACTTTTGGTCTATTTTTTTTATTTAAATTATTCAATTTGGTTACTCTTTTTTAAAATATTTAATTTGATCCTCTAATTTTCATAAAATGTTCAATGTTGCTCTTCCATCTAAAATGACACTAACAACCTTAATGAAATCGTCAAATCAAACAAATTAAGGGCAATATTGAATAAGTGTTTTCTAAGAATAAAATGATTAAATTGAATAATTTAAATATAAAATAAAAATAATAATTTAACCATTAAAAATTGTCATGTATAATTATACTGCCCGGAAAATTAACCCTAGGAACAAGAAAACAATTTTAAAAAAGATTAACTCAATCTGGAATTTACAAAAATCATTTCCAGATTTGTGAATCCAGAATGGTTCACCAATGTTTATGTGTTACGGATTCGGCATTCCGAAAAATTTTAAAATAAAAAAAAAAGCTTAAAATAACGGAGGGAAAGGATGACGGAGGAAGAAGAAAGATGAGACAATAAAAAGAAAAATAATTTAATTATCTCTACAATAAAAACTATAAAAAGGTAAGCAAAAAATTTATCTAAAAAAAAATGTCATTATCTATTTATCTTTGCTATAAAAGGATAACAAAATATTTATCTAAAAAATATTATTATATTTATAATGAAAACAATAAAAGGAGAACAAAATGTTTTGTCAAAAGGTAAAAATATAAATGACACTTAAATATTATTGTCTCTAAAATTATATTCTACCAAATAAAAAAAATCACCATAATATTAAAATATCATTTATATACTAAAAAATTGTAAAATTCTAAAAAAAGTTAGGGGGGCCAAGGCCCCCCACCCCTTAACTTAGTTCCGCCCTTGGTAGGGATACTTCAGAGTCCGGGAAGCTAAATGTCCTAATTATGGTGGTTAAAAAAATATGAGTAAAGTAGATTCCCTAATTAAATTTTATTTTTGGAAAGAAATTTTCAATAAAAAGTTGTGGACTTAAAAAATATATATATATATATAACTCTAGGAAATTTTCATTTGAAAAATACCATAATTTTTTTTATCGATTTTGGATTGGTTTGATTGATTCTTATAAGTTCTTAGACGAGTCAAGTTTTTTTTAAGGTAATAAATCAATCACCAAACCAGTTTCCAGTCAAACTGGTTGAACCGATGGTTCCAATATGATTTTTAAAATAATGATTAAAATTGAAAAGGAATCATGAAATTAAACTTAATTAGCTTAACAAGATTATGACAAACAACAAATTAAGTACTGGAAATATAAACAATATAAAAATTAAAAATAAAATAATCACAAAAGAAAGGAGAAGGGGTTATTTAATAAGAGAAAAATATTAAATAGGTATAAAAAAAAAAAAAAAAAGCTCAAATTTATCTAGATAGTAGAAAATAATAAATTGGTTAGATAAAAAGGTAAGATGAAAAGCTAATAAATAAAAGGTTAAATTACACTTTTTGTCTATTTTTTTTTATTTAAATTATTCAATTTGGTTACTCTATTTTTAAAATATTTAATTGATCCTCTAATTTTCATAAAATGTTCAATGTTGCTCTTCCATCTAAAATGACACTAACAACCTTAATGAAATCGTCAAATCAAACAAATTAAGGGCAATATTGAATAAGTGTTTTCTAAGAATAAAATGATTAAATTGAATAATTTAAATATAAAATAAAAATAATAATTTAACCATTAAAAATTGTCATGTATAATTATACTGCCCGGAAAATTAACCCTAGGAACAAGAAAACAATTTTAAAAAAGATTAACTCAATCTGGAATTTACAAAAATCATTTTTGGATTTGTGAACCAGAATGGTTCATCAATGTTTATGTGTTACGGATTCGGCATTCCGAAAAATTTTAAAATAAAAAAAAAAAGAGCTTAAAATAACGGAGGGAAAGGATGACGGAGGAAGAAGAAAGATGAGACAATACCCGAGCAGAGTGAGAGAGTGCGAGTGAAGTGTTGCGACTAATCAGAGTAAACGAGCACGATTCAAATCTTAATAACTTCGTGGATTGTGACCGTTAACAAAGCTTTTATTCTCAAATTAGATATGCTGCCAAAATTTCAACAAATTTCTGTTTTTTTTTTTTTTTTATCAATGTACAAGTGGCATTGTTATCCATAATATAATAAAATCTGGTTAACACCATAACAGTGTCCCGTCCCATGCCTTTTTTTTATTTACTTTTTTTTTTCTTTCTTTGTCTTTTTTCCCAAAAAAAAATTCGATTCTTCAACATAAACTGTTTTTTTTTTTCTTTACGTTTCTTTTGTTTTTTTTTTCCTTTATGTTTTTCTTTCTTTGTTTTCTTTTGACGTTTATTTTTTTCTTTCTTTCTTTAAGTTTTTCTTTCTTTTTTCCTTTTTTGTTTTTTCTTTCTTTTTGCATCTACACTTCTTTTTACTATCATTTTTTTTTATATTTATCTATCTATCTTTATCTCTATATATGATAAAGTTTACTTGAAGTTTTTCTAACTATTAGATCGATCATTCAACTTTATAATAGCCATTAGATGTAATTGAATTTAATGCTCCTAATAGAGTTCTTTCATAATGGTCAATTGTAAATTTGTAAGACATTATGATTTTTTATTCTTATAAATTCATACCACAAAGTAATACATATTCATTAAATATAATAAATATAAAATAGTTGTAAAGTATGCAATAATAGTATAATTATTATTATTAATAATGTTGTCTTTTTAATTTAATGAAAAAAAGAAATGGTAACATATGAAAAATAAGATGTAATAATATTAAATATTAAAAAATAGTAACACATATCAATAATATTTTGTATAGATAAATAATATTTATAACAATTAAATTATCTGTTAAAAAAACAATTAAATTATAAGATATGCAATTTGGATCACATAATAATTTTTTATGATCCATAGGAATTGAAGACATGTACAAGGGGATTAATGTAAAAATTAATAGGATCTATATTAGGATTTAGAACACTTAAATAGTAACACAAAGTGCTCATAAATTTGCGTACCTCTTGAAAACAACATTGATAACAATTACTTGATCTCACAACTTACAGAAAGCACATACACATGTGTATATGTCAGGGGAAGGAACTTTCTCTTGATCTCCACTTTTTTTTTTTCAGATTGGCTATTGGATGGAGTAATGAGCCGTCTTAGAGGACACAAGTCAAGTGGGGATTCTACCCTTCTTTTATATAAACATGTAACATAATATCTAACCATAATGGATATTAGGCCCATTAGGCCCTACACACAAACTCAGCATACTTGTTTATTGGACTTGACCCAATAAACATATAAACACATGATGATTACCAAAACCCAAATTGGATCACTTAATTAAACATTGGGCTCACAGGAAAAAATATATAAGTTCATTCATTCAACCTATATTTTAATAAAACAGAATACACCAACCAATAAAAGACCAAACAAAAAAAATTCTAACATTTACAACAGCTCACGCACTTGCTCAACCAATTGAGCTAGACTCTCTTGGTTCACATGATATAGCATGTAATGAAATAATAATAATAATAATAATAATAATAATAATAATAATAATAATAATAATAATAATAATAATAATAATAATAATAATCTCATTGCATTGATAGAGAGTGTTTAATTTAAGTCGTAATGAGGTTAACCAATTCAAAACTTCATCAATATCACATGATTAAAACTAATATCTTCAAAATGATTAAAATATTATTTTAAAATAAAATTTCAATTTTTACGATAAAAACATTATAAATTATTAATTATAAACACACAAAATTAAAGTACATGTAAACATATTATTCACAATAACAAAAATGAATACTTAAATTTAAATAATTATAAATTTATATTTATTATATTTTTTAATTTATACATTTCATATAGGTATTACATCACTATCATTACTTGGAGAGAGAATAAATCAAAATAAATGTCAATAGGCTTAATATTTTTTAAGATAACATCTCCTCAATTAAAAATATAATTAGTTACCTTCCTCAATTTTAATATAATTATATTTAATATACTACTAAATATTTTAAAAATTTATAATTTTATTTATGTACATATATTTTTTTATATAAATACTAAATATAAATATAAAAAAGGAGTAAATTAAAGGAACCTCCCTTGAGATTTTCCTTATTATACTTGATATCTCTCAATTTTTTAATCCTAAAAAAATTCCTTAATTTTTGGACTTTTGTTACACCGACCCCTTCGACCCCCTTCTTAAGCGAAAAAAAAGTTACATGGACCCTCATTAGGAGCTCAAAGTAATGTAAAAAAATATAAGAGTATTAGGTGTAATAAGAGCAAACATCGAGAAGATCTGTGTAATTTACTTTATAAAAAATATATATATAATTTAATCGAATCCGTGCATCGCACAAGTTTAAAATCTAGTCATATATAATATTTTAAAATTTTATACTTTAAAATCTGTAATAAATTATAAATTCGATTAAATTAAAATAATGATATTTTATATTAATCTAATTTACTATTGTAAAATACCTTTAGTTTTATTTTTAAAATTTTATAAGTTTATACATAATATTTAAATATTAGAAATTAGATTGATCATCCGCCTGGCCTGGTTATTAATCAAACCATAATTTATATCAAATTGGAGTTTAAAAATTGATCCAATGGAATTAAGACAACGTAAAATGGCCATATACAGTGGTTTGATGTTACGTGAATTACATTACATAGTACACAGGTAACATTATTTCTCTAATATAAAAGGAATACGATAAAGCAAGGACGCATGTTGGCGTGCACAGAACAGAATCCGGTTCAGCGGTGGCCTTTTGTCCTTTTCCTGATCGCGCATATCAGATCAGATACCACACCACTTTGCATTGCATTTGCATGGGATTTTATTTTATTTATTAGTAATAATTTGACTTTTGAAAAGAAAAGAGAATTTAAACTTTAAAGGGAAGTGGGTTTATATTTGAAAGTGACTTAGTGACAACTAATATATTATTTGATAAACGATGAAAATAAGAATAAGACAGGCAAACAGACAAGATATTCATTACACAACACACTGAGTGTGTGATGGTTGAGGTGTCTCCATTTCATGTTCCTCACTCACGCCACGAGGAGGGGCAGTATATTTATTTACATACATACTCGTGGAAATTTATGCCAAAAATATCTGAAACTTTACTAATTAAATATAACTCATTGTTTTGTTTGACGACCAAAAAACTCTTTGAAAACGAATCTAGCTAGCTAGCTAGGTGATATATATATATAAGGATTGAGGAATCCTGAAACTTTGCTTGATTAATATTTTAGTGTGGCATATGGCAGGGTAGTTGTCGGCTTGACAATGGATAAAAGCATATCTGACAAGGATCTGGGAGCTAGCTCTTAAGCATTTTGTTTTACAAAGGCTTTACTTTTTGTTTGCCTGAGGTTTTGATTCATGGGAGGTTCTTCTGAGTTGTACTTTGGATAGATAATATTGATCTTCACTCCATCCTTCCGAGGTCAGGTCAGTGATTCATGTAATTAATTATTTCAATTTGTTCACTGTTGAATTTAATGTGTTGTATCATTGTTATGCATTACATATAAGGATTCATCACATCAATCAATAATTGATTCTTTTATTGGATTATTGAACTAACCCAGTTGGCATTTCTGGTTGAATATTGGTTTAGCCATTTTGTGCAGATAGGAAATGCAAGTGGGGTTATTTAAATTCTACATTATCCCTTTCTTTAAGGAAAAACTTGATTTTTTTTTTTTTTTTACTTTTAATTTAGTATTTCTGGACTGGATCCGATTATATTCAATTTCTTCTTAATACATTACATACACCTTTTAGTTTATACTTACACCCAACATTCAAGTATGGTTTGTCTTTTCTTTTTTTGAATTGATTCGTAACATGAAAGGATGCATATCTATTATGAAATTGATGGATATAGAATAGAAGAATTTAGCCTTTTCTCATTTATGTTTGGCAATTTTGTTCTTTTGATGGCATATACAGTAATAGAAGAATTTAACCTCATGTATGTTTTAATTTACAAAGAAGCATAATCTACAGATGTAATCCATCAAAGGTAGGAAATTTTATAGATTACATTTTTATACGTTGTTGATCTGCTGGATGTGTGGAGTGTAGCATCCATTTATGATATCAAGCTATTTACTGATAGAAATGAGTTCATATCATTTAAACCATGCATAATTGTTATTTACATAATAATGCTGGATTGGTTTACCAAAATACCCACCCTGTATTATATCTGATACTAAGGTAACTAATACTTAAATGATATATATATATATATATATATATATATATATATATATCCTTTTTTTCGTCTGCCTAAATTCATAAGCTGTAATTAATATGTCCCTTTATGGATTTTTGTTTTCTTGTTCAACTATATATGTTAATTTCTACTTTTTGATGTCTGTTGTAGCATATTTTCATAATTGTGTATTCCAGTTTATCCATGTGCAGAGATTTTATGTGGATAATATTCCTATTAGAGAAGAATATGCTGGCTAATTTAGCATAACCAGTGACTACCATACTCTCAATATATTTTCAAACACATACATCTTCATTTGCATGTCTATTAGTTGCACAGGGAAGGGAAATACTACAGAGTACTGTTGATCTTGTTCAAAATAACTTGAATTTAGAGGTTATTTCTGGTACTCTGCATCTTGAAGTATTATAGAGTTTAGAATATGAATTATTTTATGTAACTGGTTGAGAATTATTAACTCTTAATTGGCGCACTGTCTTTTGCTTTATAGGTGATCTATGGTGATACTGATTCAATAATGACTAAACCTCCTGAAGCTTATCCTGTTGCTAAGAACCAGCCACACGTGCTTGTTAATCCAAGCTATTGTCATTTTTAATTTGTGACTTGAAATAGTCTGATCTATGATTTCTTTGCTGTAAATCTGTGATCTTCTTGATTCTGAGGATGCCCTTCTTGATATACATTGTTTTGGTCATTAATCTACTTTGTTTTGTTGTGTCACTAGCCTACGCATCTTTTTTGGTTGGTTTTTGTTACGAATCCATGCGTCAAAGGATGAAAATCAAACTGATAAGAGAGATAGACAGCATATTGATACTCATGAGGTATGAGGTAACATACTGAAAAGATGAAAATTACACGGAGTGAAGGCTCTTATTTATAGAGCTGATTATCTCCAACTAACTTTCTAACTGACTAATTTTCTATAACCTCTATTTGTTTTTAATTCATCCTTTGATCTTGATAAAGTTTTCTAGAATGAGGCTTTGGAGTATGGACCTTATTGACTACTGTTTCTTATGTTTTTTCCCCCTTATTTGGAATTTTGGATCATGAAGATCACATGGCTATAGTTGTGAGCGATATATATTTTTCTAGTCTTGAAGAATCTAGGGTTGCTTAAGAGAGCTTATTAATGTTTGGTTTAATTACTTTGTAGGTTCCTATACTTTAACCAAATTTTTAATTAGGTCCCTGAAGTTTTTTTTCTTTTAATTGGATCCTGAACTTTTATTTATTTTTCAATTGGTCCCTGAACTTTTATTTGTTTTTCAATTGGATCCTTCCGTTTAATTGTCGTTATAAAAAATTAATGACACTTAATTAGAGGTACAAACAGTGAAATGATGTTTCTAGAATTTGTTGTAAGCCAAACTGAGTCAATTCTGAGAGTTTTCTGCAAAGTTTTAACCTTATGCAGAGCTAAATAATTGTAAAAGAATGTTTGAGTTAAATTGATCTGTAGATGTTGAAACTTTATAGAAATCTTTCAGAATTGATTCAGTTGTGCTTACAACACATTCTAGAAGCATCAACTCTCTCTCTGCACCTCTAATTAAGTGTCTGCGGTTAGTTTTTTCATAACAGCAATTAGATGAGGGACCCAATTGAAAAAAAAATAAAAGTTCAGGACCCAATTAAAAGAAAAAAAAAGTTCATGGACCTAATTGAAATTTTGGTAAAAGTATAGGGGCCTGCAAATTAATTTAACATTAATGTTTCCTTGTGCATGATTTTTTTATGTTAATTTTCTAGTGAATTACCTTAACAATAAAGAGAAGTTATATTATAATTGTAAAGCACAATGGTCTTTAAGATTGTGCTTGAATTGGATTATCAGCCTTTAGCCAAAGCTTCTGCATGCTGGCATTTTTAATAAGACAAGATAATTAAATTGAAAATATTTATCAAATCAAAATTTCTCTTAGGCATCAAATTTGAGTTTGCAATATTATAAAAGTCAACACATTGGATCTAGTTGAATTAAATTATCTGGTGGTGTAGTAGATGGATGTGAAACTGGGATGTGAGGAGGGATGATGATACTTTATCTGGTAATATTGTAGGTTGTTGCTTATGCAGAAGGTTTGATTCGAGCATTTAATATTTGAGTTTAATGGTGATACACTGATAGTATAGAACTGTTTTACACAGTCATACAATCACAAATCACTGTTGGTATGACTTTCAAGATAATTTTTAAAAGTCAACGAACTGACCATAAATGGTGAGTTATGATTGGATGATATTTATATCTATGATGTTCGTTACATACTACAACTTATTGGTGCACCACTGTGCCACATTTGCATTTCATGCAACTCTTAAATGGATTTTTGTTGGGGATCGATGAGGTACACTTCTGCTATGGGATGTATCGAGAGACCTGGTATGATTGGAATATGAGTGTTGTTCCTGTCTGAGGATACTGGAGTCTTCAGCTGATGTTCTATGTTCCAAGATTTTTTATATCTGTCTGAAAGGTGGGGGGTACCTGCAAAAGGCACTCCAACGCTCAAGTCAGGTTTCAGCTCAGAGCATTTAATGCACGTAATAAATGAGGGTCAAAAGTCCCCTACCTTGAGGGGCATATCCCTATTTATACTTATCTTATTGGGCCTGGACCCTCATGGGCCCTGACCTCTTCCTAATCATAGGTCCGTGGTAATTAAGGTTGCTTAATTACTTTCTAACCTTGAGTTTATTTTGCCATGAGTCGCCTAATGGCATTTATACTATTACTGGTATTCGGCCCTGATGGTGCCAGATACTACTCTTATGCCTTCTGAGGTGTAAGGGGTCGAGAGTGTTTGGCTATATAAATGCCGAATACTTCTGTTTGTCAAGCGTACCGGGCTGTGTTAGAAGGTGTTCGGCTATAGGATAGACGCCGAACACATATCTATTTACGAGAGTGTGCCAAGTTGTGTTAGAGGGTATTCGGCTATACGCATTGCCGAATGTCCCACCGGTACACATGCCCCCCAGCCTCGAGTGAGAAGGGGTGACGAAGAGGCTTTGTATTGGGATTGGCGCAACGTTGCTGTGCCGTTTGAACTTACTGCCATTATGGCAAAAAAAAGTCGTTGGGTTTGAGGAGATCGAAGTGTTGCATTTTGTAGACCGTTAGATTTGAATCGATTTAACGGTTGACAATGTTCAGATGCTTCTGGACCGTTATGGGCCTGGCCCTTATAAATAGGGTGAAGGATGTCGTCTTCGCACCCCTTATTTACAATTTACCAATATCTTCTTATTTTGCTCTCGGTCGAATAGTTACTTCTAGCTTCACTCTTCTCATCTTAACCAAGGTACGAGAGTTCGGCTATTTCTTTTTCTTTCCATTATCATGAGTTTGGCTGGCCGTGAGCTTTCTGGGGAAACCGAGGTAGTTGACATTCCGTCCGCTTCCTCAGCTAGTGGGGATTCTAGTGAGGGATCTTCAACTTCCTCTTCTTTGTCGTCCTCGTCCTCATCTTTTTCTTCTTCCCCTTCGGCGTCCCCCTCTTCGTCCCCTGTCCGAAAGGGGGTGGGTGAGAGTGTCATGGGCCCTTCGACACCTTTAGCCTCTTCGGCTGGGGAGGCATCTGGTACAAAACCGAAGCGTAAACCCCGGGTTATCCGAGGGAAAAGGGAATTTCCGCCGATTACCCTGGAAGGGTAAACCTGGGTTGATGGGGAGGTCGGGGCCTATTGGTCTCGGTATGACGATAAACGTAGTGTGTCAAATTTTGTAAATTATGTAGATGTGTCTTCTATTCCTGAAGATGAGTTTTGTCCTATAGCATTACAATGTTGTCGGCGAGAGCCAAATCCTGAATTTGTTTTTATGGGGAAAGGTGAGTCGAAAAGGGACTTCTTTTACATGTATGATTGTGTATTTCGTGATCTACATGTAAAGGTTCCCTTTGACGACTTCACAATGGGGGTGCTTCGGGTTTTAAACGTGGCACCCTCGCAGTTGCACCCAAATGGGTGGGCTGCTATCCAAGCCTTCCGAGCTCTTTGTATTTTTAACTTCATAGAGCCTTCGGTGAGTATGTTTTTGTATTATTTTTGTACTCGGCCCAAGGATGGTTTGTGGGTTTCCTTAATAAGGAAGCCGAAGAGGCCTCTATTCCATTCCTTTACTACCTCTTACAAAAATTTCAAAACCGGCTTCTTTAAGGTAGTTGTTAGGCCGAACATAGGGACTAACCATCTTTTCGACATGAGTGGAAAGTCCTTATTTCCGTTCTATTGGGAGTAAAACCCTTGGCGTTATGACAAGTTTCCGAAATCCATGATGACCGAAACGGAACGCGAGGATCTCCTCTTTCTTGAGTCTCTCCCCCGAAAGGTCCCAGCTAGGCAGCTTGTGGCTTTGTTAAATTCTTCCACTGTTTTAGCCGACATGTGTGGTAAGGCTTTGGTTCTTTCTTTTCTGGTGTTTCTATGTTTAGATCATGTCAATGACTGAGTGTTTTGTGTAGGTATTATGGCTGATGCTGGTGGAAATGTCCTTTCATTCCAAAATGCTCGGAAGAATCGGGCTCAGGCTGCTGGGAACAAGTCTGGTATTGCGTCAGTGCCCCCTGTTCCCAGGCAACCGACCCCCCGACCAACCCCAATGGATACTGTGCCCCCCCCCCAGTGGGAGAAAAGAGAAATAAAGACAAAGATCATAAGAAAAGACACCGAAGCCGTGAGGCTTCGGAAGAAGAAAGGGCCAAGAAGCTGAAGCAACAGACTTTGGATTTTCCGGCTTCGGGGTCTTTATCTTCAATTAATGCCTTGACCGCTGAGGGATTTTTTGCCAAAGATTTTCGACCGAAGAAGATGGTGAGTGCCAGTGACATCTCGGATACTGGAAAGGCCATATTAAACAAAGCCGACGCTGCTGCCAACTGGTCGGCTTATTGCGAGTTTCAGGCAAGGGCTTCGGCCATTGCTTATCATATGTTCGCAAATCCTCTTAGGGAGGCCGAGAAGCTGAAGAAGAGTTTGGAGGAGGCCCAGGTGTCCAACAAACAGGCGTTGGAGGCAAATATGGTTTTAGCCGACGATAACGGGAGGCTGAAGGAGGAAGTTAAGCACCTTTCGGCCAATGTAAATGATTTAAATACTAAAGTAATAATGGCCGAAAAGGATTTCAAGCTTCAATCCGATGAGATCGAGCGGCTAAGGATGCTGTTGGCCGAGATCTGAGAAGAGCAGGACATGGAGCGTGCTGTCAATGAGAAGATTCTTGCTTCGGCTGAAGATAAAATTTTAGCCGAACACGAGGCTGGTTTTCTCCACGGCATGCGACAAATAATGCATTATTATAATGTCCGTGACCGCAGTATTTTCGACATGGAGAAGGATGTTTATCAAGGGCAGCTGGTGCCTATTGATGACATTCCGAAGGATGCTGTTCTGGAGAATCCTCTTCATGCTTCGGCCGTTGAAGGCAATGTGGACCCCGGGACCAATGAAGATGGGGGGAGGATGATGCTGTTGATGCCGAGGTTTGGGAGGATCCGGCAAAATGAAATATTTGTAGGCTTAGGCCATTAGAGCCTTTTTTTTGTTTTTGTTTTTGTTTTAAAGAATGCTTGTAAATGATTCTACCCCTTTTGATGATTAATGAAATATATGTTTATCTTTCGGTATTTACTTCTCTACTTGGATTAATTTTGCAATCTTACTCGTATCCGATTATCTTATGATAATTGCGTTTTTAGTTTGAGCAAGGTATGGTTGTATGTGTTCTTCTGGAGAGTACCTGCGAGTGATGCGTTGTCCTTTGTTATCCTCGGCATCTTTGGAAAGAATCGAAATTCTTGTTCGTAACATTCAAAAGGTGCGAGGATCCGAATGGTGCTTCCTTATCCGAATAATCCTACTCGGGAGGTAAACCATTTTGAAGAAAATCCAGATGGCGCATCCTTAACCGAGTAGGAGTACTCGGGAGGAAAACCATTTGCGAGAAAATCCAAATGGTGCATCCTTAGCCGAGTAGGAGTACTCGGGAGGGAAACCATTTTGAAGAAAATCCAGATGGCGCAACCTTAACCGAGTAGGAGTACTCAGGAGGGAAACCATGGAGAAAATTCAGATGGTGCATCCTTAGCCGAGTAGGAGTACTCAGGAGGGAAACCATTTGCGAGAAAATCCGAATGGTGCATCCTTAGCTGAGTAGGAGTACTTGGGAGGGAAACCATTTTGAAGAAAATCCAGAGGCGCATCCTTAACCGAGTAGGAGTACTCGGGAGGGAAACCATTTGCGAGAAAATCCGAATTGTGCATCCTTAGCCGATAGGAGTACTCGAGAGAGAAACCATTTTGAAGAAAATCCAGATGGCGCATCCTTAGCCGAGTAGGAGTACTCGGGAGGGAAACCATGGAGAAAATTCAGATGGTGCATCCTTAGCCGAGTAGGAGTACTCAGGAGGGAAACCATTTTGAAGAAAATCCAGATGGCGCATCCTTAGCCGAGTAGGAGTACTTGGGAGGGAAACCATTTTGTATTGAGATATTATGCTGCACTTAAACAATGATAGCAATGCACAGGGTGTTCCATTAAAATTCATTTGAGGTGTGCCTCGTTAAAACCTTATCGAAAAAAACCCTTTCACGTTCTTATAGGGATAAAAAACCGAATAAGGGAAAAGAGTACAACACCCGAATACATAGCGAATTGATACATTAACTGAAGTAATATTTGAGGTGAGTGGAATTCCAGGTTCTCGGTATTACCCTTCCTGATAGTTCTTCCAACCTGTAATCCCCATTGTTGAGATTTTGTCGAATTCTGAATGGGCCGTCCCAATTGGCTGCTAGTTTTCCTTCCTTGGTGTCTCTTCGGGCATCACCTTGCATCCTTAGGACCAGATCTCCTTCTTTAAAGTCTCGTGGCTTCAGCTTTGAGTTGAATCTCCGGGTCATCCTTTGTCTGCATGCTTCAGCATTGAGGTGTGCTCGGTCGCATAGCTCTTCGATCAAGTCGAGTTCGCATCTCATGGAGTTTTCATTTTCGGGAGCCTCAAAGTTTTGTCTTCGGAAAGAAGGTTCTCCTACCTCAACCGGGATCATTGCTTCTGTCCCATAAACCATTCTGAATGATGTTTCTCTGATGGTTGATTGTGGGGTACATCTATATGCCCACAAAATTTCGGGTATCTCTTCGGTCCATGTCCCTTTGGCTGCTCCTAACCTTCTCTTCAGCTCTCCCAAGATGACTTTGTTTGCAGACTCTGCCTGTCCGTTCGTTTGGGGGTGTTTGACCGAGGTCACTTTGTGCTTTATTCCCAATCCTTCGAGAAAAGTGTTCAATTTTTTATCCGTGAATTGTAGACCGTTGTTGGTGACAATTACATATGGAATGCCGAATCGAGTGATGACATTTTTCCACAAAAATTTCTGTATGTTTTGAGCCGAAATGATCGCCAAGGGCTCGACCTCTATCCATTTTGTGAAATAGTCGACAGCTACTATCAAGAACTTGCACTGCCCTTTGGCTATAGGAAAAGGACCCAAGATGTCGGTTCCCCAAACAGCGAAAGGCCAAGGTGACGAGATGGAGTGCAATTCATCTGTTGGTTGGTGGATAAGGTTGGCATGCTTTTGGAACTGGCTATATCTTTTGAAGTATTCTGCACAATCAGTTTTGAGGGTCGACCAATAATATCCTGCTCTCAAAACCCTAGTTACCATCGTTCGAGCGCCCGAGTGTATGCCACAGATTCCTTTATGTAGCTCTTTCGTGACGTATTCTGCCTGATCTTTCTCTAGACACTTTAATAGGGGTGTGGAAAACCCCCTTCTGTATAATTCTCCGGCGATCAAGACGTACCTTGCAGCATTGATTTGCAACATTTTGGCTTTTTCCTTATCCTCTGGAAAGGTTCCCTATGTCAAATATTGTTGTATTTCGGTTATCCAAGTATTTCTGGTGGCCGAAAGTTGCATGCATTCCTCGACAGTTACACTCGGCTCTGGCAACATCTCCTGGATGAATGTTCTCAACTGTCTGGGTTTCTGAGTAGTAGCTAACTTAGCGAGTCGATCTACCCTGTCGTTGTGTTCTCGGGCTAAATGATTTACTCGGACTTCCTCGAATTCTTGTTTTAGTTGCATGAAAGTGTGATAATACTTCAGAAATTGTGGGTCTTTGACCTGGAAACCACCATTGATCTGTTCGGCAGCCACTTACAAATCACTCCAACATTGCACTTTTCGGGCTCCCATCTCTCTTGCCAACCTGAGCCCAGCTAATAAGGCCTCATACTCGGCCTGATTGTTGGATGCTTTGAAATCGAACCATAAGGACTGTTCTAACCGTACCTGGTTGGGTCCTTCCAGTATGATACCTACTCCACTTCCCCTTTGGTTTGAAGAGCCATCGACATGTACTACCGACCACTCTTCTTTGAAGCTCTCAACAGGGTGTAGCTCATTGACAAAATCTGCTAGACACTGTGCTTTGATGGGACCCCTCGACTCGTATTTTAAGTCAAACTTTGAGAGTTCTACTGACCATGCCATCATCCTTCTGGCCAGTTCTGGTTTCCTTAATACCTTTGTAGTTGGGCAATCGGCTTTTACAACCACTTGGTGTCCTTGGAAGTATTGTCTCAGGCGTCTTGCAGCATTAACTAGCGCTAGAGCCGCCTTCTCAATTGTTTGGTACTTGGTCTCGGTCTCTTGTAGTACTCAGCTGGTAAAGTATACAGGTGCTTGACCTTCTTCATGTTCTTGTACTAACACCGCTCTTATGGCTACTTGAGAGACCGAAATGTAAAGCATTAGATCTTTCATAGGCTCCGGTTTCTTAAGTATGGGCGGGGCCGAAAGGGTCTTTTTTAGTTCTTGGAAGGCCTCTTCACATTGTTGGTTCCATGAGAAGTTCTTGGTTGTTTTTAACAAACGCATAATGGGTTTTTCCTTTTCGGCGATCCTTGGCAGGAATCATGATAGAGAAGCAATTCTCCCTGTGAGTCTCTGGACCTCCTTTGGGGTTTTCGGGCTTTTCATACGAATAACCGCTTCACATTTGTCCGGATTGGCTTCTATACCTCGAGACGTTAACATGAAGCCCAAGAATTTTCCTCCTTGGACACCGAAGACACATTTTTCGAGGTTTAGGCGCATGTTGTGCTTCCTGAGTTCAGCGAAGATCTCTTCGAGGTCCCTTGCGTGCTCGTCAGGCTTGGAGGATTTAACAACCATATCATCAACATACACCTCAAGGTTTCATCCTAGCTGCTTTTGGAAAACTTTATCCATCAACCTTTGATAGGTGGCTCCCACGTTTTTTAGGCCGAAGGGCATAACTTGGTAGCAAAAATTGGCTGATTCGATTATAAAAGCGGCCTTGTCTTCATCGGGAGGGTACATTCGAATTTGATTGTATCCTAAATAAGCATCCAGAAAACTAAGACAAGGGTGTCCGGCAGCCCCATCAACCAATCTGTCGATGTTTGGTAGCGGGTAGGCATCCTTTAGGCAGGCCTTGTTCAAGTCCGTATAGTCTGTACACATCCTCCATTTTCCATTTGCCTTATTTACCATGACCACATTGGCTAACCAAGTGGAATATTTGAACTCCTGGATAAAGTCGGCGGCTAGCAACTTGAACACTTCTTCTTCTACAGCTCTCCTCCTCTCATCCCCCATCTTCCTTTTCTTTTGAGAAATCGGTCTTGCCTCTCGGTGTATTGCCAATTTGTGACAATGGAATCTTGGGTCGATGCCAGGTATGTCTACGGCCTTCCAGGCAAAGAGGTCGGCGTTTTGTTTTACCACCCTTTGAATCCAAAGCCTGTTCTTTTCGGATAGGTTGCTCCCGAGGTACGTCATTTGAACTTTTTCTTCACCAATTTGAAATGCATGGATTTCCTCATTTGGTTTTACCCACTTGTCCTTTTTGACTCTGGGGTCAAGATCCAAAGTTTGGTCCGAAGGCTCTACCGTCGAGACCATGTATACTGACTTGCACTCATCTTCCTTTAGCTGAGTAACCTTAAGGTTGGCCAAGTAGCATTCTCTGACCGCTTTTTGGTCTGCATGAATCGTAATGATCGTGCCTCGGTTTGATGGAAATTTCATGGCCAGATGTGAAGTGGAGACTATGGCCTTGAGAGTATTCAACAAAGGACGTCCGAGTAGTATGTTATACGAGGTGTTGGCATGCACTACAATGTACCTTACTCTTATGGTCTTGTACTCCTTTTCCTCATATCTGAAGGTCATGTCCAACTCTATACATCCCCTGGTGTTAACCCTCTAACCCGAGAATCCAACCAAGGGTTCGTCATACGGCATGAGCTTCCCCCCTGGTATGTCCAATTATTTGAAGGTGTTCCAGTATAGGATGTCGGCTAAGCTTCCTTGATCTATCAGCATTTTTTGAACTGTGCAATCAGCTACATCTATACTAATGACCATTGGATCATCTTGCATTGGTTCGGACCCCTAAAAGTCGGCGTCGGTGAATGTGATGGGTGGCATTTTGAGCTTGTTCATGGTTGACGTCATGTTGACTGACCGGACTAACCAGAGATGCTTCTTTCTGGCCGACGAGGTACTTCCTCCTCCTGCAAATCCTCCGACAATCGTGTTGATGACTTTCCGAGGATTAGAGGGTTTTATGTCTTGCCGCTCCCGGGACCTACTTCTTTGCCTTTCGGCCCTCCTGCCGTGGTTAAAGTCCATTCTATAAGTTCTGTCATGGTCTTTATATTTTGAAAATTGAGACCTTTCGGCCCTTGGATCATGGACGAAGTCTTTGAGATGTCCCATTTTGATGAGGTCCTCAATCTTGTCTTTAAGTGTGGCGCATTCTTCAGTGGAATGGCCTTTATTGCGGTGGTATCAGCATTACTTGTTGTAGTCGGCCTTAGGAAGAGTATTGGCTCTCTTTTGCATGGCCAATATTTCTGTCGCCAGGGCTTGTTCGAGTATTCGGGAGCGGCTAGCATTGAGCAGCGTGTAAGTCGCGTACCGGGAGCCACGGTACTCCTTCTCCTTGTGGAATTTTTCTTTCCCCTTTCCTTGATGATCCTTTTCTTGTTCTTTCTTTCTTGGGTTGGTTTCTGCTTAGACCTGGTTCCTGTATTCGGATAACTCTTCCATCGGCATGTACTTTGCTGCTTGTCGTCGGAGGTCATCCATGTCGAGTGCCGGCTTCTTGCAGAGACTGTTAACAAAGGCTCCTAGCCTAAGAGCAGTCACTAAATGATGCCTAGCCATCGCTGGGTCAAGGTTTCGGATGTTTAAGGCGATTCTGTCGAACCTTTCCATGAATGCTCTTAGGGATTCCCCTTTTTCCTGCTGAATATTCACTAGTGCCACCGAGGTCAAATGGTGAGGTCTGCTAGTTGCAAACTAATTGCCGAATTTAGTCACCAACGTCCCGAAGCTATCAATGGAGTTGGGCGGTAGGCAAGTAAACCAATTGAGGGCGTGTCCCTTGAGGGACGTGGGGAAAACCCTGCATAAGACGGCGTCTTCTGCGGTGTATAGGCTGATTTAGGTTACATAGACATCTACGTGTTCATCTGGATCCGTGCTTCCATCGTATCAGTCCTGACTAAGGCTCTTCCAATTTGGAGGAAGGGGAATTTCCATGATCCCAGAAACAAAAGGGTGCCTACAGGGGTGTGACTGAGTGTTGATGGTAAAAAAGGAGGGCCGATTCGTCGCACCTTGCATGCTAAGGTTGGCTGCCAACTCGTCTTCATGTTGCTTGTCTAGTGCCTGATTCTATGGTTTCCAGGATCGGTTCAAGTTTCTCAACTCGGCATTCTCTTGGCGGAGGATCGATAACTCCTGAGTGTGTTGTCTCCTTATTGCTGATATGTCAGTCCGCAACTGTCTTAGTTCTGAAGATAGATTTGTTTGATCTTCCACATGCGCTGTTTTTGTCGACAAGGCGTTGCTCTTCCATGTGTGCGTGACTTTGAGTAGTAACCGTTCCTTGCGGGGCTGCGGGAAAGTTTTACCGGACCCCACGGTGGGCGCCAAAATGTTCCTGTCTGAGGGTACTGGAGTCTTCAGCTGATGTTCTATGTTCCAAGATCTTTTATATCTGTCCGAAAGCTGGGGGGTACCTGCAAAAGGCACTCCAACGCTCAAGTCAGGTTTCGGCTCAGAGCATTTAATGCACGTAATAAATGAGGGTCAAAAGTCCCCTACCTTGAGGGGCATATCCCTTTTTATTCTTATCTTATTGGGCCTGGACCCTCATGGGCCCTGACCTCTTCCTAATCATAGGTCTGTGGTAATTAAGGTTGGTTGATTACTTTCTAACCTTGAGTTTATCTTGCCATGAGTCACCTAATGGCGTTTATACTATTACTGGTATTCGGCCTAGTGGTGTTGGATACTACTCTTATGCCTTCTGAGGTGTAATTGGTCGAGAGTGTTCGGCTATATAAATGCCGAATACTTCTGTTTGTCAAGCGTACCGGGCTGTGTTGGAGGGTGTTCGGTTATATGATAGATGCCGAACACTTATCTGTTTACGAGAGTGTGCCAACTTGTGTTGGAGGGTATTCGGCTATACGCATTACCGAATGCCCCACCGGTACAAATGTAATTAATTTACTTATTATACTGAAGTCATTTGTAAATATTGCAGTCATTGTCACCTACTACTTCATACTACTTCCAGTGGATGTAGTTTTTCATGTTGGCACCATGTTTTGAAACACACAGGTTGTGTTAAATTCTTAACCGAACTACACCTTAATCTCATCAAATAACATAAACATAATGCAACATGAATAGAAAGTAGTAACATATTTCCAACGTCTTAAACCACATCAAACATGCACTATGCGAACACTAAGTAAAGTAATAAACCAGTACCATTCTTATTTCCATTCCATCTAATTAACTTGATCTGCTTGTCACTTTTTGTGCAAGTTACGGAAGTAATTTTTAGGGCTACTTTCAAAGTCCTTTCTGAAAATGCGAGTGTTCCTCCCTGGAGCCTTCATTGTCTTCCCTCCTTTACCACTACAACAGAAAATCGTCTTAATCACCTTCCAAAACAACCACACAACAACGATAGCTGCCACTGCTACACCAACAACACCACTAACGCGCAACAACGAATCTCCATTAATCTTTGTTGCTAGATTTCTTATCATGGACACGAACCTGAAACATGGACTCCATGTTAGTTAGAGAAACCATATAAAATTGGATTAATGGATCACCCCACCAAAAATTATATATTATTGACATAGTACTATGTTTTGTTCTTTGTTTTTGTTTGCACTACAATCGACGGTGAGAGACTCATTCCTTTCGAGACATAGAGATAACTGAAGTGAGTTATGTCTATTCCAATAAAGTTTCTCCATACACATGGTCAAGAATCAAATCCCAGACAATATGCTTAAAGAACCCAACTATCTACTAGTTGTGTTAGACCTTGTTGGTGTTACTATGTTTTGTTCTAATGGCTCAAATTGGGACCTCATTTGACCTGTATCATTGCACCATTTTCGTACAACATTAGCAAACAACAAAGGAAGAAGGAAAAGACATTGATGCATAATAGTGGTTGTCTATATATAAATATTTTCGGTAGAAAACATTTGCCAAAAAATCTATTATCTCTTATTCTAACTGTATGCATCTACTCTATTTTTCAATGGCTTGATCCCTCAAACCTTTGCTTCTACTGTGAACTTCCCCATTCAAAAGTTCCTTCAAGCACAAAACATAGTGGCCACCATGTGTAATTTAAAAATAGAATTTAATAAGAATGCACGATTATAAAAGTTTTACATTGTTAGTCAATTAAAGATCATTTTTTGTATGATTTTTAATAAGTTGTTGGCCTTGTTTGGATAATTTCTCTATAAACACTTGTAGGAAAATAAAATTAAAAAAAAAACTTAGTTAAAATTAACTTATGCATAAATAAAAATCATTTTTTAGAGAAGCTAAACTTATTTAACTTCTATTAAAAAAACTGATTTTAACTTTATAAGCTAATTTTAGTTTATGAGAAAAATTTATTTCATTTTTTATTCTTATTTTATTTTCATTTTTCCTTCTTATTCTATTCTCTTATAAGTGTTTAGGAGAAAACTTATGTAAATAGGACAATTATAAAAATTAACAAACTTATTATTATAACATAATAGTTAGTGCATAAATTATTTATTCAATTTTTTTTACTCATGTATTAAGTTTTTGTTAATTTTTATAATAAATACCTCAAACACCATACATAGGATAATTTTTTACAAGTCATATCTAGAATGATTTTTTATAAATTTAATTAGAATACAGCTATTTTTTACATGATAAATTTGTTATTGTTTGTAATAAATACTTTAAAAATGATACTCATGAATCATGATGATCTTTGGTTGATTCAAAGTATAAAAATCTTTATACTCCATGACAATTAACGCGAGCTACAAGAAAATAATTTTAAAAAATACATTAACTCGAATCAATGACAAGGGCGTAATCTTACCCGTTGATGACAGGATCCATGGTGCGTTGAAGACTGTGAAAAAAGCTTGAACCCCTGAAGAAAAAGTAGAAGAAGCTCTAGATAGTGTTAAGTAAAGTAAACCTCCAAAGAAATATTATTTTTTTATGAATTTAATTAGAATGCACGAGTAAAGTTTTTTTACACTCTCATCTAACAAGATATCTTGTATGATAAATTTGTTAATTCTTATAATAAATATATCTTTAAAATGATACTCATGATATTTTTTATTGATTCAAAGTATAAAAATCTTTATACTGCATGGAAAATTAACTCGAGGAACAAGAAAATAATTTAAAAAAAATATTAATTGGAATCAATGACAAGGGCATAATCTTACCAATCAACGGCTAGGGTGTAATCTTCAACACTAAATTTATGCCCAATGAATCTTTCAACTATCAGATTAATCTTTGTTGCTGAGCAACTTGTCTGGGACACGATCCTGAAACATGAAATTCATGTAAGAGTGAACCATAGGAATAAATTACTAATTTGATCCTTAAAGTATTATCCTTTCTCTTAAATGATCCTTAAAATAAGATAAACTACTTAAGTAGTCTTAAAAGTATTAAAAATCATTCTGTCAAAAAAATTGTATTAAAAATCATACTATGTAATCTCTTTAAGTAATAAAAAAAATATTCAAATTAATGCATGTTTGGATTAAAGTTGAAAAAGCTCAAAAGTACTTTTACTTTCAAAATTAATAACAAACTTTTCCTTGTTCATTTATATATTAGAATTTGCAATTATATGTTAGAATTCGCATAAGTACTTTTCAAACTTTAAACTAAACATATCCTTAGTTTCTAAATTTTATTGAAATGTATCAACTTAAGAGACTAAACTAATGAATACTCAATACTTCAGAAATTACTTAAATATACTTCAAAAATTACTTAAATAGTTTTATTACTTTAGGGATCCTAGAGCAATAGTTTAAGAATAAAATTGAAAGTTTATTTAAAACTTATATATTATTGACATAGTACTATGTCTTCTTGTTCTAAACTTTTTTTTTTTTACTGCAAATTGTTCAAAACTTATATATTATTGTTCTAAACTTCTAATAGCTCAATTTGGGTCCTCATTTGACCTATATCACTACACAATTTTCGTACGACAATATCAGCAGAACAAGAAAGGAAAGAAGAAAAAGATATCGCTGCATAATAGTGGTTGTATATATATATATATATATATATATATATATTCGGCAGAAAAAATGTGTTTTGACAAATTCATTGGCATTAAAAATCTAAAATCTCTGTTCATAACTGTATGCAGCTACTCTGTTTGTCCATGTCCCCCATTCAAAAGTTCCTTCAAGCACAAAACATAATGGCCATTGTGCGTAATTTAAAAATAAAATTTAATTAGAATGCATCCTTGTAAATGTCTTTGAGATCATAAAATTTTTTATACCGTTAGTCAATAAAAAATCATCTTTGATATAATTTTTAAAATTATAATTAAAATTAACAAATTTATTATAGATGATAGTTTGTGATTGGATGCTAATATAAAAGATTTTACACAGTTAATGTATAAATTATTTATTCAAAAGCTTTCGACAGTATCATCCAATAATAACATATTATCGTGAGTACTAAGTCGAAGTTCGTTGATTTTTATAATGAATATTTTAAAATTCATACTTCCAGTCACCGTTGATTGATTTAAGGAATAATAATAACTGGAATAAACTATAAGGGCGTATGTAATCGATCTTACCAATTGATGAGACGATCCATGGTTGGTTGGGACTCTAACAGCGTAGATGCACGGGGAAGAAGAAGAAGAAGAAGAAGAAGAAGAAGAAGAAGAAGAAGAAGAAGAAGAAGAAGAAGAAGAAGCTGCCAATGGTGTAAGGCAAAGTAAACTCCTAAAGAAAGATTATATATATGGTCATCCAAAAGGGTTGGCAGTTGGCACCCACTTTGTCCCTTAAAGCATTATTCTTATGAGACAATTCGATTCTTTATTGATAAATGCACCAGAAAGAGAAAAAAAAAAACGAAACGATTGGTTGAGTACAGTAATGTTATGTTATGTGGAAGATATAAAGTCCCAAGGCCAAGCCTGCCTTAACTGTTATGAAAACTAAGTAAAGTGAACAGCGTACGTACTAGAGACCCGTGTTACATGGGTCTCGGCACTCCAGTTCTCTACCTGTTGTTTGGAAGTTTTCAATAAAAAGTTGTGGACTTAAAAAGATAAAAATATAAGTCTGGGAAATTATTTCGGTGTTTCAAGTTAATTTTAGATGCATAGGATATAAATATAGTAGAATCAAAGTAATTAGTCTCGTAATTAACATTGTTAGCATAAATGGTTCGACACTTGAATCCCTTAATCAAGGTCTGGGCTTCAATCCTTGGCTTAAGTATGGAGTCGCAACTGAAGATACCACTTTATCCCAAAATGGGCCGACTCAGTGAGAGGGGAATTAGTTGGATGTCAAATAAGAAACTTTAAATACTTCCTGGTTAGACAAAAAAAAAAGTAATTAGTCTCATAAGTCACTAACGTACCCTAAAAAAATTATCCTCTAAAACTGATCCGTTCAACTCAACCTAATGTTTAGGAGTATTTAGTTCTCCTCTCGATTAATTAGTGGTTACAAATCACTAATCATAAAATCTTTAAGCTAATTTATAACTTAAAAACTTCAATTGATTTTATAAAATCCCTTAATTGATTAATCAATTTAATTTAATTTAATTTAATCTTTAATTAATAAAACATTACTCATAATAATATTTTTTGTTAATTATCAAGATTGATAACAATCTGCAGCAACAATTTTACTTTTTTTTTACGGCGAGCAACAATTTTACTTAATATGAGCAAATAATATTAGTCAATCCTCTCAATTTGAAATATTAAAACACATAAGCATATATTAACACAAAATAATCAACCAGTCGTTGGTCCGAGTGGTATTGGATTCAGTCCCCTTAAGCAAGGTCTTGGGTCTGAGTTTTGGTAATGAAAAAAATGTGATTGGAAGCCAGGTTCCCCGACGATATTAGTAATCAACATGATTGGTTACTTAAAACTATATCATTGGATCAAAATGTGTATAAGTTGCTTAACTATGATGTATCAGCTAATTGACAAGAGATAAAGAACTCAAAATGAGTGGCTTAAATTGCACCTATTGGAGATGTAATAACAATAATATTATTTCCAACCACTCCTTAATCTAAGGAGGTCACAATCGTAAGATTTCTATTTTATTATCTTTTTAATTAGGGATGACAAAAATATTTATATCCATGGATATCTATGGATAAAATCCATAACAAATAGAATATTTTTTTTGGTTACCATGTTATTGGTACGAAGTATCCACCGACTTTGTCGATGACTAATTTCCGTCGGGGAACCTGATTGGCCACCTTTAGTGGGGTTCTCCCCTCTCAACCACGTTTTTTCCATCCACAAGGCTCGAACCTGAGACCTTGCTTAAGGGGACCAAGCCCAACACCACTCGGACCAACGACTTGTTGGTATAACAAATAGAATATGAATAATTAAATGGTGATAATTGCCTTTTGAACTTAGATTGTTGATCAAAATTTAAGGCAATTATCTTAATATTTCAAACTTTATAACTTTGAATTGATCTCTTTGACAATTAAGTTGTAAATAAATTAGATTAGTTTTAGAGTAGTGAATTAGTTAAATTTTCATCTAATTAGGTTTTGTTTTACTGTAGAAGCAAGAGGAATAAGGTAACAAGTGAAGTTGGAGCTCAAGAAAAGTTCAAAGGTGAAGAATGGCCAACACTTAAGCGAGCCCTCAACCTCGCTTAAGCGCCAATTCTAGTAGCTACCTGGGTTGCAGAGAAGACCACGCTTAAGTGAGCTTTCACCCAAGCTTAAGCATGGATTCTTGGATGGACAAGCTTCAGAGTTGGTCACACTTAAGCGTGACCTGACTTGCGCTTAAGCGCGACAAGTCCAGATCATCAAGTTTCTTCAGGAACACTCACGCTTAAGCAAGCTATCTATGGCGCTTAAGCGTGGATGCATCACGTGGGATTTTATAGAGGCACATGACAGGTCCTATTTAAGGCAAATATCCCATGATTTGACCTAAGTTACATCAGAGAACATTCTCCTTGAAGTGTGTGCTGCTGCGAAGCTTCTTCCATGGCTCTTCCTTCAAGATTTTGCTTTCCTTCTTCATTTTTAAAGCTTCTAGTGTCTATGAGTAGCTAAACTCCCCTTGTGTTTGGGGTTGAATGTAATGTTACTTATCCTCTTGTATTTACTTTGATATTTTAATACATATTCAATTCTTCAATATTTTATTTCACTCTCTTGCTCTATGTTCTTCTTGTGGATTGATTAACCACTTGCTTTTGGGATTTTACTCATTGGAAAATGTTGCTAAAAACCTAGACCTAGAGTGAAGTAACTAAGGGTTATGCACTAGGGATGGTGTATTAATCTTTAGTTATCTTGTTAGACCATATGCTTAATGCAATTTTCATTATTAATCTCACTAAGGTATTAGGGGATAATAATGAGAGTTAGAATCTAACCACTAAGGAATTAGGATTTTAGTGATATTTATGGTTGATGAATGATTGATTAAATTGAATGTTATTAATTATGATTAATATAAGTAACGGCAAGTAGCATGAAATCCAACCTGGGCACGTTTTTATCATACTTGTTGAAATTTCATTCATTGCATTCATAGTGTTTGTTAAAAAGCCCAAAAAGATTGCAATAACAACATATTATCATGTGTACAAAGTTTAAACTTGTTGATTTTTATAATAAATATCTTAAAATTTATACTTAGAATAACTTTTTACAATTCCTGTCTAGAATATTTTTTTTATTTAATTTTTTATGAATTTAATCAGAATGCAGGCATAAAAGTTTTATACTTTTATTTAATTTCAATCACAATTCGTTATATACGATAAATTTAATAATTTTTATAATAAATATTTTAAAAATCATACTCACAGTCACCTTTGATTGATTTAAGGTTATATATAGCGCATGGCAAATTAACTCGAGCAACAAGAAAATAATTACAAAAAAAAAAAGATTAACTGGAATCAACTAAAAGGGCGCAATGTTACCAATTGATGACACGATCCATGGTGGGTTGGGAGAAGCTGGCAATAATGTAAAGGAAACCCCTAAAGAAAGATTATATTATAAATGGTCATCCGCTTAAAGCATTCTTCTGACACAATTCGACGATTCTTTCCTTTATTGATAAATGCACCACAAAGAGAAATAAACGATTGTTCGAGACACAATAGTAATACCACACTGAAGTGAAGTGAAGTGTTGTGATGACTCAGTGTAAAGGGACTTGTGTACAGTAAGGTGGAAGATATAAATTCCCAAGCCTGCCTTAACTGTCAAGAATACTAGTAAAGTTAACACTTTACGTACTAGTGACCCGTCTTACATGATTAAAAAAAATACGTATTAGGTCTAATATATATGAGTATAGTATTAAGTGGATATAGTTTAGTTGGTAACATACGTTAAGTTTGTAGAAGAGAACCTAAATTTGATTTTCACATATATAATAGTTCTTGGAGAAGAGAAGCTTAAGTGTAACTAAACTTCAAATCATAAATTAGTCTCATAGTCGATCCAAATAATCGAAGTTGGTAAGAATACTTCAGAGTCCGGGAAGCTAAAGGTCCTAATTATGGTGGTTAAAAAAATATGAGTAAAGTAGATTCCCTAATTAAATTTTATTTTTGGAAAGAAATTTTCAATAAAAAGTTGTGGACTTAAAAATATATATATATATATATATATATATATATAAGTCTAGGAAATTTTCATTTGAAAAATACCATAATTTTTTTATCGATTTTGGATTGGTTTGATTGATTCTTATAAGTTCTTAGATGAGTCAAGTTTTTTTAAGGTAATAAATCAATCACCAAATCAGTTTTCAGTCAAACTAGTTGAACCGATGGTTCCAATATGATTTTTAAAATAATGATTAAAATTGAAAAGGAATCATGAAATTAAACTTAATTAGCTTAACAAGATTATGACAAACAACAAATTAAGTACTTGAAATATAAACAATATAAAAATTAAAAATAAAATAATCACAAAAGAAAGGAGAAGGGGTTATTTAATAAGAGAAAAATATTAAATAGGTATAAAAAAAAACTCAAATTTATCTAGATAGTAGAAAATAATAAATTGGTTAGATAAAAAGGTAAGATGAAAAGCTAATAAATAAAAGGTTAGATTACACTTTTGGTCTATTTTTTTTATTTAAATTATTCAATTTGGTTACTCTTTTTTAAAATATTTAATTTGATCCTCTAATTTTCATAAAATGTTCAATGTTGCTCTTCCATCTAAAATGACACTAACAACCTTAATGAAATCGTCAAATCAAACAAATTAAGGGCAATATTGAATAAGTGTTTTCTAAGAATAAAATGATTAAATTGAATAATTTAAATATAAAATAAAAATAATAATTTAACCATTAAAAATTGTCATGTATAATTATACTGCCCGGAAAATTAACCCTAGGAACAAGAAAACAATTTTAAAAAAGATTAACTCAATCTGGAATTTACAAAAATCATTTCCAGATTTGTGAATCCAGAATGGTTCACCAATGTTTATGTGTTACGGATTCGGCATTCCGAAAAATTTTAAAATAAAAAAAAAAGCTTAAAATAACGGAGGGAAAGGATGACGGAGGAAGAAGAAAGATGAGACAATAAAAAGAAAAATAATTTAATTATCTCTACAATAAAAACTATAAAAAGGTAAGCAAAAAATTTATCTAAAAAAAAATGTCATTATCTATTTATCTTTGCTATAAAAGGATAACAAAATATTTATCTAAAAAATATTATTATATTTATAATGAAAACAATAAAAGGAGAACAAAATGTTTTGTCAAAAGGTAAAAATATAAATGACACTTAAATATTATTGTCTCTAAAATTATATTCTACCAAATAAAAAAAATCACCATAATATTAAAATATCATTTATATACTAAAAAATTGTAAAATTCTAAAAAAAGTTAGGGGGGCCAAGGCCCCCCACCCCTTAACTTAGTTCCGCCCTTGGTAGGGATACTTCAGAGTCCGGGAAGCTAAATGTCCTAATTATGGTGGTTAAAAAAATATGAGTAAAGTAGATTCCCTAATTAAATTTTATTTTTGGAAAGAAATTTTCAATAAAAAGTTGTGGACTTAAAAAATATATATATATATATAACTCTAGGAAATTTTCATTTGAAAAATACCATAATTTTTTTTATCGATTTTGGATTGGTTTGATTGATTCTTATAAGTTCTTAGACGAGTCAAGTTTTTTTTAAGGTAATAAATCAATCACCAAACCAGTTTCCAGTCAAACTGGTTGAACCGATGGTTCCAATATGATTTTTAAAATAATGATTAAAATTGAAAAGGAATCATGAAATTAAACTTAATTAGCTTAACAAGATTATGACAAACAACAAATTAAGTACTGGAAATATAAACAATATAAAAATTAAAAATAAAATAATCACAAAAGAAAGGAGAAGGGGTTATTTAATAAGAGAAAAATATTAAATAGGTATAAAAAAAAAAAAAAAAAGCTCAAATTTATCTAGATAGTAGAAAATAATAAATTGGTTAGATAAAAAGGTAAGATGAAAAGCTAATAAATAAAAGGTTAAATTACACTTTTTGTCTATTTTTTTTTATTTAAATTATTCAATTTGGTTACTCTATTTTTAAAATATTTAATTGATCCTCTAATTTTCATAAAATGTTCAATGTTGCTCTTCCATCTAAAATGACACTAACAACCTTAATGAAATCGTCAAATCAAACAAATTAAGGGCAATATTGAATAAGTGTTTTCTAAGAATAAAATGATTAAATTGAATAATTTAAATATAAAATAAAAATAATAATTTAACCATTAAAAATTGTCATGTATAATTATACTGCCCGGAAAATTAACCCTAGGAACAAGAAAACAATTTTAAAAAAGATTAACTCAATCTGGAATTTACAAAAATCATTTTTGGATTTGTGAACCAGAATGGTTCATCAATGTTTATGTGTTACGGATTCGGCATTCCGAAAAATTTTAAAATAAAAAAAAAAAGAGCTTAAAATAACGGAGGGAAAGGATGACGGAGGAAGAAGAAAGATGAGACAATACCCGAGCAGAGTGAGAGAGTGCGAGTGAAGTGTTGCGACTAATCAGAGTAAACGAGCACGATTCAAATCTTAATAACTTCGTGGATTGTGACCGTTAACAAAGCTTTTATTCTCAAATTAGATATGCTGCCAAAATTTCAACAAATTTCTGTTTTTTTTTTTTTTTATCAATGTACAAGTGGCATTGTTATCCATAATATAATAAAATCTGGTTAACACCATAACAGTGTCCCGTCCCATGCCTTTTTTTTATTTACTTTTTTTTTTCTTTCTTTGTCTTTTTTCCCAAAAAAAAATTCGATTCTTCAACATAAACTGTTTTTTTTTTTCTTTACGTTTCTTTTGTTTTTTTTTTCCTTTATGTTTTTCTTTCTTTGTTTTCTTTTGACGTTTATTTTTTTCTTTCTTTCTTTAAGTTTTTCTTTCTTTTTTCCTTTTTTGTTTTTTCTTTCTTTTTGCATCTACACTTCTTTTTACTATCATTTTTTTTTATATTTATCTATCTATCTTTATCTCTATATATGATAAAGTTTACTTGAAGTTTTTCTAACTATTAGATCGATCATTCAACTTTATAATAGCCATTAGATGTAATTGAATTTAATGCTCCTAATAGAGTTCTTTCATAATGGTCAATTGTAAATTTGTAAGACATTATGATTTTTTATTCTTATAAATTCATACCACAAAGTAATACATATTCATTAAATATAATAAATATAAAATAGTTGTAAAGTATGCAATAATAGTATAATTATTATTATTAATAATGTTGTCTTTTTAATTTAATGAAAAAAAGAAATGGTAACATATGAAAAATAAGATGTAATAATATTAAATATTAAAAAATAGTAACACATATCAATAATATTTTGTATAGATAAATAATATTTATAACAATTAAATTATCTGTTAAAAAAACAATTAAATTATAAGATATGCAATTTGGATCACATAATAATTTTTTATGGTCCATAGGAATTGAAGACATGTACAAGGGGATTAATGTAAAAATTAATAGGATCTATATTAGGATTTAGAACACTTAAATAGTAACACAAAGTGCTCATAAATTTGCGTACCTCTTGAAAACAACATTGATAACAATTACTTGATCTCACAACTTACAGAAAGCACATACACATGTGTATATGTCAGGGGAAGGAACTTTCTCTTGATCTCCACTTTTTTTTTTTCAGATTGGCTATTGGATGGAGTAATGAGCCGTCTTAGAGGACACAAGTCAAGTGGGGATTCTACCCTTCTTTTATATAAACATGTAACATAATATCTAACCATAATGGATATTAGGCCCATTAGGCCCTACACACAAACTCAGCATACTTGTTTATTGGACTTGACCCAATAAACATATAAACACATGATGATTACCAAAACCCAAATTGGATCACTTAATTAAACATTGGGCTCACAGGAAAAAATATATAAGTTCATTCATTCAACCTATATTTTAATAAAACAGAATACACCAACCAATAAAAGACCAAACAAAAAAAATTCTAACATTTACAACAGCTCACGCACTTGCTCAACCAATTGAGCTAGACTCTCTTGGTTCACATGATATAGCATGTAATGAAATAATAATAATAATAATAATAATAATAATAATAATAATCTCATTGCATTGATAGAGAGTGTTTAATTTAAGTCGTAATGAGGTTAACCAATTCAAAACTTCATCAATATCACATGATTAAAACTAATATCTTCAAAATGATTAAAATATTATTTTAAAATAAAATTTCAATTTTTACGATAAAAACATTATAAATTATTAATTATAAACACACAAAATTAAAGTACATGTAAACATATTATTCACAATAACAAAAATGAATACTTAAATTTAAATAATTATAAATTTATATTTATTATATTTTTTAATTTATACATTTCATATAGGTATTACATCACTATCATTACTTGGAGAGAGAATAAATCAAAATAAATGTCAATAGGCTTAATATTTTTTAAGATAACATCTCCTCAATTAAAAATATAATTAGTTACCTTCCTCAATTTTAATATAATTATATTTAATATACTACTAAATATTTTAAAAATTTATAATTTTATTTATGTACATATATTTTTTTATATAAATACTAAATATAAATATAAAAAAGGAGTAAATTAAAGGAACCTCCCTTGAGATTTTCCTTATTATACTTGATATCTCTCAATTTTTTAATCCTAAAAAAATTCCTTAATTTTTGGACTTTTGTTACACCGACCCCTTCGACCCCCTTCTTAAGCGAAAAAAAAGTTACATGGACCCTCATTAGGAGCTCAAAGTAATGTAAAAAAATATAAGAGTATTAGGTGTAATAAGAGCAAACATCGAGAAGATCTGTGTAATTTACTTTATAAAAAATATATATATAATTTAATCGAATCCATGCATCGCACAAGTTTAAAATCTAGTCATATATAATATTTTAAAATTTTATACTTTAAAATCTGTAATAAATTATAAATTCGATTAAATTAAAATAATGATATTTTATATTAATCTAATTTACTATTGTAAAATACCTTTAGTTTTATTTTTAAAATTTTATAAGTTTATACATAATATTTAAATATTAGAAATTAGATTGATCATCCGCCTGGCCTGGTTATTAATCAAACCATAATTTATATCAAATTGGAGTTTAAAAATTGATCCAATGGAATTAAGACAACGTAAAATGGCCATATACAGTGGTTTGATGTTACGTGAATTACATTACATAGTACACAGGTAACATTATTTCTCTAATATAAAAGGAATACGATAAAGCAAGGACGCATGTTGGCGTGCACAGAACAGAATCCGGTTCAGCGGTGGCCTTTTGTCCTTTTCCTGATCGCGCATATCAGATCAGATACCACACCACTTTGCATTGCATTTGCATGGGATTTTATTTTATTTATTAGTAATAATTTGACTTTTGAAAAGAAAAGAGAATTTAAACTTTAAAGGGAAGTGGGTTTATATTTGAAAGTGACTTAGTGACAACTAATATATTATTTGATAAACGATGAAAATAAGAATAAGACAGGCAAACAGACAAGATATTCATTACACAACACACTGAGTGTGTGATGGTTGAGGTGTCTCCATTTCATGTTCCTCACTCACGCCACGAGGAGGGGCAGTATATTTATTTACATACATACTCGTGGAAATTTATGCCAAAAATATCTGAAACTTTACTAATTAAATATAACTCATTGTTTTGTTTGACGACCAAAAAACTCTTTGAAAACGAATCTAGCTAGCTAGCTAGGTGATATATATATATAAGGATTGAGGAATCCTGAAACTTTGCTTGATTAATATTTTAGTGTGGCATATGGCAGGGTAGTTGTCGGCTTGACAATGGATAAAAGCATATCTGACAAGGATCTGGGAGCTAGCTCTTAAGCATTTTGTTTTACAAAGGCTTTACTTTTTGTTTGCCTGAGGTTTTGATTCATGGGAGGTTCTTCTGAGTTGTACTTTGGATAGATAATATTGATCTTCACTCCATCCTTCCGAGGTCAGGTCAGTGATTCATGTAATTAATTATTTCAATTTGTTCACTGTTGAATTTAATGTGTTGTATCATTGTTATGCATTACATATAAGGATTCATCACATCAATCAATAATTGATTCTTTTATTGGATTATTGAACTAACCCAGTTGGCATTTCTGGTTGAATATTGGTTTAGCCATTTTGTGCAGATAGGAAATGCAAGTGGGGTTATTTAAATTCTACATTATCCCTTTCTTTAAGGAAAAACTTGATTTTTTTTTTTTTTTTACTTTTAATTTAGTATTTCTGGACTGGATCCGATTATATTCAATTTCTTCTTAATACATTACATACACCTTTTAGTTTATACTTACACCCAACATTCAAGTATGGTTTGTCTTTTCTTTTTTTGAATTGATTCGTAACATGAAAGGATGCATATCTATTATGAAATTGATGGATATAGAATAGAAGAATTTAGCCTTTTCTCATTTATGTTTGGCAATTTTGTTCTTTTGATGGCATATACAGTAATAGAAGAATTTAACCTCATGTATGTTTTAATTTACAAAGAAGCATAATCTACAGATGTAATCCATCAAAGGTAGGAAATTTTATAGATTACATTTTTATACGTTGTTGATCTGCTGGATGTGTGGAGTGTAGCATCCATTTATGATATCAAGCTATTTACTGATAGAAATGAGTTCATATCATTTAAACCATGCATAATTGTTATTTACATAATAATGCTGGATTGGTTTACCAAAATACCCACCCTGTATTATATCTGATACTAAGGTAACTAATACTTAAATGATATATATATATATATATATATATATATATATATATATATATATATCCTTTTTTTCGTCTGCCTAAATTCATAAGCTGTAATTAATATGTCCCTTTATGGATTTTTGTTTTCTTGTTCAACTATATATGTTAATTTCTACTTTTTGATGTCTGTTGTAGCATATTTTCATAATTGTGTATTCCAGTTTATCCATGTGCAGAGATTTTATGTGGATAATATTCCTATTAGAGAAGAATATGCTGGCTAATTTAGCATAACCAGTGACTACCATACTCTCAATATATTTTCAAACACATACATCTTCATTTGCATGTCTATTAGTTGCACAGGGAAGGGAAATACTACAGAGTACTGTTGATCTTGTTCAAAATAACTTGAATTTAGAGGTTATTTCTGGTACTCTGCATCTTGAAGTATTATAGAGTTTAGAATATGAATTATTTTATGTAACTGGTTGAGAATTATTAACTCTTAATTGGCGCACTGTCTTTTGCTTTATAGGTGATCTATGGTGATACTGATTCAATAATGACTAAACCTCCTGAAGCTTATCCTGTTGCTAAGAACCAGCCACACGTGCTTGTTAATCCAAGCTATTGTCATTTTTAATTTGTGACTTGAAATAGTCTGATCTATGATTTCTTTGCTGTAAATCTGTGATCTTCTTGATTCTGAGGATGCCCTTCTTGATATACATTGTTTTGGTCATTAATCTACTTTGTTTTGTTGTGTCACTAGCCTACGCATCTTTTTTGGTTGGTTTTTGTTACGAATCCATGCGTCAAAGGATGAAAATCAAACTGATAAGAGAGATAGACAGCATATTGATACTCATGAGGTATGAGGTAACATACTGAAAAGATGAAAATTACACGGAGTGAAGGCTCTTATTTATAGAGCTGATTATCTCCAACTAACTTTCTAACTGACTAATTTTCTATAACCTCTATTTGTTTTTAATTCATCCTTTGATCTTGATAAAGTTTTCTAGAATGAGGCTTTGGAGTATGGACCTTATTGACTACTGTTTCTTATGTTTTTTCCCCCTTATTTGGAATTTTGGATCATGAAGATCACATGGCTATAGTTGTGAGCGATATATATTTTTCTAGTCTTGAAGAATCTAGGGTTGCTTAAGAGAGCTTATTAATGTTTGGTTTAATTACTTTGTAGGTTCCTATACTTTAACCAAATTTTTAATTAGGTCCCTGAAGTTTTTTTTCTTTTAATTGGATCCTGAACTTTTATTTATTTTTCAATTGGTCCCTGAACTTTTATTTGTTTTTCAATTGGATCCTTCCGTTTAATTGTCGTTATAAAAAGTTAATCCCAGACACTTAATTAGATGTACAGACAGTGAACTGGTGCTTCTAGAATATGTTGTAAGCCAAACTGAGTCAATTATGAGAGTTTTCTGCAAAGTTTTAACCATTTGCAAAGCCAAATAATTGTGAAAGAATGTTTGAGTTAAATTGATCTGTAGACATTGAAACTTTGCAGAGATCTTTCAGAATTGATTCAGTTGTGCTTACAACACATTCCAGAAGCACCAATTCACTCTCTACACCTCTAATTAAGTGTGTGTGGTTAGTTTTTTCATAACAACAATTAGATGAGGGACCCAATTGAAAGAAAAAAAAAGTTCAAGACCCAATTAAAAGAAAAAAAATTAATGGACCTAATTGAGAATTTGGTAAAAGTATAGGGACCTACAGATTAATTTAACCTTAATGTTTCCTTTTGCATGATTTTTTTATGTTAATTTTCTAGTGAATTACCTTAACAATAAAGAGAAGTTATATTATAATTGTAAAGCACAATGGTCTTTAAGATTGTGCTTGAATTGGATTATCAGCCTTTAGCCAAAGCTTTTGCACGCTGGCATTTTTAATAAGACAAGATAATTAAGTTGAAAACATTTATCAAATCAAAATTTCTCTCAGGAATCAAATTTGAGTTTGCAATATTATAAAAGTCAACACATTGGATCTAGTTAAATTAAATTATCTGGTGGTGTAGTAGATGGATGTGAAACTGGGTTGTGAGGAGGGATGATGATACTTTATCTGGTAATATTGTAGGTTGTTGCTTATGCAGAAGGTTTGATTCGAGCATTTAATATTTATACCTATGATGTTCTTTACATACTATAACTTATTGGTGTGCCACTGTGCCACATTTGCATTTCATGCAACTCTAAAATGGATTTTTGTTGGGGATCGATGAGGTACACTTCTGCTATGGGATGTATCAACTGAGAGACCTAGTATGATTGGAATATGAGTGTAATTAATTTACTTATTATATTGAAGTCATTTGTAAATATTGCAGTCATTGTCTCCTACTACTTCATACTACTTCCAGTGGATGTAGTTTTTCATGTTGGCGCCATGTTTTGAAACACACGGGTTGTGTTAAATTCTTAACCGAACTACACCTTAATCTCATCAAATAACATAGACATAGTGCAACATGAATAGCAAGTAGTAACATTCTTATTTCCATTCCATCTAATTAACTTTATCTGCTTGTCACTTTTTGTGCAAGTCACGGAAGTAATTTTTAGGGCTACGTTCAAAGTCATTTCTCAAAATGCGAATGTTCCTCCCTGGAGCCTTCATTGTCTTCCCTCCTCCTTTACCACCACAACTGAAAATCGTCTTAATCACCTTCCAAAGAAACCTAACACCACCAGAAATCACCTTCCAAGGCAATGAAACAACAGCACAAGTCACCTTCCAAAACAACCAAACAACAGCAGAAATCAACGGTACAACAACAATAGCTGCCACTGCTACACCAACAGGACCACCAACGCGCAACAACAAATCTCCATTAATCTTTGTCGCTAAATTTCTTATCATGGACACGAACCTGAAACATGGAATTCATGTTACTTAGAGTGAACCATATAAAATCGGATTAATTAATGGATTACCCCACCAAAAATTATATATTATTGTACTATGTTTTGTTCTTTGTTTTTGTTCGCACTAAGATATCCTTCAACCGACAGTGAGAGACTAATTCCTCCTGAGACATAGAGATCATTAAAGTAAGTTTTGTCTCTTCCAACAAAGTTTTTCCATACATATGGCCAGTAATCAAATCCTAGACAATATGTTTAAGGAACCCAACTATCTACCACTTGTGTTACACCTTGTTGGTGTTACTATGTTTTGTTCTAATGGCTCAAATTGGGACCTCATTTGACTTGTATCATTGCACCATTTTCGTACAACAACATTAGCAAACAACAAAGGAAGAAGGAAAAGATATTGATGCATAATAGTGGTTGTCTTTATATAAAAATTTTCACTAGAAAACATTTGCCAAAAAATCTATTATCTCTGTTTCTAACTGTATGCATCTACTCTATTTTTCTACGGCTTGATCCCTCAAACCTTGGCTTCTACTGTGAACTTCCCCATTCAAAAGTTCCTTCAAGCACAAAACATAGTGGCCACCGTGTGTAATTTAAATATAGAATTTCATAAGAATGTACGATTATAAAAGTTTTACACTATTAGTCAATCAAAGATCATTTTTGGTATGATTTTTAATAAGTTGTGCCTTGTTTGGATAATTTCTCTATAAACACTGGTAGGAAAAGAAAATTAAAAAAAAAACCTTAGTTAAAATTAACTTATGCATAAATAAAAATAATTTTTTACAGAAGCTAAACTTATTTAACTTCTATAAAAAAACTGATTTTAACTTTATAAGCTAATTTTATTTTATGAGAAAATTTTATTTCGTTTTTTGTTCTTATTTTGTTTTCATTTTTCCTTCTTATTCTATTCTCTTATAAGTGTTTAGGAAAAAACTTATGTATATATGAAAAATTAACAAACTTGTTATTATAACATAATAGTTAGAGCATAAATTATTTATTCAATTTTTTTTACTCATGTATTAAGTTTTTGTTAATTTTTATAATAAATATCTTAAACACCATACATAGGATAATTTTATTTTATGAGAAAATTTTATTTCGTTTTTTGTTCTTATTTTGTTTTCATTTTTCCTTCTTATTCTATTCTCTTATAAGTGTTTAGGAAAAAACTTATGTATATATGAAAAATTAACAAACTTGTTATTATAACATAATAGTTAGTGCATAAATTATTTATTCAATTTTTTTACTCATGTATTAAGTTTTTGTTAATTTTTATAATAAATATCTTAAACACCATACATAGGATAATTTTTTAGAAGTCATATCTAGAATGAATTTTTATAAATTTAATTACAATACAGCTATTTTTTACATGATAAATTTGTTATTGTTTGTAATAAATAATTTAAAAATGATACTCAAGAATCATGATGATCTTTGGTTGATTCAAAGTATAAAAATCTTTATACTCCATGACAATTAACTCAAGCTACAAGAAAATAATTTTAAAAAATACATTAACTCGAATCAATGACAAGGGCGTAATCTTACCCGTTGATGACATGATCCATGGTGCGTTGAAGACTGTGAAAAAAGCTTGAACGCCTGAAGAAAAAGAAGAAGAAGCTCTGGATAGTGTTAAGTAAAGTAAACCTCTAAAGAAATATTACTTTTTAGAATTTAATTAGAATGCACAAGCAAAGTTTTTTTAGACTCTCATCTAACGAGATACTTGTATGATAAATTTGTTAATTCTGATAATAAATTTAAAATGATACTCATGATGATTTTTTATTGATTCAAAGTATAAAAATCTTTATACTGCATGGAAAATTAACTCGAGGAACAAGAAAATAATTTTAAAAAAATATTAATTGGAATCAGCGACAAGGACATAATCTTACCAATCAACGACAAAGACGTAATCTTTAACACTAAATTTATGCCCAATGAATCTTTCAACTATCAAATTAGTCTTTGTTTCTGAGCAACTGGTCTGGGACACGTTCCTGAAACATGAAATTCATGTAAGAGTGAACCATAAGAATAAATTTCTAATTTGATCCTTAAAGTATTATCCTTTCTCTTAAATGATCCTTAAAATAAGATAAACTACTTAAGTAGTCCTAAAAGTATTTAAAATCATTCTGTCAAAAAAAATGTGTTAAAAATCATACTATGTAATCTCTTTCAGTAATAAAAAATTATTCAAATTAATGCGTGTTTGGATTAAAGTTGAAAAAACTTAAAAGTACTTTTACTTTCAAAATTAATAACAAACTTTTCCTTCTTCATTTATATATTAGATTTTGCAATTATATGTTAGAATTCGCAGAAGTACTTTTCAAACTTTAAACTAATCATATCCTTAGTTTCTAAATTTTGTTGAAATGTATCAACTTAAGAGACTAAACTGATGAATATTCAATACTTCAGAAATTATTTAAATAGTTTTATTACTTTAGGGATCCTAGAGTAATAGTTTAAGAATAAAATTGAAAGTTTATTTAAAACTTATATATTATTGACATAGTACTATGTCTTGTTCTAAACTTCTTTTATTTTTTTACTGAAAATTGTTCAAAACTTATATATTATTGTTCTAAACTTCTGATAGCTCAATTTGGGTCCTCATTTGACCTATGTCACTACACAATTTTCGTACGACAATATCAGCAGAACAACAAAAGAAAGAAGAAAAAGATATCGCTGCACAATAGTGGTTGTCTATATATATATATATATAAAAGAATTCGGCAGAGAAAATGTGTTTGGACAAATTCATTGGCATTAAAAATCTAAAATCTCCGTTCATAACTGTATGCAGCTACTCTGTTTGTCCATGGCTGGATCCCTGAGACCTTTGCTTATAAAGTTATACTATGAACTCCCCCATTCAAAAGTTCCTTCAAGCACAAAACATAATGGCCATTGTGCGTAAATTTAAAATAAAATTTAATTAGAATGCATCCTTGTAAATGTCTTTGAGATCGTAAATTTTTTTATACCGTTAGTCAATAAAAAATTATCTTTGATATAATTTTTAAAATTATAATTAAAATTAACAAATTTATTATAAATGATAGTTTGTGATTGGATGCTAATATAAAATATTTTTACACAGTTAATGTATAAATTATATATTCAAAAGCTTTCGACAGTATCATCCAATAATAACATATCATCGTGAGTACTAAGTTGAAGTTTGTTGATTTTTATAATGAATATTTTAAAATTCATACTTCCAGTCACCGTTGATTGATTTAAGGTATAAAAAACTTTATAGTAGATGACAAATTAACCGAACTACACCTTAATCTCATCAAATAACATAGACATAGTACAACATGAATAGCAAGTAGTAACATATTTTCAACAACGTCTTAAACCACATCAAACATGCACTATGCAAACACTAAGTAAAGTAATAAACCAGTACCATTCTTATTTCCGTTCCATCTAATTAACTTGATCTGCTTGTCACTTTTTGTGCAACTCACGGAAGTAATTTTTAGGGCTACGTTCAAAGTCATTTCTCAAAATGCGAATGTTCCTCCCTGGAGCCTTCATTGTCTTCCCTCCTCCTTTACCACCACAACTGAAAATCGTCTTAATCACCTTCCAAAGAAACCTAACACCACCAGAAATCACCTTCCAAGGCAATGAAACAACAGCACAAGTCACCTTCCAAAGCAACCAAACAATAGCAGAAATCAACGGCCAAAGCAACGGAACAACAACAATAGCTGCCACTGCTACACCAACAGGACCACCAACGCGCAACAACGAATCTCCATTATTCTTTGTCGCTAAATTTCTTTTCATGGACACAAACCTGGAACATGGAATTCATGTTACTTAGAGTGAACCATATAAAATCGGATTAATTAATGGATTACCTCACCAAAAATTGTATATTATTGTACTATGTTTTGTTCTTTGTTTTTGTTTGCACTAAGATATTCTTCAACTGACACTGAGAGACTAATTCCTCCCGAGATATAGAGATCATTAAAGTAAGTTTTGTCTCTTCCAACAAAGTTTTTCCATACACATGGCCAGGAATCAAATCCTAGACAATATGTTTAAGGAACCCAACTATCTACCAATTGTGTTACACCTTGTTGGTGTTACTATGTTTTGTTCTATTGGCTCAAATTGGGACCTCATTTGACCTATATCATTGCACCATTTTCGTACAACAACATTAGCAAACAACAAAGGAAGAAGGAAAAGATATTGATGCATAATAGTGGTTGTCTATTTATAAAAATTGTCGGTAGAAAACATTTGCCAAAAAATCTATTATCTCTGTTTCTAACTGTATGCATCTACTCTATTTTTCTATGGCTTGATCCCTCAAACCTTTGCTTCTACTGTGAACTTCCCCATTCAAAAGTTCCTTCAAGCACAAAACATAGTGGCCACCGTGTGTAATTTAAATATAGAATTTCATAAGAATGTACGATTATAAAAGTTTTACACTATTAGTCAATCAAAGATCATTTTTGGTATGATTTTTAATAAGTTGTTGGCCTTGTTTGGATAATTTCTCTATAAACACTTGTAGGAAAAGAAAATTAAAAAAAAAACCTTAGTTAAAATTAACTTATGTATAAATAAAAATCATTTTTTACAGAAGCTAAACTTATTTAACTTCTATAAAAAACTGATTTTAACTTTATAAGCTAATTTTAGTTTATGAGAAAATTTATTTCATTTTTTGTTCTTATTTTATTTGCATTTTTCCTTCGTATTCTATTCTCTTATAAGTGTTTAGGAAAAAACTTATGTAAATAGGACAATTATAAAAATTAACAAACTTACTATTATAACATAATAATTAGTGCATTAATTATTTATTCATTTTTTTTACTTGTGTATTAAGTTTTTGTTAACGTTTATAATAAATACCTTAAAAATCTTACATAGGATCATTTTTTATAAGTCATATGTAGAATATTTTTTATAAATTTAATTAGAATGCAGCTATTTTTTATATGATAAATTTGTTATTATTTGTAATAAATACTTTAAAAATGATACTCATGAATAATGATGATCTTTGGTTGATTCAAAGTATAAAAATCTTTATACTCCATGACAATTAACTCGAGCTACAAGAAAAAAATTTTAAAAAATACATTAACTCGAATCAATGACAAGGGCGTAATCTTACCCGTTGATGACAGGATCCATGGTGCGTTGAAGACTGTGAAAAAAGCTTGAACCCCTGAAGAAAAACAAGAAGAAGCTCTAGATTGTGTTAAGTAAAGTAAACCTCTAAAGAAATATTATTTTTTATGAATTTAATTAGAATGCATAGTACAGTTTTTTTAGACTCTCATCTAACAAGATATATATCTTGTATGATAAATTTATTAATTCTTATAATAAATTTAAAATGATACTCATGATGATTTTTTATTGATTCAAAGTATAAAAATCTTTATACTGCATGGAAAATTAACTCGAGGAACAATAAAATAATTTTAAAAAATATTAATTGGAATCAGCGACAAGGACATAATCTTACCAATCAACGACAAAGACGTAATCTTTAACACTAAATTTATGCCCAATGAATCTTTCAACTATCAAATTAGTCTTTGTTTCTGAGCAACTTGTCTGGGACACGATCCTGAAACATGAAATTCATGTAAGAGTGAACCATAAGAATAAATTTCTAATTTGATCCTTAAAGTATTATCCTTTCTCTTAAATGATCCTTAAAATAAGATAAACTACTTAAGTAGTCTTAAAAGTATTAAAAATCATTCTGTCAAAAGAATGTATTAAAAACCATACTATGTAATCTGTTTAAGTAATAAAAAATTATTCAAATTAATGCATGTTTAGATTAAAGTTGGAAAAACTTAAAAGTACTTTTACTTTCAAAATTAATAACAAACTTTTCCTTCTGCATTTATATATTAGAATTTGCAATTATATGTTAGAATTCGCAGAAGTACTTTTCAAACTTTAAACTAATCATATCCTTAGTTTCTAAATTTTATTGAAATGTAACAACTTAAGAGACTAAACTAATGAATATTCAATACTTCATAAATTATTTAAATAGTTTTATTACTTTAGGGATCCTAGAGTAATAGTTTAAGAATAAAATTGAAAGTTTATTTAAAACTTATATATTATTGACATAGTACTATGTCTTGTTCTAAACTTCTTTTTTTTAACTTCAAATTGTTCAAAACTTATATATTATTGTTCTAAACTTCTGATAGCTCAATTTGGGTCCTCATTTGACCTATGTCACTACACAATTTTCGTACGACAATATCAGCAGATCAATAAAGGAAAGAAGAAAAAGATATCGCTGCATAATAGTGGTTGTCTATATATATATAGAAAAAAATTCGGCAGAGAAAATGTGTTTGGACAAATTCATTGGCATTAAAAATCTAAAATCTCCGTTCATAACTGTATGCAGCTACTCTGTTTGTCCATGGCTGGATCCCTGAGACCTTTGCTTATAAAGTTATACTATGAACTCCCCCATTCAAAAGTTCCTTCAAGCACAAAACATAATGGCCATTGTGCGTAAATTTAAAATAAAATTTAATTAGAATGCATCCTTGTAAATGTCTTTGAGATCATAAAATTTTTTATACCGTTAGTCAATAAAAAATTATCTTTGATATAATTTTTAAAATTAACAAATTTATTATAAATGATAGTTTGTGATTGGATGCTAATATAAAAGATTTTTACACAGTTAATGTATAAATTATTTATTCAAAAGCTTTCGACAGTATCATCCAATCATAACATATCATCGTGAGTTCTAAGTTGAAGTTTGTTGATTTTTATAATGAATATTTTAAAATTCATACTTCCAGTCACCGTTGATTGATTTAAGGTATAAAAAACTTTATAGTAGATGACAAATTAACTCGAGCAACAAGATATTAATTAAAAAATAATAATAACTGGAATAAACTATAAGGGCGTATGTAATCGATCTTACCAATTGATGAGACGATCCATGGTGGGTTGGGACTCTAACAGCGTAGATGCACGGGGCAGAAGAAGATGAAGAAGAAGAAACTGTGAAACCCTGAAGTCTGCCAATGGTGTAAGGTAAAGTAAACTCCTAAAGAAAGATTATAAATGCACCATAAAGAGAAAAAAAAAAAAAAAAAACGAAACGATTGGAAGATATAAAGTCCCAAGGCCAAGCCTGCCTTAACTGTTAAGAAAACTAAGTAAAGTGAACAGTGTACGCAGTCCTGGTTAATACTAGTGGATTCCATAATTAAACTTTGTTTGGAAGTTTTCAATCAAAAGTTGTGGACTTAAAAAGATAAAAATATAAGTCTAGGAAATTATTTGGGTGTTTCAAGTTAATGTTAGATGCATAGGATATAAATATAATAGAATCAAAGTAATTAGTCTCGTAATCAAAAGTTGTTGGCACAAATGGTTCAGCACTTGAGTCCCTTAATCAAGTCTGGGGTTCAATCCTCGGCTTAGGTATGGAGTCACAACTGGAGATACCACTTTATCCCAGAATGGGCTGACCCAATGAGAGGGGAATTAGTTGGATGCCAAATAAGAAACTCCAAATACTTCCTGGTTAGACAAAAAAAAGTAATTAGTCTCATAAGTCACTAAGGTACCCTAAAAAAAATTATCCTCTAAAACTGATCCGTTCAACTCAACCTAATGTTTAGGAGTATTTAGTTCTCCTCTCAATTAATTAGTGGTTACAAATCACTGATCATAAACTCTTTAAACTAATTTATAACTTATAAACTTCAATTGATTTTATAAAATCCCTTAATTGATCAATCAATTTAATTTAATTTAATTTAATCTCTAATTAATAAAACATTGCTCATAATAGTATTTTTGTTAATTATAAAGACCGATAACAATCTGGAGCAACAATTTTACTTAATATGAGCAAATAATATTAGTCGATCCTCTCAATTTGAAATATTAAAACACATCAGCATATATTAACACAAAATAATCAACCAGACGTTGGTCCAAGTGGTACTAGACTCAGTCTCCTTAAGCAATATCTTGGGTCTGAGTTTTGGTAATAAAAAATATGTGATTGGAAGCCAGGTTCCCCGACGATATTAGTCATCGACGTGATTGGTTGCTTAAAACTATATCATTGGATCAAAATGTGTATAAGTTGCATAACTATGATGTATCGACTAATTGACAGGAGATAAAGAAGTCAAAATGAGTGGCTTAAATTGCACCTATTGGAGATGTTCTAACAATAATATTATTTCCAACCACTCCTTAATCTAAGGAGGTCACAATCGTAAGATTTCTATTTTATTATCTTTTTAATTAGGGATGACAAAAATATTTATATCCATGGATATCTATGGATAAAATCCATAACAAAAAGGATATGAATAATTAAATGGTGATAATTGCCATTTGAACTTAGATTGTTGATAAAAATTTAAGGCAATTATCTTAATATTTCAAACTTTATAACTTTGAATTGATCTCTTTGACAATTAAGTTTAAATAAATTAGATTAGTTTTAGAGTAGTGAATTAGTTAAATTTTCATCTAATTAGGTTTTCTTTTACTGTAAAAGCAAGAGGAATAAGGTAACAAGTGAGGTTGGAGCTCAAGAAAAGTTCAAATGTGAAGAATGGTCAACACTTAAGTGAGCCCTCAACCTCGCTTAAGTGCCAATTCCAGTAGCTACCTGGGTTGCAAAGAAGGCCACGCTTAAGTGAGCTTTCACCCAAGTTTAAGCGTGGATTCTTGGATGGACAAGCTTCTGAGTTGAGCGTGACCTGACTTGTGCTTAAGCGCGACACGTCCATATCATGAAGATCACATGGCTATAGTTGTGAGCGATATATATTTTTCTAGTCTTGAAGAATCTAGGGTTGCTTAAGAGAGCTTATTAATGTTTGGTTTAATTACTCTGTAGGTTCCTATACTTTAACCAAATTTTTAATTAGGTCCCTAAACTTTTTTTTCTTTTAATTGGGTCCCTGAACTTTTATTTACTTTTCAATTGGGTCCCTGAACTTTTATTTGTTATTCAATTGGATCCTTCCGTTTAGTTGTCGTTATAAAAAATCAATGACACTTAATTAGAGGTACAAACAGTGAACTGATGCTTCTAGAATGTGTTGTAAGCCAAACTGAGTCAATTCTGAAAGTTTTCTGCAAAGTTTTAACCTTATGCAGAGCTAAATAATTGTAAAAGAATGTTTGAGTTAAATTGATCTATAGACGTTGAAACTTTATAGAAATCTTTCAGAATTGATTCAGTTGTGCTTACAACACATTCCAGAAGCATCAACTCACTCTCTGCACCTCTAATTAAGTGTCTGCGGTTAGTTTTTTCATAACAACAATTAGATGAGGGACCCAATTGAAAAAAAAAAAGTTCAAGACCCAATTAAAAGAAGAAAAAAAAGTTCAAGGACCTAATTGAAAATTTGGTCAAAGTATAGGGACCTACAGATTAATTTAACCTTAATGTTTCCTTATGCATGATTTTTTTATGTTAATTTTCTAGTGAATTACCTTAACAATAAAGAGAAGTTATATAATTGTAAAGCACAATGGTCTTTAAGATTGTGCTTGAATTGGATTATGAGCCTTTAGCCAAAGCTTTTGCACGCTGGCATTTTTTATAAGACAAGATAATTAAGTTGAAAACATTTATCAAATCAAAAGTTCTCTCAGGAATCAAATTTGAGTTTGCAATATTATAAAAGTCAACACATTGGATCTAGTTGAATTAAATTATCTGGTGGTGTAGTAGATGGATGTGAAACTGGGTTGTGAGGAGGGATGATGATACTTTATCTGGTAATATTTTTAGGTTGTTGCTTATGCAGAAGGTTTGATTCGAGCATTTAATATTTGAGTTTAATGGTGATACACTGACAGTGTAAAACTGTTTGACACAGTTATCCAATCACAAATCACCATTGGTATGACTTTCAAGATAATTTTTTAAAAGTCAACAAACTTACCATAAATTGTGAGTTGTGATTGGATGACATTTATATCTATGATGTTCTTTACATACTACAACTTATTGGTGCGCCACTGTGCCACATTTGCAATTCATGCAACTCTGAAATGGATTTTTGTTGGGGATCGATGAGGTACACTTCTGCTATGGGATGTATCAACTGAGAGACCTAGTATGATTGGAATATGAGTGTAATTAATTCACTTATTATATTGAAGTCATTTTGTAAATATTGCAGTCATTGTCACCTACTACTTCATACTACTTCTAGTGGATGTAGTTTTTCATGTTGGCGTCATGTTTTGAAACACACGGGTTATGTTAAATTCTTAACCGAACTACACCTTAATCTCATCAAATAACATAGACATAGTGCAACATGAATAGCAAGTAGTAACATATTTCCAACAACGTCTTAAACCACATCAAACATGCACTATGCAAACACTAAGTAAAGTAATAAACCAGTACCATTCTTATTTCCATTCCATCTAATTAATTTGATCTGCTTGTCACTTTTTGTGCAAGTCACGGAAGTAATTTTTAGGGCTACGTGCAAAGTCATTTCTCAAAATGCGAATGTTCCTCCCTGGAGCCTTCATTGTCTTCCCTCCTTTACCACCACAACCGAAAATCGTCTTAATCACCTTCCAAAGAAACCTAACACCACCAGAAATCACCTTCCAAGGCAATGAAACAACAGCACAAGTCACCTTCCAAAGCAACCAAACAACAGCAGAAATCAACGTCCAAAGCAACCGAACAACAACAATAGTTGCCACTGCTACACCAACAGCACCACCAACAAGCAACAACGAATCTCCATTAATCTTTGTTGCTAAATTTCTTATCATGGACACAAACCTGAAACATGGAATTCATGTTAATTAGTTAGAGAAACCATATAAAATTGGATTAATGGATTACCCCACCAAAAATTATATATTATTGTACTATGTTTTGTTCTTTGTTTTTGTTTGTACTAAGATATCCTTCAACCAACAGTCAGAGACTAATTCCTCGCGAGACAAAGAGATTACTAAAGTGAGTTTTGTCTCTTCCAACAAAGTTTTTCCTTACACATTGTCAAGAACCAAATCCCAAACAATATGCTTAAGGGACCCAACTATCTATCAGTTGTGGTAAACCTTGTTGGTGTTGCTATGTTTTGTACTAATGGCTCAAATTGGGACCTCATTTGACCTGTTTCATTACACCATTTTTGTACAACAACATTAGCAAACAACAAGGGAAGAAGAAAAAGATATTGATGCATAATAGTGGTTGTCTATATATAAAAAATATCGGTAGAAAATATGTGTATAAATCATTGACATTTGCCAAAAAAATCTATTATCTCTGTTTCTAACTGTATGCTTCTACTCTATTTTTCTATGGCTTGATCCCTCATACCTTTGCTTCTACTGTGAACTTCCCCATTCAAAAGTTCCTTCAAGCACAAAACATAGTGGCCACCATGTGTAATTTAAAAATAGAATTTAATAAGAATGTACGATTATAAAAGTTTTACACAGTTAGTCAATTAAAGATATTTTTTGTGTGATTTTTAATAAGTTGTTGGCCTTGTTTGGATAACTTCTCTATAAACACTTGTAGGAAAAGAAAATTAAAAAAAAATAGTTAAAATTAACTTATACATAAATTAAAATCGTTTTTTAAAGAAGCTAAACTCATTTAACTTATATAAAAAATTGATTCTAACTTTATAAGCTAATTTTAGTTTATGAAAAAAATTTATTTTATTTTTTGTTCTTATTTTATTCTCTTATAAGTGTTTAGGAAAAAACTTATGTAAATAGGACAATTGTAAAAATTAACAAACTTATTATTATAACATAATAATTAGTGCATGAATTATTTGTTCATTTTTTTTTACTCGTGTATTAAGTTTTTGTTAACATTTATAATAAATACCTTAAAAATCTTACATAGGATCATTTTTATAAGTCATATGTAGAATATTTTTTATAAATTTAATTAGAATTCAGCTATTTTTTATATGATAAATTTGTTATTGTTTGTAATAAATACTTTAAAAATGATACTCATGAATCATGATGATCTTTGGTTGATTCAAAGTATAAAAATCTTTATACTCCATGACAATTAACTCGATCTACAAGAAAACAATTTTAAAAAATACATTAACTCGAATCAATGACAAGGGCGTAATCTTACCCGTTGATGACAGGATCCATGGTGCGTTGAAGATTGTGAAAAAAGCTTGAACCCCTGAAGAAAAACAAGAAGAAGCTCTAGATAGTGTTAAGTAAAGTAAACCTCTAAAGAAATATTTTTTTTTATGAATTTAATTAGAATGCATAGTACAGGTTTTTTAGACTCTCATCTAACAAGATATCTTGTATGATAAATTTATTAATTCTTATAATAAATATATCTTTAAAATGATACTCATGATGATGATTTTTTATTGATTCAAAGTATAAAAACCTTTATACTGCATGGAAAATTAACTCAAGGAACAAGAAAATAATTTTAAAAAATATTAATTGGAATCAATGACAAGGACATAATCTTACCGATCAACGGCAAGGTCGTAATCTTCAACACTAAATTTATGCCCAGTGAATATTTCAACTATCAGATTAATCTTTGTTGCTAAGCAACTTGTCTGGGACACAATCCTGAAACAGGAAATTCATGTAAGAGTGAACCATAAGAATAATTTGATCCTTAAAGTATTATCCTTTCTACTAAATGATCCTTAAAATAAGATAAACTACTTAAGTAGTCTTAAAAGTATTAAAAATTATTTTGTCAAAAAAAAATATTAAAAATCATACTATGTACATAGTCTCTTAAATATTAAAAAGTTATTCAAATTAGTGCATATTTGGATTAAAGTTGGAAAGTACTTTTACTTTCAAAATAACAAACTTTTCCTTCTTCATTTATATATTAGAATTCACAAAAAGTACTTTTCAAACTTTAAACTAAACATATCATTGGTCTCTAAATTTTATTGAAATGTATCAACTTAAAGACTAAACTAATGAATATTCAAAACTTCAGAAATTACTTAAATATACTTCAGAAATTACTTACATAGTTTTATTACTTTAGGGCTCCTAGAGTAATAGTTCGAGAAAAAAAATTAAAAGTTTATTCAAAATTTATATATTATTGACATAGTACATGTTTGTTCTAAGCTTCTAATAGCTCAATTTGGGTCCTCATTTGACCTATATCACTACACAATTTTCGTACGACAATATCAGCAGAACAACAAAGGAAAGAAGAAAAAGATATCGCTGCATAATAGTGGTTGTCTATATATATATATATATATATAATTCGGCAGAAAAAATGTGTTTTAACAAATTCATTGGCATTAAAAATCTAAAATCTCTGTTCATAACTGTATGCAGCTACTCTGTTTGTCCATGGCTGGATCCCTAAGACCTTTGCTTATAAAGTTATACTATGAACTCCCCCATTCAAAAGTTCCTTCAAGCACAAAACATAATGGCCATTGTGCGTAATTTAAAAATAAAATTTAATTAGAATGCATCCTTGTAAATGTCTTTGAGATTATAAAAGTTTTTAGTTTTTACAATGTTGGTCTATCAAAAATCATTTTTGATATATGTTTTAAAATTATAATAAAAATCAATAAACTTATTATAGATGATAGTTTGTGATTGGATGCTAATATAAAAGATTTTTACACAGTTAATGTATAAATTATTTATTCAAAAGCTTTTGACACTATCATCCAATAATAACATATTATCATGAGTACTAAGTTTTAAGTTTGTTGAATTTTATAATGAATATTTTAAAATTCATACTCCCAGTTAGCTTTGATTGATTTAAGGTATAAAAAACTTTATAGTGGATGACAAATTAACTCGAGCAACAAGATTATAATTAAAAAATGATAAAAATAACTGGAATAAACTAAACTATAAGGGCGTAATCGATCTTACCAATTGATGAGACGATCCATGGTGGGTTGGGACTCTAACAGCTAGCGTAGATGCACGGGGAAGAAGAAGAAGAAACTGTGAAACCCTGAAGATGAAGAAGAAGAAGAAGCAGCTGCCAATAGTGTAAAGTAAAATAAACTCCTAAAGAAAGATTATATATATGGTCATCCAAAAGGGTTGGCAGTTGGCACCCACTTCGTCCCTTAAAGCATTATTCTTATGAGACAATTAATTCGTTTCTTTATTGATAAATGCACCATAAAGAGAGAAAAAACGAAACGATTCGAGTTAGATAGAGCAATGTTTTAAGAATCGGACCGGTCATTGAACCGGTCGAGGTACTGGGTTAATGGGTCATTGGTCGAACCGGTGGGTTACTGGTCGGACCGGTTTGACTCGATATATATTAAAAAATTAAAAAAATATAATATAGCTAACATAATTTAATCATTTAACACTTCAAATTTTAAATTATTGTCATTATAAAGTACCTAATATTCCAAATAAGAAATAACAACCAATAATCATGACAATACAAGTCCATAAATAAGTTTCATACAAAAAAAAAAAAAAAAAAAATTGAAACATATCATTTCAGCACTTTTTTTTCAAAAAAAAAATAATCATATCACAACCCGGTTCAACCCGAGTCACCGGTTTTTTGCAAAAACCGGCTGGTTCAACCCGGGTCGTACCGTATCAGATACATATCCGATCCTATCGTCGAACCGAACCGGTTATACCACCGGGTTCCGGTCGGACCGGCCGGTCCGGTCCGATTTTTAAAACACTGAGATAGAGGGAGAGACACAATAGTAATACATTACAGGACTTATAAGTTTGGTTTGGTGGTGAAGGGAAAAGAGAAGGAGGAAAGATCGTGGATTCAAATCCTTCCACTAATAAAAAATTAACCATTAACAACTAATATTTACCAATTAAAAAAAAACAATAGTAATACATCACAGTAAGTGAAGTGAAGTGAAGTGTTGCGACGGCTCAGTGTATAGGGACTTGACTTGAGTACAGTAATGTTATGTGATGTGGAAGATATAAAGTCCCAAGGCAAAGCCTGCCTTAACTGTTAAGAAAACTAAGTAAAGTGAACAATGTACGTACTAGAGACCCGTGTACTAGAGACCCGTGTTACATGGGTCTCGGCACTCCAGTTCTGTACATGTTGTTTGGAAGTTTTCAATAAAAAGTTGTGGACTTAAAAAGATAAAAATATAATTTGGGTGTTTCAAGTTAATTTTACATGCATAGCATATAAATATAATAGAATCAAAGTAATTAGTCTCATAATCAAAAGTTGTTAGCACAAATATTGGTTCAGCACTTAAGTCCCTTAATCAAGGTCTGGGGTTCAATCCCCGACTTAGGTATGGAGTCGCAACTGGAGATACCACTTTATCCCAGAATGGGCCGACCCAATGAGAGGCGAATTAGATGGATGCCAAATAAGAAACTCCAAATATTTCTTGATTAGACAAAAAAAAGTAATTAGTCTCATAAGTCACTAAGGTACCCTAAAAAAAATTATCCTCTAAAACTGATCCGTTCAACTCAACCTAATGTTTAGGAGTATTTAGTTCTCCTCTCGATTAATTAGTGGTTACAAATCACTAATCATAAACTCTTTTAACTAATTTATAATCCCTTAATAGATTATTAATCAATTTAATTTAATTTAATCTCTAATTAATAAAACATTGCTCATAATAATATTTTTGTTAATTGTCAAGACTGATAACAATCTGGAGCAACAATTTTACTTTTTTTTTTACAGCAAGCAACAATTTTATTTAATATGAGCAAATAATATTAGTCGATCCTCTCAATTTGAAATATTAAAACACATAAGCATATATTAACACAAAATAATCAACCAGTTGTTGGTCCGAGTGGTACTGGACTCAGTCCCCTTAAGCAAGGTCTTGGGTCTGAGTTTTGTTAATGAAAAAAATGTGATTGGAAGCCAAGTTCCCCGACGATATTAGTCATCGACATGATTGGTTGCTTAAAGCTATATCATTGGATCAAAATGTGTATAAGTTGCTTCACTATGATGTATCGGCTAATTGACAGGAGATAAAGAACTCAAAATGAGTGGCTTAAATTGCACCTATTGGAGATGTTCTAACAATGATACTATTTCCAACCACTCCTTAATCTAAGGAGGTCACAATAGTAAGATTTCTATTTTATTATCTTTTTAATTAGGGATGACAAAAATATTTATATCCATGGATATCTATCGATAAAATTCATAATAAATAGAATATGAATAATTAAATGGTGATAATTGCCTTTTGAACTTAGATTGTTGATCAAAATTTAAGGCAATTATCTTAATATTTCAAACTTTAAAACTTTGAATTGATCTCTTTGACAATTAAGTTGTAGATAAATTAGATTAGTTTTAGAGTAGTGAATTAGTTAAATTTTCATCTAATTAGGTTTTGTTTTACTGTAGAAGCAAGAGGAATAAGGTAACAAGTGAAGTTGGAGCTCAAGAAAAGTTCAAATGTGAAGAATAGCCAACGCTTAAGCGAGCCCTCAACCTCGCTTAAGCACCAATTCCAGTAGCTACCTGGGTTGCAGAGATGGCCACGCTTAAGTGAGCTTTCACCCAAGCTTAAGCATGGATTCTTGAATGGACAAGCTTCAGAGTTGGTCATGCTTAAGCGTGACCTGACTTGCGCTTAAGCGCCACAAGTCCAGATCATCAAGTTTCTTCAGGAACACTCACGCTTAAGCGAGCTATCTATGGCGCTTAAGCGTGGATGCATCACGTGGGTTTTTATAGAGGCACATGAAAGATCCTATTTAAGGCAAATATCCCATGATTTGACCTAAGTTACATTAGAGAACATTTTCCTTGAAGTGTGTGCTGCTGCGAAGCTTCTTCCATGGCTCTTCCTTCAAGATTTTGCTTTCCTTCTTCATTTTTAGAGCTTCTAGTGTCTATGAGTAGCTAAACTCCTCTTGTGTTTGGGGTTAGATGTAATGTTACTTATCCTCTTGTATTTACTTTGATATTTTAATATATATTCAATTCTTCAATCTTTTATTTCACTCTCTTGCTCTATGTTCTTCTTGTGGATTGATCAACCACTTGCTTTTGAGATTTTACTCATTGGAAAATGTTGCTAAAAACCTAGACCTAGAGTGAAGTAACTAAGGGTTATGCACTAGGGATGGTGTATTAATCTTTAGTCATCTTGTTAGACCATATGCTTAATGCAATTTTCATTATTAATCTCACTAAGGGATCAGGGGATAATAATGAGAGTTAGAATCTAACCACTAAGGAATTAGGGTTTTAGTGATATTTATGGTTGATGAATGATTGATTAAATTGAATGTTAATAATTATCATTAATATAAGTAAGGGCAAGTAGCATGAAATCCAACCCCAGGCACGTTTTTATCATACTTGTTGAAATTTCCATTCATTGCATTCATAGTGTTTGTTAAAAAGCCCAAAAAGATTTTAAGCCTTTTTAGTTTCTAGTTCAATGTTATCTTGATTCTCATTTTATCAAAAACCATCAATGCACATTTATTTTCCAATTCTTTTGCCTTTGTTGATAAATTGTGAATAATTTTGCTAAGTATTACACAAGTCCTTTGGGAGACGATTCAAATTACTCATCGTTACTTGCGCGATTGATACACTTGCCAAATTGTGATCAAATGGATATCTGCGAAAGATTTAAACGGATATATCCACTACCCATTAATAAACGAGGCAGGGACAGGTATCAACCGTTATAATAAAATTACTTTAAGTAATTTTGTTTGGACTTGTGAGATTGAAGTATTGTACCTTATTAACTTTTGTTTGGACTTAATGATATTGAATTATTTTAGTTTATTAACTTTTGTTTGAACTTATGAAATTGAAGCATTTTAAATTTAAATTTAGTTTCTAAATTGAATAATCTTGATTAATATAATTGTGTAGAGTAATTGTATAAAATATTTGAATAATTTTTTTCAAATAAAATATTACTTACTAGTAGTTATTAACCTTTACTAAAATATAAATATTTATTTTAAAATTCAAAAAAATTAAATGAACGTATGCAATTATTCTGTATATCAAATATGTCCTTATAATATCTCAGAATTTGTAAATAAATTTTTAAAATTTAGCAAATTTCATCACAATTTGTCATAAACGACTAAATATTTTTTTTCTCTAAATTATTAGAATGTAATTATAATTTTTTAAATTACAAAACCTATTTAAAAAAGTTAATAAAGTTAAGAAACCTACGCAAACTTTTTTTTTTTCAATAAACAAAGTAACTTGACAAATAAAAGTTCGGCCCTCCAAAAAAAAAAAAAAGAGACCAAAAAAAGCTGATACAGATTTAGTCATCTAATAAAGTCTTTGATTTGTGCTGTCAAAAAATATAAAGTCTTTGATTTGTCGGCCATTCACTTAATACAACAAGTGAGTATTTGATCTCATAATGAAGTTAAAAAAAAAATTGACAACTGGATTGAAAATTGTTTTGTTTCTAGAGTAAACTAGAAAGGTACCCGTGGGTCATTCTATTTTTATGCATGTTCGAAATAAATATGTTTATTAAATTACATATTTTTATTAAAACAAACATAATTAATTAATTAAATTCTCAAAAACAATAGAAAGAGTAAGAAAAAGTATTTAAGTAGAGAATATATATTTGATTATAGTATCATATATATTTTTAGTTTATTTAAAATATTTATAAAATTGTATGAGAAATTTATTATATATAAAATTTAATAAGGATTTAACTTCTATTAAATTTAATTAATTTTATAATTTTAAAATGTGAAATGATAAAATAATTCAATTATTTTACAACTATATTTGTAAATAAAAATTAGTAATTTTATAATATAATAATTTATAAACTATATTTGGAATAATTTAAAATATAAAAATTAATTAAATTAGATGGAAACTGTTAAAATTAATATTACTTAAAATAAATTATTATTTTAATTTCTAATAGAAAATTTATATTTCATTAGCACTTATGTGATGTGTTATTATAAATGTTTAATATTATATTCGTCCCATAAGAAAAAAATATACTAAGTTACTAACTATTAAGTTATCTAATGTAGGTATTTTTTCTCCTTAATTAACATAATCATACAATATTAACTAATTATAGCAAAGTATATTTGTTGTAACAAATACTTAAAAGACTAATATTTAATTTCTAAATTAACATAATATTGTTTATATAATTCACCTTAGATATTTAGCTTATTTGTTTCTATGTTCAAAAAGTTACATTTCTATTTAAATATATTAACTAATTAGATTTAAATAATTTTTAGTATACAAATTTTAACCACATAATATAAATATTATTCAACAAAATTTTCATCTATGAAATTATTTAAAATTATTTTTTATGATTTCTAAGTAAAAATAATTTCATCGGATTTCAAAGTAAAAATAAATATTGTTGAGTTTTGATATGCAGATGTGTTAAATACTTGGAGAAAAAGCTTTGTCACCTGCAATGGTGTCTAGCAAGATTGTCTCTCATAAATGATACTCGTGGTCTCTATTATAAAAAAAATAAAAACTAATTTAATTTATGATATTATTGAATAAGTAATTTAAAACTATTTTGTAGTAACAAAATATATTTAATAAATTAATTTCAACATATTTATTGTATATTTATGTAAAAAAAGTTATTATTATATTATAAATATTAATTGACAAAAAAATTTATATGAAGTTATTAAACAGAGTTAAAATATTATTTTGTAATAAATATATTAACTGATTAGATTTAAATTAATTTATAGTATAAAAATTTCAACCACATAATATAAATATTATTCAACAAATTATTTGTTTATGAAATTATTTAAAATTATTTTATATGATTTCTAAGTAAAAATGATTTTATAAAATTTTAAAGTAAAAATAAATATTATTGAGTTTTTGATATGCAGTTGTATTAAATACTTGCAGAAAGAGCTTTGTCGCTCATAATAGTTTGCCTACAATGATGTCGAGCAGAATTTTAAAATATGAAGTTATTAAGCATAAAGTCAATATATATTATTTTGTAATAAGTAGTTATATATTGCCGACTCTTTGATATGCAGTTGTGTTAAATACTCGTAGAAAGAACTTTATCGCCAATAACGATGTCGAGTAGGATTATCTCATGTGAATAATACTTGTGGTTTTTATCATAAAAAAATTAAAACTAATTTAATTTATGGTATTATTTAGTAAGAAATTTAAAACTATTTTGTCATAAAAATATATTTAATAAATTAAATTCAATATATTTATTAATATTTATGTAAAAAATTTAAATTATTATATAAATATTAGTCAACGAAATTTTTGTATATGAAGTTATTAAACTTAGAGTCAAAAATTATTTTGTAATAAATATAAGTTATTTGTTCCACTAAAATGTAGATATTAATTTTATAAATGATAAAAAATAAATGTGTTTAAATTTAAAATTTTTCTTAAAATGTATATTTTTAGTAAAATATTATATCTTAATTATTTTCATTATATTATCTACCTTAATTACAATAAAAGTGAACTGACTTTAAATTAAACAATTTTACTTTCAATATCAAGAGTTGAAGAATTGTTATGTTCAAAACATTCCTTAGCTGACTATTGTGAATAATTCAAGAATTAGTCTTCTAATTGTGCCTATAAAGATACTATATTAAATACTAAAAATATTATTAAAATATTTGGTTAAAATTTAAATCTCTTGTAACGTAAAAATGAAAAAATATTGTTGAAGTGTATTTACACAATGTATGGAGTAATTGTATATTATATACAAAATATTATATTTACTATGTTAGCAAAGAAATAAATTAAAAACATTTTGTAATAGAAATATAATTAAAATTTATTTTACTCATGTAAGTTTAAAAAGTAAAATATCTTATTAAAAATATTATGTGAAGAAGATATCTTATTAAAAATTACGTGTGCTTGAATTTAAAAATACTGTTAAAAATAATTTTAATGTTAAAGAAGTAGCTTAAAATTATTTGTAATGAAAATATATTTAATAAATTAATTTTAATATATTTATTATGTATTAATGTAAATGTTTTTAATATTATCACATAAATATTAATCAACAAAATATTTACATATAAATTTATTAAATATAGAATCCAAATATTATTATGTAGTAAATATATATTAAATTATAATTAATTTGAATAAATAATTATTTAAATTTATTATTAATTTAATATAAATAATAACATATTTTTATGTCATATTAAACATATTATTATATTAAATATTTTAAGAATATAATTTTTTATAAATAAAAGATATAAAACAGTATTATAATAAAAATATAAATAATATAATAATATAAATATTTAAAAAATATAAAACAATACATGCTAAAAAATAGTAACAATAGCAAGGATCAAATTTTCTTATATAGATAATAGAAAAGAAAAGAAAAACAAAAAAATAAAATAAAATAAAAAACACAAAAGGGTAAAATAAAGAAAAGAAAAGTAGAAAAGAAAGAGTAATTTTGGAAGGAAAAAAAGAAGGAGAGACAGACAGCTGTCACTCCAGGGGTTTAGTTTTCCATTATATAAATAGATAGTACGAGAATGTTAAGAGCTTTAATTCTATTATAAATTTTTATGCAGAATAAATTTGTTAATTTTTACTATAATTATCTTAAAAATTCTATTAATAATAATTTCTAATTAATTCATAGTATATTTTTATGCACTTATAACACAAAGTTTTTTATATCGTCAATTAATTATAAATTATATATAATAAGTTTACTAATTTTTATAATAATTACTTAAAAGTCATATTAAAATTGATTTCTAATTGGCTCGTATAAAATCTTTTATACTAGTTTTTTTTTTGGTACATTCAAGTTTTTTTTTGTTACATAAAATCTTTTATACTGACAGTAGATATTTATTAAACTCTAATTTTTTTATTTTTTTTATTTTTATTTTTTGTACCAAAAAACTCTAAAAAATTTTATACAGAAATTAAACTCTTGTTTTTACATTTTACATTTGACTGACAAAATTTTTATAACCGAATCATGAAAGGGTGTGGTTTCATGCAAGTATGGTAGGGACAGAGGAAAGAGAGTACCTTAAATTTAACTACCTCAACTATGGGACACTGTGACACATATTCCCTTTTTCCTCTGTGGTGGCACTTCCCAAAATAGAAAATCTAAAGCAAACACTGAAATCATTCCATATCATATAGCTTGTCTCTAAATCTGAGTTCTTAACTTCCTCTTATCACACCCCACTCAGATTTGATCGCAACCCAGTAAGCTTTTTCTTCTCTTCCTTCACATTCTCTGCTGATTTTGCATGAAGTTTGCATCTTTTGCTGGATCTGGATCATTTTGCCATCTGGGTTCGTTTGATTTGGCCGTTTCAGTGCTCGTGGTGAAATGTTTGCTTTTGATATTTAATGCACCCCAGATTCCACTTTTTTTATTTAGTTGCTGTGTTGTTGCATTGAGTGGTGGTTGAATTATGAACTAGTCTTGCTCCTTTTGATGCTGATGCTGTTCTGCATTGTGCCAGATCTGGGAGTTCCATTTAATTCCATGGCTAATAGTTATCATTAATCTCATTCATTACTATTTGATTTCGATCCAATGATGTTTTCAGAATCAAATTTGCCATTGCGTAACATGCATTCAATTATCAGAATCATGGGGTCTTTGTGGATCCATCATTTTCATTGGTTAGGTGTCAATGGATTTGTGGTCGTCATTACTTTCTTTCACCTCATTTTTCTTAATCTTTATTATTTTTCACTCTCGTGGGACGTTTAGTGCACACAATTTTGACTGAAAATTACGAGTGCATCTTGTGGATGGAGTAGTTGGATTTAATTAAATTAGCTTGAGTTACACTCCCATTGTGGTAAATTGCCCTTGGCCATTTGTTGTTTCTTCTATGGCCAAGTGTTACTAGGATTGCTTTAATTGGTGGGGTACACCATTCCTTTTGATTATGTTACCCATTATTGCTATCATCTCCTTCTATTTCTATTTTCTTTCTGCCTACCCGCGTACATCTCATTCACACTTGAAAAGAAGCAAGTTTTGAATTGGTTTCTGTGTTTGTATCTGTTCTTTGATTTTATTCTTTTTAGCTCTATGATTTAATCTAGAAGACATATTAGTAATGAATATCTGTATTTATTTGCTGACTGCAGTCCCCTTCCTTGCTTGCAGGTTATTCTTTGAATCAGTTATCAGTGTATCAATTTCTACAAACTTTATGAGGAAGCTGGATCATGCTATCTAGTTTGGAATATTGAGATTGCTAGTTAAAGTGTTGTTTTGGAGGGTAAATTTGGTGCTTCATGTCTGGTGAAACAAGATCTGTGTTGTGATAAGTTTTAGTCCATAACTGAGCAGTGAAAAGTGTATTTGGATTGTTATTACTTTCTACTGATAAATGACGAGGGGAAGATCTGATGGATCGCAAAAGAAGCGTTTAGTTGCTTCTGTTTGTGGTGTGGCAATCTTTCTTGGTTTTCTATATGTGTTCCAGGGATCCATCTTTGGTTCTCAGAATAGTGGTTCATCTGCACTTGAATATGGCAGCAAGTCATTGAAAAGACTTGGGGCATCATATTTGGGTGCAGATGATGATGCTGATAGCAAGCAAGATGAATCTTCATCAAGTATTGTGCAGGGAGATGGTGAGGCTGATATTGTACCAAAGAGTTTCCCTGTAAGTTTATGTGCAATCTTAAACTCAAGGCACATTTAACTCTATTTCTTCACGTACACTTTTTTTTGTTCGAAGCTTGCACTTTATGACTCTGCTATTATATTTCATTAATATTTATTTTGGTTCTATATATTAGTTGTTTTAATTTAATTGCTTACAGTTTAAAAAAAATATTAATATATTTTGATAAGTATATATGTAACTACACACATTATTAAGTTACTAATAAATAATGCATGTGCATCTGATAATAGAAAACTTGAACAAAACTAATAGCATATTCATAATTAATATCAAAGTCAAGCAACAAGAGTCTTATTGCATAATTAAAATAAAATTCTAAGTTTCATTAATAAGCAAGAGACCACAACATCACCATAGTAAAGGAGAAAAAGCTAAGCAAGATAATTAAATTCTTCATTATTTTCATGATTCGTCACCATATTCAGGTTCTCTTCCTCCTCAGGCTCAGTTGAAATAGATTCGCCACCTGTACTGTGTCAATATCTGATTCAATATCTTTTGATCCCTTATCTAGTTCAAGGTGGTGCATATCATACAGATGAGGCTCTACTTTTGGAAATATCATCAATCTAATGGAATTTGCACCGCTTCTGTTTTTGAAGGTTTGTGATGATCGTCATTCAGAGTTGATTCCCTGCTTAGACAGACATCTTATCTATCAAATGAGACTGAAGCTGGATCTTTCTTTGATGGAACACTACGAGAGACATTGTCCTCCTGCAGAAAGGAGATTCAATTGTTTGATTCCTCCTCCAGCAGGATACAAGGTAAAGAATATGCCGAGACTAGATGTGATCTTCAACATATCCTCATTGATACATTTGTATAATTTTGTCAGTGTTAAATAATTGTTGTTTCTATGGTGTTTCAGGTCCCTATTAAGTGGCCACAGAGCAGAGATGAGGTCTGGAAAGCAAATATTCCACACACTCACCTTGCACATGAGAAGTCTGACCAAAACTGGATGATTGTAAAAGGTGAAAAGATAGTGTTTCCTGGAGGAGGGACACATTTTCACTATGGAGCTGACAAGTACATTGCATCAATTGCAAATGTAAGGCTTACTGGTTATCTCTATAAAGCATAATGAAATGGTATATGTATTCTGTTTTTCAATTAGTAGCATCATTGTACTTTAAGTGCGTTATGCAGTATGCATTCATTTTATTGATGGAAATAAGATGTATAACATTAGTTAATAGGCTTTTCAGTACCATGTTTGACAGTGTTGGTTGTTTGGTGCATTCTGATTATTTAAATTCACTTTCATCTCATGGATCTCACAGTGAGTTTGTGTTGCCAGATGCTCAATTTTTCACACAATAATCTTAATAATGAAGGAAGACTGCGGACAGTTCTTGATGTTGGCTGTGGCGTTGCCAGTTTTGGAGCTTATCTTCTTTCATCTGACATCATTGCAATGTCCTTGGCACCCAATGATGTGCATCAAAATCAAATTCAGTTTGCTCTAGAAAGAGGAATTCCTGCATATCTTGGTGTCTTGGGAACTAAGAGACTCCCTTACCCTAGCAGATCTTTTGAACTTGCACACTGTTCTCGTTGTCGCATTGATTGGCTTCAAAGGGATGGAATTCTACTCCTTGAGCTAGACCGGTTGCTTAGGCCAGGAGGTTACTTTGCTTACTCATCTCCAGAAGCATATGCTCAGGATGAAGAGGATCGAAGGATATGGAGAGAAATGAGTGCCCTTGTGGGACGTATGTGTTGGAGAATTGCTGCAAAGAGGGACCAAACTGTCATCTGGCAAAAACCTCTGACAAATGAATGCTATATGGAGAGAGAACCCGGCACTCACCCCCCTCTTTGCCAGTCTGATGATGACCCAGATGCAGTTTTTGGAGTGAATATGGAAGCCTGCATAACACCTTACTCTGACCGTGAGTACCTTTTTTCTCATGTGCTATATAAAATATTTGATGGTTTTTGCACTTTATTTCTATGCCTTGTATACAAACTTTAGTTATTTCCTTTTGACTAGCAATATATTGCTTCTTTTGTTTAGTGTATCTGCCAATTGTATTTTTATCCTATGGTGTCACGAGCCATACTGCAAATGAGTTCTCTTTCTGTTATTGCTGTGGATTAGTTGATCTCCTAAATGAATGAGATGTCCGTGAGAAGTGAGGGTTACTTGCCTGCTCAGATTCTGTCAATGAGCTGCCACTTGGTAGGGTAATTTTAATTTACGGGAACTAATAACATGTCATAAACTCTGAATGACCATTTAGGTCAGTTGTGTCATCTTCATCTCCTCTATTTAGATTGAGGAATATTCCATGTTCAAGATCCAAAAGGTGAGTTGATTGGCACATGTTTGTTATGAAAAGAGAGGAAGGGAAAACATTGAATTACAGGGCTAATTATTCTCAGAGAATGGCCAAAGAAGAAACTATGATATTATGACAGTGTATTACATATTCATGTAGACAAGCAGTGGTAATCCACTCCCCCCCCCCCCCCACCCACTTTCCTCTATTGAAGAAGAAATATGTTTAGTTAGGCAAGCATATCTCTATCTTGACTGCATTTACAACACTCATTAGTCAATCTTGTTATTTTGTATTGTATTATACATGAATTACCTGTTTTGAGCTGATTCTAAGTGAGCTAAACCATTAATGTTTATTATTTACTTCAGTTTTTCCATCATCTTAGCTACTGTTTATTGAAGTTGTGCAATTGCTTTGAGTGCATGCAGCCTATATTCCAAGATGATAAACCTTAATTAAAAGTTTTTTTGTTTAGATTTTGATAAATTATGATAACAATTTTTATTGAGGTTTAACCATTTACAATAGATATGGATACAAGACTCCACCTGATAAAGTTTTTGTTGATTTTATCAGATGACAACAGAGCCAAGGGTAGTGGATTAGCTCCATGGCCTGCAAGATTGACCACTCCTCCCCCTAGATTAGCTGACTTTGGCTATTCAAATGAAATGTTTGAAAAGGATACGGTAATTGGAAATTGCAATTTATTCTCTGGTTGGTTTTAATTAGACTTTGTTCCTGTAAGCATATAAATTATTGAACTAACAAAGATACAATTAGATATGTAGGCTAGAGGCTTAACTTCTGTCCTGTGGTACAGGAACTGTGGCAAGGAAGAGTTGAGAATTACTGGAATCTGTTGGGTCCAAAAATCTCGTCGAACACGGTGAGGAATGTGATGGACATGAAAGCAAACATGGGTTCATTTGCAGCTGCTCTAAGAGGCAAAGATGTTTGGGTGATGAATGTTGTACCTCGTGATGGACCAAACACACTTAAGCTTATATACGACAGAGGCCTCATAGGGTCTTTCCATGACTGGTATTAAAACTTGTTTTCCTGAAGCATAAATTTATTGCATCTTTGATATCTTTTTAAGCATTTGACTCGCTTCACCTTTTTAGTCTCATTTGATGATATCTGATTTCAAGATCCATCTTAATTGACTTGGCTGATTGTGAGAGAACTTGGTGATTTGACTAAATAAGCCATTGAGATTTGTTACTCCATTGCTTGAACCTGTTGTGTATCCTTGATTCAATTTTTATCTTTTTATTAGGGATTTGGCTCCTCTAAAATGAGGAGAGGTTCATTTTAGAAAATAAAGTTCACTAATAACCATTTATTAGAATATCAACTGTCGAAATTGTAATTAATTTTAGAGTTTGTTATATATGCATTTCATTTTAAGGTAAAATGTGTTTTAAGTCTCTCAAGATTTGATCAAATTTGATTTTAGTCCCTATATTTTAAAAATGGTGATTTTGGTCCTTGTATTCTTAAAATGTGATAGATTTTGTCCCTAGGTAAGTCATAGGGTTAGGGACGAAATCCACCACATTTTAGAAACTTGAGAATCAAAACCATCAGTTTTAAAATGTAGTAACTAAAACTAAATTTTACCAAAGACCTAAAACATATATTACCCTTAATTTTATCACAAGTCTTAATCGTTGATTTTTTAATCAACAACTGCAATTTGTAACTGTATTTTATTCTCTAGAGTGCACTTCCTCACTTTAGAGGAACCAACTCCATTTATTAGTAGCTCCTCCTTGTATTGTTCAGAATCAAAATCTGAGTATGGATGTGATTGACAAAAGTGATATTTACTGAAGGAATATCTTTTTAACAGGTGTGAAGCATATTCAACATACCCCCGGACTTATGATTTGCTCCATGCATGGACTGTGTTTTCTGACATTGAAACAAGATGCAGTCCAGAGGATCTACTGATTGAGATGGACCGTATGCTAAGGCCTACAGGTTTCATCATCATAAGGGATAAGCAACATGTGATTGATTTTGTCAAGAAGTACCTAACAGCAATGCACTGGGAAGCAGTTGCAACTGCTGATGCTAGTGCTGACTCTGACCAAGATGGCAATGAAGTTATTTTAGTCGTCCAGAAGAAATTGTGGCTCACCACTGAAAGCCTTAGGAATACAGAATAGGACAAAGACAACAACAACAACAGCAACTATATGGTTTTTTCATTTCCACCTTCTTATATATTATTCTCTGCTGCTACAAGGGATCCCAAGCATGCATGCCCCCCAGTGTTGGAAGCAGTGAACAACTGCATTTTGTAGCATTATTACATAATATTTATCAATTTCCATTTTTTTCATTCTAATTTTTGTGATAATGATGCAAGTTATTATTAAGCCATAGGCATTATTATGCTTCTATAGGCTATTCATTATTTTGCCCTTCAATTTGGGTATAATGTAAGCTACTTAATAATCAACACATAGGACTTGTCACACTAATGTGTAATATTTATACAGGCATTTTTCTGCTTGGAATATATCATATAAGTTTATTGCTTTCATATTACAGTTTGTAGTGCCCAAGTTACCACTTATATCGGGAAAACTGTAACTTCCAAAATCAATGTATTCATTCAACGATTATAAGAATTAATAAATTAAATTAACACTAATTGTAGACTCTAATCTTTAATTGATCTTTGGATTCAGCTATGATACGTCGGTTATTTATTGCCATAAGCCCGAGAATGATATCATGTGTTTATTTTCGATGGAGTAACTTTGGTTTCATATAGCCTAAAAAAAAACTTTAATTTCATATTATTCTAAGGGCTTAGTATAGGAGTCCATGCTTTTCCTGGACAGAAAGGAATACACTAGTAATTTCATCCCTTTTGGAAGTGATGAATAACACACATTTCCAGCTTGACCCATATTCTCGTGATTTCTGCTATCAAATTTATACTCTGATTTTCTGGTATCACAAGACAAAACCCCTGAATGAATGAACCTTAATCACAAGTTAAGATTTTGTCAAACTAACGATTATTTGAGGCTTATCCCATAAGCCATGCAATTTATTATTTCATTCTTGTTGGATTATTCTTATTTTGAACAACAAAATCTCCCTAAATCTCTCCCACTCCAGGGATACCCGACTTACTCAACAGTGAAAATACACCAAATAAGCCCCTATACACAGTCAAAGCATCATTGGATGAAATGAGAATCTCCGACACAGTAGAATGATAGTTGCGTACTATTTTCTATTTTGCCTTGGTGAAACTAATAGGTACCACCTTTTCATCTTTATGCCCCGTTTTGTTTTTCTCTTAAAATTAAAAATACACCAAACAAACATACAATAAAAGGCAAATATTACGTTCTCTATGCCCTAAAGCACCAAACATCGTGTTATGTTCTCTATAATATAGCCTAATCGGGAAAAACATAACGGCAGAACACAAAATATTAAGTGAGATATCATTTAGATGGCGTCAAGTCCAGAAAAGGGCTACGATCAAAAAGTTGACAACATGAAGCACATAAACTAATAAATTGCCGCAAAAAGATCATAGAAATTATTATAATCCCCCTTTTCCTATTTTTGGACGTATACTACTAAAGGATATATAGGAAAACAATGCTGAAAAGGGGAACACGATCAATAAGCAACACGACACGACGGTCAAAAACTACTGAATTGTTGCAAAATCTTAATACTGATGATAGTAACTCCTGAACCGAAAACGGGAAACATTCCATTGCTAAGTTTAAAATAACTACCAAAAATCAAAGATGAAAGATCAAAATCGGTCCTTGTGGATTACGAGCTACCAAAATGAAGTGAAACCTCACATTTTTTAACTTGTATATGCTCCCATATAAAATATAGAAAAATGACAACCTCAATAATGTAAAAACAACTGAATCTAGGTCATTCTTTGGGCTGCTTCCTTGGCAAGGAGCTTCTCCTTGGCCCTGGTCTTGGCTTGGGATTTGGAACCCATGATTCCACCACCCCACTTCTTTCTGTATTCGTCATACTTGTCATTGAAGTTGGCCTGAAAAGAAAACAAGTATAGGTCAGAAACCAAATAGATTCAGTTAATTTCATCCATTAAAGGGGTACCAAACAAACAAAATAAAATCTAAGCCACCTTAATAGCTTCTAGGATTCTACTGAACTCCATCTTGTCTTCATTCTTGACGGTTGTCAAGCACAAAACTGAAGCAGTTTTCTTGTGGACAACCTGTCAAAAGGGGCACATGAATCAACTGAATACGCCATAAATCATAAATTCATAGACATGAAACTTTCTAAAAGCAGTTATCCAGTGTTCAGATTTGAAGACATTGTTTTGGTCAATAAATATAATTACCGTTCCCAAGCGTGCTTTGCCCTTGACAATGCAGTATGGAATTTCCATCTTCCTGCACAATGCTGGAAGCCAGACTACCAGCTCGATTGGGTCCACATCATGAGCAATCACAACCAGTTGTGCCTTGTTCTGACAAAATAAATAAATAAAAGAAACGTTATTCAAATATCACAAAAATATTTAATTGTTTATGCAAAATTCATTCAATAAACAACAATAATAAGAGAAAATATATTATTTAATTTTCAAAAGATTTAACTTGTATTGCTTTGCTCTGAAAGAGTTTCGTTACAGACAGATTTCTAATAAGAGTTAGACTTATTGGATTGATGAAAAGAGATGCAATGGAACAGAACAGAATGTAATGAAATGAGATTCCATTGTTTGAATTGTTGAAAGTAAGATGGACCAGAATGGGGAAAAAACAAGATGAAATGCATTTCATTTCTTGATATTCTTCCCCTTCGATACCCCTCTTTTTCTTCCCTTGCCTCCAAAGTCCAAAGGGGCAGAGACGAAACCACTCTGTTTTTCCATTCCATCATACAAATATCTAGGTGCAATCGAATGATAACTTTGTTCCACTCCATTACCTTCCTACTTCATTCTTTACCAAACATCCAAACACATGAAGTTTCACCACTCAAACAACAACAATATACTCATCCAACTAAGTGAAGTATTGGACTCAATTAAAAACCAACTTCTCCAATTATTATTCACCAAAGGCTAGGAACTCAACAATTCTAAACACTAAATTTGTATAATCAGAAACTTCCAAATAACAAAAACAACACAAATTGCATATATTTATAAAACTACTTGATGTTTTAAAAAACAGCCTAAAAAACTACAACTTCGGTCGCATTTTTTAGTTCTCCACAAACACAATTGCAGTCAAACGTCCACAATTTAACATTGCTGCAATTTCCCACAATGTTAAGGACTGTGGCAGCCACAACCTCAATTTAAAACCTTGGCACTACTATTAACAATAACAATGACAACAAAAACAGCACTACTATTAACAATGACATTGACAACGAGAACCGCGACAACAATAAGAAAAAAAAAAAAAAAAAAAAAAAGACCTGCTCAATAAGGTAGGTAACATGGTTGAGACCGTATTTGACAACAATAGGCTTCTTGGCTTCAACAGGCTTGCCATCAGCCTCAGCCTGAGCCCTCTTCAACAAACGCTCCTTCTTCTCCGCCTTATCTTCGGGCCTGTACTTCAGCAGCATCTTAAACAGATTCGTTGCTGCTTCCACAAAAATAATCATTTTATATTTTCTAATTTTCTTCTTTCTCATATAAAAATGTTGATGGAAAAGTATATTATGTACCGAGATTTTTGTCGAGGGTTTTGGTGAACTGGTTGAGTGCGGGAGGGACCTTGAGCCTCTGCTTGAGGATGCGCTTCTTGCGTTGGATTTGGACGGTCTTTGGCCACTTCACGAACCGAGTCAGGTCCCGCTTCGGAGGCAACGCGCCTCCGATCCCGAACTGCTTCGGACGCTTCTCGAACAAAGGGTTCGTCACCTTCTCCTGCACCTTCTTCTTCGCTGCTACAACTCCACCCTTCACACCTCTCTTCGGAGCCTGTTTGTTCGTTTGTTACGTCAAATCAAATCAAAATCAAAATCAATTTGAAAATGAAAGTAAGATGAACGAAGAAGAAGAAGCTGTGAAATAGGACTCAGACTCACCATTGCTGCGCGCTTGGTGTTGTGGCGACGGAGAATGTGTTACTGAGTGAGTGCTTTGGAACAACAACAACGATCTAACCCTAAGAAGGACTAAGCAGAGGCTTAAAAGATTGGGTTGCCGGGTCAGGTTTGGGCCTGGCCCATCTATGTTACACAGGGAACAGTCCATGCCCAATTCATGGTAATTTGCGTTTGAGATGCACAATTAGGCGAACTAATTTCTGAGCCAAAAGAAAATAAAAATTAAATCAAATAAGTTTTGTTTCTATTGTATAAGTATTTTTAAAAATATTGTTTTGGAACAATTTTTAAATAGGAAATTTTTATTTTTTTATAAGTTTTGACTTTTAAAATAATTTTAAGAGGAATATGGAAAATCTTGAACCTAACACCATAAGCAATCTTTCTATGTCTTGATGCTATCTTCTCTAATAAGATGGTTACAGTAGCAAAGACAAATGCCTCTCCCAACATTGCAATCTCCATTTGCATTTCTTCTCTTGTGTTGCTAAATGGAAGTAAAAATGTCGTAGCGAGGAATGGAAGCTGAAATTAATGTAGTCGTGAGGAATGGAAGCACTTGCAAAATCATTTTCATAAAATGGAACCATAAAATGTAATTGTGAGGAATGGAAGCACTTGCTAAAACGGAAGCAGAAATGTAGTTGTGAGTGTGCGTGACTATGCGAAACTATATGTGTAATTGATAATTGCCTTGTGAAATTTATTTTCATGAAAACCATTGAGGCAATTATCTTAATATTTCAATTCTTTTAAACTTTAATTAGAATATCATTAGCATAGTTAATTACATAGTTTTAAAACTCGGACCGACCCGACCGGTCGGACCGGGAACCGGTGGTTAGACCGGGTCGAGTCGATCATCGGACCCGGTCATGCTTTCGACCCGGTCAAACCCGGGGTTAACCCGGTGACCCGACCCGGTGACTCGACCCGGTCACGCTTTTTTTTTTTTTTTTTTTAACTTTTTTAATTTTTTTTAAATTTTTAATTTTTAATTTTTTTTTAAATTTCTTGAAACGACGTTATTTGGATAAAAAATCAAAAGAAAGAAAGGTTTTGTGACTGTGATCGTTTGCCAAAATATTGCTTGTTGTGTCGTGTTTGTGAGTCTGTGAATTTTCTTCTTCAAACTTCAAAGTGCACACACATAAACCCTAATGTCATCATTTCAACCACATCGATCCACACCACATGATTCTATTTAATCCAACTTGAATGTTATTTTTAGTTAATTCTGTTTTTATTATTTATGAGTAGTGATTCTTAGGTAATTGATACTGTGATTCTATCACTGTGAATTTTGTTTGAAGAAGTGATGGTACAGTTGATAGTGTGATTCTATTATTTTAAATTCTGTTTAAACTTTAAAAAAGTTTAATAAGTAATTTATAATGTGATTTTATTACTATGAATATCAATAGATTTGAACTTGAAAAATGAGCTTGTGGAATTATATTAATTTGTTATGTGATTTTTTTTTTTTACTTTTTTAAGACAGGTATAAAATTTTCAAATTTTTTAATACAGACCGGGTCATGCGGGTCAATTAGTGACCCACCGGTTCGACCACTGACCCAGTGACCCAGTGCCTTGACCGAGTCGGTCACCGGGTCGGTTTTTAAAACTATGGTTAATTATTTAAATTTTCATCTAATTATTAGGTTTATTTTGAATGTAGAAGTAAGAGGGTGAAGGTCGCATAAGCGAGCTCTCAGCCTTGCTTAAGCGAGAAACTACCCTCGCTAAGCGAGACAACTAACGTGGCAGCATCTCAGAGGCTTTTGACAGAGCCTATTTAAGGCCCAATGATTGAGATTAACCTAATTTTAGACATCAGAAGCATCTTCTTGGAAAAGTGTGCATGCTTTTGAAGCTTTTCTCCATGGGTTCTTCATCAAGTTTCTCCATCTCTTCATCATTTTCACTTCTTCTTCCTTCTATGAGTAGTTAAATTTCCCTTTGTTGGGGTTTGATGAAACTAGTCAACTCTCATGTAATACTCTAAGTTACTTATTCAAGTTTACAATGCAATATTATTGTCTTTTTATGTGCTTAATGCTTTCTTTGGATTGGCCTCCCATTGTTTGATGATTTGGTATGAATATTATTGGAAAATGATGTTTATGCCTTGAACTGAAAGAGATAACTAATAGACCTTATATTCTAGGAATTGAGTAAGGTATATTAGTTATCTAAGAACCTCTTTTCTTAAGGCAAGTTACTTGGCTACACTAATTCAAGAAATTGATAGTCTAGTCAAGGAACTTAGGCTCTATCTATCTAAGGAATTAGGGGTAGAGTAAATTTGTGGGTTGATGGTAATATTGATGCTATAACTTGATTAATTAGTATTGTTGACGCATGAGAGGATAGTTTGGTGAAGTCAAACCCGAACGTTTTCCATTATTGTGTTAAAATCATTTTCTACCTTCTAAGTGTTCGTAAAAATTCCAAAAACAATTTTACCAATTTCTTTACCATTATATTTTTTAAAAGTAACAAAAGTTGTGGAAATTAGTTTAAAAAAGGTATTCAAAGTGTTGTAATAATTTTAATTTTTAAAAATACTAATATATTGAGGTAATTATCTTTTTTAAATATTAACATTATACTTTATCTTTTTTAAAAAAATATTGATGCAATTTGATTGTATCCAAAATTACTAATTTATTGACATAATAAGCTCACGACAATCACAAAGACAAAACTGATTATCATTCCTAATTATCACGTCTATTTAAAGGCAACACAGCTCACAAAGACAAGACTTTATCTCATATCATCTTTCTTTTTGTAATTTGCTGAATATGGTGGAAAAGTTTAGTTTTATTGAAGACATCGTTCTAAACATATTTGATTGGAATTCAAATTCAACATTATTCGACTTTATCATGTTTCTTGTTACAAAAATACTCTGCAAACAAATATTATGGAAATTATACTCATAGATGAAAAGGTCATAAATTTTTGTTTCTAATATTACTTCAATCTTTTGAGGGTTTTAATCTCATGTTAGTTGGTTTCAATATATTTGTTGCATTATATTTACAAGTTACTAAATAATTTTTTTTCGGTGTGTAATGATTCATAGAGAATCTGTTGGTTGCTCAGAATAAATCAAAGTGGAGGACAACGACCCATAAATATAAACTACAATTTTTGGGAATCACTAAAATATAATGAAAACCAAAGCAAACAACATTCCAAAATCTTATTTTAATTTTGTTTCCTTTCAGCATATTATGTCTTCTACTAACGAATTTATGTTGATGGGTTAATTTTGATCCTTATATGGTTCCTTATTTGAATAATATTTTTTGTCAAAATTGTCTTGCTTGATAAGTATGTAATTATTTTTTGATAGATGTGATTGGATATGTTGTCGAAAAGTATACCATTAAGAAGACTGACAAGAATGGAAAAAAAATTCACATATTGATATTGTGCTTGAAGATTTGGAGTAAGATATAATAAACCCTATGTTTATTTCTTTCCAAATTTATAATCGATTAGTTTTATGCCTACTGTTCATATAAATTATTTATCGTATTCTTTGATACAGGAGCAATAAAATTGTTTATACTCTTTGGGGAGATTTTGCAGCTCAGATAGATAAGTTTTAAGCACTCATGATTTCGGTTTTCCAATTGTGATGATTCTTCAATTGTGCAAATTAAACAAATTTAATGGTACTGTTATATATTTTTACTTTATCCCTATATTAAAATTTTTAATCATTCATTTCATTTATTTATGTGAATTGTTAAATTTTATGTTAAGTGTTCATTTGTTATATTTATTTGTTGCAGGAAAAAGTGACATATCTAATACTTTTAAAGGAACAAAATTGTTGATAAATTCAGGTTTAGAAGATGTTAATTATAAAAAAAAAAAAAAAGGTATATAACATCTTTCCATTTATTGTATATAGTATATAATATTATTAGTATAAAAAAAACATTGATAAAATAAGATTGTCGTAGGTTAATGCTTAGATAATATTAATGTATAATATTAATGTTATTCGTGATCCGAAAAAGAGTAAAATGGTTTGTGTAATAGAGTGAATGGAGGGACAAGAGCCATATCTGTTGTGCATAATAAATAATATTATTAATTTTTAATTTTGACATTTTCAATCTTTTCCTATCTTAATGTAAAAAAATAATATATATATATATATATATATATATATATATATATATATTTTAATCGGTTTAAGCATCTCTTTAATAAAAAAAATTATTAATTAAAATATTAATGTGTTTATATTTTATTTATTTTTAAATTAGGTATTAAATCACAAAAGTAGGTTTAATCCTTCGAGGAATCAATGAATTAACAAAGAACTTAATGAGTTTAATTGAACTTAATTACCACAAGAGTATGAGTTAATTCAATTAGATACATGTTTGTATCCTGAGAGGGAACAAAGGTTACCTTAGGTTGATTCACCTTCAAAGAGAACCAATAAGAAAGAACATAGAGGTAGAAAGATTAAATTAATAGGAAGTCTTGGTGTGAAACCCAATCCTGGAAGTTTTCTTATTTTTTATTTCAATCTTTTTAAATATTTGCTCTATCTTATCTTATCTTTATCATATCTTTGTTTTATCTTTATCTTATATTTATCTTATTTTATCTTTATCTTATCTTATTTTAATCTTATCTTTATTTTATTTTTCTCTTCAATTTAATCTTTTCTAATCTTTTCTTATCCAATTAAATATGTGAAAATTACAAAGCCAAAACGCAGTCCCTGTGGAGACGATAATTTTATTACTTGACGACAACCGTGCGTTTGCAGCAAATCTCACACCAAGTTTTTGTTATATATATATTTCATTTATGCTCCCTCTTTTATCTATTTTTTGTATTGGAGCGTTATGCAAGTTTCACTCCTTACGGAGGCCGCTACCACTTATTGGAATCCTCTCCACATCCACTATGTTTGGGAACACTACTGAACAATGGTGTTGTCTGTAGGAATCGAACACACAATGTCTCGGTGGAGATATTCACTTCTAGACTATTAAGCTGGTATTGCTTAACCAAAGCAATACCGACTTTGTGCAACTGTTATGGAGGCAATATTCACTTTATCTCTTAAGTCAACATTACTTAATCAAAGCAATACTAACTTGGAGGTAAGTGTTATGGAGTAATATTCACTTTATCTCTTAAGTCAACATTGCTTAATAAAAACAATACTAACTTTGGGACAACTGTTTGCCACGTGACCCATGGTCCACAACAACTACATAAAAGCTTTACCTGCCAATTACTACTATATATGACATTTCATGCCTATAAGTATGAATCTAAGCTCATTTTATGCATCTCTCTTACACTATCTGACTTTGGTATTGGAGTGTTTGTACAGGTGTATGCAAGTTTCGCTCTTTACCGGAGGTTGCCGCCACTTGTTGGAATCCTCATCAGAATCTTCTCCTCATCCACCATGTTTGGAAACACTACCGAACACAACGTATCAAAAATCTTGTTTCCTTCAACAACAAAAAAATCTTCTTGTTAAATCAATTTTTATATTAGTGTTGTTTAAAGTCACTGCTTGAACGACTATCTGAAACAAAAATCTCGAAAGGAAAAACTCACTCTCTTTTTAGCGAGACTTGACCAATACATTAAAACCATTTCTCAAAAACCAAAGTGCTTAACGTCTTTGTATATATCACTTTTCAAAACCATACTCCACACAAACTATACGTACCGACAATCCCAAAATAGAATCAAATTACTGTCGAAGAGTTTTAGCACAGACATTGGCTTAAGAAATTTTGATAAGGCAGAGTGTGAGGAGGCCCCCCTCCTAAATTTTCTATCTTACTTAGATGTGTAATAGGTTTATTATTATTTTCAATATATAAATTCAAGGACAAATTCAGAAAATATTTAAAAGGAAGTGAAAGCTTAGACATCCATAATTATATTGAAGTAAAAGTTCCGTAACGTTAAAACGGTTTTATCATTGCCCTTAGTAAAATCAAAGTTAAAATAGTGAACGTCCATGAGGGTTTTTTTTTTTTTTTTTTTTTTTTTTTGCATCAATGAACGTCCATGAGGTTGAAGACCACATGTTTGTGTGTGTGTGTATATATTTAAAAAAAAAAAAAAGCAGATTAAAGAGGAAGCCGAACATGAACGGTTAGATTAAAGTATTATATATATTAATTCATTTAAAGAGTTGGCCGAACATGGACGGTTAGGTTAAAGTAGTATTGGGTTAATAAGGTGTTTATAAATTCATGAACTATATTTTATTTTTTTGAAGAAAGAAGAATTCATGAACTATTTTAATCCACTAACTTAATAAATAAATTAATTTTTCTGTCAAAAATAAATAATTAATTAATTATTTTTATCTTATCATCCAAATATATACTTGGAATGCTTATCGTTTAAGGTAGTGTATATATATTTAAAAACCAATTAATTATATAAATTGTTATAATAAAACAATTTTATTTGACTAAAATATCCTGAATATATAAGATTGTAGTTATAAATTAATTAAACGTTTAGGTGAAACACTCATTAGTAAGGATTATTTTGAAAAAACATTTTTTTCTAATTTTTTAAAGAACAAATATTTTAATATAAATTAAAATTCTAAAAGGAAAGATAATTTGACATGAATAGATAATTTGAAATTAATAGAATACTACATTGCTTGACATTTCTAGAGTATTAGTTATTGGAGGATCAATTAACTACAGCATTAAAAAAGTGTGTTGAAGTTTTTATAATTTTTTTATAAGCCATAATTTTATTATGAGAATACGAAATGTATTTTAACCCTTTATTAAAGTGTACAATGAGGGTGTGCTTCAAAATGCTTGTTCAACACAATCCATACAACTTATACACCTGTTTAAAAACGAAATATAGGCTCCTTGAACGTGAGATCAAGGAGAACCACAACCAAGACCTAATTTTTATAGCATCAACGACTTCAATAATAAAAACCCTACGGAATCATGTCTAAAAATAATTCCACTCTTTCGTTTCCATAAGGACCAAATTAGTTTGTAACTAAAAATTCTAATCCCTATATTTGTCCTAAAAAATATTATGTTAAATTAATCTGTAGGTCCCTATACTATTTGACAATTTTTAATTAGGTCCCTGAACCATTTTTTTTTTCAATTGGGTCTCTGAACTTTTATTTAATTTTTAATTAGGTCTCTGCCGTTAATTACCGTTAACTCCATTAATGGTAGGGACCTAATTAAAAAATAAATAGAAGTTTAGGGACTCAATTAAAAAATTGTTTAGAGACCTAATTAAATTTTTTAAAATAGTTCAGGGATCTACTGAATAAATTAAAAGTAAATTAAAAATCATACAAAAAATATCACTTGATCGAAAAATGTATTTAGAAGGAGTGCATTAGGTTTGTCTGAACAGAATCTGTAGGAGGAAACTAGAAGTGCAGTAAGGGGATTAATGCTTCCAGAGTTTGAGAATACTGGTTGAATAACTTGCAGAGGTTGAGAATACTGAGTTTAGATTTCGCAAAGGTGAGAATACTGGACTGGAGAGATGAGAATATTGATTTGGAGAGTTAAGAATACTCAGAGAAGAAATGTAGAATGGACAATACTAAATTTAGAAGTAGTCTACATATGCTTGAGAAGTATAGTGTGATAGTCTAGGTAGAATTACTCAGTAGGTCCCTGGACTATTTAAATTTTTTTAATTAGGTCTCTAAACAATTTTTTCAATTAGGTCCCTAAACTTCTATTTATTTTTTAATCAGGCCCCTGCCGTTAATAGAGCTAACGGTAATTAACGGCAGAGACCTAATTAAAAAATAAATTACAGTTCAAGGACCCAATTGAAGAAAAAAAATAGTTCAGGGACCTAATTAAATTTTTTTGAATAGTATAAGGACTTACAAATTAATTTAACCAAAATATTATTATTATTTTATTTCAAACAATCTATTCTCAAGTTGATACTTTAGATCAATATCAATATTTTTTTTATATATAAAATCGACATTATATTGTCAATGAAAAGGATGACACTGAAATGATTTAGGTGTATGACAATAGGGTATAACTACTTAACAGAAAATGTTTAGGACTAAATTAAAATTTCATTATTAGGACTTCAGGGTCGAAAATAAAAATTAAGTTTTACTAATCAAACGAATGCAATTGTTACACCATAAAAAAATCATTGTGTATATACATCTTTACTACACATCACGAATCCTACCTATATATCATAACCACATAAACTAGAAACTTTTAATGTAGCCTGATACTATATTTGAGAAGTAAGCAAGGCCTCCAGCAATATGTGTTTACATGATTTGCCACAGTAAACCCACTACAAAGCAAACTAAAATAAAGACATTATTGCTTTAATAAATTCCTTACATACCTTTATCTTTTTCTTAATCAAACATGAAAACATCTCGACAAATTAACATAGGGAATCTGTACGGAACGATTTGCATTTAGTGCTAGTTCCAAATCCCATTTGAATCAGTCTTATTAAATGTATCTGAGACGAATTCATATATCACTCTACTATTAAGGTATCTCACTTAATCATTTTTCAATCTTCATGTTTTGACCACTTTCAAACTATCCTTATCCTCTAAAAAAGTAATGTGAAGACACTATCCAATTCACTCCTAACACATTTTCTATTGTTTAAAATTTATTAAAAACTAGTATATATAAATGAAACTCATTATAAAAAGTGAAACCTACAAAATTTTGTAATTTTCAATAAAATTTAACTAATATAAAAAATATGTTTAAAAAAGTATTAAAGAGTGTGTCGCAAACATTTTTCTCCACTCAAATTTAGTAAAAATACTATAGGAGTGGGATTGTCCTTCACTGTCAACTATGTCTTTGCTTCAGCTTCCAATCCTTGCACATCTTGTGCTATGCATTTAATAAATTTTCTTAGTTTATTAGGAAAAAAAATAGTAAAAATACTAATAATCAAGGGGGTTTGTAAATATAGATAATAAAAAATGAAAAAAATGTCACCAAAATATATTAATGTCATTTAAAAAACCGAATTTCTGTTTCTTTTTCACTTTCTTTTCTTTTCTCATTTGTTTTAACCATTCATTCCCTCACTTTGCTTTTTCTAATTCATAGTCCACTTGTCTTTCATTGATTTTTTCTTGATATATACGTTAAATACATGTTATCATATATACTTTAGCTAGTGGTAACTATAATCTCTAAAAAATTTGATAACAGACTGGCGGTGCACAACTACGCATGCATGTTTGCATAATGCATTTTATACGCATTCAGAAAGAAAATTCCACTTTTTCAAAATATAATAATTAAACTAATTGAACTAGCCAACTAGGTAATTAGACAAATAACACGAGATCGAGTGTCATAAAGTACAAATTTTGGATTTACTTAGATTTTGGTAAATTGATTTGCAAAAATGATATTTAAAGAATTGATTTTGAAAGAATTGATGGTCGAATAATATTTTATTTTTAGAAATAATATCTTAAAAATTGATTTAGAAGAACTGATCATTTTACGTGAATGGCAAAGTAAATTATTTATGTTTAAATGCGTCTTTAAAAATCCTCTAAATCTTACACTAAGAATCAATTTTATTCAATGTAATTTTTTTTTCTTGAAATCAATTTTAGTCACTGCAAAATTAATTTTGAAAAGTAAAAAAAAATACTGAATAAGTTAGTCAAATGCAACATGAGTTTTGTGACCGGAAACTGTTTCCAAATGCAAAACATTAAGGCAGTAAAATGGTACGAATTAGTCTTACATTATATGTACAAAACACTGATATCTGGAGCTGACTCATTTGTTAGGGTTAATAAAATGGGGGACTGCATAACCTAAGAAATTTATACCTACCCAAGATAAAAACTCGCTTTCTTATAAGAAGTACAGAGAGATACACACAAGTTAATTAGTATCACAATCCATCACTGGGGTGCTCTTTATTATTGGTCACATAAACAGAATATAATCAACACCAACACATAATATATATATGACTCTATGCTATAATGTGAATATTTTAAAAAGAAAATCAAAACACTTATTCTTAATTTTTAATCCTTGTTTAATCTTTGCTTTAATTATAAGCAAAAGAAAGTGTCATATGTACTCAGGTTCAGTAGAATATAGCCAGCCTTGACAACAACATCAAAGTAATAGCTTACACACTTGACTACTTTTTCTTAGTCTTTTTAATAGTATTAATTAATTAGCTGTTCACATAAGATTTAGCACATGTTTGTGAAGATCAAGTTAAAAAGCGATTTGTTCTCCAAATAAAACAAGTACACTGTATTCGAAATCCCCATTTCATTATTAATTAAATCACAAAAAATACTTAATATTTATTTTTTATCCTATTTTGTTTTTCATTTCTCTTTTTTTTCATCACATCATTTATGACATGTTATTTTTTCTATCTATCTTTTATTATTTCTTTTTATATTTCTCTTCTTTTCGCTTCAATACATTCCAGAATAAAATGTATGTTTATCATTATTATTAAGTGTATGTTTGGATATCCGTTTAAAAGATGTTGAACTAAGATTTTACACATTCTAATGCACATACAAAAAAACTGAGTAATAGATTGAGTTTAATACAAGTTCAACTGGATGCAACTGTAATCTAAACTCGCCCTGAATCACTCTAACAAAGTTTAAGAACCTGACCATATAATTTAGAAATTAAACACTAATAGTGGTGGATATATAAATAGCCTACCGAGAGCAGTATCTTCACTGATATATTCACTCCCGCTGAAGTAGGAGAAGTCATCAGAAACACCAAAGAGAAAGAGAGAGAGAGAGAGAGAGTTTTTCATGAGATGCACAAACTCCAAAGAAACACTAAGCTCGTGATGCTACCAATTGCATAACAGTTTCAAGCATTGTTCAGCAACACTTTCTACAGTTTACATATTTATGAATGAACACCACACGAAATCCCTGAACTCAACTCTCAACAGGGCCCCCCTGGCTGGTATCTGTAAACCCAAAAGCACGAAAACATAGGAAGAAAAAAAAAAAAAAAACCACATGTATAGTATAATAATAATGCTAGAAATTAACCAGTGGATGATCAAGTGATATATATATAGTTTGCAAAACTAACACTAGTGCAAGTCACAAAAAAAAAAAAAAACTAACACTAGTGCGAGTAATTAATTCATGAGGGGGGTAAAAAAACAATAAACACAAGTAGTAATAGCATTTTACCGCATCCAAAGAAGACATGGAACATGATCTGCAAATCCATTACTCGTCATAAATGACCCACCTTCAAGTACATACATATTTATTACAAATTGGACTGTGAATAGGTCACACAATAACCCCTCTTCTCTCACACCGATCGAGCTACCTAGCCCTTCTACCAGTAACACTGCAGTTTCTTCTTTCCATCGCACATTTTTTTTTCAGTCTAGTTCCGCAGGACAAGTCCTACAACATTGCGGTATCCCCAAGGTTTCAAATCGTGCATCACAAACTGCAACATAGTTATTATTGCAATACATTAATTAAAGTTCTGAAGAATATTTCCTCAGCCACGTAAATTACACTTGCCTGTAATTTTTTGCCAACAATAACATTAAAACCTTAGTTAAGCTCATTTCAAATTACAACTTCTGCATATATAATAAGAATCTACATAAAAAAAAAACACAAAGAAAAAGAAAAGGTAAACAGCACGTATATATATTGATTAGGGTACGCAATGCAATATTATAAAACTAGATAATTAAGGACTTAAACTCCGAGCATATATAGATAGCCAAATCCAAAGAAAATCTTTATGACCATATATTATATGCAAAGTTTTAAATTATAGTCAATTGATATTATAAAACATTGCAGACAAATATGACTGATGCTGCGACTGCAGTAGCAATGTGGTCGCACAGACTAAAAATGGTCCAAGAGACAAAAATACCTTGATGTTGCAGACTAAATTAGGACTAGATTATATAAATCTCATATACAAGTAAAACATAATATAATATGTGACTGATATAGTGATATAATATATAGCACAGTTTATTGAAAAATTATTCCATGGTCTTAGAAATTGAGACTATTATAACCGAGACCATCATAGTTCTTACCAATCTTCATATAACATGTAGCTGGATTTTTTTTTTTTTTTGACAAATATTAATTAGTGTTTTAAGGATACTAGTTAAAGAAGTAAAAAAAAAAGTTTTTGATTAAAATGCGTAAAAATATGTTCTTCTATAATTTTGATATGCACTTTCATATTATTTTTAACAAAAATTTTCTTTTTTTTAATTCTTTGACCAGAAGGTACCAGTTAATAAGACCCATTATTTTTTACTATAAACCAAAAAACTCAACTCTGTGGGACATAGAGATTAGTCGAGATTATGAACACGCGGTAGTTCTAAACGATGTAATATGCATTATGCTTGAGTCCTTACTATATGTATATATATATACTCCTTCTACTGAGTGGATGATGATGCATTTGATGGAGGAGGAGGTTGAGGGGGACGCTTGCGCTTCTTCTTCTCATAGCTGATGCCTCTAGCTTTGGCCTGCGAGTCACGAACTTCACGAAGGTAGAGCCTCACGGCGCGAGCGCCGAAAGGGTTGGCCTCAGGTTTTCCACCGTTCTCTTCGAACGCAGCCCTGAGACGCCCTATGAGGGCGTCGAGGCTCCCCCACGCCTGGCGGAGAGGGCAGGGACACGGTGCTGGCGGATTGGGGTGCCCGAAGAAGGGACAGAGGTGCGTGTGAACCTTGGTTTTCCCGAACTGGTCGAGGTAGCGCAGGAACTCGAGCACGTGGGCCCCGCTGCAGCGGGAGAGGGAGAGTGGTGGCCTGTGGTTTCGGAGGTACTGGCCGAAGGTGTTCCAGTCTCTCCGCTTTTGGTTCTCGTAGCGGCTCGGGGTCGAAGGTGGTGACGATGTTGTTGTTGTTATCGTCGTTGTCGTTGTTGTTGTGGATGATGAGGATGATGTTGAGGAGAAGTTTGAGGAGGGGTTGGTTAAGGTTGTCATAGGGTTAATGTTGTTGTTGTCTTTGCTTGAAGAGGATTCAAAGTCATGGAGTGAGTTCATGGTTGGTGAATTCTGATCTGGCTAGATTGGATCTTTGTCACTGGTCATGAGGGAGAAGAAGAAGAAGAATGGAAACTGTTTTAATTATAAATCAGGTTTGAAGAAGAGAAGAGGGTGTGAGAAAGTGTGAGGGGAAGAAGGGAAGGGTTGGAATAATGTTATAGGTGAGAGAATGAGGGTAAAAGAACAGTCATTAGACTATAACATGTTTTGCTATGGGGCTTGCTTGAATGATCCTTTGGTTTTTGTGAACTCCTAGAATACTTTTGTAATGTAAGGTACTTTTTCTTAATCCTGGTTTTTTTTAAAAAAAATAATAATAATATTCATATATTTTATTTTCTTATAATTTATTTTTATTTCATTTTTTTTTATCTTTTTCATTGCATCATATATTATATTTATCAATTTTTTCTTTCATTCTAATTCATCCTAAAATGGGGTGCACTTTTAAAAAATTTCATTCTGAAAACGTGTTTAGGGAATTGGCAGATTTTTTTTCCGTAAAAAGGGAAGCAAACGGGGTTTGCTAAGACCCTATGGGAGAGCCAGGCAAATGGAGAAAAGGGAGGGTGTAATTGAGAAACAAGGGGTGGTGTGTTTTGGCCTTTAGGGCTTTTGTGGAAATGAAAATAGGTTGATAGTGACAGTGAAAGGTGACTGATGCAGACAGCATAAAGTCATTGTTGAAGGAGGTGAAAAAAATATGAAGAAAAAATAAACGAGGGAATAAATGATTTTGTTGCTTCTTCCTTTTGGGTTGATTGACAACACCTTTTCTGAAATGACAACTTTGCCCTCATCTGTCTGATATGACTAACTTTACTTCCATGAGTGGGATCATCATCAGCCAGAGGCTGAGGCTCAACACAACACACATGCACAGTAGTAGTAAATAGGGTTTGCAAAAATCAACTTTGGTTGCATTGCATCTCAACCAGTAGTGCTAATCCCCAGAGATCTCTGTTGCAGATTATAATCATTTCCTTTCAACCATGAAATCATTTACCGCAAAAGCTTCATTAAATTAATCGCCTAATTGTGGATTCCATGCTTAAAAGGGACGTCATTTCATACACACTCTCAAAATATTCTAAAAAAAAATTATACCTAGCTTCTTTTTACGTTAACATTATGTTTAGAATAGTAAAAAAAATTTTTAGACATTCAAAAATCTATTTAATATAAGATAAGTAACACAATGTGATAGAAAAAAAAAAGATAGAAAAATTGAGTGTTAATTAAGTGTTTAGAAAAGTTGAGTGTTAAAAAATTATTACTTTATATAAAAGATACTGAAATTTTAAAAAAATTATATATATTTTTTACTAATAAACTAGTTTTTTTTTCATAAATTATAGTACATTTACATTCAAACAAATGCAGCAGTTACAGTTTCATTAAATATAATAAATTTATTTTTAAACAACAGATGCAATCTATCAAATATAAAGATGAATTAAAAAATTAAAATGAATAAAAAAAGTCATTAGAATATAAAAGACTACTAATAAATACAATATTTGAGTAGAGATACAATTCTAATTATCTAGTTAATATATCAACAAAATGTGAAGACGTGTAAATATACAATATTCTATTCAAAGGATGTACCAAAAAGAAATTGAAAAAAAAATATTTTCTTAAGAATGATTGAGGTAAATGGACTCAATTTTCACACACAATTGCTACAAATTAAGAGAAGGCTAAACGATGTCACAGACATAAATGTTCAAAATTAAAAGTGCAATAAAATAAATTAATCACTGCTATCTATATAAGTTTTTAAAGGGTTTTTAATTGATGGTAAGAGTAGTTAGGAATTTGAATCCTTTTACGTTCATCCTTTGCACATCACCTAGATTCAACATATATATTATGAAAAAAATATAAAATATTATATAAACCATATGATATAGAAACTAATGTGAATTGTTTGATGGAAAATGACCTTAACTCCACTTGCTGAAAATAGAGTATGTTCAACTATTTATGATCGGTAATATAGGAATATAAGTGCCTCTAGCTGTCACCAGCTAACTATAATCGTTCCTACACGTGTGCCTAACTAACTGGCAGAATAGTGTGTAATAATTAAATATGAGTTTTTGTTGAATTTTGAGTTGTAGCTTATCCACATCCTCGCTTTTTATTTTCAAATTCTTGTATCTTGTATTACTGCAATCTATTTGCAATTTGTTTCGCATAAACCACAACAAAAATCACAGTAATATAGATGACTACTGCAGCTCAACGAAGGCTAATAGGCAGTTCTTTGTAGAATCGCTTTTGTAATGATACATACGTTACCAATTGCTTTATGGAACTGGTAAGATAGGTTCATTATGTAAGTGATTTAATCCTAAACTACTATAATTACTATTAATCTTTATATAATATTTAATTAAGTGTTATTAATTTTTTTTTAAAATATAAAATTTAAATATGTTATATAAATACTAGTGAGATCATGAATACGTGATAGGTTAAGACCACATAATAATTTTTTTTCTATTACAGGTGTCTAGCCCTTTTTAGCGGTAACATAGTTAATGGATTGTAATTTTTATATCATTTTTTTTTTAGAAAGATTTTATATCATTTTTTAACTGCTAAGAAAATCTCTTTTTTGTATTAGTAGTGAACATTTTGTTTATTAAGATGTATGAGTATACCTTGTATCCATGCGAGACACTGGATTTATACCTATTTATATTATGATTAAATGTTGCTAGTTGAATTGTATTTTTTTGAGAACAAAATGGTATAATTACATAGCATGTCTGTTTAGATTTAATTTTACAGTTTTTTTTTAATACTTACCTCAACCCACTATATATCCAAATTCATTTTTAGTGACTAAATAGTTGGCCAATAACTCTTTTATTGCTAATTTCGAAAAAATTTAACAAATTAGGCCATATTCCTTCGACCTAAATTTTTATGCTAATACAAATTAATTTATTAAATTATACAATAATACTTCATTAAATATAAATGTAACTTTTTTACATTAAAAATGTATTTAAATTAAATTTTATTACATAAAGGATTTTTTATTTGGACCCAATGTTAATGTAAAAAAATTTAGAGGGATGTGTTTGATAGAAGGAAAATTTTTCAAGTCCGGAAATCATGAATTCTAGGAATCATGATTCCTAGGAATACTAAAATTTGTATGATTGGTTGAGAATATTTATGCAAGTTTAATAGGAATCAATGAGTAAAGTGTTTTTTTTTTACCAAATATAGAAAACAAACATTCTCAATTTTAGATTTTTAGAAAACTAAAAAAATTTCTTGTACCAAACTCCTTAATTTTTTTTTTGAAAAATTACTCATTTGCTCCCTCTAGTTGCACAAACTTTAGCTTTTAGTCCCTAGACTTAAAAATCATCCATTTTAGTCCATATACAAGCATTTTCAAATGCCTTTTGATCCCTGTTGTTACACAAATTTTATCTTTTAGTCCTTGCCATTTTGTAACGGCAGGACTGAAAGAGATCCAAAGTTGTATAGGGATTAAAAGAGATAATTTTTAAGTGTAGTGACTAAAAAGTAAATTTTGTGTAACTATAAAGACTAAATGAGTAATTTTCATTTTTTTTTATTCTTACTCCTTAATGATTTGCTACATCATTTGAAATTTTTATAATTTTATCAAATAGAAAGCAAAACCACCAAGGGCATGGATCAATTGGCGTGAGATTATTCCAGCTTAACCAGTGGTCTCGACTTTGAATCCTGGATAGGTAGCTGTGTTAAATACTTAGAGGGAGAACTTGTCGCCCATAGTAGTCTTACCCAGCTTGAACATGATTGTCTCCGGAGGAGGATACATGTAGTTTAGACAAAAAAAAAAAAATAGAAAGCAAAAAAAGGATAATATTTAAAAATAAAATACATGTAAAAGTACCAACATTGATTGACACAAGTAGTAGCGCCTTGTGTCCCTTAACCAAGTTGTCCAGGGTTCGAATCCTGGCCTTGGGTATGGAATAGACCATGTTAGGAGGGGAATACCCACCTTCTGTACGTTCACGATCTTCGACGGAAATTAGTCATTGCTTCCGGCAGTGAATACTCCATACCAATACTATGGTTAGCAAAAAAAAAAAAATGGTAGAACAGAAAGGTACCAATGCACAGACCTAGTCCTTAGGCTTTAGGGAATCTCCTTGAAGAGGTTGTCCACCAAGCGAGGAAAGTGACGTCAAGGAGATTCGAACCGATATTTATGGGGAAGGTGAAAGTTTGTTCTAGATCTTTAACCACTTATATCAACCTGTATTGACAAATAAAAAAATAAAAAATAAATGCATTAATTTCTTAGAAATATAAAACATCTTCAAAGGAAGTAGAAGAATGTAATAAAAGGATTTAGAATTATTCTTGTGTGAATCATTGTACTGTCATATATTTAAACTTTACATCGTCCACTTTGTCTAAGTTTATCGCACATTATTTATGTATGCATTTGTTTATTTATTGTGATTTCTATGTGATAATGTTCACGTAGAATAATGAACTATGTTAATCATTCTAACCGTGACGGCAATTCAAAGTGATCAATACGTACTTTGTTCATTTATTCTTATGGCATTATGCATGTCAATTCATAACACTGCATAACATAGCCATTTGGTGTGTTTTTGCACACCCGTCTCATCATTTTTTGGGCGCATCGAACCTATTCCTAGTATTAGGACCACCATCATCCTAAATCAATCTTCGACATCATTTATCAATTGATCATTATTGAAACATAACAATTGTTCATTATTTTTCAATGCAATTTATTTATTAAATATATGAAATATATATTATTTGTTATCGTTCTGTCATTATATATCATAAAAATTTTAGACATCAAAATTTTGAAATAAATAGATTCTTTAGTGTTATTCTTTTACAAAATAAAAATATATAATTATAGTGAATATGTAAGTTAAAACGGATCTGTTTGATTGTTTTCCACGGTTTTAGAGTGCTATAATAACATAAATAACACATTTTCTAGAATAAAATTTATTAAAAATTACAAAATTATGAGTAAAGTAGAACATGCAAAATTAATTCTGTTATTTTCAATAAATTTTAGTATGTAGTAAAGAGTTTGTTTAAAAGAATATATTAAAAAGAATATTGCTAGTATATATTTCTGTTTTCAAAATTTGTTAGTAAATAATCTAGCAAATTTATGTCTGCTGAATCCTTGAGTGCCATAGCATGAGGCGAGAGATTCACTCGAAGAACCGCATTATTATAGAAACTCAATTGTTTCGTAATTTTTACCTTTGTAGGCAACCTATATATCTCGGCAAAAAACCCTAAGAAGTACTGTAACTCATAACTGGAATTATTGGAAAAAAGCTCAAGTTTCACATCACACCCGTTAGAAATAGTGTTAAGATAGAGTATATAAATTGGAGGTAACTCTCGCTTTACATGATTTTATAGGATTAAATTAGACTCAAATTCAAAATCTAAGAGGAATGGTAGTTTAAATCTTATTAAATATTTACTAATACAGTATTATACAACATTTTTAATTCAAGTTAAGAATATATATATATATATATATTAAAAAAGGGTATAAGGGTTTGCTGATAAAAAAAAAAGTTAAGAATATATATATTTATTTATATTCTATGTTAAGTATTATGTTTTTAGTGAATATGTATAAAACGTAAATATATATTTTTCAGTCACTTCAAAATAATTAAGTGGTGCCTACTGTTGTAGAACTGTGACAATTTAGCCTGTAGGCATGTCTACCTACAATCGGTCAAATCCATATCCAAAATGTTAGCTTGTTCTGTATACCAAAGTGGTCACACTAGGGAAACCCATTAATATCGACCTATCAATCTGCAACTAGGATTTTTCACACGACTCATGACTGTAATGTATTGAAGTATTGGGAGATCATCATGCCATATGTTAACCTTGGCAACAATGCTATGCTGTGTATGATGGTATATAGCTAGCTACTAACTTTATTTATTTACATTTATTAAAAAATATTCATGAGAAATAAAGTTTGAGTCTTGATTTTTAGACATTTGAACAGTATAAACACCTGTTAACCCATCTCATAAAATACATAAAATATTATTTTTAACGAAAAAAAATATCCTTTTGTGAAAAAACTAAAACAAAAAAGACTTTCATGAGAAGTTATATTTAAAATAACTTCGGATTTTAATCATATTTTTTTTTCAACTTTTAATTATTTTAAAAAGTTAAAACAAGAACATGGAAAATTAAAAAAATATAATTATTTTTTTACGAATAACAAACGTACTTTTAATTTTACCACACTTCAGGAAGCAAATTACTGAAAATGCATCCAGGACTCATGAATCGGTGAAGTTAGCTTTTCGGTAGCTTATTCCTGAAGAGTGAAGACCACTATTCGATCCTGTTATACGGTTTTTTCAGCCTTTTTTTTTATTTTTTATTCACGGCTTTTGTTTTTGTTACGTGAGGTATATATATAATACTATTAAAATGCATTTTTTATATTATATATAATAATATATTAAAATGCATTTTTTATAATATATATATATATATATATATATATATATATATATATATCATAGTAGTATATCACATTTTTTTTAAAATGCATTCCTCTTAATGTATAATTTAATTTAAGAAAGTAACTTTATATAAATTAAATTAATTTATACAATATTTTTTATTTTATTACTGTATTTTTTTTATTGGAAGAGATAACTACTTTTAAATAAAACTAAAACTTTTAATTTTTTTTATCAAACAACTTTTAATTTAAAAGAAGCTTTTAAGCTAAAAATAAATAAAAATGAGCTTTTACCTTCTTTTTTTTTTTTTCAAGTTCTTAATTTTAACTTAAATTTAAAAGTAGCTTATAAGTAGAAAAAAAGCTGGACAACATACCTTAAGAGAGTTACTCCTCATCCTTATCATTTATTTTCTTGAAATCTAATGGTTGTAACAAGAGTAACTAATTTTAACCATTAAATTTTAGAAAAATGAATAATGAGGATGAAAAGAACTTAGAGTGGATCCTTCCTCATACTTTAATTTGTCTTCTTCTATTAAGCAAAAGAAGGCATGGTCTGAAATGATAATAGGGGAAGGAATCCCAATTAGGTTAGCACTCCATCCCTTAATTAAGACCAAAACCAGCACACCAAAGAATATAGCAAAAGGATGAACAGAACACCATATATGTCTTTCACCTGGTGTCATTGCAGACCGAGAGCAATTGATTTTGCTTAACCCAATCCGTAATCTGCAGTTTCATAATCATTAATTTTTACAATTGGCGCAAATACCACGTTTTCTCAAATTGTCCTCAGTTGGAAGTTTATTGTGGAGAGCTTTCCATAGCACAACTGTCTTGGATGGGGGATAGCCTTGTTCCAAATCATTTTAGCATTTGATTTAGGATAAAGGAAAAGATAGGAATCTTTAAGGTTTGTGATTCTCTCCAAATTAACATGTCCTGTCTTAGAATATTTGATCTCAGTAAATTTGTTGACAAAGACATTTGGAAATCTGTTTGATACCACGAATATTAACCATGATCTTCATTCAAAACCCTTTTCCATAACTTCTCTTCATTAATTCTTACTCCGATTTTGTAATAAACTTACAGTGGAAATGGAATTAGAAAGCTTTAATTAATTGGTTGTGTTTCATGTTGTTTGGAGAATTTTATAATTTTATTTCTGATTAAGAAACACGTTTGTATTCCTTAAAAAAAAGGGATAAACATGTTTTTAGTCCCTATAAATTTGAAAAATGAAATTGGTCGTCCTATTTTTAGTCGCTGATTTTTAGTCCCTCCATTTATAAAATGTGTTAAGAGTGAACCCGGTCATAGACGCGTTAATGAGTCTTAATGGAAATGCTTAGTCACCTATAGACACATCAGGAAACCCTTTAAGTGATCGTATGTGGCTGTTGACGTGACTATTGGGCTCCACGTTACTTAATTGGCCGGCCCAAAGGCCCAACAGAGCTCCATTAGCATGATTCAAAACAACCTAATACAATTCACGGAACCCACATGCAGCTTTTTACACTTAGACGTTTTAACAAGATGGTATCTCAGGTGGGAAAGGCAAACTTGTTTCTCACCGTGGGAAACTGCCACAGAAATGTACAAATTATTTGTAGTCCGTCAGATATAATTTTTTTTTAGATCAGTGTAAGACTACCGTGAAAGTGCCTATACTAAATTAAATTAAAAAAAAATATTTTTTTTCTTTTCTTTTTTTCCTTCTTTCTCTCTCTTTTGGTGTTCCAGAATTAAAAAAGAAATGTCTCATCGGAAAACCTTCCCCCACCGCCTGGAATCCCAATCCTCGCCACAATCACCGAAAAACCTCCCCCCACCGCCAACTATGGAATTACCAGCAAATCCTATCTCATATTCGTGCACTAGCAAAATCCATTATTAGAAAAGATCCGTTTCTCGGCGTGAACTCCTCCGCACGTCACCGTCGGAAGCAATTTCTGGTGGCGAATGTCTCTTCACTATCCCTCTCACCTTCTATCTGCCACTACTTTTTCTCGTTTTCAACCCTTGACCCTCAGCAACACCGTCACAATCGAACCTCCTTTTCTGGGATTCAAGGTACCCCATTCAACATTTTCTGTTACAATATATTCTTGTTTTCTCATAGTAGACAATTGTTCATAATTTGTTGTAATCTGAAAGAAAAATATCTATAGGTGACTATTATGAACAATTGTCCACTATGAGAAAGAAATCGTGAGAAAGAAAGGAAAAAAAAAAGAAAAAAAATATTTTTTTAATTTAATCCAGTGCAAGCACTCCCATGGTAACCTTACATGAATCTAAAAAAAAAAACAAGTTTTCCTTTCCCACTTTACACACCATCTTTTAACAAACATAATACAAACATCACCCTTGTAATTGACCAAGATATCATAACCGCAACCATTCCCTTTTCTTCTATCTACAACAAGTTTGTTTTTCATTTTCATAATCTTTTTCTTGGCCTCTTCCAATTGTTGTTCTGTCCAGTCATTTTTATCAACTTCGTTAGAAATCCCAAATCCCCAAATCAATCACATCCCAATTTGCGTAGCGCTGGAACCTTTTGTTGGGATTCTTCGAGCTCTTCGACGTCAACAACAAAAGCTCAACACCACACCGGCAAACCGTAAGCGCCATTGATGAGGACAACGAGCTGCATCGCGGGGTGCCCATCCTTTTGTTTCTGGGTCGAACGCAGCAGTTACCAATGGGACGTCAACCACGAGTTCGGAGGATGAAGAAGAAGGACGTGTTTCATTCATTTAGACCCAACACAAATTGGGCTTAACTTTTTCAAATTTTTAGGAACTAAAAACGTGTTTAACCTAAAAAAAGAAAATATTGTACTACATGTTCATTTATGAGTCAATAATTTAACTCCAATGATGTTGCAAAATTTCCTTCTTCAGAAAGCACTTCAAAATATCAAGAATTCAAGCTCCCATCCTAGTTAAAACTTAAGATTCTCTTTAACTTTAATTAAGTGCAAGTGTAATCCAAAGTGTCAGATTTGTAGAGAACTAGCATTATCACTCGTTCTGTACAAAGAACTAGTCATTTAATTTCTAGGTATTTTATTTTTAGTACAAAGTTATAACATGATTTGTCATTATTGAACGTAAAATACTTACATTATAATTACGTTAGAGTTTAAATATGTTTTTAATATCTGAAAAAAAAATGTTTGTTTTCGCAATTAGTCCCTCCAATTTTTTTTTTAACTTTTATTCTTTATATTTAACCTGAAATTGTGTTTTTTAGTCATTTACACAAGATGTTTGTAAGTAGTAAAGGTAAATAATCTTTGGGTTAATTATGTTTTTAGTCTCTAAACTTTTTCGAGTTTTCACTTTTAGTTCCTAAACAAAATTTTGACTGGTCTTAGTCCCTAAACTTTTTTTCCTTCAATGTTTTTAGTCCCTCAACTTTCTCAATTTTTGTTTTTAGTTCCTAAATAAATATTTGACCGGTCTTAGTCCCTGAACTTTTTTTCCTTCAATGTTTTTAGTTTAGGGACTAAAAACATTGAAGGAAAAAAAGTTCAGGGACTGAGACCGGTCAAATCTTTGTTTAGGGACTAAAAACACTGAAGGAAAAAAAGTTTAGGGACTAAGATTGGTCAAATATTTATTTAGGGACTAAAAACAAAAATTGAGAAAAGTTGAGGGACTAAAAACATTGAAGGACAAAAAGTTCAGGGACTAAGACCAGTCAAAATTTTGTTTAGGGACTAAAAGTGAAAACTCGAAAAAGTTCAAGGACCAAAAACATAATTAGCCCATAATCTTTTATATTTATTAATAACAAAAAATTTAAAGATAGGTTAATTTCAAAATTATCAAATTTTTATAAATTAATAACATATTTAAGTCAGTTTTAATATATGAAATTTTAAATGATGGTATAAAAATAAATCAAATTGGTGAAAAGTGAAAAATGTCCACGTTTTTTGTTTTTTTATATTCATTTTTATCACTTAATATAAAAGTTAGACATATTTATTAATTTGTAATTAAAAGATGAGGAATGCTAGCGACACTATCTTTTTCATACTCTCTCTATGAATTGTTGAATTTTATTAGAAATCACCAATTTTGGTGAATCCCACAACTAAATCAAGAAAGAATTATTAAATGATATATGGGACCAAGCCTGGCCTTGGGCCTTGATTGGAGGGGCGATGGTCTAGGGTCCATGACTAGAAATTAAGGCCCAAAATTTTTAAAAAATATATAGGTATGTTTAAAAAAATCTATATTATTTTATATTATTTTTACAAATGGATTGAAATTACTGTTTCATTTTATATCTCTCTTTATTCAAATTAATATATGATATGTGATTAAAAAGTATCATTCTTTTGGTTGTTAGTCTTTTCTTCTTCTAATGTTTATATTCATACATCAATGTTAAATAAATTTTTAATTAATTGTGACATATCAACATGTAATGGATACATGTTTGCTTTTTTAACAAGATAAAAAACACAAAATAAAATTTAAATTATAAAGGAATTAAAACTAAAATTTAGTATTTTAATAAAAAACAAAAATATATGTAAGTTTAAATCTAAAGTGATGATATTTTGTCAATAATAGATTATATGAATATAGTTAAGCATTTTCTTTGAGGGACCAAATACAAAAACTAAATTATAATTTTAAAATTAATATATTAAATTTAACCAACAACTAAAACAATCATCATAATTGGCCACATACCATAAAACCCAAATTTATATAAATTAAATAAAAGATACAAAACTATAAAATTGCAGTTAGAGAAAAGATATTTAGTTTTAAAATTCATGATAGCAATTCTAATGGTAATTTTATTTTATTTTATTTAGATATCATGTTTAAAGTTTTAAAGCATAATTGGCCCTCAATTTTATTAAAGTAAAATTTAATTTTTAACCTACGAATAATATATTCTCTCCTTCAAACAATGAAATAATTTTTTTTATTTTTATTAAAAATATAGGAACAAAAATAGAGAGGCCTTTAAAATTATTGAAAATGATGGTTGTATATTTTTTGGAAGGTGTATCATCTTTAGTAATAAGAGAAACATGAAGAGGAGAGGAAGAGAAAATGTGAAATCTAATAAAAATTATGATGAGAAAGGAATATATAGAAAAAAAAAGAAAACGAAAGTGGAAAAGAAGTTATGAAAAATAAAATTGTATAAAATTATTTAGAAAGATTATATATACATATTGTGTATATTTCTATTTCTTTAGGGGTGTCCTTATATATAAATATTTGTGTGTGAATATATATTTTTTTTGAAGTGTAAATTAAATGATAGATAGTAACATATGAGTAAATTGAATGAAAATATGATACATGTTTTTGAGATTTATTAAAATCATGTTATTTACTTAATGTAATAAAACATACTCCCTCTTGTCCTTATCATAAGGTTCAAATTAAAAGTGTGACTTGATATTTTTTATAAGATCCAGTCTAAAATGTCCATTGCATTAATTATTTTTCACAAAAATACCTTTAATTAAAGTAAGTCCTAGAATAGCGTAGCAGTGAGAGAAACATAACTCATTAATTTTTGTTAGATTTGTTCACGAGGGTAGTTTTGAAAAAAAATACTAGCTCCATCCTTAAATACAATACTCTTTTTAACTAATTTACATTCTTTAAGAAAATTAGTTAATAACAATAAAATTGTTAATTATATGTATTATTTTTCCAAAATTACTCTTAAAATTATTGAGACTCATCATCTTTTTTTACTTAATTACTTTTTACCTAATTAATTGTGTGCTAGTCTTATTCTCCTATCCTTATATAAGAAAAAATACATTTATTTTTTTAATTCATAGCATTCCTTGTCGCTAGCATTTTTATTAATGATGAGTTTAGTTGTGTAGAATAAAATGGAATAGAAGGAAAATGAGAATAAATATTTAAATTAAAATAAAAAAGTAACATCTACACAAATTTTTGAAAATTTCTCTTCAATTTGGTTCCTTTCCTTGTAACCAAACACAACAGATAGGAAAGAAGGCTAAAACTTATCTAGGCTAGGCGCGTATTGAAGTTCAGAGTCCAGATTTTTCCTCTCAACTCAAGTAACCCAAATTGTGGAGTTCCGTTCGCAGTGCGTGCGTCTGATTCTAGGAATTATTTATCTGTAATTGTGGTTGGACTGGGAGAAATCATTTCTATTTATAGGTTTGAGAAGAAGGGTGTAAGTTAACTAAATTTATTTATGCTTTTTTCCTCATTTGATTAGTGATTGGTTGACAAGTGTAGTGAAAAATTAGATTAAATATTGATAATGCTGGTGGAGAATATCACAATTTAAGATTCTGGTTTATTGTGTTCTAAACTAGAAGGAATACTGGAAGACATCTCAGACTTTACAAATATATTCACTTTATTGCTTGTGTATTTGGATTCTTAGGATTAGGAATATTTGTGACAAGTAATGTAGTTTGGGATATAAGCAATGGGTTTGAAGAACTCTGCAAGCTTGGGAACCATTGCTTAGTTTAGTTTTGTCAAATGAGCTTTCACACTCAGGTATGGTATGATGGATGTAGTATGTGTGGAGGTAATCATAAAGTGACACTAAAATTCAATCCAAGGCTACTTTGTGGTGGTTTTGTTTATGCAATCAAGTGTTTCCCCTTGCTTTAGAACCACTTTAGCAGTCAACTTTTTGAAAGTTTCCATGGCGTTGGATGATTGGCATATTTAATTTTCTGATAAAAAATGGAAGACAGTTAGACAAATCACACAAAAACAATCATCTCTGTAAAGAAATGTATATGTAAGATTTGAGATGTTCGAAGAAGAATTTACTAATAGTTATGTATTTACTAATAGTTCTAAAGCATTTTAATTTTCATATTTCTCTGAATAAGATAATACAGGACACATTTGTTATTTCCCAGCAGAACCTTTTTTTTGTTTTTTTGGTGATCTGGATGGAAACACAGCCTATGCCCAATGCAGTAAATCTGTAATTCTTCTCCTGGTACTTTCTTTCTCTATATTTTCCAAATGGACTATAGGCACCCTTGGGTAATAGGCAATTAGGCATTTTTGTTGCCACTTCTCATGGTTATGTTTTCTAGCACTGCCAGCACAAATGATTTATACTTGGACTTGGTTATCCTTTCCTTGAGTTGATACTATATTCTTTTACACCACGTTTTTATCATAAACTACTGTCCTTGGTTATCAAAATCCTGTGTTAACTTGTAAACTTGTTCAAGCACTGCCAGCTGGTTACTTGAGAATCCCAATCATTCTATTTCCTGATGTTAGTGATGTATAGTGGTTAAAGAGGACCATTTTTTCCTCGAAACATTTTACTTTTTTTCATCATGTGGGAATTAGAATTAATTCTCGTTTATTGACTTTTATTCTTGTGGGGTGGAAAGAAACATTTGTATTCAGCTATGTATTGCAAATTCGCAATGTTGTCAAAATTGCGAGTAACTTACATTCCTTTGATTTACGATCTTCCACCCCCTTCCCAATCCTAGGTAGGATTTCAATTTTGACAATATTGGTGGCTTGCTTTCTGTTGATGCATATAATATAATTTTCTTGATGTTTCAATGGTTGAAGACCAGCTATCACATTGGTAAGGTGGTTTCCCTCATCATGAATTATATGTTAAACTTCTACGTAGTTACACTATTCAAAATTTACTTGCATCCACCATTTGGTCATGAATGAACAAATTGAAATTTAGGACATCTTGATTCTGAATTAAATATAGTATATATTGGATGTGCCTTTGGATATGGTTTAGATTTTCTCGTAGGAGTTGAGTCTTGATTATCAAGCGCAAAATAAATTCTTTTCTCCTTTTGCTTGTATACTCATGCTGTGATGCTATTCTATGAGGCTATGAATGTTTGTCTTCTGTCTTCTCAAATATGTTATACTTAAAAAATGTCATTGCTTGTGCAGTTTCTTTACATAATTGATATCTGGAGCTATACAAGCAGAGGACATGGCAAATCAGCCAAAACAAAACCAGCAATCAACAGGTTTCGCACCACCCATCCAGAAAAGTGAGGAAGATCAAGCAGCCAGCACAGCTATGGGCTTGAAAGAGTCATTGGAAAAACAATATCTAAAAGTCAAAGAGCATGCAGAAACATACCCTTATGTTTGGGCTTCCTATATTGTTGTATATGGTGGCTTTGCTCTCTGGACTACCTATAGATGGAGAAAGCTTCGCAAGACCGAGGACAGAGTAAGAAATCTTCAAGGAAGACTACGTAAGTTAGTTGAAGCTGAAGAATCTTCTACTTCTACCAAAGTGGTTGAAAAGGGTTCTACATCTTCTGATAAGCCTTCCAAGTGCATACAGTAAGAATAATCCCTATGATGGTCAGGTTGTCTAGTTTACTTCCATCAATATCACCTCTCTTTACCATTGTAGTTGTCTGGGGCGTGAAATAAGATTTTTTTTTTTGCTCCACTAATCAACCATGCATTAGAGGAATTCCTCAATCATATTGAGCTTTGTAGAAATTGTTGAAAGTTATATCTGATATTTTTCTTCCTGAAGTTGTGACAATATTATTGCACCGAATACTGTTTACACATCTTATGCTTCTACATGGACCAATGCATTTTTTTTTTGTTAATTTTCGTGTGAAAATTTAATATTTACTATGGTGGCAAATTACTATCGTATATTGCAGATACAATTGAGCTCCATTTCAGATTCATGTGTTGATCAGTTGAAAAATGTTCTCTTTTTTACCAAACACCACCCGTCAATAGCGGTTAATGTGCTATTGTGCTTCAATCCCTACCCAAACCCAAGAAATGTGTACAATCTTTGGACCCATTTAATGCTTGAGATGCCATGTTGCCTTTTTAATTGCTAAACCTAATCATATAATAAATTAGATTATTCATGCTTTTTAGTCTTTTTTCCCCCCTCATTTGATAAGTGATTGGTTGACAAGTGTAGTGTGTGTTTATATTTGAGACCTCGAGGGAGTAGTATAATATTCAATAATAAGATTATAAAATTATTCAATGTGAGTCCAAAGTTCACTATCTTTGAAGAACTATAAATTAGAGAGTCGGGAATTAGTCTAGAATTGTCAATAAAAGTGGTTATAAAATAACAATATGAAACCCAATATAGAATGTATCAAATATAAAGTTTTACAAAAAGGGTTTCTAATATTTTAAGTTACACTACCAAGAGTTCTAGCTTAGTTGCTTGAGCAGGATGTATGAATTGTTATGAATTCCCTGATACCTATATTTGATTCTTATGAATAAAAAAAAAGTTACACTATAAATAATTTTCACACATAGATTTACCTATATATTCCAAATTGTCAAGTTGGTATCTATTTTACAAGTGCTTCAACAAAATTATAGTTTGATATACCATCAATAATAATACAAAATAACAGTATAGAATAGAGAAATTATTCTCTTCAAACATGAGATTTCAATGTATGGGTCTTAATATATAAGACAATAGAGAATTAACATATAACAATGTTTCCAAAGAGACTATCAAATATTGTCAACATAAGTCCTGATAATAAAGCGTTGATAGATAGTGAAGAGAAACCATACTACTCACTCCTATCCTTTTTATAAAAACACTACCATTTGTTACTTATAAAAAGGATGGATGTAGTATTAAATAAGAGTTATTTACAATGTGATATTGGTTTTCTCATGTATAATTAATTGGGCACTTAATTGAGATAGAAACCTTATATTAACACAATCCCATTTATATGAATTTCTCTTGCTATAAAAGACTCTCCAACTTAATAGAGAAAAATAGTTGAATTAACAATTTAAAATATTTTAAGTGTTAAAAAAAATATTCAACTATTTTTTTTTCTCTATCACACATTGATCATGTCAAATTATACCAATAAGTTACATCCATCGCTTACATAATACAAGGATAATAACAGTTTATTTTTATAAAAGAATTTTATTAAACATAATTTTGCACTGCAATAGCTAAATGCAAAATTTTGGAAAGTCATGAGATATTTCACACTTGGTTAAAAAAATAAAATTAAACTCAAATAAACGATAGGATAGAGAAATAAAATAATATTACTATGTCGATTCCTATATATAAGAAATAAATTGTGTATTTATTATTATTTTCAAATGTATTAATTGCTAATTTCCTTTTATACTCCTGATTTATTGTGAAATCTATTAATGCTCATTTTCCATGAAAGTAAATATATTTATTGAGTTATTAACAATATAACTCATATTCATTTATTGAAAAATTATTCCTTAAATTATGAGTAATGTTATTATATCTAACCACCACTTAAATCAATTAATACTATGGGTATTTTGAAATAAAATTTAAATTTATGACAATATTAATTAAAAAAAATCAATTTAACTATTTTTATTAGTTAATAAATTAGGTATTTATTTCTTATATGCAAGAATAAAGTAGTAGTATTACTATTATATAATTTTATTGTATTGCCACACTCAAAAAAAAAAAAAAAAAAAGAGAGTATAACTATAAATGAAAACATCTTAGTCAGAGGTGTTTATTTATGTTGTCTCTCTGTTGCTCTGCTTCAATTCAACCGAGAGAGAGTTTGTGTAAAGGATAAGCTGAAACTGAAACATGGCATCTCTGTGTTCCTTCACTGCTTCTTCTTTTTCTTCTTCTTCTGCATGTGACAACCTTTCTCTTTCTCACCCTCTCAAACCATCTTTGCCTCTCATTCACTCTTTCACACTTCCAAGAAACACTAACAGGAAAAAGAGTGTGAGGCCTCTGTTCTGTGCCCTCAACAACAACAACAACACGGCGTTGCAGTACAGGACCCTCGGCGACTCCGACCTCAACATCAGCGAAATCACTCTTGGTACTGTAAGTTATGTTTTCTTTCTTATTCCACATATTAATTAATAATAATCAAACCAAAAAACTTAATTATTCCTTCGTTTGATTGGTGCTGCGACTTTGTTGGTTTCAGATGACCTTTGGGGAGCAAAACACTGAGAAAGAAGCTCACGACATTCTTAATTATGCATTCGACCGTGGCATTAACGCTCTCGATACTGCTGAGGCCGTAAGTTCTGTTCTTCCCATCTTTATCTGGCATTTGCCATATGCATTTAAACATTTTGGATTTTTTTTTTAATTATTTAGATTAATAATTGTTTCCATGAGTGATACATCTACTGAGAGCTTGAGGCAAGATGAGTAATTTTTGGCTATACAATCATACACCATGCTCTAACCATGGGGGTCTAGCTCAATTGGCTCAATCATTAGGGATCGATTTTCTTAGAATTTGGGCTTAAAGCTTAATTTAACTCCACAAAACCGGATTGTAAGGTCAGGACTACTCAAACTTTATAAGCTCTATTTATGCCATATCTCTAGTAGATATGGAACTAAACACCACCTTTGAGGCTGCTATAATGGTAGCCCCAAAGAGGTCACAACTAAGGTGGACTAGGGGTGACCACAATTAAGGCAACTTTCCAACAAACTTGAAGGAGTTTTTATATTTGAAGGACTATTTAGCATGATTTCTAATACTTTTGGAAATACTTAAGTAATTTTTTTACTTTAGGAACCATTTAAGAGAGATGATAATAGTTTAAAGATGAAATTGATGGTTTATTCGGCACTTGAGATTTGTTCCTCTTTAATAATATATATGATACGTAATCTAAACCATATAATTCAAATGGATGGTTAAGTTAAAATAATTTTGATCATTCATGTATGATTGTATGACCAATATTAACTCTTCCCATCTCTCAGGTTCTCTCTCTCTCTCTGTCTCTTTCTCTATATATAGTTAGCTAGTTAGTTAATTAGTTAGTTATGTTAGTATTTTTTAAATATGATATGATGTTTTGATGTTATGCAAGATTCACTATTTGATTGCATAAGAATCCAATCATTATCATTGCAATTTGATAATGAGCCGTTGGTTTTTGATTGCAGTACCCAATTCCAATGAAGAAAGAGACACAGGGAAGAACTGATCTCTATATTGGTAGCTGGCTCAAGTCTCAACCTCGTGACAAGGTATTGGGTACTCCTTTCACAACTCTGTCTATGCTTACTTTTCTATGTGCTTTGGATACAAGGATTGTTAAAAGTTAAAAGTAATATTACATTATTACTTCCCACGTGAAATAATGATATTAAAGTTAAGCCTATTGAACTTTTGGTAAGTTGTTTTTGCATTGAGTAAAAATGCTCATTGAATTTTTTTCTAATTTGGCTCATTTTGCCATATATGATGATAGGCTGATCCTGAGATTTGGCTTTCAACTGTTTTGGATGGTTTTTACTGAGTTCTCTCTTTGTTGAGCCAAAAGTTTGAAACTATTTGTGTATCATCTTTGTGAATAGATTATTTTGGCTACAAAAGTATGTGGTTATTCTGAGAGGTCAAGTTACTTGCGTGAGAATGCAAACGTTTTGCGGGTTGATGCTGTAAATATCAAGGAAAGTGTAGAGAAAAGCCTTAAGCGCCTCGGCACTGATTATATTGATTTGCTGCAAATTCACTGGTGAGTTTACGGAATTTTTTTTGTTACTTTATTAGTCATGTATGAAATTTGAGCAGTGTAAATATCTATGGGAAACTTGTGTATAGTTTGCATTGTTAAAATATTATGATTCTTATTGTTTTAGGAATCTTTGTAAGTTAGTAGTGATATTGGGCCAGAAAGACATGTACTAGTTTTACCACACTTGTACTTGACCTAGAATGTAACCTTGATTATTAATACAGACGGGAGTGTTATGTTATGCATTTATATATTTACCTGATGCAAGCAGACTTCTCCTATTTATCTCTTCACTCTCTTGAGACATAAAGCTTAAGTTTCTGAACTATTGATTTCTGAATATATGGTGTTATGCTTCTTTATAGGCCAGATCGATACGTTGCACTCTTTGGCGAGTTTTCCTATGATCCTTCAAAATGGAGACCCAGTGTGCCGTTTGTTGAGCAATTGCAAGCTTTTCAAGAACTTATCGATGAAGGAAAGGTGACTGATTTCTATTAATTCACTTTATGCTTTAGCTTTCCTAGTTTTCTAAGGATTTCTAATGATTTGTGTTGGTTTTGGCTTGGAGAAACTGAGCACATCTTTTTATTTGCTAAAAGTATTTATTCAAACTGATATTATTGATATTTGCTTGTAAGTTGTAACTTTTGCTAAATTTTAGTGCTATGCTTAATAGAGAAAATGCAGTTGAGGAGTGGTAGAATAAACTTTGTCTCAAATTTGTTGATTGGACAAGAGGGGTGAGTGGCCATACCACTTACTTTTGTAGACTACTTTGCTATGTTATGTGGAAAATGTCTCATCCTATTACAAGCCTGTAAATAAAAATCAGCTATTGTATGTCTCTCAGTAGTCAGCATAAACCCATAACCTTCTAGTCCAATCAAGCTAGGATTTACTGTTTCCTCTCTTGACTTTTTCAAGACATTTGTGCCAATTGTAATGTGAAATTCAATTATTCCAATCACAATATCATGTTTATTCTCTTATGCATGTGAATGGTATTCAGTTTCTTGAGATTTCTGTGTGCATCAGGTACGCTACATAGGTGTTTCAAATGAGACTTCCTATGGAGTGATGGAGTTTGTCCATGCAGCTAAAGTTGAAGGCCTTCCAAAGATTGTCAGTATCCAAAACAGCTACAGCTTACTTGTTAGATGTCGTTTTGAAGGTGAGATTCTGAGATTGGTCAAATCTCATTCATATCACTTCACATTTTCTTGCTTTGTGATGCAAAGCTGCTGCTCCTATTGCCCTGATAATTTAAGATTTTTGTTAAATAGATATGCTACTTTTCATCATAAATCACATAGCGCCTTATACATTGTTGTTCCTAAAGAGTCCAAAAGATACAAAGTAATACACTCACTCTTGCTTTTAAGGGTTTTTTTCTAGTAAAAAATTCCAATATACCCCCTCAACTTTTGGTCACGTGCAGTTTGGTCCTTAAAAACTGATTAACATTTTAAAGTGTGCACTTTAGGCATTCCATCCAATTTTCCATCAAAATTAACAGAAATGGTCACATTTGTTAAGCTTGAGTCCTAAGTGCACTTGAAGCTAAGTTGAAAGGGATAAATTGAACCTTTCCCATTAAGAAACCTGCAACAAAAATTGGTCACATGATTTAAAGGATCAAAGTGGATATGACCCTAAGTTAGCAGGGGGTAAATTGTACTTTTCCCTCTTGTAAGTTTCTTTAAATTCTTTGTTGGTTTAATTTTTTGCAGTTGATCTTGTGGAAGTTTGCCATCCAAAGAATTGCAATATTGGCTTATTAGCCTATTCCCCACTTGGAGGAGGATCACTCACAGGAAAATATATAGATTTAAATTCTGAAGCTGCAAAAAGAGGAAGGTTGAACCTCTTCCCTGGCTACATGGAAAGATATAACAAATCGGTGGCACGGGTATAACCATAATTCTAGTTATTGTTTTTGGAGTTCAGATTATGTTCTAAAATATGATGGCAATGCTTGAGAATGTCCCTTTTCTTGTGGCTGGATTTCAGGAAGCTACTATAAAGTATCTTGAGTTGGCCAAGAAGCATGGTCTAACTCCTGTTGAGCTTGCACTTGGATTTGCAAGAGATCGTCCATTCATGACAAGTTCAATTATTGGTGCAACCTCTGTGGACCAGCTAAAAGAAGACATTTATGCTTTTACAACAACTGAGAGACCTTTACCAGCAGAAGTCATGGCAGATATTGAAGCTATCTTCAAGAGATACAAAGATCCTGCCATTCTTTAATGCTTATACCTTTCAAGTTCACCATTGATTGCCAAATCACTGCTATTGATTCATCCCGTTCCCCATTCCTCTCTCTATTCTTTTTGTCATGATTAAAATTAGAGGATGAATAAAATGCATATTGAACAAATACATGGAAACTAGGATTTACAAAAACTGGCTGTATTCCTTCCCTTAATTACAGAAATGTTATTAGGCCTTACATTTTTGTTAATTAAGTCTTTAGTAGTAGTTACTGTTTTTTTTTTTTTTATTGTTTAGATGGCATTCTTTCTTACCTTTATTTGACCGCACATCTTGAATAAAAGAGATTGCCTATACATATTCAATGCAACTGAAAATGAAAGTATGGCCGGAGATTAAAACGAATCTTCTATTCCACTCAATCAAATTAATACACTCCTCATTATCTGAACATATAAAAAGACTGAAAATGTGTTAAAACTTCAAACAAAATTTGACCATAAAAAACCAATAAGGTTAATAGATCTATGTTACCTAACAATGAATGCATTATATTATCATATAGTATTATTTTTTATAATACTTTTTACTTTACTATTTTTTCTCTTTATTTCCCATAATCACTTTATTAATCTTATTTCATATTTCTCTTTTTATCTCTTTATTGTACAAATTTATCATATAAATACATTTTCCCTCTAACAATACTTTTAAAAAAATTATTTTATCATATAAAAAATACTTTATAAAATTTTCTTTTTTTAATAATCTAATTTCTTCTTTTTTTTTAATTTTTTTTTAAAAAAAAGAGTAATGAGTAAAATAGTATCTGAATCATGATGTAACACCCGTTTAAACTTTGAAGAAAACTTAGATATAGTTTTTTCGGGGTTGTTTTTGTTGTTTTCTAATCAGAATTAAAGTTTTATCTCAGTAAATTATAAAATCCTTTAATGCAAATTTTTATTATACAAATTACCAAAGTAAAACTTGAATTCTAATTGGAGAACAATACAAATAACACCATCGAAAGTACTGTATCTAAGTTTTTCCCTTAAATTTTTACGCATTGTTAATCATTTAATCATTAGATAAATGCTATTGACAAAAAAAAAATTAATCATTGTCTTTTTGTGTAAAAAAAATAAAAAAAATAATAATCATTAGATAAGGGTAGAGTGAAAAATACATAAAATTGAGGATATGAGAATAAAATGTAGGTTAAAATACAACTTTGGTCCTCCTATTTTGTCAAATTTGCAATGTTGGTTATTTGATCTTAAAATAGGGACATTTAGTCTCTTGTTTTTGAAAATTGATTTTGGTCCAATCTTTAATTTGCATACATTTTTTTTAATTTTATTTTTTATTTTGGTCCAATTGAACTTTAGAATTAACATATTTATTTAAGGTACTATCGGGAAATAATTTAATTAATTAAAATGTAAGAAATAAAAGAAGAGAAAATAGGTTATGCTTTAACAGTGTAAAGTAGTTTTACGCTGTCATTCAATTATAAATCACCATGTATAATAATTTTGTTAACTTTTATAATAATTATATTGAAAGTCATAACAATGGTGATCTCTGATTGGTTGACAGTGTAAAAGTATTTATCATTGTCGGTACATGACTATTAAACTTATAAAAGAAAATAAATGTAGACAAAATTGATAATTAGATCAAAATTACGAATTAAACAAAATAGGAGGAGTAAATTTGCATTTTAACCTAAAATGTAAAGAAAGAATATACTTTCTGAACATACGTAAACCAAACATGTCCTTAGTTGTTGGACGTGGAAGCAGTTTAACAAGCGCGCCAATATCTCATTCCCTTTCCTTTTACGTAACTTTCGCATCTCTCTCTCAATTGCTGAATCCAATTTTGCTCAGAAACTGATCACACACATGTTGATGCAACTTCCACACCCCCTTTTACAAAATTTCAATCTTTTTGGCAGTGACATGAGAAATCTTCATCTGGGTCTTTCCCTGATTCTGAATCTATAGCACATAATCATGCACTAATGCCATATCTGAGTTTAATGGTTATATTTTTTATTTTTCTTTAACATTGTCCAATTTCTTGGAGAAAATTTTCATCTTGAGGTTTTTGGAGACTTTGATGAGAGGCCTAAGTAGAAAGCATGACGCTTGAGCTTTGTCCTCTTCAGTGGTTTCCTTACAATTTCTTTCAGATGGAATGGCAAATCCTGCTAGCTATGGGAGAGTTGAGCGTGATATTGAGCAAGTTAGTTTCACCACCAAATTAGGCTTTTATCTGAAAAAGAAGATGAAAAAGTTTGGTTTGGTTTGTTTTGTAGCTGGAAAAGATTGGAATTTTTATTAATTTTTTTTCCATTAGGCATGATCGTGATTGTTTGTTTCATGTCAGTATTCATTTTCTAATTTGTTATCATGAAAAAGAAAAATCAAAATATCGAGGGATCTTTTGTTATGGTGTATTAATTATAGTCTTATAGTTAAAATGTTATCTGGGTGTTGGCAATTATGGCTGTTGGTGATGTTCCTCCAAATGAATTGTTTGTCCTAGGTAGAAGAAGTATGATTGGAGATAAGGCATGGAGAGGCAATGTGATATGAAACTTTAATCATTTTATTGAATGGCTATAGATGGTATCCTAGGAGAGGCAAACTGAGTAATTACTAAAACCATGGATGCATGGGGAAGGCAACTCCTTTCTAAGTGGTTCTTGATTGACTAACAATCAAAATCACTTTATCTAAATGGGGAAAATACTGAGGGAAACATTTTTTCTGGAATAGAAATTGTAACTAACTGATATGATTTTCTAGAGATTATGTTGCTTAGGTGATCCACTTACTTAAATTTAATTTCTGTCTTATTTCTTTGTGAAGGCATTCATTACTTTAAAAAAGGGCACTCAGTTAGTAAAGTATTGTCGAAAAGGGAAGCCAAAATTTTGTTCATTCAGGCTCTCATCGGTGAGTTTTTATACTGAAACAAATTCATTTGTGTCCAAACCATACATGCATGTTATATATATTGAATTTCATATCTCTGTATGAATGATTTCATATTTAGTGGCATTAGCAGGATGAAACAAAGCTGATTTGGATTTCTCGTGGAAAGGAAAAGAATCTAAAATTGTCTTCTGTTTCACACATCATCCCAGGACAGAGAACAGTAAGTTAAATGCTAGATCTTTGGAGGCTAGATTTATGGTTATGTTAGCACTCTGATAAAGATATCTCAGGTTTCCTTTTAATTGCAGGCTGTCTTTAGAAGATACTTGCGCCCTGAAAAGGATTATCTGTCATTTTCACTTATTTATAAAAAGGGGGAACGATCACTTGATCTGGTTTGAAAACACAGTAATTTTGAATTTAAATTTGTCAATTTCATATAAATTATGAATCTATTGCTTCCGCTTTTCATATTGCTAGATTTGCAAGGACCAAGCTGAGGTAGAGGTATGGTTTTCAAGCCTTAAGGCATTAATTTCCCCTGGAGAGCGTTTTAGGCGTGGAATAAGTGATTTAACCAATGTGAGTTGTAATAGAAATTGCTTCAATGATAATTTAATTTTCAAGTTATCTTAGTTTACATGTTAAACAATTACTACTTCCTATTTCTTCCTTCAATTTCTCATAGATTAATTTCTAAGTTTATGTACTGAAAAATTGAGTTACCACTAAGATCAGCAGAATCTTAAACTGTAGGAGCAGTTATCCTGGTGCATAAAAAGTCAAGGATGTTCAGAATAATTTATTCTACAAATATGCAAAATTAAAATTCTTGTTGACATAAGATTAAATCTATATATGCAAAACTCGTCAAATATGTCAATGCTCAAGATGAGCTTTAGTTTCTATCCTGTAAACTTGTTTCAATAAATTACAATAAGTGGGGGCAACAAATATCAAATTTTTAACTATCTGGTCATGGAAACCATGAGAAATTATTGTTAAAGCTTAAGTTGTTATATAGTTTTATTTCTAACATCTATATTTTAGAACATTTCAATAAAGTAATTGTTTTGACTCTCTTGCAGGATAGTGTTGACTTAGTTCCAAATGATCGTCCTTATGCTGGAACACTAGAGTTTGCATCAAGCATTGCCCGTGGCAGGTTTTCTTTTGAATCAGTGTCTCATGACTCTACATCATCTTGGTCTAGATCAGAAACAAATATGCCACTAAGGACAAGTTGTGGAGATGGTTCTCGTGTCAGTGTATCAAGTATTAGCCACTCAAGTAGTGTAGGATCAGCATTAGATGACATAGAATCTCTAGGTGATGTTTATATATGGGGAGAGGTTTGGGCAGATGGCAATTCATCTGATGGATTGGGGAGTCAAGCCTCTTGTAAGGCAGATGTGCTGACTCCTAAGCCATTGGAGTCTGATGTTGTTCTTGATGTTCATCAGATTGGGCCTGGTGTACGTCACATTGCTCTAGTTACAAGGCAAGGAGAGGTTTTTACTTGGGGAGAGGACTCTGGTGGAAGACTTGGTCATGGCTTTGAAAAAGATTTTGGCCGACCTCATCTTGTGGAGTCCCTGGCAGTTACCAATGTGACTTTTGTTGCATGTGGTGAATATCATTCATGTGCTGTGTCTGCATCTGGTGACCTATTCACCTGGGGTGATGGTACTCATAGTGCAGGACTTCTTGGTCATGGCACTGATGTTAGCTACTGGATACCAAAGAGGGTTAGTGGCCCTTTAGAGGGACTTCAGGTTGTATCTGTAGCATGTGGCACATGGCATTCAGCATTAGCAACCTCCAATGGGAAGTTGTTTACCTTTGGTGATGGAAGATTTGGCGTATTGGGCCATGGAGATCGAGAGAGTGTGTCATATCCAAAGGAGGTACAATTATTGAGTGGAAACAAGGCTATTAAGGTTGCATGTGGAGTGTGGCACACAGCAGCCATTATAGAGGTTATGGATCTGTCTGGTTCAAACACTTCATCCAAGAGGCTCTTCACATGGGGTGATGGTGACCAATATCGTTTGGGTCATGTTAACAAGGAAACTTACCTTCAACCAACTTGTGTAGCTGCAGTTGCAGAATATAATTTTCAGCAGGTTGCATGTGGGTACACTATGACTGTTGCACTCACTGCATCTGGTCATGTTTTTTCTATGGGAGGCACAACATATGGTCAACTAGGAAATCCAAATTCTGATGGAAAAGTGCCAATTCTAGTCCGAGATAAGTTAGTAGGAGAGTTTGTGGAGGAAATATCATGTGGGGCACATCATGTTGCTGTATTGACTTCAAGAAGTGAACTATATACTTGGGGGAGAGGTGCCAATGGAAGACTAGGACATGGAGACACAGAAGACCAGAAATCTCCAACATTGGTGGAAGCCTTGAAAGACAGGCATGTTAAGAATATCTCATGTGGCTCAACCTTTACATCTTGCATATGCCTACATAAATGGGTTTCTGGAGTTGACCAATCTGTGTGCTCTGGTTGTCGACAACCATTTGGTTTTACCCGAAAAAGGCATAATTGCTATCATTGTGGATTGGTGTATTGCCATCCTTGTAGTTCAAAAAAGGCTTCAAAAGCAGCACTGGCTCCAACACCTAGCAAACCACATCGTGTGTGTGATGCTTGTTATGCTAAGCTAAAAGGTTCTGATTGTGCTTCTAATTTTAATAGAGACATTAGTCGTCCTTCTAGTTCCGTATATGGAAGGGAAAGTTATCACCGGGGAGAGGTAAGGTCTTCAAGAGTTCTCTTGCCTGCCACCACAGAACCGGTAAAATACCTTGAGATTAGGACTCATAAGCCTGGAAGTACACATGACTCTTCTTCCATAGTCCGAGCTGCTCAAGTTCCTACAACTTTACAATTGAAAGATGTTGCATTTCCAATTTCATTGAGTTCTGCACAGAATGTTTTCAAGCCTGTTATACAGCCAAGTCAACCTCCAACTCCACCAACACCAGCTACTCCAATACCTTTGTCACCATATGCTAGAAGACCACCAAGCCCACCGCGTTCTACCTCCCCTGGATTTTCAAGAAGCCTTATTGATAATTTAAGGAAGAAAAATGATCATTTGAATCAAGAAGTCTCAAAATTGCAAAACAAAGTATATTTCATAGTTTATACCACTTTCAGATCTAGTAATTATGTTCTTTATTCACAGAGCATAACATGTCCCAATTAATAAGATTTGTGAATAATTCTTTTCTTGCTTATAGAATCAAAATTTGAAGCAGAAGAGTGACATGCAAGATATGAAGATTCAGGAGCTTCAGAAAAATATTGAAGAAGCCATGTCACAAGTTGGAAAGGAATCTTCTAAGCTTAGAGAAGCAAAGGAATTTATTAAGTCCTTGACAGATAAGGTATCTTAATTCTATATTTTGACATCACAGTTAAACTCAACTTATTTAAATAAAATTTTCCTGCTTGAGCCTTGAAACAATGTTTCATCCAAAGTGACGAGAAACAGGAATGAAAAATCATACAAGTGGGAAAGGATGAAATCTTTGAAGCATTTCTAATTGCATCTTCACACACACACACACACACACATATTCAACATAACTAATCACTAAGAAAATTCAATTCGTGTTAATGAACTTGTTATTGGTTACAAGTCTCTTGTCTATTGGCAGTACTTAGGAATAAACTATGCACGATGATCTTCTGTCTTTGGTTTTCTCTTCTGACTTCTTTGTGGCTAAATTTTATTCCCTCTAATATATATTATTTTCATTATCCTAGACGTGCAAGAATCTTATAAAAAGTTGGGAGCAACTTGAAATTTTCCTTTCATACCATCGGATAATTAACACCAAATTTTGCCAAAAAGTTGTGTGCAAGTTGCCTCTGTACCCCATACTGCATGAGTCCCTATGTAGAATTATATTTATATATGAGAACTCAATTGAATGAAGGATAAGCATTCATTTTGGAAGTTTAAAGAACAATGTGTGACTATTATGCATGAAGAAATGAAGGAATATCATTATGTTATCCAAGTGCATTCTACAAAAAAATTGCTAGATTTTTGTAATTGTGTATGGGACAAATATCACTGGATTATTGTGGTATTTAAAAATATATATTTTAAATATAATAATGATTTGTACCAGAAAAATTGAGTAACTGTAAATGACGTTTTCATCATTACTGTGCTGTGATTCATTGTCAAAACAAAATCTCAATCAAAACATTCTAGCTTGTTCTTTTAAAACTGTACTGAATTTCAACAAAAAAAATAAAAATAAAATTGGTGATTTGAATGTGTCCAAAATTCTTATTATCCCCAAATGACAATAAAGGGAAAAAAAAGTATAAGTTTTAGCTTTAGTTATATGATTGTATATAAATTTGGCAAAACCAAGTCTGGCTAAATATCTTATGATTGGGCAGATGTCCATGACAAACCTTTTAATGTTCCAAAGGCTTTGAGCAAGAATTAATTTATGCAACAAAATAGATGACTATCTTCATTGAATCTCGACATTCCCTAAAACTGAACAAGGGAAGCAATCATTGAGTTCATGGAGTCAACAGAGAAGTTTAAATTTAGGCTGAGATTTACAGATATATATATATATATATATATATATATATATATATATTGTTACACTTATTAAAACAATATTATTTGCATTATGTATTTGTGATAATTGTTATCTTCTCAGACTCTATAAAGGAGCAATAACTCTCAAGATAGTCAAACCATCATTTATTTTGTCCACTAGCTCACCCTTAACTGCAAGACATAAGCTTAATTTTTCAATCTGAATAACTCTGAACACATATGAACCTTCATTCTTTCATCAATGTACTCACCTTGACTGCTAATGAATAGGGTTAGCTAAAGAGTTATTGCATGTCATAATAAGCTAATGTTTAAACCTGGTGGGAAAGAAAAGGAAGTTGATCAGGATATCTGGTTTATCATACTAAGGCCTAGTTTGGATTAGCTTTGGGATAAGTATTTGATTCCTAACATACAAAGAAGCCCTTATAAGTTTATAGGTATTTATGGAGTAGTTGTGAGAGCTTATGAAAAGTTAAGATGCACAAGTTGATTTTACCTTATGCAAGAAGTTTAATTCATTTTATGTCCTTGATTTATTTTATTTTCTTTGCCATTAGTGCTTGTTGAGAAGTTTATATTGAAATAGCTAAACTTGCTTCTACATTTGGTTTTATTTAGTTGAGGGAAGTGACTGAGAAGTTGCCACCTGAGATTCCCGACAACGAGACCTTGAGAACCATGCATGCTCAAGCTGAAGAATTTCTTCATGAAGAAAAAGATTTTGAATCTTCTTCCTCCCCACAGAGCCTTGAGTCTGAGCAACAAAGTGCACCTGATGTACCTGCCTCTGATAGCGACTCTTCAAAACTCCAAGAGCAAAGAATGGAAGGAAATGATGATGCTTCTGGGGTTGTTCCATCTATAGATGGAGAAAATACTCTTGAAGAAAGCAGCAACTCATCTGTATCTAGTCCACTAATGACTCCACCAAGCTCAGGAAATGGTTCAAAATTACGTGACTCTAGTATACCTGTGACAGAAGGAGAAAGATCAGTCATTGAACAATTTGAGCATGGTGTTTATGTCACACTCATAGTACTACCTAGTGGTTACAAAGTTTTCAAACGAATTAGATTCAGGTATAAGAGCTACTTGCTAATCTAAAATTTCCACATATATATTTTCTTTGCATCAATATTTTTAACTAGTTACTAACTTAATCTATTACATAAAAATCCTACTTCTCAATGAGGAGTTGCATGTAACAATTTCTATGTGTGAATAAAACCGGAACTAAATGTTGAAATCTTCTATGGTCTTCTATTCCCATTCAGACCACCAAACATTTAATATGATGTCCGTTAGCAATTATGAAGGTAGTGATGTGTATTGATAGCTTCTCAACAGTTTTATCATTAGTTGCTACTAGATATTGATATAGATAGATATAGATGCTTTTCTTTTATAGTATTGGCATGTGGAGGACAAATGTTACCATTTGATTATATGAAAAGCTTCTATGTTAATTTGGTTTTTGATTTTTTTTCCCCTACTTTTTAGTTTGATGGCAATTGGTTAACACTCTGCAACATTATAATGTTATACCATTAATTTGAGTATTGGTTTTCTTATTTCAATTGTTTCTATCTTTAATACTATTTCTCTCTGTTTTCTCTTTTCCTTTATTCTTTTCTTATTTTTTCAGTAAACGAAGATTCAACGAGCAGCAAGCAGAAGAATGGTGGAACCAAAACAAAGATAAGGTGCTTAATAAATACAGTCCACCAGCCACAAAAAATGCAATTACCGGATCATCTAATACCCCTCCACCTGCTGAAGAGAAAAGTGAGGCATTACCTTCTTCCTAAACTTATATCTCTGGTTTACCTAGACATACCATAGTCTGATGGAATGATCCAGAGAATAGAGGCAGCATCAATTTATCAAGTGTAAAGAAACCTATATTAGGCAAATTAGTGTAAAAAACTTGGCAGTATCTACAACAGTCTGGATAAGACCTGCAATAGAGGATAGAATATGTAAAAAGGTTTAAAGGTAGTAAATTTACTTTTGATTAACATGCTTTGGATCTCACTCTTTCCTTGTAACTCTTCCTCTATAAATCCCTGTGTTAGTTTTGTATTTTGGGTCTTCAGACACAGAGCTCTTGTTATTGGTATTGTACATTGGTACATGTGTAATTTAACTCCTCTAACAAGTATAGAGAAGCAGTTAATATATTATATGAATGATGATTAATGCTACAACCACACTTCAAATAATATAATAATAGTAGTAATAATAATAATAATTTGATACATGACTGTTGATGATGATGACATATATTGAAACTAAGTTCATTTTCTGTTAAATTTTATGTAGCAGGCTGTTGGTTCAACAGTGAAAGCAAGTGTGAATGGTTATATTAAATATATTGAAGTAGTTGTTTCAGGCTGATGTTACTATTCCTAAACGGATATATTAAATAAAGTTTGAGTTTCCAGTTTCAACAGAAAGGAAGACGCTGGCTAAAATGGGATACATGAGAATGTCTCCCACCGTGGGAAATTAATGTGCACCGTTGGATTTTGAGATTAATGTGGGACTACCGTACAATCGTCCACACTGGATTTTTTTTTTTTTTTTTTAAAAAGGGAATTTTTTTTTCTGTTTAATTTTTTTTTATTTTTAAAAATTACTATTTTTCTCCATTGTTGTTTATTGATGTGGGATTACCATACAACTGTTTACACTAGATTTTTTTTTTTAAAAAGGGATCCTTCTTCTTCTGTATTAAGTTTCTAGTGACTTTTAACTGCTGCAAATTTTTTGGTGGTCATAAATGTTTATTTTTGTAACATTTTTTGTGATTTCAGAAAATCTAGTGTTCGAGATTTTGATTTTTGATTTTATTTTTTAACATTTCTGACAGTTTTAGTTTGCCAAAAAATTTGCGGTAGTTTTAAAAACCACTAGAAACTTTAAACAGAAGAAGAAGGATCCCTTTTTAAAAAAAAAATCTAGTGTAAACAGTTGTATGGTAATCTCACATCAATAAACAACAATGTAGAAAAATAGTAATTTTTAAAAATAAAAAAAAATTAAACAGAAAAAAAAATTCCTTTTTTTTAAAAAAAAAAAAAATCCAGTGTGGACGGTTGTACGGTAGTCCCACATTAATCTCAAAATCCAACGGTGCACATTAGTTTCCCACGGTGGGAGACATTCTCATGTATCCCATTTTAGCCAGCGTCCAGAAAGGAAAAGACTATGTTGTTTACACTCCATAGACTAAATAGACTCAAGACATGTAAATCCATTAAACAGTGATACATAGGTCCTCTTCGAATAAAGTTCTTTATAAACACTTACAAGAAAAGAAAATAAGAATGTAAAATGAATTGAGCTTCTCCTGTAAACTAAATTAACTCGTGCACGTAACTTTTATAGAAGCTTTTTCATTTAACTTTTTCAACAATTAAAATGAATAAGTTGATTTTAACTTATGAAAGAAGTTCAATTCATTTTACCTTCTTATTTTCTTCTCCTATAACCATTAGTGCTTATAAATAAGTTTATCCAAACATAACCTTAAAATCATCATGAAAAATATGCAAACACTGTTTGTAATTATCTCTTCCAAAGCAAAGTGGACCCAAATGGGCGGTGATATGTTTTTGTGGTGGGTTACTCGTATCCCTCTCCAATTGACTGCCAAGCATGGCCTAATCACAATGCTTCCAAATCAAATGGGGGAAGAGTGGTCTGAACTTTCAGTGCCAGTTAGTGCCGGTCTATTTTCATTCGTCTAGTCTATTCAACAGGGTACATTCAAAGTCTCAATGTCTTCTATGGAAAATGAAAGTATATGTATCCATAAAATGGTCATTTTATCGCTAGATTGAGATAGAGGAAAAGTTAGTACTACAACTTATCCAAACTTATTATAATTTGTTCATAATTACTTAATGAAGTTCAACTGAGACTCAAATTATTAGAGAGAGGGGTGATTAGACTTAAAGTGTAGATACACTGATTTTAAGAAATCAGAAAATGAAGCGATTTTAAGAATTCTGAAACTCAAATTATTAGAGTGGGGTGATTAGACTTGTGTGTAGATAGAGTGATTTTAAGAAATCTGAAAATAAAGTGATTTGAGAGATTTGACCTCGAGATTCTAAAAAAGATTTATTATCACTTGAATTATTACTTTAATGAACAGATATATAAAAACTGTATGGCCTCCATTTTGTTCAGTCAAGTGTCAATTGCTGATACAGTGGGGTCTAGCTTAATTGATTGAGTAGAGTGTGTGAGTTGCTGTAAATCCCGGTACCTGTCTTCGATTTCTAGAGATAAAAAAAAAAGTTATATCGATCAATAACTTTACTCAAAACTTAATGGCAATGACAATCTAACTATGAAATGAATAAAATGTCATTTCTTCTTCTTTTTTGCTATGGGGAGCGGGGGTACTGATCAGTGATCAACTTGACTTTTACGTTAGAAAGAAAAAAAAGGAGCCTACAAGCCCACAACCCAAAAGTTGCATATTGACACACCACATGGGAAAACCTATAATATTGGTCTTTACAGAATTTAGTTTTCCTTATTCTCATTATACTTAGCACCCAAGGTTGCTTCCACGCTGTCAATTATGCCGAAAGTAGTGTTGAGCTAGGAGAGAGAATTACACCCTTAAGATTAAGATTTCATATTATTACAACTCGTGCCATCAATGTGTATTCATGACAAATAATGTGGAAATCAAAGCAATGGCACTTGTGTAATTCTATGGCAAATAATGTGCCAATTGGAGTGACCAAAAAGATGGTATAGCAACTTATAGAACAAATTGATTATATAAAAACTAAAATGGGGCATCATAGGTTCCTTCGTGAGATTGAGAACCATTTCTAATAGCCCTTCCCTTCATTTGGAGACACATTATTATTGTTCTTTCTTCCAAGCCTTTCCCAATCCAACTCTTTCTCTCATCAAATCGAACCAAAAACACCCTCTTAATTCACTTGATGACTCGCATGAGGCTAGGAAAGAAGCTTCAACCTGCCAAGAAGGCATGGAAGAGCTTCTCCAACACAGTCCAATGCAAACTCCACAAACTCAACATCCCCAAGTCCATGAAAACCACCCTTCAACGCCTCCTCTCAGCCTTTCACTCCCTTGGCCATCTCATACACTCTAGACTCCATCGTTCACTCACCACTATAAGGCCACGTGCCACTTCTTCTTACTACCATGTTCAATACAAGCACTGTGCAGCCATACACATAGATGACCTCTTTGACAACAAGACTAATTCTGTGTCCATGCATGCCACCACCAACAAGACAAGTGCTCATGTACAAGGGGAAACAAGCAAGGGCAAAGGCAAAGACAAAGAGAAAGAGGAGCATGGCATTTACAAGGGTAATTTGGTTGGTAAGTGTCGCAACCAGGATCACGACGGTAAGAGTAGTAATTTGATTGGTAAGTGTCGCAACCAGGATCACGGCGGGGAGAGTAGTGGCTTAGACACTATAGAGGATGCATGGAAGGTTGTGGTTGCCAGGTCTCCACAACTACATGTGGATCAAAAGGCAGAAGAATTCATAAGCAAGTTTCGTGAAGATATAAGGCTTCAGAAAGAGAGGTCAATGCTTGAATTCCAGGAGATGCTAGCACGCAGTGCATAAATTTGGAGTACAAGATTGATATATACATATGGGGCATGATGGTTTGATATATAATTTTTCATTTCATTTAGGATTCTATTGAAATTAAAACAAAGTGAGCTCATAATTGTTTAATAGTGGTGAGTGTGAAGATGTATAGGAAATTAGGCTTTTGCATTGAGAGGGATTCTTTTTTCTTTTTTTTTAAGAAAAAAAAAAAACATTATTTGTATTCATTCTTCTTTTGGTTGACAGCAAGTGTCTGATCGATAATTGTGCATCGTTTTGTAATCTGACAATAAGAAGTGTGTAATGTATAGAATGTATTTGGAAGTGAGTTTTGTTAAGCTTTATTTTTCTGGTCAATTCACTTGCTTTAATTATTTGGCTTTTTCTAAATCAGTTTGTTTTGTTTGCTCTTGTCCAAGGTCCACATGCATCCATTCTCTCTTCCTAACTTGAATTATTTTCAGTTGCTTTGTTAGGTAATTAATAGTGATTTGTTGGGGCATCATCAAACCAACGAACCTAAAGACCAGCTCACATGTCAGTAAAGTACCCCAACTTTAATAATGGTACTACCCTTATATACATGGAGAATTTTTAAAAGTAATTCAAAATGTGCCAGGTAGATTTCTATTAGTATATTAAAAGCTAACCAGGTTTGTATTTGTATGATGTACAAGATAAATTACAATTTTTTTCAATTTAAATACATAAGTAATTCTTAAATTTTTAAATTAGGAACATGGGTATCAATATAATAATAAATATCGGTTATTATCAATAACCTTTTCATAGCAATGCGGGGTTTTTTTTTTTTTTTTAAATTCAATATTTACAATAGTATTTTTTTCATTTATTTTTTACTTGATAAATTTGAAAAAACTTGCAATTGAAATATATTTAAAATAGTTTGCTATCAATCTATTTTTCATATATATATATATATATATATATATATATATATATTTGATACATGATGTGACTAATATCTTTATTATTTATTCTAATGTAATTTAAATTTCAAAAATAAATATTTATCTTGTGAGAATAGTAAAATTTACATAAAAATATGTTAATATCTAAATTATAGAGATAAGTATTTGCATAATTATGTGAGAGTAACTTTGCATACCAATGTGTGATTTAATACATAAAATATTCAAATTGTAGGGTTAAATATGTTTTTATTCTCAAAAAATTGTCTGCATTTGATTTTAGTCCTTAAACTTTATTTTTACTGATTTAAGTCCTCGAAATTTTGAAAATAGATAGAATTGGTCTCTTATTCTAACTCTGTTAATATTTTCATTAACGTGGCTAACAACTATCACGTAGCACCCACGTGGATGCCACATGACACCATAGACCAATTTCACCTATTTTAAAAATATTGAGGACTAAAATCATGTTTTAAAAAAAATGTAAGGACTAAAGCCAAGTTTGACCAAATCTTCAAGAATTAAAAACACATTTTATCCTATTTCATTATCATTTTAATTTAAATTATTTAACTATTATAATAATTAACTTACATATTTAATAATTATAAAAAATAAGAGTGTAAAAGGAAAGGAGACAACAATAAGGGAGAAATACATGATAATTAACATATGAAAGAGTAAAAAATAATGATGGACGATGTTAATTCCTTATTCTTTTTGCTCCTCTTTCAAAGGTTGTTTTCCTCGATGATGAAATAGAGAAATCTTAGAGAAAATGAGTTGAGTGTAGTGAGAAGTTGTCTTCCAATGCATTGTGAGTAATGGGCTTTGCAAAATGGCTTTCATAGTAGCTAGAATGGGCCCAAACACATAACAGAGTCAATTATAATGAACAAATATTTTAGTCACCAACATCCAATGTTGACTAGGCGTCTCAAATGCTGCACTAAAATTATCTAGGAAGACCTCGAAATTTGATGCCATATAATCTACATCCGGACCAAAATTATTGATGTTTTTGCTTCTTATTTTTGTTCTAAAACTATTGATGTTTCACAGATTTCAAGTCTCATTAATTATTTTCTTCCACATGTACTCCCAATTTAACAATTATGATTTATTCCACAACTACTCCCATCATAGATATTAAATGAAGGCATTTTACACTAAATATGTAGTTCGTGAGTAGTATTAAATATTTCTTAAGTTGTGTGCATTAACCTTTGTTGGCCCCAAAATTGTTTGCCAATGGAAGGATGGTAGCCGATGAGTGATGACTATTAACAGTCGATGGTAAAACGGCTAAATGTAGTTGTTGGCAAATAATTGGGCCATGAACATGTTAGGTTAAATGAAAACCCCATTAAGTGAAATTTGAAAAACTCTTATGAGCATAGGAATTTTAGCGCCTTGAAGGAAATAATTGAGTGGAAAGTTGAAATTATGTAACCCACTATCTCTCTAAAATCAAGGGAAGCAAGTGGTTGGTTATTAGGAACGGTTGAAACATTTGTAACTGTGTGAAACAACATAAATAGGGGAAAACACGAAGTAAACAAGGTCCATGACCATAATTAATGCAATATCTCTCTTATTCGTCCAAATTTACAGTTTTATTCATTGATTTTGTTTACATCTACCCATTTTTAAATTAGTCATTTACAACATTTTTTTATCACCTTTTTTAGAGTAGCGTAGTGTAGCAACCTTAGTATCACGAAACTGATGAAAAGTTGTTTGAAGTGAACCAACAACCCAATCAAGGAACAAAGTTCATTCCTTGAGACAATCGCTTACATGGGAGGTGTTAGCCGACACAATGGTTAATCACATTTTACACCAACAACCTTAAACATCAACAATTTTGGTCCAGAAGTAGTATCTCAAATGTTGAGTACCTAGTAAATATCTCATGATCCAGCATTGCATCATGGGTGGATTCCTTTTTGGCATCTCTAACACAAACCTTCTAATGGAAATCAACAAGTCATGGTGTTGGATCGATCCTAATCATCCTATGTAGGAACTTGGGATCAATGTGCCACACTGGGTCTCCATTGAAAAATCATGCTTCCTTCAATAAAGCGTGGGACGTCATTTTAGCACTTTAGGCCTTGCATTCATTTGCAAGTATTTTACTATATTTTTTGATAAAAATTAAAGGAATTACTCATGACAATCATATTAAAAAATTTGTTTTTGGTTCCTAATTAAATATTTGCTCAATATTAAAAAAATTTGACAAGTGTGTAAAGAAAATCATTATTATTATGGTAAAATGAATTTTTGGTCCTTAAAAATTTGGTAAAAAATAATCTTAGTTCTTACATTTTTAAAATTGTGATTTTGGTCCTTAAAAATTTAGTCAAAATTGGTCTTAGTCCCTACATTTTTAAAATTGTAGCTTTGTTCCTGATGCAATGTGGCATCCATGTGATGAGCCGTTAGCCACATTAGCAAAATGTTAACGGAGTTAGGATAAGGGACAAATTCACCTATTTTTAAAATTTTGAAGACTTAAATCAATAAAAAAAAAAGTTTAAAAACTATAACTAAATGTAGTTGATTTTTTTTTTGCACCAAAAACATATTTAGCCCCAAATTTTAAAAGTAAACATAAGCATTATTATGAATAAAGTAAATATAAGCATTATTACTATAAAATTATACTAATTTTTTAGTTAAATGTCTTCATTTTTTAAAATTTTAAAAATCTATCAACTGTCCATATTTTATTTCCTCACAAGAGGAATGCTAGCAACACTCTATTTGATACTCTCTTGCTAACACTCTCTATGTGATTTGTTGAAAATTGTTAAAAGTCACCAATTTTGGTGGGTCTCACTTCTAGATTAGGAGATAGAACTCATTTCTAGATTAGGAGAGAGAATCATTAAATGATAAGTGAGACCCACAAAAATTGATGATTTTCAATAAATTTTAACCAATAGCAGAGAGTGTTAGTAAGATAGTGTCTTCTTCACAATTTGTATTTTAAAATGTCCATATTTTTTAATTTTAAAAATCTACCAACATGTACTTTTTTAATTTTTTAAATAGGTGAATTTCCTCACAATTTGTATGACTCTACTTGAGATAGGTATATTTAACAATATTGGGGTGTCTGTGTGTATGTGACACTTGATTTGTTTAAGACTTAATTGCAAATTTTACCATCCAACTTTCATCATTTTACGAATTTTACCATCCAAGTTTTATTTTTGCAAATTTTACCACCTAAATTTTTAATTTTTGCGCATTTTACCACAGTGATGTTTTACAAAAAAAAAGTTAAAGAAAATACAAAATGACATCATTTTGTTACAAATGTGATGGTAAAATGCGCAAAAATTGAAAACTTAGGTGGTAAAATTCACAAAATGATGAAACTTAGGTGGTAAAATTCATGAAAAAAACCTTGGATGGTAAAATTTGCAAAATAATGAAAGTTGGGTGGTAAAATATGCAATTAAGCCTTTGTTTAATATTAGGGGTGATTTTTTAAAAATTTGAATGGATCAAAGCACGTAAAAAGAGAAAAAGAAGATAGAAGCATAAAAAAGGACAAGTATTGAAAAAGAAACTATGAAACTAATTTCATGTCTATAAATAATAACAAAAAAGAATAAAACAAGACTTTAAAAATAAACAAAAAATTATCATTAAAAAATGATGAAATAAAGAAAATTAACAATAGAGAAATGATATTAAAGAAAGTGATATAAGATATTTAATGTGATAAAATTTATTGACTTTTTTTTTGACAGAAAAATTTATTGACTTAGAAAAATAATATATACATATATATAATTGTACAATTTATTGTTAAAAATGATGGAAATTGGTAAATAGTAGAGACACGCAAAAAAATATATACGGAAAGACAACTGTAACCAAAATTTTTATATTTGTATTTTTTAATTTCTCATGTTACAAAATATCATAGTGTACGCAGTCAAAAAAAATATCATAGTGTATTGTTTGGCATTTGAGTATTTTTAGCAATAGATATATTACTTTACATACTTATTTTGTCATTAAATTTTTTTAAATAATTTATTAAATTACCATAAACAATAGAGACAAAGTAAAAACAATAGTGAGGGAAAAATATATTATTAAATTAAAAATAACACAAAACAAAGAAACATGTACATAAACATGTATTAAGCAAGATATATCGTCAATAAACTACGTAGCAAATTACAGCAACACCTCCTAAGATTTTCACTAATTACACGTGCAGTTTACACAAATTCTACAACCTTTGTATTTTTTAATTAAACATATTATGGTTTTGAATCTAGAAACATGAATAGTCATATTTGTACCAAGAACTCTATTTCAAATTTGACTCTAAATTCCAATAGGAAAAAAAATTGACTCTGGATGAGCAATGAAAATGACATAGATATGAAGTTGTTGTAGAATTGGATATACAAATTACAATGAATTTAACAATTAGGTGACGCAAGTGAAGGACCACGATCAATTTGCAAATCACTTGGTACCCCTCGATAACTCAATGGTTTTCACAAGTTCCACCAAGGAAGCCCTCCACCTTCCTCGAAGAAGGCAAAACATCTGTTTTTCCACTTGATTTGTCAAACCCTAGAGGCCTTCATCGACTTCTCTGAACTTGAGGAACTCATCGAGAGTCTCTTCGAGGAAATCTCAAACGGCGGCAGCGGCAAGCTGAGTGACTGTCATGTGGCCGTCAATCTTCTTGCTGGGGTCCTTAAGGGTGAGGATGGCGCCATCCATGTGGCAGAACATGATGAAGCGGTAGCCCTTGGAGAGCCCCATTGCCTTGTCCATGATCACGATGGCCTCATCGAGGTAGCTGAACGCCAAGAACACAACTAGCTTTTGAAGGGTGGAGTTGCAGTCCGCAACGGCGCTCACGGCGTGGAGGACGTCGAAGTGGCAGAGTAATGCACTCAACGATGCTACCAAACACCTGTTGAACAGGTAACCAATCTGTGAACCGTAACCCACAGACACAAAAACCTTCACAGTGCAAACACTCAGAGGGGTACTTTGGGGTTTTAATTTTAATAAAAATAAATATAATTTTAATGAAATTCAATTTTAAAAACAAAATGTTACTTAATGACATTACATTAGGAGTGCCAAAGAAATGGTTTTAAACGGAAGGGATGCATATGTAATTAGAGAAAACCTCAAGGGAGGTCGCTGTAATTTGCTCTAAACTAAAATTAATATACACATTAATCCATAATAATTTTAGATAAAAAATATATTTTCTTTGACTTTTATATATTTTACACTTATGTACAACATAATATTTTTAACATAATTATGCATATGTGTATATAATAATCAAAGTTTTTTATACTACTAGAGTACGACTCTATGCAATGCACAAAAAATAATATATTAAATTACAATATTACCATAAATAGTTGAGGCACAAGAAATAAAAAAATGCATATAAATAGACATGTATTTAGAAGAAAAAATTAAACTAAAATTAATATACACACCAATACATAACAAAATAGATTTACAATATAACATATGAAGCACAATAGAAAGGTGATAGTGCAATAGAATGGTGGACACACAAGGCCTATGTTTTCACTTTTCAATAATAATAATAATAATAATAATAATAATAATAATAATAATAATAATAATAATAATAATAATAATAATATATTTAATAACAAAAATATATTTATATTTAATAGGAAATTATTTAAATTAATTATAAAATAAATTTATTATAAAAATACTCTTTCTAATTTTTTATATAATTTTATAAAACAATAATGTTAATAAGTATGTTAAAAAGGAAATATGTATAAGATGAGGGGAATAAAAAGAAAAATGTGTATATGTAAAAATATATAAAAGGAACTACATTATACAATGAATAGTAAACATTTTCTCATTTTAATATAGAAGTTATTCAGAAAAAAAATATAGTATATAGAAGAAGCTAAAACTAACAGTTGGCAAAAGTTTTCATTTGGTGGTTTTCAAATTTATATACTATTGATGATTGATTTCCTTATAACCTATATACCTCATATTTATTTTAAGAAAAGGAAAAAAAAAAAACTAAGCTTTATAATCGTTAAAGATACGAGTCTAATTTTATAACATATGATCATGATAATGTTGTGATTGATTTCATATTCATATGATTAATATGAAGCAAAAAAATGCATGATCGAACATTTCTTTTTCATTTTTTGTCCATTGTGTTTTAATATAAAATATTATAAATTAAAATATATGCTCAATAAATAAATAATAATTTTTAAATTTTTATATAATTACAAATATTGACCTACTTTAAAGTTAAAGCTATGCTACTTTGGTTACATTTTATAATTAAATTCAATTAATTTTATATACAATTAAGAAGAAACAATATTAAAATATAAATATAATTTAAAAAATTGGAATTATTAACTATATAAAATAATTAATAAGATTTAACATGTAGCTAAATCTAGTATTCTATCAATATAATATTTTGCTAAATATAATTTGTATCACGTGCATACCGTTATTTTCGTATCAAAGGATAAATTGATAAGAAGAAGAAGGAAACAATAATAAGTCAGAACAATAAAACAATAATCAATCAAAAGAAGAAAAATAATAAGTCAGAACAATAAAAGGTTAATTTTTGAAAGAAAAAAAAATGTAGATACAAATTTAAGAATATGTTAAAAATATAATATAAGAAGAATGAGATTACATGGATGTAAAACAACAATAACAATGGGAAAGGGGAGTTCTTGAATGGAATGGTTTTTCAGAGAATGGGAGGAGTGTTTCATTTATAGAGGCTTTAGGCTTCAGTTTGTTAGAAAAAAATGAATAACAATTGATTTGGAAGAAATTTTGAAATTTAAAAGATCAAACTATATGTTAAAGTTTTGAAATTTACCCTTTTCAATTCATGGTATTTTATATCCGTTGATTCTACTATATTTTATAATTTTATAATATATTATAAAATATTTCCTGATTTTAATATATTTTATTTTTTTGACAGAATAATATATATTACTTTAATATATTATATATATATATATACATATATTATATAATATATAATATATATTATATAATATATTATAAATAAAATATTCTAATAATACACGGTACTTCAATTCATGGTATTTATGTACCTATAATATTATCTGATAAGAATCTAGCAATTGTGTATACCATTTCAAATTTTAAATTAAATCATTAATTTAGGAATTGAATAGGAATTATAATCTTAAATAATTAATTACCTGAAACTGAAATTATAATCATTAATTTTATTCCATGAAACTGCAATTATGTAATATCAATTAATTTTAAAAAGTTTGTATATTAATAGAATTTTTTAAATCAATTATCTTGATATTAATAGTATTTTCATAATTACAAAAATAACCTTACTTTTGGGGGGAAATTTTTTGGCCAATGTATATTCTTTTAAGTAATAAAGGATTCAATAGTGATTTAATTCACTATCAAATCTTAGCGCAATGTAATAAACCATGAAGTTGTTTGATTTAATTCAATAGTGATTTAATTCATCCAATCATAGCATGCTATGTCTCCCACGAATTGAAAATCACAATTTAACCAAGATATGAAATGACATGTCCTTTTTACAAGTGAGAACCTCAAAATTGGGGGAGGGGGACTATATTGAACTGGGTCCAAGGCTTAATCTGCTAGAATGTGCTACTTTGACCTAAAGTATTGCATCAACCCAAGTTGTATTGGTTGACTGAAGTTAATGCTTAAATATAAAATTCCTAAGATGCACGCATGAACAATAGATCATACCTCAGCCTAAAGCAAATTTATCTTGTCATTACACCATGAAATAGTATTCCTTGAGAGGCCTTGGTCCTTATGCTAGAGAATTTAATCCATATGAAATTCCTATAAATACAACCAACATCAATGTGATGAGTAAGAATTTATTATACATTGTTTCTATAATAAAATAGTCATTAACTATGCGTTAATGTCTTTTGAAGATACCTACCTTTTACTTAAGATATCTCAATTGTGTTAGAGAATTCTATAATCTATTATTATCTCATATATCGATCAAATTTTGTTTGATGTGCTATATAATTCTTTATTTTTTTTTCAAATTTCTTTCTATTAACTATATGTATAAGATAGTGAAAATTTGAATACACGGACTAAAACACTAGTTATTTCATATATCAATCTACCTAAAAACATTCTTCAATCAATATTAACCAAAATTTAGCCTAAATCAACAATTTCATCTTACACGCTTCAAATATGGCTCCTGAATTTAATGTCTTATAATTTACACAAAATTACATATCTCCTTTGAACTGATAGATGATGAAGATTAAATTACTTCTCTTTTACTCATCCAGTATGTTGTTAGACTTTATAATTTCGGTAAATAATTGTGAGTGAATTGATAATTTGATGTATTTTATTTTCTTAAACCCTTTCATACCTCACTGCTTATATAATCTAATATAACTGCTTTGCAATTATATATGCTCAAATGTCAATGGGCATATAATATGCAGAAAATATATAAAAGAAAAATTTATTTATGAGGTTATGAAATAGATTCTTAACTTTGAAAAAGCTAAAAACTAGGGTCCACATATACAATATATGTGGCTGATGATGCTTGATTGCATGCTTGATACAACAAATTGTACCGTGGCGTGCGTGGGCCCCACAACAACGGATGCTCCGTGACCACTCAACCAAGCATCTGGGAAGAATATCCTTTCTCCGTTTCATATTTATTATTTCATAAGTTTTACATGAGTCATGCTATTTAAAAACTTGTGAAAAATAATAGTTTGGACTTGTTTGCTTGAGTTTTTTGAAAATATTTTTAATTGTAATACATAATTAAAAGAATTTATAATAATAATTATATCATTTGAAAAATAAAAAATGTAAATAATGATTTTTTAGAAGTTATTTTTTTAAATAGTGTCTTGACTTGTGAATAAGACTACATGTCTACATCTACAATTCTCGGACTTTACAAAGCGAGAGCCTTGGATATTTGGTTGTCTTTTACTATTTTAGAAGTTAAAAAAAATATAATTTTTATAAGAAACCTTCTTTTACGAAATTATAACATGAAATTGTGAATATTTTATTTTTTGAGTTTACACAAAATAAGCTTAGAAATGAAAGAAGAGGTAGAAGTAAAACTGTTAAAATGACTACAACTGATGGATTGAGTTTAAAAAAAATAATTGACTCAGATATCTTGATTATTTTCTTGATCTAACTCATTAAACCATAGATTATAGGTTGAGCCATCCCAGATAAGTTGGGTTAATCCATGATTTCATTTTTTTTAAAAAAAATTCGTGAGGCAATCTACAAAATTGCTAGATTCAACCGAGTTAACATATGTTCTATATTTTTATAAAAAAAAACATATGCTCTATTTAGATAATTTTTTTTACAAATATTTATAAGAGAAAAATATAAAAATGATTTTCTCTTATAGATTAAAATTAACTTATACATTTTAATTTTTATAAAACCTCTTTTATCTAACTTTTAATTCGTAATTTTTTTCAATTCATTTTACTTTCGTATATTCTTCCTTTATAGAGTAATTGTTTATGAAGAAATATTTTAAAAAAAAGCCATATTCTTTTTTTTTACTGCAAAAAAAAAGCCATATTCTAATTTATCACAAAAGTGAGATAAAAATTTAATTTGTGATAAGTTAATTCAAATAAATTAAATTATAAAAATTTATATAATACGGATTTTATATTCTATTCTATTGAATTCTATTGATATCATTTTCTGACATAAAATTTAACTCATAAAAAATAGTACAATAAAAAGAGAGTATTAAAAATTAAAAATATATATTAGACATTAGTAGTACTCCTCTAAACTTTTTGCACCCGGTTTCCATTTCTCATCCTAGACGAGGTGGTTTTTTCACCTAAAAAGTTGCAACAATCAACAATTGCCTACTAAAACCATGCTACAGCTTTAGTAGGTTCCTTTTTTGTTTTGCCGTTAAAGCTAAACCTACTAAAGCGGCGTCGTTTCGTGAGTCCTAGCGTGGCAACACTATCTCCACACAAATAAATACCCAAGTCCACCCTCATTTCACAACCCACACTCTCACTCTTTCACTCTTCTTCGTCTCAAACCTCTTCGTTCCTTCGATTCATTCCATTTCTTCCAAAATGGCCAAAGACCCAGTTCGCGTTCTCGTCACTGGAGCCGCAGGTATTGCTCTCATCGCCATAATCTCTTCTCTATTTTTCTTACTCTTCAGATTCATCACGATCGCTTGATTTTACCCTTTTGTGTTTTTAATACGAGATCTGTGATCTGACCGTGTTTCTGGATTGGTTTGATGGTTTTAAATTCTGGGTCTGTGTCAAAATCATGTCTTTGGTTGGGTTTGAATCTTGATCTGCTTGCGGCTCAGATCTGATCTTGAGATGAACGATGATGATGTTTTATGTGTGTTGTGATTGTTTTTGGTGTAGATTTGTTTTTTAAACCTGGGTCTGGTTTGCGATTCTTATGTAATTGTTTGTTTAGGTTGGTTTTGTTATGATTATAGATAAGTGGGTTGTGTTTTATGTTGCATTAGGGAGTGAAAGTTGAAACTGATGTAGTTTTGGGTCCTTCCTTACCCTTTTTTTATCACCTGATGACTCTTGTTATGTGTTTTCTCTGTGAATGAGTGAGAAACATCTAATTCTGTAACATTACAGTGTGGAAAGCTGACTTACTATTATGGGAAGGATGGAATCAGTTGTTTGTGTGTTTATCACTGTTCTTTAAGAAACGTTATTTGCAATGGTTCACTTTCATTGAACTGAAAATAAAAGTCATGGTCAATTTGAATTTTTCTGGTGGTGCACTTTATTTGTTTTTCCTACAATTCTATTGGTTTTTTGTAATCTTGTTTTGAAAATGGTGTTAGTGTACCCTCTCCTGGTTTTTTTCCCCTTTGTTTAAATTGATCCATGTATTGTTATAAGATTATTGATTTCCTCAAACTTTTACATGCCTTCTGTTGAGTGGAGTTTTCTCACATCTGAGAAATGAGTTCTAATGGTGGAATGATCAGTTGCTTCGAACTGAATATGGTCTGCATGTGGATGCATAAAAATATGCTTCTCATTATGTTGTTGTGCTAATAAATTTTTTAATCAATTGTAGGGCAAATTGGATATGCTCTTGTTCCTATGATTGCTAGGGGAGTGATGTTGGGTCCTGACCAGCCTGTGATCCTCCACATGCTTGACATTCCTCCAGCAGCAGAGTCATTGAACGGAGTTAAAATGGAATTGGTGGATGCTGCATTCCCTCTTCTTAAAGGTTTGACTTACCCTTGTTGAATGTTGCATCAACATCATGGATAGCATTAGCAATCTTAGACTTGACTTGTGTTTGTTTCAGTTGCTTATATGATAAACAAGATTATTAAGTCATGTGAAATTATTTGTTTCAGGTGTTGTTGCTACAACTGATGTGGTTGAGGCATGCACTGGGGTCAATATTGCTGTGATGGTTGGTGGATTCCCAAGAAAAGAAGGTATGGAGAGGAAAGATGTGATGACTAAGAATGTCTCCATTTACAAGTCCCAGGCTTCTGCCCTTGAAAAGCATGCTGCTGGCAACTGCAAGGTAAGGGCTTTCATCTGCACCTTTTAGCTTTAATTTTTACCGTATTTTATGTCAACTTATTTTGCCCCCCCTCTTCATTCTTTTTGATGCTTAGGTCTAATTGCTTGGGGCATTTTGGTTTTGTCTTTTAATTGAAAACTATTAATATAATTTGTTGGTTCTGTGAGATTGTTCTAGATGTAAGACCAATAAAACATAAGTGAAAATGCTGATCTTATTTGTTGTTTTGGGTCAATTAAAATATCTGGAATTGCGATGGATTTATTTTGAATCCTCATGATTATGTCAAGTTCTTGTTCTTGTTTGTCAAACTTTGACCACTTTTAAGATATGCAAATTTCCACATGAATTAGGTATTGTGGAAAAAAGCTCCACCTATTTCATATATGATATCTGCAAGTGTATTCTGTATGTATTGTGAAGTCCTTGTTATTCCTTCATGATGGAATCTGACTCCTGTATTTTGGCTTTTTTGAAAACATGTATTTCATTTTTGAGTTTTTTTTTTTGGAATATTTATATGAGACTTTGCATTATCTTGCAGGTTCTGGTTGTTGCTAACCCAGCAAACACCAATGCATTGATCTTGAAGGAATTTGCTCCATCTATTCCTGAGAAAAACATTACTTGTTTGACCAGATTGGATCACAATAGGGCATTGGGCCAAATCTCTGAAAGACTGAACGTTCAGGTTTCTGATGTAAAGAATGCCATAATCTGGGGTAATCACTCATCTACCCAGTATCCTGATGTTAACCACGCAACTGTTGCAACCTCAGCTGGGGAGAAGCCTGTCCGTCAACTTGTAGCTGATGATGCCTGGTATGTGATGAATAATACTGTGAATTATGACTTTAGCAAATTATTATTATTGTGTTTATTGAAAGCATTCTTGCAATTTTTCATTGTCTAGGTTGAATGGGGAATTCATTACCACTGTTCAACAACGTGGTGCTGCAATTATCAAAGCTAGAAAGCTTTCAAGTGCACTATCAGCTGCTAGTGCTGCTTGTGACCATATCAGAGATTGGGTTCTTGGAACTCCTCAGGTTAGTTAGGTTTTTGTCTGTTTTTTAGTTCAGGTTCTTTGTGTCTCCAGCTCAGCTTATTGTTTTTTTTCTCTCCATTGCCATTTTAGGGCACCTGGGTATCAATGGGAGTATATTCTGATGGTTCCTACAATGTTCCAGCTGGTCTGATCTATTCATTCCCTGTGACTTGTGCCAATGGGGAATGGACAATAGTTCAAGGTAAGTGTTTTGTCACTTAATGGTATATTGAATTTTGTATGTGAACTGGTTTTTTGCTCATATCGTTAATATTTTGTTTATCAATATTTTCCAACACCATCTTTGGTGTTAACGCTACCTTGCTTAATTTGTCAGTGTTTGTTTTTGCTTTAATCTTTTGATTAAAATGTCACTGAAATAAGATTTATTTCAACCGGTAGAGCTTTCTAATGCAAATGAAATTATGGGCCAATTTGCTTTTGCTCTTTTAAATGTTTTTTTCATTAAAAAATGTTTTAAATAATTTACCACAACACAACATTCTTGGAAAAATAGCAAAAGTCTTAAAAAAAGTCATTTTAGTGCATTTCTCTTCTATTCTATTTATCTAAAAGAAAAGAGAATCCCTCATTTGACACATGTCACTCTCATAAAAAATTTTCTCTCCAAAACTTTTATCTGTTTCCAACTTTTCTCTCTTTCTTACTTTTTTGTTTTATTTTTTTGTGATTTTTTTTCATTTTTTTCTTTTTTTCTTTTCTATTATCTATATAAGTAAATTTGGTCCTTTCTATTGTCATTATTTTTTAACATGTACTGTTTTATACTTTTTATATATTTATTATATTAGTTATATTTTTATTACATTACTATTTTATATCTTTTATTTATAAAATTTTATATTCTTGAAATCTTTAATAAAATAATATGCTCAATATTACATAAAAGTATGTTATTATTTATATTAAATGATAAATTTATATAATTACTTATTTAAATTAATTATAATTTATTAAATAAAATTTATATTAATTAGTTAACATATTTACTACAAAATAACATTTGGATTCTATGTTTAATAACTTTATATGTAATGATTATATGTTTTATACTTTTTATATATTTATATTATAATATTATTTATATTTTTATTACATTACTGTTTTATATCATTTATTTACAAAATTATATATTCTTGAAATATTTAATAAAATAATATGCTCAATATTACATAAAAGTATGTTATTATTTATATTAAATGATAAATTTATATAATTACTTATTTAAATTAATTATAATTTATAAAATAATAATTTATTAGTATTCATTGACGTTGGCAAGATCTCTTTCAACCATAAGACTTGAACATAAAATCTTACTTAAGGAATTCGATCTCAATTTCTCTCAAATCAACATGTTGGTAAGTAATATTTGATTTCAAAAGTTTGCATTTAATTTAATTAATTCCTAGACTTTAAATTATTTGAAGTATTATTTATAAACTATAAATATTATAAAATTAATAATTTTTTATTTGCAATATAATTGTAAAATAATTGAATTATTTTATCATTTCACATTTCAAAATTACAAAAAAAAAAATTAATTGAACATAAGTTAAATTCTTTCTAAGTTTTTAAACATAAATTTCTCATACAATTTTATAAACATTTTAAATGAAATAAGAAATATCTATGAAATTATAAGTAAATATATTTTTTCTGATTGAATACTCTAACTTTTTTTGCATTTTTGGAGAATTTAAACAGTTAATTACATTTGTCTCAATATAGAAATTTAATTTTATAAACATGTGTATTTCAAACATGCATGAAAATGAGGGGCCCATGCGAATACACGGATATCTTATCCTATTTCATTTTTGTTGGTAATGGACATTTGTTACCATGAGACTAATTTTTTTTTATTATGTTTCAAGTTACTATTTTAACTATCCACCAAAAAAAAGTTACTATTTTAACACAGTATATGCAACATTAACTTGGTCAACCATTCTTGTTCTATCATTCTTATTAAACATTCATGTTTTGGTTTCCTATTGCTATTGAGCAATAAATGTATATCTAATATTTATTTTTAAGCAAATTATGATATATGTAAATTCTCTAAAAAAATACATAAAAATCAAAATGACCCGTGCGAACGCACAGCTAGCTGGCTAGTAAGCTTAAAAGAGGGTACCCTTTTGTTTTTTTTTGGGGGGGGGAGTGGACTTTGGAAAAAGGTTATATCAGGAAGTTTTTATTTATTTTTAAATTATTATTCAAATGCCTCTCTATCTATCTAGTTCTAAATTGGATGAATGCATCTGATATGACATAATTTCTCCAATTTTAACCCAGGACTTTCAATTGATGAGTTCTCAAGGAAGAAGCTGGACTTGACAGCAGAAGAGCTTTCTGAGGAGAAGGCATTGGCTTACTCATGCCTAAATTAGACACATTGCTCTTTTTGTCTACTGTCCTTGTAGGTTCCCATGTTTTGCCTATAGAAGTAGCTTCAAATTTTGAATAATGCTCCTTCTAGATACTAAGGAACTATCAGTGGAGAGAGTCTGCTTTTCATTGGAATTACATGTATTGCAACATCTAATCCTTTTAGGAGGATATTTGAGCTTACAGTTTTTTAGTCATGGTAATAGACCATGGGCCGCATATTGATTTGGATTAGTCCTAATTTTATGTGCGTTAGTGCCCTTTGTTTATGGCTTGAACTTTTTTGGTGTGTTTGTGGTGGCTGTACAAGATTTTTGATGTTTGTGGGATGCACAAGCGTGCAAGCGCATAACATCTAGGCCTTGTGATTGAGTATTATGCACACGCAATAAGGTCATCATGGATGTTTTTTGCATTCTCTCAAAACTCACCTTGTTCGTTAGCAACATTCTCTAATAAACTTTTGTCAACATATTTTTTCTCCTATGGCTTGAAATTTATTGAGACTTTGAAATATTAGTCTCAATAGAAGTCTCATTCCTCATTAAGATTTATTCTTAATTGTTTTTCTCAAGAAATTTTAACCATTAGCAAAAATAGGTAAAAAGAGTGATGTTAACATGTTGATAATGGTTTGATTCTTGATTGTTTGAATGGAAAAAGATTGTCGATAGGTTGTATCTACTTCAAGACCAATTCTAGCATGGACCACCTTAAATGGTCTATAATGCACCATGTTTAATTATCATTAGATTCATCTCATCCTTAGAATTGCACCATGGTCTATAATGCACAGGATTATTTTTCCTAACCCCTGTAGGCCTCTGCACTTGACAGGAGGTCGCACTGTCCGATCTCTGTGCACCCCTCTTTCCAGTGAGATTCCAGTGACGGTTGCATAGATTCCAAGAGGAACTCAGAGATGTTGAATCCGAGAAACTCAAAAGCAAGCAAAGCATTGAACGCGTTATCAAACCCATATTTGAAGTTTCACATTTTTCTAAGAACAAGATCTGTCAGTTGAACCAGTTTCTCAACGAAATCTTTCACTTCTTCTGCATCAGGATCTTCAAGCCTTAAACCGAAAAATTAAATAAATTAAAGCATGTGAAATAGACATTTACACGAGATTTGTATCTAGAATTTCCCAACCAGAGGTTATTCATAAATTTTTATTTTGCAGCAAGTTCGAAGGATGAAGTAAAACACATCCAAATTGAACAACTATTAGAGATAGAGAATATTAGTGCTATTAGGATTGGCTATATAAGTTATAATGTACTCATGTAAAACTTGATTCTCTCATTTGAGTAAAAATTCACTTTTCACTTTTATCCCTTTCTCTCTTCTCTCCACCTCTGAACCATGATTCCTAATATGGTATCAGAGCGATACCATCCACCATAGATATTTTTTCCACTGCTTCTTCGTACTTTCTTTTTCTTTTATCTTTCATTTACTTTCTTTTTCATTTTCTCAGAAAAATCAAAACCCAATGCTGTTGGTTCCTTCTTTTTCTTTTCAGATTTCAATTCCCTTTTACCCAAATTTTGAAAATCACAAAACCTTCACTCAGTTTCGGCATTCTAATCTCTTGGTTCCTCATCGGTGGTGATGGTCACCTCTTCAAGCTTCAGGATCGGAGCCATTTGAACTCCTTTGCTGACACATTGTCGTCATCTTCGAAGTGGTGCTCTATTTTGAAGATCACTTTCAATACTGATTCGTATCGTCCATGCTGCTAGGGTTTTCTGTTCCGATAACAATTCCTCGACTTCGATTTGGGGCTGCATCTTCGGCCTTGGTTAGGGTGCTAGTTTGTGTTCGTTATGTGATTATGGCACCACACTTATCGTGGTTCAGAGAAGGTTTTGATTGCTGCTAGTTTTTTGTAATTGGGATGTAGCATGTGGAGTTCTGTTTTCTTGCAACTGTAACCATAGTTGAAGAGCTTACTATTGATGTTGCTTCTATACTTGCAACTTCTGGTGCACACCAACTGTTTGGTGATTTACCTCTTTGATGCTAAGTGTTGTTGCTTGCAGCTTCAACACTTTATGGTAGTGGTTTCTGTTTCATCTTACAAGGACAAAGAGCTTTTTGTTGTTGTTAAATCTGATTGGTTGAAAAGGTGCTTTCGGTGTTCTTGATCATTGCTCTTTGTTGATACTAATGCTCGATAGATGTTTGATAAAATGAGTGTGAAAGTTTTGAAGTAAGGTTGACCAAGGATGCTATTGTTTTGAAGTTTTCTTTTGGTTTGGTGACTTGACAATTGTGCCTACAAGATGTTCGTGAAAAGTTCTCTTTTGATACAGATTTAGACTATTGTGGTTTATTGCCATTTTCTTACTGTAAGCTTCTGTCCCTGGTGGTTAAGCATTGTTTTGAGCTTCTGCCATGGATGGTTAAGCATGGAGATATTATGGTTTGTGCTTCTGTCTTGAGTGGTTAAGCATTGTTTTGGCTTCTGCTTTTGATGGTTAAGCTTTATTGCTTCTGCCTTATGGTGGTTAAGCATTTTCATTGATTTGTGCTTCTGCCATGTTAGGGGTGTTCAAAATCGAACCAACCTAAACGGAAAATCGAAAATTGACCCAAAAAATCGAAAACAGATAGAAAATCGAACCGAACCGCTGACTATATGTACAATGTATTTTTTCCTTAATGCACTTGCACAAATACGACACATAATATATTCAAAATGACAAAAGCTTAAGTTGAACTGGTAAAAGACCAAAACGCTTTATACAACACTTAATTGAAACCCTAAATCTAAAAAAAGAAACCTCTCTCTTTGCATCTCTCGATCTTGTGCCGTTCACATGGCCCTTTGCCTCTGTGATTCCCATTGCTAGTAAGTGGTCACACACTCCCACTCTAGCATGTCATATTTAATTGTAACTACTAACATACATATGTATTTGGATGATAAAAAAAAAAAGCAATGCTCTATCAGTGGAAGTGTCACATTGAATTGATAAATATTTTAATTTTTTTAATACTTAATAGCAGATTTTTAAAACTGCAAAAACTGAACCAAACCAAACCGCTAAAGATTGGATTGGTTTGGTTCGCATTTCATAATATATTTAAACCGAACCAAATAGAACCACACTTAATTTTCTTGTTTGGTTAGGGTGACTTTTAAGCCAAAAACCGAACCAAATCGAACCGCGAACACCCCTATGCCAAGTGGTTAAACTTTGAGGTATAGTTTCTACTTGGTGGTTAAGCCTTGCCTTATGCCTTTAATGATTTTAGCTTCTGCCTTGCATGGTGGTTAAGCTTTGTTCATGTCATTTCCAGCCGCTGTATTTTCGGCATTTTTTTCCATTATATTTTCTATTTTTTTTTACATGCACTTGTATTGTCATCCCAAACTAGAAGTGTTGTACACACCTTCTAGCTTGTGGGGGGATATTAGAGATAGAGAATATTATTACTATTAGGATTGACCGTATAAGCCATAATGTACTCATGTAAAACTTGATTTTCTCATTTGAGTAAAACTCCACTTTTCACTTTTATCCCTTTCTCTCTTCTCTCCACCCCTGAACCATGATTCCTAACAACAACAAAAACACTTGAATTTATTTCATTACTATTGGTAAAGATTGGCAATCTTGATTTGACACAAAGTGACGTTATGAAGGCGTGAATCTCGCCGGGAAAGTTCAAATCCGCTAGAGGGGAGATTGGAGAGCGTGACCTCTTTCTGTGGTAGCTGTCGTGGTGCGACGAAGGTGGTCATGGTGGCTGCCAACTATGAAGGAGGGAAGGGGCTGTGAGTGCGAAGGCCAAAAGGAGTTGGGGGTAAAAAAGTTCCTGTACAGAGGATGTATGGTATAATCCTAAGGATGAGATAAATCTAATTGTAATTAAACATGGTGCATTATAGACCATTTAAGAAGGTGGTCCATGGTAGTATTGGCCCTACTTCAATGAGCTCTTTGTTGGAGATCCCACATTGACTAGTGATATGGCCAAGTTAGTGTATATAAGTGGCGGGTAAACCTCACCTTACAAGCCGATTTTGTAAGGTTAAGTTAGGCCCATAACCCACTTTCTAAGATGGTATCTGTAACACTGTGAATTTTCATAATGTATGATAAATGACTTACTTAAAATGTAAGATAAATTAAATTTAATCAGGTTATTTAATGAACTATATAAATAAAATAGATTGTTTTGTTTATGTGATTATTGTGTGTTTAGTAGTTTTCGTAACAATTTCAACTTTACGTAAGTTATTGTTATAGAAAAGGGGGTGTGAGGTTAGAAAATCATGGTTACGAATAGCAAAAGTCAAAATCTTTCCTTTCTTCCTTCTCTCTTGGATTAAAAATAATTACAAAAGATAATTAAATTTAATTTCATGAGAAAATTTAATTAATAAATATGTGTGATTTTTCTGTGTAAGCTTTAGTGGAAAATTTCACTGAAATCGGGAATGTGTTGCACACTGGCAGTGTAAGAATACACTGTGAAAGTGAGAAAATAGTCAAGAAATTAAAAGGATTTAATTATAATTAATCTCTAATAATTATAATTAGGTTCCTATAAAATTTTTATGTTATTCTATAACACTTTATTAAAATAATAATATTTTAACGTGGTTCAAAAGAGCGTGATTTTGAGAACTTTTTGAGAGTTAGAAAAATGCAAAGACTAAGAAAAAAATTAAACTTACCTACTGGAAGACGCAAAGCCTAATTCAAAGAACATTAACCACTGTTCTTTTTAATTGGCCTCCATGCGTAACCATTCAATATGAAGGAGAAAAAAAAATTCTTACGCAGCAGGATTTGTAGCAGATTCAAAAGACAAAGAAAATCAATTCTTTTGAATAACGGTACTTATGGGTGTGAATGAAAGAAAAATGACTTCCTGTTCATTTATGAACTTTGAATATGCTAATTTACTTAAGTCTATAAATTGGCTTTTTCCCTTCTTCCAAAAACACCGTGAAACAGCCCTCCAATTCTCGCCATTTTGTTTCAATTTCAATTTCAATTTATGAAACTTGCTATTTGCAACCGCTTTTTCTCTATCTAATATCATTTTTAGGCACCCCTAACCGTTGAGTAATTATACTTCTCCAACTGTTCTCCTTTAAAATTTCTAAGTCCCAAGTTTTTATACTATGATCTGTTGTTGGTTCTTAGTGGTGGTTTAATATTCGTGCTCCAGAAAACTAAAAGTTCTTTCATTCCTCCATCATTCAAAGCTCTTATTTTAGCATCTCTTCGAGGTAAGGAAAATTTACAGTTTTCATGTATTCTTTGATGTATGGATATGTTGTGATGTGTATTGATTCTGAAAGTAATGTTTTGATAATTTGTTTGTGATATAAGTTAATTGATTGGAACTATATGATAGCTGAAAACAAAGTGTTTGCTGTCTGGTACGTTATTTTCTGAACATATGTTAGTATTTTTGTGATAACTTTGGTTGTGGTGAATGAAATTGGATTTCGTTTGTTGGAGATGAAAATGGACATCCGGGGCTACAGTTTTGGCACAAGAACTGCTCAAAAATATTGAAAATCGAAGGATTTATGGCCCTCAAAACTTGACAGTCCAGTCAGGAAAACGTGAATGGATATCGTACCTTGTTTTGCAATTCTGTATTTCTACAAAAATCTTATTCAAAAACGAGTTATATGGTTAGAAAATAGACATTTCAAGCTTTCAAACTGTGTATGATATGCTTTCTAATTCATTATATTTCTATTTCAAAAGTTTCCTTGAAACTGACCCATCTGCAGTGAAGAAAATCTATTTTTGAGATTTTAGATAATTTTGGTGCACTTTTTACAAGATGATTTAGAGATTATTATTTTCATTCTTTAAAACTATATTTCTAGTGATTTACAGCATGAAATCAATTTTTCTACAATATTTTTAAGAAGAGTTGAGATTCTAAGTGTAAAAGTGGACTGTTTTGTATTAAAGATAGTTTTGCCTTTTGCTAACTAAAATGATTATTGCTGTTTTTTTTGTAAATCTTTGATTTGCTTATGGTTTTATTCTTTTGAAAAATATACTGTTGGTGTTTTGATTTCAAAACCAGGAGATCATATTGTTATTTTATCTTTTAACTTTCTTTTAAAATCTTTCTAAAGTTTTAAAGATGATTTCTATAATTTCTATTATTTCGAATGTTTTTAAGAGATTTTAGAAAAAAAACTCCAAAGTGTTATAGACAGTTTTAAAAGTTAAAAATTTTAAGGTTTTGATCAGTGTCCAGTTAACTTCAATGTTTTCTTTAACTTTGAACTATAGTGGATATATGTTGTTGACCCCAGTGGTTGATGACTGTGGATATATGTTGTTGACCACAGTGGATGATGACTGTGGATATGTTGTTGTTGACCACAGTGGACGATGACTGTGGATATGTTGTTGTATTGGATTGTACGTGCATACATGCATGGATCCACAGTGGATCGTGACTGTGGATACGAGTTGGCACGTAAGTTGAGAGTGGGAGTGTAGCTCTCAACCTAGTGTCGGAAAGATTGGTGGGGTCGTGTACATGGGCCCGGGGGATAAGATGGATGGGCGATTCTACATTGAGACCAAGATTTCTGCAGATCTTGTGTTGTGGTGAGCCACTACCCACGTACGCCTATCCTGACAAAGCCACTAATTATTTCCAAGACCAGTATCGGCGTTTCCCCCAATGGTCGAATTGGACTATGTTAAGGGATTTGACTGTGCTGGTCGCTCGACTAGTGAAAATCTCCATGGAGTCGTTTCTACATATAGTGCATAACTAGGACATATTATTTGAGGATATGTTGGTGATTGACCTATTGAAATGGATTTTTCTATATATTGTTATTATTTACCTTTGTGAATATATTAGTGTAAATCTAATGTTTTATTTGAAATGTAGGTTCTGTAAGCTTATCCTTGCGCTGTTTGTTTGTATGTGTTTGACTGTGATGATCGCGATTCTTCGTGGGAGCAGACGGCAAACTACCGGCCGTTCAAACTCTTCGAGGCTGAAGTCATAGGAGACCTACTTCATCTATTCCTTATCTTTTCATTTATCGTCATAGTTTCTAGCTAAGGGTAATATGTAGTTGTGGCCAGCTAGTAGGGAATGGGTAATAATATGTAACTCTCCTCTTTTACTATATGTACTTACTGATGGGTACCTTTGTACTGGTACATACGTATTCCGAACCTTTTAAGATATATCAGACTTTTGGTATGTGGTTTGTATATGACCATATGGCTTGGTATCTATACATCTGATATATATGTATTTATGTATGGATAATTTTCAGATGTAGTTATGTATGTAATATATATTTCTTATTGATGAATGTTATGAATTATTAGTGATGTTGCGCGAAAAATTTACACGTATTTTTATAAATAATTTATAATTAGTTTTAATTAAATCTTTTCACAATATAGTAGTTAAGTTGTCTTGTGACGATAGCGGGTCGTTACAGTATCAGAGCCTATCCTAGCGATTTGTTGTTGGGCCTATTGTGCCTTGATATGGGCTTATCGTGCCACCCGCTATCGGGCCGCTATCAAACCACCCACAGATGTCCTGTCCTGCAAACTTCACGTTCTAGATGTCCAGTCCTCGACTTGAGGGGTGTGTGTTGGAGATCCCACATTGACTAGTGATATGGCCAAGTTAGTGTATATAAGTGGGGGACAAACCTCACCTTATAAGCCGATTTTGTAGGGTTAAGTTAGACCTAAACCTACTTTCTAAGACTCTTCATCTTAAAGGATTATTTGAATGGAAAAAGATTGTTGATAGGTTGAATGGAACAAGATGTCATACAATGATTAGATTATATACACCCAGGTTTGACTCCTTTCACTTCTACTCAAATTTTTTTATCTTGTTTTTTTTAAAGCCCTTCTTCCCCCTTTTATTATAATCCCAATACAATCAATCTAAATAAGTTCGTTAGACATAATTATTGTTGCATAGAAATATTGAAATTTGAGTGATCTAAATGCATTTTTTTTTAAATTATCTTTTGGTCAATAGTTGAGTTGAAAGTGAATGAAATAGGATTTAATAATAGAATTTTAATTTTTTATTTCAAATATACAATATATAATAATAATATTAAAGAATATAATAATAATATATGAAATAGTATTGGATATACTAAAGAAATAAAACAAAATACAACAACAACAAAAAATTATTTATTGAAGGAAAATTGAAATCGGTAAAACAAAAAAGTACTTTTAGGACAAATAGAAAAAAATCTATTTAAAAGATCTGTTTTCTATTTTTTTTTTCTATAATTCTCCGGTAATCCTTTACATTTAACTATATTGTATAATTATCTACCAAAGGGGTCTAGCTCAATTGGTTGAGCAGGGTGCCTCAGTGTTGTAAATTCCTTAGTACCGTCTTCGATTCCTACTAAAAAAAATATTATATACTTATCTTGAGGGTGCATTTTAATGAATCATGCTTTGAACTCGCGACTTAAACTGGCAAAGAATGGTTATGCATAAGAAGACAGAGCTAGCTTCTGCATTATTTATTTGATTTGATGTGATTTTTTTTTTTTTTTTGTAATTTTACGTGCGTTATCGATGTGTGGCCAAACACACTTTCAACAAACTATTTACAAATCATGCGTAGAACTAGAAGCCATTTAACAACACGAGTGGTTATTCTCTAGAAGAAATGTTAGTATAACATTCTCTAATATTCATTTTGATGCTCTTCTAATACTCTTTTTGATATCCTCTTAATCGGTGAAATTTGTATCATTAAATATGTAGGTCACATTTCTAATTTAGTGAGACTTACATGAATTTCAATAAATAAAAAACTATTAAAAAAAAATAAAAGAGAATGATAGTGTGTTTAGCGCTACTGTTAATTTGAATGACAACTATTTGTCAATAGCAGTTGTATACAAACAAGCTTTACCAGGATAAATAATGTTTAATTTTCTTTTTTGAACTTAAGGTACTTTTTAGCTAATAGTCAATGATTAATTTTTTGGGATATTGAGATACATCTAAGAGATTGACATCTCTCAACAGTTAATTTTCATACGTAGACTTGGAATTAAACTCTTGACCATATCCTTAAAAGATTTCCTATATTAATAATACACATTCCAATTGACTGAGCCTAATTCGAATTGTTTTGTTCATAGGCAAATAGATCCATAGGACGGTTTGTCCTATTGAGATATTCATAACAAAGAAGTATTGAATTCTCTTTCTTTTCAGATAGGTCCTGAAAGAAGAAGGAATGTTACTTGCCAATCATGTCACACCATATTAGTAGATAAAATATGTAACTAGCTAGCTATAAGATTAAAATAGCATTGCCAATATTAGGTTCCTTGATATAAATTAGTCATTAGCAAGGTTAGTGAACCCAAGCTGGGATCGAATCCCAAACCTTAATTAAGGGACCCAAGTGTTCAACCACTTTTGTCAACAACTTTTGGTGAAGCATGCCCCACTTGATGCAATTAGAAGCGTAAAGTGTGTTTATCTTGGAAATTACTTATATTGCAATATGTGCTTAGTTTCTTAAGATTCCCGTTTGGATGCTTATCTCATGGTAATAAGAAAAAAAGAGTTCCATATTAAACAACTGGATTGTGCCTAACTTTATATGCATTTTATTGTCCATTATTTTTGGGCTTAAACTTTTTGGTGTGTTAGTGTTGACTGTACACACATAATTTAAAACGTTTATATGATTTTATAAGAACTCGTTATTTGATCTTTTAAAAATCATGTAGTTCGTTCTCCCTTTCCAATCTCTCCTTCATATACATAATCTCTAAATCAAATGATGAATTTGCACTACTGCACGCATGACATGAATCAACTGATGTGAGATTGTTTTAATTTAATCATGAATAGTCTTGAATTTAAATTTTGAATATCCAGCTACGTCAAATACTTAAGAGAGCATTTTTTTTATTACCCATAATAATCCTATCTATCTCGATAGGCTCCCATAAAAAATACATGTTTGTACAAAAAAAAATGACAATTTTGCAACATGTCATTTGCGGGGCGCAATAATGTTGGCTTTTGGGTACAAGCAGGGACGGATCCAAGAAATCATCAAAGGAGGGCTAAATTTGTTTTGGTACTTTAATTATTTAAATATCTAACTTCTAACAAATAAATATTTAATAAATAATGACTTTTATAAAATTATTTATTAGTTTTACATGTAAAACTAAAATTAATTTTTATTTCAAATTATACAAGAAGAAAACAAACGTGTATTTATAACTCGTACTATTTTTTTTTCAAGTTTTGAAAGATTTTTTGGTTTCACAAGCACAATAACAATCAAACAGAACTCACAACAATAATCTCACAATAAAAAAGAACAAACTCATCAGATATAATAATAACTAAAAAAATCAAATTTTATAACAATTATATATAATATATATAAATATGTTTATAATATAATGTTAATAATAATTAATGTTAATAATAATAATTAGATATATAGATATATAAATGAGACTTATAATAATACACAAAACTAGTTAGTCTTAGTAATATCAGTTGATAGAAAATCATAGAGATGTCATTTTTATCAGATCTATTAATTAGTATATATATCTCTTTGAGTTAGATTATAATTAGTTGTAACATATATTATTAAAAAGATTAGTATATAATCAGTGATAACATATATTATCAGATTTATTAACTAGTATATATTATTTAATTTTTTTTATTGGAAATAGTATATATATATATATATATATATATATATATATGTGTGTGTGTGTGTGTGTGTGTGTGTGTGTGTGAAGGTGTAACAAGACAAATGACGTGGGTTGTTTATAGTGGTTGACTAGTTTAGCAATGGGGATCAATTCTGTTAATTAGTACTCTTAAACAGTGTTGATAGACAACGATTTCAAAATTAGGCATGATGGGTCTTGATTTTTGCAGAGGATGTGTGAGATTTGTCATGGTAGTTGGTTGGTTGATAGTAGTTTGAGTTGGAGGACATTTATGAAGGTTTAAGCTAAAATAATTTTATAAAACTCTTTAACAATTTTAATTTTATTTTGGTTTAAATATGTTTTTGTCCTTAAATTTGGAGTTTTTTTTTTACTCCTAAATTAAAATTTGTATTTTTTTAATTTTTAAATTCGCAAAATGCTTTTTATAATCCCTCTTGACTGATTTTTAGTAGTTTAGGTATACAATTTGTGATAATTTTTTACTGTAGGAGGGACTAAAAATATTTCATAAATTTGATAGACTAAAAAAAATGTAAATTTTAATTTGAGGGACTAAAAAAGATAAATCCCTAAATTTGAGAGACTAAAAACATATTTAAGCCAAAATAAATTTTTTAAATAATTAAGATAAAATAAATCGAGTTAAACACTACTTAATAATGAGCATATATAAATTATCCCTTGCCAATCATTTATTCTTCTTGCTCTCGTAATAAAATATTCCTCTTCATAGAAAATAATATTTTTAATTTAGTAATTGGAAAAAAAATAATTAGAAGAATATAGTAAAATAATTAATAATTATTCAATACTTTTTTTTGTCTTAGGTTAGAGACCATGAGTGTCGCCTAACCCATTGGATCAGAAACTGATCCCGCTAAATAAATTGTTTCCATATGAAAACGTAACGAGACCTTACACTGCACCAACATTATAGGTTTAATTATCCAATACTTGAACGTACTTTGGTCAATGCATTCAAGATAACAAGAGGTAGCCTGAAACCCGTATTAATTATGCCAAGTAATACACAAATAAGTTGTTTATGATGCTTCTAATTTATAGAAAATTTTCATTTAAGATAAATAAAAAAAAGAACTTATAAATCAATTAATAAATAGTTATAAAATGTTTGACAACTTTTGAAATAGTTAAAATACATACATTGTTTTTTTTTTCTAAACTTATAAAAAAGTTAGATTCATTTAATTTTTTTTATTTACTTCATTTAACTATATAAAATGTTTGACAAATATTTTTTTCTCCTATAAATTTTTATTGATATTTTTTTTTTCAAATAGCTTCGATTAATGTTAACTAAGAGAGCAGCAAGGTGGTCGGAGATTTTCCTACCTTAACTTTAAAATGCGAATAATTAGTTTTTTCTATTGGTAATGATAACATGAACAATTGTGTCATTGAACTAACACCAACGACACTAAAACAATACAGATAAAAGAACCTACGAAGATTCATGCAAGGAAATTGTGTTTATACTTTACGGACACATTTTTCACCTTTGCTATCAGTCATTTTTGTCTTTTATGGTTTTGAATGTCAAACGTTTTCCAGGACGTAACTTGGTCAAATTCAATGAACTTACCTTTATACATTAACATGACAAATTTACTCAACATCATCGAAAGAAAAAAAAAAGTGCTAAACTACAAACAATACTCACTCTTATCACGATTATAACGAGAAAAAAAAAAATTCTACCTCGTTCCTTTTTATTTATCTTTTAAAATTATTTTGTAGAAACCAAAAAATATAATAAATTTTCTTGATTATAATAAAATAATTGTTAGATTTTCTATTTTATCCCTTCTTCTCTCCACTTCATAATAAATATATGTGTAAATTAATTAAAAATAACGAGACAGATAAGGATATAATTGATAAAAGAGCAATTAACGTAATCTTGAATTTTGCAAACGATAAATAAATAGGAATAATATTTTTCCAAAAATTTGATAATTAAAAAGGAACGGGAGTACTTTTATGTTTATTAAAAATGTTAATTACATATCATTTAATTGTATCAATCTCATTTAATTTTTTTTCTCTCTAAATTCCTCTTCATTGAAACTTGATATTAAGAATAGAAAATGGTCATTGAAAACACAACCTCAATTAAATGAATGATATTTAGAAAATAATATCATTAAATAAGGTGAAATTAATTGAAAATTGCTTATATTTGAGAAAAAAATGTGTGTTTTTTTTCTTCTTATATTCAAAATTTGAAGAAGTATTAAAAAGATTTTTTTACTATAGAAGTGTTAAAGTCACTTAGAGGAGGAGTGCATATCCTCTGCAGTAAAATGAAGCAGTAACCAAATTATTGGTCAGTATAACACTTAAATCATACACCAGTAAACACCAGATTCTTTATATACACCTACATTTATTCCATTTCATTTATTATTTTCATTTTTCACATAAGACTAGTTTCTGTCTGATTGTCACAGCAAGCTTTGTATCCGGAGGTATTGTTTAGCTCAAGAAGATAGGTATACTTTAGTATATCTTTCAAGGGATTTTAGAGCGAGAAATATAGGAAAGGTGGAAAAACAATATTTTTTCTTTGGTTTAAATTCACTTTTGGTTTGGCCTAGGCCACGTTTCTAATAATAATAATAATAATTCACTTTTAGTTTAGTTTTTATAATTGTGTAATTTTAGTTTTTTAAAAAAATAAATTATTACACATTTGATCTTTTACGTCTTTAAAATTTAACAATTTTAATTCACATATAAATATTATGTCATCATAAATATGTCACATTAATAATTTCTGTTAAAAAATTGTCGAAAGATTAACAATAAATAAAAATTACTAAATTTTAAAAATATTGTAAATAAATGTGTAATAACATTTTTTTAAGGGATTAAAATTGTACAATCGTCAAACTATTGAAACCAAATATGAGCCTTTCACTTTATAAAGGCTCTATTTGTGACGAGTCAAAAGTGATTACGATTTCGACCTAACTAGAGAAAATTTTACCACTGTTGAAGGTTGTATTGAACAACATGCCGAAAGCATTTGAAGCCAATAATTTTCTCTTGAATTTTGTGTGACGTCGCCACAATTGAATTGGAGATCATATTCAAACAAACACTTGAAGTGATAAACTTGTGTGTTGCATGGATGCTTGTCTTTGAATTCTTAGCACGAGAAAAAAGTTACAAGCGTACTTCTTAAGTTTGAAAATCTCATCAGGTTATCTTTTATGACGCAGGCTATTTTGGGGGACCGGATAATGTCCTCTACTGTGCATAATTTATATTCGTTGTTGGATTTGTAAATTTTTTGAGATTGATATGAGATTATCGTACAACCGTCCACACTAGATTATTTTTTTTAAAAAGGGATTTTTTTTTCTGTTTAAGTTTTGTTTTTATATAAAAAATGACAATTCTTCTCCGTTGTTGCTTATTGATGTGGGACTACCATATAACTGCTTACACTAGATTTTTTTTTTAAAAAAGGGATCATTCTTCTTCTGTTTAAGTTTCTAGTGATTTTTAACTACCGCAAATTTTTTGGCAAACTAAAACTGTCAGAAATGTTAAAAAATAAAATCAAAAATCAAAATCTCGAACACTAGATTTTCTGAAATCACAAAAAATGTTACAAAAATAAACATTTATGACCACCAAAAAATTTGTAGCGGTTAAAAGTCACTAGAAACTTAATTAGGAAATTTCTACACACACACAGTTTATGTCATCACTTAACAGTTGAAATTAATGTTAGGGACTAAAAACAGAACAAAACAATTTATGATGGACTAAAAACATAACAGAACAGAACAATTTATGAGGGACTAAAAATAATAAAAAAAAAATTATGAGGGACTAAGAATAAAAATCAAGATAAAATGACGGACAAAAAAATGGGAAGAGAGACAGAAGCAAAACAACAACGGAGAAGAATGATCGTTTTTTTTTTAAAAAAAAAACTTAAACAGAAAAAAAAAAGTTTCCTTTTTAAAAAAAAAAATCTAGTGTGGACGGTTGTACGATAGTCCCACATTAATCTCAAAAAATTTATAAATCCAACGGTGAATATAAGTTACGCACGGTGGGGGACATTATCCAGTCCCCCAAAATAGCCTGCGCCATCTTTTATTTATGACATAATGCATCATAAATAACTTGTAACCTGGACCATGTTATAGTTTTATCGTGTACGGTACTGCTGGTACCTTTTCTCCCCTTATTATATATACAAATATTTTATTGGCTGATAAAAAAAAAAAAAAAGATTGAAAATGTTGAAATATAGAAGACTACCGCAAAGTATGTTACTTTGTTAATTAACTACATATAAAGCAACCAAATTCGATGACCTCATTCACTTCAAATTCTCAAATTAAAAGACTATGTCAAGAATCTGATTGCTTAAAATCTGGGTGCATGCATTAGATGGTTAGTTGATCTCAACCACATCAGCTGTAGAAATAACTTGGTTGTGGAAAGAACTCAGGCTTTAGATGGTTCGTTGCTTCTTAATTTGGACTAACAAGCCTTAATAATGGGTAGGGATGTTCATAATAATCAGTTATAATTTTTTTTTTTGACACAATCAGTTATAAAAAATTGGCATAAATACATTTTTAGTCCTTATAATTTAGCATTTTTTTGTTTTTAATCCTTGCAAATTTTTTTTTTAGTTTTAGTCCTTGCAAATTATATTTGTTTTATTTTTCGTCCTTAAAACAGTTTAGATAGCATTTTTTTAACTTTTCAAAACGTTATCTAAACCGTTTTAAGGACGAAAAATAAAATAAAAAAATACTAAATTACAAGGACTAAAAGGATATTTAAACCTAAAAAATTTAACCATAACTATAAATAACCGGTTATATAATAATTGATTAATTAAAAATGGTTATAAAATAACTATATAAGATAAATGATTATTATAACTAAACCATAATTATTACAAAAAATTGGTTAAATAACTAGTTATTTAACCAGTTATATATTCAAAATCGGTCATATAACCAGTTATAACTAAAACTGGTTATATAACTAGTTATATAATTTAAATTAGTAATTGATTTTCACCTTTAAAAAATAGTTTTAACCTTTAAAATTAATTTTAATTAAACATAACACAATTATTAATGCATAAAATCGGTTGTAAAAATATAATAAATATAAAAAAAATCATTTTTTAAAATTTTTAAAACCAATTATATATCCATAATTGGTTATGAATATATATCTGATTATATAACTGGTTTTTCACAACGGGTAATAACCACTTGATATATTGGTTATTAAATAGTTATGGTTAAGTTATTCAAATAACCTAACCATGAACAATCCTAATAATTGGTTGAAGATGAACCTTGGGACAATCTCCACCCGTGTGCAACGTTGATTTCGATTTGAATGCTTCCAACTAATTCTATACCTTACCTTGATTACCTTGATTTAATAATACAAAAATGAGTAACTAAGATTTATAACTTGAATGGGGACTAGTAAATTTGTAATTATTATAATTATTTGAAATTTGTATACATATATCTAAACTCAACCTTACACTACTGCTGCATACACTATTTACTCATTATTTATTCAACACTTTAATTATAAAGTTTAATTTTTATGTAGTGTTGTTGGGAAATCGAGGGAGATAAAATATCAAGGAGATCTTTACTAATGAGCACATTACACAAGTGAACTTGATATCACATTTTAACCCAAAATCTTAAGGCATTAGATTTATGAGTCTTTCTCACTTACATGTTACTCAACTTGTTCATTTCTATTCAATGTAGGACTTTACCTTTATACTTGAACTCTAACAATCTCTCCCTTAAGTGTGAGTCTTTTCCACATGGTAGTTCCACATCAAGTAGAAGCCTTTTTTTTTATCCACGAGTATTCAATTGCTGCCAATATGCTATAAATATCTGCACTGCTTGTTACGCCTTTGCACCTTTTAGAGCTTATCCATTGTTGTCAATATGCTCTAGATACTTGCACCATCGTTATCCAACGAGACACGCCGCCTGACCTCTACATCGCCATAGAGACTTTTGATCTCCATATATGGACCCACCACAAGGAAGACTTTCGATATAAGGGATTTTCATGTCTGGATCCACCGCCAATTCCATTATATTTGTTTGAGTTAATCACCCAGTCGAACTATTGTCTCTGATACCAATTTTTTTCATGGCAATGAGGAGGTCAGGCGACTCTGACCTCCATGTTGTAAGCCAATTCTGTAAGTTTATGTTGAAACCAGGGAAACGACATTAGGAAGTAGTGAAGTGGATCTTCAAGTACCTAAAGGGCATATAATAGGACATGATATCATGCTTTGTAGTTAGCAAGGTGATCCTTCAATTGTCGGATATGTGGATATCGACTATGTTGGTGGTTTGGATAATATGATGTATACAACAAGGTATGTCTTTACCCTTGCAGGTGGGCCTATTAATTAAAAGTAGTACTTTGGCATGCAATGAATCATGTTGAGGAATGTGAGAGATGTAGATAGGATTCGTCCCTCCTACATAACAGGAGTTATGTCTATAGGCCTTTTGATAGAGTGAGACGTGCAATATGCGTTGCCACGCGCAAATGGATTGATATGAGATATTGGGTCCGTTTGTATTTAAACGTCTACTTAGGTATCGAAAAATAAATGATTGGACTTAACGAGGATGACACTCTTATGCCTCGTGTTCAATCGAGACATTCGGACGAAGGGGCAAAGGCTACATGGTGGAAATGGTTGTTGTAAAGGTTGAAATCGGATCACCGATTATCTCATAGGCTGGGTGGCAGCGATGCATTGCTAGATTATATTATAGAGATAATGTTATTGTCAGTTTAGTGGGAGCATATAGGGTCACACACATAGAGTAATTAATTGGAGCAGATGAATAAATTAAATGTAATTTAATTTAGTTCATGATTAATTAATAAAATGTGATTTAATTAATTAATCAATATGTTAATTAAATAAGATTTAATTAAATAAGATGCAAGATGATAAGATAATTAATTAGATATGATTTAATTAATTATCTAAATCAAATGAGATTTGATAAGGTAATTATCTTAATCAAATAAGATTTGATAAGATCAATATCTAATCAAATAAGATTTGATAAGATCAATATCTAATCAAATAAGATTTGATAAGATATTTTATGGGATTAAGATAGAGCTCATGTTTCTATATAAAGAGGTGCATACCTCACAACTGACGCATGAGAAAAACATGTTTTTGTGAGTAGAGGCGTTGTTTCTTCGACCCTTGGTGATAAAAAAACAACCCGTGTTTTGAAAGCGCGCTACAAAGGTAACATCTAAACCCTTAGTGACTCTTGCGTAATGCATGGTCCATGGGATGGGATTTTTTCCGCTCATGGTCTTTCTGAAAAATTTTAAAATTATAGACCGTGAAACCCCAACATTAATTTGTTGGAAATCAACTGTTCAGTTGTGGCAATCTTAACAATTGAAGTAGAGTACATGGCAGTAGCATAGGCTAATAAAGAAGCTCTGTGGCTTACAGAGCTAGTAAAGGAGCTAGGCATTGAGCAAGATGGAGTTCAATTGCATTGTGATAGTCAGAGTGCTATCTACTTGGCAAAGAATCAGGTGTATCATGCTAGAATTAAACATATTGATGTGAGGTTCCACAAGATCAGGAGTTGATGGCATCTGATCAGATTTTACTCAGGAAGGTTTACACTTATGAAAATGCAGTTGATGTGTTAACCAAGACAGTCACAGTTGACAAGTTCAAGCATTGCTTGAACTTATCGAATGTTGCTCAGTGCTAGACATGACTAGAACCCCCTGACCCAGGAGATATATGAGGGATACTTGCTATTATCTTCTGGAGGGTTGAATATTCGCTAAGGTGGAGTTTGTTATGCATGGTTCAATATCTATGAGTGGATAGATTGGGCTTGAGCCACTTGTTTGTTCGGTTACGAAGTAAGTGGATTAGGGGGTGCGAGGACTTAGCCTTGCAGTACAGTACATAGGTGATATTATAAATTTGTATCGTGATTTATTCTATATAACTGATATAACCCTTTTTGCTCTATCAATAATACAAAAAACGCTATGCTCCTAAGGACATATATAGACATACTTGCCAAACCTCGTTAAATCTTGTGTCAATGTATGTGCATGTTTATTTGTTTAGAATTCTAGTTGCTTTTACTAACAAGTGTCAATATGATTTTTTTTACATTATTAACTAATAAAAAATAATTGTTGATATAACTTTTAATATACTTGTTATAAAAGTTAATAAACTTACCTTTTTACAAATATAATTTTTCATTTAATTAAGAATAACATGTTGATAAACACAAATGTCTTTTCGAAGTGTTATTTTGCAATTTGAGGAGCAGAGAAAGGTACAGAGAATAAGGTCTAGTGATGTTAGGCACCCGTGGGTGACAAAATTTACTTTTCAAAGCAGCCAAAATAACTTGCAAGTTGCAATTAGGTTACGACGAAGGCCTTGGTGGACCGATTCAAATTTAATATAATCCACTTGAGTGCAGTGATTCTCTCGAGGATAAAACCAAACAAAACGGACAAGCATAAAGAAAATAAGCAATAAACCACGAGAGGAATGAAAAAATTGAACACTTCATTACACAATTTATTGCTATTATTACAATTTGAACAACTCTAACCTAATGAAACATTTTTTAACAAAAAAAAAAATAATGTTAAACAAACATTGTTGGAAATCAGAGGATGAGAGTGATGTAGATCATAGGCATTGAGCGCCAAATACAGAGAATAATTCTCAAGAGATTTCATACTGATTAAAAGATACTAAAATGGATTACATTTTCCTATTTATAGAGTTTATAATTGGACTAACCAAGTCTAACTAATTTCTTAACAAACTAACTAACTGTATACTCTAATAAGCATGAAGTATTGCACAAAGTCAGTGTTTCCCTTTTGATCCCTCAGATTAGCTGGTATATTTTGCCCTCTTTTATATGCATACATAACAATCATTTTTACCCTTTACAAATGTAGCTAGTTTCTTTTGTCAATGAATGACTCTAGCTCTTAATGTACCCCTTAATTCCTTGTAACCGTCAGATTCAATTTTGTAACATTATTATTATTATTATTTTTAAAAAAATATTTGCTATCTGCCAAATTTAATGATACCCTCAATGTGTTGATGAAAAATTCAGAACTCTGGCAATTCGATTGACTCCCCTGATCTGATGAATATGTCATACCAGAAATCCATGCCATCATCAAAGTTTGAACCATTATAACCAAAACTTTGTTGTTGGAAGGTTTCCACTGAATTAAATTGGTATTGATGAGGGGGTGCTAATTCATTTGAAGTTGTCCAAGAATTTGATGATGGCATCATGGTGGAGCTTTCATAATCCACTGTTGCCTCTGACCAAAAGCTTTCATCAATTAGAGGAGGCATTGTCTCCACAGACTCAATGTCTTCACTCTTGATCATGTTGTCCATGTTTTTGGTCCCTTCACTAAATGATGAAAAATCACTAGAAGAAGTAGTGCATGCTGATAGTGATGATGATGTAGGTTCTGATTGAGTTAGTGTGCTGGAATTGGAATCAGATCGTTTGATTCTTGGTTTGGAAACACTTTTGGTATCTGAATTCAGTAGCCTCTTCTTCAAGTGGGTGTGCCACACATTTTTTATTTCATTGTCAGTTCTTCCAGGTAATTTTGCTGCAATTGCTGACCACCTGAAAACAAGGATCAAGATCAATTTAATAATAATGTATGAGATATATATATATATATTTTTGCATCAGATTCTTTGTTTTGGTTTCTTGGTTAAAGTGATTGAGAAAACAACAAATTTGGATTGTATTGATTGTAGGATTACATAGACAGTAAATCTCATGCACTCATTGGAATATATATGTACGTCTAGCATATGTTAATAGTTGCATGTGCTCTGAAATATGCTATAATAATTAGTGCTGTGCAAGGCAAATATAGTGAGAGAATCTTGCTACCCCACCCACATGTTTACTAGTCTTCAATTATTAAATATTAAACTATTTTTTATTGAAATCTTTAATTAAAGTATTATGTACTTCATTAAGATATGGTAAAAAAAGTATCAAACATTTAATCATATGTTTTAAGGAACCAATAAATAAAAAATGTTTTTATTAAAATACACTAAAAAGATGGCTTGAAAAATACAATGAAATTCATTTATAGCATTTTTATAGTAAAAAAAGTTCTATTTTTTTGACGAACACTAATTAAAAAGTGATAAAAGTCCATTAATGAATCAATCAATCCTAGACTTTCTAGCAGATTTAACGGCTTTTGCCTGGTATATTAATTATCAATCGACCCAATTCCTTTTAAATTTTATTATCAACATTAATGCTGATTGCCCCCACCACTGAAATCATGTACTATACTTTTCAGAGAAATTAAGAAAAAGATAAGAAGCATCAACTTGAAAAATCCAAATTAATCCACTTTCGAGAACAGAATCGCTCATTAAAATTTCAGGTAAACTACTTAAAATGCTCATCTTATTCATGGTACTAAATCATTATTCTTTTTCCTATTATTAAGACAAATTATGAATGTCATTAATCTGAATGAAGAAGAAATCAACGAACATATACCTGTTCCCCAGCAACTCATGCATCTTAATGATAATTTCCTCTTCTTCACTTGAGAAATTTCCTCTCTTGATATCAGGCCTTAGATAGTTAATCCACCTTAGTCTGCAGCTCTTTCCACACCTCAATAGCCCTAAGGAATGATACCAAAGAACCCAGAAGAATAAAATCAATAAACAAAACATCACAACACCCCAAATCATCCAAAAAGTGGAATATATTAATTATCATAAATTCATTTTTTTTTTTTTGTAATTGAGAAATTAAAGTACCTGCAAGCTTTGGAAGGGCACGCCAGTTTCCATGGCCATGTTTTTGGATGTATGATATGAGGATTTGATCTTCCTCTTGGGTCCAAGGACCCTTCTTCAATCCCATCTTTTCACAACAAGGAGCTCTAACCATCTTCAACAAATTGGTGTGGAATATAGAAGAATATTATTGTATAAGTTTTGCTTTGGTCTTACACTCTTGTGTGTAGCTCTAGCTAGATAGTTAGCTCAAGCTCTGGGATTGCTCAACTTTGCGTCCCAATATATGGCTATTTATATATCCTTGGATATTCCGCACGCCTCTATGATGAGCAAGAATGGTCCAACATAAGACTCAATAAAACGTTTTCATATTCAAACCTTTTAGGCTTTAGCAGCTTCCGGGAAATGGAGGAGCTCTCACTTTTTCTCTCTCTCTCTATAGAAAATGAAATTGTTTTTTAATTTTGCTATTTAAGTGAGACTAGGGAATGTACACAAAAAAAAAAAAATAATAAAAATGATGAGACTAGGGAATTTGAAGATTTCATTATGTGTCACGTTGTGGCGTATTATGGGTTGAATATTATTCCAAACTCCGTCAAGGATAAGAAACAAACAGTGGGTTATAGGTCTCTATGAATGATTGTATGTGACATTTTTTGCGTGGATTCATTTAATCCTTTATGTCAACTAAAAGTCTAAAACGGTGAGTACAGCTACATATATAAAATATATAAGTAATAATATGTGATCACTCTATCACTCAAAACTATATATATATATATATATATAGAGGAGGGATCCACTTACTCAAAGAGTAAGTTTAAGAGAGTTACTCTTCATCCTCACCATTCATTTTCTTGAAATCTAATGGTTAAGATTAGTTACTCATTACAACCATTAGATCTCAAGAAAATGAATGGTGAGGATGAAGAATAACTCTCTTATACTTACTCTTGGAGTAAGTGGATCCCTCCTCATATATATATATATATATATATATATATATATATATATATATATATATATATATATATAAACATGAGAGATAAAATTATTTTAAAAATTTCAATTGTGCCAATTGGGTCAATCACAAAAGTGTAATTTTAATTTTAGTCTCTCAACCTTCAACGCTAATTAGGTCTCTTAGGTATCATAATTGTGCAATTTTAGTTTGCTAGGTATATATATTATTTCATACCCCTTTGGTCTCGAATATAAATAAAAAAAAAAACATTGTATCTTGGTCTCAAATATAAGCAAATCTCAACTAACTTTACGTTATTTAATAAGATCATTCCTAAAATACCCTTCATTTAATTGAGATTTTGTTTTCAATGACTTTTTGTTATTCTTGATATCAAGTTTCAAGAAAGGGTAATTTAGGAAAAGGATTTATCTTTTAAATGAAATTGGTACAATTAAATGATTCTAACCAATTTCTTAATAAACGTTAGTTTTTTTTTGTGTGTGCTTATATTCAAGCCAAAAGGAGTACATATTAACAAGAATAATGTTAGTCTATTAAATAAAGGGACTAAAATCATACAATTTGTGATATTGGGGATCCAATTAGCTCAATTGAAGCCTAGGGAACTAAAATCGCGCATTTGCAATACCCGAGGACCTAATTGACATAATTAAAACTTGAGGGACTTAAATTACACAATTGTGATACTTGTGGGACCAAAAGTGTAATTAAACCAAAATAGTAAAAAAATTAGAAAAATAGAAAAAAAAAAAAGAGAAAAAATAGGAAAGACTTAAATATGTTTTTGGTCTCTATAAGTTTGCGCTTTTTCAATTTTGGTTCCTAAAAGTTTTTTTTGTTCTTTTTTAGTCCCTGTAATTTTGGTTCCTGTAAGTTTTTTTTTTGTTCATTTTAAGTCGCTGCAAGTTTGCACTTTTTCAATTTTAGTCTCTTTAAGATTCCAATTTTTTTCATTTTTAGTCCTTGTAAGTTTGCGCTTACAATGACTAAAATTGGAAAAACGCAAACTTACAGGGACTAAAAATGAACAAAAAAACGTACAGGGACCAAAACTGAAAAAGCGCAAACTTACAGGGACTAAAAATGAACAAAAAAACTTACAGGGACCAAATTAAAAAAACACAAATTTACATGGATAAAAAAACATTTTTAAACCAATAGGAAATCGTAATAAAATGAAAGATAATTAATGAAAATATCAAAGGTCAGAATTAAGAATTACACAACATAAAGTTTATAGAATTATAGAATTCGCAATTCGCAACATAAAAATTATAGAATTACATAACATAAAAATTTTGTAAAATAGTATGGTTTTAGGTTAATTTGGATTGGTTCGAGTTCTACATGCTCAAATCGATACCCGAATCAATGTCATCGAGTTTGTAATTTTAAAATCCGAATCAACCTGATGATCCGAACCAACTAGGATTTTCTCTTTGGTTTGGTTCAGGTTAATCAGATCAATCTGGACCCATGGCCACCCCTTACCGTTTTTGAGTTGTGAGAAATGACCTTTTACCCAATTTATTATGAAATTGTGTAAAACTAATTGGGCTATAAATCTGTAATTGTTTATTAGTTTTAATAATTAAGGGTAAATAATGGTTATCATTGTGTAAAAACATAATCTAACTTCAATAAATTAAGTGTACGCGTTTATTGGTCAGAGTCAGGCCTTTCTAAAATCTAATATTATTCATATCATAAATTCCTAAGAGTTTGTTTAGGGATTATTTATCAATAAGGGAAGTAGTCAAAGAGCTAACTTGATTACTATGAACGTAAGAAGAGATTTATGATTAGTTGATCGATAACTATAACTAATTTATCTAAAATGGAAAAGTGCACCTTAAAGTTGATAATCACCTTAGAAAACTAAAATAGAGATTGTACCTAGAGCTAAAGTCAATATTTTATGTACTATTGAATTTTCATAATATCTTATTTTTGCTTCTTTTCATCATTATTTTCTTTTAATTCAATTGCCTACGCCAACCTTTTTTTATTATTGTTTTTAATTTTACAAAAGAAGCAAATTTTTACTAGTTCCTGTAAATTCGACCATACTCTTAATTTTGCTATTTTTTTTTTCTAAAAAAAGAATCATAAGAATTTAAAATTTGTTGGTTTGACCCGTCATCATACCCATATTTTATTAGCAATAAATTTAAGATTTCTACAAATTATTTTACTAATACGAGTTTTAAGTTAGTTTATTTAATGTAACACCACGAGGTGTTACATTTCTCACTATTCATCCTTAGAATACATCAAAGATATGCCCCAAGCCATGTAGTAGGCAATTATGTGGGATGTAGATTGAAATAACAAAAGAACACACAAGAAGGATGATTGAATTATGTGTTGTGTATTTTTTTAAAACTTTTGGCAAATAAAGGTTTTCTTTCATTTTTAAAGCACTTTGTAAAGGATCATCCACAAAAACGTCGTGAAGGATAAAGAGATAAGGAAAAAAGATAACATATATACGTTTATATTGGTTCACTCTTAACCAAGAGTTATGTCCAGTCCCTTCAACCTGGAGAATTTTCACTAAGCAAACTACTTACAACAACCAATTATTCTCTAAGCCTCTTTAAGATTTACAATAAAGCAATCTTAACCCAAGATTACTTTAACCTAAGTATTCTTTAACATTAAGCATCTTCAGGCTTTCGCAAAGATAGAACTTTGAAAAGATATAACACATAACAATGAGAGTTTACAATTTAAGCACAAATACAAAGCTTTGTGAATACAAAGTATATGAAAGTTTGGGAGCTTGTATATGAGATCGTCTAGAAAGAGTGAAAGAGATTGCTAGGATGTATAAGTGTGTAACTTCTTTCTTCTTCACTCTGAGTCTTTTTATAGATACTTGAGGAGGTATTCATTGAGAGAGAGATTGTTCCCGTTCTTAATTGCATTAAATGGAAGTTTCCCTCATTTCCAACCGTTTTAACAATTGCTTTTCCTAACAACCCTTCCTCCCTATTAACCCTTTTTTTTCTATCTTTCATAAGTCTCTCTACCAAACTAATCTTTATTTTTTTTTTTTTGAAATAGTGTGCTTATTCCTATGCCACAACATGTGGATTCCATTTTCCATATTTAGCCACTAAAATCGTATTCCAAAGTGATTATCCCTTAACTAGTAGCTATTGTTTCCACTTCCCCTAAAGTTCTAAGTTAAACACTTCTAAATCTTTGACTCCTAGCCATTCTCATCTTTTGAACTATAAGTTGTTTCCTAAAGCAATTGTACCCCCCCCCCCCCCCCCCCCCTTTTTCTCACCTCATGAGAAATCTCTTTGAATCCATTTAAGTAAAAGAATTAGCATTTTTGGAGCTTTGTAGAGAGAGAGAGAGAGAGAGAGAGAGAAAGAGAGGAGATACAGTGGTAGGCGAGACAAGACAAGGTTAAGCAAGGTAATTAGACCATTGAAGGAGATATGTTTCTTGTTCTAAGCTAACAATCTGGTCTTCATTTTATCTAATAAAGGCTTCTAAGTGCTCACTTTCCTTGGAATAACAACAAGAAGGATTCCAAGATATTTGAAAGATACTTAATTAATTTTACAATTCAAAATTCTAGCTTATTTGAAAGTTTGCTACCCACATCATTGTTAATGATACTCAACCAACTACTTTTGGAGAAGTTTACCTTTTACTCTCTGTTTGAAATTGTTAAAAGTAGGAGGACAAAAGAACGGGTGACAAAAAATGGTAAAATTTGTTCCTTCCACCGTTTGTTTTGGTTTTAGGAGGGAATGATGCAAAAATACATGGATCCCACAAGTTTTTTATTCCGTCCAAAATGAACAAAAATTAGAGGAAAAATTAGGAAATAAAATGACTAATTTACCCTTTTTTCTAAAGGTAAAGAAATAATATTAAAAGTTAAAACCCAGATCAAATCACTAGTAGTGTCCGAACTTGATCAAACAACTAAGTACAAATATTGTGCAACACCTATATAAAGCAACTACAAAAATAGAATATCAACATATTACAAGTATGTTTTATATACATAAATGTCCATCTGAACCAATTACCACCTGATCCTCTCATTCAAGCTTTGCTGCCACATGCAAGAATCTTACTCTGCTGCAAATTTATAAACAACAACAAACCCTTACTTTTGTATACTTCTTTTTCTTTATCAATTAGCGATATTTATGTTATTTTACATACATACTTTTTCTTTTCTTTTTTTTCACTTTCTACTAGGGGTGGACATCGGACAAGTATAGTCGGACAAGTATAGTATATGCCACTATAGAGTCTATAACAAGCTTCACAAGGAGCTCAAGCTTGGCAACTCATTCAAAAACTACAAACCCGTTTGATCCAGCCTCCATTATGCAAATTAAACCACAAATTGCCAACCATGAAAATAACAGGCACACATAGAGTTAGAAAGCAAAACCTATGCAGAAATTGACCTCGAGGAAGATTTCTTGAACTTTTTAGCGTGTTCAAGCAAGTGAGACTGTGCTGAATTGAAATGTTCGTATTCATCATAACAGATTGCATGAATAAATCATAAGTTGTTTCAAAGATATATAGGTTGTATCCCAACACTATGCAACTTACTACCTGAATAAAATCAATTAATCATACAATTAATTTGTATTAGAGAGGAGAAGGCTGTGAGAGAGATACTTTGAGAGAATCAAAGGCGATTTTGAGTTCAATTTCAAGCTACATCAAATTGGATTTGTCATTATATTAACCAAATTTTATGAAAGCTCATGAAATCCATTATATCGATTACAATTTTTTGTTGCCTCGCTTTTACTCTTCTAAAAATATTTTAATACATTTTATGGGTAGTGGAATACCAAGATTGAGACGATAGGTCATGGGGTTCAAGAACTGAGACTATGTAAAGTTGCAATATCTTTATGTGACATCACAGTCACACTATTCATTTTACTTATGATATTCTTTTGAATCTTTTCACAAAGAAGTGTATCAAAGAAGCAAAGCGTGAACTTGTAAACCATCGTTTGTCGGTTCAGTTACTAATGAAATAAATATTTTTAATCCGAATCCAATTATGACAATCCATTTAAAATCAAAATTTTAACCTTATAACTTGTTTATCCGACCAAAACCGCCTAACAACCTAATTTTCTTTCTCGATACATCGGGTTGGGTGGGTCACAAGTTTGTGACTCACCCCTACTTTCTACCAGACTAAACAAGAAAGAAATTTTTTAACTTTCTTTTCATTTTCTTTCTTATTAAACAACTTATAAATATCTCATTTTTACTCATTTTCTTTCCTTCCTCTTTCTTTCTTTTTACCTTCTTTCCTAAACCAAATATGTAATTCATAGTTATAAAACTCGGACCGAACCGACCAGTCCAACCTATTGAACTGGTAACCGGACATATAGTCGGTCCGGTCCATGTATCAGATCGGATGTGCAGGTGACCCGGTGATGACATCACCCACCCGGTGTTGAACCGGGTTAAACCGGCCGAGTTTACCGGTCCGAATCTATTGGTCTGAACTTGCTCAATTTCTCACCTGTCGTTCCATTGATTGACATGCATCACATAGCAGTTCCATTGATTGACGCGCATCACGTAGCAAATGCCTGACGCAAGTATGGATGCACACTGTCCAATGTTACGTTGTTCAATGTTTTCATAAATTTAGATTCAAACTACTTACCACTTACCAGTACACATATTCATTCAAACTTTAAAGTAGACTATTTTTTTTTAAAAGGGAAACTATATTATTATAATAGTATTATTATTATAACATTTGTAAATAAAAAATAATTCACAAAATACTATGTAAATGGGTGTCGAACCATGTCAAACCATTGGCTTATAATATGTAGTATATATTAACACCACTGCACCAAGTTGGTCATTTAGCACAATTAGCATTCTTGTGACAAATAATATGTAGTATATGTTATTCATGTTAATGTTTAATTTAGAAGTAAATTAGCTATATAGTTAAGTACTTTATCATGACAATATAATTAATTTGTTAATGTTAACTTTATTTGTTATTTGAAATATTAGGTACTTTATTATGAATATGATTTTAAATTTAGTATATGGATTGATCAATCAAATTATGTTAGTTATATATGTTTTTTAATTTTTTAATATATACCGGGTCAAACCAGTTTAATTAGTGACCCACCGATTCGACCATTGATCCATTAACCAGTATCTCGACCGGATTAATGACCCGGTCGGTTTTCACAACATTGATGTAATTTTAAAACACCTTAACATACTTATCATTGTCAACAAGTTAATTTCACTATTTTCTCTAATAAAAACTACATCATCGGCATAGTGAAAAAAAAGACTTGTTAATTATTGTTTGGAGTACAAGTAGTACAAATTGGTTGCACTATTGCACACGGGATGCATTGGTTTTGGCAAAATCAAGCCTTCTTATTTTTAATTTCGTGATATTTTGAGCCGGTCAATATATTATTAAATAGTACGTAAAAAAATTACGATTTAAATCTTTATTAAGAGGAGAAACACACCCAGCCGACATCTAATTCTAAACCTTACTTTAAATAAAATTGTTTTTTTTTTCTCAAAAGAATACATGCAAGAAGAAGAAGAAAAAAGAGTCCCTAGACAGAATCAATCAGCTTTACTCATGAGTGGTTCCATGTTTTGCTTTATGAATGCATAAGACAGAAAGGACAGGCTTGCACTCTTAGATATTAAGCCAATTTTGAAATCACGTGCTTTGATTTCTTCTGCGAGCATTACAAGTGGCCTATTTACAATTTGCAGTCTCTTTCAGACCAAATCTTATCCAGAGATGAATAGATAAACAATAGAAAATCCTACACTCTTGAACATTTCTACGAGAAAGATTGACACTGTATACCTCAATAGAGAAGGTGTTTGTTTGTACCTTTTTTTTTTTGTGAATGTTTGTTTGTAATTTTTCGCCGTGAGAGTACTTTTACGACCGTGGGGGTGGCTATGCATTAAATAGTATTGTTCTATGTCGACAATTTAGAATGGCATCAACTTGTTGAACTATTAAATTCTGTTTTAATTACAATGCTGTATAGTTTAAAATTAATTTGTAACCCTATTCAAAATAATATTGACAAGGGAAGTGTACAGCAGCACAAGCAATGATTATGGATATTCATTCAAAAAAACAAAGATGTGATTGTGGAGAAACAATAGGATCTCTCATTCTGTTCAAGAAAAATGATTTTTTTTCCCACAAATTATTATTCAATTAATCGCAAAAAAAAAGGTGCAAAAATAAAATAAAAGAGAGAATGCATATAAAAGAAAACTTGAAAGAATAACAAATTAAACAAGAATGGAATTTAAAACCGTATAAACACTTTGAAAACATATTTTTTTTCATAATCACGTGTTATATATTAGTGTGAAGTATTAACCAACTTTTTCAATGACTAATCTTCGTTGAGAGATTTGATTGATCACTTTTAGTGAAGACTTCCTATTCAACAACGTTTTTTTTATCAAAAAGACTTGAATATGATATCTTATTTATTAAGAGATTTAATTCATAATCCACTTGGACCAACAATATATTGATACTGAAAAATTCTAAAATGCTTTTTATTTAAATTAAAACTTAGTACTCATTATGTGAATTATTCATAAAGCCATAAGCATAAAGCATATCCAACTGTAATGTAAGAAAACAACAAAACAAATTAAAAAGATGAGTATTAATAACATACTTTTTAATATCATCTTTCCAATCCATCATTTTTTATTGGTTAAAATTTAAGTAAGTCTGATTATTTTGGACATGATTATGAGACCCACCAAATAAAAAATGGACTCATATATTTAGTGAGACTCACATAAATTTCAACAATAAAAATGTGTGTTGCAAACAAAATGTTAAAGAATATATTACTAATATTTCTGAATTAAAAATAGAGTACAGAAAAAAACGTGATAACAGGATTTTATATCTGTAAAAAAAAATAAAGGATTTTATACTGATCCCACGAAATGCATATAGCTCAATTTTAGTTTAAATATGATAGTTGGATGTTACCTTTTTTTTTAATTAATTAACTAAAGAATCATCTCCGACTGCAATAAGGATGAGTTTGAAAAAATTAATTATAATTTATTTAAATTTATTTCATAACATAAGTATTTGTGTAAATATTTGATAAAACTTATGAAATAACTTATAATATGTCTATACGTAATGTTTAGTTTATTTTAACAAATCCTTTAAGATAAGATAATTTATGAAAACAACTTGCTATTTATATAAAAATAGTTTAACCAACATTTTATACACAAATAATTACTAAGATAAACTCTTATTTAATAAACACTTCATTAAATTGTTTATCTAACACTTACGTAGCATTTCAACTGTGGCTCTCCAAACTAAAAGTTAACTATAGATTTTTATCATTAATTAGGCCAAACTATATACTTATGTTGTAGTCCGATAGCAGTAAAAAAAAAAATGTTGTAGTCCGATGATTATCCTTGTATTAAAAACTAAAAAAAGTGAAAAGTTATCTGTGCCAAACAATTATGTAATAAAAAACAGTTATCTATGCCGATGAATGTTTTGGTATAATCTTTTGCTGTTGTCTTCAACATAGGATGCGGTCTAGCTGAGATAGCAGCAGGAGGTAACACAATTGATTTTGAGCATTTTTTTTTTTTTATAATGAAAGCAGTAGAATGACTAGATACCCTCAATACTATTTGACAGATATCAATGACATCTTCGAACTGTTAATACTTAATAGAGACTCATATAAAAAATCAGTTAAATTATAATTTTGGTCTCTCTTTAATTCTTGATCTGCGATTTTGGTCTCTTATTTTTTTCACAATGATGGTCTCCTTATTTTAGAAAATATGCAATTTTAGTTCAATCCTCAATTTTGTATATGTTTTATTTCTTTTATTTTGATCAAATTGAATCTTATAGACCTAACATATTCACTTAAGGTACCATACAAAAATAATTTAATTAATTAAAATAAAAAAATAAAAAAAATAAAAGTATGTAAAATTGATGATTGGATCAAAATTGTAGACTTTCTAAAATAGGAGGACCAAAATTACAAAAAAAAAAAAAAATAGGAGACCAAAGTCGCAGATAAAAAATTAAAAAAGGATCAAAATTATAGTTTAGGAAAAAAAAATATTACACAAACTTGAACTGCCTGTAAGTATAATCCTTTAAGTGAGTATTTGTTAGTAGTTCCATTATGCTATTAGTGTCTTTAATATAAAAAAATGCTATTAGAGTCGTGTTTAGTAGTATTGAAGTGTCTATATTTATGTTCTACTACTTTCATTGTAAAAAAAGGAAAAAGCTCAAAATCAATTGTGCTACCTCCTGCTGATTTTGAGCATTATTAAGCCAGCAAAGGTAACATATCGTGATAGATTCCTGATGAAGGGGTCCCTAACATGTTATATGTCCCTAGCTATATGCGAGCTTTTGAGTACAAGCCTATAAGGTAGCCTTTGAGTTTTATTAAATTTTTTTTTTTTCCGTTTTCCACGATCCTATATTGGAATTAACTCTCCCTAGATCTATCGCTAATCACGTAATACTTTGAATTCTTTGGTTTCTAAAAGCTCCATGTAAAATCAATAAGTTGATATGGAATTTGATTTTTCGGTAAAATGTGTTTTAACTACTTTTTAGATAAAATTAGTCTTACTTTCTATATTTTAAAAATGATTTTTATTCTGGTATGTCAAAAAGTCTCGCATTACTTAAGAGTTGAGATCAAGAGTAATTTATAAATATCCTCCTCTCTTAATCTATTGAGACATCTTTGAATGATAAAATTGTGAAGCTCAAACCAAATTTTTTTTTAACGTCTATATTTTAAAAAAAATTGTTTTTAGTCCCTAACCACTAATGGTGTTAACAAAATTGTATCTTTAGAAAAGATATAAGAAAGAACTAGGAATAAATTTTTAAAAAATAGAATAATAATGACATTAATTTTTTTTGTCCTGGGTCAGAGTCCCCCAACCCACACGGTTAAAAACTAATCCCGCTCGCGATGTGCGGCTGCTGTTGATCCAAGAGAATTTTGCACAGGAGAGAATCAAACATAGATTCTCCCACTAAATAGATCGTTTCCCACATGGGAACGTAGTGATACCTTATACCACTGCGTTAACCCTATGGGTTAATAACGATATTATATTCGTTTATAATAAAAAAAAAACACACATTTTACATTTGTGTATATATACTTAATTTGTTTGAACATAAAAAACAATGCAAGTTTTGAGTATGACGCGATCTTGTCTGATGGACATATCCATCCACAGAAGACGACTGCATGCTCCATCCCAGTCTTTTGTCACTGTTGGTGGGCTGCGGCCCATGGCAGCCGCAATAATAATATAAAATTTTCAATTAATTATTAACTGCTTAATTTAGCAATTAGCATATTGATTAATGATTATATCGGGAGAACTTAGGCTATACAAATTCAGGTGATGTTATTTGAACGTTATTTTTTATATGATTTATATGGAAAAATAATAAAAAAGAACGTTAATCTACACATTTTTCCTTCTTCTTTTTAAACAAAAATATATAATAGAAGGTATGCTTATAATGTTGTAAACTGCTATATCTCGGCACTCCTCTTGAATTGTGCTTATGAATATAGGATCCAAAAATTTTAAGTTGTGGGAGCAAACATACGTATAAATATGTAAGATTAATAATATAATATACTATCATTAAAAGTATAAACATATATCACATTCTACAAGTTTTTATATTTTGAAAACATTGAATTTTTTTTTTTAATTTTTAATACTATCAAAATTTTCTCTTTGTATTCATGTTAGCAAACAATTATTTAACTATTTATTTACTATATGATTTCACATTAGATTCTCAATGATATTCATATATAGCAAATAAAGTCTTTCGTAGAAATATTGAACAAAAGTGAAGTATGGTCATGTGGTTTTGCAATTATCTTTTCTTAATGTTTTTCTAGTTATTAATTTTTTATGTGGTCTAGTTATTATATTCATTTTTTATTATATTTGAAGATATATCTGATTGATACTATAATATAACTTAAAACACATTATAAATTTATACATGTACCAAAAGTTTTTAGCACATGTGGTTCGACACTTAGATCCCTTAAGCAATGTTTAAGGTTTGATCCATGACTTGACCCATGACTTGAAATTAAAGTCACTGGAAATACCACTTTATCTTAAAATGGGCTGACCTGATGGGAGAAGAATTAGTTAAGTATCATATAGAAGCCTCATATGCTTCTTAGTTATACCAAAAAAATATTATACATGTTATGTAATAATTAACTTGATAATTTTGTAACTAATTAAAATATAAAACAATAACAAAAACAAATGCACGATCGACTATGGATGTGTTTGGAAATTTGTACTAGTGTTGAATGGACCTTTCTAGATTTCAACGCAAAAATATAAAATAAGGAGAAGGGTTTGGGTTAATGTTAAGTTAAACGTAATGGATATACAAACACACACTATAACATACAAGATCAAAATGATCCAAAAACAAAATAAAACAAAGTAAAACTCAAAACAACATCCGTGAAATAAACTAATTTATGCTATCTTTATTGGGTAAAAAAGTAATGGATTTTTCTGTAAAAAATGCAGTATATTATAATAGAAAAATTTAAAGGGAATTTTGTCAAAAAAAAATGGGGGCAATTATTCAGTAGAATAAAATGTGAGTGTAAATAAAAAATACTAATAATTGCACACATCCGGCCAATTCATTATGATATATCATATGTTGTGCAAATTGATTATGATAAAACTTGTCCAAAACCCTATTTAGCTTTTCTTCAATAAAAAATTGTACATAGTCATTAAAAGAAAAAATTATCTAATAACTTTGTACGTAATGTAGGAAGTAAAGTCTTGATGCAATATAGTTGAAGTTATTAACTAGTGATTAGGAGATCATAGATTCGAGTCATCAAATCAGGCTTTTTCCAAACAATAGACCTATAATAGGGACGAGTTCTAGGATGGGAAAGTAGGATAGCTTTCCTACCGTGGAAAAATTACTTTTAACCGTTAGATGTGGAATTATAAAATCGAAGAGTTGGGAATTTTTCTCATTTTTTCTTTCTCTTTTGTTTCTTCTTCTTTCCCAATATGCCCCTACTGTTTCCCCTCTTCTCCTTCAACTTTCCACAGGCAATTGCTCCCTCCACCCCGGCGTTGCTGCCACTTCATCCTCTAAATGGGTTTTAGATCCTCGAAAAACCTTGAAAACATCAAGGCAAATTGAGTCAAACAAATAAAAAAAAGATATTATAAATTGTTGAGTCATATGACGAATCAGGACTCTCAAATATTTTGATTTTATGCAAAACAAATATTAAGTAAAAAGATTACATATTATAAATGCCAACAGACGAAAACGTTGGATCTGCGTCTATAAGATATAGATGATACGCAGACAGACGATTAAGTCTGAAGAAGCATTTAAAGGTATAGTAAATGCACTATCATTTTGTAATATGTTTTGTAGACAACATTCATAGAACATCATCCTAGGATCTTTCGAAGTGCATAAAGGAGAACAAAAAGAAGAGTCAAAGTTTCAGAAGTTTTTCTCGCCTCAAAAGACGCGCTACAACTAGCAATGAGTACTTGTCTGAGCAAGCGATGTGACCACTGCAACAGAAGGATATGGAGTATATCTTAAGAAAGATAAGCAGAATGCTTTATCAGCTCAGAATGACTAGTTAGTGACAAGCATTTAATGCTCGCATTAAATGTCCCTCATCCACCTTCCTTCAGAAGCTGGTCAGACGCAAGAAAAAGGACCGTTTAGAGACAACGATTACTTCCTTAGCAAGTCTATATATAGAAGAACATTTGAAGTGCTGAACACAACACATGAACTGAATTCAAAATTCAAGCATTCTTTCAAGCCTTCATTCTTTCTCTTGTAAAAATTCTATTTGTTAAAAGCTCTCAAACCACTTTGTGTATCCTGAGAGAAAAAGACTTTGTTCTTAACTTTGTATATCCTTCTGTAAGACAATAGTCGAAAAGTTTGTGCTCCCTTACAAAAACAAATCTTGTGATTTGTTTTAGAGCCAGAAGTGGCTTGGTAGTAAAGAATACTTTGGTTTTTAGCTTAGAGATGCTAACTGTGAAAAACTACTTGGGTGAGCCAGAAGTGGCAGTGAACAATACTTGTAACTTGTGAAAGTTATTGGAATTTAGTGGTTTGCCAAGAACTGGACGTAGTCTCGGGGTGAGACGAACCAGTATAAATTCTTGTGTTGTCTTTCTTGATCCTTTATCTTGTATAACTGCTTGAATTGATCTTGTCTTGTGATTTAAACCTATTTTTTTTTATTAAAAGGCCATCATCTGTGAAGTTATCGTCTGTTAAAACATTTTCTTTACAAACTATATCTTTTGATTTACAAACGCTACACTCTGTTTATAAAAAGTTTGTGAAATTTTTTATAAATCACAATTCAACCCCCCTTCTTGTGACTTTTGCCTTTACAAATGCCTACACATATTGAAACTGAAAATAGATGAAGGGTTTGAAATTGGTTCCCATCCTCCACCCAAGCAATCAAACCCAGAGCAACTAGGGAGAACCCAAATACTTCACAAAACAATGAAAAGAGGCAGATCAAGGAACAAGCATTGCAAAGATAACTCAAAACCATTAGTTGCAGTACCGATGGGCCATTATTGCTCTCTTCCTCCATCGTTGACCACCGCACCTCCTCGCATGCAGATGCTCAGATCTCTCCTTAGCAGTGTTGCGTTCACCACGAACAACTAAAACACCACTGTCGTCGCATCTTTGTCCCTTCTGCTTTCCCTTCTTCTTCGTCTCGCTCCCGCTCTCCTTCGTCATTGACAGCGGTTCCTCGATGCCTCTCTCCTTGGTCACCGACACCCACGGCTTGCTTAGCCGCCAACCGTGCCGATAGGATGCGGTTCATGCACTTGTAGTGTCGCCGGACTTGAGGGATTTGACGTCGTCGACAAAGCTAAAGGCATTGCCGCCGTTGTAGAAGCTGGGGTTTCATGGAAAGATGAATGCGAGGAAGGAGAGAGGAAGAAGACAGGGTAGATGCAGAAAGTGAAGCAAAAAAAGAAAAAGCAAGAATATTTCATCCATTGATCTATAAATGAACAAATCTAACGATTGAAAATAATGTTCTCACCATGGAAAACCTATTCTACTTTCCCAACCTAGAACTCGTCCTATAATAGGTCTAACCTTTTCCTAAAAGTTCGTCATAATAGGCCTTCAGTCTAACTTAGTAATTAAGATTTGATTTAATCTATCTTATTAAATAAAAAAGTTTGGATCCTGAATTATTTTAAAAAAAAAAATAGTTAAATAGGTTAATTAGATTGTGGATTTTTTAAATGCATTTTAATTTATAAATTAGCGTGGACTGTTACTGTATATTCCATTTTGTATTTAAATATAATTATAATTTTTCAAAATGTTAAAAATACTTTTTCTCTTAAAATTTATTCTAAATTAGACGTGTCTATTTGCTCAATATTTGTCTCAATGTGAAACATCTTGAATAAAAGAAAAATTAAAGCGTGCCAATTTATTTTCTTTGGAAAGAATCTCATACTAACAGGTTTTTAAAAGATGAATGGCATTTAATCCCTATATATATTATATGCACGTTTCTTTATGTTATATTTGTGCTTACAATAATCAAAATGCTAAATTAAGAATATTGCTCTTTAAAAGTTATTTTTTAATAAAAGAAATGAGGATTGTAATAAATTTTGTCCATCTTTTCCAACATTTGAAAACAATACTCAAAACAACTTTCATTAAAAAAAAATAAAAAAAATAAAAGAGCTTTTCTTTGAAAGATTGAATCTTTTGTCGTTAGGTTTTATTATTTTGGATGTACGTGCATGTCGGGGCGCTCATAAAAATATTTAATTTTAAGAATTCTTTAGACGACCACTTGTAATTTTAAAAAAACTAAATTAGTTTTCGAAAAAAATATTTCATTAAAAAAAATAAATGTTAGCACGTGTCTCTTTTTTCTTTTTTTAATTTGTCTGCTTGAGAATTTTGACTTTGCCAACAATAATAAAACCTGAAGCTATATAACTATTACAGGACAAAAGGAACATAAGTATATTTTACAAGCTAAAAAACAAAATAAGCCTTCACATAAAAATCTAAACTAAAACATCCCACTTCATTGTCTACTAAAAAAGTAATAATATATTAGAATTAACAAGGTCTTGTAGCCGTGAAAGACTTTGGTGTGCTATTGTTTGTCATTTTGGACGTGCATGTGTTTGATTAATTTGTCCCTTTTTATGTGCATGCATGTAAATTTCTTGTGAACATGCAAGAGTGACTTTGCTCATACAATGAATGATTCCATTTCCATGAAGCAAGAGTTGTATCCATCACCTTTATTTATATTTTCCAATTGAATATTATTGCTCTATTAATTGTGACTGCCAATGTCACGGTCAACTTCTTAGTTTTTTTTTTTTGGAAGGCGGTCAACTTCTTAGTTAGCGGGGGCCACAGTCTTTTCCACAAATATATGCGAACTTGTGATGTGTAATCTGCAAATAAAAAACAAATTCCTTATATTATATATATAAAAAAATTGCTTACGTCCCACCCGGCCTTTAAATGTCAACTTGCTATTCAAAATTTCAAATAATGTAGCAGAAATTACAAGGCTGAACCAGGGAAAAACTGCATTTCAATAGCAAAACCAGGGAACAAGATATTAATCTAGGTTGTTTGTATTTTTTAAAATAAAATGTGTTTGACAAAAATGGAGTTGGAACGATTTTCAATTCAATTTTAAAATAGTCTTACATTCATTTTTTAAAATGAAGAAAAAAAGGATTTGTGATATTAGTTATTAGTTCTAAAAAGCACATTCTCTCTATATTTGATATTGACTCCCGCCATCTCCACCACCACCACCACCACCACCACTACCGCGGCAGCCACCAACACTACCACCACCACTATCACCGTCCCTGCCACCACCACTATTAGCACTACCACAACCACCACCTCTACTGGCACCAACACCATTGGCACTGTGTCCCTATCACCTTGGCATCGTTGTCCCCGTTGTCACCATCACTACCACACAACCTTAAACTAATTTTAATAGGATATGAGACTTTCAAAATGAGTTTATTTTGAAACTAAAACTAGAGAAAAAACTAAAATTAAATTTTATAAACTAAAAAGTAGTTGTTATTTTTAAAATTTTTAAAACTTATAAAACCACCCAAACAGCCTTAAAGATTTAGGATATAAATTTCGGAGTAAAGATTTGGAAAGAAAAATATAAAAAGAAAAAAAAGGTAAAACTTTTATTTTTAATAAATATTTTTAATTTTAAAATAAAATAAATAAATAATTAACATAAACTTAATTTTTTTAATTTTTAATGTAAATATAATATACTTTACTGAAAGTTTTATCCCATGTAATATAAAAAATTACCTTGTAGTTTGAATAATAGTATTGTTTTATGCAAAGTTTTCAGCTACGTATTTTGTGAATATTTATTCACATAATTTAACAGTAATATGTTTTAATGTAATGTTTTATTATATTATATTATGTATAATTTTTAACTTCTTTAAATTTTAGTTGATTTATTTTTTCAAAATTTTAACGTAAGTTAAACAAAGTACAGTCTAATTTTCAGTTTAATTTTTATTTAAGAAAATATTATTAATATAAAAAAAGAGTAAAGACTTTTTAATGACTTACCTCTTTAAACGTTCTTACAAAGAGTAACTTTAATTTTTGAATGGATAATAGAATATTATAATAAGAAAATTTAGAGATGCATAAAACTGTTGAAAGTGAAAGATAGGAAGAAATGTCAATATTTGGAGGAACAAAATCATATTTAACCCTTATAAGCAACAACAAAATTTAATTTGTTGACGGCATTAACCTCCACTTGAAATTGATCTCCTACATCCCTTGTAGTAGAGAATTTGGGATGATAGTTCAAAATAATTATTAAAAATCAAGATTAAGTAACTCTTAAAATTCTTATTTCAATGAGATATAACAATTTTTAAGATTCCTTCTATGTTTTTCAAAATAAATTCTAAAAATAAAAGGTTCTAACAGTCGGGGTGTTACACCTTGGGGGCACTTAATGCCTCTATCTAGAACCCTCACCTCGGTCTTTAAAAGGCTTCATGCTTACTTAGCATCATACTCAAGTGTCGCATAAACTGGGCTCAACGCCATGAAGACGTGCTTAATGTGAGGGGTTGATTTGTAAATCGTGAAAGAAAAAAAGTATTGGAAGCACATGATAATTAAAGTTGAAGATTAAAAGTGCACTAAAAAATTTTCGCAATTCATTTATGAAGAAAATAGAAGATTTAAATTAAATACAAAAATGTCGTGTATAAAGTAAGTTAGGTAAAACAATTTTTTTTTATTCACTCGGTTTTGCAAATTTGTCAATACTTAAGAAAATTAATTTATTTAATAATTTGAAAAATAATTTTGCAATTAATAATGTTTAAAAATTACTTAATTACTAGTAGAATATACAATTAATAATTGGAACTTAAAAATAATGTATTACTTAATGATATTATATTTTATTTTATGTTTTTTTTTTAAATTTAGTATATTATTTAATATAAAATATATCATTTAATCATCACTGGTTCAACTACGACTAAACTATAAATCTTTAATGTTAAAAAAAAAAAAAAAACTATCAAATCTTAAATCAGTATCTTTACAAATCCAAATCCGGTTTTAAAAAATATCAGTTAAAACACTATTTTTTGTACAGATTGGGGAAAAAAAAAACACTACTATTATTGCTTGGATAGCATTTATATATACATTCCAAATGAGCTACAAGAGTGTTGTGGGTTTTGATCTTTAACATGATTGAAGAACTATGGGGTCATAGGAAAGTGGCTAAGGTGGGAATGAAATATTTCCAGTACACAACTCCAGCTAAGGATGGAAAGTGATGTGTAAATGTTGCATTGGATACTTATGAGAATGCCACCATAGCTCCCTAATTTCTTAATTGAGTGATCAGCCTATCAGGACACTACATAGTTCTCTGCCATTATTTTCTTTTTCTTTTTTTTTTTAAAGGAAATTGGTTTTGTGGTTGTTTAGTTTGAAGAGAAAATTATTTATTAGTTGGGCTTTGAATGATAATTTCTTATAGACTTTCTCTTTTATCATTTTCTGACTGTTCTTTAGATTGCCAACACTATACATCTATCTTGTAGACATTCTTTGCTTCTCGTTCGGTTATAATTTGCTAAGTGGGATTGATAGATTTTTCTTAATCACCTAATTTCTGGAAGAAGTGAAATAAGAAATTAAGTAACATGGATTGGGTTTAATTCTGAAACTTAATTATGCTCCTTGAAGCTTATGATATTTCTTATTAAGTATGCAGATCAATATGATTAAGTAATTGTTGATTGCTTACATGTATTTCATCTAATTGGTTTATAGTTGTGGGTTTGGATTGAACAGTATCATGGGTATTGCTAATTTGTCCTAATGAAACTTCTAACTTTTTTTATCTATAGGAATCGAAGACAGGTAACAGGGATTTACAACAACTAACGGATCTGTTCAACCAATTGAGTTAGACTCTTTTAGTAATGAAACTTCGTAACTATCTAGCCATAATTTGCCTTAGGGTGTTTTTCTGATGAGGCTATCCTCATTCCTCAATTCTAAACTAAGTTGTCCTAATAAGTATCATGGGACTGAACTATATATCATGGGATTATCCTCAATTGTAAAGTCTATCCTAACCTAAACCAAAAAAAGATCTTATAGTCGACACTATAATACGTAATAACTATTCTTAACACACAGATGATGTTTGGTCAAGGCTCAGAGAGTAACATCCATAAAAATAAAATGCTTTCCATCTGTTTGTGTTGCATTTCAACTGATTGATATTTAGGTCTCAGGTCTTAAAATACATATGTAGAGTTGGTTAATACACTAAAAAAAAAAGAAAAAGAAAACCGTTGGATTTAATAATAATTTAAACAAGGTTAGGATTATATAGATTTAACATGTAGCTAGCACCGGTATTATTGACAAGTTTGCTGATAATGCTAATTAGTCCGCATATAAATAAGACAAGACTGAAGAATGGGTCTATTGATCATTTTCCATATTATAGTGCAGAGTAGCAAATGAAAAAGCTTTTGGCGCTGTAATTATGCTTCTTCCTTACATACAAACACACACAAATAAATGAAATAATCACATCTGAGGAACTCTTTTCCCATTGTATATTAAATCTTCACATAATTCTAGTTAAATCATGTCCAAGAAGACCATGAGATGCTACAAAGGTTTATGTATTTATGGAGAGAGCTGAGAAAGAACTTGGTTGGAAGCTAAGTACTTATCTTAGACTTTTGTATGAGACAATCATGGTTCAATTGGTAAAGTTTCGGGTTTTTAACAAAGGTTTTGTTGACTGAAAGATTAAGATTCTGAAATCTGAAACACTAGCACACTGTGCTTCAATGTACTTGGATATCTATTGAGGAAGTTGTACTGGACTTTAATTTTACCTTCTGTTTTATGTTCCTCTTTTGTTATGAATAGAACTCTAGAAAAAAAATATATTATCATGCATAAAGACAATGATTACTCTTTTTTATGAAGCAGGTGATTGGTAATTGTATTCTTTTGTTGACTTTAGAAGACAATGATTGAGAGATAGATGCAAGTCAATGAATTATCTTTCCTTTAAAGTTTTAGGCACCATTGTAATAGTTCCATTGATTCTAAATGCTTAATTTTGTTGCATTTCAATTTCAGTCCTTTTTAGTTGCTTTGTTTCTCTTCGTCCATAAGTATAATGTTAGTTGATTGCAAAATAATGTAGTTGCTATCTGATATGATTGGTTTCATCTGATTTATAATTTTTTTTCTTTGGAAGACATTGTTTCAGCAAAAGGAGGCAATTGACTTCTTTTAAATTGGAATGAATGGGGATAGATCACAGATCCCTTTTGATGTGAAAGACATCCAAGGATGCCCATTTTTGAGAAACTTCAATGAACCTACAATTTTCTCTTTCTGTTCATTAAAATTCTCCATTCCTGTAAGTTGTTTTTATCTTTGTGCCCTTTGCACCTATTTTCTATCTCAGGAGTCCAAATTCAGCTCAATATTTTAGAAATTAGATAACTGACTTCATTCTCAATGTTAAGGTGCATGGAGCCAAGGGTCCTATATTTGACATTGCATTTAAGCTATATCTTGGGAAAGATGGAGTTATTCGCCTCTTTGAGGAGAAATTATTACATGGTCCATTACTATCATGGTCTCAACCAATTTACATGTGATACGTAGTTGAGTATTATTAACTATTTCTTATAAATTCAAAATTCCGATTATATGTTGCATGATGATTGGTTGAGACTATAGACACATGATTGTCTATGTAATAATTTCTCTTCTTTGAGAGAACTGACATTGACAATGGCATCATAAATCTGTCTCTGTTAGCCTTAGTTAGGACTAGGTGGCCAATTTAGTTTTGGTCATTTTTCTGAGAAATGGAAGAAGCAGAAAAATTCCAAACCATCATATAAAAAGGAAGAATTGTGTCAGGTAAACATTTGTTTATTTATTTTTTATTTTCTTTGACATGCTTAGAAGTATGTTTTGTAGAATGGAAATCCATTGTGACATTTAGCACTTCCTCATGAAATTAGTTCCTGGGAGGAAAAAATGTACTATTGTTATAGGCATGAAGCATGCATCTATAACCTGTTTGTCCCTCATTTTTATTTACTTACACCCATGTGATTAGCAATAACTTTTCTGTTAGTGTCGTGGATCACAGGGCAAGATTTTGACATTTTTAGTTTTTGTTGAATTCCATAAATTAACGAAAACATATTCAACTACTTAACAACCAAGGTTATTGTTTTTGCTTTCTGAAAAGGACTACTAATTTATCCAAACCCCTCTAAGATAACATAATTAGAATTACAAAATCAGAGTTTTCGATTCAATATAAGCAAAAAACAGAAAACAACATGCATAGGCACCGATATGGCTGCCACAACATAATAGCTAAGAAGCTTGCAAGAATGTTTCGAAAATACACCAAATAGCAGCTATAGATTGAAAACTTCAGAGGTGTGTGATTAGTGTCATTAAGCCACTTTTGTAATTATGATTTAGATTCATTCACTTAATGATCTAGAGGCACCCCGCTGTATACCTTTCCTTTGATATAGATTCATTCAAATAATGGTGGAATCATAGAATCAAACCATGTGTAACAATTCAATCACCTGCACCTTTGTGCATTTGCTATGCTTTCTTTCATTCTGGCATAACAAACTACGAGCAAAGACATGATAATGCATGACATCTTTCTTCTCCCTAGATAAAGTGAGATCCTTTGAAAAGAATGTTAACTAATCATAATTGTCAAGTTATTAAAATCTAAATAAAATATCGTGTAAGTAATACTTAACAGAAGTTTAACAGTGTTAGTTTTGAGGGATTGATCAATTATAAAATTTTAAGATTTAAAGGATTTAATTGATTTTTAAATTACAGGGACTTGATTAAAATCTTGATGAAACTATAAGGAATAGATTAATTTAACCTAATTAAAATTAATGATACATTTTACAAAACATAATTAGAACAAATTAATCAATTGCGTCATACATGACAACATGAAAAATTATACTAATATAGTTACTAGAAACAGCACAAGTGGAATTTGTTTGACGTATTAGCAAGTAGTAAGTATACAAGATGAAAATGGTGCCCTTCATGATGTTGAAAGCTCATTTGAAACTGGAAAAGAGGAGTTAACATACAAAGAAAGAGCTGCAAAAAGAAATTGCAACCTTAATAGTTAGGTTATCCTTTTTCAGCAGCAAACTCTGGAAAGAGCATAATGGCTGATACAGTTTTAGTAAGTTGTTTTCTTATGAATTTATCTTAACGCATAAACAGCTCCATATGTTTGTTGCTGTTGTTTCAACTTGCTTCCCCTTCATTTGATTTAATCTTTATCAGGTTTTCCATTTCAGACACTACTTCGAAACTTTTTATTATGTATTCTGACAACTTGCTTCGGTTTTTCAGGAAGTTCTCAAAATTTTGTTCATTTGCTGGTATGAGTAATAATTTAGAGACTTCTAAACATAGTTTTCTTGTGGATGCTGGCTGCAGAGGCAGCAAATCTTCAAGAGACACAGGGTTTGAAGGGACTAACTATGTGGTAGATATTCTTGAGAAATGGAAGAAGCACAAGAGGGAACTTGACTTTGGTAATACTATGGTGACTGATTCTAGCGTACACAACCAACATGGGTCTTGTACCATACATAAGTAATACGTGCCGTCTGATTCTAGCTGCCAGATCATAGTGGCTGACATGATAACAGGGTGTACATGTTCTTGGCACACTTGATTGTAGAATATTTGTTAATAAATAAATAAATTGTAACAGATCCCAATGCCCCATTTGGACCACATTTTTCCACGTGCAAAACCCAGACCCAACATGACATCAAATCACATCATTCCACCACGTGGTGCCGTATGTATGGCCGTTCCAAAACTCTAACTCTCAAATCATTAAATAAAAAAAATTCTAAATCTTCTGATAATATTTTTTTATTAATTTTCTTCTTCTTTTATTTATTAAACATTTAACGTGTTTTAAATTTTAAATACATTAAATATATTTTTATTTAATAATTTTTATAGAGTATTAGGCGAATTTATAAGAAAATTTGTCAGAATACATAATATTACTGAAAAACCGAAAAAAGAAAGAAAATTTTAAGATGAGTTTATAAGAAGAATTTTATGTTATCATAATAATTTGACATAATTTTCTTAAAATATTTATTATAAAATTAATAAATTTATCATATATAATAATTTGTAATAAAATAATAATGTAAAAAAACTTTACATTTTGTTTTCTTTTAAAATTTAAATAAATAAAAAGAAAGAAAAGTTAGCTTTATTTTCTTTTTAATTTTCTTTCCAACAGATAAAAAAAATTACCATCAAGGTCACATGCTGGTACGTTTAAATTCTTTTTCCCTTCAAGTGGTGTTGTATAGGGGAGGGAAACCGAAATGTCACTGTCGCGTTAGGGCATTGGGGTCTGTTACAATTTATTTATTTATTAACAAATATCCTACAATCAAGTGTGCCAAGAACATGTACACCCTGTTATCATGTCAACCACTTAGATCTGGTAGCTAGAATCGGACGGCACATGTTACTTATGTATGGTATAAGACCCATGTTGGTTGTGTACTGTGTACGCTAGAATCAGTCATACTATGGTACAAGTGATTCACATATTTGTTGCTGCCAAGGGCTCTTACTGAGATGTAGTACTAAGACAACATACAAATATGCAAGTCTCAGAAACACATTTTCAAAAGATTATTTTCAAAAAAAAAAGAAAAAAATTGATTTTGTGGCTTCAGGCTGGCCATCAAATAGAATTATTTACTACTACTTTACAACTACAGTTTATTGCCCATTATCCTTCTCTACACCGACACATGCAAGAATTTGGCAATGGTCTCTGCAGCAAGTAAAGCCCATTCTAAATTTACTCTTCACCTCACTAATCTTCTGGAAGGGCTTTGGACTCTGACAACCAGGAGATGGTGCACAACCTTCATGTGTTGGAGCTCATATGCATCATGCCCTTTGATTACCCTGAAAAGGACATTTTCACCTGATAAGAAAAAATGGAAACTGTTGAATAGATGGGTTTGAATGCGTCAGCTAAGTCTTATGCTAAATCTTTATACCAGACCATATCACATGGTTTACTTTTACAGCCAACATTGAAAATATCACAATGATAATATGAACAAATAAATCAACATCTTTAGGAATGAAATTTACTTTTATATATGTACCATGAATTCTCTCCTCTACTAGCAACAAAGGAGAACTAGAGACAATAAAAAAGTATAGTGATAACAATATCATGCCAAATCAGGTTAGTCAATGTTTTCATCTGAAGTGTTTGTGTTTGGAATAGGGATAAATCAGAGAAAAACAAAAAATAAACTACAGCAGAAAATTATATATGTCGAATTATTTTATGCATATAGTCCTCATCTATCATCATTTTTTTATGATGCATTTTTTTGAATGCATAAAAAAGAAAGAAATATAGTACTCCTAAAATCAAAACTAAGAAGGTAATAAATCATCTCTCAGCAGTATCTTGCCCCTTAGAAAACAAATTATTAGATTTTCCTTTTCGTTTGTAGCGTGGTGTTCAGGAAGTCAAGATAGCGCATCACTTGTCTTGTCTGGGCATTTTTATATCTTACAAGAATTTAACATTAACAATACGAGGTAATGTATGGATCAATATTCAAAAGAATGCCAGAGCCAACGGAAAGTGCATAATATTTCTGTATTTCAATAATTGAGAAAGAAGGTTGTTGTGAGGTAAGGCACAAGAGGAACAAGGATAAGATCTCTGACAAGGTTTAACGGTGGTGTGTGACTTGGGTGATTGAGGGCCAAGATAACCCGTAGAACAATTGCCCCAAAGTTGGCATTGCTTGAAGGAAGCAAAGTCGGCTTAAGAGTAAGGTTGAAGTGACCCCCAAAATAGTTGTCTCCAAGTCAATATTGTTTGAAGGAAGCAATTCCAACTTAAAAGCCTATAGAGGTCGAAGTGACCTCCAGAACAAAGGTGAGCTTTTTTCTTTACTACTTACAATAATCTAGATAATACCATTATAAGACCAAAACATTCAAATTTAGAATATATGTTCTTAGAATTTAGGTTTTGGAGCTTAACTCAATCCCACAAAACTGACTTGTAAGGTGAAAACTGTCCAAGCTTTATTTAAGCCATATATCTAGTCAATGTGAGACTATTCCACAACCCTTGAGGCCGCACTTAAGGTGGGCTAGGGGTGAGGTGACCACAATTAAGGCAGCTTTCCATCACATCACTCTCTTTCATGCCCAGGGCTACCATCTTGGAGCATGGCAAATGAAGGTGGCGTAACAATAGATCTAGGATAGGCTATGATATTATCTTAATATTTAGGTTTTTTGGCCTAACATACCTTGCAAAAACCGACTTGTAAGGTGAGGACTGCCCATGCTTTATAAGCTTTATTTAAGCCATATCTCTAGTCAATGTGGAACTAATCCACCACTCTTCAAATTGCAATTAAGGCAGGCTGGGAGTGACCATAATTAAGGCAACTTTCCAACATTTGTGACCCTGTAAGTCTGTAAACAAGCAGACTGACAATATATAGTAATAATGTGCCTAACATTTCTTGAAAATTACCTCAATCATCATCTTGGACTAGGTTATTCCTTATTAGTAACAATATGTGCATACTAGTATCTTCCTTGGTAATTTTTTAGTATGCTTGCATACTATTGTCTTTTGAGTAATCATTACTTGTAGTTGTTTGTTTAGAACTTAGTAGGTCTATATGATAACTTCAAATTGTAATACCTCATGCTAATAATTGAATGTTGTAACAGATATAAGTTCCTTTTTTCTGGATAATGAAACTTTTATTAACAAAGGGAAAACTTAATTTGAGCACAAGATGTGCCCAATTCAAGAATGCATCATAAAAAAACTGCTTCATAACAGTAAGTAGCTACCCCAATACAGAAATATAGAAAACCAAGTGAACAACACTACAAATCATCTGATAATAAAAATTCCCATATACATATATGACCACAAACATTGTTCCAAGTGAGTATGTCATGCCAATGACAAATAGATGTGATCTCCACTAGTCAACATAAAACAATTTTTAAAGATGTGATCTATTTTTAAAAATTAACGAGAAACTTAAAAATCCCCCCCCCCCTCAAACACCACTTTAAGAGAAAGATTTCATTGTAAACCACAGTAAGAAAATACCTCTGATGATGTGAAGTAGAACCCGATTCCATTTGTTTAATGAAATTGAGACATTGAGTTGAGCAATTCCATTTCTTGAATGAAATTGTTATATGTTGAGGTGCTTATTGGGCTGACCCCAAATCCTTTCAAAGACTTTTGCACCTCTACATGGCAACCAAAGATTTGTGCCTCCAAAACTGAAAAAGCGCAAACTTACAGGAACTAAAAATGAACAAAAAAACTTACAGGGACCAAATTAAAAAAAACACAAACTTACATGAACCAAAAACATATTTAAGCCAATAGGAAATCGTAATAAAATGAAAGACAATTAATGAAAAATATCAAAGGTCAGAATTATAGAATTACACAACATAAAGTTTATAGAATTATAGAATTCACAACATAAAAATTATAGAATTACATAACATAATTTTTTTGTAAAATAGTATGGTTTTAGGTTAGTTTGGATTGGTTCGAGTTCAACATGCTCAAATCGATACTCGAATCGATGTCATCGGGTTTGTAATTTTAAAATCCAAATCAACCTGATGATCCGAACCAACTAGGATTTTCTCTTTGGTTTGGTTCGGGTTAATTGGATCAATCTGGACCCATGGCCGCCCCTTACCGTTTTTTAGTTGTGAGAAATGCCCTTTTACCCAATTTATTATGAAATTGTGTAAAATTAATTGGGCTATAAATATGTAATTGTTTATTAGTTTTAATAATTAAGGGTAAATAATGGTTATCATTGTGTAAAAACATAATCTAACTTTAATAAATTAAGCGTACACATTTATTGGTCAGAGTTAGGCCTTTCTAAAATCTAATATTATTCATATCATAAATTCCTAAGAGTTTGTTTACGGATTATTTATCAATAAGGGAAGTAGTCAAAGAGCTAACTTGATTACTATGAACGTAAGGAAGGATTTATGATTAGTTGATCGATAACTATAACTAATTTATCTAAAAAGGAAAAGTGCACCTTAAAGTTGTTAATCACCTTAGAAAACTAAAATAGAGATTGTACCTAGAGCTAAAGTCAATCTTTTATGTACTATTGAATTTTCATAATATCTTATTTTTGCTTGTTTTAATTATTATTTTCTTTTAATTCAATTGCCTACGCCAACCTTTTTTTTATTAGTGTTTTTAATTTTACAAAAGAAGCAAATTTTTACTAGTCCCTATAGATCCTACCATACTCTTAATTTTGCTTTTTTTTTTTCTAAAAAAAGAATAATAAGAATTTAAAATTTGTTGGTTTGACCCGTCATCATACCCATATTTTATTAGCAATAAATTTAAGATTTCTACAAATTATTTTACTAATACGAGTTTTAAGTTAGTTTGATTAATGTAACACCACGAGGTGTTACATTTCTCACTATTCATCCTTAGAATACATCAAAGATATGCTCCAAGCCATGTAGTAGACAATTATGTGGGATGCAGATTGAAATAACAAAAGAACACACAAGAAGGATGATTGAATTATGTGTTGTGTATTTTTGAAAACTTTTGGCAAATAAAGGTTTTCTTTCGTTTTTAAAGCACTTTGTAAAGGATCATCCACAAAAACGTCGTGAAGGATAAAGAGATAAGGAAAAAAGATAACATATATACGTTTATATTGGTTCACTCTTAACCAGGAGTTATGTCCAGTCCCTTCAACCTGGAGAATTTTCACTAAGCAAACTACTTACAACAACCAATTATTCTCTAAGCCTCTTTAGGATTTACAATAAAGCAATCTTAACCCAAGATTACTTTAACCTAAGTATTCTTTAACATTAAGCATCTTCAGGCTTTCGCAAAGATAGAACTTTGAAAATATATAACACATAACAATGAGAGTTTACAATTTAAGCACAAATACAAAGCTTTGTGAATACAAAGTATATGAAAGTTTGGGAGCTTGTATATGAGATCGTCTAGAAAGAGTGAAACAAATTGCTAGGATATATATAAGTGTGTAACTTCTTTCTTCTTCACTCTGAGTCTTTTTATAGATACTTGAGGAGGTATTCATTGAGAGATAGAGATTGTTCTCGTTATGAATTGCATTAAATAGAAGTTTCCCTCATTTCCAACTGTTTTAACAATTGCTTTTCCTAACAACCCTTCCTCCGTATTAACCCTTTTTTTCTATCTTTCATAAGTCTCTCTACCAAACTGATCTTTGTTTTTTTTTTTTTTTCGAAATAGTGTGCTTATTCCTATGCCACAACATGTGGATTCCATTTTCCATATTTAGCCACGAAAATCGTATTCCAAAGTGATTATCCCTTAACTAGTAGCTATTGTTTCCACTTCCCCTAATGTTCTAAGTTAAACACTTCTAAATCTTTGACTCCTAGTCATTCTCATCTTCTGATCTATAAGTTGTTTCCTAAAATACCCAAGCAATTGTCCCCCCCCCCCCCCCCCCCCGCCCTTTTTCTCACCCCATGAGAAATCTCTTTGAATCCATTTAAGTAAAATAATTAGCATTTTTGGAGCTTTGTAAAGAGAGAGAGAGAGAGAGAAAGAGAGGAGATACAGTGGTAGGCGAGACAAGATAAGGTTAAGCAAGGTAATTAGACCATTGAAGGAGATATGTTTCTTGTTCTAAGCTAACAATCTGGTCTTCATTTTATCTAATAAAGGCTTCTAAGTGCTCACTTTCCTTGGAATAACAACAAGAGGGATTCCAAGATATTTGAAAGATACTTAATTAATTTTACAATTCAAAATTCTAGCTTATTCGAAAGTTTGCTACCCACATCATTGTTAATGATACTCAACCAACTACTTTTGGAGAAGTTTACCTTTTACTCTCTATTTGAAATTGTTAAAAGTGGGAGGACAAAAGAAGGGATGACAAAAAATGGTAAAATTTGTCTCTTCCACCGTTTGTTTTGGTTTTAGGAGGGAATGATGCAAAAATACATGGACCCCACAAGTTTTTTATTCCGTCCAAAATGAACGAAAATTAGAGGAAAAATTAGGAAATAAAATGACTAATTTACCCTTTTTTTTTTCTAAAGGCAAAGAAATAATATTAAAACCCAGTTCAAAGCACTAGTAGTGTCCAAACTAGATCAAACAACTAAGTACAAATATTGTGCAACACCTATATAAAGCAACTACAAAAATAGAATATCAACATATTACAAGTATGTTTTATATACATAAATGTCCATCTGAACCAATTGCCACTTGATCCTCTCATTCAAGCTTTGCTGCCACATGCCAAGAATCTAACTCTACTGCAAATTTATAAACAACAACAAACCCTTACTTTGTATACTTCTTTTTCTTTATCAATTAGCGATATTCATGTTATTTTACATACATATTTTTTCTTTTCTTTTCTTTCACTTTCTACTAGGGGTGGACATCAGACAAGTATAGTCGATTTCTTGCCTAAATATGCTCATCTTTTCTTTCACCATGTCAATCTCAACCATAGTATATGCCACTATAGAGTCTATGACAAGCTTCACAAGGAGCTCAAGCTTGTGTTATGTCATTGGCAAGTGTACCAAGTCGTATAAGTAGTATAAAATGGAAGTCCAAGTATCGTATCCACAGGGACTTGTTCAATATTTGGCAATTTACACACTTTTTACTTACTAAGCAAAATATAAAGAAAACTTGAAATAACAATGTTTAAGAGCAAAGATAAAGATAGCAACTTGGAAATAAAATTAATAAAAGGGGCTTTGATTCTCAAAGATCTAGATTGCGGAAAGTGGTTACGAGAAACAATGATAATGAACGTGGGGTTCGACTTCACTAAACCACTCCCTCATGCACACACAAGCTATTAATCAATGTTTATCATCCATTTGTTATCACCAACTCATAAAAATGCTCAATCCCTAATTCCTTACAAGAAGAGCCTAAGTTCCTTGACTAAACTATCAATCCCTTGCATAGCTTAGCCAAGTTAATTGCTTTAAGAAAAGGAGTTAAAGGTGACTAATGGGCTTTGCTCTATTCCTAGATACAAGACCCATTAGGTGCTCTTCTTCGGTTCATAGTTCAAATACATTTTCCAATCGCATTTAAACCATAAAATCAAGTAAAGGGTGATCAAGCCAAAGCAAGCATTAAGCAAAGAAGAAAGCACGTAACGGTGAATAATAAACATGTATTAATAACTCAAAAGATATACATGAGTTTGGGTTTAGTTACATCAAACCCCAATGAAGAGGAGCTCAACTACCTATGGGTGAGAAGAGCATCAAAATGGTGGAGAAGAGATGAAGATGAAAATGGAGTCTTGGGAGTGTTCCCCACAGCTGCACTTGTGCCCCCAACCTAGATCAAAGAAGAATGCCATTTTTCCCTTGCAAAATGCCCTTTTAATAGCTTTGTTTTTACCCAAAAAGTGACAACGTGACATTTTCGGCCCAGCTGAAATTATATTTCAGCTAGGCCGAAACTTCAATAATGCTCACTGGGACAAGCTCGGCTGGGCTCACCAACTAGTTCGGCTGGGCTGAACTTCCTTTCTCAAAATTAGGTGCTCTCTGTCAGTTTCTGAGCTGGGCTGGCCAATGGTTCAGCTGGGCCGAAGAGAACTTTCTTCCTTGACCTTGATCTTAAGCTATTCCAAAACCCATCTCCAATTTCTATTAAAAAAATACTAAAACATGAGACTAAATTCTAAATTTACATAACTAATATATCTAAAAACTAATTCTTTTTGAACTAAAAAGAGGTAGAAACAAGGATTTAAATAAGGGATAGATGAAATAATTGCACTTATGTGTACCAAAAAGATAAGTATAAAATGCAATTATCAGCTTGGCAACTCATTCAAAAACTACAAACCCGTTTAATCCAGCCTCCCTTATGCAAATTAAACCACAAATTGCCAACAATGAAAATAACAGGCACACATAGAAATAGAAAGCAAAACCTATGCAGAAATTGACCTTAAGGAAGATTTCTTGAACTTTTTAGCGTGTTCAAGCAAGCGAGACTATGCTGAATTGAAATGTTCGTATTCATCATAACAGATTGCATGAATAAATCATAAGTTGTTTCAAAGATATATAGGGTGTATCCCAACATTATGCAACTTACTACCTGAATAAAATCAATTAATCAAACAATTAATTTGTACTAGAGAGGAGAAGGCTGTGAGAGAGATACTTTGAGAGAATCTAAGGCGATTTTGAGTTCAATTTCAAGCTACATCAAATTGGATTTGCTATTATATTAACCAAATTTTATGAAAGCTCATGAAATCCATTATATCGATTACAATTTTTTGTTGCCTCACGTTTACTCTTCTAAAAATATTTTAATACATTTTATGGGTAGTGGAATACCAAGATTGAGACGATAGGTCATAGGGTTCAAGAACTGAGACTAAGACTATGTAAAGTTGCAATATCTTTATGTGACGTCACAGTCACACTATTCATTTTACAGACGATATTCTTTTGAATCTTTTTCCAAAGAAGTGTATCAAAGAAGCAAAGCGTGAACTTGTAAACTATTGTTTGTCGGTTCAGTTACTAATGAAATAAATATTTTCAATCCGAATCCAATTCTGACAATCCATTTAAAAACAAATTTTTAACCTAATAACTTGTTTGTCCGGCCAAAACTACCTAACAACCTAATTTTCTTTCTCAATACATCGGGTTGGGTGGGTCACAAGTTTGTGACCCACCCCTACTTTCTACCAGACTAAATAAGAAAGAAATTTTTTAACTTTCTTTTCATTTTCTTTCTTATTAAGCAACTTACAAATATCTCATTTTTATTCATTTGCTTTCCTTCCTCTTTCTTTCTTTTTACCTTCTTTCCTGAACCAAATATGTAATTTTAAAACACCTTAACATACTTATCATTGTCAACAAGTTAATTTCACTATTTTCTCTAATAAAAACTACATCACCAGCATAGTGGATGTGAATACCCAATTTCGTCCGGACAGACAAAAATAAAAATAGATAAAAAAAAAAGAAATATAAAAAAATTAAAAATTAAAAATAACAAAAAATAAAGAAAAGAAAGCATCATTTTTTTTTTTATTATTTTATCGCTTAGGCACATTTGCATTCAAAATCTAATCTTGTTTATTTCCATTTCCCAACTTGAAACTCAGTTATATTTACAAAAGTTAAAAATACAAAAATAAAAATAAAAGAATGCAAAAAAAAAAAAAGAGCAGAACAAGGAATTCAGCGTGGCCTCCATGTACAAACAAAAGAAGAAAAAAAGAGGAAAGAAAAAAATCAGGTTCATGCTATTTTGAGTTTGCTCCAAAGGCTTCTTTTCCTTTGTTTCCCATCTCCACCATTTTTGGTCCAAACAAACCAGCTTTTTTCTCCAGCACAGTACCGCACACCATCCACTGCTCCATATTCACCCTCCAACGGCTAGCTTTTCAGAGGAGACAACTCTCCTTTTACGGACCTGCACCGTAACCACCAAGAATTGGCATCAATTTAAAAAAAAAACAATAAGAAAGAAAGGTTTATGTGTATAAAAGAGGGGGAACACCACAAAAAAAAACACTCTACACACACTCAAAAAGGGCTTTGATTCAATGACTGTTTCGGTGAAAAAGTGAGCAATAGAGACTTAAGAGAGAGCTAGAAGAAGTGAAGGAGATTCCCCAACATTGGTCCAGAGCACATTTGGTTCCCAGTTCCTTGTTCACTGAGCAAGGCAAACACTCAGGTATATCTCTAACTCAACATTGCAATATTTCCTGGTATATTTGGACTCTGGTTTACTCACCATCTCCCAAATGAGATACCACGACCACCCTGAAATACCCAAAGCCAGAAGCAAAAAAAACAAACAATAGTCTCACCGACGAAAACCAAACCGATCCCCGTTACGGCAAACGCGATACCTCCGTCTTCAATCCGCTTCAATAAATCAACTCCCAGCACCACCTAACCTTTGAAAACAAAATAGACAGAAGAAAAACCACACATGCCAAACCAGAAAATCATAACCCAACGATCACCCTAAAAAAAAAAAACGTGAAGCTTTTCTGTGTCGTTTTCTTCAAATCCCATTTCGCAACTGCCCACTTCCAAACACTTCACTCCACGACCTTTGCAAATAACCACATCATCGTCCGCGCGAGTCCCCTCCCTTGGTTTAGCAACCCAGCTTAGTCCCTCTGCTTTTCCTTTTTTCTCTGTTACATATTTAGGGATTGCGTTTGTTTGCCCTTTCTAGCCTTTGTTTCTTTTTATCATAGTTAGTTACTTTTTTTTTCTTTTATTATTATGTTGGCTTCGTTCCTGATCACTTATATTGCCATTACGGGCTTGATGGGCCAAGCATGGGTTCGTTTCAAAACTTTTCCTTTTTTTTTTTTTTATTCTTTTTATTTCAGATGTTATCTACGTTTATATGCCTTCTTCTTCCTTTTTTTTTTCTTTTCTTTTTTCTTTCCTTATTAAATTTCTGTTAGTTACGTTTTTTATATGAGTTCCGTTAGTTACGTTTAAATATTCGTTCCTTTTTTTACTAGAATTTATAGCATGTGTAATCAATCAAATATAAAGATCCAATTTTTTTCTTTGTTTTAAAAAAAAAATCTCCTTTATAAGCTTTGTATACGTGTTTCAAAAAGAAGAAAAAGAGACCTTTATTTATTTTGAAATTAGGCATATTTTTTTTTTAAAAAAAAAAGAAAAAAGGTAAAATAAAAAAACAAAATAAGTGAAGTTGTCAAGGTGAAAAAGGAGGTTGATTCGATGTACATCTTTTTAACCTTCCGGAATTTTGGGGATACAAGTTGTACAACTTGGTGTACTCAAATTTCTCCCTTATTAATTTCAAACATAGTTAATGATAAAAATCCCTTTAAAAAAAAATCATAGCATAAGATATTAATTACTAAAACCCTTTTACCTTTTACGATAGCAAAATCTTTATTAGAGAAGTGGTTAATTAGATGTGACATCTTCTTAATCATGAAGTTTTGAAGACACAAGCCGTGACGACTTGATGTTTTAAAATTTCTCTCTAAATGGCACTATTAAATCCAAATTTTTACGCTACAACAATAATAATAACACGATCCTAGATATAAGTTTTTTTGATAATTAGTTTATAATGATTTAATAATAATAACAAGATGATTACTAGAGAAAGAATTAATTGGATGTGACATCTTCTTAATCCTGAGGTGTTGAGACACAAGCCGTGACGACTTGATGTTTTAAAACTTCTCTCTAAAATTGGCACTATAAAATCAAATTAAATTACTACAAAAAATAAAAACTTCATAAATTAAGAAAAACATAAATTAATAACAAAATTAAAAAAATAACAACACATAACCATTTTATACAAAAGAACTACGTAACTCTGAATTCTTCATTGCACCTGGAGATACGTAGGAGCAGGGGACCACTCCTGTCGAGCTAAAAAAAAGATAAAAAAAAATATATTAACTTTTTTTTTCATAATAATAATAATAAAATTAATCTTCATGAAAAATAAATAAAATAAACCTTTGTCGTAGTTTTTCTTTTTTTAATTAGTTTTGGGTGAAATGAATATTTTAAAAAGTTATAAATAATTTTGTTTAATTAATTAGAGGTAACCGTCTTAGAACGGATGTTGTAGGGTGCTAACACCTTCCCTACGCGTAATTGACTCCCGAACCCAAAATCTGGTTTCGAGACCATCTTCTTTTAAAGGTTTTCCTGTAGTTTTCCTTAATAAACTATGGTGGCGACTCCTCTGATTTAAACGTATTTTTTTCGCAGTCCCGTCGCGACCCCGCCTGCGACAGATGGCGACTCCACTGGGGACTTACTTTTTTTTTTTTTTTGAGAGTCAAGCCTTTCATAATTAGCTAAGCAAATTTATGACTTTTAATTTATTTATTTCACCCTCTTTTCTTTTCCTTTTTGTGTTAGTTTTGTTTTTATACATCTTTCTATTTCATTATATGTGTTAGTGATTGTAAATATGTTTTGCAATTGTATACCTTACCTTAGGATAAAAGACTTTTTATATGTATGTGAGTTGTTTGTTTTGCAGGTTGGGTAGTTTAGGATTTGCTCCTTTCACACACTTCACTTTACACTCTCACACACTTATGAGTGAGGTCCTATACCCGGACTTGAGTGCAGCTTAGGATAGGCAAGAGGTTGAGTAGTGGTAACTTTCTGGATGTACATCCTGTTTGGTTATCATGAAGGCCTCACTTAGAGTTTGATTCTTTCACGGATATTATCACTTCTAATAGTTTACCTATTGTTGTGGTCAATATTCCTAGAGAGGGTCCTTGGCTCTAAGAACCTTTTTAGAACTATTAGAACCACCTATTGGGAAGAGCACATATTAGAATGACTCATAGAGCTGTCAACCATTAGGAAAACCCTTATAGGATACAATGGGAGCAATACCCTACTACCCCTTGCATTCAAGCATCGTAGCATATGTATAAAGAAAAAGTTTTTCTCGCTTTTTTTTTTCTTTCTCCTTATCTTTTTTTTCCTTCCTTTTTTTTCCCTTCTTCTTACTTTTTCTTTTTTTTTTCTTTTTTTTATTTACTTCAAAATATGAGTCATACATTTCATTTCATGCAATCATATAGTTATAGTTCATCTTTTTTTTTATGAGCATCATGCACTTGTAAAAAAAAAAATTATGAAAAGAAAGAAAATAAATCGTCAATGCTCATTCATAGCGTTTTGCATGTGTTAGGGAACCCATAAAGGCATAAGACTCATTGTGAACACTTTTCAGAGAAACATGGGATTAGATTTCAGAAAGACGCTGCAGTTAAAGGTCAAACAACCTAATCTGAAGAAGTTAAGAGAACTTAGCAGCAAGTTAACGAGCGGCCAACGTCAAACTTTTAGCAATAAATATGGAAAAATCCTGAATTTGTTGGAAACAGATGTGCAAGATGGGGCTCTCACCGCCTTGGCCCAATTCTATGATCCTCCCTTGAGATGTTTCACTTTCCAAGATTTCCAATTGGCTCCAACGCTTGAGCAGTTTGAACGAATAGTTGGATATCCCTTGGAGAATAGAAAGCCTTACTTATACATGGGACATTATTCCTCACTTTCCACAATTGCCACGTCTTTGAATGTTAGCACAAGGGAGTTGGCAAGCAGGAAAGAGACGAGAGGAGGCTTTGAAGGTTTCTCAAGGGAATATTTGGAAAAATATGCAGAATGTCTAGCAGATGATGGGAAATGGGATGACTTCATGGATGTGCTTGCCTTCATCATCTATGGGATAGTTTTGTTCCTAAATGTGGAAGATTTTGTGGACTTTGCAGCTATTGATGTATTCTTGGCATATAAAAATGAGAGGAAGAATCCAGTGCCAGCTATTCTTGCTGATATATATCACACTCTTAGCTTGCGTCATGAAAGGAAAGGTGGAACGATCTTATGTTGCTTACCTGCTTTGTACATTTGGTTTACTACTCATATGTTTAAAGGTGGAGGTAAGGTGGAGCCTAAAAGCAAAGGTGATTGGGCCCATAGCATTGTTAGTCTTAATGAAAAGATTATTTTTTGGTATTCATATGAGCAAGAGAGAAAGGAGGTGATTTGCCAGTGTGGAGACTTCCCCAATGTGCCACTCATGGGCACCAAAGGGTGTATCAACTACAACCCAATCTTGGCAATTAGGCAGCTTGGTTATCCGATAAGGGGACCACCAACAGAGGAGTCGATCACCCCATTCATTGTTTACGAATTGGACCAAGACTTGGAAATGCTAAAGAAGATTAGGTATGCCTGGGGCCGAGTGATCAGAAAAGGAAAAGATTTGAGAGATGGAATTTATGTTACGAAAGGGAGTTACCGCCAATGGCTTCAAGAAAAGGGTTGAAAAGATTAAGCTACCTTTTCGTAATTTAATTCCAATTGTGAAAGAGACACCGATACAAGCCCCCATGAGTCAAGAGGAGATAGAAAAACTCAAGGAAGCACTTGCAAGATGCGATGAAGAAAGAAAGAAGTTGAAGAGGGAGCTAACAGAGGCTCGCCAAGAATGTAGAGATGCACAAAGGGAAATCATAGAAAAGAAACGGTCTATTGAAACAGTCAGCAAAAGGGCAAGGGTCGAGAAAGCTTGCAAACATAGAACCCAAAGTTGTTTAAAAGCTGCCAACAAAGAACTAAAGCTACGAAGACAAGAACGAGACAAAGCCAGGGCTGATATTGGAAAATGGATGGGGGCATGGAAAGAGTCCCGAGCAACTGAGAAAAGCGTACAGAAACAACTTCGGGATCTGAAACAACAGTTGGAAGGAGTAATAGTGGAGTATGAAAGTAAGGTCCAAGTTGAAAGGCAATTGAATGAGGATTTAGCTTTGGAGTATCAAACCATTATGAAAGGAAAAAATGAGTGCATAGAGGAATTGGATGATCAAGTTAAGCAACTGAGGGGGATTATTGAAGGACATGTGGGGAATCAAAGACTTTGGGCGCACAACCTAATGAGTCGAGTTCTGCAAATCAAGCAAATGCTCAGTGAGGCCTCGTATTTACTGCGAAGGGCTGAAGGAATGACAAATCCACAATCAACAGCAGAAGAAATTTATGAGTTTCTTGAATATTGTAAAAACATGATAAGCCAAATGAGAGGGATGGCTAATCGTGATATGTGATTTGTATTTTCCATTTTAAGCAGCAGTTAAGATGTCAGTTTTATTTTGCTTTGTTTCAATCCTCTCAATGTCTTGTCACTTTGTCTTAATTATCAATGAAGATGTCATTGATGTTTCGCCATTATTGTGGATCACTTTACTAGCCTTTTTGTTTCTTGAGACTTAGTACTTAGAATGTGACATTCTAAAGGAAAAGTCAATTTGAAGAATACTCATGTTGTTTCACGTAATGATTTGTAAAGTTAAGTACTTAGAACGTGACGTTCTAGAGGAAAACTTTAAGTAATCCCCAATGGATATGGATAAGACCAAGTACTTAGAACGCGACGTTCTAAAGGAAAAGTTTTAAGTGGAGATACTAATATTTCCTCCTAATCCCATGTTTCATAAAGCTTAGTACGTAGAACGTGACGTTCTAGGAAATGATTAAGCGAAAGGTGTTCACATACGAGTCGCATGGTTTATGGTTCTCTAACAACCTTGCATAATAAAACAATAATAAAAGCATAGAGCATTCACATTTTCGTTCATTCGCCTTCACCGCATACTCATGACATTTTTACTCAGAGCCGTAAATATTGAAGCAAAGAAAGCATTCCTGCGACACCCATACGGGACGCGCGCCAAGACAAGGATTATGGAAGGAGTTGTGGAAGATTTGGAACAGAATCATGAAGAGATGAGAGAAGATATGAATCAACTGAAAGCACAAGTCGGCGAGATCCTGGAAATGTTGAAGTCAATGGAATCAAGGAGAGGCGCAAATGGGAATTCATCTGAAGGGCCTCAAGTTACACCTGCTCATCCCCCGGGATTTACTCCACCTCCACAACCTAATCATAATACTGAGATTTCATTTCCCCCATATGGCCTACCTCTCGGCTACACACCCCCATTTGCTACAAATGCTCATACCTCTATTGTTGTTCCTCCAAGCCAAGTCCAGAATCTTAATGCCCAAGTTCCACCTCTTTCAAATGGCTTATCTCAAGCAGGCGCAACAATCATAGCCAATAACCATGAAAGTGACCACCATATCTCTGTTTCAAACCTTCAAAACCAAACACAAAACTTGAACCTTGAAACTTGCAGCACATAAGTTCTTCCACCACAACCCATCTTCATCCCTACACATAAACCCTCTAATAATGTGAACCCTGCTGGAATCCCAGCAAACCATCAAGCAACTATCGTGATGCCAACCACTACCATGCAGGCTCACCAATCTGAGGATCCTGAGTCTAGGGAAAAATTACAGTTCTTAGAAGAAAGACTAAGGGCAATTGAAGGGTCATATTGTTATGGTTTCAATGCTGTCGACCTTTGCTTGGTCCCACATGTTATGATACCACCAAAGTTCAAAGTCCCTGACTTTGACAAGTACAATGGAATTACCTGTCCAAAGAGTCATCTCACCATGTACTGTAGAAAGATGGCTGCATATGCTTGTGATGATAAACTCTTGATTCATTTCTTCCAAGAAAGTCTTGCTGGGGCAGCTTTAAACTGGTATATGAGTCTAGAGAGGAGTCAGGTGCGTACATGGAAGGATTTAGCAGATGCTTTTTTAAAGCAATACAAATACAACATGGACATGGCTCCAGACCGAACACAATTGCAAAATATGTTGAAAAAGGATGGGGAATCCTTTAAGGAGTATGCTCAGCGTTGGAGAGGGGTAGCTGCTCAAGTGCAACCTTCACTAATGGAGAAGGAAATGGTGACAATGTTTGTTGATACGCTTCAATCACCCTTTTATGATAAAATGATCGGAAATGTATCATCAAACTTTTCAGATTTAGTTATCATTGGGGAACGCATTGAGGCAGGAATGAGGAATGGGAAGATTGCTCAAGCATTCACAGGGGTAGCCGGTACAAAGAAACCCCCGACAATGATGGATAGGAAAAAAGGAGGAGAAACAAATGCAGTGGTGGCAACGTCAGCTACACCTAATTACACCCTTACTCATTTCCAACCAAGTTACCAATCTAGCTACCAACCCACACCAATGCACAACCCACATGTGGCGACAGTGTCACCAAACCTTTACCCTGGAATGGCTTACGGCCCACCACTTTCGCAACTACCTCGCCCTCCAATATCTCAAACAAACCAATCATGGAACCAGAACCCTAACCAAAACCCTAGCCAAAACCCTAGCCAAAGCACTAACCAAACCACAAACCAAACAAAAAATTACCAACAAAAAAAATACATAAACTATACCCCTATCCCTATGACTTACACAGAATTACTCCCATACCTTATCCGCAATGCTTTAGTTGCTATCACCCCTGCAAAGCCTCTTGAACCTCCGTACCCAAGAGGATATGACCCAAACGCGAAGTGTGACTTCCATGCAGGAGTTGTGGGACATTCTACTGAAAAATGTTTTACCCTTAAGAACCAAGTGCAGAAATTGATTGATCGTGGATGGTTGAGCTTTAAGGAAGATAATCCTAATGTAGGAAATAACCCTCTCCCAGGGCATGGGAATTCTTCAGTTAATGCTGTCAATGAATGGTCGAGTGAGCAACTGATAAGGGATGTAAGAGAAGTTAGAACCCCTATGTGGTTTATTCTTGCTGAGTTATGCAAAGCTGGCATAATCTCATGTGGAAACAATGAGATAGATATGTGCGGGTTTCACCCTAAGGCACAACATTCCATTGAAGAATGTCATGATTTTAAGCAGCTTCTGCAAGGACTAATTGACATGAATTTAGTCCAGATAACACGTGGGAAAATTGAAGAAGAAGTAGCAATGGTGCAAACAAATGAGGAGCAAGGAACATCAATTCCGAAACCGCTAGTGATTCATTTCACTAGAAATGCAAATACTTCAACACCCTGTGGCCTAAAGCCTGTCATTGTGCAAGTGCCGGTACCTTTTCCTTATAAAAATAATAAGGCAGTCCCATGGAAGTATGATGTTAAAGTACATGGGACAAATCAAGAAGATGGGCAAGGAAAAGGCATTATCAGTACCGATGCCTCAGAAGTCACTAACATTTCAGGGATTGGTGGAATTACGCGAAGTGGTCGTTTTTATTCTCCTCCAGAGTCGAGAAAAGAAAGGGTGACATATCAGGATCCTAGAGGGAAAGAAAAAGAAGATGAGGTTGTGAAGGAGAAAGTCGAAAAAGATATAAAAAAGGACAAGAAGGAGGTTTCTGATGAAGAAGCATGTGAGTTCCTTAAATTCATCCAACAAAGTGAGTATAAAGTGATTGATCAGCTGAATCGCATGCCTGCTAGGATATCTCTTTTGGGATTATTAATGAGTTCTGAAGCACATCGGAAGCTACTAATGAAGATCTTAAGTGAAGCACATGTAGCACATGACATCTCCTTAGACAAATTTGGGGGCATTATTGGCAACATTACTGCCAACAACTACCTCACATTTACTGATGATGAAGTGCCAACTGAGGGACGGGGACACAATAAGGCCTTACATATCTCAGTCAAATGTTTAGATCATATTGTGGCTCGGGTGCTCGTGGATAATGGCTCCTCACTCAATGTCATGCCAAAGTCCACTTTGGTTAAGTTGCCTTGTGATGGAACTTATATGAAACCCAGCTCTATGGTTGTGAGGGCTTTCGATGGCAGTAGAAGAGAAGTATTGGGAGAGATAGAACTTCCAATTCAGATTGGTCCTTGTGTTTTTCAAATAATCTTTCAGGTCATGGACATTACTCCAGCTTATAGTTGTCTACTTGGGCGCCCTTGGATCCACTCCGCTGGAGTTGTGCCCTCTACTTTACATCAAAAGTTGAAATTTGTGATAGATGATAAACTTGTTATTGTCTCAGGAGAGGAAGACTTATTGGTGAGTAAGCCATCCACTACACGCTACATTGAAGCTACTGAAGAGGCCCTGGAAACTTCTTTTCAATCATTAGAGATTGTGAGCACTGCTTATGTGGAGACTCTGCCAAAGGAGCCCCAGTTCTCAAATGCAATCATGATGGTAGCAAAGGCCATGATTAGTGAGGGGTATAAGCCAGGACAAGGATTAGGAAAAGGACATGGAGGTATCACAAAGCTAATGGAAATCCCAGAAAACAAAGACAGATACGGCCTGGGATACCGACCCACTAAAGCTGACAAGAAAAGGATGGCTGAAGAGAAAAAAGAAAAAAGGCTTGCTCGTCTAGAGAATCGAGAGCCAAAGACCAAGAGAATTCCCATTTGCAACCTCTACCAAAGCTTTCGCAGTGCAGGACTTGTGTATGCAGACCATGTGGCTATGGCCAAGGAGGATCAGGCTACTGATGAAGTTGTCAATTTGGTGTACCCTTGCACCCCTCATGAAGAGCTTTGCAATTGGGAGATCATTGAATTCCCCATTATTTGTGATTCCTTTTCAAAGTAATTGTGATGCAATTCCTATTGCTCTGCCCAAGGCTTTAGGATATTTCTCTGTTTAAACGGGCTTGCATGTTTCTCTTTCAGTAGTTGTTATCAATAAAATATGTTTTGAACTTTTCCAGTTATTATTTCGTGTCTTTTCTTCTACTCTTCGTTTATTTTGTTTTATTAACCTTAAAATTGCAGATCCAAAAATACCCCTTTCGAAAATGATAATGTTAATATCTCATCCTACAATTTTGACTTCCCCATTTATCAAGCTGATGAGGATGATGAAGATGACTTGGGAACTCCATCTGAGTTAAGGAGATTGGTGGAACAAGAATCCAAGATAATTCAACCCCTTAGGGAAGAAGTTGAAATAATTAATTTAGGAGCTGAAGATGCTAAGAAGGAAATTAGAATTGGCACATCCATAAAAGGAAATGAGCGTGACAAATTGATCCAACTTTTGTTCGATTATGTTGATGTCTTCGCATGGACATACCAGGACATGCCTGGACTAGATTCTAGCATAGTTGAACATAAGTTGCCATTAAGACCTGAATGTCCCCCAGTAAAGCAGAAGTTAAGACGAATGAAGGCCGAGGTATCATTAAAAATCAAAGAAGAAGTAAAGAAGTTATTTGAGGCTGGTTTCCTTGCAGTAGCCAAATACCCCCAATGGGTCGCTAATATTGTGCCAGTCCCAAAGAAAGATGGAAAGGTCAGGATGTGTGTTGATTATCGAGACCTGAATAGGGCTAGCCCTAAGGATGACTTCCCATTACCTCATATTGATATGCTAATAGACAACACAGCCCAACATGCTTTCTTCTCCTTCATGGATGGCTTTTCAGGGTACAATCAAATTAAAATGGCACCAGAAGACATGGAAAAGACAACGTTCATCACTTTGTGGGGAACCTTTTGTTATAAGGTGATGCCATTTGGATTGAAAAATGCTGGGGCAACATATCAGCGAGCAATGGTGGCTTTGTTCCATGATATGATGCACAAGGAGATTGAGGTTTATGTGGATGATATGATTGCAAAGTCTAGATCAGAGGGGGAACATATAGCCCATTTACAAAAATTGTTTGAGCGTTTGAGGAAGTATAAACTCAGATTGAATCCTGCTAAGTGCACCTTTGGTGTTAGATCAGGCAAGTTGTTGGGGTTTGTGGTTAGTGAGAAAGGTATAGAAGTTGACCCTGATAAAGTGAAGGCAATTCTAGAAATGCCAGCTCCTCTTACAGAAAAAGAAGTCCGTGGTTTTTTGGGGAGGTTGAATTACATCGCTAGGTTTATATCACATTTGACTTCTACTTGTGAGCCAATTTTCAAACTATTGCGTAAAAATCAAGTGGTTGAATGGAATGAAGATTGTCAAAAGGCATTTGAAAAGATTAAGCAATACTTGCAAGAACCTCTAGTTCTAGTACCTCCAGTTCCTGGTAGACCTCTCATCATGTACTTAACTGTACTCGATGAATCTATGGGGTGTGTGTTGGGGCAACATGATGAATCTGGACGGAAGGAGCATGCCATTTATTACTTGAGTAAGAAATTTACAGAGTGTGAAACAAGGTACTCTTTGTTGGAGCGGACATGTTGTGCTTTGGCTTGGGCTGCTCGGCGATTAAGGCAATACATGCTCAGTCATACTACTTGGTTGGTTTCAAAAATGGATCCAATCAAGTACATCTTTGAGAAGCCTGCTCTTACTGGAAGAATTGCTCGTTGGCAGGTGTTGTTATCCGAGTATGATATTGCCTATGTCACTCAAAAGGCTATCAAAGGCAGTGCCTTAGCAGAATACCTCGCCCATCAACCCATAGAAGACTATCAGTCAATGCAATGCAATTTCCCTGATGAAGACATAATGACTTTGTTCGATGAAGAAGAGCATTCAAATAAAAGGAAATGGAGTTTGGTATTTGATGGGGCTTCAAATGCACTGGGACATGGCATTGGGGCGGTATTAATTTCTCCAGAAAATCAATTTATACCGTTTACTGCAAGGTTAGGTTTCGACTGCACCAACAATATAGCAGAATATGAGGCATGTGCAATGGGGATTCAGGCCGCAATTGAATCAAAGGCCAGGATTTTGGAGGTATTTGGAGACTCAGCATTGGTTATTCATCAGCTCAATGGAGAATGGGAGACACGAGACGCAAAATTGATCCCATACCACTCATACCTCAAGGAATTGATGAAGCAATTTGATGAAATAACTTTACACCACATTCCTCGTGAGGATAACCAGTTAGTCGATGCTTTGGCCACTTTATCATCAATGGTTGACATAAGTCAAGAAGGAGATGTGCCACTCATAAAGATACAGTGTCGGGATCAACCGGCATATTGTCAAGTAGTAGAATAAGAGCATGATGGGAAGCCTTGGTTTTATGATATCAAGCACTATATCACAGATAAAGAGTACCCTCCTAGTGCCTCAGAAAATGAGAAAAGAACCTTGAGAAGGTTGGCAATGGGTTTTTTTTTTGAATGGCGATGTGCTTTACAAAAGAAATCATGACATGGTGTTGCTCAGGTGTGTTGATGCAATGGAAGCTAAGAAGATAGTAGAAGAAGTGCATGAAGGTTCATTTGGAACACATGCAAATGGACATGCAATGGCTAGAAAGATCTTGAGGGCTGGCTACTACTGGTCGACCATGGAATCAGACTGTTTCAACCATGTGAGGAAATGCCATAAATGTCAAACTTATGCTGATAATATTCATATGCCTCCAACATCTTTGAATGTCTTAAATTCACCTTGGCCATTTTCAATGTGGGGAATGGACGTGATAGGTCCGATTGAACCTAAAGCATCAAATGGACATCGCTTCATACTTGTTGCCATTGATTACTTTACCAAATGGGTAGAGGCTACTTCATATGCCAGCGTGACAAGGAATGTGGTGATCAAGTTCATTAAAAGGGATTTAATTTGTCGTTATGGTTTGCCAAGTCGTATCATTACTGACAACGCCACCAATTTGAACAACAAGATGATGAAAGAGCTATGTGACAACCTCAAAATCCAACATCATAATTCCTCGCCGTACCGTCCAAAGATGAATGGTGCAGTCGAGGCAGCAAATAAAAACATCAAGAAAATTGTTCAAAAGATGGTGGTGACATATAAGGACTGGCATGAGATGTTGCCTTTTGCCTTGCATGGATATCGTACCTCTATTCGCACCTCAACTGGGGCAACACCATACTCTTTGGTGTATGGGATGGAAGCAGTACTCCCTATCGAAGTAGAAATACCTTCGCTAAGGGTGTTGATGGAAACTAAACTCAAAGAGGCTGAATGGGTTCAAGCTCGGCATGACCAATTAAACCTCATTGACGAGAAGCGATTGATTGCTTTATGTCATGGTCAGCTATACCAGAGAAGAATGAAAAGGGCTCATGATAGAAAAGTTCGCCCTCGAGAATTTCAAGAAGGAGATCTTGTACTCAAAAAGATTTTACCAATCCAAAAAGATCATCGTGGAAAATGGACTCCAAATTATGAAGGGCCCTATGTGGTAAAGACAGCTTTCTCGGGTGGGGCTTTGATCCTTACAAACATGGATGGTGAAGATTTACCGCTTCCTGTGAACTCTGATGCTGTTAAAAAATATTATTCCTAAAAAGGAGAAAAAAAAAAGAAAAAGCTCGCTAGGCTGAAAACCTGCAAAGGCGGCTTAGGCAAAATTTAGAGCAACCCGCTAGGTTGAAAACCTGAAAAGGCGGCCTAGGCAAAAGTTAGGGTCATATAAAAAGAAGCTCGCTAGGCCGAAAACCTGCAAAGGCGGCCTAGGAAAAAGTTTAAAGCAATGTGGATGGATTAGAAAGCTTATAAGAGGGAATATTGCAATGAAATAGAGGCAGGAAAATGACGAAGAGTATGAAAGTGGGGCAATTGATATTTTGAGGAAATGGTCGACTAGTTCCCCAGACATTTTTTATCCTTTGAAGTTAGTTGATGGGTTTTTCAAATTGTGGACATGAGATGTTGGCATTGTCATTTTAAACTTGTGATTTCCTATTCCATTTGTAGAAGGTCCTTTTATTTTCACTTTGTAATATTCCTTTTGTGTTTACCATTCAAGTTTCATTCCAAAGTGGTTCATGTAATCACAATTTCCCACCAATTAATCAAATGCCATGCTCTGTGTCTATATTTGAGTACTGGTTCAATATGCTATTTCTTGATAAAACGTATTGAATTGTGAAACATGCAAGCTTGCTTAAAGGTCATTACAATTATTATGAAAAAGCTTTAGTTTAACAAGGAACTCGATGCACTCCCAATGAATACATCATCAATTGTTAATTCAAAATGCTAGATGGCATACACTTTATCTGATCTGCAAGGTCCAGAGCCCTCCTTTCAAGAAAGAATGAAATTGAAACTTAATCCTAGTTCTTTTTTATCTTGGTGCGTCCCAAACGGAAAGAACTGGGAATCTTTCAAAAGAAAAAAAGCAAAAAAAAGAGAGAAAAAAAAAGAAGGAAAATAAACTAAGGCATATCATATCATGCATCCACACGCATTAATGCATCGTTACATTTAGACTGCATCTTGCATTTTCTTATCCTTAAGGCTCAAAAAAAATAAAAGAAGAAAAAAAAGAGAAAAAAAAAAAAACATCAATCTTTTGTCATTGCCTTTTTATGTTTAGGGCCCAGAATGCCCATTGCCTTTTTATGTTTAGGGCCCAGAATGCCCATTGTCTTTTATGTTTCGGGCCCAGAATGCCCATTGTCTTTTATATTTCGGGCCCAGATTGCCCATCGCCTTTTATGTTTCGGGCCCAGAATGCCCATTGTCTTTTATATTTCGGGCCTAGATTGCCCATCGCCTTTTATGTTTCGGGCCCAGATTGCCCATCGCCTTTTATGTTCGGGCCCAGAATGCCCATTGACTTTTATGTTTCGAGCCCAAATTGCCCATTGCCTTTATGTTCCGTGTCTCAAACAAAATTGGGATTCATATCTTTACATATCTTTTACTACGATAATATGAAGATATCAATTATTCATATTATCTAGCAAAAGTCTACGTAAAGAGGGGCAACTGTGAATACCCAATTTCGTCCGGACAGACAAAAATAAAAATAGATAAAAAAGAAAGAAATATAAAAAAATTAAAAATTAATAATAACAAAAAATAAAGAAAAGAAAGCATCATTTTTTTTTTATTATTATTTTATCGCTTAGGCACATTTGCATTCAAAATCTAATCTTGTTTATTTCCATTTCCCAACTTGAAACTCAGTTATATTTACAAAAGTTAAAAATACAAAAATAAAAATAAAAGAATGCAAAAAAAAAAAAAAAGAGCAGAACAAGGAATTCAGCGTGGCCTCCATGTACAAACAAAAGAAGAAAAAAAGAGGAAAGAAAAAAATCAGGTTCATGCTATTTTGAGTTTGCTCCAAAGGCTTCTTTTCCTTTGTTTCCCATCTCCACCATTTTTGGTCCAAACAAACCAGCTTTTTTCTCCAGCACAGTACCGCACACCATCCACTGCTCCATATTCACCCTCCAACGGCTAGCTTTTCAGAGGAGACAACTCTCCTTTTACGGACCTGCACCGTAACCACCAAGAATTGGCATCAATTTAAAAAAAAAACAATAAGAAAGAAAGGTTTATGTGTATAAAAGAGGGGGAACACCACAAAAAAAAACACTCTACACACACTCAAAAAGGGCTTTGATTCAATGACTGTTTCGGTGAAAAAGTGAGCAATAGAGACTTAAGAGAGAGCTAGAAGAAGTGAAGGAGATTCCCCAACATTGGTCCAGAGCACATTTGGTTCCCAGTTCCTTGTTCACTGAGCAAGGCAAACACTCAGGTATATCTCTAACTCAACATTGCAATATTTCCTGGTATATTTGGACTCTGGTTTACTCACCATCTCCCAAATGAGATACCACGACCACCCTGAAATACCCAAAGCCAGAAGCAAAAAAAACAAACAATAGTCTCACCGACGAAAACCAAACCGATCCCCGTTACGGCAAACGCGATACCTCCGTCTTCAATCCGCTTCAATAAATCAACTCCCAGCACCACCTAACCTTTGAAAACAAAATAGACAGAAGAAAAACCACACATGCCAAACCAGAAAATCATAACCCAACGATCACCCTAAAAAAAAAAAACGTGAAGCTTTTCTGTGTCGTTTTCTTCAAATCCCATTTCGCAACTGCCCACTTCCAAACACTTCACTCCACGACCTTTGCAAATAACCACATCATCGTCCGCGCGAGTCCCCTCCCTTGGTTTAGCAACCCAGCTTAGTCCCTCTGCTTTTCCTTTTTTCTCTGTTACATATTTAGGGATTGCGTTTGTTTGCCCTTTCTAGCCTTTGTTTCTTTTTATCATAGTTAGTTACTTTTTTTTTCTTTTATTATTATGTTGGCTTCGTTCCTGATCACTTATATTGCCATTACGGGCTTGATGGGCCAAGCATGGGTTCGTTTCAAAACTTTTCCTTTTTTTTTTTTTTATTCTTTTTATTTCAGATGTTATCTACGTTTATATGCCTTCTTCTTCCTTTTTTTTTTCTTTTCTTTTTTCTTTCCTTATTAAATTTCTGTTAGTTACGTTTTTTATATGAGTTCCGTTAGTTACGTTTAAATATTCGTTCCTTTTTTTACTAGAATTTATAGCATGTGTAATCAATCAAATATAAAGATCCAATTTTTTTCTTTGTTTTAAAAAAAAAATCTCCTTTATAAGCTTTGTATACGTGTTTCAAAAAGAAGAAAAAGAGACCTTTATTTATTTTGAAATTAGGCATATTTTTTTTTAAAAAAAAAAAGAAAAAAGGTAAAATAAAAAAACAAAATAAGTGAAGTTGTCAAGGTGAAAAAGGAGGTTGATTCGATGTACATCTTTTTAACCTTCCGGAATTTTGGGGATACAAGTTGTACAACTTGGTGTACTCAAATTTCTCCCTTATTAATTTCAAACATAGTTAATGATAAAAATCCCTTTAAAAAAAAATCATAGCATAAGATATTAATTACTAAAACCCTTTTACCTTTTACGATAGCAAAATCTTTATTAGAGAAGTGGTTAATTAGATGTGACATCTTCTTAATCATGAAGTTTTGAAGACACAAGCCGTGACGACTTGATGTTTTAAAATTTCTCTCTAAATGGCACTATTAAATCCAAATTTTTACGCTACAACAATAATAATAACACGATCCTAGATATAAGTTTTTTTGATAATTAGTTTATAATGATTTAATAATAATAACAAGATGATTACTAGAGAAAGAATTAATTGGATGTGACATCTTCTTAATCCTGAGGTGTTGAGACACAAGCCGTGACGACTTGATGTTTTAAAACTTCTCTCTAAAATTGGCACTATAAAATCAAATTAAATTACTACAAAAAATAAAAACTTCATAAATTAAGAAAAACATAAATTAATAACAAAATTAAAAAAATAACAACACATAACCATTTTATACAAAAGAACTACGTAACTCTGAATTCTCCATTGCACCTGGAGATACGTAGGAGCAGGGAACCACTCCTGTCGAGCTAAAAAAAAGATAAAAAAAAATATATTAACTTTTTTTTTCATAATAATAATAATAAAATTAATCTTCATGAAAAATAAATAAAATAAACCTTTGTCGTAGTTTTTCTTTTTTTAATTAGTTTTGGGTGAGATGAATATTTTAAAAAGTTATAAATAATTTTGTTTAATTAATTAGAGGTAACCGTCTTAGAACGGACGTTGTAGGGTGCTAACACCTTCCCTACGCGTAATTGACTCCCGAACCCAAAATCTGGTTTCGAGACCATCTTCTTTTAAAGGTTTTCCTGTAGTTTTCCTTAATAAACTATGGTGGCGACTCCTCTGATTTAAACGTATTTTTTTCGCCGTCCCGTCACGACCCCGCCTGCGACAGTGGAAAAAAAAAGACTTTGTTAATTATTGTTTGGAGTACAAGTAGTACAAATTGGTTGCACTATTGCACACGGGATGCATTGGTTTTGGCAAAATCAAGCCTTCTTATTTTTAATTTCGTGATATTTTGAGCCGGTCAATATATTATTAAATAATAAGTAAAAAAATTACGATTTAAATCTTTATTAAGAGGAGAAACACACCCAGCTGACATCTAATTCTAAACCTTACTTTAAATATAAAAAAAAATTTCAAAAGGGATAAAATATATTTTTGTCCTTTATTTTATCTAAATTTCTATTTTTAATCCCTCATAAATTTTTTCTGTGTTTTTAGTCCCTCAAAAATTGTTTTCTTTTGTTTTTAGTCTCTGACATTAATTTTAACTGTTAAGTGATGTCGTGACGAGAATAATTTGTGTTTGAAAAATTTCTGTTTAAGTTTCTAGCGGTTTTTAACTACTGCAAATTTTCTGGCAAACTAAAACTGTCAGACATGCTAAAAAAAATCAAAACCTCGAACACCAGATTGCCTGAAATCACAAGAAATGTTACAAAAGTAAACATTTTTTACTACCAAAAAATTTGTAGCGGTTAAAAATCACTAGAAACTTAATTAGGAAATTTTCACACACACAGTTTATGTCTATTATGTCACCATTTAACGGTTGAAATTAACGTCTGGGACAGAAAATAGAATAAAATAATTTATGAGGGACTAAAAATAGAACATAACAATTTATGAGGAACTAAAAATAGCAAAAACAATTATGAGGAACTAAAAAAAAATCAAGATAGAACCAAAAACAAAAATATATTTTACCCTTTCAAAAGAATACATGCAAGAAGAAGAAGAAGAAAAAAGAGTCCCTGGACAGAATCAATCAGCTTTACTCATGAGTGGTTCCATGTTTTGCTTTATGAATGCATAAGACAGAAAGGACGGGCTTGCACTCTTAGATATTAAGCCAATTTTGAAATCACGTGCTTTGATTTCTTCTGCGAGCATTACAAGTGGCCTATTTACAATTTGCAGTCTCTTTCAGACCAAATCTTATCCAGAGATGAATAGATAAACAATAGAAAATCCTACACTCTTGAACATTTCTACGAGAAAGATTGACACTGTATACCTCAATAGAGAAGGTGTTTGTTTGTACTTTTTTTTTTTTGTGAATGTTTGTTTGTAATTTTTCGCCGTGAGAGTGCTTTTACGACCGTGGGGGTGGCTATGCATTAAATAGTATTGTTCTACGTCGACAATTTAGAATGGCATCAACTTGTTGAACTATTAAATTCAGTTTTAATTACAATGTTGTGTAGTTTAAAATTAATTTGTAAGCCTATTCAAAATAATATTGACAAGGGAAGCTTACAGCAGCACAAGCAATGATTATGGATATTCATTAAAAAAAAAACAAATATGTCATTGTCGAGAAACAATAGGATCTCTCATTCGGTTCAAGAAAAATGATTTTTTTTCACAAATTATTATTCAATTAATCGCCAAAAAATGTGCAAAAAATAAAATAAAAGAGAGAATTCATAGACAAGAAAACTTGAAAGAATAATAAATTAAACAAGAATGGAATTTAAAACCGTATAAACAATAACACAAATGGATATCAACTTTGAAAACATATTTTTTTTCATAATCACATGTTATATATTAGTGTGAAGTATTAACCAACTTTTTCAATGACTAATCTTCATTGAAAGATTTGATTGATCATTTTTAGTGAAGACTTCCTATTCAACCACCTTTTTTCTATCAAAAAGACTTGAATATGAGACCTTACTTTTTAAGAGATTTAATTCATAATCCACTTGGACCAACAATATATTGATACTGAAAAATTCTAAAATACTTTTTATTTAAATTAAAACTTAGTGCTCATTATGTCAATTATTCATAAAGCCATAAGCATAAAGCATATCCAACTGTAATGTAAGAAAACAACTAAACAAATTAAAAAGATGAGTTTTAATAACATACTTTTTAATATCATCTTTCCAATCCATTATTTTTTATTGGTTAAAATTTAAGTAAGTCTGATTATTTTGGACATGATTATGAGACCCACCAAATAAAAAATGGACTCATATATTTAGTGAGACTCACATAAATTTCAACAATAAAAATGTGTGTTGCAAACAAAATATTAAAGAATATATTACTAATATTTCTGAATTAAAAATAGAGTAGAGAAAAAAAACGTGATAACAGGATTTTATATCTGTAAAAAAAAAATAAAGGATTTTATACTGATCCCACGAAATGCATATAGCTCAATTTTAGTTTAAATATGATAGTTGGATGTTACCTTTTTTTTTTAATTAACTAACTAAAGAATCATCTCCGACTGAAATAAGGATGAGTTTGAAAAAATTAATTATAGTTTATTTAAATTTATTTCATAACATAAGTATTTGTGTAAATATTTGATAAAACTTATGAAATAACTTATAATATGTCTATACGTAATGTTTAGTTTATTTTAACAAATCCTTTAAGATAAGATAATTTATGAAAACAACTTCCTATTTATATAAAAATAGTTTAACCAACATTTTATACACAAATAATTACTATGATAAACTCTTATTTAACAAACACTTCATTAAATTGTTTATCTAACACTTAAGTAGCATTTCAACTGTTGCTCTCCAAACTAAAAGTTAACTATAGATTTTTATCATTAATTAGGCCAAACTATATACTTATGTTGTAGTCCGATTGCAGTCAAAAAAAAAAATGTTGTAGTCCGATGATTATCCTTGTATTAAAAACTAAAAAAAAGTGAAAAGTTATCTGTGCCAAACAATTATGTAATAAAAAACAGTTAAATTATAATTTTGGCCTCTCTTTAATTCTTGATCTGTGATTTTGGTCTCTTCTTTTCTTCACAATTATGGTCTTTTTATTTTAAAAAATATACAATTTTAATTCAATAATCAATTTAGTATATATTTTATTTATTTTATTTTAATTTAATTGAATCTTATAGACATAACATATTCACTTCACGGTGGAGGTAAAATGAAATGAAATCAAGAGTGAGGGAAAGAAGGGGAGCGATGACGTGGATGGGTAAGGTGGAGACACGTGTTATGGCGGTATGAAAAAAGGTAGTTGAGGGGCGACGCTAGAATGCGCCGGGAGTGCATACTGCGTAGCGTACGGATAGTAGTAGACTAGGGTGACCAACAAGATAAGATCGTAACAACGAAACCACACTACTTACAACGAACTAGGCCAGCTTGATATTAGTTTTCATTAATTATTAATTATTTTTATTTATTTATTTTCACTTTTTAAAAATACAAAACAGAAAAACGTATATGAATAGAGTAAATTATATCAATCATTCACGAGATTTCGTGAAATTACACTAATCCTTACTTTCTTGACCATTACAATAATTTATCTTGTGGAGTATTAGTGATTTATAGTGTAATATATAAGAGAGTGATAGTATAATATTTTCGAACATTAAAAGGTGTCAATGTAATATTTTCAAATATAAAAAAAGATTAGTGTAGAAATTAAAAAAATAATATTATGTGTAATTTGTAAAAAATTTATCGAGTGTCAGTGTAATTTATTCTTTTATATATATAGTATACCTGTTTTCTGATAATCTGTTTTTAAAAAATGTTTCTGTTGACAAAAAAAATGTTTCTAAAATTATAGCTCTGGAAAGAAGAAAAAAAAAATTAAAATATACTATAGGTATAGAAGTTTGTACACTATAATCCACGATTAAAGATTATTATGTATAATAAATAAAATGAGAAAAAAAAAAGTTATGTGTATTGATAGAATAAAAAAGTTTTACATGGTCATTCAATTATAAATTATTGTTTAAGATAATTATTGTATAAGTTAGCAACAAATAATTATTGTAAAAATCAACAAATTTATCATATATGATAATTTGTGAGTGAACGAGAGTGTGAAACTTTTCACAATATCAATATATCACTATTAAACTCTAATAAATTTATTAATGTTTTTATAATAATTATTTCTATAAATAAATCACTTAATCTAAAAAAATAGGAACACTTTTGACAATGATGCATTTCTAATACCAGTAACTGGGATTAGACACTAGCATGCCAAAACATCAACTAATATAGTGTGAAATAATTTAACTATATGTAGTATTAATTATAATAAATGTATTAATTATAAATATAATTGCAGCAATGAACTATATAATGCCAACTACCAGGCCAACGTGACTAGTATTGACCTACTCAAGCATATGTTCAATTTAAGGCTTTCTTCACTCATCAAAAAAAAAAAATTAATGCTTTTTTTCCTGTGCGAGAAAACATTGTTTTAATTTAAATATTCTTTTTTTAAATAACAAAGCTTATACTAATAGGATAAAATAATTTTACACTATCATCTAATAATAAATTACCATATATGATAAGTTTATTAACTTTCATAATAATTACATTAAAAATTATTTCAACAATGATTTCTTATTAGTTGAAAGTGAAAAAAATTGTACGCTAACCATATATAATTATTAAACTCTTTACTAAAATAGTTCAACCATAAAATAAAATCATGTTATTTTTTCAATAAATCATGATAGTTTTCTTACAATGGCTAGTTAAAAATAGTATTTATCTTGTTTTAATATTTTCATAAAAGTGGAAGTGAAGCTCTTCTGATTAAAGTTTATAAAATCTCTTTTTTAAAGGTTTTTTTTTCATTGAAAATTTGTTTTTTATTTTTAAGATTATTTTTAGTATTTTGTTTACTCTATTTTTTATTTCTTTAAAAAGAAGATAAATCTAAAAATGAATTAAGTCAAACATTATCTAATTTTGTGTCATGTTAACTTTTTTTTTTTACTTTCTCTTTTTTTTTTGTTATTTACGTCATATTAACATCACGTCCTGACATTTTTAGGTACAAAAAAAAACTTATGAATTTTCATTGAAGAAGTACTAGCAACACATTATTTAATACACTTTTATTAAGATACACTTTACTATTGGTAAAAATTAATTGAAAACTATAAAATTTGTGATTTTTAATAAATTTCAGTCAATAATAAATAGTGTGTTCAAAAGAATGTGTTGTTAACATTTTTCTCTTTTACTATCCATAATTTTACATATGATATGACATGGTTGATAGATAATATTATCTCTTAAGCATGTGGTTAGGGGTTGGATCCCCTAGCTAGTGAGTATGAAAAAGTATTTGTTAAGATATGTCAATCCCTTAAATGGATCTCAGTATCTCGAGAGATTACTCTTGAGGCATACCTAGTTCACCCAAAAAATTAATTATCAAAATATTACATTAAATTTTATAATTAAAACAGTAAAAGATAATAATAATAATAATAATAATGACTCACATAATAAGCATTGTAAATAAATGTATTTGATATATTTATTGTATTTTTTAAGAGTATATTTCTCGTAATAATTAACACTAAAAACAAATAAAATAATTAAAGGTATCAATGGATTGATTTAGTTAATTTAAAGGAAAATTTTAAATCAACCAAATTAATTGGTTCAATTTGTTTTGAAGTTATTTATTTTATATAATTCAAATGGGGAAATTCGGTTTGGTTCGTCAGAATTGATATATATTTTATTTTTAAAAATTAGAAAGTCAATTTGAATTGATTGATTTAGATAGTTATTCTTTTGGGCTAAAAATAATTTTATGTTATAGATGCAAGAAAATGAATTAAAATAAAGAAAAGGTTGAGTTGATTGATTCAAATAACCATTTAATTTAGTTGAAATGACATTATATTCCTCTTTTTTTTTTTTTTTTTTCAATTCCTCGTATATGTATATGGAGAGAGAAGGCTTTAGGTTGATTGGCTCACGTAATCGTCATCAAATTTCAAATTATGAAATTTTATTAGTTTGACTCAATTTGAAGATGAGTATATAAAATAAATTAAACAACAACAATTTAATTATCCTCTTAAAAATTTTATTTTAATTTTCTCTCTCATACCCTATTTTTATCTCAAAAATATTATACTTACTCTATCTATTATTTATTATCAATTTAAATAATATAATATAGATAAATATAATTTTATAAAATAAGAAAACTTACTTATAATACGCGACAATCTTGAAAGAGATTAATTAACTAAATAATAAATTAGATGAGTCAATTACATTTTTCACATATGAATAAGTGTGATAAAATTAAACTATAAATACATGGAAATAAGATAAAGTTGATCATAACTAAACAATAAACTTCCTTTTTTTTTTTTTTGCAAAGAATAATATTATACGTACAATGAGTTCTTATAACATTTTTTTATAATTTATTTTTCCTCTAAATATAAAAATTATTGTGAAAAATGTATAGGAATGTGTGATGGTGTCCTAGGAAACATTATCACTAAAATAGTAACATGCTAAAATATAAGATTGGGGTATGTTTTTCTATAAAAAAAAAGAAAAGAAAAGAAAAGATTAGGGTATGTTTTTGTTGCTTATGCAAGAATGTTAAATAGTATATAAAATGGTTGTATATTGGTAGAGAGAAGGAACTTTCCCAGAAATTGAAGATAGATCAGAGAGAGAGAGACTGTGAGCAATGGGTCACGCATGCGTCAGAATGATAGGGAAGGTTTGGGGTTTGCATCAACACTTTCACTTTCTTGCCTTCGAAACACTCATTTTGCTTTGCGGAACTGTGGACTCTGACCAGTTTAATGTAGCACAAAGTCAAGACATAGTTTATCGTTCCTCCATTGTAAAATGGCTGATGTTTAGAGAATTAAGGTATTTTAAATAAATATATATAATATTTATTAAGGGAAATTTTATTCAAATATTCTTATTCTCTTTTTTAATTTTAATAAATATATTTTTAATTCTTTCATGATGATAGTATTTATTAGATGGCAAAATTGGAATAAATGTTTAAATATCTTATTGAAAACTGAAAACATCAGTCAATTTGAAATTTTTTTAAAGACTAAAACTGCAGTCATTCTAGAATGGAGAGAGTAAGTCGCAATGGAAGGTATACTTTATCTCAAAAATAGGCCAATGTGGGAGGAGATCAGTTGGATATCAAGTAGAACCTGTAAATAATTCTTGGTTATACAAAGAAAAAACATATATTTTACTTTTCTATATGCATTCTTCGTAAAACAATTTTAGTTGAGCCAATTAGAAAAACTTTAACATTGTTATTTATACGAATTGTTTAACTTAAAGAAATGTTGTTTATTTTTATTTTTTATCATTAGAATAGATGACATAAGTTACTTATACCAGCATCATTACTCATGTAAGTAATGTTGGTTAACCAATTTTAAATAATAAGAAATATATTATGAGAGACTCATTTAAGTAACTATTTAATATTTAATATTGACAAAAATAATAAAAACTCTTAAGTCTGTAGGATCCACCAAAAAATCATTTAAGCAACTAAATAAGCAATTATACATTGTGGTTTCTCTTATAATTATTATGGTCGATAAAGTTTTTCATACGAGTATTTAATATAATTGAATAACTAAAACTTAAATTCAATACTAATGGATAAGTTATAACAACTATGTACAAAATTTTAGTTGTAACTAGTGCTGCGTGTATCCCGTGCGATGCACGGGATGAATTTTTTTGTGAGATAACATTTTTTTTTTAATTTGCATGTGATAATATATAAACAAATTTATATATTTTGCATAAAAATATTTGATATACGAATCATATTTTAAGAAATTGTTTATTATTAATAAGATTTTATCATTATTAATTTAACTTTAACTATTTTCAATTTCAAAAAGTATTTATAATAATTTTAAAGTTTAAAGTTTCAATAAGTCAGCTATAACAAAATTTAAATGATGAAAATTAGTAAATATAAATTCAATTATTTAATCCCAACTATTATCAGTTTCAAAAAAGCATTTATAACATTTTTAAAAAAAAATTAAGAATGCATTTATAATAATGATCTTAAAAAAATAATGCATTTATAATAATTTTTCAAAAAAAAATTAAAATTATTAAATTTGAAATTACTTATTAAACAAAAAAAATCATTTATAATTTCTTTTATACCCTCCATCCTATAATAATTGTCATGTGAAAGGAAAAATAAGTTCCAAAATAATTGTTATTTTAGCTTTTCAATGTAATATTAATTATATTTTTCCACTTATATCTCTTATAATATTAATGTTAGACAACAAAATCTATAAATGAATTAATGATGATAAGGTTGATTTTGTAAAATTACCACCCTCTTTCATCTATGTATTAGTTTTTTTTGTGTCTGTGTAAAAAAAACATAGGATGACAAATATTACGGAACGAAGAGAGTAAATTGTTCAAAATATCAAGAAAACATTTCTAACAATTTTAAATAATTAAAATTAATACTTTTGAGTTTAATTATTTAAGGTCAAATATTAATATTTTGAATAAAGCATTTATAACATTTTTTTAAGTTTAAAGTTTTAAAAAAGAATTTATAAAAAATTTTAAACAATTAAAGTTATTAAATTTTAACTTAACTATTTAATTTTATCAATTTTGAGTTTCAATAAAGTATTTGAAGTGTTTTTCTAATAGTTTAAAATAAAAAAAAACATTTATAATGATTTTCGAATAATTAAAATTAGAAAATTTGAATTTGATTTTATAATCTCAATTATTCACTTACAATAATAGCATTTATAACATTTTTTAAAAGTTTAAAGTTTCAAGACAACATTTATAAAAATTATTAAATTTGAAATTGATAAAATTATTTATCCCCAATTTTTCTTAGTTTAAAAAAATATTGATAACATTTTCTAAAAGTTTAAAATTTTTAAAAAGTTTAAAAATGACAAAAGGAAAAGAGTACAATATAAGCCATTGATTTGCTATTGTATATTGTAGGCACATGAATTTAGGTTTCTTCACCTTTTTTCCAATTGAGAACTTAATAAACATTAATAATGAGAAGTCACAAACCTTTTCAATTAAAAATAACACATATCAACTTGCAATTCAAAATCATCAGTCATTTCTGAATAAAAAAAATAAAAATAATCAGTCATTTAAAATGGAAACCAAGCTTTCAAACCAGACCTCCATGACAACTTTTGTCTAAAGGGACATAGAGATTTTAATGCCAATCATCTCCAATTAAAGCTTTCAAATTTAGTCTAATTTTTACTACATTTTATTGGAGAAGATCGGAACGATGTTGCTCTGCTATTGTTACTACATTCTGAATGGAGCTGTCTGCACCTCCCTCACCCTCTATTCCAAGATGTCCTTCATCCTTGCTTCAGAAATCTAGGGTTAGGATTTTTCAAACAACACCCAACCCCACACGCCCATCTTTCCATGCTTCAATCTTTTCACTCAATCAACGCAATCTCACTCCAATGGATATTCCCATAAATGTCTCTACCGCTGCCTTGGAGGGAGAGAACGATTAAGCTATGACCACTTTGCCAATCGACTCAGGTCAATACAAACCTCAATTTCTAATCTTCATTTTCTGATATTTTGGATTTTCCAATGCGTTTGAATGCTTTTTCGATCATTTTCGGGTGCTAGAATTGGAGAGGTTAAAAGAGTCACCAAGGAGACCAATGTATCAGTCAAAATAAACTTGGATGGTTCTGGGGTTGCTGATAGTAGTACTGGAATTCCCTTCGTCGATCATATGCTTGATGTCAGTAATTTCAACTCAATTGTATTGCTTTTTTGTTGCTGATGCTTTATGCTTTTTTTTTTTTTGCTTCATTTACTTTTTATATCCCATTGTTCCTATCTGCCTTAAAATGTGACATAAGATTTCAATTATTGTTCATATATATATATATATATATATATATATATATATATATATATATTATTGTATGATCCCTGAGTAGTACTAGATTCTGGTGGGCCATGGTAGTTTACGTTTTCAGATTTAGAATGCTGCAACAGAGGTACTGCATTCTGGTGTTTCTAGGCTGCTATATATTATTGTATTTAACTACGGTCACAGATGGCTTTGAGGGAAAGCTTGCTACCGATAAACATCTTATTTGAGAATATGATTTTGGTTTGGGAAATTGATTTGTGGATGGTACGTGGGGTCCTTGGGACAGAAGCATGTTCTGCTATATTTAATTTTGGTGGGCAGCAAATCTTCTAAGAGGGAAGTTGGTAGCATTTGATCATAATAGATATTATCAGTACAAAGTTATTTTTTTGCCTACATGTTAAGTAGTGAGTTGGCCACAGGAACAACCCCAGATAGCCCCAGTTTTACAACGAAGGAATGAACCTTCTTCCCAACATCCAGGGCCTGAGTTGCAGCACATGAGGCAAGAACCTTGGTAAACGTGAACTGGGTTGGCGAAATTCCAGAGGAAACCATGTGGAGAAACGTGTGAATAGCGTTGTTGACAAGACCCAAGTGGTTATACCCCTCTATCATGGTGGTCCAGGACACAGAATCTGGTTGCGGAATTTCATCAAACACGCGGCGTGTAGAGTCCAAGTTGCCACCCTTGGCGTAGGCAGAGAGAAGAGAATGGTGTTCCACGAGAAGGTGGTCTTAAGGGGCATTTCATCGAACACGAGGTGGGCGTCGGAGAAGGACCCAGTTTTGGCGTAGAAATTGAGGAGGTTGTTCATCAAGAAGACACCGAGGCAAAGGCCGTGTTTGATGATTCGAGCGTGAATGCATCTTCCGTTGAATGTGTCTCGGGATTTGATTGCAGATTGGAGAAGGTAGACGCATGCGTCAAAATGATAGGGAAGGTTTGGGGTTTGCATCAACACAAGCACAGTGTGTTGAGTTGGTGGCAGTGTCTCCCTCCCAAGCTTGCATCAGCATCAATGCTTCGCAACACTTTCACTTTCTTGCCTTCGAAACACTCACTCTGCTTTGCAGAACTGTGGACTCTTACCAGTTTAATGTAGCACAAAGCCAAGACATAGTTTATCGTTCCTCCATTGTAAAATGGTTGATGTTTAGAGAATTAAGGTATTTTAAAAATATATATGATATTTATTAGGGGAAATTTTATTCAAATATTCTTATTCTCTTTTTTAATTTTAATAAATATATTATTAATTCTTTCATGATGATTGTATTTATTAGATGACAAAATTGGAATAAATATTTAAATATCTCATTGAAAACTGAAAACATCTGTCAATTTGAAAAATTTTTAAAGACTAAAACTGTAATCATTCTAGGACGGAGAGAGTAAGTCGCAATGGAAGGTATACTTTATCCCAAAAATAGGTCAATATGGGAGGAGATCAGTTGGATATCAAGCAGAACCTGTAAATAATTCTTGGTTATACAAAGAAAAAACATATATTTTACTTTTCTATATGCATTCTTCGTAAAATAATTTTAGTTGAGCCAATTAGAAAAACTTTAACATTGTTATTTATACAAATTGTTTAGCTTAAAGAAATGTTGTTTATTTATTTTATTTTTATCATTAGAATAGATGACATAAGTTACTTATACCAGCATCATTACTCATGTAAGTAATGTTGGTTAACCAATTTTAAATAATAACAAATATATTATGAGAGACTCATTTAAGTAACTATTTAATATTTAATATTGAAAAAAATAATAAAAACTCTTAAGTCTGTAGGATCCACCGAAAAATCATTGAAGCTACTAAATAAGCAATTATTCATTGTGGTTTCTCTTATAATTATTATGGTCGATAAAGTTTTTCATACGAGTATTTAATATAATTGAATAACTAAAACTTAAATTAAATACTAATGGAAAAGTTATAACAACTATGTACTCAATTTTAGTTGTAATTAAATAATAATAAATAAAAACACTTGATGACTTATTGTTACTTATATTGGTATGTTTAGACACCCATTAAAAAAATCACGTTTAAAATGTGAAAATTATAATTCTTAACTTCTTAAATTATATTTAAAATCTGAAAAATTGTATCTAAAGTGTGAAACCAAACATATTATGTCATGTCATGCATGCGTTTTTTTAGTTTAAATTAGTATTATTTAAATTAGTATTTTTAATAAATTTAGTCTCATAATTTATTTAAATATTAAATTATTTGTTTAGTCTCTCAAATATTTACAATATAATATAATAATTGTACATTTTAAATTTTTATGATATCAAATTAATTTTTGAATGGCTTTTTATTTTAATTTTAACTACATATTTATCAAATTATTACTTTTAATTATTATTATTATAAGTGAAATATATTTTAATAATTAAATTATTTGTAATATATGTGTGTGTGTGTGTGTGTGTGTGTGTGTAACAATTTGAAATATTTAAAATAATTAATCTATAATCTACAACTATTATAATAGTGATATTCACTTTTTATCTCAACGTTTTTTAAATAATTTATTTATTAACTATTAATTAATGCTATAAATTACACTATTACTTATTTAACTGTATATAAAAAAAACAAAAAAACTATCCCACTAATTATGCTCTCGTTTAATCTCTATCATTTATCTTTTAATTAAAAAAAAATATAGGGAGACATGAAATTCTTCTTTTCCCCTATTAATTTATAATATAATTATCTATAATATTCCATGAGAGTGTATGTGTATTGCGTAACGTAACGCACCCTAAGCCTTAAGCTCGTGGCCGCCGTTCACCCTTCCCGCACCAACCACTGTTCACCGTGCGATCGTGCCCTATTTCGTAACTTTCGTTCCCTTCCCTTCCCCTCTTTCATCTTCCATTTCGCAAATTGTCAAGACCTGTTGTTAAAGCTCCTCTCCACTCTTCCAGGTACTCACGCCTTTTCCTTTCCAAGATTTAAATTTGAGTAAATAAGTAGTTTTATTTAATTTTTCTTATTGTATTTGTTTAGATGATTTCTTTTTGTTCTTTTTTTCGAATTTTAATCCAAGATTCAGGTTTCTTGCTCAAAAACAACAAATCCGACCCAATACAACATGATGAACATGTTACTGTTTCATTTGCTTGGGTTTTAAAATAGATCCTACCCAATTACACCTCTGGTCATTTCTTTCATGGGTTGGGTAGGCCCAAAATAATTAGCTTGCAATTCATTTGGGCTTGACTTCTTTTTGACCCAAATTCAGGCCAGTTTTTTTTGTGGACCAAAAACACCATTGGAGAAGATCGGCACGATGCTGCTCTGCTATTGTTACTACATTCTGAATGGAGCTGTCTGCACCTCCCTCACCCTCTATTCCAAGATGTCCTTCATCCTTGCTTCAGAAATCTAGGGTTAGGGTTTTTCAAACAACACCCAACCCCACACGCCCATCTTTCCATGCTTCAATCTTTTCACTCAATCAACGCAATCTCACTCCAATGGATATTCCCAGAAATGTCTCTACCGCTGCCTTGGTGGGAGAGAACGATTAAGCTATGACCACTTTGCCAATTGACTCAGGTCAATACAAACCTCAATTTCTAATCTTCATTTTCTGATATTTTGGATTTTCCAATGCGTTTGAATGCTTTTTTGATCATTTTCGGGTGCTAGAATTGGAGAGGTTAAAAGAGTCACCAAGGAGACCAATGTATCAGTCAAAATAAACTTGGATGGTTCCGGGGTTGCTGATAGTAGTACTGGAATTCCCTTCCTCGATCATATGCTTGATGTCAATAATTTCAACTCAATTTTAGTGCTTTTTTGTTGCTGATGCTTTATGCTTTTTTTTTTTTTTTTTTGCTTCATTTACTTTTTATATCCCATTGCTGCTATCTGCCTTAAAATGTGATATAAGATTTCAATTATTGTTCATATACATATATTCATGTATGATCCATGAGTAGTACTAGATTCTAGTGGGCCATGGTAGTTTACGTTTTCAGATTTAGAATGTTGCAACAGATGTACTGCATTCTGGTGTTTCTAGGCTGCTATATATTATTGTATTTAACTGCGGTCACAGATGGCTTTGAGGGAAAGCTTGCTGGGGATAAACATCTTATTTGAGAATATGATTTTCGTTTGGGAAATTGATCTGTGGATGGTACGTGGGGTCCTTGGGCCAGAAGCATGTTCTGCTATATTTAATTTTGGTGGGCAGCAAATCTTCTAAGAGGGAAGTTGGTAGCATTTGATCATAATAGATATTATCAGTACAGATTTTTTTTTTTTGCATACATGTTAAGTAGTGAGTTTGCCACATGAACAACCCCAGATAGCCCCAGTTTTACAACGAAGGAATGAACCTTCTTTCCAACATCCAGGGCTTGAGTTGCAGCACATGAGGCAAGAACATTGGTAAACGTGAATTGGGTCAGCAAAATTCCAGAGGAAACCATGTGGAGAAACGTGTGAATAGCGTTGTTGAAAAGACCCAAATGGTTATACCCCACTATCATGGTGGTCCAGGACACAGAATCTGGTTGGGGAATTTCATTAAACACGCGGCATGCAGAGTCCAAGTTGCCACCCTTGGCGTAGGCGGAGAGAAGGGTGTTCCACGAGAAGGTGGTGTTAAGGGGCATTTCATCGAACACGCGGTGGGCCTTGAAGAAGGACCCAGTTTTGGGTCGGTCTTTGCCTTTGGGTGGAGTGGAGGGTACAGTACCTGCCATTGCAGAAAGACACATGCATGCGTACAAATGCATCATAGGATAATTCACCAGAGAAACATATTCTTCAACTTGGATCTATCATCTCATCTATGTCAATTTTAAATTCCATCATATATTATATTTTAACCACTTATTTTATTATCTATCACAACACTGTAATTTTTCATACACACACTCGAGTACTAACTTCGAAGAGTAATTATCTTTTTTTATAAATTCCTTTATGTTAACGTGATTTGATCATTCACTAAAGATATATATAAATAATAATGAATTTATGGGCACGGGATCCTATGTTTAATAAATTAAGAAGAAAAAAAAAAGTTGAGAGTCAGTAATGAAAGTATATTAATAAATTTATGTCCTTTCTTAAATTTACATCTCGCAACTTAAAAGGTTACTTTAATTTCTAGGCTTAGACATGTACCTCCCAAAAATATATTATTGACTATTTTAAAAAACAGCACTAACGCAGAAAATATAAGTATAACAAAGAAGTTTTACAAGGCTTATTTCATATATACCTGCAGTTTAATACAAAATTTGATGCAAGTGTCTTGTTTATTTTGTTAAATAAAACAACTATTTTAATAGTAACCCTGACAATTCGAAACATATAAATATAAGCACACATTTGTTTTTATTGACCACAGAATAAAAACTAAAAGTCGTGTCAAAAAAAAAAAAAAAAAAAAACTAAAAGTGTCTAAAAGCATAGATGAGTTTTCAGGCATTACTAGGCGTCTAGGCCTAATTAGGTTTCTAGACTAACGAGTGGAAAAAGAAAACATTACTGAAACGACTAAAGGCTAAAATCTTTTACTCAAAGTTAACGATTTAAATTTTTTGAAAATAATATGTTGATTATGACGAGAATTTTAATAGTGACGACAACTAACCAAATGTACCATTAAAAGTTATATTGGGCAACCAAAGTAAAAAGCACATCCGGATAATCAATACACCAACTGGAATATGTTAACAGTATAAAGACTTTTTATATTAGCACCTAATCATAAATTTTTATATATAATAAATTTGTTGATTTTAATTATAATAAAAATTATTTAAAAGTTATATTAAAAATAATTTTTAATTTACACTATCGGTATATGCATATTAAACTCTTATATTTTTCTTATACGAAAAATATTAGACAACATATTATTTTCTTTTAAAATTTAATTTTTTAGCCTATATTTAAATGGATATATATACAAGGTAAGAATTGTCAACAAAAGAGAGAGAGAGATAAGGTAAGGAAAATAAGAAGTGAAACACGAGGGAAGAAAAAAAAAACTCCCCAATAAACTGGAGGGGGAAGGGCCATTTTTTTCTTTCTTTTTTTAACTTTAAAAATAAAAGCATTTTTATAACAAAAGAAAAAAAAAATATTAAGTAAAATAATAACAAGTTCAGATTTTAAAAATTAAAATTTAATTAGTATAAAAAAAATATCATTTATTTGTCTGTTTTTCACTCTTCTTCACTCATTTAAACAAATAGGAAAAAAATCATTTTTATTTTTTATTTTTATTCATTCAAATAAGACATTTTCTATTCTATTTTTCTTTTATTTATATATCCTATTTCTTTCTCTTAATATTTTTCTCATTTCACTCCTCTTCCAAATAAAACATTCCCAACACTAACATGTTTCCGCACATACAGTCACATTTAAAAGATTAAAAAAAAAAAACATTTTAAAAATTCCAAATGACAGTCAGTTTAAAATTATTTCATACTAGTGTTTTGAAATTTTAAATTTAAATAATCATGCACTACTTATTATTCTCTCAAGTAATCATTTTAAATTGAAATGATATTCTATTCTTAAAATGAAAGAAAATGTGAGACTTTCGCAAGAACATAAATAAGCATACTACATACAACATCCAGGAAATTTAAGCACACTTAACTACTATTCACCAATCCGTAACTGCTTAACCACAGATGCTTCGACCACCTTCCATGACAAACGTATTTAATTAGGGTTTAATTATCAAATATCTATCAAATTTGTTTGAACACTGACGTATTATTTGAATACAGTCGCATGACAAGCTTAGATAGAATTAAAGAAAAGGAAATAGTATATGCCCTTACAGTGTATGTCATCTAATCACAAAATGTCACAGCAGTTTAATGACTTAAATAATATCACACCTTAAAAATTATAATTTCTAATTGATTGATAGAATAAAGTATTTATAGACAGTATATTAAAACAAACTCATTACGGAAACACGATTGATTGACTACTGAATCTCCAATTACCCAAATATTTCCCCTCAATTAAGCACTTTTAACGAAATAAAAATTGAGCATAATAAATAATCCACTCCACACACATTTGTGTGTCTTAATGCTGATTGTTGAATAACCTCCCAAGAATAAGAAGTCCTTAAAACTAATCAACCCTTGTCCTTTGACATCCCATACAGGTCGCTAATATCCTAACCAATAATCTTATCTTTTAATATCTATCAAAAAAAAAAAAGTTCTCTAATGGAACTTGTCTTTTGAGTGAAGATGTATTTACCATTAACTTTATAATAACATAATTATAATACACTAGATTAAATCAAAGATAAATACATATTATCCACTTCAGAAACAATATCATTTAAAAGGAACACAATCATACTACCTTATGCATAAAAAAAAAATAAAAAAAAATAAAAATATATAAAAAAAAAAAAAACTACTCCCAGCAAATCTGGTAACTAGCTAGTCATCCGCAGTTATTTATAAACACTACTTTCGCTGATGTACAGACAGCAATATCTAGCTTACTTACCCCAAACTCTAATAGAATCCCACTTATTTCTATGATGAAAAAAGTTCTGCACACCACTTGATATGCAGAGTAATATATACCAAAAAACATGCATTGGTGCCTTTAACTTTAGTAAGCTGGAATTCAATCACTAAGCAGTGAACGTTGCTATGAATCCAAAATCCATTAACTCCACAATAACCCTTTTCATTCAAACTTTAGATACAATCTTGGACAAGTTTAGAACGCAAGACAGCAGTAATCATTTATAATTTTATATCATCACCAAGCCTTCTACTCACTACCTTGTCCAAAAATTCAAAAATTGAAAGAAAGAAAAAAATAGAGTAAACGAATAATCAATTAGGAATTTGCAGTGGGTAGAGGGTTTCATTTCATCAGTCAATTAAGCTGAACTGCAAACAAACAACTACTAGGAGGGCTGGGCTACTAATGAGGGATTTACAGAGTTGGCAGGAAATCATGAGTACAAATTTGCATGCCCCACCATTGTAATTAAAAAAATGTAAACTGTAAACAAACAGTTCCCAGCCAACATGGGGAAAAGTGAGGACAAGAACAACACTTTAGATTCCAGTCATTGACTTTAAGTGACATAGTGCGTTCCAGGTTGTCAGATGGTGGAAGGGCAAACAAATCTTCTTAATGTGCCTAAATATTACTGTGGCAGGAAAATTCAGTATAAATTACGTGAATTAAGATAAAAATGATGGCAACGCTGCCTCCTATTGTACATGTAACGGTCAGCACAATACATTATCATCTTCAGGAATCGGGACTATAATGCAACTGGAAAGACTTTCCATGTATTCCATTTTACATAGCCATTCCATGTATAGTCCAAAAACTACATGGGTGGTTTGTATTCTCTCCTGCTCTCTATGACAGCCTTCTTCCTTGTGTCAAAATCAACTTTGTCAAGATCAAAAGCAGTCCCAAGATAGCCATACAAAACCCTCCTTTTATCTCCTTTTTTCTCATCCACCTTTACAAGGTTTGCATTATTCTCATCATCCTTTCCTAATGTTTGTGACAGCACACGGGCCCAATCCTTGCGTCCATGGTTTTCCTTCTCAAAGTGTTCAGTAAGTCGAATGGCCTCCTTAAAGCCTGATTGGTCCCCAGCAAATTTAACCAGTGTTATGCCCAAATGACCATCTCTTCCATATAATGACTTTGATTTGCCTCCCACAAATCCAAGCTCTGGAAAACCATGCATGAATATCAGATGGAGAAAAAGGTATTGTCAAAAGCTCACTATCATCAGATATGAGTGGATGATTAAAAGAAAAACTAAGATTTTGGTAGTGCTTCCTAACAAGGAGTTGTTTTGCATAAATACTGCCATTAAAGGCACATTGGCCAAGTAAACTACGTCTTCAAGGAGATTTTGAGCCCAACAAAATGCTGTATGTCAAGGTAAACTACAAGGATTGCAATCTGGAGGTAGTAGAAGAGGAGAAAAAACAAAGGGCAGAATAGTAAGCCAATCTAAATCAAGAGACTAGACAGCATGAATGGACAATAAGGAGGGTGCTTAAAAATTGGAAAAATTGGAGATAGATTTTTCTGTGTCATCTAAATTTCTATCCATCAGTATAGATGGTTTATTTGATTAGGACAAAACAGATCAACATCTAATCTAATATAATATGATTAAAACCAAAAACAGGTCTAAACTGAAATAGCTTATAGATTACTTAAAATAACAAAGTAAACACCAGCTAAGCCCTTGCAGTAAGACTACACTCACGATTCATGAAGAAAGATTAGCTGAAGTCACAAGCTAGTAGGTAATAAAAAAGAGAGTTTAAGAGATACCAGATGCAATTATATGGAGCTAGAAAACTGAGAGGAGATGAGAAAAAATGGAACAAACCCCCGCAAAAGAAAAAGTATGCAAGCAGAAAGAAATAATATTTCACACCAGTCATTGAGACTTGAGAAAGGTAGAACATTATCTAATAAATCCAGGCCAGGCTGAAAATTCCATTTGCAGGTATCAAAACACTTGACAAGCACAACATAATTAATAAAAATTACAAACAGAAACCAGGTCAGGAAACATATAGATCAAATCAACTCCTTTTTACCTTGCTCAAGATCAAGGCAGTAGCATTACCTTGACTAATTAAAAATGCTAACAAGCTAAAAAATATAATTTGAAACTCCTGATCTCAATATATATATCATCACCACTACGTGCTGAAACAATATATTTAAGCATCAACTAGAATAATGTATGCTAATTATTTTCACAAAACAAACAACTATCCACATAATAATGTTAATCACTTTCTTGATTGTTCCATCAGATATCAATAAAATAACACACGTGCATAAATGATCTGCTGCATGTGGGTATGCATAAATGGTCAGGAAAGAAAGACAGGCACCCACACACAACTTAATATTCTGCATCTCAAAATAAACACCCTCGGTTCTTGATGCAAAAACTACATAGTTAAGCATAAGCAAGAATAATGTTCAGAAATTATACACACAAAATCAAGAGCCATCCCACAATAACATTCACAAAAACTACTTCCTTGATCTCCAACCTACCATCATTAAAATAGCAACATAGGCACGAGCATAAATGCACAGCTAAATGCGTGCATAGTTGCATAGTTACATATATAAATGGACAGGTTCATATGTCCACAGACACACAATTCATCTCAAAACAAACATATACCCTCAGTGCTAGGTGTCAAATCAAATGAAGAACATAGTTAGGCAACAACTAGAATAACAACAGGAAAAGATAGGCTCAAAATGAAGAGCCATCCAATAATAACATTGACATCCTACTTTCTTGGTTGTACAATCAACTGTCATTGAGATATGAACACAAGTGTGCATGAATACATGCACAGGTAACAAATAAATATCCCCAAGAAAACAACTTTAAAGCTAGTCAAAGGAAATTAAAAAAAAACAAAAAAAAAAAACAGAAGAATCATCCAATAAATCAAATTATGGAGGGGGGGGGGGGGGGGGGGGGGGGCTGTAAGGACACATATACAGTCTAAATAATGTTCTACACAATGGACACATTTTGGAACGGTCAACATGTTAGGATTCCAGAAAGTAAGCTTACTCAACTTAGTCAACTAACACCCAAATTAATCAACCTTCTACAGGAGAAATAAAATTAAAGAAATTCCTCAAGTCCAAAGACCAACCTCTCTTTTATTCTCTATTTTTTGGCTTATATCTTTGAACCAGTTACTGCATAAACTTCTTCAAAGGACTGCTTTAAAGGATCCCATAATTTGTTTGTCAGCAATAGTATCAAAACCCAGTTTGAGCTACTCACAATTGTTCTCCAGTTCTCATAATTCAGTATATAATTACAAGAAGTATTCAAAGAAACACTCATCCCATTACCAACTCTTCCTACAGTGCTAACAATTCTTCTTAAAAGATCAACAATCAAGGGTGGAGTGGAAGGGAAGTTTTAGTGGCCCAGAACAGGTAACTGACCACACTAATAATGAATAGGGGCCAATGTTTAGCAGTTCATTTGATAGGAAGAAGCAAAGTGTAAAGGAAAGGAGTGCAACAGTCACCATCAAGTGCAATGGAAAGCAGTACAATGGTCACTATTAGTATTGAATCAATGGAATGGTAACTCTTGGGGAAAAGAAGAAAGGAAAGGACTTTTATATAAATTTTCGATTTAACTGTCTCAAAAATAAAATAACATCTATTATATATATCTAAGCACCATGTGGAGGAGTGACATAGTGCCTCCCAAGTAAAACTACTTGCACAAACACACACACTCGTCACTTAACATCAACACAATTTTTCACCATCTGATTGCAGTTAGTTGCACCTATACTTTTGCATGCATGAATTTTGCTTCTACCACCTAAACAATTATGAGATGTGACTCCTGCTTATGAGTATCAAGCATCTGTCCAATGCACTCTAGTTTCACTCTATATCAAGAGTGATCTGTTTAATTATTGAGAAGCTGAATCCTTAGGGAGCTATACGTAAGAGTTTGTATGACAATTACATCCAGTCAACCCAAAATCAATCCAAAAATGCAAAAAAAAAAAATAGCATGCAGATTCACTACAAGGAAATTTAACCAATATGTAAATTGAATGAAAACCATCTAACAATCCTAACGCATCTACTTGACTCAAGCATCAATGCATTGTGACAAGAAATTCTGGAAACCTAATACAAGTAAATCCAGAAGGGTAAAGTAGAATGAAACTTAAAATAGAAAGTGACCAATGATTTGTCATAATCTTGTCAAAGCAATAATGCAAATGCATCTAGAGGTTTAGAGAGAATCAAACTCAGTCATTGAGAGCTAATAGCTACACATCAAAATCTATTTTTAACATACCAAATCATAATACCAGAAAGTTACAGCAACAATCGGTATTTTGAATATGTAAAGAAATAAAAAAAATAGAGAATATAAACAGCTTCAACAAAACTGCTTATTATTATTGTATTCTAAATCAACTACATATGTCAAACTGAGACATAAAAGGGCAGTAACGACTAATGAAATGAAAAGGTCAAACAAATTAGAAATGACCAAGCTTTTGATAAATATAAATTTTGTAATTCAATAGCCAAAGCAGAACAAGAACCTACCATGAAAAAAATATAAGACAGAACTTATTTCTATTCAAGATTAAAAAAATGCAAAGAACATCCTTGACGGAAGAATCAACTCCAAGAACTCTTTGATGTTAATGGAAAGTCCTATAAAATCAAAATTTGTATTTCAAACAATGGAAGAGTCTCTAATGTCCCAGTTTCTAATTTGATGTTAATGGGAAACCCTATAAAATCAAAATGACATTTCATCTCATTATCGTTGAAGAGATAATGCCATAAGAGTATTCCATTAAACAGCAGCCTAAAGCAGAGGGAGGTTAGCTAACTAAGAAATATTGGGAAAGGTAACCGACTACTAAGTGTTTCCCACTGAAACTGCTCTAAAGGGCCGACTCAGCATGCATGCAAGAAAGATTTTCCTGAGCTCATTAAGACCGTTAAGAGAAACATCATAATAGAAGATGATAAAGAATGGAGGGTTACATTGTACCTCTAATTTTATTATCCAACGTTTTGTTTCCCAAACCCTCCATACGACCATCTCTATTTTTTCCGGTATTTGTGTTATGAATGATCACCAAAGGTGGCCACATGATCAGATCATCAAGATTTGCTGCTGCTTCATCAGCAGATAAAAACTGATATGCCTTTGAGTTATCAGGAGGCTTTGAGTAGTTCCAACCCATTAAGACACACAGAGCTTTGTGTAATCCCAAATGATCAACACGTGAATCAGCATTATCTGAGTTGTAAGTGTGCATAATGAGAGCATGCATATCTGGAAAATCTTTTGCAGACCTGAAAGTTGGCATATCAAGGGCATTGAGGTTTTCATCCTGTAAGTACACAGAAAAGGCAAAGTAAAAAGCACATATACACTTCCTTTCATTTACATTTAAAACCAAAGGTGTTCTTTTGAACTAAGTCACACAGAGAGAACCTACATCCTAAAGTACATCAAAGCACCAAGGGACCACTAAAGAAAAACTGGAAAAGTGTAGAAGCACCACCTACGAAAAGTTCTAATCAGCACTATAACATAGTTTGGTACTAAACAGTTGCAGATACCAAAATTTTCAAAGACAAATTGACTAAAGTACACATGTACCTTTAAATTGCACGACTACAAATGGAATAATTTTTTCCATGTATGTTGTCAGTCCCAAATCATGAGTTGCATGGGCATAACATATATCGGCAACTAAATCTTGTATTAAACAGGCAAACAGATACTCATACTCCAATGAAGCAAATGTACTAAAGGGAACTGACAGGGCGTAACCTGGGACTCTTCATGCTAAGTTCCAGTAGAAAAGGGAACTTTAAAGAAGCAAGAGAAAAATTGTATAAGGAATAAGCATGGTTCTAAGATTCTACGAAAGGCCAGAGATGGATGAAGCTCACTTATCTATTTAAGATAATAAGAACAACCTATTTCATCAAGAGCAGCTCTATGACCCTCATAGAGAATGGCATGATCATAAATTTCTTTTGCAACAAACAGCAAAATAGCCTTAGTTGTAATAAATGATGACCAACACAACCATACTTGAACAATCACTACACCTCATCCTCATGTTCAAAATATACAAAAGACTATAGAACAGAGAAGGCTATATTGCCTTCATAGATTAGAATAATTAAGAAGAAATTGATGGCAAACCAAGTAACATTAGAGAAAAAGGAGAAAAAAAAAAGGCAAACCAACACAAGGCTCCCATCAAGTGGGATCTAGGAAGGGTAGATATACGCAGCCTTACCCCGCCCCCCGGGCAAGCAGAGGGGCCATTCTCACAATTTGAACCTGTGACCTCTAAACCCTAGGTCATAAAGCAGCAACCTTATCGTTGCTCCAAGCCCCACCCTCTAAATCAAGCAACACTATAATTTAAAAAAAAAATGAAAGCACAAGTTTTTCCATATTAAAAGGCACAAAGAGCTATAAACTTGTTACAAATATAAACCAAAATAAAGCAGAAGTGTTGCCAATGCCATATTAGAAAACATAAGAGCTCTAGCCATGTTAATAAAATAGCTTCAAAGAATGAGAACAAGCCACTAGCCAGTCAACAAATTGGAGATCCAAGAAAGATCATCACAGCTGCATAGGAATTATGAGAGAAGCAACCATGACATCATAAGTATATCTGATGAAAGAATTAAGTTTCTCAATCCATTAAATCCTAAAGAATCATCAACTCACTTCATAATTACTACAACAGGTCCACAAATACCATTTCCCACTATTTCCAACAAATTATATCAACAGCAAAAATACAGGTCCAACAGATATACTAGCCAATTCAATATGAATACTTATGGAAATGACTCCATAGAAACAACAGAAATAAACAACATAAAATACAAGTAGACAAACTTCAAGGGCTTACTACATCACTACTCACTATCTTCCAATTATACCTCAGAACAAAAAATCCTTCTATGAAATTTCCTGACCAGACCAAATGAAATCACATGTGCAAAAATAGAACTTTTTACAAAACTAGTTTCCAGTACTGTAAAGTATAAAATTCACAGGTGACCACCAAACAAGTGATAGTTTTATGGACTAGAGTGATAACTCTTAGTACTCACAAGTATGACATCAGAAGCTTGATGACTAGATTATATGCAGTCAACTATAAGCATAGAACTGAATTTGACAGCCTGTTTCAAGGACCAAGTTTGCTAGGCTTGTGAATAACTGAATACATGCTATTGCTGTCAGATTTTGTAAGGGTCAGTAACCGTAGTTAACAAAACATAAGTGATATGCTACAATGGGAAGAAACAACATTAGGATCAGGAACCTAATATTTTCCAAAACCTAAGCTCCAGATAAAACTAAGTGGTAACTGGTAAGTGTTGTCAACCCAAAATAAAATAATCAACTTCCACTACTCAACTGAGCTGCACAAGTTTACAAGACAGGAAAAGATCCATCTTCTAAAACTAAAGACACTTCATTTCTTAAGAATTTAGATTTATCACAAAGATTCCAAATACTTCCTTTGTCTCCTTGTTGTTAAATGGCAGTACAATGGCGGCATGACAGAACAGCGTGGTGGTTTTTTGCCAACCACCATAGGCAATTTGTGAAGGGATGCTCGCTATGGCGCACCATAGGCCATAATGGCCAGTTTATATGGCGGAATTTTGGCCTTCTGCCATATTCCACCATCCCCTATTGATAACATTGTCCTTGTATACCTAAGCTAAAGAGGTAGTCAAAGGATGTTGAATATCAAGAAAACAGAGAGAGAATTTGGAAAACCTTCTATATATTGAAAATGAGAAAATGAATGAAGGTACAAAGATTAAGCTTGCAACAGATATTTATAGTACAGGAGATATAGAGTCTATCAAGAATCTAATCTGACAGTTACAATACAACTGTCACTGAGACAGTTGTAACCAAGGTTGTCAAACTCAAGAGTCTAATAAAAAAAAAAATCAGAAAAAATCTGTAAACGCGACTCGTATACTTCATATAAAAAAAAATCCTTAAGGAACGAGGGTTTACTAGTTCAGCCAAAAAGCCAACAATCAGAAAAATCAATCAGCCCAAGCCCACAACAGATTGGAACAAAATGACAGATAGGATAAAGAACAGCTTACACCAAATCACACCTTCACTGGAACAGATGCGAATCAGTTCGCGAGTGAGACAGAAAGAAAAACACGATCGTGACTAAGAAAGAAAAGTGCAATTCGCGATTGGGAAAGAACAAGCAAATCATGACTTGGAGGCCTTCATTTCTGGATTGACACACAAGACGGAACGAGGGTTTGCTGGACTTGGAGGCTCCTTTGTTTTTGGATCAAGATGCAAAATGGAACATGGGTTTGTTGGACCCTAAACGCACAAGTTAATTCTTTAGAACCAGCAAATTTGCCAACTTGGTCTTAAACTTGCGAGTCAGCACGAGTTTGTCCTGAGTCTACCAAGTCTGCCAAAAAACGAGTTTACCAACAAGTTAACCCACACCGTAAATGTGGACTTGTAAACTCGGACAAGTTAACAAGTTAACTCGTAAGTTTGATAACCATGGTTGTAACTTATAACTGATTTACTGATATTCTTTCACAAAAGAGGCGCAAGAGTTGGCAAAAAGTCCAGCCACTTAGGTTCAGGCAAGGCACACCTTTACTGGCTCCTATGAAGCCCCAATACTCCAAAAATGGAAAAGTATCGCTGTCGTACCCGTGTCGAACACCGATACGTCCCGATATGTATCCAAGAAGTATTCGATTTTTTATTTTTATTTTTTTAAAAAAAAATTGTAGGACACGGCTGGGATACAGCTCAAGATAGCTAGGATACGGCTGGGACACGGCTTAAGATGGCTGGATACGGCTCAAGCTGTTTCAGATACGGCTCCAATACAACTTGAGCCACTTTCTGAAATTTTTAATATTTTATTTTTTTTGAAGAAATTTTTTAATATTTTATAATTTTATTGTTTTAATTTTAGGGTTTTTAAAATAAAAAAGGTCTAAACGTAAACAAAAACACAACATACCCTTTCCCTCTTCTCCGAGCATGGCAACTCCTTTCCGACAGTTCTTCCAGTGAGGGGGTTTCTTTTTCCAGCAAGTGGGGTGAGTGAGTCTCTACACAATGCACAATTTCCCCCCTTCTTCATGCACGACAACATCTCTCCTTGGTGGTTCTGCACATTTTTCTGATGAGGGGGTCTTCCTGTTTGTGTGGTTTTGGCTTTCATAGGGTATTCTGCTCAAACCATGCTTGAATAAATTTGCCACTCGACAGTTGTGTTTACAGTGTTTGCTAAAACAGAATCTGCATATTTGCAATGTTTTAGCAGCACTCAAGATCATCTGCATAATTGCATTTTAACACCAACACTAATTGCATTTTATTTTGCATCCATATATAATTTTTTATATTTTTTATTAACGTATCCAGGACATGTCGTATCCTTAATTTCAAAAAAATTGCCGTATCTGTGTCGTATCGTACCCGTGTCGTATCACGTATCTGGGCTTCATAGACTACCTCCAATGTTACAAAATAACTAGTTGTCAATCTTTGAGATTTAAACTTTTGATTGAGGAAACAAGAGAAGTAGTTAGCTTTAAACTTGGGCTTTGGAGACAGACTTTAGAAACAAAGGATTTTTCACTTTAGTATGAGTAAGATAGAGTATATGCATTGCAATTTTAGCAAGAGACGAGAGAAATATGACTTAGAAGTAAAAATGGAAGATGTCATGCACAAGTCTCTAAGTTTAATATTTGGAATAAATATTACAAAATGATGGGGAAATTAATGAGAATGCCACATAGGATACAATGGGATGGCTAAAATGGAAAAAATGTCAGGAATATTTGTGATCTCAAAGTACCAATCAAGAACAAAGAGAAGTTTTATCGTACAACTATACATTGTGGTAGTGAATGTTTGACATTAAAGGAACAAGAGAAAAAGGTGGGAATAGTGGAAGTGATATGCTACAATGGGAAGAGACAACAGGAACTTATATTTTCCAAAACCTAACCTCCAGACAAATCCAAGGTAATCAGCTTCCACTACTCAATTGAGCTGCACAAGTTTACAAGACAGGAAAAGATCCATCTTCTAAAACTAAAGCCACTTCATTTCATAAGAATTTAGATTTATCACAAAGATGCCAAAATTCAAACACTTCCTTTGTCTCCTTGTGCGCACCTAAGCCAAAGAGGTATTTGAAGGACTGCCTCGAGCGCAATACAAGTTGCTTGTAGAGAGTCCAATCCGGCCACTTTGGTTCAGGCAAGGCACACTTTTAGTGCCTCCAGATGTTTGCTACAACATAACCAGTTGCCAGTCTTTGGTATGTTAGCAGCAAGAAGCTGTGTTAACCTAAATTGTGCTACTTATTTGTTTCACCTATATGGAAAAATCACGCAAAACAATCACATTTACAGTCTCCTTGTTCATCTAATGTTATGGTACCTCTTGCTCGAGGTACCAAAACCACATATCATTCATTCATCCATGAGGCCTTCAATTACTACCTTGCATTTATTGCTATAAATAAACCGAAAGCAGACAAACTTAGAAGCAACAATGGTAATGATCTGAATTGCAGCAAACCTGCCAGTGCCAGAGGCAGTGCCACAAGCAAGACAATGAAGGCGCCCCTGCTTACCATCCTCCAAGTAAGTCCTCTTCTGCGAGACATTCTCGTTAATGAGCTTCGCAAAGTTACAAAAGGCTTTCTTCAACGCGTCCTGATCCACCTGCGAGTGTCCGGAATTCGCCCCGTCGAGTCTGGAGTGCTTGGAGTGCCTCATCTCAGGGGGTGGGGCACCGCCACTGGGGCCCGCAGAGAATTGCTCCCTAGAAAGACCATTGGCGTTACGGAGAAGCTGCTCCCTCTGCCTGGCGAGGTCGTCCCTGGGGCCGCCGTTGTGGTCTCCGTACTTTCGCTTGGCGGCGGGTGGGTAGTCGGGGAGGCGGAAGCGGGCGGGGCTGAGGGGAGAAGGGAAGCGGGGAGCGAAGTCTTGGTAATCGGGAGGGAGGGCGAAGTAGGAGCGGACGCTGCCGTCGGCGAGGACGATGGTGCGGCGTTCGAGCATGTGGAAGCCGTAGGCGGGAGGAGGGGGAGGGGAAGGGTCCGGGAAGGGGAAGGGGAGGAGGGGAGGGTGTTTGGGGCTAGGGTTAGGGTTGGGTTTGGGTTTGGGGGAAGGGGCGGTGGAGGGTTTGGGATCGGCTGGGGATTTTGCGGAGGAGGAATTGGGTTCCCAGCGGGATTTGCGGGTGGCGGAGGAGGGAGGTTTGTTGTGGTGGGAGGACTTGGGATGGTTGCCGCCGGCCATCCTGCGGTGAGGGGCGCTGCTTTGCTTTCTTCTGCTCTACTCTACTGCTCCTTCCCTTCCCTTTCTTTACAAAGCAATTTTCAGGAGTTTCGTTTTAAAACGACAAAACGAAAAAAACTGAAAGAAAAAAAAATAAAAATAAAATCTGTTTGTGAACTTTCACATGAAAATGTTTTCATATAAATTTCACAATTTCTTCATAAAATTGTCAAATTAATTATTTAAAAAAAATGCTAACCATGAGAGTTTTCCAAGTCCATTCTTCTACTTAAATTCATAAACTTTGTGTTTTTTTTTTTTTAACAAATTTATAAACTTTGTTCTCTTTTGGTGTGTTAGTTTCACAATGAAAAAAATTAATTAACTTTTCGTGGTACAGCTAAAATAACAAGTAGTAATATCTATTTTTTTTATGGTATTATCATGATTTTGTAAGGTAAAATTGATACATTATGTTACTCGATCACACTAATTATTCTGCCACCTATTTTCTTCTTTCTAACCCAATCACACTAATCACACTAAATTGTTGGCTAACCCAATTTTTATGAAGCTATTGTAAATTCTGGTATGGAATTCTGCTCAACCTAAATCTTATATTTGTGACTTTGAATTTGGTTGGAAAATCTTGGCATGATATGACATGTACCATGATTGAACAGGGAGAAATATACACATTTAATTTTATGTTGGGTGAATGTTTTTAAAATTGGTTGTTGAATTGGTGAAGTTACTAATTTAAGATTTAATGTTTTAATTGTAATTGGTAATAATTAAATAATATTATTTTAGTTTTTAATACAATATATTATGTAACAAACAAATCTAATATAATATTTATAATTTTATAATATAAAAAATTAAATTTTACTTATAAATATTATTACTCATAATTCAAGTGGTAGCAGCTTGTATCTTGATTTATGTGTTCTTTATCTCAATCTATCTCAAGAAAAAGAGCAAGATACTGTCTTATCCGTTTTACTTTCTTTTATTTACAAGTAAATAGGATATGCACTAATAATATAAAAAATTTACAAGTAAATAGGATATGCACTAATAATATAAAAAAATTTATATCATCATTCAATCATAAACTATTATATATGATAAATTGTTAACTTTTTATAATAATTACCTTAAAAATTATTCGAATGATAGTTTTTTGTTGTTTGACAAGGCAGTATTTAAAAAGAAAAAAGGAAAGTATAAACCAATAAAATAAACTCTCTTACCAGTGTTCAATTTTACTCAAATAATTGTTTAAGCTAAAAGTCAAGCTACTTCCAAGGGGGAGAGAGCACATGTCTACGGAGCACTAAAAAAAAATTCCATTCCAAGGACATAACAACCGGACCGGTCCCGACAAAAAAAAACCAATAATGTAATTCCATTTTTTTATTTAAAAATGTACACCAAAAAGCACTAGAAAAACTATTTTTATTTCAAAAATAAATATACGTACAACAATATTGTATCAGAAATACTGCCTCCGCACAAGCATTTATCCATCACACAGCATCTAAGGACTGTGATTGTGGAGCCATATACCAAAAGAACCATGAAGGTCCACCGGCACAAGATATTAGCTACGGGACAGAACCCCTTTCGAACTGCACATAGAAATCGATGGATAGTATTAGTTTTTTACATGACAAGCAGATTCAAGGAAATTCATAGTTTTCATAGACATATCGCAAATGTGAATGCAAAGCATGTAAAGAAACAAAATTGATGATTATATCATTTTAAGACAAAATTGATCCTATTGAGCAGAGATATCATCTTTGTTATCAAAGAACTAGGAGAAAAATAAATATATAAATGGTTTTCAAGTAATACTAGCAGCAAATAATATAGTGAATAAATTCTAATTCTCGTCATCTTCACACAAAATCGAAAGGCAGTTTCAAAGATATCATACCTTGGTACAGTTCCACGGCGACGTGGATCATACTCTGTTGCTTGTCGAAGAGCCCTAGCAAAAGCTTTGAAGGTTGCCTCAATAATATGATGAGAATTTTTTCCAGCAAGCTGTGCTCAGAGGAATGCATATATATTCTCTTAAAAGGTTTTCAAAATTGGAATATAAAACATTAACTAGAAAAAAGCATAAGAATCAGGTTGGATTATGTAGTTAGTCAATCTGTCAATGCATGAAGAACATAGAAACAATATCTCAATTTTCTAACCTATTTGGCTATGGGATACATCAAAGAACCCTGGTAAAACATCTATAACATTCAGTATGTTTCTTTCATAATGATATGCACAAATATATTTACAAATTTAATGACTATAACTGATTATGACCTAAGATCTATTATTAATACCTGCTGAATGTGAAGTGTCATACCAGAGGTGTTCACCAAGGATTGGAAGAAATGCTCCACCAACTATAAATGAGGATATCGAGAGGGTTCATTAGTAAATAATAAGAATAAAGGGAAAGACAAGAGGAACAAGAAACATGATAGATGATTCACATCAAAAAAATATTTGGAAACATCAGAAGCTCAATACACTACCTGAGTATCGTATGTCCCAACCCTCTGAGTGGGTATGTCCAAATTATAGCCAAGATGTGGTCGGCCAGACAAATCCTGAAAAAGTAAGTGTGCAAGGAACCCATGATGGATGTAGAGAGAAAATAAGAGAAATTTTATTGCTTGACTAAAAAATGAACAGAAAAAGAAAGATCTCTCCTCCAAGGATTTCCCTCACAACTGAGCTACTGTTCTGTTTACCCAATGCTAAAAAATCTGGATGAGAATTCCTTCTACTACTACTCCTATCCTATTTATTTAAGCTAAAACTTCTGTCCTTCCAACCACTCTAACAAATACTGATGTGATGCTCTACTATAACTAACTTGTGACAAACTGTTGATATATGGTAATCTGAAAAGTAACGGAGGAAAGATATCCTAAAGTAATTAAATATATAACAAATTTATAGAGGAAAAATAAGCTTATAAAAGTGATCAGATTGGACACTAGAACTTTCTAATTTCAATTCAGAAGCATTGTGTACATGTACTTCTAGAGCAAATTAATGAATGAGCCTCATGAAAAGCTCATATGTGTGGTAATTAGAATTTCTTGATGCACATTACCAATATTAAGGTTACACATATAAAAAGTCCTGACATTTTTTGAAGTGTGTTTATCCATTTACCATGTTTATAAGCAAGGACAAATTACACTTTCCCGCAACATACATGTTAACATTAACTAATAATTAATGATTATTTCTACAAACAGTATGCAAATTACCAGTGAAACATGTATTAATGCTTCATCAAGTGGAGCAGAGAAGTTACCAAACCGGTTAATACCCTTCCTATCACCAAGAGCCTGCAGCAAAGCCTGAAGATGTAGTAATAGAAACCTCTTAGTTCTAATGATAGATAAATGCAAATTTATTAAAAAATAAATAAATAAATAAATAAATAAATACTAGTGTAATTACAAATCCCTGTTTCTATAAGATTAGAATTGGCATTATCATTGTTAGAATTATCAGCAATTACTTAGATGCCATGGTGCATAGAAAGGAAAAGGTGAAATATAAAGATATAACTTGCATACCAATCTTCAATGCAAGATAATGAAGCACTTTTGAGTTTCAAGGAACAATTGTAATATAGAAAACCAAAAAGAAAAGAAAGAATCAGCTCATGTAATGGTTTGCATACTGTTCCAATAGCAAGGGCAACGTCTTCATTTGTGTGATGATCATCAATATGTATGTCACCTGTAGCCTTTATGTGTACATCGAACAGCCCATGTGAAGCAAGTTGCTGAAAAATCACAACCAAGATTAGTTTCCATAACTATTATTTTCATTGAATAATTTTACATCCTTAGTAGCCTTTAATGTTTAGTTTTCAAGATACAAAGCAGAAAACAAAAGACTCGTCATTTATGATCAGGTTCTAAACAATGCAAATCTTTCCAAGGAGATACATTCTTTTCTAGACAAGTGCAAAGTTCATCTCACATCCACCTAGCCTTTCATCTCTTTCATTCCAGATTACCATGCTCATTATTCTATTATAGCAAGAACTTCGATGGAATAATATGCATTTTCATTTTGGATGCCTTTTATTAAGCTAATATCAAGTCTACAGAGGATTGTTCATTGTATCATTTTGGCTCCCACAACATTCATTTTCTGGATCACATGATATTGAAATGGTACAAGGGGTACCAGCCCATATACAAAAAAAAAATTCCTGCTTATCAAAAGTGCAGAACTGTTAGCAGAAGTGTAACTAGTTATAAAACATATCTAACCTCTTTCCCTACAACTTTACTCACAAAATAACCAACAGAGCATTGAATTTAAACATGTGCTATCTATTTTCCTCCACCCAAACTGTACAGCAAAAAAACAACTCTGTACTAATAATATCTATTATGATCAAATGCTACCAACTTCCCTCTTAGAAGATTTGCTGCCCACCAAAATTAAATATAGCAGAACATGCTTCTGGCCCAAGGACCCCACATACCATCCACAGATCAATTTCCCAAACCAAAATCATATTCTCAAATAAGATGTTTATCCCCAACATGCTTTCCTTCAAAGCCATCTGTGACCGCAGTTAAATACAATAATATATAGCAGCCTAGAAACACCAGAATGCAGAACCTCTGTTGCAGCATTCTAAATCTGAAAACGTAAACTACCATGGCCCACCAGAATCTAGAACTACTCAGGGATCATACATGAATATATATGTATATGAACAATAATTGAAATCTTATATCACATTTTAAGGCAGATAGCAACAATGGGATATAAAAAGTAAATGAAGCAAAAAAAAAAAAAAAGCATAAAACATCAGCAACAAAAAAGCACTAAAATTGAGTTGAAATTACTGACATCAAGCATATGATCGAGGAAGGGAATTCCAGTACTACTATCAGCAACCCCGGAACCATCCAAGTTTATTTTGACTGATACATTGGTCTCCTTGGTGACTCTTTTAACCTCTCCGATTCTAGCACCTGAAAATGATCGAAAAAGCATTCAAACGCATTGGAAAATCCAAAATATCAGAAAATGAAGATTAGAAATTGAGGTTTGTATTGACCTGAGTCAATTGGCAAAGTGGTCGTAGCTGAATCGTTCTCTCCCACCAAGGCAGCGGTAGAGACGTTTCTGGGAATATCCATTGGAGTGAGATTGCGTTGATTGAGTGAAAAGATTGAAGCTTGGAAAGATGGGCGTGTGGGGTTGGGTGTTGTCTGAAAAACCCTAACCCTAGATTTCTGAAGCAGGGATGAAGGACATCTTGGAATAGAGGGTGAGGGAGGTGCAGACAGCTCCATTCAGAATGTAGCAACAACAGCAGAGCAGCACCGTGCCGATCTTCTCCAACGGTGTTTTTGGTCCACAGGCCTGAATTTGGGTCGAAAAGGGGGAGTTGCTATTTCCACCAGCCCTTATTACTGATACACTCCCTTTTACAATTTTTTTTTTCCCTCAAATACCCTAGAAATAATCTTCTCAAATATTCTGCACTTTTCTAAATCTTTTGGAGTGATTTTGCACGATCTCTATAGAGAAGGCTCAAATAAACGCACAGGTAGATGTGGTCCATAATGATGTGAAAGGACCTGAGGGCTTGACATGTAGATCGAAGCTTGTTGAGGGTGTTGTATGGCTCCCACACCAATTACATCGCTTGGTTCGCCATAATCGCAATTCTTCAAAGTTGGACGAGGTTGATTAGGTGCGTTAATTAAGCTTGAATTGAACCACACGTGAAGTGGCGGTGGGCATTGGAGAGGCCAAAAGAATTACAATGGGAGTGCAAAATCACAGGTTGAAGAAGAGGGGGAAAGAATCGGAAAAAGGGAGTGCAAAATCAGATTAAATTTTAGGGTATTTTAGGGGGAAAAAAATACTAAGTGCATTAGAAATATGGGGGAGTGGAAATAGCAACTCCCTGGGAAAGGAAGTCAAGCCCAAATAAATTGCAAGCTAATTATTTTGGGCTTACCCAACCCATGAAAGAAATGACCAGAGGTGTAATTGGGTATGATCTATTTTAAAACCCAAGCAAAGCAAATGAAACAGTAACATGTTCGTCATATTGTATTGGGTCGGATTTGTACTTTTTGAGCAAGAAACCTGAAATCTTGGATTAAAATTCGAAAAAAAGAACAAAAAAAAATCATCTAAACAAATACAATAAGAAAAATAAAATAAAACGACTTATTTACTCAATTTTAAATCTTGGAAAGGAAAAGGCGTGAGTACCTGGAAGAGTGGAGAGAAGCTTTAATAGCAGGTCTTGACGAATTGCGAAATGGAAGATGAAAGAGGAGAAGGGAAGGGAAGGGAACGAAAGTTACGAAATAGGGCACGACCGCACGGTGAACAGTGGCTAGTGCGGGAAGGGTGAACGGTGGCCACGAGCTTAAGGCTTAGGGTGCGTTACGCTACGCAATACACATACACTCTCATGGAATACTATAGATAATTATATTATAAATTAATAGGTGAAAAGAAGAATTTCATGTCTCCCTATATTTTTTAAATTAAAAGATAAGTGATAGAGATTAAACGAGAGCATAGTTAATGGGATAGTTTTTTCTTTTTTTCTATATACAGTTAAATACGTAATAGTGTAATTTATAGTATTAGTTAATAGTTAATAAATAAATTATTTAAAAAATGTTGAGATAAAAAGTGAATATCACTATTATAATAGTTGTAGATTATAGATTAATTATTTTAAATATTTCAAATTGTTATATATATATATATATATATATATATATATATATTACAATTAATTTAATTATTAAAATATATTTCACTTACAATAATAATAATTAAAAGTAATAATTTGATAAACATGTAGTTAAAATTAAAATAAAAAGTCATTCAAAAATTAATTTGATATCATAAAAATTTAAAATGTACAATTATTATATTATATTGTAAATATTTGAGAGACTAAACAAATAATTTAATATTTAAAATAAATTATGAGACTATATTTATTAAAAATACAATAATTTAAATAATACTAATTTAAACTAAAAAAAATACATGCATGACATGACATAATATGTTTGGTTTCACACTTTAGATAAAATTTTTCAGAATTTAAATATAATTTAAGATGTTAAGAATTATAATTTTCACATTTTAAACGTGATTTTTTTTAATGGGTGTCTAAACATAATATAAGTAACAATAAGTCATCAAGTGTTTTTATTTATTATTATTTAATCCTTTATCTTTTATTACTTAAAGGAATATACACCAAGTCAACATATTTTCCCTCCCAAAATTATCAAGACAAGCATGTAAATTCACATGCATAGAAATTTATATTTAAAAATGTTACCACCAATTAGATTATTACATGCACCATTAATTCATACTGTACAAATTAACATTACCTTTAAAACAATAATAATATCCTTTATTACAAATAGCATAATTCGAAAAAATTTAAATGGGCACCGTTTATAAAAAAAAATCTTTAACATTTAATTGAATGGGCTCCAATTATTAGTAATTAATGGTAATTAATCATAAATGTGAAAGTATTTTTTGCTATAAAAATAAATAAATTAATGGTAATGGACAGCATCATGAAAATATTTTCATTACCATGTATAATAAGAGAAACCATTAATTAATTTATTTATGAGATATACCAAATCGGTGATAATTTAAATTTAAATTTGATCGAAAATTATGCATAGAGACAATTTCTGATTTATAAATTAGTATATATTTTTTCTGACAAACATTATTCTTCTTCTTCTCCTTTTTTGTCAGATTGTAACAAAAAATTGGTATGAGGTTTTTTTTCTCACCCCTCTCTCTTTTTTATTTTCTTCTTCTCCTTTTTTGTCAGATTGTAACAAAAAATTGGTATGAGGTTTTTTTTCTCACCCCTCTCTCTTTTTTATTTTCTTTTTGCATGTGAATTTGATCTTTGTAACAATGGTGCGTGTAAATTTTTTTGGGTTTTTTTTCTCATTCATTCTCTCTCTATATGTCATATGTATTGATCGTTTATGGGGATATATGTTTGTTTCTGGGCTTTCTTTTATTTTCCTATTATTTTACTCAACGTTTTTCTTTTATTTAATTTTTTTTTTTTGGGTTGTTGTCTTATATTTTGTTAAATCTTTGATTGCAGATTTCATGTAGAATTCGTGTTTAATACATAAGATATTATATTTTCGTTTCTTATTCACATACCCAGGCAAAAATTCTTATATTATTTTATTTTATTTGTTTGTGTTATGGTTATTTTTTCTAACAAATACTTCTACATTTTCTTTATTCATTCTTATTATTGTTCTCTCTTTCACAGTTAAGTTGTAAAAAAACCTGGTATGTGAGATCTTTCTCTCTCTCTCTCTTTTGTTTGTTTGTGGGCATTTGTTCTCTTTCTTAATTTTGTAACTTATTTTTTTTATCTATATAATATCATTTTTTTTTTCATTCTACTTAACCACATTCTCTAAGCATTTTTTTTCTACATTATAACTTATGTTTTCTTATCATGATTTTACAAAAATAGCTCAAGAGATGAACGAGAATCATTAGTAAAAGTTTCAAGATTAAAGTATTTTTATTCTCATTACTTAACATTTTTATTTTCATTTATCTTTTACAAACATAAAGAAGTATATTTTGTATTTTAATATAATTGTCATTGATATTATTCATTGTTGTCTACATTCATGTATATATCTTTCATTGAAATTATTGTAACATTTTACTATTTCTTTATTTATTATACTTTATTCTCAACATAAAATTGTATATTTTTTAAAAAAAAATTATGATATCCTTTGTACCTATTATACATATATAAATTATAATTTTGAGTATTGTGTTATTTCAAAATTTAAATTTTTATTTAAGTAGGGGCACTATATAATATAATTATAATTATAATTAATAAATATATTTTATTCTTTAATTATAACATTATACTGTATGTTTTTAAAAGTTATTAATATATGGAGCAAACAGTCTAGGTTTGGAAATTGGAAGTTAAATGCAAAATTTTCACTCCCTGTTTTAAATACCAATGCCCCATTATAATAAATTGTGTTTGCACAATTTATGTCATCCACCTTTTAAGGAGTAAAATACTCATACAAGTATTTGGACACCAGAGTGAAAAACGTGCTTTAATTTGTCTTTTAGAATTTAATGTATTTTTTTTTATAATTATGTATAAAGAAATCAATCACAATTGAAGAGATTTTGAGTTTTTTGTAGTATTTTCACAAATAAAGTAATTAAGTAAAAAAAATTAAAAATAATCATTTATTCCAAGGCTTAATCGTTCTCTCCCTCCAAGGCAGCGGTAGAGACATTTATGGGAATATCCATTGGAGTGAGATTGCGTTGATTGAGTGAAAAGATTGAAGCATGGAAAGATGGGCGTGTGGGGTTGGGTGTTGTTTGAAAAACCCTAACCCTAGATTTCTGAAGCAAGGATGAAGGACATCTTGGAATAGAGGGTGAGGGAGGTGCAGACAGCTCCATTCAGAATGTAGTAACAATAGCAGAGCAGCATCGTTCCGATCTTCTCCAATGGTGTTTTTGGTCCACAAAAAAAACTGGCCTGAATTTGGGTCAAAAAGAAGTCAAGCCCAAATGAATTGCAAGCTAATTATTTTGGGCTTACCCAACCCATGAAAGAAATGACCAGAGGTGTAATTGGGTAGGATCTATTTTAAAACCCAAGCAAATGAAACAGTAACATGTTCGTCATGTTGTATTGGGTCAGATTTGTTGTTTTTGAGCAAGAAACCTGAATCTTGGATTAAAATTCGAAAAAAAGAACAAAAGGAAATCATCTAAACAAATACAATAAGAAAAATTAAATAAAACTACTTATTTACTCAATTTTAAATCTTGGAAAGGAAAAGGTGTGAGTACCTGGAAGAGTGGAGAGAAGCTTTAACAACAGGTCTTGACAATTTGCGAAATGGAAGATGAAAGAGGGGAAGGGAAGGGAATGAAAGTTACGAAATAGGGCACGACCGCTGACAAATGCCTTCTATGCTTATATATCTTGGCATTTATCTTACATTTTCATGACTTGGAACTTTGTTTCATCACTTTTATGTTAATCTAGCTATTAATTAGGAGTAGGTTTAATGTTTTTAACCTTTTAGAACTTTTATTAGTTTTTTTATGTTTTATTGTAGGAAAAGAAAAGGAATTGAAGATTTTGGAAGAATACCATTTGGAGGAACAAGTTAAAACACCTTTGGAAGCCAGTTTCAAGGCTAATTTTGCTACTGTCGTCTTGGGGCTAAGCCTAGGAAAGTTGAGGCTAAGCCTGGAAGGATCAGAAAGCTCTTTTTGTTACTACACTTGCTAGGCTAAGCGTGGAAAAGTTGAGGCTAAGCGCGAGGCTGCTGAGGTGGCGTTAATGAACCTGAAACAAAAGTATAAAAGATCTAAGTGAAGGGGTTTCGAACAGATTTATGTAGGGAAGCTATCTAGGGCATTGTGAGGGGCTGGGAAGCTCTCACTTGTTCTCCATGGTTTCCCTCCCAAGTCTCATCATTTTGTGCATCTTTTTCTATTCTTTTTCTTCTTCTTGTAGCTAGGTAGTTAGATTCACCATTGTTGGGGTTTATGTAACTGAACCCATCTTCATGTATGCATTCTAGTCATTAATCTATGTTTTTTGTTCATTATTAAGTGTTCTCTTCAATGCTTAATGCTTTCTTTGGTTTGATCACCCTTTGCTTGATTTTTGTGGTTTGAATAGTCATTGGAATTGAACCTTGCAATGGAGAAGAACACCTAATGGGTTTTGTTGCTAGGAATAGAGCAAAGCTTGTTAGTCATCTTTTAACTCTTGTTCTTAAAGCAAGTTACTTGGCTAAACTAATTCAAGGGATTGATAGTTTGGTTAAGGGACTTAGGCTCTTTCCATCCAAGGAATTGGGGTTTGAGTATTTTAAGAGTTGATGATAATTAATGAACCTACAATTAGAAGAGTGACCTTTGTATGCATGTGGAGATGGTTTTGTGAAGTTAGCCCCAACACTTTTATTCATTATTGTTTTATCTTTTTTTATCGCATTCCAAGTGTTCGTAAAAATTACCCAAAAAGATTTTCTTGTTATTTTACTATTTAATTTTTTGTTTACTTAAGTTCTTTTTTTTACATTATCACATTCCAATTAAAATCATTGTTTCTAATAGCCATAGTTAGTGAATGTTGCTATTTTGCCAAGTATTGTGTGAGTCCCTTGGGAGAACGATACTCTACTCATCGAAATACTATTGCACGACTTGGTATGCTTGCCAATGACCCAACAAGTTTCTGGTGCCGTTGTCGGGAACTTGTGTCTCAATACTAGGCAATTGTGCATCATTTGCTATCTTAGGCTTTAATCCTTTCATCCTTTTGTTTTTAATTTTCTGCATTTGTTATTTTCAATCTTTGGCTAACTTAGTTGCTCTAGTGTTTTTGTGTTTTCTTTGTATGCAAGGTGTCGTCCAGTCGAACAACTAATCTTCAGGCTATCAAGCTAGTGTATTGGGAGGAAACCAAGCATTTCTAAACTTATCTTTTCATTTTTCTGTCATTTGAGTTAGTTGAGTTGTGCATTTCTTTTTTGTTGCTTGAATCTTTTGTTTTGCTTTTGTTTTGATTGTTAATTGTTCATGTTTATCTAGCATTATTGATTCACATGTGTGTGTAAGTGCCAAACATGCCTCTCCTTGTTAGTTTTTGTCCATTTTGTTGAAAGAGAGTTTTCCAGAAAAAAATTATGCAGCTGAATGTTTATAGCATGAACTAATTTGGAAGAAGCTTGTTTTGTTTTTAACAAAGTGAAATCATTGATGCAAGTTGTGTATGTTGGCCAAGCAAGTTTCTTTTGTTTATTTTCATTTGTTTTTGCTGAGAAAAGGTTTGGGAGGGTTAGTTCACTCAAGTTTGGGGGTGTTCAAGGCTTAATCAATGTGAAAAAGCTATTTCATTTTGTCAAAAACTGATACATGTGCTTCTGGACACCTTAGGCTAAACCTGGGAATTTTCAAACTTAGCCTCACACCTCTAGAACTCCCCTGGACCTCATTTTTGTTTTTGTCACTTCTAGGCTAAGCCTGGGCTTTTTTATGCTTAGCCTCATGCCCCCTGAATCTTGTTTTCATTTCTGCCATTGTGAGGCTTAGCCTGGGAATTTCCAGGCTTAGCCTCAGCACCCCTGGAGCTCCTCAACCATTTATTTTCAAAATTTGATCAATTTTGGGGCTATAATTATGAGGCTTAGTGTCACTTTCTCATGACTTGGCTTGTTTAGTGTTAGTTTTATTTTGTTAATGATTGTTTTGTTTTGTTTTGTTACTTTCTCTGTTAGTAGTGCTTTCTTTCAATTTTTCCTTTGTGTGTTTAATTGTTTTCTTTCTTTGTGTTTGTTTCTTTCTTCTTTAATGTTAGCTTGTGTTTGTCTTAGAATTAGTTGATCCTTATGTTTAAATTATGTTTGAGGTTTATAGTTTTTAGTAATGAGTCTTGTTTGTTTGGGTTCTTGGTGACTTAGTTGTGCTTCAATCTTTAAACATAATTCATGCCCACCAAGTGTTTGCTTTAAACATAATTCATGCCCACCAAGTTTTTTGTTTTTGTGATTAGTACTTTTTTTTATAGGATTTATGTGGTGTAGTTTCTTTGTTTCCTTGTTTTGGCTTGTATTAGTGTTCAGTTTTCTTTGTTTTCTTGTGTAGCTACCTTTGGGTTTAGTTGAAGGGTTTGATTTGTGCTTACATTTTAATATTTTTCTAACCTTTTCACCTTCACCCTTGTTTTGTGTTTATCTCAGGATGGTTATTCCACCCAATAGTCAGTCCAAGTGACACCACAGATGTCTGCCTCTCTTCGGACTTTCGTTTCCCATCTGCTGTAGAATTCTCTGCTCATGTGGCTTGGCTACAATATCCTGGGGACTAGGATAATGAGTAGGGAGGAGGAGGGTTTGCTGCTAAAGAGGATGTTGATGGAGCTACCTGGGTTTTATGTTTCATGCTTTTATGTTTTTTTGTTTAATTGTTATTGTTTAGCTTGTGTTATGTTTGTCTTAGATTAAATATGTGTTAGTTTGTGGTTTAAGATTATGGCACAACTTCAATTCATCCATTGCATAAGTTTCTTGATTAATGTTTAATTTTCATTGTGATGTGATTGTATGCTTGTGGTTGTACTCCAATGTTCATAGTTAAATGCTTTGTAGTATTTTGTGCGATTAATAAGTATGGCATGATGTTGTTGAAAATCTTTGAGTGTTTATTTTTAACCGTGTGAGTATTTGAGCTTCCATTGATTTATTTGATTGAGTGCCAGCATTGGAATGTGTACAATTGGTTTTGCTTGAATCTCTGTCACCTTGAATTGCATATGCTTGTTGAGAAGTGATCAAGGCATTTTGTTCTGTGTAAATTTTAGCCACTGAACCAAATAGCTAACCTAACAATTTGTTATCTTTTGCATGACCCCTTTTGAGCCAAACATTGTTTTTATTCTTGAATCCTTGAACCTAAAAGAAAGACAATTGCTTCCCATACCTTAGGGATAGGAGAGCAAGTCATTTTTGATAGTGGATTACAAGAGTCTTAAGTTTGGGGTTTTGTGTGTGATTACCAAGAAAGGATAGCAATATTGGGAATTTTTGTGCGGTTTTCTTGTTTTCAAGCCACCCTTGTGTCATGTTAAAAAAAAATGAAAATGAAAAAAAATGAAAATGAAAATGAAAAAAAAAAGATTGAAAAGTAAACATGGTGGCTCAATAATTCTTGTTTTGATGTTGGTCAAGGTTGTTTTTAGCATTGGGATGCATTGAATGGAGGTTCTCATTGAACTCGAGAAGTTGGAATTGTTGAATGAATTGTGATCATTAGAAGATGCTCTCCTATTCTCTTGTGGTGTAATTTTGCTTATCCGGAAAACCAATAATCTTTGTACCCCAGCCAAATTTCAACCCAATAAAGACCTTTGTGATCTTTGCATGCATGTGTGGTTTTATGGTTTCTATAGAGATGAAAAGCAAAACTGAATTGTGGTTTCAATGTGTGAGTTTGAGTGATACATTTTCCCGGATACACTTGTGTGCTTTAGAGAAACATCTTTTCTATGAGGAAACAAGTGCTCTTTGGTTTCTCATTTTTTATCGTTGCCATGCTTGTTAGTCTCTTGAGGAATTATTTGCATTTGTATCTTTGTTGTGAACTTTTGTGTGGGCACCATAGTGTATGGTTGTTCATCTTGGAAATTCTTGTTCAAAGATTTGAGTTTTGAAAGCATGTATGGATGGATCTGACATAGTGCTTAATTTCAAACCATGTTCACTTCTCTTTGCATAATTTTATTTTAAGTTGATGTTATAAGTAGGTTGTTTATGTCTCGTTTTTAGTTTAGTTTTATTTTGCTTGAGGACAAGCAAAGCTTTAAGTTTAGGGTGTTTTGATAAATGCCTTATATGCTTATATATCTTGGCATTTATCTTACATTTTCATGACTTGAAACTTTGTTTTCATCACTTTTATGTTAATCTAGCTATTAATTAGGAGTAGGTTTAATGTTTTTAACCTTTTAGAACTTTTATTAGCTTTTTATGTTTTATTGTAGGAAAAGAAAAGGAATTGAAGATTTTGGAAGAATACCTTGGAGGAACAAGTCAAAACACCTTTGGAAGCAAATTTCAAGGCCAATTTTGCTACTGTCATCTTGGGGCTAAGCCTAGGAAAGTTGAGGCTAAGCCTGGAAGCATTAGAAAGCTCTTTTTGTTACTGCACTTGCTAGGCTAAGCGTGGAAAAGCTAAGGCTAAGCGCGGGGCTGCTGAGGTGGCGTTAATGAACCTGAAACAAAAAGTATAAAAGACCAAAGTGAAGGGGTTTCGAACAGATTTGTGTAGGGGAAGCTATCTAGGGCATTGTGAGGGGCTGGGAAGCTCTCACTTGTTCTCCATGGTTTCCCTACCAAGTCTCATCATTTTGTGCATCTTTTTCTCTTCTTTTTCTTCTTCTTGTAGCTAGGTAGTTAGATTCACCCTTGTTGGGGTTGATGTAGCTGAACCCATCTTCATGTATGCATTCTAGTCATTAATCTATGTTTTTTGTTCATTATTAAGTGTTCTCTTCAATGCTTAATGCTTTCTTTGGCTTGATCACCCTTTGCTTGATTTTTGTGGTTTGAATAGTCATTGGAAAATGTATTTGAACCTTGCAATGGAGAAGAACACCTAATGGGTTTTGTTGCTAGGAATAGAGCAAAGCTTGTTAGTCATCTTTTAACTTAAAGCAAGTTACTTGGCTAAACTAATTCAAGGGATTGATAGTTTGGTTAAGGGACTTAGGCTCTTTCCATCCAAGGAATTGGGGTTTGAGTATTTTAAGAGTTGATGATGATAAATGAACCTACAATTAGAAGAGTGACCTTTGTATGCATGAGGAGATGGTTTGGTGAAGTTAGCCCCAACACTTTTATTCATTGTTGTTTTATCCTTTTTTATCGCATTCCAAGTGTTCGTAAAAATTACCCAAAAAGATTTTCTTGTTACTTTACTATTTAATTTTTTGTTTACTTAAGTTCTTTTTTTTACATTATGACATTCCAATTAAAATCATTGTTTCTAATAGCCATAGTTAGTGAATGTTGCTATTTTGCTAAGTATTGCGTGAGTCCCTTGGGAGAACGATACTCTACTCATCGAAATACTATTGCACGACTTGGTACGCTTGTCAATGACCCAACAATCGCACGGTGAACAGTGACTGGTGTGGGAAGGGTGAACGGCGGCCACGAGCTTAAGGCTTAGGGTGCGTTACGTTACGCAATACACATACATTCTCATGGAATACTATAGATAATTATATTATAAATTAATAGGTGAAAAGAAGAATTTCATGTCTCCCTATATTTTTTTAATTAAAAGATAAATGATAGAGATTAAACGAGAGCATAATTAGTGGGATAGTTTTTTGTTTTTTTCTTTCTATATACAGTTAATTAAGTAATAGTGTAATTTATAGTATTAGTTAATAGTTAATAAATAAATTATTTAAAAAATGTTGAGATAAAAAGTGAATATCACTATTATAATAGTTGTAGATTATAGATTAATTATTTTAAATATTTCAAATTGTTATATATATATATATATATATATTACAATTAATTTAATTATTAAAATATATTTCACTTATAATAATAATAATTAAAAGTAATAATTTGATAAATATGTAGTTAAAATTAAAATAAAAAGTCATTCAAAAATTAATTTGATATCATAAAAATTTAAAATGTACAATTATTATATTATATTGTAAATATTTGAGAGACTAAACAAATAATTTAATATTTAAAATAAATTATGAGACTATATTTATTAAAAATACAATAATTTAAATAATACTAATTTAAACTAAAAAAATACGTGCATGACATGACATAATATGTTTGGTTTCACACTTTAGATATAATTTTTCAGATTTTAAATATAATTTAAGAAGTTAAGAATTATAATTTTCACATTTTAAACGTGATTTTTTTAATGGGTGTCTAAACATACTAATATAAGTAACAATAAGTCATCAAGTGTTTTTATTTATTATTATTTAATTACAACTAAAATTGAGTACATAGTTGTTATAACTTATCCATTAGTATTGAATTTAAGTTTTAGTTATTCAATTATATTAAGTACTCGTATGAAAAACTTTATTGACCATAATAATTATAAGAGAAACCACAATGTATAATTGCTTATTTAGTTGCTTAAATGATTTTTTGGTGGATCCTACAGACTTAAGAGTTTTTATTATTTTTTCCAATATTATATATTAAATAGTTACTTAAATGAGTCTCTCATAATATATTTGTTATTATTTAAAATTGGTTAACCAACATTACTTACATGAGTAATGATGCTGGTATAAGTAACTTATGCCATCTATTCTAATGATAAAAAAAAAACAACATTTCTTTAAGTTAAACAATTTTTATACTGCAGTTTTAGTCTTTAAAAAAATTTCAAATTGACTGATGTTTTTAGTTTTCAATGAGATATTTAAACATTTATTTCAATTTTGCCATCTAATAAATACTATCATCATGAAAGAATTAATAATATATGTATTAAAATTAAAAAAGAGAATAAGAATATTTGAATAAAATTTTCCCCTAATAAATATTATATATATACTTTTAAAATACCTTAATTCTCTAAACATCAGCCATTTTACAATGGAGGAACGATAAACTATGTCTTGACTTTGGACTACATTAAACTGGTCAGAGTCCACAGTTCTGCAAAGCAGAGTGAGTGTTTTGAAGGCAAGAAAGTGAAAGTGTTGCGAAGCATTGATGCTGGTGCAAGCTTGGGAGGGAGACACTGCCACCAATTCAACACACCGTGCTTGTGTTGATGCAAACCCCGAACCTTCCCTATCATTCCGACACATGCGTCTACCTTCTCCAATCTGCAATCAAATCCCGAGACACATTCGTCGGAAGATGCATTCACGCTCGAATAATCAAACACAACCTTTCTCTCGGCATCTTCTTGACGAACAACATCCTCAATTTCTACGCCAAAACTGGGTCCTTCTCCGACGCCCACCGCGTGTTCGATGAAATGCCCCTTAAGACCACCTTCTCGTGGAACACCATTCTCTCCGCCTACGCCAAGGGTGGCAACTTGGACTCTACACGCCGCGTGTTTGATGAAATTCCCCAACCAGATTCTGTGTCCTGGACCACCATGATAGTGGGGTATAACTACTTGGGTCTTTTCAACAACGCTATTCACACGTTTCTCCACATGGTTTCCTCTGGAATTTCGTCTATCCAATTCATGTTTACCAATGTTCTTACCTCATGTGCTGCAACTCAGGCCCTGGATGCTGGAAAGAAGGTTCATTCCTTCGTTGTAAAACTAGGGCTATCTGTGGTTGTTCCTGTGGCACACTCACTACTTAACATGTATGCAAAAAAACAACTCTGTACTGATAATATCTATTATGATCAAATGCTACCAACTTCCCTCTTAGAAGATTTGCTGCCCACCAAAATTAAATATAGCAGAACATGCTTCTTGCCCAAGGACCCCACGTACCATCCACAGATCAATTTCCCAAACGAAAATCATATTCTCAAATAAGATGTTTATCCCCAGCAAGCTTTCCCTCAAAGCCATCTGCGACCGCAGTTAAATACAATAATATATAGCAGCCTAGAAACACCAGAATGCAGTACCTCTGTTGCAGCATTCTAAATCTGAAAACGTAAACTACCATGGCCCACCAGAATCTAGTACTACTCATGGATCATACATGAATATATATGTATATGAACAATAATTGAAATCTTATATCACATTTTAAGGGAGATAGAAACAATGGGATATAAAAAGTAAATGAAGCAAAAAAAAAAAAAAAAGCATAAAGCATCAGCAACAAAAAAGCACTAAAATTGAGTTGAAATTACTGACATCAAGCATATGGTCGAGGAAGGGAATTCCAGTACTGCTATGAGCAACCCTGGAACCATCCAAGTTTATTTTGACTGATACATTGGTCTCCTTGGTGACTCTTTTAACCTCTTCGATTCTAGCACCTGAAAATGATAGAAAAAGCATTCAAATGCATTGGAAAATCCAAAATATCAGAAAATGAAGATTAGAAATTGAGGTTTGTATTGACCTGAGTCAATTTGCAAAGTGGTCGTAGCTGAATCGTTCTCTCCCACCAAGGCAGCAGTAGAGACGTTTTTGGGAATATCCGTTGGAGTGAGATTGCGTTGATTGAGTGAAAAGATTGAAGCATGGAAAGATGGGCGTGTGGGGTTTGGTGTTGTCTGAAAAACCCTAACCCTAGATTTCTGAAGCAGGGATGAAGGACATCTTGGAATAGAGGGTGAGGGAGGTGCAGACAGCTCCATTCAGAATGTAGCAACAACAGCAGAGCAGCACCGTGCCGATCTTCTCCAATGGCGTTTTTGGTCCACAAAAAAAACTGGCCTGAATTTGGGTAAAAAAGAAGTCAAGCCCAAATGAATTGCAAGCTAATTATTTTGGGCTTACCCAACCCATGAAAGAAATGACCAGAGGTGTAATTGGGTAGGATCTATTTTAAAACCCAAGCAAATGAAGCAGTAACATGTTCATCATGTTGTATTGGGTCGGATTTGTTCTTTTTGAGCAAGAAACCTGAATCTTGGATTAAAATTCGAAAAAAAGAACAAAAAGAAATCATCTAAACAAATACAATAAGAAAAATTAAATAAAACTACTTATTTACTCAATTTTAAATCTTGGAAAGGAAAAGGCGTGAGTACCTGGAAAAGTGGAGAGAAGCTTTAACAGCAAGTCTTGACAATTTACGAAATGGAAGATGAAAGAGGAGAAGGGAAGGGAAGGGAACGAAAGTTACGAAATAGGGCACGACCGCACGGTGAACAGTGCTTGGCGCGGGAAGGGTGAACGGCGGCCACGAGCTTAAGGCTTAGTGTGCGTTACGTTACGCAATGCACATACACTCTCATGAAATATTATAGATAATTATATTATAAATTAATTGAGGAAAAGAAGAATTTCATGTCTCCCTATATTTTTTTAATTAAAAGATAAATGATAGAGATTAAATGAGAGCATAATTAGTGGGATAGTTTTTTGTTTTGTTTTTATATAAAATTAAATAAGTAATAGTGTAATTTATAGTATTAGTTAATAGTTAATAAATAAATTATTTAAAAAATGTTGAGATAAAAAGTGAATATCACTATTATAATAGTTGTAGATTATAGATTAATTATTTTAAATATTTCAAATTGTTATATATATATATATATTACAATTAATTTAATTATTAAAATATATTCCACTTGTAATAATAATAATTAAACGTAATAATTTGATAAATATGTAGTTAAAATTAAAATAAAAAGTCATTCAAAAATTAATTTGATATCATAAAAATTATAAATGTACAATTATTATATTATATTGTAAATATTTGAGAGACTAAACAAATAATTTAATATTTAAATAAATTATGAGACTATATTTATTAAAAATACAATAATTTAAATAATACAAATTTAAACTAAAAAAAATACATGCATGACATGACATAATATGTTTGGTTTCACACTTTAGATATAATTTTTCAGATTTTAAATATAATTTAAGAAGTTAAGAATTATAATTTTCACATTTTAAACGTGATTTTTTTAATGGGTGTCTAAACATACTAATATAAGTAACAATAAGTCATCAAGTGTTTTTATTTATTATTATTTAATTACAACTAAAATTGAGTACATAGTTGTTATAACTTTTCCATTAGTATTGAATTTAAGTTTTAGTTATTCAATTATATTAAATACTCGTATGAAAAACTTTATCGACCATAATAATTATAAGAGAAATCACAATGTATAATTGCTTATTTAGTTGCTTAAATGATTTTTCGGTGGATCCTACAGACTTAAGAGTTTTTATTATTTTTTTCAATATTAAATATGAAATAGTTACTTAAATGAGTCTCTCATAATATATTTGTTATTATTTAAAATTGGTTAACCAACATTACTTACATGAGTAATGATGCTGGTATAAGTAACTTATGTCATCTATTCTAATGATTAAAAAAAAAAAACAACATTTCTTTAAGCTAAACAATTCGTATAAATAACAATGTTAAAGTTTTTCTAATTGGCTCAACTAAAATTGTTTTATGAAGAATGCATATAGAAAAGTAAAATATATGTTTTTTCTTTGTATAACCAAGAATTATTTACATGTTCTACTTGATATCCACCTGATCTCCTCCCATATTGGCCTATTTTGGGGATAAAGTATACCTTCCATTGCGACTTACTCTCTTCGTCCTAGAATGACTGCAGTTTTAGTCTTTAAAAAAATTTCAAATTGACTGATGTTTTCAGTTTTTAATGAGATATTTAAACATTTATTCCAATTTTGCCATCCAATAAATACTATCATCATGAAAGACTTAATAATATATTTACTAAAATTAAAAAAGAGAATAAGAATTTTTTAATAAAATTTCCCCTAATAAATATTATATATATATATTTTTAAAATACCTTAATTCTCTAAACATCAACCATTTTACAATGGAGGAACGATAAACTATGTCTTGACTTTGTGCTACATTAAACTGGTAAGAATCCACAGTTCCGCAAAGCAGAGTGTGTGTTTCGAAGGCAAGAAAGTGAAAGTGTTGTGAAGCATTGATGCTGATGCAAGCTTGGGAGGGAGACACTGCCACCAATTCAACACACCGTGCTTTGTGCTGATGCAAACCCCAAACCTTCCCTATCATTCCGACACATGCGTCTACCTTCTCTAATCTGCAATCAAATCTCGAGGCACATTCAATGGAAGATGCATTCACGCTCGAATCCTCAAACACTGCCTTTGCCTCGGCGTCTTCTTGACGAACAACCTCCTCAATTTCTACGGAAAAATTGGGTCCTTCACCGACGCCCACCGCGTGTTCGACGAAATGCCCCTTAAGACCACTTTCTCGTGGAACACCATTCTCTTTGCCTACGCCAAGGGTGGCAACTTGGACTCTACACGCCGCGTGTTTGATGAAATTGCCCAACCAGATTCTGTGTCCTGGACCACCATGATAGTGGGCTATAACCACTTGGGTCTTTTCAACAACGCTATTCACACGTTTCTCCACATGGTTTCCTCTGGAATTTCGCCGACCCAGTTCACGTTTACCAATGTTCTTGCCTCATGTGCTGCAACTCAGGCCCTGGATGTTGGAAAGAAGGTTCATTCCATCGTTGTAAAACTGGGGCTATCTGGGGTTGTTCCTATGGCAAACTCACTGCTTAACATGTATGCAAAAAAACAACTCTGTACTGATAATATCTATTATGATCAAATGCTACCAACTTCCCTCTTAGAAGATTTGCTGCCCACCAAAATTAAATATAGTAGAACATGCTTTTGGCCCAAGGACCCCATGTGCCATCCACAAATCAATTTCCCAAACCAAAATCATATTCTCAAATAAGATGTTTATCCCCAGCAAGCTTTCCCTCAAAGCCATCTGTGACCGCAGTTAAATACAATAATATATAGCAGCCTAGAAACACCAGAATGCAGTACCTCTGTTGCAGCATTCTAAATCTGAAAACGTAAACTACCATGGCCCACCAGAATCTAGTACTACTCATGGATCATACATGAATATATATGTATATGAACAATAATTGAAATCTTATATCACATTTTAAGGGAGATAGCAATAATGGGATATAAAAAGTAAATGAAGCAACAAAAAAAAAAAAGCATAAAGCATCAGCAACAAAAAAGCACTAAGATTGAGTTGAAATTACTGACATCAAGCATATGATCAAGGAAGGGAATTCCGGTACTACTATCAGTAACCCCGGAACCATCCAAGTTTATTTTGACTGATACATTGGTCTCCTTGGTGACTCTTTTAACCTCTCCGATTCTAGCACCTGAAAATGATCAAAAAAGCATTCAAATGCATTGGAAAATCCAAAATATCAAAAAATGAAGATTAGAAATTGAGGATTGTATTGACCTAAGTCAATTGGCAAAGTGGTCGTAGCTGAATCGTTCTCTCCCTCCAAGGCTGCGGTAGAGACGTTTATGGGAATATCCATTGGAGTGAGATTGCGTTGATTTGGTGAAAAGATTGAAGCATGGAAACATGGACGTGTGGGGTTGGGTGTTGTCTGAAAACCCTAACCCTAGATTTCTGAAGCAGGGACGAAGGACATCTTGGAATAGAGGGTGAGGGAGGTGCAGACAACTCCATTCAGAATGTAGCAACAACAGCAGAGCAGCACCGTGCTGATCTTCTCCAATGGTGTTTTTGGTCCACAAAAAAACTGGCCTAAATTTGGGTCAAAAAGAAGTCAAGCCCAAATGAATTGCAAGCTAATTATTTTGGGCTTACCCAACCCATGAAAGAAATGACCAGAGGTGTAATCGGGTAGGATCTATTTTAAAACCCAAGCAAATGAAACAGTAACATGTTCGTCATGTTGTATTGAGTCGGATTTGTTGTTTTTGAGCAAGAAACCTGAATCTTGGATTAAATTAAAAAAAAAGGACAAAAGGAAATCATCTAAACAAATACAATAAGAAAAATAAAATAAAACTACTTATTTACTCAATTTCAAATCTTGGAAAGGAAAAGGCGTGAGTACCTAGAAGAGTGGAGAGAAGCTTTAACAGCAGGTCTTGACAATTTGTGAAATGGAAGATGAAAGAGGGGAAGGGAAGGGAAGGGAACGAAAGTTACGAAATAGGGCACGACCGCATGGTGAACAGTGGCTGGTGCGGGAAGGGTGAACGGCGGCCACGAGCTTAAGGCTTAGGGTGCGTTACATTACGCATTACACATACACTCTCATGGAATATTATAGATAATTATATTATAAATTAATAGGTGAAAAGAAGAATTTCATGTCTCCCTATATTTTTTTAATTCAAAGATAAATGATAGAGATTAAACGAGAGAATAATTAGTGGGATAGTTGTTTGTTTTTTTCTTCTATATACAGTTAAATAAGTAATAGTGTAATTTATAGTATTAGTTAATAGTTAATAAATAAATTATTTAAAAAATGTTGAGATAAAAAGTGAATATCCCTATTATAATAGTTGTAGATTATAGATTAATTATTTTAAATATTTCAAATTTATATATATATATATATATTACATTTAATTTAATTATTAAAATATATTTAACTTATAATAATAATAATAATTAAAAGTAATAATTTGATAAATATGTAGTTAAAATTAAAATAAAAAGTCATTCAAAAATTAATTTGATATCATAAAAATTTAAAATGTACAATTATTATATTATATTGTAAACATTTGAGAGACTAAACAAATAATTTAATATTTAAAATAAATTATGAGACAATATTTATTAAAAATACAATAATTTAAATAATACTAATTTAAACTAAAAAAAATACGTGCATGACATGACATAATATGTTTGTTTTCACACTTTAGATATAATTTTTCAGATTTTAAATATAATTTAAGAAGTTAAGAATTATAATTTTCACATTTTAAACGTGATTTTTTTAATGGGTGTCTAAACATACTAATATAAGTAACAATAAGTCATCAAGTGTTTTTATTTATTATTATTATTTACAACTAAAGTTGAGTACATAGTTGTTATAACTTATCCATTAGTATTGAATTTAAGTTTTAGTTATTCAATTATATTAAATACTCGTATGAAAAAATTTATTGACCATAATAATTATAAGAGAAACCACAATGTATAATTGCTTATTTAGTTGCTTAAAAGTTTTTTCGGTGGATCCTAAAGACTTAAGAGTTTTTATTATTTTTTCCAATATTAAATATTAAATAGTTACTTAAATGAGTCTCTCATAATATATTTCTTATTATTTAAAATTGGTTAACCAACATTACTTACATGAGTAATGATGCTGGTATAAGTAACTTATGTCATCTATTCTAATGATAAAAAAAAAACAACATTTCTTTAAGTTAAACAATTCATATAAATAACAATGTTAAAGTTTTTCTAATTGGCTCAACTAAAATTGTTTTACGAAGAATGCATATAGAAAAGTAAAATATATGTTTTTTCTTTGTATAACCAAGAATTATTTACAGGTTCTACTTCATATCCAACTTATCTCCTCCCATATTGGCCTATTTTTGGGATAAAGTATACATTCCATTGCGACTTACTCTCTCCGTCCTAGAATGACTGCAATTTTAGTCTTTAAAAAAAATTTCAAATTGACTGATGTTTTTAGTTTTCAATGAGATATTTAAACATTTATTTCAATTTTGCCATCTAATAAATACTATCATCATGAAAGAATTAATAATATATTTATTAAAATTAAAAAAGAGAATAAGAATATTTGAATAAAATTTTCCCCTAATAAATATTATATATATATATATTTTTAAAATACCTTAATTCTCTAAACATCAGCCATTTTACAACAGAGGAACGATAGGGTTGGCAAAACGGGCCAGTCCGGCCCGTTTTGGCCCGGCCCGCCGAAAACGGGCCGGGCCGGGCCGGGCTGGCCCGCCTAGGTGCCGCCTGCTGGTGGTCCTGGCTGGCTGGCGGGCTGGCCCGCCATTTTTTTTTTAAATTATTATAAATAAGATATAAATAAAATGATCTTGTATCACTTGTATCATAAGAGGACAATAGAGAGTATTTTTGTTACTGTGAAGTGTGAACACAATTAAAAATAATTGCAATATTGTTTCATTTTCTTCAATAAATCACAAACTAATAGTCTTTTAACACCACAAGTTCAATATCATCATGAATAACATCTTAAAAAGGCTTACCACAAACTAATAGTCTTTCAAAAATACATCACAAAATATTAATACTCCCTAATAACTTATATTATTTTATATATATTAATTAAAAAAAAAAAAAAGGCTGGCGGGCTGGCGGGCCGGCACGCCCCGCCCCGCCTGTGGCCCGGCGGACTGGCGGACTGGCGGGCCAGGCGGGGCGGGCCAAAGCGGGCCGGCGGGCTGCAAACCCCACCCCACCCCGCCAAATTGGCAGCGGGCTGGCGGGCCGGCCCGCCTGGCCCGCCCGCTTTGCCATCCCTAAGGAACGATAAACATTGTCTTGACTTTGTGCTACATTAAACTGGTCAGAGTCTACAGTTCTGCAAAGCAGAGTGAGTGTTTCGAAGGCAAGAAAGTGAAAGTGTTGCGAAGCATTGATGCTGGTGCAAGCTTGGGAGGGAGACACTGCCACCAATTCAACACACCGTGCTTGTGTTGATGCAAACCCCAAACCTTCCCTATCATTCCGACACATGCGTTTACCTTCTCCAATCTGCAATCAAATCCCGAGACACATTCATCGGAAGATGCATTCACGCTTGAATCATCAAACACGGCCTTTGCCTCGGCATCTTCTTGACGAACAACCTCCTCAATTTCTACGCCAAAACTAGGTCCTTCTCCGACGCCCACCGCGTGTTCGATGAAATGCCCCTTAAGACCACCTTCTCGTGGAACACCATTCTCTCCGCCTACGCCAAGGGTGGCAACTTGGACTCTACACGCCGCATGATTGATGAAATTCCCCAACCAGATTTTGTGTCCTAGACCACCATCATAGTGGGGTATAACCACTTGGGTCTTTTGAACAACGCTATTCACATGTTTCTCCACATGGTTTCCTCTGGAATTTCGTCGATCCAATTCATTTTTACCAATGTTATTGCCTCATATGCTGCAACTCAGGCCCTAGATGTTGGAAAGAAGGTTCATTCTTTCGTTGTAAAACTGGGGCTATCTGGGGTTGTTCCTGTGGCACACTCACTACTTAACATGTTTGCAAAAAAAACAACTCTGTACTGATAATATCTATTATGATCAAATGCTACCAACTTCCCTCTTAGAAGATTTGCTGCCCACCAAAATAATATAGCAGAACATGCTTCTGGCCCAAGGACCCCACGTACCATCCACAGATCAATTTCCCAAACCAAAATCATATTCTCAAATAAGATGTTTATCCCCAGCAAGCTTTCCCTCAAAGCCATCTGTGACCGCAGTTAAATACAATAATATATAGCAGCCTAGAAACACCAGAATGCAGTACCTCTGTTGCAACATTCTAAATCTGAAAACGTAAACTACCATGGCCCACCAGAATCTAGTACTACTCATGGATCATACATGAATATATATGTATATGAACAATAATTGAAATCTTATATCACATTTTAAGGGAGATAGAAACAATGGGATATAAAAAGTAAATGAAGCAAAAAAAAAAAAAAAAAAGCATAAAGCATCAGCAACAAAAAAGCACTAAAATTGAGTTGAAATTACTGACATCAAGCATATGGTCGAGGAAGGGAATTCCAGTACTACTATGAGCAACCCTGGAACCATCCAAGTTTATTTTGACTGATACATTGGTCTCCTTGGTGACTCTTTTAACCTCTTCCATTCTAGCACCTGAAAATGATAGAAAAAGCATTCAAATGCATTGGAAAATCCAAAATATCAGAAAATGAAGATTAGAAATTGAGGTTTGTATTGACCTGAGTCAATTTGCAAAGTGGTCGTAGCTGAATCGTTCTCTCCCACCAAGGCAGCGGTAGAGACGTTTTTGGGAATATCCATTGGAGTGAGATTGCGTTGATTGAGTGAAAAGATTGAAGCATGGAAATATGGGCGTGTGGGGTTGGGTGTTAGCTAAATAAGTTTTAAAATAAACAAGGAAAGGTATAACAAAATCTTTCAAGAGTTCATTTACTTATTTTACTAAATTGTTACTTATTTTTAAAGTACCTGGATGAGTTTCAGGGAAGCCTTTGACTGGAGGTGCATCTGAGGTGCATAAAAGGATGCCATTACTGAAGAGAAACCTTGAACCTGACATTTGTTTAGCTTTCAGACAATGAGAGGAGAATTCAAACCAAATAGCCGTCCAAAGGATGAAACTGCTCCTGACCCTTCCCCCCAAAAAATAGATTGTCTAACTATCTTCAAAGGCAACAAAAATTCATGTGCACTGCAAATAGTTGTTGAGTGTATATCACGACGAGACACTTGTTTTCTAATGCTAGATACAGCAAATTCAAAATCACATAAATTTATAGATATATCATCCACAAGTTCATAAACTGGGTAATTATTTCCCGTCCTACTTTTGCATGCACATAAAAGAAATAGATTTGTACCTCTGTATCAAGTATGAACCCACTACAGTTTTCCAGGAATAAAGAAAAGCACAATGGAAAAAATAATAAAGAATTCAAATGGGGAGGGGATAGATGAGAAAAATAAATAATTCAGATTTTAGGTAGACATTAGAACTTAGGTGGGTAGTGGGAGCAATTTTCAACATCAGGAAGAAATTGTTTTTCTTTCATTTTTGTTGTCAATAAGGAAAGGATCACTATAGTGTTAAAATATTTGTTGTGGATTAGTATCAATCAATAATTATTATATTATCTTTAGTATCATCAATCAACAATTAAAGATAAGATAATTATCTTATGTATATTACGGATATTTTGGATTGGATTATGATAAGATTGACCCTGTGATGGGTTGGGTCAATCATTTAGTAGATAGTCCATTGAGAGGTCCCTACCTACTGCTAGGGGATTATAAATTTGCTATCCCATTAAGCAAATTTATTGACTCTCTTTGATACTCAAATTCTCTTAAACAATCCCCTATAAAAGTGGGCAGAAATCCTCTCAAGAGTATTTCAAGATTTTCTTCCGGCAAGCAATTCTCATAGAAATGGATGCGAATCCAGGTTAGTAATGATAACCTTCTTAAGTTTTATCAATATAATCACATGTTATAATTTGTATCTATCTGCGTTGTTTATATTATTTTCCATCATATAGTTCCAACATTTACATGCTAGTATATGAATGGGCTTCTTGTACAGATAAATTATAATGCTCATTTAAAACCACATGCAACTTGAAGTTAAATATTTTTAGTTTTACCCACACATCTTGGGTATACGTACCGCTTTACATGTCGATGCCACATCTATATATATATGTTACAGAAAAAGCATATGACCCAACCATATCATTAAACAACAACAGAGAAAGCGGAGGTTACAGAAAGACAAGGTAGCAGAAACCCAGAAAGAGATGAAGGTTACCAGACGCAATGCGCACACAGCAGAAATCAAAATCACAACAGAAACAAGCCCCTGCTGCCGCTTTTGGAAAAAACTTATGTACAGTACTATATGTACTGTTTTTACGGTTCTACACAAAACACATGTATTATGTGTTCCCTCAAACCAGCCAAATGCTCTTTCCACTTCTGTAACCGTTATTACTAACCGGCCAACTTCCATGTTTTTAGTGCAAAACAGTACCAACAGGATATAAGCAACTGCACCTAAGTTTTATCCATTTCTTTAATCTTTCACCCATTGTTTTATTGTTAAATTATATTTTGGTCCTCTAATTTATTTTTTAGATTCGATTTGATCATCTTATTATTTTAAGGTTCAATTAGGTCCTGTGTTTTTTTTAAAAATTTGAATAGATCCTTTATTTTTTCAAAAGGGTCAATTTGGTCCAATTTTTCTTCCGTTTGCTCTTAAAATTTAAAAAAATAAGACAAAAATTGGTTTCAAATATGACCAAATTGAACACATTTTAAAAAAAAATAAAGGACTTAATTGAATCTTTTAAAAATAAAGAATCTAATTGAACCATTTTTAAAAAACACAGGACCTAGTTGAACCTTAAAATAATAAGAGGACCAAATTGAACTTAAAAAATAAATTAAAGGACCAAAAGAGTAATTTAATCTTTCTTTTTTCTTACATCTATTAATTATTAATAAATTATATAATAAATAAATAAATATATTTAAATATATAAATTATATTTTATATTAAATTTGTAATAAATTAACAGGGTAGAATATTTTGTTTTTCCCTCAAAAAATTTGTGAATATAACTAAATTTTTGGCTTTTTAACGAAAATAGAAAAAAAAGAAGTAAATACCAAAAGCGTATTGTTTGAAAACAATTTACATGACATGGGTTGTTTTTGCCATGTCGGAATAACAAGAGAAGACCAACCAGGTGGTGCTTCCTGTGATAACTCACAGTGTGGCGCCACCTGTTTCGAAAAAAACAACAGAAGGCGCCACACAGGATGACGCCTTCTGTGTTAGAAAACTCGAAGTACATGAGACGACATCCAGTGTGGCGCCTTATGTTATTCCCACATGGCAAAAATAACCCATACCATATAAATTATTTTCAAACAATACGTTTTTGGTTTTTACTTTTTTTCTTCTTCTATTTTCGTTAAAAAGTCTAAATTTTTCCTATATTGCTATGATGTTTGTTTTTGTCTTCTTTGCTTTATTGTTTATTATAATTAACTAAATAATTATATGTATAAATTATTTAAAAATATATGTAAAAATAAACGCGACCCGTGCGAATGCACGGGTAACCAACTAGAGTCTATTTCTTGTGACTTCTTTATTTTTTGAAATTAAACTAACAAGTATATATTGTATATTGAATAGGTATTTTTTGAATTGCATAAATTTTGAACTAAAAATAGCTTTAAAATTCATTTAATTAATAGGTAAAATAAATATATTGAAATAACAATATCATATATTTTAAATATTTATTTTATGAAAATTATAACATTAATTTAATAAATTTAAATAATTATTAACAATGACGTATGTAATATATTTATTTTCTTTTACGTTTGTTTTTATGATCTTTTTATGCCTAAAATTTAAAATTAAACTTACAAATATCCTAAGTATTGTATAGGTATTTTATGAAATGTAAATATTAAAATATACATATTTTAAAAATTCATTTAAATATTAATAATATTTTGATGTGAACGTGAATAAAATTATAAGTTCAAAAAAATACACATTTAAATTTTTTTAATTTTAAAAATTTAAAATTTAATTTAATTATATTAATTTCCATCGTATTTCTTTCATTGAATGTGCTATTCCATATGACAAACTACTACAAGGCACTGATATGGATTTGATAATAGAAACTTGATTATCTAAGGTTGCACTTTTACCAAATGATTGGATTTATTGAACATAATAAGTTATTAGAAAAAAGTAATTAACAATATATTTTGTTTCTAAATTAGAAAAGTGTAATTAAAAAAAGAGTTCTTATTGCATTGACTAAATTTAAATATCAAACATTATATATAAAATATTGTTGAACACATTAATCATATAATTATATACATAAATTATTTAAAAATAGGCATAAAAATTAATGTAACCCGTGTAAATGTACAGGTAACAATTATTTTATAATTTTTAATTTGTAGATAAAATTTAAAATATTTTGAATTGATTTAGAAAAAAATAAAAATGAACTTAAAATCATTACTTAATAAAATCTAATTCACTTAAACTACGTAGTGCGTAGATCAATTAACACAATACAAGGTTATTTTAACTTAACCAACAGTTTTGAATTCAAATTTGAAGTATATAGTTGCATTAAACATTTGAAGAGAGTTTTATTACCTATAGTGATCATACATGACTCGAGCATGATTGTTTTCCATAGAAAATATATATGTGGTTTCTATCACATAAATCTAATTGACTAAAATCTAAAATATTATTATCCAAAATTTAAATGAGTTACACTATATTGTATTCAATTTTTTTTGATAAATTTATAAAATAATATATTATGAGATAAAAAAAATGATTAATTAAATATATAAGTACATTTCATTTTCTATCATGTTAACTTTTTAAAACTTAAAAGTATAAGTAGATTTTTCTTATTGTTTAGTTTCAGTCAAATTGTTTGGTTCTATCTCATATACTCTTTTGTTTATTTTAAATAAATATTTATGTACAAAGTTGTTTTGGAACATGCATAAAGACGAACGCGACCCATGCGAACGCAAGCGTAACTAACTAGTATTTGTAATAAATAATTTACATCATAATATAAAATTATTTTTAACTACTGAAATTAAAAAAATAATAATATTAAAATTTAATTTAGAGATAAAAATAAAATTAGATAAATTAAAAGAGATAAACAGTTAAAATAATCAAATATATAAATAAAAAGTAATTTAAAATAATCAAAAGGGGTATTTTTTATTAGTTGCAAGGTAATATATGAAATACATATCTAAAAAATATTTAAAATGTCTAATTTAAAAAGTGGACATCTCATTTTTATTCTAAATTATAATATAGAGTACATTATAAATGATATATATTATGGTAGAATTATTTACATAACAAGTATGCATGGAAGTGTAAAATTTATGAAATTCAGAAATCTACATTTATGGAAAGAGAATATAAAATAATTAATTGGATAATAACTTTTTAAATGATAAAAAAAATAGATAATACTCCGGTACTTTTTCTTTTTAATTTTGGTTGGGGGTGTGGGGGGAAGTGGGTTGGTATAAAACTGAATCGAACTTGGTTAATGGCTTAACTTAGGAACCAATGTAGGGTCTGGAACTTCGGTACTTTGTTGTCAAGGCCCAATAGGATATACCTAGTCAAGCAAATTTTGGATGTCTGAACTGTTTATTTATTTATTTATTTTGGTGAATATGTCTGAACTGTTTATCACAATAGGAACTAAGAGCATCTCCAATAAAAATATTCAAGTGAGTTATTAAGCACAATTTTTTATAATATTTTATATTTTTCTAAAATATTATATCAGCTTTCTTATTTTAAGTAATTTAATCAATTTTTTCTTCCAATTAAAAAGCTTATCAAAGTTTTTTACTGGATCTCACATTGTATCTCACTCTTTTATATTTATTATTAATCTTAATTTCAATCTAATATATTTCTATGTCAATTATTAAATAACAAATAAATATATACTATATTTTAATTAAATAAAAAATTATCTTTAAAAATTAAAATGTACTAAAAATAATGCAGATTAAATTGAGATTATATTGATTGGGATTTATTTACGTGTAAAAAGAGAGGAAATACAAAGAAGAAAGTTAAAAAAAAAAAACGAGGGAAGAGAATTTATAAGAATTATTGTGTAAATTTTTTTTTATCAAAATGCATTATTTATAAGTTGGATTTTTAACAGTTGAAAATGCATTCTTCTGTAATGTTAAAATGCATCGTTCCTGCTCCAACGGTAAATGCATTCCTTTTTTTTTTTTAATGTTAAATGTACATTGCAAGGTTAAATTCCCGTGAAAAATGCAATGTTAAATTCCTAGAGCATTGCTGCTACAGCTTGAATTCAACTCCGCAAAGCTTCCACTTATATTATTATATTAATATTTCCACTTATGATAAAAAAAAAATCAAATATTATTATTTCCACTTATATTATTATATTATTATTTCATCAATCTAGTCCCACATGAAAGAAAGAGCACCGAATGCTCCTCTTGGCAACCCGTGAATTAGTGGGTTCCATTAAAATTACTCTCTAATGGTACATGAGTTTTCATTTGAGTTGCTTGTTCATTCTCCAAAGTACTTCTTCTTGGAATAATATTTTTTTTAGACACCCTATGAGTGTAAGCACTTCATATACTTAATTATAATATCACATCAACTCTTCCTCCCCTCCTCTTTTTTTTCCGAGTTATAATTTGTGAATGCCTTTTCTCCGTAGATTACTCTAGTTTGTTGAAAGTGATTTCAACTCAATTAGCTGCTAAAGAAATTATTTAGATGCCAATAGGTTTGGTTGCTACTAAATGCATGTCAGTGTGTCAACTGTTACATTATTGTCAAGAAGTATAAAATAAAAGGCTTTCACATTGAGCTTGTTATATTAATGAATGAAAGGGCCTATTTTCTGTAACCTAACATCGTCTCACTCATTTTTAGATTGACTTAGTTTACGCCCGTGCTTTCACAGGCCAACTTCAACAAGGGAAACAAAAGGAACAAACTACCATCTCAACAGCTTCAAATAGACGGCTTAACAATAAAAATTAAAAAAACCTTACTAAGACAAAAAAATAAAAATAAAATTATAATTTATTCTTTCCTACCCCCAGTCTCCCCAATAACACCAAGACAAGTTTCATAGATGGTTAATAACTTGTGCATAAACATTCAGCAAAAAAAAAAACTTGTGCATAAACCAAAAGCATTCAAGAATAAAGATAAATGGATTTTTATATAAAAACTTAGTAGGTGCTTCAAAAGCAAAAACTGAGTCACTCTATGCTGCTGGTGCTACAAAAGTTAAAAAGAAAAAATAAAGTAAAAGTAAGATAAAACACTCTATAGTATGGACATTATAATTAATTATATTTTTATGTACATTATTAGGAGCCACTGCTCAATTCTGTATTGTGCCCAAGGCCTTCATTTTTTGAATGGCAAAGAAGGTGAATGTGATTCCACTAGTATTGACCAGAGGACGTGCACGTCTTCATAGGGGCAAGACTTGACATCTTCATACAGAATGTAAATCCCTCTTCCTGAAATGTTGGAAACAAATGTGAAAAAAAAATAAAAAATCACGTGGGAGTTAGATGAAAGAAATCAAATCAGCAAGGGAAAAAAAGTATAGTATGTTTGTGTAAGAAACACGTTTCCCAGAACTCAAATATGGGAGTGTAGTAGAAATAAAATGCATGAAATTGGATTGTTTTTAATTTACTTGATTTCAAATAACAATTAAATGGCAAATATGGAGGAAATGGAAGTGAAAGAGAACATTGGTGTATTGAATTGATTGGTTAAAGAAAGGAGTCTTTGTGCAAAGTACTTAAAACAATGTTAAAAACAGGACACAAGCAGTGTGGGATTAAAACTATAATGCACACTCAAGAGAAAACAATGTGAATGCAGCTATGGACAGCATCATGATCATGGAACGTACTCTTCTTTTGAGTTGAATTCAAGCGGAGCCAGAACTTCTTCAGTGGAGAGAGGAGGGATTGCAGCCACCCCATTTGGTGAAGAAATGGGTGTGGCTCATGCAGAAGAAGTAAAGTGGAGGAGATAACAAGAGGGGTAAGAGAGATAAAGAGGAACCATCTAGGCTTTTCTTAGACAAGGGTGAAGATATTGTTTTTATATTTTGGTACGTTTTAAATTCCATAACAGGCCAGTCATGAATTAACATTTGTTGCTGGTACATTGTCCTTTTCAAACCTTTTCTCCCTTGCACAAGAAGAAGCCACTCCACCAATCAGCTGTGCCTCTCACACTATGATCACCACAAAATAGCTTAGTACCCATTTCACCTTTCCCAGTGGCTTATTCTTGAAGATTTAGCACATAACTTGGTGGTAAAAGGAACACATTAGGAAGGTTTCATATTTTGACATATAGGTAGCCCTCTTGCATTTCAAGCAAGTACACGCCTCCTTTGTTAGGCTTTGTTTCACACCAGTCCACCTGTTCCACTAGGGTGCCTTGTAAGAGTGAAATTTTTTGAAATGTCTTGCTGACTCATATATTTGACATGTCAGTCCCATAAATTACTTCACTTTTAATGAGTTTGAAAAATGGAGTTGCTTCCTTATATGCATAAGAAAGCTGTTATTTAATACTTAAACCTTAGGATGATGAATAACTAAGAGATAAATTATATGAGTATCACTCTGATCCATGCACCCTTTATCTTAATGCCCTACACATGACCAATTAAAAAATTAAAACATGTCACAATCCCTTTACTATAATATTAGTAGAAAAACCAAAATTTATATAAATGCTCTACCTATTCATTTCTCACCTAACGCTCGTTGTTGGACAAAAATTGAAAAAGTCACCACAGAAAGAAGCATTCCATCTAAAACTGAAAAAATCACTACAAACATGCATTTCAAAGCACGTACATTGGATATCAAAAACCAGAAATTAAATCACGAGGATTTAGCAATTTGTCTTCTGGTCCACTAAATAAGATGCGTACGTTATTGTCAAGTTCACGCGTAACCAGAAAAATAAAAAAGGCATGTCTTTCTTTTTCATATGTAATAAGAATAAAGGCCAATACACAGATTTAGCGCTGTAGAAGAACATAAACTCTGTTTAGATAGATTGCTGAAAGAAATAGAAAGGAAAATCGAATAGAAAAGATAGAGATATAGAGAGAGGAGAGAAGGATACTCCATCACAATGATATGTTATATCATGTTTATGTAATATTTGTATGGGTTAAATAAGATTTTGTTCCCTCAACTATTTTAACCTTTTATTTTTAGTTTCTCTTAAAAAATTTGTCCATTTTTAGTTTCTGTCGAATTTTAGATGATTGATTTTAGTCCTTCTAACTTTTTTTGTTCATTTTTTGTTTCTAGTTTATTTTTATTATTAAAAAATAATCTCTGTGAAGTTGAATTTTTGTCCATTTTTAGACCCTCTTAGGGACTAATTTTAAGCAATAAAAAATAAACAAGAAACTAAAATTGACAAAAAAAAAATTAGAAGGATTAAAATTAATCATCTGAAATTCAACATGAACTATAAATGGATCAAATTTTTAAGAAGAATTAAAAATCAAAATCTAAAATAATTGAGAGACAAAAACTTATTTAACTTTATTTGTATTTATTTGGTAGTACCTTCAGTTTTTATTTTTAAAAAAGTGCTTAAAGCCAATAATAATTAGCATCTATTTATATCTATTTAAAAGCTGAGCTACACAACCATAAGCTGCCACGTCGCTATACTATTCTTTGCCACATCAGCTTATTTGCTTATGTGTCAATTTCTCTACAATGCAATCTTCTATTATAAATCTCCCCTCTACACTCTACCCAATCTACCTCTCATTTCCACTTTTGACCTAAATTAAGTTGTCCAATCATTCATGCCTCTCTTGTCCCATTCTCATCCCACACAGCAATTCTTATAAAAAAAATGGAAGGTACTATTCTTTCTTCCTCTCTTTTCACTCTAATTAATTTTTTCCTCATGCTTAATTTGGGATTTGGTAACCTGTTTTGTATGAAAAGGAGAATCACAAACAAGAGGAACATAGTTTATCCATTGTGATATTGAATTTTTGTTGTTCCATTTCCGTGTTGCCCGAGATTGACTTACAAAGAGTGAGAAGCCGATAGAGTTTCCAGAATCGTAGACAAACAGGATATAAAGGTGAGTTTTACCAATTTGCAGATTGAATATGCATGAGATTGCAGAATCAGTTTGTGAATTTGGGTTGTCAACGGTGCTCTGATTTTTTTTTTTTTCCAGATTTGGCATGTCAACCATGAAATCTGAAATAATGCAATTCATCATGACCTTTTTGATAGTCAGTCAAATCCTCTGTTTACTGAAAGATTTTTTAAGTACCTTCCATATAATTTTATAATTTACCTTTCCATATTATTTGATTTCTAAAATTATGAATCTACATGCACAGTAAAATCATAACTTTTGTGATAGGCAGTTCAATCTTCTTTTTACAACCTGCAATATTGATAAAAGTAAATTCCACTTTGTTGAATACGGTGAGAAGAAATGCTCATGATCTTTGTTGTTATCATTTTTTAAAAGTAAAACTAGTTGTTTCATCCCTGACATTATTTCTCACCTTTCGTTTAATTTTTTAATTTGCCTTCGCATTTTGACCAGTTTTAATTGTCAGTCCAAGGTGTTCATTTAACTTAAGATGAATCTCAGCAAAATGGAGAATGGATGCTGCCAAACACTCACAAGACATATCGAGTAGTTGCCTAATTAGTTTGCACATCTGAGGCAATAGAAAGACCCCTGCATCTTCCATTTATTTTATTTTAAGTCATGAACTGCCAATATATATCATAAGAAATTATCAAGCTACATGCAGAGGAACAATGACAAGGTTCTCATTTGATTTGTGGTTCACTCATCTCAGGAATCAGGAAGTGGCATAAAGGGGAACTAATGCAAATTCTGAACAACCTTGCTAGCATAAAATGTTTTTCTTGGTTGTCATAGCCTCCTGTTGGTAGGCATGTGATTCTTTTTCTTTTGGTTGTAATGTTTACAAGAGGATGATACAATATCCAATCCTTTTTATGTAGCTTAGCAGAAATCTTCATAAGTTTCTTCCTAACCTGTAATAGAATAGGTGGTGTTCTTTATTTCTTCTCCGCTCTCTCTGAATGTTCTAAACTGCTAACAATTCTAAAAAAAAATAATATTATTTTAAATCATAATAATAATTTAAAATAACGTGTTATCATCATACATGTAAGTTAAATATTAGTTAATCAAAATAATTTTAGTTTCAAATTTTATCTTATTAAGTTTCAAATTCATTCAAATTCATTATTGTCTTTATTATGAATAAAAAAAAATTATTATTGTCTTTAATTGTAATTCATGACTGAATTTCAACAGGTTACATCATTCATCATTTATTATTTTTTAATTTTCCTTCTTAATTTGCTGATAATTTGCAAACAACTTGATATCATGATTACCAAAAAAACCTGTTTAGCTCTTCCTTGGCCTATAAATGAGAAACTGGAAGAAATAGAGCAATCAAGGATTCCTTCCATATAACATATTCTTATGTATTCGGGTTATGTTGCATTGGATTTTGTCTTAGTCTCTTATAATTTTTAAGCAAAGTAGGCCATGAAAAGAAAGAAGAAAGGGTACTTATTATTGTGTAACAATTTTACTCACTTATTATATTTTATCCTTTGAATTTTTTTAATTTATTTTGACATTTTTTATATCAATTGGTATTATGCATAGTTTAATTTATAATTTATAATTATGCAAATTATGACCAAAAATAAATTATCATTTTAGTTTATTTTGACAAAAAAATATTTTTCATATCAATTCGTATTATGCATAATGTTTTGAAATCAAAAAATCATATCAATTTTTATGATTTGATTTATATATAGTTTGTCCTGATTATTATTTTGCATTAATTATGCTCATTTATTATAATTTATAAATAATTATTTAAATTTGCATTGAATTAGCCGTTATATGTCTTTTACAATTAACATATAATAATGACATTAACTATCATTTCAATTCAAAATTAAGGATTCTCAGATATTTATGTTTTTTTTACATAGAATAACAAAATATGTCAAAGTCGAAGGAAAATCTGGCCAAGAGATTTTCACAAAGAAGTTATGAAATTTTTTTTTTTGCTACATTTTGCTTTTTTTTTTTGGTACATACAAAAAATTAATTATTCTTTTAATTTATTTTGAGGAAAAAGAAATATTTTTTTAATCAAATCATATAATGCATAATTTAATTTATAATTTATAATTTATAATTATGCAAATTATGACCTAAAATCAATTATTCTTTTTAAGTTGTTTTGACTAAAAATTATTATTTTTTATACTAATTTGTACTATATATGATTAAATTTCTAATTTATATTTATGAATATCTATTCATATTATGCACACTTTTTTTTTTGTGTCAGAAAACCATATTAATTTGTATGATTTGATTTCTAATTTAAGCAATACTGTATATAGTTTGTCCTACTTATTATTTTTCATTGATTCAGCTCACTTATTATAATTTAGGCATAATTATAAATATTTGCATTTAATTTGCCTTTATATATCTCCTACAATTAAATTATAATAATGCTATCAACTGTCATTAAAATTTAAAAGAATTTAATTTCCAACGTATAATAGTATTTACTTACGTTTAATAACTAATATTTTAAAATTTAGAAGAAACCAAGATTGAATCCCGCATTATACAATGAAAATGCTATAAGAAGAGAATTCTACTTTAATTTCCAACACATAAAGAAATATACTTTAATTTCCATTAGTGTTCCTTTATTATTTTGCATTAATTTTGCTCATTTATTATAATTTTGCATAATTATTTAAATTTGCATTGAATTAGCAATTATATGTCTCCTGCAATTAAAATATAATATATAATAATGACATTAACTGTCATTTGAAACTCATTAGGGTTCTTATTAGATTTATAAGTAGAAGGAAAATCTAACAGATCAAGAAATTATGACCAAACTTCAATTAGTCTATTTTATATCAACTTGTATTATGCATAATTTAATTTAAAATTTATAATTATGCATATCAATTAGTATTATGCATAATTTTTTATATCAGAAAATCATATCAATTTGCATGATTTGATTTGTCATTAAGCAATATTATATATAATTTGTCCTACTTATTATTTTGTATTAATTCTTCTCACTTATTATAATTTATGCATAATTATTTAATTCTTTATTGAATTATCCATTATATAACTCCTATAATTAAAATAGAAAAATGACACCAACTGTTGTTTCAAATTCAAAAGGAATATAATTTATTTCCAAAACGTATAGTATTCACTTACGTCTAATAACTAATATTTTAAAAAATTAGAAGAAAGATAAATTGAATACAACTGAACAACCAACACCATAATGTTAGGGTTGCAACTATGGCTCTTAAATATCTTTATCGAGAAAAGGAAAATCTTTTAAATTTTTGTGATAGTGTAATTTTTTTTTCTTGGATCAAAGATCACGGGTGTCCTCCAACCTACTGGGTCATAGACTAATCCTGCTCACAGTACGTGGCCGCCGTTGGCCCAAGGAAATTTTTTGCAAATGGAGGGTATTGAACACAAGTTCTCCTGCTTTCCTCCACATGTGAAACAACACCACTGTGCCAACCCTATGGATTTGTTATATATATATATATATATTTGTTTTATTGATGTTTGTGATAGTTTAATCTATACATTTTTCTCATATTATACTGCAGTGTAAAATACATGGCTTCAATTTATAAGATACACTTTTTAAACATGTCTCTCTAGCCTCCTTCCTCCTTTTAAAAAGGCATAATTTAATTATTATTATTATTATTATTATTATTATTATTATTATTATTATTATTATTATTATTATTATTTGATGGTAAATGATTCGTAAATTTAAAATTAATTTAAAATTTTTTATTTGTAAATATAATAATACCATATGACATTTGAAAAGGGCAATTAAACTATAAATCTCGTGAAAAACTGGATATTCTATTTTTTTGAATATATACTTATCTATCACATTATTTTATAAGTTATACTTCATTTTCTAGATATACATTAATTGCATTCACCTTCATCTCATCCACAATAACCTCACAATTTTTGTCTCCTAAATTTTTATAAATATTTTTTTACATATAAACCTTACTATTTTTCTATTTTACAATTACGTAACTTTGTAGTTTAATGTAGTATTTTTTTTTTAAATATTTCTAATCTCTCCAAATTATGTCATATACATATAGTTATAAACCCGCGCGGGTCAATTTCTAGTTTAGGGAGTATTTGAAAGATAAGCTTATTTAAACTTATAAATATAGTTTATAATTCTTAAATTCTTTTTAACTTATTTATTTCAATAAGCATCTTGGTATAACTTATTAAAATAAGTTGTTTCTATCATATTTCAAGAAATTTTATTATCAAACTTATCAATTAAATTTTTATATAATAAAAAGTTGTTACATAAATACTTAATTAAATTATTTACTATAGAACACATAAATCTACTAATATGAAATTATTTTAGTTTAACAAGTGGTGATGAATTCAAACCTTGAATATGTATATAAGTGTACTAAATATTTGAATAGAAAATTTTGTCGTCCATAATAATATTGTCTTGAAACAGGAATTTTTCTTATAAGAGAAAGAGATACTTGTAATCTAAAAAAAATAAAAAAATCGTTAATGTGATATTGCAGAACGTACATACATTTTGCCTCCGCTTCTTCTTCTTTTTTTTTTCTACGGAAAAAACAATATCTCTACTCGCTTTGCCCCTCGCTCCATGAGAAAGCCCATCATCATTCGGTCTTCTTTATTGACAATTGGATAAAAGGAAAAATACAAACAAACAAAAAATCCTATAGAATGAATGGATTTTAATTTTGGTCTTTGTAAAAGATTTTCCTTAGTTTTCATTTCTAAAAAAAATATGAAACCATTGTTCTTAGACCTTGTTGTCATGTGACATTCGTTAACTGCTTATATGTTTAAAGAAAGATTAAGTAATAATCTCAAGTAATACCCATTAGTGTTTGCATTAGTATATCAACATGCGATTCCTCTAAATTTTTTATAGATCCCTAAAAATGAATGTTATAAAAATAAACATTTATCCCCTATATTAAACAAACTAAGAACATATCAAGGGGTCTAGCTCATATGGTTGAGCATAATGCATAAGTTGTTGAAAATCCCTCGGTATCTGTCTTCGATTCCTACATATAAAAAAAAATTAAGAACATCTATAATGCATGATTGCTTAAATGAGTTATTTATCTTAAATTTGTGGGTTCTACTATGCTACATAGAACGAAGAATTCTACTAAAAAATTCACTTCAATGTTAAGATTGCTAAGGTGAGTGTTTAACTTAATTTTCTTTATTTTTCTGTTGATTCTTAGTTTGAAAAGTACTTTTTATTTTATTGATAAAAAATAGCTAAGTAACATTGCTTATATAAACATCGATACTTATATAAAAAACGCTACCTCAAATACTCCAACAACAATTTTTTTATTAAGTAATGCGCTTTTATTTTTAAGCAACTCAGGCAATGCTCTAAAATACTAATTATATATACATGTATATGTATGATTCCTTGTATAAATCAAACAATCAGGAGTGGGTAAAGACCACAAAAACGTAAAGAGGTAATACGAATGTTGTGGAATCCACTTATGTTTTGTCCGGATGGTAGAAAAAATAAGAGATAAAATAAAATAGAAAATATGTTTTATTTAGATATATAAAAATAAGAAAGAAATAAAACAATCCCATTTATTTGAATGAGTGAAAAAAATAAAACAAAGAAAAAATAATATATATAAAGACATTTTTATCCTTATATTCTATGAAGTGTTTTTTTCCTTTCTTTATTCATTACTGTTCATTTAATTACTATTTGTTTATTTGTTTTAAATATAATTTAATATTTGTTACTGTTTATTATTATTTTATATATGAAATATAGAATTTTTTTATTATATTATATTATATTTTTCATAACATGTTTTTCGTAACATTTAAAATATGTATTATATTTCATACAAAAAATAGTAAAAATTATTTACAGGTAGACATTCAGAAACTTCTTTTTGAGCATGGAATGTTGATTTCAACCAAAAAGTAGATCTACGATGAGAGTTAGTGCAATGCAAAAAGGTAAAATTGATAACAAATTGTGTGTACAAAATTCTCATCATTTAGAAAGAGAAGTTTTCTTTAAGTGGGCTCCACACACAATTTTTTTTTTTTTTTATATTCTCCACACACAAATTTTCATTCCTTCTTCTTTTATTTGCTTATATCTAAATAAGTGAAATATCTTATAATTTTCTACTTTTTTATTTTTATTTCTTTCTACCCAAATTCTATGAAAACAAATGTTTTATTTCTCTTTTAGTCTTTGAATGTGTTTTGCTAAGAAGCAAGTGAATATTAACATTTGGTTGTTGGATTTTACAAGTCTTTTAGTATTTAGTTAAGGTCATTTCGGTAGAGAGGGATGGTTTACGATGTATATCTTGAAACAATAAATATTATCATTTTTCACAAAAGACATTCATTTAAACTAAAATGCATGCTTACAATTTATAAATAATTTTAAAATTATTATCTTTTAAAATAGGAATAATTATACTAACCTCTCCTGATGTTAGTGATAATTATACCTTAATTAATCCTACTTTGATTAAAAATCTATATATACATATTTTTCTTATTTAATTATCTAACAATGTAAAAACCCTACAAGTATATTCAAATTAAACTCAATTAAAAATAATAATTAAAACAAAAAGGATTAAGGGAGACAAGTATAACTTTTAAATCAAATAGTATAATTTAACTATAATAACCGAAACGAAAAAGGTTGACGCAGTGATATAAAGTTCTGTTGCGTTCACATGTGAGTATTTAACGGTAGAATCTGTATTCGATTCCCTCATATGCAAAATTTTCTTGAACCTGCGAACATGATTAGTCTACTCAGGGGGTTGGGGAACATTGTCTCTGACCTAGGAAAAAAAACTATAACTACCGTTGTTTCTAAGAAAATTAGTACAAATATATAATTATCTCTTTAAAAATATTGTGCAGCATCGAGTTAAGTATACGACCAATATAAAAGTATATGACCAAATTACATGTTATAATTTTTTTCCAAACCTGAATCTGATTAATTAGCTTTTGCATCAACATGAAAATTTAACAACATTTGAAATTAGTAATAATTAAAGAAAAGCAAAAGAGAGATAAAATTAAACATTGATATTCAAAGCGGGTCCAAGTTGCAGATAATTTGCAGATGCAGTAGAAAAAGGCATGGATCAGGATCGATCACCTTCGCAGAGAATCCACTTCTACCTGCGTTGATGCATCAAGTGTTTCAACAGTTATTCACAGTGTATCATCAATTGAGCTCTGAGGACAAAATAATGGCCTGCTCCAACTACATTACCACTAAATTAAAATCATAAAAGGTTCAGTCCAGCAAGTGCTATTGGTGGGTTCTCAATACTAATTACCTTACCCCCTTTCTTTCTTTTTTTTTTTTTTTTTTGGCTTTTGCAACGGTTGGTTAAGAACCATGCATGAGAATATGTTCACAAATTGAAAAAAAAAAAAAAATCAAAATTTAAAAAAGAATTTTGATGTCAACTTCAGTTCATCCGTTACATGCCCCACCAAAGTTCAATGTCCACGTACGTCATAATCCACTGTTTCACTTTATGCAACGATATCAGCCAATATCATCCTACTTTTTTAAAGTGAATCTTTTTTTCCCCTTAATTTACAGCTAGTTTCATAAAGATTAACAGGCCAACGTAGTTAAATTAGTCAAATGTTTTTTATTTTTGGGAAAGAAAATATCTCAATGGATATGGTGGTTTAGGTTCAAAATGGAAGGAAATAATTGGTTGAATTCTTTAAGATCAGAAAAGTTTGACTAGACGTGGTGAACCTTTTAAGTTTTAATAATAATGTAATTACCGTTTGATTAATTATTCGGTGCCTTTACGGTTATTACTTTGGTCTTAAACTTTAAAGTTTAAACTTTCTTTTTGTGCTGACAATCAATCCATGTATCTGTATTTAAGGTTTTTACTAGATAAGTACTTTTTTTTTATATAATACCTTACGAGGCTAACGATCACTAATTAGCTAGCTCAATTTATTAACACTAGGTTATTTATTCCCCTTTTGACCTATGTACTTGCCTCTCCATTTTTTTTTAAAAAAAAAACTGCTAAATTGAGTACTGGCCACGGCCACTTAAAAGAAAAAAAAAAAACTTTAATTGGAGTCTATATATATTTGTTTACAATGTGCTCAAAATGGAGAAAGATATTTTATAAAGAATTAAATAACACTAATATAATAACGTAGAAGAAGTTCATAATTTAACTGGAAATAACCTTGTGGCTAGGGATGTATTAGAAAGAATAAATATTAAAGAAAATGTAAGATTATTGATTAATTCGTTATTTTAAATTATTCAAATACACTTAAATTTTATGTATTTTATAATGTATTACATGGGTTTAAAGTTAATGTATTCTCTTAAAACTTGTAAGCTGAAATATAACCTTTTTAAACTCTCATAATTAATATTATATATATATATATTTGCTACAAATATTAAAAAATTATTGTAACAAAATTATATTAAAAAATTATTGTAACAAAATTATATTAAAAAGTTATAGTTTTCTAAATGGCGACTTTTCTTATAATTAATTAGCATGGAGAAAAGAAAAAAGGAGCAAAGTGGCATAAGTACTAGCAGTTGTTAATTAAAACCAAGTATACAAAGATCATTTTCCTTCAAAATTTAATTTGAATTATTATTGATCTTTTTGAATCTCTAATGAGCTGGCATATATATCTCCACTCACTTCTTGTCCTTTAGGTCTTTGGTTAATTAGTTCTTATTCTGGTTAATAACGATACACTCATACAGTACATCAGCACCAACATTAGTATAATTAAGTACTTTTTCAGTTGTTTTTTTAATATTTGTCTGAAGTAATAGAATTAGCTTGTATGTAAAAAATAAGGTAAAATTAATTATAATTAGATGGTAAGATTATAATTTTACTTTCTTTTTTTTACTGAATAATTTTACTTTCTTCTATTATGCAAACAATTGCATTTTTTTGACATGCTTGTTTAATTATTTAATATCATTTTGTAAAGCTACTAAGCCCCAAGGAGAATTGATGGAATGGATCAAGATAGGGTCCTACATCTTGCATGCTCAAACCCTTACTTGTTTTCTGAAAGATTTTCTTGCCTTCAACTTAGGTATCATATATTCCTCCCTCTTCAAATTTTATTTACCAAAAAATTTGTAAAACTACTAACACAATTATATAAATTGGTAACATGATGAGTTATTAATTTTATTTTAAATAATAGTATTAAAATAGTTTTAAAAACTTAACATGTTAATTATTACTCCCTCAGTTCCTAAACTTTTGATGTTTAAGGTTAATGCACATAGCTTAAGAAACATTTAATACTACTCACAAATAATATATTTAGTCTAAAATACCATCATTTAATATCTATGATGGAAGAAGTTGTGAAAATTTAGGTCATTTTAAATAGGGGTATATGTGAAAAAAAAATGAATAAGCCTTAAAATGTATAAAACATCAAGAGTTTATAAACAAAAACAAAAAGCTAAAACATCAAAAGTTTAGGAACGAAGGAAGTAGCATAATAATTAACACACATAGACACACAGACAAATTCCTATTAATTAATGTTCAATTTATAATTATGTTTTTAAAATTTTCTTTTTATGTTTATAATATTTCTGGGTGGCATAATTGCTTTGCAAGAGGTGGGGAACATGTCATTTATGAATGTGGTATTGCTGTGTCCCAGAATGAATCCTTTTACATATCCATATAGGGTATGTTTGGATACTCGTTTGGGTACCTCAAACATACTTTTGAAATTCCAAACTTAGTTTGACATCATGTTTGGGAGTTCCAAAAATTAATTCTACAACCTACATTTTGACCAAATCCGGGTTTGGATCAGAAGTAATAAATTTGATGCTTTTAAGTAAAAGTAATTTTGATTTGTATATTTACAATAGAAACATGAAGTAAAAGTACTTTTCATTGGTATTATTCAAACAAATTTTATTTTATCAACATACTTTTGAACAAAAAATACCCAAACATGAAGCATGTTATAGTAAACTCATTTTTATCAAACTTAAGTTTGCAACATACTTTTAATTCAAACTTATATTTGTAAATTTTAATCCAAATATGCAGATACTCATGTGAGGTATTGTGAACCCTCATAAGTTCTGTCCGTTTCAGGCCATAAAAGCAGACACCCAGTGCCCCATGCCCCACTCACTCAATTCTAGTCAAATTACATAGTCGCTTCTATTATTTTAGCAAAATGCCGTCTCTCTAATCTTCCACACAGTGAAGACTACTGTTTAGAGATAGAGAGAGAGATAAAAGGAATGTGCACTTTGAATTTAAAAGGGGTAATGATTCAATCATGATGTGGTTTTAGTTTTTAAAAAAAAAGTGGTGTGTGCGCTGTGCAATATGCATCGGTCATTATGTTCACAAGGGCAACAGGGAGGGAGAGAGGGTGGTGTTTCAAATTTTGAAATTAGAGAAAGTGAACAAAAGATTTTTCTTACACGGGTAGGTGGGTTTGAGAACAAGAGAAGCCACTTTAGTAAACCTTGGCCACGTGGGAGAGATTTATTTCAAGCAAGTAGTAGAGAATCATACGTATAATATCTCTTCCCAAAGAGTCACCAGTTAGCTCAACTAAGCCAACCTGACCCAAAACTTATATATTTTTTTTTATCAGCCAACAAAAACTATATATTATAAATGGGTATAAGGAATACCCCAGTAACCAAATACACATAAAAAGAAAACAACATCCTACAGCCGCACCTCAATGTGCTCCACCCATCAATATTAAACATGAAATGGTTATTGTATATTTAACATACGAAACGTAAATATTAAATAACCATGTCAGTATATGTCCCACGTAGCTATATAATCCACTAGAACCTACACCACAGACCAAAATAAATTCGACTGGCCAAACTAAATACCAAACATTATAACATGTGAATCATTAATGACCAGACCTACTCTCTCGTATCCAATCAACTAACAATGCAAGGCATAGTATTGGACATCCACTGTAAGGAGTAACAAAATGAAGAATCATACGATTTCATCCACGACCAAGCATGAAAAAGAACTTCTTGGATAGCAGTATCTCTGTAGAAAGTCTTCCCCTGAAACAGCATACGGTTCCTATAATTCCAAGTAACCCATAGCATCGCACACCACAAGTACCTCCACCTTGCGTTAGCACTTGGCTTATCAAACAGAAAACCATGTTGCCAAAAGCTAACTTGTGGATTGTCAGGTAGAACAGTTGACACATGTATACAATTCATGAAATACTTCCAAATACCATCAATGATCTTACACGAGAACAGAATATGAGAGAGTGTTTCTTCCTTGTTTTTATAGAATGGACATAGGAAGTCATAATTCTGTATGGCAATGTTTCTCCTCCTCATATTGTCTGCTGTTGCCAATCTATTTCTCAGCACCCTCCACAGGAAGAATTTTACCTTCGGTGGTATTTGAAGCCCCCACATTTGAACAAAGATGTCCTCCTGTTGCCCACCATTCAGCATTATAATCAAAGCATTATATGCCGATTTAACCGAGTACCCACCCGAAAGGTCTTCTAGCCAAAGCCAAATATCTTGCTCACCCTTTTGTAAATTACAACCATAAAGTACATTCTGAAAATCATTGACACTGTCCATTTCCCATACAAACCAATTTCTCCTCCAAACAAAATTCCATCTCCATTCCAAACCATCCCACAAGACCAAATTTGCAATAACTTCCTCTCTATTGTGAGAATTAAGAAACATTCTAGGGAATTTTACAGCCAAGGGTTGATCTCCAATCCAATTATCTAGCCAAAATCTAGTTTTCTTTCCTTCCCCCACCTTCCACTCACACATTCTTTCAAACCACTTATTTTCTCTCTGACCCCCACACACCTTACATAAATCTTTCCACCAAATGGAGGAATGAGCATTATCACTTTCCCCATCAATAAGTCCTTTCCACCCTCTATATTTAGATTCTAAGACTTTACACCACAAAGAATCCTTGTCATGAAAAAGTTCCCACCTCCATTTTACTAAAAGAGTGTCATTAAAAACAAAAACATTTTTGATCCCCAACCCACCACACCCCTTTGGTTCACAAATATCATCCCACTTGACCCAAGGAATTCTCCTATGTCCCTTCTCACCACCCCACAAGAAATTCCTTTGGATGTTAATGATTTTTTTACCCACACATCTAGGCATTTTGAAGAAGGATAAAAAGAACGACGACAAAGAAGTCAAAACGGAATTAATAAGGCATACCCTACCCGCAAAGGATAACATTTTGTGTTTCCAAAGTGACAACTTTTTCTCAAACTTTCTAATAACCAGTTCCCAAGTCCTTTCTACCCTAGGGTTAGCGCCAATAGGTAAACCAAGATACTCAAAAGGAAAATGTAAAAGTTTGCAATTTAGAAAGTGTGCATACCTTTCCCTATGAACTCCCTCCACCCCAATTATCCTGAAGTTGCTTTTGAAAAAGTTAACTTTCAATCCAGATACAAGCTCAAAGCATCTAAACATACTTTTGATGGTGATCACATTGGAAAAAGTTGCCTCCCCCAAGAAAAAAGTATCATCCGTGAATTGGAGTAAATTGACTTGCACCCCATCCACTCCCACCAAGTAGCTAGAAAACATCTCATTCTCTATGGCTTCACGCATCATTCCACATAACCCCTCCGCAACAATAGTGAACAAAAATGGTGCCAATGGATCACCTTGTCTCAATCCTTTAGACACCATGAATTCATCCGTAGGACTCCCATTAACCAATACCGACACACTACTACTTACCAAACAACCCTTAACCCACATTATCCACTTTTCTTGAAAGCCTAACCTCCGAAGCATGTAAAGCAAGAACTCCCAATTCACCGAATCATATGCCTTTTCATAATCTACTTTAAACATTAGACACTTTTTCTTCTTTCTCTTTGCCTCCTCCATCACCTCATTAACCACAAGCACACTATGCATCAAATACTTCCCAGTCAAGAAAGCACTTTGTCTCTGATCTATGACATTGCTCAACGCCTTCTTCAATCTATTGGATAGGATTTTAGCCAATATCTTGTACATGCATCCAACCAAGGATATTGGTCTAAACTCTCCTAAATTCTGAGGTAATTCCACTTTTGGGATGAGGGAAATAAAGGAGGAATTACTCCCTCTAGGCAAAATTCCATGTTTGTGATACTCATCAAGGAATCTCATCACATCTTCCTTAAGCAAACTCCAAAAGGCCTTTATGAACTTGAAGTTGTACCCATCCGGACCAGGACATTTGGAGCTTCCACATTCCCACATCGCCTTCCTAACCTCCTCCACCTCAAATTTTGCCACTAATAGATCATTATCTTCGCTTGAAATGGTTTTAAACCTCACACTGTCCAACTTTGGCCTAATTCCTCCATGCTCACAAAATCTTTCTTCAAAAAACTTCTTCACCTCTTCCTTAACCCTACCCGGATCCTCTACCCACAAACCATCCAAATGCAATCCTCTCAACATGTTTTTCTTTCTCCTCCAATTAACAAGTGTATGAAAGTATTTTGAGTTTCGGTCCCCTTCAAGTAACCATTTTGATCTAGATTTTTGCCTTGCCAACGACTCATTACACATTGTCACCCTCCAAAACTCCTCTTGTAGTTCTAATTTTTTTGCTCTCTCCTCCTCACATAGCTCCCCTTGATCCTCTTTTTTTTCCAACTCATTTAGTTCTTTTTCTACTTCTCCTTGTCTTTTATCCACCCTTCCAAAATGCTCCTTGTTCCAAATCTTCAAACTATGCTTTAGTCTTTTCAGCTTTTCTTTTAGCACATACGCTCCCCAACCCTCCACTTTCATATCCTTCTATACCTTTTCCACATAATTCAAGAAATTGTTATCTAGGAACCAACAATCTAGAACCCTAAATGGTTTGGGTCCCCAATCAACAAGTGAGTTTTTCGCAATAATAGGACAATGGTCCGAGATGTTTCTGTCACCAATATACTGTGTACTATCTGGCCATGCATTCAACCACTCTCTAGTAATAAGGACCCTATCAATCTTGCTTCTTGCCCTCCCATTAGGTCTGTACCAAGTAAACTTTCTTCCAACCATCGGAATATCTATCAACTCCATATCCTCCATAAACTTATTGAAGTCTCTACTTTCCCCTTCTCCATAATGTACTTCACCATTTCCGACTCTCTCTAAAGCTCTTCTAACACTGTTGAAGTTGTAACACTGTGATTTTCGTAATGTATGATAAGTGATTTAATTAAAATATAAGAGAAATTAAATTTAAATTATGTTACGTAATGAGTTAATTAATAAATGGAATGAATTGTTATATGTTGTCGGATTCTTAGTGAGTTTCAATAGTTTTTAGACCTTATATAATTACTTCTCTGTGAAATTTTGTACAGATTTGGAGAAAGATAGTCCGAAAATCATCGGACAGTGTAGAAAAATACACCGAGATAAGTGACAGATGTATGAAAAAATGAATTAAATTTAAATCATGTTATTTAATGAACTATATAAATAAAATAGATTGTTTGTTTATGTGATTATTGTGTGTTTAGTAGTTTTCGTAATTAATTCAATTTTACGTAAGTTTTGTTATAGAAAAAGGGGGGGTGTGAGGTTAGAAAAAGATTGGGTGCAAATAGCAAAGTTTAAAAATTATCCCAAATATTAACGTGATCAACCTTCTTTCTTCATTCATTCTCTTGATTCTTCCTTTCTTCCTCCCGCTGCTCTGTTCTCTCTCCTCCCTTGCAAGCTTGGCCGCAGCACTCAAAGGGAAAAGAAGCCATTTTTATTTGTTGCTTTAAGTTTTGTATCCAAGTTAAAGTATCATCTCTTCACCATCCCGATCAAATTTCTTTTTCCTCTTCATCTCTTCCTCTCTGTACGTGGCTGGAGCTAAACCCGAAAGGTAAGGGAAGTTTCTCTATTTTCAGTTTAAGTGTGGTTGAGAGCTAGGGGGCTCAACCACATACAGCATGTCTGCTCCTCTTGTTGTTTGTGTTGTGTTTGAGTATTTGTGATTTTTCTGGCAGTGGCTGTGTGAGTGTGTATGAATTTATTATTTTTGTTTTTTGACTCTCTAAATTACTTGGAAAGGCTCCTAAAACAAAGGAGACCATGCCCAAATTTTCTTGAAATTATTTGGTAAGCTTTGCATGTGAAAATCAAATCACAAAACAAAGTGGCAGTGACTGTTTGGTGCGTCTACCTCTGGACAGTCCCCACGATTTTGTGAGTTTTGGAAGATCTAACCGTTGGTTTTATACGAAATTTGTTTTGAATGAAAATAGACACGAAATGGAACAACTTTCATTTTGACACCTTGGAGATAAACTTCATCTCGGAGTTCATCAATGGCTCTCAAAATGTTTGTTCTGTTTTCGAGTTTTCCCTGGAACATGTCTCAGTTTTTCTCAAATTCCTACTTGTGTACTTAATGTTTATTTTTCGTTTTTGAACCATTAAAAACTAGACAAAACAAGGTTTTTAACCATATAAATTACAAAAATTATCATATCCAATTTCTAAATTAACCTTTTGAAAAGAAACAGGGCAAGGGTTTTGGGCTCTGTTTTGAGTCTGAAACTTAGGATGTTAGAAATAAATTTACTGGGAACAGTAGGGAAAGAATTTGGGGGTAAGGATTAACTTTTTAGAAATATTAAGATGTTACCTTTTTACTGTAAAAAGTCCAGCTCAAAACAAGTTTGGGAAGTGGGAGAAATTTATATTTCTTTGAGCTATGTTCAGTGAGCACTCAAAAATTCAGGGCTGCTAACTTTGGAAATTTTTATAGAATTTTCTAGATGTTGATTTTATAAGTGGGATACCTTTCTGTAAAATATATTTCAAGAGCTTCAATTTGATATAAAATTTTTTTAATTCCGAGGTCATTTGCTATAATCAGTGAGAGCTCACATTCAGTACTGTCAAAGAGAAATCGACCTTATTTGGTCAATTTGGTTAATATGATATAATTATTGGAATGGTGATGTTTATTTATTGAGATGTATTTGGACCCGTAAGTCTGGCCATTGGAGATGGCGGGTACTGAGGTACCGTATCTAAGAATGTAAGGATCATGGCATTTAATTTCATTTTAGACCATTTGAAATGTAGAAAAACATGTTGTTAGGTTTAGATTCAAGATTTGATCAAGAGCCATAAAAAGATGAAATTGATTTATATAATTGATATTAGAAGCTTGAAATAATTGTTTGGAACCATGTTTGATTGATTGAATGATGTGTTGTGATGGATTGAAATTGATTGGTTGGTTTGTTGTTGGATTGAAATTGCTTGTTTTGGCTTGATTGTGTTGTGATTGATGTTGGAAATTGTTGAATGTTTATATTTTTGTAGGTGATTGTTTAAAATTACTTATTTAATTGTGATTATTAACATATTGCATATGCATGAGTCTTTTTGGGGGGTTTTACAAAGATTCAAGTGAAAAATAATTGATGTTGGCTAACCGGGACTGCGGTAGCCATGAAAATGAAAAAGAAGAAAAGAAAAGAAAAGAAAGAAAAGAAAGAATAAATGTTGGCTAACCAGGACTGTGGTAGCCATGAATGTTAAAAGATCAATGATGTTGACTAACCGGGACTGCGGTAGTCATGAGAAATGATTTGACAGATGAGAATTGAATCTTTGGGGTGAGCAGAGTAAGTTAGACAGGACTGTATAGTCTGTGATTATATAGTCTGTGGGGTGAAGGATATTGGCAATTCCACATGTGGCTGGAAACTGGACTGAGTTGCGGTCGTGGTGGCCTTCCGGGTATCCTGATCTCCTAATTCTGTTTAGCTTATTCGCGTTTAGTAGGGGCTGATAGCTGAATTACAGTGCGTAATGGTAGGCCAGTTTCTTACTAAACACTCAAAGGGGAAGTCTCCATGGAGCAGGGTCAAAATGATTTTGAGTCAAAACTGCATTTGCATAAATCATACTGCAATTGTTTTAATTGTGTGACTTATGATGTTATGACTCATTGTGATGAGTGGTGATGGTGTATGTGGTTGATCTTGTTGATGATTCATGTTATAAATATGTTTATGAACTAAGTTTTGTATAACATTTTCAGTTATTATGTATAGTATTTTGAAGTATACAAAATCTAATTTTTCGTCCTTTTCCTTAATAATTGGAAATTCACTTATTTTCTTATATGTATAGTTTTTATTTGGTAAGCTTACCCTTGCAATGTTTGCACGTGTGGTTCGTGCCTGTGATGATCTCGGACATCGTGTTCGGGGGAGCAGATGGTTTTTAGGTGGATCTTTCTCTTGGAGAGTTTGTGGATAGAGCATACGAGGGATTGAAGACATTATCATTTCTTTCTATTTCTTTGTTTGGTCTTATGTATAAAATGAACCAGTTAGGGGTATTATGTATTTATCATGTGAAAAGATGTATGTACACATAGTTTTATTTAGTTAAGTTTTGTATAAGATATATTTATAAATTAAGCTTTAAATTTTATCTGTCGATTTTGGGAATCGGAAAAAAAAAATTCTCCAATATTTTATAAATAAACTAATTAGAGAGTTTTTAAAATTTAATGAAATAAAATCTTTAGTATAACAAATCTGTAACGAAGATGGGTCGTTACAGAAGTCACCAAGTATGCACCATGAGGAAATGGCACATCTAGTCTTCCTTCCCTTTAGCTCTTCCCAAATTCTCCTCTTGGCCTCCCCGTCACACGGAGCATATATGTTTACTATCACCACCTCACAGCCCATGTTTGTCCACGCTCCTTCCAAGCCAATATATCCCTGCCCAACAAATTGATTTTGAACTAGGAAGGCCTTTTTGTCCCACACACATAAAATACCACCCGAGGCTCCCACAGATGGTGATGCCACCCAATCAAAATCCCCATCTCCCCACATCGATACACATAAGAACCTGTCCACAACTACTTTCTTTGTTTCTTGTAGGCACAATAACTGGATTTCCTCCTTTTGAACAAGCTTCCTCAGTTGCTTCACTTTCACCCTACCCCCCAACCCCCTAACATTATATGTTAGCATCTTCATGGAGCAATGTTCTTCACACCTTTTTTTTTCCCAGCTTTGACGCACCTCAACCCTTAACAGTCTCTTTCTTCCATCTTTGTAAGTTGCTCCAAAATGACATGTTCATCTCCTTCAAACGTAACTCCAAGCTTCTTACCTATTTCCCACAACTTCTGCGCCTCTTTTTTATCTTCTTTAATCCACACTAACCTGTTACAATTTTGTATACACTCATCTGACAGAATATTGCTGAACTGTGGTTGACTTTGATTTGCCCCTTCTCCAAGTGAATTAATGAAAGAAACAGAACCCTCCACTTCAGAATCCTTTAGCATGGATTTGCCCCTAATTGCTCCGCGAACAGTCCCCACTTCACTTTATTTTCTTCCAGCATCTCTTTTCTTCTTAATAAAGTATGACGATGTCTACCGTGCCAAAGTTGGTAATGTCACGCCGAGTGCCATAGAAATTGCAGCCGTTGGATATTGGGCACTGTATATGTGCGGTTGCGATCCTTTATTTTTACAATACATCCAACCTGGAATATTACAAGACGTGGTATATTTATTGGCTTAATTACAGATTTTACTATCCAACTTTCATTATTTTATGAATTTTATCACCCAAGTTTTTTTTTTGCAAATTTTACTACCAAACTTTCATCATTTTACGAATTTTATCATTTAAGTTATTTTTTTTGCAAATTTTACCATCAAACTTTCTTCATTTTACGAATTTTACCACCTAAGTTTTCAATTTTTGCGCATTTTACCACCTTGATGTTTCAAAAAAAAAGTTTTCAATTCTTTAACTTTTTTTTTGTAAAACATCAGGGTGGTAAAATGTGTAAAAATTAAAAATTTAGGTGGTAAAATTTGCAAAAATAAAACTTGGATGGTAAAATTTGCAAAATTATGAAAGTTGGATGGTAAAATTTACAATTAAGCCTATTTATTTTATTTGAAATCATTTTTCCCTTTAATTTGAACCCGGTTCAAAAATGAAGGATCGCAACTGCACATATACAGTGCCCAATATCCAACGGCTGCAATTTCTATGGCACCCTGCGTGACATTACCAACTTTGGCACGGTAGACATCGTCAATAAAGTATACCTATTGTTGCCAAAAGATCTCTCTCTTTGTATTACTTTTTTTTTACCAAGCATAACCGCATCTTAGGATTTGAGATGATAAAACTATTGTCACTTCCAATTTGACTTTTTCTCCTTGGCTTATATTGTTATCTATGAGTAAAACATGTATTTATCTGATCTCATCCAATATATTTACTGGTTTGAAAAATGATTATTCTTTATCAGATCAATAATGGGATGAATGGAAAAATCTTATATTATATTAAAATAAAATTATCTTAAGCCAAAACTTCAAATATTAGTTTACTTCTAGAATCCAAGTATCAGTATGCTATTTGTTATGGCTTATTTTTTAAATAAAAAGAAAGTTGAAAAAAAGAAAGAGAGAGAACAGAATCTCTGTAATATTTGAATGAGGACAAGTGAAACATATGTCACTAAATTCCACCTTTATGAATATTAATTTAACTAAAACGATAAAGCTTACAACTTGATCTTGGAAAGCCCAACTTAGCAGCCTAAATAGCGCTTTAGCTTGGTTAATTACTTTCCCTCAACCCCACAAGACGCACTGTTTTGTTTCAGAGGGAATCGAACACAGGTTCTCCCGCTAAATAGATCAGATCGTTCCACCTCATGTGAATGCAGTGGGGCCTTACACCACTGCGCCAACCCTTTGAGTTAGACATGCAATTAATTAAAGAATGCAAAGGTTGATAGCTACATAAAAAATTCATAAATTAAAAACCCGCTTATTTAAAATAGAGAAAAAAGGATTTAGTAATCGTAAGTATGCATTTTAAATTTTTTGACGTGTAGAGAATGTCCTGGGCATCCATTTCTCTCTCTTAATTTTTTTTTCTTCTCTTTGGTGGGTCACCGCCGTAAGGACAACGGAGCTTGAACTTCTATGAGCATGGGACTTATTTAGTGTATCATTTACTATGTAAGTGTCTTTTTTTAAATAACATGGAAGAAGAAGTATCAAGGTTTTGACTTATGGAACAAAGTTATTGTTGTGTTGAACAAATTTTCTCCGTGTGAGTCTGCCAACACTGTTTTCACAAGCATTTGTCGTCCAAGCACAGTGCGTGTTCAATAAATATAATATAAGGAATGCATGAGGACGAGTGATTTACTGTGCCTAGCTACTTATTTCATGCATTATTTTGCATCCATATGTACGAATTCCCTTGTTCGTGGTTCATTGTCAGTTTGTCACTCATGATGCGAAAAGTAAATTTAAATACCTACGACGAGTGCCATTCATAAGGTCTAAGGAGAAGCAAATAACTCCATATCTTTGATTATCATATGAGCATACAAAATTTGTTAATTATTACACAACTGCTTCAAAATTCAAATCATGATGAAAATATATTAGGGTTTTAAAAAAGTAGCTTATCATGATCTTGTTTGAAAGTGCAAATTGATATACCAATCAAAAGAGAATTGATTTAAATATATAAAACATGTATGCATGGTAGTGTGAATTAAATAAATCACGAGGGCTGGAATTTTTTTTTTTATATATAGTAGAAACTAGTAAAATCCTGATTTGATGTTTTATAGTCCATTGCTGATGCATGCATGATGCATCAATCAGTAACGATCGAATTGAAGGAAACAAACTTAGATTCTTATAATATTCGAGAATAATCATTGAAGAAACAATGGACATATGTAGCATATATCCAAATGATTCATACAATTAAGCATCCAGAATTGAGTGCATGCAGAGAGAAGAAAAAAAAAAGGTGGGAGAAAAGAGTTACCAACGTAGTACGAAGAAGTTAAAAGAAGAGAAGAATCTCCCATCAAATCTAATCAGAGAGTGGTGATAGTAAATGAATATTCCCTCTAACCCCCCATGCAATAAGAACAATCTGAGACCAGAAAAAGTGGAATTCACCATTTTCCACTTCTAAGCAAAGAACAACACTATACAGTACTACTACTCTTTCATTATTCCACACAACACACGCAAAGGAACCAACCAAGGCAGCCACAGTTCACAAAATCACAAGGAGGCTACATACCTATAGCTGATAGGTTAGATAAGGGAAAACAGAAACATGATTGTAGGTGCATTATTTCAATGAGTAATGAGTTACTACAAACAAAATCATCCACTCTTCTCTCTGTAACTGTAACATATACTACATGCTAATCATACGTCTACTTACACTTATTTCTTATGATCCCATTTTCCGAAAAAAATGATCATGTACTTGTTCGTGTAATTACTCTATCTCCCGCACAGTCCCACTCCTATTCAGCCTAATCCATCACTGCAGCCTTTCCCCTTCCTACCTGCACTGCACGCAGCACACTTCCGGTCTCAGTCTCACACATCATCATTGAACTGTCACTATGAAAATTCAATGCCAGTTTGCCGCTGCTACATGAGTAAAGGAATATATGCATCTGCCTGTGCTATAATAATAATTTCATAACCCCAACCACGGTCCAAGGAACACAGACAAAAATGGTACCAATTCATGTTATTGAAAAAATATACTATCATTTATTAACAAAAAGATAAATTAAGCAGTAGGAGTAATTTATTTTGTTGATAGAACATTTTCTTGTAACTATATGTTTGGATTGAAGTGCATTAATTTGTTATAAGGTGGTACGTTATAGTGATAGTTAACAGAACAAATTTTTTACTACAATACTATCCCTAGTCCTTTATTAATAAAAAATAAATGGAAATATTTTTTTTCCTAATTATAAAAAACATAAACTCATTTTTTAAATATATTATTTGCTAATTTTTTATACTCTTAATTTATTGCAAAGTTTATTAATGAGACATTTACTCATTTTTCATTAAAGTGAATGTGTTTATTGGACTATGAACAATATAGTAGTAAGTCACATTCTTTGATAGAAAATATTATCTCTTGAATTACGAATAGTGTTTCCTATTTCATAGTAATTTTATTATGGATAATAATTGTTAAGTTGTTCCTAAAAATTGTTGTTTAGATCATATCTAATTAAAAAGGTTTTTATTCAACGACTTGACCGTCACTTAATTACTCTCAATTTTCAAAATTGTAAAAGGAAGAAAAATACGGGCTAAAGATGCGGGGCATAGAGGGAGATTTTATTTTTGTTTTGGTGCTAAGGTTATCAGTGACAACTAGGTCATCGCTTACCATTAAAAATTATTAGCGACAGGCTAGCCGTTGCTTTCATTTAAAAAATTACCAACAATGACCTAATTGTTGCTTACCTTTAAAAATATTTTTTTTGTAAAAAAATTATGCTTAAGTGTCGAATTTACCGATAACTTGTAGTGTGTTTGAATTTCCATTCAATGACCCAAAACAGACATTCATTCTAAAGCTTGCTCTTACATACTTTTCCGTTCAACTGACTTGGAGTGCGTGTTGCCAATAAACCAAACACACACTTGACCGTTGATAATGGTATATTGGTCATTGCTATTTCGACAATTTATTGTAGTGATCAAACATGGGTTTATTAAGAGTAATTGGATTTTAAAAATTATGTTAAATAATAGTGTAAAATTTTATAGAACTTAATAATTTGATCTATAAGAATGATATTTCCCCTTTTTTTTATGATAATTATCAGGAAATAGTATTGTTCACATCTAGATTTTGGAGGCCCTAAAACCAAAGGCTCAAGAGACCTTCATGAAATCTTAGAGTTTGTGTGAACCTAGGATGACAAAAGCGGGTCACCCTTATTTATGTAATGTCCCTGGACCAAAGGTATGAGGCCCAATATTAAAGGCTAACTGTCCCACTATGGTCGATCTACTATTCCCGATCGGCTTACCAGATCGGATGATCTATAGGCTCTCAAGCTCTTAGCTTGAAAGATGTGGACATTTGCTATGCTCAGTTGACCTATATGATTAGATGATTCACAACCCCTCAAGTGTTGAGCCTGAAATACATGAACGCTTGCTATGCTTAGTTAGTCTATATGGCCAGACGATCTAAGTACCTTTTTAATTTTTTTTTAACAACATATTGTGTCCACTATGATAAATAAATAACAATTTTTTATCTATTATTGCATAATAAAAGATAATAAATGAAAATTGTTGCTTGTTATTTAGTTTTACACAATGCTGCTTATCCTTTGTATATAAAAATATAAAATTTCTTTTCCTAATTCAACATATTCAATAATCATTATCTGATATATAGTTTATAAAATATTATTTATTATATATTTTAAGAATATTTTTATAATCATTGACAAGAAAATTATTAATAATTAAAAAAACGGTTGCATATTCTATACTTTAGGAATAACTTAACAATTATTATCCATAATGTGAAAATTGTTGCCTATTTCATATTTTATGAATGATTTTTAAACCGTTGACCAAAAATATTGCGGAAAGTAAAAATAATAATGTAATGTATTAACATAATAAATATTTTTTTACTTTTATACTTTTAATCAATATTCTAAGTATACTTTATTTTTACTTGTATGTAATAACATAAAATACACTTTAAAAGAATTGTAATGTCATTTACATACTTTTTGTATTATTTTGCTCATACACATTTTTTTAATAGTAAAATACATAAAGTATACATATTAAGCTCTTTTTCTATTAAATTGTAAAGGGTAAGGAACGGTAAGAAGAAAATAGTAGTCTTAAAAAAATAATAATTCAAAAGACCAAACAATACTACAAGAAATTTGGGTCAATTGGTAACATATCGCATTACACAAACTTAGAAGTCGTATACTTGATTTCTGTTAATGATCTCTCACTTAATGGTATAACAACTTACTATCAGTTTTTAAACACTCTTTAATTTATTTGTCTCGTATCTCGTCCAAAATCATTTCATCTGAACTTCCAATTTTACCTTTCTCTCCACTAGACACTTCTTTATTTCCTTTTTTTTCATGTGTGTAATTACACTTGGAACTTTTCGGCACATCCTTCGCAAACAAAAATTAAAAGACCAAAAGGAAACTCTACACTTAGCAAAATTGAAACTAGTTTAAGAACGCAAAGTCGGCGTTTTCCGTTACGAATCCTTGTCGGGGGCATCATTGCGGTGTTTTGTGGGGACCCATTTTGGGACATCGACTAAAAAAAAAAACCACCGTGGACTCTCGAGGGTAACAAAACAAGTGTTGTTGACGTTTTCAAAAAGCCTCTCTCATGTATGGTTTGATAGAGAATGGGAAGAGGGAAGTTGTGAAGAGAGAAGTGGGTAAGAAAAAATAAATTTCTAAGGTTTGGTTAAGAAGAGAAGTTGGGAAGAGAGAAAATTGACTGTGGGACCCACAACAAAATAAAATCTCTTCTTAGACGAGAAGAAAACTGGCTGAAAGAAGAATGCATCATTGAAATTTATAAAAATAACCTTGTGAGAAGTTTTTTTAACTTCAGCCCCGTACTCCTATATCTTACCTTTACCAAATCAGACTTTCTCCTTAACCTGGACCACCATGCCACTTCCATAGCTGAAATAGCCGTCGCCATTCGTGTACTCCAAATTACTTTGCAAGAGTTCTTCGTTTTTCTTTTAGCTTTGGGTTCTCTCGTAGCCTCACTTTTGAAAAAAAAAATTGTGTTTTTGTAGTTACTATTCTAACATTTCCAAATAAAAAGTATAAAGTTTTTATTTTTATTAGTGTTTTTTAACCTTTAAAGAAATTTCTCCTCATTTTAGGTAATCGACGGTGCTCTACATTTCAAAACCTTGTTTTTACGCTTGTTTATGCTAAGTTCTGTTTCGCTCTTAATTGATTTCAAATGGGCACGAAGGATGCCACTTCCACAATGATCTTATTTCTTTCCCAGAGTGCAACATTGTCCCTGTCAAATGGAATGTTGCCAAACTTTCCAAATGAAATAATGGTTCTCAATGCTATTCATTGTATGAATCTTTATTTATTGTGCCACGGTGTTGTAGAACTTGCATATATATATATATATATATATATGTTGTTTCTAATATTCTTGGAAATTTATTTATTTTTTAAATTGCAGGATGTTGTTGTGAATGTTTTAACAGTTCAAGATTTTCATATTAATCAGTTGAAAGAGCTTTTGACAGAGGTATGTATTTACAAGACAAATGTGCTAAAGTGCTTCTTTATAGACATTGTTATGATCGAGATTATTTTAACCATGTCGTGTTTGTTTAGCATGCTACAAACTGATATGGATTAGTTTATTCTTCTTTAATTAGTTATTGGTTGGCTTCCAATTAAACTTCAAATGAATATTTTAATGTAATAAATGTTATGATTTTTAATCTAAATGTATTAATTTTCTTTGTGTTCTCATGCTTAAAGGCACTATAATGATCACATATTAATATGTCTTTCTTGCTCTTACTCTATTTTTTGCAAACATGACTATAGACTACCAAAGGAGAAGCTATGGACAAAGACATAGAATTTCTTAACGACGAGGGTGTCAATTTCGGCCATCCCATGCAAGACCTTAATGAAGTGGTGACCAAACTTAATGATATGACTAACATCGGATTGAGTTTAGAAATCCAAATTTTAAATCATGTTAGGCAAGAGTTAGATAAAAGACAAAAGATTTGTGTTGTCGTGTTATTATGTTATGTTGTACATGCGCTCCATATGTTAAAAATGATGTCAAAGTACACACATAGTCCAATAATTTATGTCAATGAAGAGAGAGACCGTAGGCGTGCTCAATTAATGACACACTTAGTACAAATTGAAAGATGTCGAGATATCATTCGAATGGGCCCCGAGGCATTTATGCAACTTTGTGACAAATTAATATCAACTGGTAGAGTGAAGGATTCGACAAAGGCTACAGTTGAGGAGCAAGTTGCTAAATTTCTTCACATTATAGGGCATAATTTAAAAAATTGAACCGTGTCTTTCTATTTCCATCGGTCAGGGGAGACAGTTAGTCGTCATTTCCACAATGTTTTACGAGCCATTATATCCTTAGCAGATGAATTCCTTGTGCAACCTTCTGGTAGAGTTATACCACCTGAAATACTTAACAATACCAGATTCAATCCTTTTTTTAAGGTAAATATTATTTAATTTACCTAGTCACACTTATTTGAAGCCATTTATACCATTACTAAAATTGACTAATGTATCAATGTATCAATAAAGGATTGCATTGGAACAATAGATGGAACACATATTCGGGTCAAGGTACCAAGGGCTGATGCCCCCCGATTTCGTGGAAGAAAAGATTATCCCACCCAAAATGTTTTTGCGGCTTGTGATTTTGGTATGAAATTCACATACGTTTTAACTGGGTGGGAAGGAACAGTGATAATTGCCTTATATTCCTACTTTTTGTAGTAGTTTAGGGGCAATTATTTGATATCTTTCATGCTTTTGAGCTTTGTTATGTTCATTTTAGTTGTGTTTTTAATAAAAGGTTTGTTTAGTTAGGAATTTTAGTTTTTACCCTTTTACACTTGATCTTTGGTTTGTTTTCTTATGTTTTTAGGAGCTTTTGGAAGCGTGGAGCAAGTTTGGAGAGGTCCTAAGAATAAATGATGCGTTAAGGATCAATTGGGTTAAAGTTTAATGCCTTGAAGGTCTTGCGGAAGCAAAAGAAGCTTGTAGGAAGCCTTGCACAGGCTGTGCAACGATCCGTGCACCCGTGCTTCACGCGTTGCAAGCATAATTCTTAATTTTCTGTTTTATCTTTTGTTTGGGCTTGAACCTTTTTTTTTGCCCATAGCTTTAAATAGGGATTTTCTAGACTGTCCTAGGGTTCTGAACGTTGTGTAACGAAAGGAAGAGAATTCCGGGATGCGCGTGATGGCTTTGATGCGTTTGGGTTCATCTTCCATTCTTTATCCATCTTTTGCTCCTTCCCCCATGGCTATGCGTAGATAAGTTATCTTTTCGTTGGGGTTTAATGTAGTTGGACCAAATTTCATGTAATTACACTTTTCTCTTATTTCAATTAAGTATTGTTATTGCTCTTCTTCTATTCTTAATGCTTGTGTTTGGCCTGATAAACCAATTGCATGATTCTATTATTTCAATTGTAATTGGAATATTCTTTTGAATTGCGAACTGAAGAAGACAACCAATGGTTTTTATGCCTAGGGATAGGGTAAAGAGGATTGGTCATCACTAAAACCCATTTTCTTAATGCAAATACCTTGGTTACACTAATTCAAGGGATTGATAGTGGAATCAAGAGATTTAGGCTTTTGCTTAAGGAATTAAGGTTTGAGTAATCTTGTGGGTTGATGATAAGTAAAATTTAATTGAATAGGAAAGAGTTGTGATTTCATGTTAGGAAGTCCAACGAAGTTAAACCCCAACGATTTATTTTAATTGATTTAAACCAATTTTCTGCGTACACCTAGTGTTTGCTTATTTTCCAAAACCAAAGTTCTTCTACTCTTCCCTTTTATTTTAATGTAATTGTCATTTAATTTTGGTTACTAAATTATTCTCAATTTCATAGTCTATAAAATTTACTTTTAATTACCCAATTATCGTACAAGTCCCTGTGGAAACGATACTCTACTTATCACTTTGTTACTTACACGATTTGGTACACTTGCCAAAATCCCAACAAGTTTCTGGCGTCGTTGCCGAGGACTTATGTCTCGGTAATTGGGCAAATTTTTAGTATTTTTGTGGACTTTAAATATTTCATTCTTTTGCATTTTTATTTTATTTTCTTTTTCCTCATCCGGTGCTAACTGTCTTTCTAGTTGCTCTAGTTGTGTGTGATTTTGTGCATGCCAAGTACTTTTGGTACAAGGAGCAAAACCAATCCCGAAGAGCTCTGTTTCATTCCGGAGATTGAGAAGACTGCTATGCTGATTAGCAGTCAAACTAAAAGAGCAAAGCAACTAGCATAGCAGTTGACATTGGAGGAGAGTTCGTCTTTCCTACCTTCTGAAGACTCTTCTAGTGCAAACAAAGAGGAGATGGCAGAACAACAACCACCACCACCACCTAGAAGAACTTTGGCGGACCATGTCACAAATAATGCTCTGTGTCACTTCTCCAGTATTGCTAGGCCGAGGGCTAACAATAGCATGGCGGAGATAAATTCAGGCCTACTCAGTCTCATTGGTGCTCACACCTTTGCCGGCCTAAACAACAAAGATCCCTATAGCCACTTGACTACATTCTATGATCTATGTAGCACAACAGGGGTGGCCCATAATGAAGAGGAGAATCTGTATATGAGGGTTTTCCATTTTTCCCTCATAGGAGATGCACTGAAGTGGCTCAATAATCTTCCATGTTAGAGCCTTACCACTTGGAGAGATGTTGAAAGCAAGTTCTTAGCCCGTTTCTTCCCAGAGACAAAAAGAAGCAAAGCCAAAACTGACATATTGGGCTTCCGCCAAAGGCATGATGAACCACTCTTTGAAGCTTGGGAGAGATACAAGACTCTCTTGATGAAGTGCCCCAATCATGGAATTGAAGATATTGATAAGCTTTACATCTTCCTTGGGGGTGTGAGGGGGCAAACTAAGGTGATGCTTGATGCTGCAGCTGGTGGAGGAGTTATCAAGAACAAGACATTGGAAGAAGCTAGTTGATTGAAAATATGACAGCCAGTGATTTTGAAGCTCAACATGATAGAGCTCCACGCAGAGGGGTAATGAAGCTAAATTCTCAGGATGCAATTCTTGCTCAAGTGGAAGCACTAAAGGTGCAAATGGCTAATCTTCCTCAACAATTGATGAAGGCTGCTTCTTCTCAGTTACATCACCAAGTACTCAGTTGTGCAATTTGTGGAGGTGATCATCCTATGGAGCAATGGCAATATGCTTCCAACTCATAAGATGAGGTGAACTACATGGGAAGGCAAAATTATTATGGGCAGTCTGACAGGCCTCCTCAACAAAAGCCCAACCTCTATGACCGCACGACGAAGTTGGAAGAGACTCTCACGGATTTTATGCAAGTCTCTATTTCTAATTAGAAGAGCACTGATGCCTCTCTCAAAAACTTAGAGACTCAAGTTGGGCAACTTACAAAACAGGTGGCAGAATTGGCAGAGTACACTAAGAGTGGCTTTTCAGCCAACACTTAGACCAATCCCAAGGCTAATTGCAGTGCAATCTTTACCATTAATGGGTCAGAGTGTGATGCAGTGAATAGAGAAGATGAGGTAGTAGAGGAAGTTAAAGTGAAGAAGGTTGGAGTTCGAAGCACAGATGGGGACTCAAAGATGAAGTGGGCTAGAGCTCGGAAAGCCAAGGAAGAAAAGTTAAGAGCCAAAGCCCCTCTCACTACAAAGCTCCCTTATCCTAAAGCACCAACAAAAATTGATAAGAAGAGACAATTTGATCGGTTCTTAGACATTCTCAAACAACTTTACATCAACATCCCATTCTCAGAAATCTTGAAGCAAATTCCAATCTATGCCAAATTCTCGAAGGATTTCTTGACAAGGAAAAAGAAGTTCATTGAGTTAGAAGCGGTGTGTAGTGCTATACTTTAGAAGACATTGTGTTGAGTCATAAGACGAATCAAGACCCTCAATAATTTTGATTTAATGCAAAACAAATATTAAGTAAAAAGACTACGTCTTATAAATGCCAATAGACAAAACGTTGTATCTGCGTCTGTAGAATACAGATGATACGTAGACAAACGCTTAAGTCTGAAGAAGCATTTAAAAGGCATAGTAAATGCACTATCGTCTTGAAGTCTGTTTTGCAGAGAATTTTCATAAGACATCCTCCTAGGATCGGTCGAAGTGCATAAAGGGAACAGAGAAAAGAGTCAAAATCTCAGAAGTCTCCCTCGCCTCAAAAGACGTGCTACAACTAGCTATGAGTACTTGTCTGAGTAAGCGATGTGACCTCTGCAACAGAAAGATATGGAGTCTTCTCAAGAAAGATAAGCAGAATGCTTTATCAGCTCAGAATGACTAGTTGGTGACAAGCAATTAATGCTCGCATTAAATGCACGTCAAACCACCTCATTTCAGACGCAAGCTAGAAGACCGTTTAGAGACAATAGTTACTTCCTCAACAAGTGTATATATAAAAGAAGATTTGAAGTGCAATATACAACACACAAACTGAATTCAAATTCAAGCATTCTTTCAAGCCTTCATTCTTTATCTTGTAAAAAGCTTTATTTATAAAAAGCTCTCAAACCACTTTGTGTATCCTAAGAGAAAAAGACTTAGCTCTTAATCTTATATATCCGTTTGTAAGACAATAGCTATAAAGTCTGTGCGCCCTTTATAAAAACAAATCTAGTGATTTATTTTAGAGCCAGAAGTGGCTTGGTAGTAAAGAATACTTGGGTTTTAGCTTGGAGAGGCTAAGTGTGAAATACTACTTGGGTGAGCCAGAAGTGGCAGTGAAAAATACTTGTAACTTGTGATAAGTTATTGGAACTTGGTGGTTTTCCAAGAACTGGACGTAGTCTCGGGGTGAGACAAACCAGTATAATTTCCTATGTTGTCTTTCTTTGTCTTACATCTCTTATAACTGCTTTGAACTGACTTTGGGTTGTGATTAAAACTTGTTTCATTTAAAAGGCTTTCATATGAAGTTATCGTCTATTGAAACATTTTCTTAAAACCTTTATATCTGATCAGACGTTACACTCTGTCTATAAAAGTTTGCAAAATTTTTTATAAATCATAATTCAACCCCCCTTCTTGTGACTTTTGCCTTTACAGTTTGGTATCAGAGCTCAGCCTCTAAAGGTTGAGCACCTAGCCGTGTCTAGAGGAAAAGATCCAGATGGCCAGTCATGACAATTAGTTCATTCCTGAGGGAGCCTCTCTAACAATGCCTCCAACCTTTCTTGGAGATGACTATCCCTACTGGAAAGACCTCATGGAGATGTACATCAAATCCAATCAATATCAACTATGAAACATCATCATAAAAGGAGGTATTCCCATCACAAGGCTTGAAGATCAATGGACCCAAGATGACTACAAAATTCTTGAACTCAACAATAAGGCCAAATATACTCTGACATGCGCTTTAACCCGAAATGAGTACAAGAAGATACGTAGTCTGAAATTGGCTAAGGAGATTTGGGATTCCCTCTGCACCAACTATGAGGGAACTGAAGATGTTCAACTTAGGAAAGCTGCCACTCTAACCAAACACTATGAGAGTTTCTCCATGAAAGAAGGAGAAAGTGTCGACGACATATTTGGAAGACTTCAGGTCCTTCTCTCAGACCTAGAATCTCTTGGGCACACATATACTAAAGCTCAGATTAATCTGAAAGTGCTTGATAGTATGCCCAAAGTGTGGGAACCAAAGACCACAATTATCCAAGAAGCAAGGAACATGAGAACCTTGTCTTGGGATGAGCTGTTAGGAGTTCTTCGAGTACTGAAGTACATCTGCAGAATCGAGATCAACTACCTGCAAACAAAACTAACAATTCTGCTGCTCTCAATGCTGGTGAAACCAGCAATATCAAAGAAGAAAAGAAAAAAACTCCCAAGGCTCTGAAGGTTCAAAAAGAAGAATCAGACAAAAGCTTTGCTAAATCTACAGACGATGAGGTGGTCCTTATGGCGAGAAAATTCAAGCAGATGCTAAAAAAGAAAAACCTGTTCAGACAGTCCACCAGGAAGAAAGATTCTAGTTTCAAGAGGAAAGATAAGGAGGACAGTCAGGAGATCATCTGCTTCGAGTGCAGGAAGCCAGGACACATGAAATCTAAATGTCCATGGCTAAAGAAAAAGAAGTCCTTTGGTGGCAAGAAAAAGAAGAAAAGTCTGATGGCCACATGGGACGACTCAGACAGTGAGCAAAGCAGTAGCTCAGATGATGAACAAGCAAACATTTGTCTGATGGCAGAGACAGAAGAAAAAGTTGAGGTAAAAACTTGTTCTGAATCTGAAAGCTCATCTAGCTCTTCATCAGACAATGAAGAAGAGAAGCCTTATGATGTTTTACTTCAGAACTGTCATATGATCTCTCAGTAGTGCAAAAAATTTAAACAAAAATATAAACAATCTATTTGTGAAAAAGAATTGCTGAAGAAATCAAATACAGAACTGGAAGAAAAAATCAAAACTCTGGAAGAGAGTCTGAGTCAAACCAGTACTCCTAGTCAAACAGACGATTCATCCATAGTTGAAAAACTAAGGGAAGAAGTAGTCTGCTTAACCAAGGATTTTGGGAAGTTTTGGAAAGTTCTAACACACTCACTATGCTTTTAAAATATCATCAACATCCCCATGATAAATCTGGTTTAGGCTTAGAAAAAGATGCATCTGCTTCTACTCAGTTTGACCCAGACAAATGTGACTTTGTTAGGTTCTAAGACCTTGGACGATGTCCAACCCCTCGAATTTTGGTTTTGATGATAACAATTAAAGGATAAATTTTGAAGTATCTAATGATCTTGTTTGAATGTTATAGGATTTACGTCGTCCAATGCCGCAATGGTATTGTATCTCTCAAACCTCGACTTTATGTTTTAATAAGAAAAGCTTCCAAATGTGTTTTATAAATATACTACAGTCAGCGTCCAATGCTCCTGTGGGAGCAAGCGTCCAATGACTATATAACCCACACTGTGGTTTCTATCTTAAAAAGTAATATCATATGACAATACGTTTTCGATGGTGATTCTCTGTAATGCAACGAATATTCTCTCTCATTCTAACATGACATTCAATTTGAATTTTCGAATAGTATTGAACAGGAAAAGAGAAGCTTTTGACTGCAGAAAAAGTACAAGTAGCGGAGGCGCTACATGTACGGCTGTCTCCTCTAGCTCTTCGCCTCAAGTCAAAACGTGACAACGGTCACATGCTTGGAGAGAACCGCTCTTGGCAAAGGAACAGATCCCACAACGGATACTTTACACCAAGCTGCCTATAAATAAAGGAATGAGCTCATGTATCAGACTGATGAAAAATTTATAAAGAGCTAAATCTTTGTCAAAACGACTGGACGATCAATACTTAAGCAAAACGAGCTTTCTACTTAGCTTTGCTAAACGATTATGTGTATTCGTGTTTATTGTAATATCCTCTCTGTGAGAGTTATTCTTACTTTCTATACTCAAACAATTCTGTTTGAAAAGCCAGGAGTGGCTTAGTGTTAAAGAATACTTGGATTTGTTTTTAATCTCAGGGGGAGATTAAAGGTGTGCCAGGAGTGGCTTAAAGAATACTTGTAGCCAGAAGTGGCAAGGTTAGAATACTTGTGAGTAATCAGATACTGATTAGTAGAACCCTTCAAAGGTTTTTGAAGGAGAACTGGACGTAGCTCAGTTGAGTGAACCAGTATAAAACTAAGTGTTCTATTCTCTCGTGTTCTAGCTTATTTGCATATCTCTTAAGTTATCTCTTCAACACACTACGAAAGTGTTTCGTTACACATTTTAGCTACGAAAATCTTTTGCTTGTGTTCTAACGAAAAAGTGAAAAAGAAGATTCATTGGACTGTTGCATTTAAACCATTGGACGATAGCATTATTTTCTGTTTCACTAAGTTCTTGTAAAACTTAAGATATACTATCGTCATTCTTGTTAAAGGTTTTCGAAGAAAATATAAATACACTATTCAACTCCCCTTCTTGTGTATTTCTCTGTATTTCAGACTTCTGTGGAAAATCTGGACATTCCAAATTCAGATGTATACATAAGAAGAAGCAGATGTCTAAGGGTACTAATGCTACTGGACCCAAAAAGATTTGGGTACCAAAGTCTTAGATTATTCCTATTTCAGATATCCTTGGTAGGAAAAGGCAAGGGTTTAAGCTGGTACCTGGACAGTGGTTGCTCACGACACATGACGGGAGAAAGGTCTATGTTCCTAGACCAAAAGCTAGTTGATGGCAGAGTAGTTGCCTTTGGAGGCATGGGAAAAGGACGCATCTCAGGTGTAGATAAAATTGGTATGTCCTTCCTAACCTCCATAGACAATGTCCTTTATTTTGAAGGTCTAAAGTATAACCTACTGAGCATAAGCCAATTGTGTGACAATGGTTATATAGTCTCCTTTAACAACGACAGATGCATAGTCAAAACAGAAAATGGCAAGTCTGTCTTCTCTGCCAGACGACACAACAATCTGTATGAAATTGATCTTATAGATCTAAGCAAGCAAAAGGTAACGTGTCTGCTATCCAGAGAAGATGAAAGATGGATTTGGAATAAAAAGCTTGGGCATGTGAATCTGAAACACATTTCAAAAATTTTGAAAACGGGTTTAGTAAGAGGACTGCCTGAGATTTCTTGGAAAACTCATCTTCTCTGTGAAGCATGTCAAAAGGGTAAACAAATTAAAACCTCTTTTAAATCTAAAAATGTTGTTTCCACCTCCAGACCGTTGCAACTCTTGCATATGAATTTATTTGGTCCTACTAGAACGTTAAGTCTAGGCGGAAAGAAATATGGCTTAGTCATTGTAGATGACTATTCAAGATACACATGGGTATACTTCCTAGGCCATAAACATGAGTCCTTCAAAGTCTTTGAAATATTCTGTAAACGAGTTCAAAATGAAAAAGGTTTTTGCATTTCTAGCATCAGAAGTGATCATGGATCTGAGTTTGAAAATGCTGAGTTTAAATCTTTCTGTGAAAGGAATGGGATTTTTCACAACTTCTCTTCACCGAGAACACCTCAGCAAAATGGGGTAGTTGAAAGAAAAAATTGAACTCTGCAAGAGATGGCAAGAACCATGCTCTGTGAGAACTCTCTTCCTAAACACTTCTGGGCAGAAGCTGTAAACACTGCCTGTTATGTTCAAAACAGAGTATTAATTAGACCTATGATTGAAAATACTCCTTATGAACTATGGAGAGGAAGAAGATCGAACATTGCTTACTTTCATCCCTTTGGATGTGAGTGCACCAAAGATCAATTGGGAAAATTTGATTCTAAGGTAGATAACGGTGTCTTTTTAGGATATTCTGATAAATGTAAGGCTTACAGAATCTTCAATACAAGAACCTTAGTTGTTGAAGAATCTATCCATGTTAAATTCAATGATGGACTAACGTCTGATAGGAGACTATCAGATCTTGAGGATGATTTTGTAGATATGCAGATAGGTGCGTCTGTAGCACCAAAGTCAGACGAAGTTCAACCTACTCAGTAAATTCTTCCTCAGATTGAAGGAACGTTTGACCCTCAACCACAGACTAAAGACTGGAAATTTGTAACCTATCATCCACAAGAACAAATCATAAAAGATAAGAAAGAAGGTGTAAAGACCAGATCATCCTTCAGAGACCAAGAATCTTATGCCTTCATCTCAGAAATAGAGCTAAAAACTATAGATGAAGCTCTAACAGACGATGTCTGGATCGTAGCCATGGAAGAAGAATTGAACCAGTTCACCAGAAACGACGTCTGGACCCTAGTTCCCAGACCAAAGAACAAAAGCATCATTAGAACAAGATGAGCCTTTAGAAACAAACTGGATGAACAAGAAAAGGTGGTAAGAAACAAAGCTAGATTAGTAGCTCAAGGCTATAATCAGCAGAAAGGTATAGACTTCACAGAAACCTTTGCTCCCGTAGCTAGACTAGAAGCTATTAGAATCATGCTTGCTTTTGTTGCTCATAAAAACATTAAGCTTTTTCAAATGGATGTCAAGAGTGCCTTCTTAAATGGTTTTATTGAAGAGGAGATTTATGTTAAACAACCTCTTGGTTTTGAAGATCCCACTCTGACAAAACATGTTTTCAAACTCAGAAAGGTTATGTGTGGTCTGAAACAAGCACCTCATGCCTGGTATGACAGACTGAGCTCTTTTCTATTAGAAAATGGTTTTATGAGGGAAAAGTAGACATTACTCGTTTTAGAAAAGAAGTAGAGAAAGATTTCATTATAGTTCAAATTTATGTAGATGACATTATCTTTGGAGCTACTAATGAATCTTTGTGCAAGGATTTCTCTGATCTAATGAAAATCGAGTTTGAAATGAGTATGATGGGAGAACTTAAGTTTTTCTTAGGACTTTAGATAAAACAAGATGCCAAGGGAATCTACATTCATCAACAGAAAGAAATATACAAGGGGGCTTCTTAAGAAATTCAAAATGGAAGATGCTAAACCAATGAAAACACCTAAGCATGCTTCCAGTCCCTTGAGCAAAGACGAATAAGGTAAACTAGTATATCAGACGATCTACAGAGGTATGATTGGCTTACTTCTTTATCTTACAGCCAGTAGACCTGATATTATGCATAGCGTCCGTCTGTGTGCTAGATTTCAGTCAGATCCTAGAGAGTCTCATCTTAAAGCTGTTAAAAGGATCTTACGTTATCTAGTTGGTACCATTAACCTCAGTCTGTTCTATAAGAAAAATCAAGATTTCAGGTTAATTGGATACTGCGACGCAGACTATGCAGGAGACAGAGTTGAACGAAAAAGTACAAGTGGAGGATGCCACTTTATAGGATCCTGTCTCATTTCATGGGCTAGCAAGAAGCAGAACTCAATTGCTTTTACCATTGCAGAAGCTGAATATGTGTCTGTTACCAATTGCCGCTCACAGCTTCTATGGGTAAAATATCAATTAGAAGATTACTCTAGTTATGAAAACAATATACCTGTATATTGTGACAATACTAGTGCAATCAATTTATCTAAAAATCCCATACAACATTCTAAGGCAAAGCATATTGAAATCAGATATCATTTCATTCGTGATTATGTTCAAAAAGGTATTTTTGATATTAAGTTTGTAGATACAGATCACCAATGGGCTGATATCTTTACTAAACACTTCTCTAAAGAACGTTTCGTCCGTATAAGAAACCATTTGAATATGCACATGCTTTCAGATTAAACATTTGCATTTTATCAGACGATACCCTTCGTCTTATCTTCTCTTCATTAATCTGTTGGAACTAATGTGTGTTCAAGTGTACAAACGTTAAGGTGCCCACGTTCTCAACGGTTATAAGTCTTTTCGTTTTCTCTCAAAATGTGCGCCGCCCTTTTCGCCATGATGAGACAGTTTTCAAAAAGGTTTTAATGATATTAAAACTGCTCTTTTTATGATGTTTTCTCTCCCCTCTCTCATCTTTGGTATAAAAGGACGCAGTGCCTAAAGAAGAAGGTTCTTTTGATCTCTCTTATCTCTCTGAAAAACTCTGAGTTTTCTCAAAGATTTCAAAGATCAAAACTTTCTCATTCTTTCTTTCTAAAAACCTAAAATCCTTTCTAAGAACAATGGCACCAAGGAAGCAGCCCACATCTTCTGTAACCCCCCTTATCAGCAATGTAGACAAAGCCATTGGAAACTTTCCAGAGGAGCTTTTCATTCCTGGAAAGTGGACTAGTCTGGAAGAACTCGCGAAGGAAGGCTTTGATGTTCAGGACATGTTCACCAGGGCTGGGTGGACCAACTTTGTTGGTAAACACAATGTCTGGTACCATGGTCCTTATGCCCTCTTCTTGGGGACAGCGAAAATGGAAGACGACCAAAGCATCAAAGGGATGATTGGTCAGACGGAGATAGTGATCAGCCCTACAACCATAGCCAAGGCTATTGGTTGTGCTGAAGAGGGTTTGGTTTTTGACAAGGATTGGGAGAAGACCAATACCCTAGAAACGGTGGACAAGCTTCTCTATGACGAGGCTAGGCCTACAGACGAAGACCCCAAGAAGAAAGCTGCAGCACTGAAGAGCTTTCTTAGGTCTGCCAACATGAACCATGTGTGCAGACTTCTTCACAACATGCTGTTCAACATAGTTCCCAAGGAAAGGGTCAAGGGACCACGTTAGTGAAAGGGACAGATTCTGCATCTACAACATAATTATTGGAGAGAAGATCAACCTTCCAGATCTGATCTTCTATCATCTGGAGTAGGCCTTCAAGGACAGATTCTCCACAAAGAAGCAGAAGAACCCCATCCCTTACTGCATGTTGTTCACTCAACTCATGAGGGATGCTGGTGTTGATCTGTCTGGTTTTGAAGTGTCTGGTGGACCTACCCAAGTAACAGGAACAACCTTTGTGAGAATGGGAATAACTCACAAATTTCCTGAATGGGTAAAGAAGCAAGGCACCAAAGTGAAAAAGGAGCCTATGGAGGAATCAACAGATGAACCTGTGTCTGTTGCAGAGGTACAGACACTACCTAAATCCAAACCCCCACAGACGAAACCAACCACCAGACACACCTAACCTCCCTCAGACCAACCCAAAAAGCCAAAACAACCATCCTCAGACCCTCCCTCATCCTTAAAGAGAAAGGCTTCAGACACTCCATCTGAACCAATCCCTGAACTACCTCTCAAAAAGCCTTTCACCAGAGCTACAAAAATCACATCATCACCAAAGCCAAACTCACTACCTCACCTAACACACCAATAGCACCTCAAACCAAAACACAACCTACACCTTCCCAGACTCAAGAATCTGCTGTTGAGATTCTTAATGCACCTACCACTGAGCCCCAAACCTCTCCTTCACCCAAATCTCACACCTCTCCCAAACCCAAGCCTCCACCCAAACCTAAAACCTCATATTTTCCTCCTCCAGCCGATAAGAAGGAAGCAACAGCCATCAGGAAAGCTCAGGAGCTTTCAAGGAAAGAAGCTGCCAAAAAGGCTAAGTTGGACAAAAGCCTTAAAGCCAATGAACAGATTGAGTTGGAGCAATTTGTTGTAGAATCCATAAAGACTCTATCAGCCGAAGAACTGAAAAGAAAGACTAATAAAGAAGCTTTCGTCCCTGCAGACGAAGCTAAGGAAGATGTAGACATGGCAGAGGCTGTTCTTGAGTCTATAAAGACTCTTTCTGAGGAAGAACAGAAGAAAGCAGCCATGGAGGATCTAGGGCGAATTGAATCTGCCCTGGTTCAAACAGCAGAAATTACATCTACTGAAGAGGCCAACAAGCAATTGATGCTTCAGACGCTCACAGTGGATGACAATGCAGACGAACCTGAAATCGCAGAGTTAAATGAAGCCCTTCTTCAATCTGCCATAGAAGCAAGTGCACAAGGTCTGGAAATTGGAGAAGACCTTGTTGAAACTAATGATTTTGGCCCACGTGCCATCTACATATCGGCCACTGAAGAAGATGAAAGACGAGTAGATGAGCACTTGGCACAATCAGACGCAGACCGCGTCTCAAGGCAGATGGTCATCAATGGTGGCTCATCATCTGAACCCTCCTCTGCACCTTAGGCTTAGACAGATGAAGAGTTGCAGACTCTGATTGAAGACGAGCTGTTCAGATGAATGAGGTACGCTGCAAAGGCCACTCTCTCACTAGGGTACATTTATGGAAGTCTGGCCCTAGACTTTGCTCTGAAGTATAGAGGCTATGACTGGATCATCAAATGCAGCCCCAACATCCCTCTTCCTCTAGTGAAACCACCATCAGACCCTGATGTCAATGTTCGCTACTATCGTGGGTGGAAGCGTCCCAGAGTCAATGAATGGGAACGCTGCAATAGAGAATGGAGAAGGAAGGGAATCTGTACAGATGAGGATCAAGCCTTCCTGCTTGATTCTATCAACTTCTTGGAGTTGTGGAAGAAAGGCATTCCTGGAATAAATCCTTTCAACCTTCCCAACTATGAAGTTCTACCAGAGGAGGAACTGCCTGCGCTCTCATGCTATCCAGAGGAGCCTCAATTCAGAATCTTCCCTCCTTGGCAGATGGTGGCTCCCAACCCCAACTCTCTCATCTTTGAGCATAATCCGAGAGGCAGATGCAATTATCCTTCTGAGGCCTCCATTTGGAGAAGACTCTCCATGCTCACAAACGCAGTTCCTTTCTATGAGCCTGTTGATATGCAATAGATGATGGGTCTACTTGCATACCTAAATGTGATTCTTCCCTGGAATCATGCTGGGGCAGGCCACTCTGTCTACACTGAAGATCTCAATCTGGACGACCATGAAGCAAGTCCAACTTTCAGTCTTTGGGAATCTTCAGACTACTTTGCAGAGCTAAGGATGAAGCTGCAGATGTACAAAGAGGAAATCAAGAAGAGGCAGAACTCTCTAAGATAGATTCAACGTCGTGCACAGATGATGCCCAACCTCTTAGGCGCACAATTTAGCTGTGTGGCCTCCTCTCAGACCCAATTCAAGCTTGTTGTGGATAAAGTTATTCCTATTCTTCCCATCTTGAATTATAAGGGTAAGGAGAAAGTTGAAGAAGATGATGACTTTCCTCAGAGGAATATTCGCGTGCGTAGAGGCAGGCCCTTCAGATGGGAGATTGAAGTAATCTATCAGAAGCCTGCTGCTATAAGAACATCTAAAGTTTAAGCTTGCTGTAGATAAAGTTATTCTTATCAGGAAGTTTGATGCTTTATGCTCTGGTCTAGAACCTGAGGACAGGCCTCTTGCGGATAGTTACCACTTGAAGATTGGCAGATGCTACCAGTGCATAGGCCATCAAGCTTTCCTCTCTACAGCCAGTGCCTCCGAGCTCATGCCATGGAAGACCAAGTTCTACTATCAATCTGATAGGGACTTCTCCTTCATCGTGGAGCTTCCATATTCAACTTTCTTCTTTGACAAAATCATTCTTGGTATAGTGGAAGAACCAGACGAGGCTCTTGTTCCATATAAACCCCCCATCTCAGAAGAAGAAGTTCATGATCTATATGCTGAACTATGGGCAACCAGAAAAGCCCTCCGTCAAGCCTTGGAGGACAGGAAAGCTTTGGAGGCTGAGCTTAAGAAATGGATTAACATAGACGCCTTCTTCAGGGCACGCCGTCGCAGATGCACTCCCATTCCACCAGGTTCTCCAATGGTGCTCTCCTCGGATTCTGACACCGACTCCTCTGCTTCTGATGGTCCCATTCCTGGGGAACCAGGTTTTGCTGATTGCCATGCAAATGGAGGAGAAGGAACCAGTAAAAAGAAATGAAGATAAAGCTTTGAGGGGGAGCTACATCTGAGGGGGAGATGCTTCATCTGAGGGGGAGTATAAGAAAAAGTATTTTCTTTCCATTTTACTTGCATATGTAAAAATACATCACATTGATGTAAAAATGTTTTTAATAAAATGAGTTGTTTGATTGCTCATCAAACCTGAGTCCTCTTTTATCTCTTTTTAAAATTCTCATTTATAGTCAACTGCTTTGTAGCATTGATATATCTTTTTATAATATTTTCCTGGCATCATAAAAAATGGGGAGATTGTTGAGTCATAAGACGAATCAGGACCCTCAATAATTTTGATTTAATGCAAAACAAATATTAAGTAAAAAGACTGTGTCTTATAAATACCAATAGACAAAACGTTGTATCTGCGTCTGTAGAATATAGATGATACGCAGACAGACGCTTAAATCTGAAAAAGCATTTAAAAGGCATAGTAAATGCACTATCGTCTTGAAGTCTGTTTTGCAAAGAATTTTCATAAGGCATCCTTCTAGGATCTGTTGAAGTGCATAAAGGGAACAGAGAAAAGAGTCAAAATCTCAGAAGTCTCCCTCACCTCAAAAGACGCGCTACAACTAGCTATGAGTACTTGTCTGAGCAAGCAATGTGACCTCTGCAACAGAAAGATATGGAGTCTTCTCAAGAAAGATAAGCATAATGCTTTATCAGCTCAGAATGACTGGTTGGTGATAAGCAATTAATGCTTGCATTAAATGCACATCAACCCACCTCCTTTCAGACACAAGTCAGATGCAAGCTAGAAGACCGTTTAGATACAACGGTTACTTCCTCAGCATGTGTATATATAGAAGAAGATTTGAAGTGCAATATACAACACACGAACTGAATTCAAATTCAAGCATTCTTTCAAGCCTTCATTCTTTATCTTGTAAAAAGCTTTATTTGTAAAAAGCTCTCAAACCACTTTGTGTATCCTGAGAGAAAAAGACTTAGCTCTTAATCTTATATATCCGTCTGTAAGACGATAGCTATAAAATCTGTGCGTCCTTTATAAAAACAAATCTAGTGATTTGTTTTAGAGCCAAAAGTGGCTTGGTAGTAAAGAATACTTGGGTTTTAGCTTGGAGAGGCTAAGTGTGAAATACTATTTGGGTGAGCCAGAAGTGGCAGTGAAAAATACTTGTAACTTGTGATAAGTTATTGGAACTTGGTGGTTTTCCAAGAACTGGACGTAGTCTCGGGGTGAGACAAACCAGTATAATTTCCTGTGTTGTCTTTCTTTGTCTTACATCTCTTATAACTACTTTGAACTAACTTTGGGTTGTGATTAAAACCTGTTTCATTTAAAAGGCTTTCATATAAAGTTATCATATTGAAACATTTTCTTAAAACCTCTATATCTAATCAAACGTTACACTCTGTCTATAAAAGTTTGCGAAAATTTTTATAAATCACAATTCAACCCCCTTGTGACTTTTGCCTTTACACATTGCCTGCCAAACATTAGGATCCTGGGAGCTTTACTATTCCCATCACCATTGGGAATCTTTTTGTTGATAAAGCGTTGCTTGATTTGGGGGCAAGCATCAACCTGATGCCCCTATCTATGCTAAAGAGAGTTGGAGATGTGGAGGTAAAGTCAACTCGCATGACATTACAGCTTGCTGATCACTCCATTATATACCCTCATGGGGTGGTGGAAAACATGCTGGTGAAGGTTGACAAATTCATAATTCCTGCTAATTTTGTTGTCATGGACATGGCGGAGGATTCACAAATTCCCATAATCTTAGGATGACCTTTTATGAAGACTGTTGATGCTCTAATTGATGTTGGCAAAGGAGAGTTTAAGCTTAAAGTGCAAGATGAAGAGGTGACTTTCAATGTCTGTGACTCTATGAGCCCCCCAGGGGGTTGGGGTTGATCACAACCATTCATCTTAGTCACGCTTGAGGTCACTGATCCATCAAGCTAGTGACGTTAAAGAAACACTTACTAGGAGGCAACCCAGCTTTCTTTCACTTTTCTCTCTTAATTTTGTCTTTATTTTGACTTCATTTTCTTTATTACACTTGTTCTATTTTATGTTTTGGTGTTTCTTTTGTGTTGTTTCAGGTTGTTATGCACATGATGAAGATATTGGGAAAGCATCCTTAAAAAAAAAAATTGACACGAGTTGCACAATCGTGCATTCTAAGCGCACACCTGTGCATCTTGCGCTGAAAATGCAAAAAAAAGACGTGAGTTGCACAACCATGCAATCTAAGCGTACACTAGTGCATCTTGCGCTAAAGGAGGCTCTATTTTTTGACGAAAGTTGCACAACCGTGCAATTTGATGCACAGCCTGTGAAAAAAAAAACCTCCCTCTCTTTCTTTATTTTTATTCTTCCCTTGTTGCATGCTTGGCATCCCTTTAAGTTTAGGGTGTTGAGGTGGAGTTTGCGGCCCATGTTGATTGGCCAATTAGAGCTGGAGACCAACATAATCTTTGCCAAGGCGGTGTGGATGGGCCTGATAATGAGCAGTAAGGTAAGTTCTTCTTCTTCTTCTTTTCTTTTACTATTTTTCTTTGATTTTAGTTTTGTGAAATAATGATGTGGCTTGTGTAATTTTTGGCTTGTCCCAATGAGCATGAATTGAATGATGATTTTTAAAATTGATTTTGATTTTAGGCATGTTTTGTGGTTGCATTCCTGATCATTAGTGCTTGGTTCAAATTGTGGTTAATGTGTTTGACATGTTGCATATGCACCCTTGTTCCTTGATGAGACCAACCATGATGAGAAGTAACTTGAATCTCTTGAATGAAATTGAGTGACACCGATGATACCAACATTCATATGGTTTTGCTTGAATCTCTTGAATCTTGTTGCTTGCATGTTGCTTGGAAGTGATCAAGGCCATCTTTGTTATTTTATCCATTAGCCTTTCTAGCTTACCTTTCATTATAAAATCCCTTGCACCCATCTTTGAGCCAAACAGGAAAATTCTTGATGCATGAATGAACCTTTAGCTGGAAATGAAAAACAATTGCTTTCCCAATCTTAGGAATAGGATAACAATTGAGAGATGTAGTCTTGCATTAAGTTTGGGGTGTCTTGTCAGACACCCAAAAATAGATAAAAGGTGCCCCAAGGGACTCTAATGTCACAGTTGGTGAACTGCAAAAAAAAAAAAAAGCATTGCTCACCCTTGTCCCACGGTGTTAATGTTGTCAAAAAAAAAAAGTGAGCAAATGAATAAAGTGGGACTTAGGTGGAGTTTAATAATTTGTTTAGGATCTTGAAGGAACTTGGGGTACGAATTGTTGTGTTTGTTGAGCTAAATTGAGTTCTCTCTCTTTGTTCCCATATTCTCTAAGATATTTGAATCCCAAGAAAAACCATTTTTGTTTGTTAGCCCAGCCACGTTACAAGCTCAAAAAGTCCTTAGTGATCCTTGATGGCATGTATGTGGACAATGAACATTGAGAGATGAATAGCAAAACTGACATGTATGGTGTTGATGTGTGATAGAGCGATACACTCACCTTGTCTTGTGTGCATGAGAGATACAGTTTGAGAGGACCAAGGAACTTAGGTTGTTAACTGCAATTGTATTATTCATGTTGATCCCTTAATGAATTGTTTCATGAATGCTTTGGGTGGGCACCACAACTTGTTTTGGATTGGAATTGATAAACTTAACTTGTGAAAGTGAAGCATGCTAAGTGGTGACGAGCTTGTGAATACTTTGAGTCATGTCTTATTGGTTTTCATGTTTTAATTGCTTTAGGAATTTGTTTCTCTTTCTATTTTATTTCTTGTCTTGTTGCTCGAGGACGAGTAAGGTTCTAAGTTTGGGGTGTTGATAATTGCCTTATATTCCTACTTTTTGTAGTAGTTTAGGGGAAATTATTTGATATCTTTCATGCTTTTGAGCTTTGTTATGTTCATTTTAGTTGTGTTTTTAATAAAAGCTTTATTTAGTTAGGAAATTTAGTTTTTACCCTTTTACACTTGATCTTTGGTTTGTTTTCTTATATTTTTAGGAGCTTTTGGAAGCGTGGAGCAAGTTTGGAGAGGTCCTAAGAATAAATGATGCGTTAAGGATCAATTAGGTTAAAGTTTAACGCCTTGAAGGTCTTGCGGAAGCAAAAGAAGCTTGTAGGAAGCCTTGCACAGGCTGTGTAATGATCCGTTCACCCGTGCTTCGCGCGTTGCAAGCATAATTCTTAATTTTCTGTTTTATCTTTTGTTTGGGCTTGAGCCTTTTTTTTTTTGCCCATAGCTTTATATTGGGATTTTCTAGTCTGTCCTAGGGTTCCGAACGTTGTGTAACGAAAGGAAGAGAATTTCGGGACGCATGTGACGGCTTTGATGCGTTTGGGTTCATATTCCATTCTTTCTCCATCTTTTGCTCCTTCCCCCATGGCTATGCATAGCTAAGTTCTCTTTTCGTTGAGGTTTAATGTAGTTGGACCAAATTTCATGTAATTACACTTTTCTCTTATTTTAATTAAGTATTGTTATTGCTCTTCTTCTATTCTTAATGCTTGTGTTTGGCCTGATCAACCAATTTCATGATTCTATTATTTCAATTGTAATTGAGAAATTCTTTTGAATTGCGAACTGAAGAAGACAACCAATCGTTTTTAGGCCTAGGGATAGGGTAAAGAGGATTGATCATCACTAAAACCCCTTTTCTTAATGCAAATACCTTGGTTACACTAATTCAAGGGATTGATAGTGGAATCAAGGGATTTAGGCTATTTCGCTTTAGGAATTAAGGTTTGAGTAATTTTGCGGGTTGATGATAACTAAAATTTAATTGAATAGGAATGAGTTGTGATTGCATGTTAGGAAGTTCGAAGTTAAACCCCAACGATTTATTTTAATTGATTTAAACCAATTTTCTGCGCACACCTAGTGTTTGCTTATTTTCCAAAACCAAATTTCTTCTACTCTTCCATTTTATTTTAATGTAATTGTCATTTAATTTTGGTTACTAAATTATTCTCAATTTCATAGTCTATAAAATTTACTTTTAATTACCCAATTATCGTATAAGTCCCTGTGGTGACGATACTCTACTTATCACTTTGTTACTTGCACAATTTGATACACTTGCCAAAATCCCAACAAACAGCATCTGATTCTAGAATTTTAAAAGATGCTTTGAATAGGGATGATGCATTAAAAATTCTTGAAGGTGAGTTTTACATTAGTGTCAAAGAATATAATCATTGTTACAATTTAGGATTTCATTATGTGACATACTTAGTTATCATGTCTAAATTAATTGTGTAGGAAAATTCTATATCGGGGATGCGAGATTTATGCTAAAATGTGGGGTACTTAGACCATATAGAGGTGTGCGTTATCACTTGAAGGAGTATTCATCTCGAGGGCTGCAAAATTACAAAGAATTATTTAACCTTCATCATTCTTCGCTTAGAAATGTGATTGAGAGAACATTTGGAGTTTTAAAAAAGAGATTTCCCATTATAGGTGGTGGTTCTGAACCATATTATTCGTTTCAGATCATGTCAGATATAGTCCTTACTTGCTGCATTTTGCATAATTTTCTGATGGGTGTGGACATTGATGAAGAAATTATTGCTGATGTAGATCATGAGTTGTTACAAACTGACATAGATCAATCAATATCACAACAACGTGAGGAAGACTATAGACAAGGAGCAAATTTAAGAGATAGCATTGCCTTAGAAATGTGGAATGCATATAGAGCTTAATGTGCTAATTGTATGTGTGGTGTTCCTAGTTTATTTTATTTCAATGAAGTTTTAATTTGGATATTGACATCTAATTTAACTTTGTAATGATATTGGTTTCATTCGATGTTACTAGAATTTTTATTTAGAGTGGTGGTGTATGATTATGGACAATTATATATTTTATGGCATTACAATGGTGTTAAATGATAGCTCAAAATTGTCTTTATTCCTTTATATATGTCATGTACGTCTTTTCTACTTGTTATATAAATATTATCCAGGTTTCGAAATTCCAAAGGGAAAAAACCCCGTAGGACAAAGCACTCAGCCGGGTAAAGACAACCTAAGGTGGTCAGAGGATATGGACTTAGCATTATTGAATGCTTTAACGGATGAGGCACATAAAGGAAATAGACATGATGGATCATGGACAACAGAAGCATACAACAATGTGGTTGACATATTGTGAACAACAATCAGACCACAAATAACAAAACAACATATTAAGAATCGAATGAAGACCCTGAAAGAGAATTTTGGTGAAGCCTTTGATTTGTTTAACAGCTTAAGTGGTTTTGCATGGAATCCAATTACTAGAAAGTTTGAGGCATAGGAGAAAGTTTGGGAGGATTTCATTAAGGTTGTTATTATTAATTTAGCTCATGAAGTAAATTGACTGAAATTATATTAAAATTATTAATATCCTTTTATGATATTGATGTTGTTAATAATGTGCAGGAGAAGCCACATGCAGCTAAATGGAAAAGAATGCAAATCAAACATTATGGCATGTTGCGGGATTTGTTAGGAGCAGATAGAGCTACTGGGAGACATGCAGCAACTGCTAAGGAGAGATTGAATTAGTGGGATAAAGAAAAAAGAAAGTTTTGACTTGAATGATTCGTTCGGGGATATAAGGATGCCTGATTTAGATGCCAACATTGTTGAGGAGAATCCTCATTCACCTCCTACATTTGAAAACTTTAGTCCTTGTCCTAGAACATCTAATCAATCTACTGGCACATCAGGGTCTAGGGGAACCAAGCATAAAGCCCACACAACGGATATTACAGATGCGCAATACGACAAAATTTCTTTAGGGATTAATGCATTAGCAGAAGCTATCAAAGATGGGAATTACATCTCCAAAGAACTACAAATGGTGGCTGAAAGACACATTATAGTTGCTGAAAAATAGGTTGCAGTTGCTGAAAAAGGCTTGACCATCATGGGACAAAGTAGGCCTGGCTTTTACAGTGAATCTGATGTTTGGAAGCTTCTAACTGATTTGGGTATGCCAGAACAATACCAAATGCGTTGTTATCACTATCTATGTGCCAATGATTTGAAGAAAAGAGAAATCTTTAGAGTTCCTCCTGAGATGCGTCTACAGGCACTTATACAAGTGATGTCTGAAGCTGGAATACAATGAATGGACATGATAATGTTTTGGAAGACAATGTTGGTGTAGTGTCAGTACTTTTTTTTTTTGAGTCTTTGGGCTGCTATGGTTGCACCTAGCAATTTGACGCAGTTTTTTGTTTTTGAGCCATTGGACTGCTTTGGTTGCCCGTACATTTTGAAGCACTATATAGATACTATGTAATTTGCAGGCTAGTATGTATTATGTTTATGTATATGAAGTTGTGTAATTAACTAACCCTTACTTTTATACTTTCTGTGTACCATTCGATGTTTAGACATCATTTACAAAAATTAATGTAATTAACTTTTTTAGTCTATGTTAAGCTATGTAGCTGTGATACATACAACTGATTTGGATGGAATATTATCATTAAGTTGCTGTCAATCATTTTAGTCTTCATCAATTGAAAACCAATTTTTCTCACTTGGCTTTCTATTGCAATTATGTACAGGTACATGGAGATGTTTCGATTCTTGCAGGATGGGAATGCCACTCTCAATTTTAGGTTGGTTCCTCTTTTGGGATTATACTGGTTTGGTAAGTTGTGGCTTTGAATAAAGCTTCAAATTTTATGCATAGAGGACTGTAGCATCATGTGTCAATGCGTGGTGCATATATAATGGAGCTATTTTGTGTTTTTTATTTTGTTTTATTTCAAAGGGTGCTGGAATTGTTGGGTGGGTAGATGCATACGTGAAGGAATTGGTATCTGTAGTTTTTGTAAAATAGAAGCACCTTGTGAGAAGATTTGAATGACTATATAATTAGTTCCCTTTTTGAACACCTTGCGGCTTTTCTCCAGTGATCCCGTCTAATTAACACTTTGAAGCAAATTTACGTACTTAGTTATTAGTACATAGTTGTTAAACTAAGTGACATGTAACTTGCTTCACTCATTAGTAAAAATGTCGCTAAAAAGATTTATAATAATGCAACTTGCTTCAATCACGAGCCTTATAACAATGATAATGTTATTTGTACTCACTTGTAAGTTTTAATATTACTATACTATACAATAAAATGAATAATAAAATATAGAATACGTCCCACAAAGACCAAATATAAACACTTGATTCACTAGTTTGTTTTTATATATACATCTGTTGATAAAAAATAATTTTTTATATATTTAAACTGAATAAGAAAATTTTGGGATAATAATTTCTGTTGGCTTTCTATAAAAAAAAATATATTATTATATATATTATTTTAAACAATAGTCTATATATATATATATATATATATATATATATATATATATATATAAAGGGTAAAAATGTCTTTTTAAAAAAGATCATTTTCTTTCTCTCCACTTTTCTATTCAACCAAACTAGTGAAGAGAAAATTTAACTTTTCTTTCTCTTCTACTTCTCTCTTATTTCTTTCAATCCAAACATTCTAAAAATTTATTTATTTTGAGTACAAGCCTATAAGGTAGCCTTTGAGTTTTATTAATTTTTTTTAACCCTATATTGGAATTAACTCTCCCTATATCTATCGCTAATCATGTAATACTTTGAATTCTTTGGTTTCTAAAAGCTCCATGTAAAATCAATGTGTTGATATGGAATTTGATTTTTCAGTAAAATGTGTTTTAACTACTTTTTAGATAAAATTAGTGTTACTTTTAAAAATGATTTTTATTCTGGTATGTAAAAAAGTCTCACATTACTTAAGAGTTGAGATCAAGAATAATTTATAAATACTCTCCTCTCTTAATCTATTGAGACATCTTTGAATGATAAAATTGTGAAGCTCAAACCAAAAATCTTTTTAGTGTCTATATTTTCAAAAAAATATTGTTTTTAGTTCCTAACCACTAATGGTGTTAACAAAATTGTATCTTTAGAAAAGATTTAACAAAGAGCTAGAAATAAATTTTAAAAAAATAGAATAATAATGACATTATTTTTTTTGTCCTGGGTCAGAGTCCCCCAACCCACACAGTTAGAAACTAATCCCCCGCTCATGCGACGTGCGACTGTCGTTGGTCCAAGATAATTTTGCATAGGAGGGAATCGAATATGGGTTCTCCCACTAAATAGATCATTCCCCACATATGAATGCAGTGGCGCCTTATACCACTGCGTTAATCCTATGGGTTAATAATGACATTATATTTTGAGGAATGCTAGCGACACTCTCTCTGACACTCTCTTTTTAACACTATCCTTGTGATTGGCTTAAATTGGTTGGAAATCATCAATTTTGGTGGGTCTCACTTCTAGATTAGGAGAAAAAATCATTAAATGATAAGTGGACCTACCAAAATTGATGATTTCTAATAAATTTCAACCGATCACAAAGAGAGTGTTAGAGAGAGTACTGTCGCTAGCATTCCTCTTATATTTTTAGTCCTTATACTTATATATACGGTAAAATATGTTTTTGGTCCCTATACTTTAATACAAAATTGGTTTTAGTCCCTATACTTTCAAATCAACCATTTTGGTCCTCAAACTTTGAAAAACATATGAATTTAGTCCATCTCCTTTATTGATGTTAGTGATGTTAAGGGATTAACCCACATGTTTTTCAAAGTTTGAGGACTAAAATGTTAGGAATTTTATAATTCCTAATTAATTAATATGGGCTACATATTATATTATAACATTTATATTAGTTATTTACATTTAGATGGGCTCAATATAAAGTGATCTAATTTAGTGAGCCCGTTAGACTACCAATAGAAAACTGATATGGGCTTAATAAGCGGAAACCAGTTTGATCCATTAGGGGATAATGGGAATCCTAATAGGTTAAAACCTAAGGCATGGTTATGGTCCCCAATACACCAAATCAAGAAACAGTTTCTCCTCTCCCCATCAGAAGAGAAAATGAAGGTCCCAGAAGGAAGAAGGTGATTTGGTTGAGGAAGGTCATTAAACCAATTGCTCATGACCACTATTAGATTCCGCTACGTGTTGATCAAGCTCTATGAATCCAGGTATTCCTTAAAACCTCTTGATAATCTGACGTAATGTGTCTTGGTGCTTATTTGATATTTTATAAGGTTTATTAAAATTCCAACAAGTGGTATCAGAGCCACCATTACTGTTAGATTCTTGGGATTTAAAGTTGTTTGATTCATATAATACCTGAATATTTTGGTTATATGAACTTTTTTTATTTTGGGGGAAACTATTATGTATTTGAGATAAAGGTTTATCCGCGTTGGTCATTGGATTTCTTGAGCATTATCTTTGGCTTTAAAGATTCGGTGATGTATAAAAGATTATAAAAGGCACGAGGTGTCTTTCCATTCTTTGGGTTTCGTGTATATGGATTATATATATGCATTAAGGCTGCAACGTTCCCTTTAAGATTCAAATCAATTTCTTAAGCCATATATATATTTCGTAAGCATGAAAGTTTTTCATATAAGGCAATGTTTTTTTTTTTTTGTCTTATATGAATAGTCTTTTTGGCTAATTTTGTTTTTTTAGCAGCTTTGTTTCAGCTTTTATCCATAGAAAGCCGTAAAGTTTTCCTTCATGTTTTAATAGATGATTTATGAATTGGTTATTTCCCTTTATGAATCGGTGATGTTAGAATAAATCTGTGATAGTGTTATGGTATATTCGTTTACGGATGCGTCATTATTTTATTATGATGTTGTTTTCGAATATTTATTGCTATCATGATTGGGTGCAAATTTAAACGTTACGAACCCTCCCCATTTATTTTGTGTGTCCAGTAATTTTTAATTAAATTGATTAAACCATTATGTTGCCTAAGTAACCTCTATTGTGTTAATTGATTTAATTAAAATTGCATGGATGTTAGTATGGGATTATTTATGCGAATTGTGCTCGGCCCAAAGGAAGACACAATTTGGCCAAATAATAACATACCTGCGATGATAAATATGTGACAATTATAAAAAGTATTTTTCTTGTGAATAATAGTCGGTCTAAAGAAAGGCTAATATTTGACAGAACTAATTGTCAATATTTGATTGTTGCATTGAGAGTACCAATTACGAATTAATTTCTCTGTCCAAAGACTAGGAATTAATGTTGTGCTGGGTATCTTGTGATGGGTCTGTTATGGGAAATATTTGCATGGCTTGTTATATATACTTTTTATGACATGCTTGGTTATTTGTGAACATGTTATTGATTTTGTTCTCTCTTTAGTTAATATTGCTAGTGCTGCAAATGTTACTGCCCAAGTGAATTCTATCCCAATGCTGAATGGGACAAATTTTAAGGTCTGGAAGGAAGCCGTAGAAATTGTTCTTGGCTGTATGGATTTGGACTTGGCACTGAGGACGGAACGACCCATTTCCACTCCAGAAACCTCTAATGAGGCAAAAATTGAGAAGTGGGATTGGTCCAACTAAATGTGCCTTAAGATCATGAAGCGCTCTATTCCAGAGGCATTTCGGGGTTGTATTTTTGAGGGTCAAAGTGCAAAGAAATTCCTTAAGGAAATTGAGCAATACTTTGCCAAAAATGAAAAAGTGGAGACGAGTAACTTTTTGGCTAAACTCATCTCCATGAAGTATAAAGGCAAAGGGAACATAAGGGAGTACATTATGGAGATGTCCAATCTCGCATCGAAACTCAAGTCACTTAAGTTAGAGCTTGGTGAAGACCTGCTCGTGCACTTGGTTTTGATCTCGCTTACTGCACACTTTGGGCAATTCAAAGTGAGCTATAACACTCAGAAGGACAAATGGTCCCTCACTGTGTGCAAGAGGAGGAGAGGCTGCAGAGAGATAGGACTGAAAGTGCTCACTTGACTTCGACCTCTTAGAATAAGAAAAGGAAGAAGACTAAGGGTGCTGCGGAAGGGACTTCTCAGCAAAAGAAACAAAAGGATGAGGAATTTACCTGTTACTTCTGCAAGAAGTCGGGACACATGAAGAAAGAGTGTCCCAAGTATGTCGTATGGCGTGTAAAGAAAGGTAAATTTCTTAATTTAGTTTCTTCTGAAGTAAATTTGGCTTTTGTACCTAAGGATACTTGGTGGGTGGATTCTGGTGCTACTACTCACATAAGTATGACTATGCAGGGTTGCCTGTGGAGCTGACCGCCAAGTGATGATGAAAGATTCATCTTTGTGGGCGATGGCAAGAAGGTTGTAGTGGAGGCTATTGGAACTTTTAGATTACAGTTAAAAATTGGATTTTATTTGGATTTATTTGAGACTTTTGTTGTACCATCTTCTAGATGAAATTTGATTTCTATTTCTAGTTTGGACAAATTTGGATTTTCTTGTTCATTTGGGAATAATAAAGTTAGTCTCTACCAAAATTCAAATATTGTTGGTTTTGGTTCTTTAATTGATAATCTTTACATACTTGATGTTGTTAATTCCTATAATGAAATACTGCAAACAAGTTCATGTGGTACAAAACAAAAATTGAATGAGAATTCAGCCACCTTATGGCACAAGCGTTTAGGCCATATCTCTAAACAGAGAATTCAGAGACTTGTGTTGGATTAAATTCTTGACCCTTTGGATTTATCAAAATTTGAGGTCTGTGTTGAATGTATAAAGGGAAAACGAACAAACATAAGGAAATTAGTTGCCGAAAGAGCTAAAGACATCTTAGAACTAGTGCATACAGACATTTGTGGTCCTTTTCCTACAGCTTCTTGGAATGGACAACAATATTTCATTACGTTCATAGATGACTACTCTAGATACGGTTACCTATATTTGATACATGAGAAGTCCCAATCCCTAGACGTTTTTAAGACTTTCAAGGTTGAGGTTGAACTTCAACTTGGAAAGAAAATTAAGGCTGTCAAATCTGACGGTGGTGGTGAGTACTATGGCAGTTATGACGAATTAGAAGAACAATGTCCAAGACCTTTTGCGCTTTTCCTCAAAGAGTGTGGAATTGTTCCGCAATACACTATGTCGGGCAAACCTAGCATGAATGGTGTAGCAGAACGAAGTAACCGAACTCTTAAGGATATGGTGAGAAGTATGATTAGTCATTCTTCTTTGCTAGAGTCACTTTGGGGAGAAGCCTTAAAGACTACAGTTTACATCCTTAATAGGGTGCCAAGTAAAGCAGTTAACAAAACCCCTTATGAACTTTGGACTGGTAAAAAGCCAAGCATTAAACACTTGCACATTTGGGGTTGTCTAGCTGAGGCACGACCTTATAGGCCACATGAAAGAAAGCTGGACTCAAGAACGATTAGCTGCTATTTTGTTGGCTATGCTGAACGCTCTCGGGGCTATAAGTTTTACAATCCCACCTCAAGATCCTTTTTCAAGACGGGAAATGCGAGATTTCTTGAGGAAGTTGAGTTTGGGAAGGAAGAGAACATAAGGAATGTTGTCTTTGAGGAAGAACCTGTTATTGACAGTGATCAAGTCCTCGTACCTATTATTGTTCAAGACACAACTCCAGTAATAGAAGACAATGTTCAAACTATTGACATTATTCAAGAACAAGACAACAATGAGGTTCTCCCTCAAATACCTTTAGAGCAACCTCAACAACCTCAAGAAGTGCCATTAAGGAGATCCATTAGAGAGAGGAGAAGTGCAATCTCAAATGATTATATTATCTTTCTCCAAGAACATGAGGATGGTGTTGGTTTAATAGAGGATGATCCAATCAACTTCTGTCAAGCTATGCGCAGTTCTAACTCTAAAAAATGGATTGACGCCATGAAGGATGAGATTAAGTCTATGCAAGACAATGACATTTGGGATCTCGTCAAATTGCCTGAAGGTGTGAAACCTATTGGTTGTAAATGGATATTTAAAACCAAGAAGGATTCGAAGGGTAATATCGAGAGATATAAGGCTCGTCTAGTTGCTAAAGGCTTTACTCAGAAGGAAGACATTGACTATAAAGAAACCTTTTCTCTAGTATCTTCAAAGGATTCTTTTAGAACTATAATGGCACTGGTAGCTCATTTTGACTTAGAGCTACATCAGATGGATGTCAAGACTACGTTTCTAAATGGTGACATTGAAGAAACGATTTACATGGTGCAACCAGAAAACTTTGTGTCAGGTGATGCAAAGTCTATGGTATGCAAACTAAAGAAATCCATCTATGGTCTCAAACAGGCTCCCCGTCAATGGTATTATAAATTCCATCAAGTCATTACCTCATATGGTTTCGAGGCAAATGTAGTTGATGATTGTGTATATCATAAGTTCAGTGGGAGTAAATACATATTCTTGGTATTATATGTCAATGATATACTGCTTGCTAGCAGAGATATAGGCTTCTTGCAGGAGACCAAGAGATTTCTAACGAAAAATTTCAAAATGAAAGATCTTGGGGAAGCTTCTTTTGTGTTAGGTATTAAGATACTAAGAGATCACTCTCAAGGTATCCTAAGGTTGTCACAAGAGAGCTATATTGATAAAGTACTTGATAGATTTGGCATGAAAGATAGTAAACCAGGAGATACCCCAATAGCTAAAGGAGACAAATTCAGTCTCAAACAATGCCCCAATAATGACCTTGAAAGAACTGAGATGCAGAAGATTCCCTATGCGTCAGCAGTAGGAAGTTTGATGTATGCTCAAGTTTGTACTTGTCCCGACATAGCATTTGTCGTAGGAGTTCTAGGCAGATACTTGAGTAATCCTGGATTGCAGCATTGGAAGGCAGTGAAACGTGTAATACGCTACTTGAAGAGAACAAAAGGCTACAAGCTCACTTATCAGAAGTCTGACAATTTGGAGATCACCGGGTACTCAGAGTTTGATTTTGTTGGATGTCAAGACAGCAAACGCTCCACTTCTGGATACATATATATGTTGGCTGGAGGAGCTATCTCTTGGAAGTCTGCCAAACAGACTCTTGTAGCTTCTTCAACCATGGTTGCGGAGTTCATTGCTTGTTTTGAGGCATCTAATCACGGGATATGGCTGCAAAACTTTGTCACTAATTTGCTTGTGGTCGATGGCATTGAAAGACCATTGAAAATTTATTGTGATAATAACTCTACAGTTCTTTACTCCAACAACAATAGGAGTACAACCAAGTCAAAATTCATTGACATCAAGTTTCTGGTTGTTAAGGAAAGAGTTCAGAATAGGCAGATTTCCATAGAACATATAGGGACTGATTTCATGCTAGCTGACCCACTTACTAAAGGTTTGGTACCTAGAGTTTTTCGTGAGCACACTGCTCATATGGGTGTAGTTCCTAACAGTACCTTAGTTTAGTAGGAGTCCCATTTATTTTCTATATCTTATGTTTTCTAGATATTTGTATTGTTTGGATTTCCTGCAGAAATAAAGTTGATGTTTATCATTCTATTTTGAGCTTGTTTTGTGTGCAATATTTGTATTGCATTTTGGATTGATCTCTATAAAGAATAAAGTTTGGACTAGTTGGAAATAAGCATGATTAAGATCACATCGCATGTAATTTCCATGCCGCTTATCCATATTTGATCTATGTCATTGAGTATGAGTAACAGTGGTGATCATTGTGGTTTAGTCACGTTGAATTGTGATAAAAACTACAGTGGTTTCCTGTTGCTATATGAGATGGACTGATGCGTAAAAATGCGTTTGCAAAGGGCAAGCGTACCCTACGCAGTAGTAACAGTGGACTCCAGGAGTCCGGATGTCGAACCCAAAGGACCAGTCGCGTTCCCAAATAATTAATCTCGCAAATAACTAAGCAATCCAGAATATAAAAATCAAATTGAGAAGAATGTTGGTCAATTATTCTTTTCAAAAGAAAGAGAATCGGAGCAGAAAGATTACTGTGAGAACAATTATGATAAAGAAGCCTAGGATTGTGATTTCACATATACCCCCTTTTTCCCCCAATTCTAATCTTAATAAAATCCCTAAATGTGTTACTTGCCAGCGACCTCTTAAATTCGTTAATTAACAATTGATCATAGTTAATAACGCTATTTCCCCTAATTTAATTCCCAATTGATCATAGGTGAATTAATTTAGAGCAAATGATAAATCTCAGAGAGGTTGATTAACAGGTTAATCTACTGGAAATTCATACAATAAGTTTGATCATGCAAATTGTACAAATCCAATCACTTCACTGTTCAGTTAATCGCAAGCAATTGATCATAGACAAGAGATTAACTTATGTTTAGACTGATCGGTCCTAAAAGCAATAAAAGTAGTGAAGAGATACAAATAACTGAATAACATCGAGGTTTTATTAAAATTAGAACCGGGGTACAAGGGTACAGCTACATCACAATCCAGGGCTAAGAGAAACTAGCCACTCATGTTCATGATTAAGCCAGAAAACTCAAAAGAAGACATAAAGATTACAAAAGGGAAGAAACTTTACAGTGATGATCCCCAATGGTGTTCTCTACGTCCTCCCGCAGCTCAGAGTCTCTCACAGGACCTCTTTCTCACCCACAACCCTCAGTTTTCGAAATAGAACAAAAGATAAAGATAAAAGGGTTTCCTATCCTATTTATAATAATTCAAAATTTAAATGGCTGACAGCGCAACTTACCACGGCCGTGGTAAAATGACCACGGCAGTGGTCCTTGCATAAAAGTCCAATTCTACTACACAACCAGCATGGCCATGGTAAATTGGTAAATGGTAATTTACCATGGCCATGGTCCTTGCGTTATTTCAATTCTGGCCTTTTTTCTTGGTCCTCTAGACAGTGGCATTTTTGCTCCAAAAAGTGCAATTTTCAACTCTTTTCCTCATGAAGCCTCTTGAGTACCTGTCTTGCACCAACTAACACCAAACAGTGAGTTTTGCCAATAAAATATATTCAAAATGTATGAAAATGGCATCTAAACTCACATCAAAATACAATCAAAGTCCGGTTTATCAACCTCCCCACACTTGAGCATTGCTTGCCCTCAAGCAATTATTCTGAGTCAAATATCAAAACCAATTCCCTATAGTCAAGAACTTGTAACAGAACCCCAATTTATTTTGAATGGAAAATGAAACATAAGCAACAATAAAAGCAACAAAGTGCAGCAGAATTTTTCCAAAGAATCCATTAGACTTAAAACACCCGCATAAATGACCAATTTCCCATGAGCCTGGTTCACTCATCTCTCATTCTCTCAGTGTTTCAGGGTCAACAGAAATTCTCTCAAATCACACTTAATTGAGCATGTTCACAAATCTATTCATCAATCAACTCAACTCAATCAACTTTTCACAAACAGAACAAATGAGGCATGACAGGGTGTAATGGGGCCCAGTTTATAATGATAGGTAGATGTTGAAAGGAAAGGACAACAAAGGGCTCTAATGGCGGTTCACACTCAGTGATCTAAAATCAAAAGGGAGCCAATGCCTTCCTTCATCCACTTTTTCACTACCCATATTTCAGCTCTCACTTCTTCTCTTGTTATTCTATTTTTCTGCTCTTTTTTTTCTTCTTTTTTTTTTTTTGAAGGTTTTTGACCTTATTTTATTCAATTCACAGGAGAAGTTGAGAGACACTGAATTCTTTTTTTTTTTTTAACTGGATGCTCTGCATTACATTGGTTTTTCCCCCATCCTTCAGATCACCAAGCATAAACAAATATACATAATTTCACAGAGTAAGGTGACAAATGAATATTTAATTAGGCTCAAAACAGGCAACTAGATGGGGATGTAACACAAAATCTGAATCTAGAAAAATGCCTAATCAATGCCTCAACAGTTTCAGAAAATAAAAAGCCAATCAAGGATATGTATTTCAGGATAGAAAATAGAACATGCCACCTAAGGTGGATCAGAATCACACACTAAAAGAAACAAAAGCTCAAAACTCACATTTCTATGGCTAAGCTCAAGGGAAAACAATTTATTCAATTATGTTCGGTGCTAATGTTCATTTCCTTGAAGAAAATCCCACTGCAATGCTGCAATTTTTTTTTTTTCAAAGGGGTTCTGAAAACAAAATTTCATAACTATCAAGAATTCAAAAATAACACAGAACAATGTACTGGCATAATCACAAATCACAGCAATTCAAAGCTGGGGAGAAAAACCGTGACCCCCTCCCCACACTTAAAGTATGCAATGTCCTCAATGCATCCAAAAGCATAAATCAACAAGACATGAAAATAAAATGTACTGAAGGGAAACATAAAATAAAGTACTGAAACAAGAAAACAAAAAAATAGAAAAAGAAATAGAAAAACCTCCTCAAAAGTGGGTCTCTAAGGTATCTGTTAATGCTTCTGGTGAGGAGGGACCATGAACCTGAAAAAGAAAAGAAAGAAATTTTTTTTTTTTTAAAATTTTTTTTTTCAGTTTTTTTTTTTTTACCATGGCCGTGGTAAAATTTACCACAGCCGTGGTCGGAAAAATTTGATGCTGATTTTCACAAAAATTGAAAATTTTCTACTTCCAGGGTCTATTTACCCAACCCGTGGTCATTAACCACGGCCATGGTCAATTTAGCACGGCCGTGGTCGTAAATGACGTTGATTTTCACAAAAATTGCAAAATTTCCACTTCCAGGGTCCATTGACCACGGCCATGGTAAATTTAGCACGGCTGTGGTCGTAAATGACGTTGTTTGGGGATGCTGGGAGCACAGCTGTGGTCAAATATAACCACAGCCTTGCTTCTACCACCACGGCTGTGCTCAATTTAGCACGGCCGTGGTCCCCACATGCGAGAACAACCAAAAAAATAAAACAGTTCCTAAGCTCTAAGCTCTAGAATGCAAAATAAAATAATTAAAAGGATACAGTGGGTTCATGAACCCACTCTTCTCAGGTTACCTCCTGAGCAGCGCTTGTTTAACGTCCCGAGCCTGATGGGTGAAAAGGAAATCAACCTCCCTCAAACAAGGTGATATTCCCTTCTTGCAGTAAACCTTCAGCATGCCCATCCACTCTATAGCCAGGAGCTTCCTTCCCCACATTTGGGTGAAGCTCGGTATTAATCATCTTCACCTTGTCAATGGCTTGCACAAAATTACAGGAAGCGGAAGAGGAGGAGCTTTTTGCAGTATCATACACTTTAATCACTTCCTCCTCATCACCTAGCCTCAAAGTTAATCTCCCTTTTCTGACCTCAATCACAGCATCTCCTGTGTTGAGGAAGGGTCGTCCCAAAATAATTGGGATTTCCTCATCCTCCTCAATGTCCAAAATAACAAAGTCAGCAGGGAAAATAAATTTCCCAACCTTAACCAACAAGTTCTCCACTATTCCTCGCTGATAGGTGAGAGTCCTGTCTGCAAGAAAAATAGAGATATCAGTGGGTTGGGGTTCTTGTAACCCCAACTTCTTATAAACAGAATAAGGCATTAGATTAATGCTAGCACCCAAATCACATAATGCTCTATCAAATTGCAAATTGCCAATAGTACAAGGAATTGAAAAACTCCCGGGATCCTTAAGCTTAGGAGGCAATTTCTTTAAAATCACAGCAGAGCATTCTTCGTTGAGGCCAATTGTAGCAAAGTCCGCCAGTTTTCCTTTATTTGAAAGAATTTCTTTTAAATACTTGGCGTACTTTGGCATTTGAGCAATTGCCTCAGCGAAGGGGATATTAATATGCAAACCTTTCAGCATCTCTACAAATTTAGCAAAATACCTATCCTCACTCCTATCTTTCAACCTTTGGGGGAAAGGAACACTTACCTGAGGAGGTGTCAGTACCTCCTTTTCCTTCTCTTTCTCAATAGTTGGGTTCTCTTCAGTAAGAACCTCCTCTTCTAGAGTTGGAGCTGACTCTTCTTTCTTCTTCTGCCCCTATTTAGCCTTCTTGCTCCTAGTCATCACAACATTCGCCTCCTCCTTCTTAGGATTAGTTTCAGTTTGAGAAGGAAGGGTATCAGGAGCTCTCTGGGATAGCAAAGCTCGCATGCTAGAAAGCTGAGACTCCATAGTCTTCATGCGCTCATCACTCTTGGCTATATATTGCATCATGACATCCTCCAGTGATGGCATTCTCTCTTCTTGTCTTGACCTCTGATTTTGCATATGTGGAGGCCTATACACATTTTGATTCAGCTCCTGCCTGGGACCTTGGTTCCTCTGGTTTCTCCAAGAAAGGTGAGGATGATCCCTCCATCCTTGGTTGAATGTGTTGGAGTAGGGATCATATTCTGCACTCTTCCCACTGGCATAATTTACCTCCTCCATAGCTTGAGCAAGTGCATTATTCACAGGGCATTCTCCTCTATGGGCTTCCCCACACTTATCACAAGTGGGTGGTGGAAGAGCTGCTGTCAGAAGTTGTACCTGTGCTTTCATCACGGTCTCCATCTGCTTAGACAACTTCTCTAGCTTCTGATCAATGCTTGAACTAGGTGTTCCAGCTTCCACTTGGTTCACAGGTTTCATCATAATACGCCTATCTGCAATGTGGTTGTAGGCGTTGGAGGCCATGGCTTCAATGATTCTATTTGCCTCTGTTGGTGATTTAGCCATCAAGGAACCTCCACAAGCAGCGTCGAGGCTAGTCCTATTATGGCTGGACACACCTCCATAGAAAATCTGGATGATTCTCTGTTGGCTAAACCCATGATGTGGGCAACTCTGGAGCAGTTCCTGAAATCTGTCCCAGGCTTCTGACAGGCTTTCCTGCTCCCTCTGAGCAAAATTGCTTATCTCTCTCTGCATCTGGTCTGTCTTCACTACAGAATAGTACTTCCAGAGGAATTTGTTGGTGCACATCTCCCAGGTAGTGATACTGTTGGCCGGAAGTGAACACAACCAATTGAGAGCTTTCCCGTTGAGTGAGAATGGGAAAGCAGCCAGTCTGATATATTCAGCAGACACCCGAGGATATTTTACAGTGCTGGCCATCCTCATGAATCTTCTCAGATGTTCCACTGGATCCTCAGTAGCCAGCCCATGGAACTGGTTACTCTCTATCATCTGGAGGAAGCCATGTTTCAATTCAAAATTGACATCCCCCAGTGCTGGCAATAGGATGCTGTTAGCTACCCTAACTTGAGGAGTGAGATAGTCTAACAGAGACTGCTCCATCGGTGGGTCATTTTCTTCAGCCATTACTCTTCTTCTTTGTTCCGCTCTGTTCTTCCGGGCAAGCCTTTCAATCTCAGGTTCGTTCACAAGCTCTGGCCTCTGGGATCTGGTTAGCATAAATTGTCAACACAGAAAAAGGGATCAAAACGCAACTAGCAAAAGAGAATGACTAATTAAAATAAACAGTTTTTTTTAATAAAATAAAATAAAATAAAAATTCAGAAATTAAACAAACAAAAAAAATAAAATAAAATAAAATAACATAAATGAAAGAGGAAAAAAAAATAGACAAAACAGAAAATTAAAAGGAATGAAAACTATGAACAATATGAACAAGAATTGCTTAATTTTCACAAAATAAATTATCTAGGAACTACACAACTAGTCCCCGGCAACGGTGCCAGAAACTTGATGCGTAAAAATGCGTTCGCAAAGGGCAAGCGTACCCTACGCAGTAGTAACAGTGGACTCCAGGAGTTCGGATATCGAACCCAAAGGACCAGTCGCGTTCCCAAATAATTAATCTCGCAAATAACTAAGCAATCCAGAATATAAAAATCAAATTGAGAAGAATGTTGGTCAATTATTCTTTTCAAAAGAAAGAGAATTGGAGCAGAAAGATTACTGTGAGAACAATTATGATAAAGAAGCCTAGGATTGTGATTTCACATATACCCCCTTTTTCCCCCAATTCTAATCTTAATAAAATCCCTAAATGTGTTACTTGCCAGCGACCTCTTAAATTCGTTAATTAACAATTGATCATAGTTAATAACGCTATTTCCCCTAATTTAATTCCCAATTGATCATAGGTGAATTAATTTAGAGCAAATGATAAATCTCAGAGAGGTTGATTAACAGGTTAATCTACTGGAAATTCATACAATAAGTTTGATCATGCAAATTGTACAAATCCAATCACTTCACTGTTCAGTTAATCGCAAGCAATTGATCATAGACAAGAGATTAACTTATGTTTAGACTGATCGGTCCTAAAAGCAATAAAAGTAGTGAAGAGATACAAATAACTGAATAACATCGAGGTTTTATTAAAATTAGAACTGGGGTACAAGGGTACAGCTACATCACAATCCGGGGCTAAGAGAAACTAGCCACTCATGTTCATGATTAAGCCAGAAAACTCAAAAGAAGACATAAAGTTACAAAAGGGAAGAAACTTTACAGTGATGATCCCCAATGGTGTTCTCTACGTCCTCCCGCAGCTCAGAGTCTCTCACAGGACCTCTTTCTCACCCACAACCCTCAGTTTTCGAAATAGAACAAAAGATAAAGATAAAAGGGTTTCCTATCCTATTTATAATAATTCAAAAATTAAATGGCTGACAGCGCAACTTACCACGGTCGTGGTAAAATGACCACGGCCGTGGTCCTTGCATAAAAGTCCAATTCTACTACGCAACCAGCATGGCCATGGTAAATTTACCATGGCCATGGTCCTTGCGTTACTTCAATTCTGGCCTTTTTTCTTGGTCCTCTAGACAGTGGCATTTTTGCTCCAAAAAGTGCAATTTTTAACTCTTTTCCTCATGAAGCCTCTTGAGTACCTGTCTTGCACCAACTAACACCAAACAGTGAGTTTTGCCAATAAAATATATTCAAAATGTATGAAAATGGCATCTAAACTCACATCAAAATACAATCAAAGTCTGGTTTATCATGGACCAGACTGTTTAAAAGGAGTCTAAAAGTAAATAACGTACAGTTATGCGCCTAAAGAATTTTGTGATATAAATGTCTAAGGTTAATATGAAGCCCAAGTAGGAGATTGTTAGGAATTTTATAATTCCTAATTAATTAATATGGGCTACATATTATATTATAACATTTATATTAGTTATTTACATTTAGATGGGCTTAATATAAAGTGATCTAATTTAGTGAGCCCATTAGACTACTAATAGAAAACTTATATGGGCTTAATAAGCGGAAACCAGTTTGACCCATTAAAGGATAATGAGAATCCTAATAGGTTAAAACCTAAGGCAGGTTATGGTCCCCAATACACCAAATCAAGAAACAGTTTCTCCTCTCTCCATCAGAAGAGAAAAACAAAGGTTCGATAAGGAAGAAGGTGATTTGGTTGAGGAAGGTCATTAAACCAATTGCGCGTGACCGCTGTTAGATTCTGTTCCGTGTTGATCAAAATCTATGGATCCAGGTATTCCTTAAAACCTCTTGATAATCTAACGTAATATGTCTTGGTGCTTATTTGGTATTTTATAAGGTTTATTAAAATTCCAACATAAAATGGTCGATTTAAAAGTACAGGAACAAAAACCAATTTTTAGTAAAAGTACATAGACTAAAACCATATTTTACCCTTATATATAATTTTGATCTAATTTTAATTATTCACATTTAGTTTTTATAATTTCTTAATCATTAAAATTAAGTATCTTATCTCAAATCTAATAGTTCACTTATAATTAACATAAGTCTTTTTTTAGGAAAAAACCTAATTGAAGTGTTTTTTTTATACAATGATCACACTGAGGTTAAAATCTATAACCTCATACATACTGTCCAAACCCCTTACCACTAGGTCAGTTTTAATTGGTTATTAACATAATTGAAGTTCGATGTAGTATTGATTTGTATATATTGATGCCAGAAAGATATATGCACCATTTAAATAAAACATGAAAATGACAAATTGGTTTCAAAGTACTGATTCTATCCATTTTTTTTATTTTTGATTAAACTATTTATATATTTTTTCATTTAACAATCTCTATATATCAATCATTTTCATGTTATAATTTTATTATATTTCTATTAATTATTGGACAGAATTTAGTAAGAAAACTTTAATTTTAATAATAAAAAATTATAAAATTTAAATATAATTTATTATAATAAAAAAGATTAAAATCACATATAAATTAAAATATATATGGAGATGAAAAGTAAAATTAAATCCAAAACAATCTTTATATCAAGTAACAGATGTGAAACCCGAATTCTTTAGCTGTGATCATCTTAGTTTATGACTTGGTAGATGACGGCTAAGTCAAAATACTTGAAAGGAAATTCAATTGTTCATTAGATACTGGGCATGTATGCTACTATATTGTCCTTTTCCGGAGTTGATTTTTAGACAGTTTTTTTTTTTTTCCTTTCTAATTTGATAATTTTTTAGAACAAATAAATATAAGAATATATTAATATAAATTTAATGCCTTGTAACAAAAAAATATATAAATTTAATGTCTTAATTTTTTATTTACAAGATTTGAACATGAGAGAAAGAATGACATTGAATGAACATATGTTGGTTGTAAAGAAAAGAAAATCAATGACTTGTATGTGTATTGATGACAGTGAAAAATAGATTTTAATAACAACAAACATCGAAATTAAATTATTCAATTATGTACAATCAAACTCAGATAGCCATATATATTTATATAAGGCATTGTTCTTATAACGCTGAAGAGATTATCAAAGCATATTATCTATATATATATGAAATGTTATGTATCATCATTACCTTCGGTCAATTCTCACTATAAAATATGGTTATCGGGCACAAGATCGTGAAGGATTGACATGGTGCATGCATGATATAAACCTGTAAATCATGAGCAGTGCTCGTCTCAAACAATTAATTAATTGAAAAAAAAAAAGTGTGATACATATAAGATGCATGAAAAATAATGTTAGAATTTGCTATAAGCATTAGTCTTAAGTTACACATTGAAATATTCGTTTATAATAATAGTAAAAAAAAACACATTTTACATTTGTGTATATATACTTAATTTGTTTGAACATAAAAAACAATGCAAGTTTTGAACATGACGCGATCTTGTCTCGTGGACATAGGCGATGTCTACGGTGGGAAAGCCAAACATGTTTTCCACCGTGGGAAACAAAGGTAGTCCATCCGATACAATATGTTTTTGAGATTAGTGTAAGACTACTATGGGAGTGTCTACACCGTATTAAATTAAAAAAAAATCTTTATTTTTTCTTTCTATTTCAGTGTTCCAGGATAAAAAAAAAAAAATCTCACTGGAAAACCTTTCCCCTCTGCCCGGAATCCTAATCCCCGCCGCTGCCACAACCACCCCAACCCCAATTCTAATCCCAAAGTTCAAACCTTTCAACGAATGGCTCAACACCCACACACCTGAAACACAAGAAGAACAACAATCTCAAGAACCTAATTTTTCAAACGGGTTTCTCAACCTCGACCTCAACCTCTTTTGCGATGAAACCCCCAACGCTATCCCAAACTTGTACTACTCTCTCAGCTCTTCAGAACGGCTTTCACCAACAACCCCCAAAATGACGTCGTTCCTGACCCTATCACCAAGGGCTTGCAGCAGCTTCAAAACAACATTGTTACTAACCCCTTTGTCAAAAACTCACACCACCTCCAAAAGGGCACCACCGTTCCAAGCCTCGTTCCCCAACAATTCCAAAATGGTGTTGTTTTGGACCTTGGGTTTCAGCAGACCCAAAATGACGCTATTCTAGACCCGGATTGGCAAGCAATTGTGTCGTTCCCGGAGAAGAGGCGGTTCTCTTCGATGGCGGTGGCCACCATGCCGCGGCAACGATGTAAGGAGCTGGCTCGAGTGACGGATCTCGACGGCCCAGAGGAGCGGCACTTCAATTTCTGGAACATCGAAAGAGAGAGAAAGAAAAAAAAAAGAAAAAGAAAAAATAATATTTTTTTTAATTTAATCTGGTGTAAACACTTCCACAATAGTCTTACACTAATTTCCAATCGAACGGACTACCTTTGTTTCTCATAGTGGGAAACATGTCTGGCTTTCCCACTATAGACATCGCCCGTGGACATATCCATCCACAGAAGAAGACTGCATGTTCCATCCCAGTCTTTTGTCACTGTTGGTGGGCTGCGGCCCATGGCAGCCGTAATAATAATATAAAATTTTCAATTAATTATTAACTGCTTAATTTAGCAATTAGCATATTGATTAATGATTATATCGGGAGAACTTAAGCTATACAAATTCAGGTGATGTTATTTGAACGTTATTTTTTATATGATTTATATGAAAAAAAAAACGTTAATCTACACATTTTTCCTTCTTCTTTTTAAACCAAAATATATAATAGAAGGTATGCTTATAATGTTGTAAACTGCTATATCTCGGCACTCCTCTTGAATTGTGCTTATGAATATATGATCCAAAAATTTTAAGTTGTGGGAGCAAACATACGTATAAATATGTAAGATTAATAATATAATAATATACTATCATTAAAAGTATAAACATATATCACATTCTACAAGTTTTTATATTTTGAAAACATTGAATATTTTTTTTTTTAATTTTTAATACTATCAAAATTTTCTCTTTGTATTCATGTAACCAAACAATTATTTAACTATTTATTTACTATATGATTTCACATTAGATTCTCGATGATATTCATATATAGCGAATAAAGTCTTTCGTAGAAATATTGAACAAAAGTGAAGTATGGTCATGTAGTTTTGCAATTATCTTTTCTTAATGTTTTTTTAATTATTATTTTTTATGTGGTCTAGTTATTATATTCATTATTTATTATATTTGAAGATATATCTGATTGATATTATAATATAACTTAAAACACATTATACATGTACCAAAAGTTTTTAACACATGTGGTTCAACACTTAGATCTCTTAAGCAATGTTTAAGGTTTGATCCATGACTTGACCCGTGACTTGAAATTAAAGTCACTGGAAGTACCACTTTATCTTAAAATGGGCTGACATGATGGGAGAAGAATTAGTTAAGTATCATACAGAAGCCTCATATGCTTCTTAGTTATACCAAAAAAAATATTATACATGTTTTGTAATAATTAACTTGATAATTTTGTAACTAATTAAAATATAAAACAATAACAAAACAAATGCACGATCGACTATGGATGTGTTTGGAAATTTGTACTAGTGTTGAATGGACCTTTCTAGATTTCAACGCAAAAACGTAAAATAAGGAGAAGGGTTTGGGTTAGTGTTAATTTAAACGTAATGGATATACGAACACACACTATAACATACAAGATCAAAATGATCCAAAAACAAAATAAAACAAAGTAAAACTCAAAACAACATCCGTGAAATAAACTAATTTATGCTATCTTTATTGGGTAAAAAAGTAATGGATTTTTCTGTAAAAAAAATGCAGTATATTATAATAGAAAAATTTAAAGGGAATTTTGTCAAAAAAAAAAAAATGGGTGCAATTATTCAGTAGAATAAAATGTGAGTGTCAATAAAAATACTAATAATTGCACACATCCGACCAATTCATTATGATATATCATATGTTGAGCAAATTGATTGTGATAAAACTTGTCCAAAACCCTGTTTAGCTTTTCTTCAATAAAAAATTGTACACAGTCATTTAAAGGAAAAATGACCTAATAACTTTGTACGTAATGTAGGAAGTAAAGTCTTGACGCAATATAGTTGAAGTTATTAACTAGTGATTAGGAGATCATAGATTCGACTCATCAAATCAGGTTTTTTCCGGACAATAGACCTATAATAGGGACGAGTTCTAGGGTGGGAAAGTAGGATAGGTTTCTTACCTGTGAAAGTTATTTTTAACCGTTAGATGTGGAATTATAAAATCGAAGTGTTGGGAATTTTTCTCATTTTTTTCTTTCTCTTTTGTTTTTTCTTGTTTCCCAATATGCCCCTACTGTTTCCCCTCTTCTCCTTCAACTTTCCACAGGCAATTGCTCCCTCCACTGCGGCGTTGCTGCCACTTCATCCTCTAAATGGGTTTTAGATCCTCGAAAATCCTTGAAAACATCAAGGCAAATTGAATCAAACAAATCAACAAAAATATATTATAAATTGTTGAGTCATACGATGAATCAGGACCCTCAATTATTTTGATTTTATGCAAAACAAATATTAAGTAAAAAGATTGCGTCTTATAAATGCCAACAGAAGAAAACGTTGGATCTGCGTCTGTAAGATACAGATGATACGCAGACAGACGCTTAAGTCTGAAGAAGCATTTAAAAGCATAGTAAATGCACTATCGTTTTGGAATATGTTTTGTAGAGAACATTCATAGAACATCCTCCTAGGATCTGTCGAAGTGCATAAAGGGGAACAGAAAGAAGAGTCAAAGTTTCAGAAGTTTTTCTCGCCTCAAAAGACGCACTACAACTAGCAATGAGTACTTGTCTAAGCAAGTAATGTGACCACTGCAACAGAAGGATATAGAGTATATCTCAAGAAAGATAAGCAGAATGCTTTATCAGCTCAGAATGACTAGTTGGTGACAAACATTTAATGCTCACATTAAATGTCCCTCATCCACCTTCCTTCAGACTCTGGTCAGACGCAAGAAAGAAGACCATTTAGAGACAACGGTTACTTCCTCAGCAAGTCTATATATAGAAGAAGATTTGAAGTGCTGAACACAACACACGAACTGAATTCAAAATTCAAGCCTTCATTCTTTCTCTTGTAAAAATTATATTTGTTGAAAGCTCTCAAACCACTTTGTGTATCCTGAGAGAAAAAGACTTTGTTCTTAACTTTGTATATCCGTCTGTAAGACGATAGTCGAAAAATCTGTGCGCCCTTACAAAAACAAATCTTGTGATTTGTTTTAGAGCAAGAAGTGGCTTAGTAGTAAAGAATACTTGAGTTTTTAGCTTGGAAAGGCTAAGTGTGAAAAACTACTTGGGTGAGTCAGAAGTGGCAGTGAACAATACTTGTAACTTGTGAAAGTTATTGGAACTTGATGGTTTGCTAAGAACTGGACGTAGTCTCGGGGTGAGACAAACCAGTATAAATTCTTGTGTTGTCTTTCTTGATCCTTTATCTTGTATAACTGCTTGAACTGATCTTGTCTTGTGATTTAAACCTATTTTTTTTTTTATTAAAAGGCTATCATCTGTGAAGTTATCGTCTGTTAAAACGTTTTCTTTAAAAATTATATCTTTTGGTTTATAGACGCTACACTCTGTTTATAAAAAGTTTGAGAAAATTTTTATAAATCACAATTCAATCCCGCTTCTTGTGACTTTTGCCTTTACAAATGCCTACACATATTGAAACTGAAAATAGATGAAGGCTTTGAAATTGGTTCCCATCCTCCACCCAAGCAATCAAACCCAGAGCAACTAGGGAGTACCCAAATACTTCACAAAACAATGAAAAGAGACAGATCAAGGAACAAGCATTGTAAAGATAACTCGAAACCATTAGCTGCAGTACCGATGGGCCATTATTGCTCTCTTCCTCCATCATTGACCACCGCACCTCCTCGCATGTAGATGCTCAGATCTCTCCTTCGCAGTGTTGCGTTCACCACGAACAACTGAAACACCACTGTCGTCGCATCTTTGTCCCTTCTGCTTTCCCTTCTTCTTCTCCATATTCTCGCTCTCGCTCTCCTCCGTCATTGACAGCGGTTCCTCGGTGCCTCTCTCCTTGGCCACCGACACCCACGGCTTGCTTAGCCGCCAAACATGCCGATAGGATGTGGTTCATGCACTGGTAGTGTCGCCGGACTTAAGGGATTTGACGTCGTTGACAAAGCTAAAGGTGTTGCTGCCGTTGTAGAAGCCAGGGTTTCACGGCAAGACGAATGCGAGGAAGGAGACAGGAAGAAGACAAGGTAGATGCGGAAAGTGAAGCAGAAAAAGAAAAAAAGAAAAAAGAAAAAGCAAGAATATTTCATCCATTGATCTATAAATGAACAAATCTAATGGTTGAAAATAACGTGCTCACCATGGAAAACCTATCGTACTTTCCCACCTTAGAACTCATCCTATAATAGGTCTAACCTTTTCCTAAAAGTTCGTCATAATAGGCCTTCGGTCTAACTTAGTAATTAAGATTTGATTTAATCTATCTTATTAAATAAAAAGTTTGGATCCAAAATTATTTTTCTAAAAAATAGTTAAATAGGTTAATTAGATTGTGGATTTTTTAAATGCATTTTAATTTATAAATTAGCGTGGATGTTACTGTATATTCCATTTTGTATTTAAATATAATTATAACTTTTCAAAATGTTAAAAATACTTTTTCTCTTAAAATTTATTTTAAATTAGACGTGTCTATTTGCTCAATATTTGTCTCAATGTGAAACATCTTGAATAAAAGAAAAATTAAAGCGTGCCAATTTATTTTCCTTGGAAAGAATCTCATACTAACAGGTTTTTAAAAGATGAATGGCATTTTATCCCTATATATATTATATGCACGTTTCTTTATGTTATATTTGTGCTTACAATAATCAAAATGCGAAGTTAAGAATATTGCTCTTTAAAAAGTTATTTTCTAATAAAAGAAACGAGGATTGTAATCAATTTTGTCCATCTTTTCCAACATTTGAAAACAATACTCAAAACAGCTTTCATTAAAAAAAAAAATAATAAATAAATAAAAGAGCTTTTCTTTGAAAGATTGAATCTTTTGTCGTTAGGTTTTATTATTTTGGATGTACGTGCATGTCGGGGCGCTCATAAAAATATTTAATTTTAAGAATTCTTTAGACGACCACTTGTAATTTTAAAAAACTAAATTAGTTTTCGAAAAAAATATTTCATTAAAAAAAATAAATGTTAGCACGTGTCTCTTTTTTCTTTTTTTAATTTGTCTGCTTGAGAATTTTGACTTTGCCAACAATAATAAAACCTGAAGCTATATAACTATTACAGGACAAAAGGAACATAAGTATATTTTACAAGCTAAAAAACAAAATAAGCCTTCACAAAAAATCTAAACTAAAACATCCCACTTCATTGTCTACTAAAAAAGTAATAATATATTAGAATTAACAAGGTCTTGTAGCCGTGAAAGACTTTGGTGTGCTATTGTTTGTCATTTTGGACGTGCATGTGTTTGATTAATTTGTCCCTTTTTATGTGCATGCATGTAAATTTCTTGTGAACATGCAAGAGTGACTTTGGTCATACAATGAATGATTCTATTTCCATGAAGCCAGAGTTGTATCCATCACCTTTATTTATATTTTCCAATTGAATATTATTGCTCTATTAATTGTGACTGCCAATGTCACGGTCAACTTCTTAGTTAGCGGTGGCCACAGTCTTTTCCACAAATATATGCGAACTTGTGATGTGTAATCTGCAAATGAAAAACAAATTCCTTATATTATATATATAAAAAAATTTCTTACGTCCCACCCGGCCTTTAAATGTCAACTTGCTATTCAAAATTTCAAATAATGCAGCCGAAATTACAAGGCTGAACCAGGGAAAAACTGCATTTCAATAGCAAAACCAGGGAACAAGATATTAATCTAGGTTGTTTGTATTTTTTAAAATAAAATGTGTTTGACAAAAATGGAGTTGGAATGATTTTCAATTCAATTTTAAAATAGTCTTACATTCATTTTTAAAATGAAGAAAAAAAGATTTGTGATATTAGTTATTAGTTCTAAAAAGCACATTCTCTCTATATTTGATATTGATCGACTCCTGCCATCTCCACCACCACCACCACCGCGGCAGCCACCACCACTATCACCATCCTTGCCACCACCACTATTAGCACTACCACAACCATCACCTCTACTGGTACCAATACCATTGGCACTGTGTCCCTATCACCTTGGTATCGCTGTCCCCGCTATCACCATCACTACCACACAACCTTAAACTAATTTTAATAGGATATGAAACTTTCAAAATGAGTTTATTTTGAAACTAAAACTAGAGAAAAAACTAAAATTAAATTTTATAAACTAAAAACTAGTTGTTATTTTTAAAATTTTTAAAACTTATAAAACCACCCAAACAGCCTTAAAGATTTAGGATATATATTTCGGAGTAAAGATTTGGAAAGAAAAATATAAAAAGAAAAAAAAAGTAAAACTTTTATTTTTAATAAATATTTTTAATTTTAAAATAAAATAAATAAATAATTAACATAAACTTAATTTTTTAAATTTTTAATGTAAATATAATATACTTTACTGAAAGTTTTATCCCATGTAATATAAAAAATTACCTTGTAGTTTGAATAATAGTATTGTTTTATGTAAAGTTTTCAGCTACGTATTTTGTGAATATTTATTCACATAATTTAACAGTAATATGTTTTAATGTAATGTTTTATTATATTATATTATGTATAATTTTTAACTTCTTTAAATTTTAGTTGATTCATTTTTTTCAAAATTTTAACGTAAGTTAAACAAAGTACAGTGTAATTTTCAGTTTAATTTTTATTTAAGAAAATATTATTAATAATAAAAAAAGAGTAAAGACTTTTTAATGACTTGCCTCTTTAAACGTTCTTACAATGAGTAACTTTAATTTTTGAATGGATAATAGAATATTATAATAAGAAAATTTAGAGATGCATAAAACTGTTGGAAGTGAAAGATAAGTAGAAATGTCAATATTTTGAGTAACAAAATCATATTTAACCCTTATAAGCAAGAACAAAATTTAATTTGTTGACGTCATTAACCTCCACTTGAAATTGATCTCCTACATCCCTTGTAGTAGAGAATTTGAGATGATAGCTCAAAATAATTATTAAAAATCACGATTAAGTAACTCTTAAAATTCTTATTTCAATGAGATATAACATAATTTTTAAGATTCCTTCTATGTTTTTCAAAATAAATTCTAAAAATAAAAGGTTCTAACAGTCGGGGTGTTACACCTTGGGTGCACTTAATGCCTCTATCTAGAACCCTCACCTCGGTCTTTAAAAGGCTTCATGCTTACTTAGCATCATACTCAAGTGTCACATAAACTGGGCTCAACGCCATGAAGACGTGCTTAATGTGAGGGGTTGATTTGTATATCGTGAAAGAAAAAAAGTATTGGAAGCACATGATAATTAAAGTTGAAGATTAAAAGTGCACTTAAAAATTTTCGCAATTCATTTATGAAGAAAATAGAAGATTTAAATTAAATACAAAAATGTCGTGTATAAAGTAAGTTAGGTAAAACAAATTTTTTTTATTCACTCGGTTTTGCAAATTTGTCAATACTTAAGAAAATTAATTTATTTAATAATTTGAAAAATAAATTTGCAATTAATAATGTTTAAAAATTACTTAATTACTAGTAGAATATACAATTAATAATTGGAACTTAAAAATAATGTATTACTTAATGATATTATATTTTATTTTATGTTTTTTTTAATTTAGTATATTATTTAATATAAAATATATCATTTAATCATCACTGGTTCAACTACGACTAAACTATGAATCTTTAATGTTAAAAAAAAAAAAAACTATCAAACCTTAAATCAGTATCTTTACAAATCCAAATCCGGTTTTAAAAAATATCAGTTAAAACACTATTTTTTGTAAAGATTGGGAAAAAAAAAACACTACTATTATTGCTTGGATAGCATTTATATATACATTCCAAATGAGCTACAAGAGTGTTGTGGGTTTTGATCTTTAACATGATTGAAGAACTATGGGGTCATAGGAAAGTGGCTAAGGTGGGAATGAAATATTTCCAGTACACAACTCCAGCTAAGGATGGAAAGTGATGTGTAAATGTTGCATTGGATACTTATGAGAATGCCACCATAGCTCCCTAATTTCTTAATTGAGTGATCAGCCTATCAGGACACTACATAGTTCTCTGCCATTATTTTCTTTTTCTTTTTTTTTTTAAAGGAAATTGATTTTGTGGTTGTTTAGTTTGAAGAGAAAATTATTTATTAGTTGGGCTTTGAATGATAAATTAATACACTAAAAAAAAAGAAAAAGAAAACCGTTGGATTTAATAATAATTTAAACAAGGTTAGGATTATATAGATTTAACATGTAGCTAGCACCGGTATTATTGACAAGTTTGCTGATAATGCTAATTAGTCCGCATATAAATAAGACAAGACTGAAGAATGGGTCTATTGATCATTTTCCATATTATAGTGCAGAGTAGCAAATGAAAAAGCTTTTGGCGCTGTAATTATGCTTCTTCCTTACATACAAACACACACAAATAAATGAAATAATCACATCTGAGGAACTCTTTTCCCATTGTATATTAAATCTTCACATAATTCTAGTTAAATCATGTCCAAGAAGACCATGAGATGCTACAAAGGTTTATGCATTTATGGAGAGAGCTGAGAAAGAACTTGGTTGGAAGCTAAGTACTTATCTTAGACTTTTGTATGTGACAATCATGGTTCAATTGGTAAAGTTTCGGGTTTTTAACAAAGGTTTTGTTGACTGAAAGATTAAGATTCTGAAATCTGAAACACTAGCACACTGTGCTTCAATGTACTTGGATATCTATTGAGGAAGTTGTACTGGACTTTAATTTTACCTTCTGTTTTATGTTCCTCTTTTGTTATGAATAGAACTCTAGAAAAAAAATATATTATCATGCATAAAGACAATGATTACTCTTTTTTATGAAGCAGGTGATTGGTAATTGTATTCTTTTGTTGACTTTAGAAGACAATGATTGAGAGATAGATGCAAGTCAATGAATTATCTTTCCTTTAAAGTTTTAGGCACCATTGTAATAGTTCCATTGATTTTAAATGCTTAATTTTGTTGCATTTCAATTTCAGTCCTTTTTAGTTGCTTTGTTTCTCTTCGTCCATAAGTATAATGTTAGTTGATTGCAAAATAATGTAGTTGCTATCTGATATGATTGGTTTCATCTGATTTATAATTTTTTTTTTCTTTGGAAGACATTGTTTCAGCAAAAGGAGGCAATTGACTTCTTTTAAATTGGAATGAATGGGGATAGATCACAGATCCCTTTTGATGTGAAAGACATCCAAGGATGCCCATTTTTGAGAAACTTCAATGAACCTACAATTTTCTCTTTCTGTTCATTAAAATTCTCCATTCCTGTAAGTTGTTTTTATCTTTGTGCCCTTTGCACCTATTTTCTATCTCAGGAGTCCAAATTCAGCTCAATATTTTAGAAATTAGATAACTGACTTCATTCTCAATGTTAAGGTGCATGGAGCCAAGGGTCCTATATTTGACATTGCATTTAAGCTATATCTTGGGAAAGATGGAGTCATTCGCCTCTTTGAGGAGAAATTGTTACATGGTCCATTACTATCATGGTCTCAACCAATTTACATGTGATACGTAGTTGAGTATTATTAACTATTTCTTATAAATTCAAAATTCCGATTATATGTTGCATGATGATTGGTTGAGACTATAGACACATGATTGTCTATGTAATAATTTCTCTTCTTTGAGAGAACTGACATTGACAATGGCATCATAAATCTGTCTCTGTTAGCCTTAGTTAGGACTAGGTGGCCAATTTAGTTTTGGTCATTTTTCTGAGAAATGGAAGAAGCAGAAAAATTCCAAACCATCATATAAAAAGGAAGAATTGTGTCAGGTAAACATTTGTTTATTTATTTTTTATTTTCTTTGACATGCTTAGAAGTATGTTTTGTAGAATGGAAATCCATTGTGACATTTAGCACTTCCTCATGAAATTAGTTCCTGGGAGGAAAAAATGTACTATTGTTATAGGCATGAAGCATGCATCTATAACCTGTTTGTCCCTCATTTTTATTTACTTACACCCATGTGATTAGCAATAACTTTTCTGTTAGTGTCGTGGATCACAGGGCAAGATTTTGACTTTTTTAGTTTTTGTTGAAGTCCATAAATTAACGAAAACATATTCAACTACTTAACAACCAAGATTATTGTTTTTGCTTTCTGAAAAGGACTACTAATTTATCTGAATCTCTCAAAGATAACATAATTAGAATTACAAAATCAGAGTTTTCGAATCAATATAAGCAAAAAACAGAAAACAACATGCATAGGCACCAATATGGCTCCCACAACATAATAGCTAAGAAGCTTGCAAGAATGTGTGAAAATAACACCAAATAGCAGCTATAGATTGAAAATTCAGAGGTGTGTGATTAGTGCCATTAAGCCACTTTTGTAATTATGATTTAGATTCATTCACATAATGATCTAGAGGCACCCTCTGTGCCTTTCCTTTGATATAGATTCATTCACATAATGGCGGAATCATAGAATCAAACCATGTGTAACAATTCAATCACCTACACCTTTGTGTATTTGCTATGCTTTCTTTCATTCTGGCATAACAAACTACGAGCAAAGACACGAAAATGCAAGACAACCTTCTTCTCTCGAGATAAAGTGAATACATTCCATGAATTAGTTAGCTCCTTTGAAAAGAATGTCAACTAATCATAATTGTCAAGTTATTAAACTCTAATGTTTATATTGTATATAAAATGTCGTGTAAGTAATACTTAACAGAAGTTTAACAGTGTTAGTTTTGAGGGATTCAGTTATAAAATTTTAAGATTTAAGGGATTTAATTTAAGATTTTTAAATTACAGGGACTTGATTAAAATCTTGATGAAACTATAAGGAAAAGATTAAGTTAACCTAATTAAAATTAATGATACATTTTACAAAACATAATTAGAACAAATTAATCAATTACATCATACATGACAACAAGAAAAATTATACTAATTTAGTTACTAGAAACAGCATAAGTGGAATTTGTTTGACGTATTAGCTAGAAGTAAGTATACAAGATGAAAATGGTGCCCTTCGTGATGTTGAAAGCACAGTTGAAACTGGAAAAGAGGGAGTTAACATACAAAGAAAAAGCAGCAAAAAGAAATTGCAACCTTAATAGTTACGTTATCCTTTTTCAGCAGCAAACTCTGGAAAGAGCATAATGGCCGATACAGTTTTAGAGTAAGTTGTTTTCTTATGAATTTATCTTAACGTATTTTGACTACATGTTTTCTTTCCTCTTGTATCACATTTCCCCTTATAACTGATGTTATACAAAAATAGCAAATATAGCTGATATAATATCGTCACCAAGTTGCAGTAACTACAGGTAAAAAAATGCTTTCAATTAAATGGAACAAGGAAAAAAAATGTTGCTTTCATTTCATACTATAGTTCAGTAACCAACATATCATACTAAATTCTGTTTAAATGCCAATCACCCAGGTTAACTCAGTAGATGGAAATATATGTTTCCATGGTTTACAAAAAACCCACATACATCCCCTGCTTTTAAGCCCCTATGTTGTACTACTGCATCCCAGCCTTGGAGAAAAAAGGATCTATTATCCTTGATGAAAGTGAGTTGATATATACATGATGTATTTCAACGTCTAGCAGTCTAACAGATGCAATGAAGGAATATATAATAGATGCAATTGAAATTCTTAGTATTTAAAGTTCTTTAGAATTCTAAAATCCTTCGTCCAAACACCAACTTAAGGTAATTTTGTAAAAATCAACAAACTTATTGTGAATGATAGATTGTGATTAAATGACAATATAAAAAAAATTTACATTGTCAGTGTATAACATTTTTAATACATTTTCCTATTTCACCTTTTTATTTGTTATTCCAAATTTCCTTACTTAAAATAACAAAAGTAATATAAGTAAAAAAAATTGTTTCACACTAATTAAGAAAGTTGGTTAACATTTAATTGCACCAATCTCAATTAAAAAATTAGTTGTTTTCCTAAACTGCTCTTTATTGAAATTTGATATAAAAAATAAGAAGGCATTGAAATTAAAACTACTATTAAATGAAGAATATTTTGGAGATGGTCTTATTAAATGAATTAATATTAATTGAATTTTGCTTATATTTAAATCCAAAACTCAACTCAATTTTTTACTTATATTTTATAAAATCATGGTGACATCATTGTGAATCAATTCTAACCTCAGAATGTGATAGTATGCATCTTACAAATGACAGGTTTGAATCTAGTAAACTAAATATAAAAAGGCTTTCTTTATATTGACTATGACATCATCTCATTATTTCAAATTTATATAAAATAAATGGAATAGGCTTCCAGGGTGTTTGGTTTCGCGTCAAACACCCAAAGACATGCATATATGATGCGAAAATGCAAAGCAACTATTTGAAACTTCTACCTTAAAACATAAAACTGAAATCGATTTTTTTTTTTTATCCGTAGGAATCGAACACCGTACCTGGGAGTTTATAATAACTTACGCACCTGCTCAATCAACTGAGATAGACCCCCTCGGTACTGAAATCGATTCTGAGTAGATGTGACGCAGAGTCATGCTACACACACTTCATAGGCTAAAGCCTAAAGAGAATGGAATGACTTACTATCTAGGTTGAAGGAAAACTCACCCTATGTTTGGAAAAAGAAAAAAAAATGAGGAAAACAATTTTTAAATTCCTATTATTTACTTAAAATGAAAATAAAAGAGAAATAATAAAAAATTTTGATTTTATGAAATAGAAGTTTTTAAAATGTTTTCTAATTTTTTCTATTCAAAATTTATTTATTTATCCTTATTTTTTTTCCCTTCTTGTCTATGCAAATGGTAAAGGATAAAAGAAGTACTGAGCAAGCATACACATCTACTTAAATTTAGTTCTAACAAAGGGGAAATGGAGCCTAAATTTACATTATATAGCTTGTACAATTATTGAATAAATTCAATGGCTACAATACTAATATAAATGCTATTATGGATTACAGAAAATTTGAACGATCGTTAATCCTTATATATGCTGAATTTTTAGAAAGAGGCCAATCGTTGTAATATTTGAGTCAAAACCTTCAGATTGACATCCTTGTAACAAGAAGAATTTTTATTCTTCGGAACTAAAATAGCCGAGTGATCATTATGCTAGAGAATTCGATTCTGATCCACACTTAATGAAACAAGCTTCACACTTGTTAATCATATTCGAAATTGTTGGAGTTTAAGTGTGAAGGTGAAATCCTACATTAAATAGAAAAAGGTCGAATTGAGCAATATATAAGTGAAGAAGACCCATAAACCTAATGCCTTTAGATTTTGGATTAGAGGTAGTGTCAAATATTGTGTTAACTTTTCTCCAATATACTCTCTACTTTGCTGAACCAAACCAATAATGCTCATGATTGGTGATTATACTACATTGTTTTTCCATTAAAATTCTTGTGACAAATTCTGTATTTTTATCAGTATAGGATAAACTGTTCTGCCTCTAGAATGCCCTTGATAGATAATGTAAACTCAAGTATTTTGAAAAGAGGGACCCAGGAGGACAATAAAAATATACTGATGTTTGCTTGATTTGGTTATTTGTGTTGGGGGGGGGGGGGGGGGGGGGGGCATTTTCTTTAAGCAGTAAAAGGGTAAAAAAAAAATGCAATAATGCACTATGATTTATTGTTTTTCACTCTCCATTGTGAAGTAGTTTGGAAAAAAGGGAAAATAACATGGGAGTGGGGAAAACATGTAACTTAATGCTAAATGCATATATTCAACAACCATGGCATATTTTCATCTCTCATATTTACAAATTCAACCTTGACATTTATCGTCAAAGAGAGGTCAAGCTAAACTAGTATCATCGTTGCTTCTAGAGTATGTTTAGTTTTAAAAGAAACAGAGTAGAAAATAAGAGGAAAAAAGAAATTAAGTATATAAAATGACATAAATATAAAATATCTCTAATAAAAAAGAAATATACAAAAGTAAGGATAATTTTGTCTTTTTAGTATAAAAAACACCAATCTCTTCTCATTTCGGATGGGCACCACACGTATTTTCACGTTGTCTTCCTTCCTGATACCAAGTGAAATATTTTGTCACTTTTTTTGTTCCCTCTACGTTCATTCTTTCCCCATTCTCTCGTTTCAAACAGACCATTAATATTGTTCTCTAATTAAAATTGGAGTTCCATCTTGGTCACACATGCAATGCATTAAAGGTCATGTTGGCATGGATACAAGATAAAACTCCAATTTTGATTAGAGAACAACATAAAAAATAGCTATAGTGTTGCATCTAAGGTTTGTTGCAAGATTATCCCATAACCTACCATTTTCACCTATATTTCTGGTCTCTTTTGTGTTTCTGATGTTTCAATTACATGTTAGTATCATATGAGGAGAAAAACCAAGGAAACACTGAAGAGAGCTTACCTAGGTGTAAGAGTAAAGATCAGAGACGCACTGAAGCCAGAGGAGACATGCAGAATGGGTTCAACATCAGTGATGGTGATAAATGGAGAAAAGCTTGTGATAGCCAACATGGGAGATTACAGAACTGTTTTGTGCACAGATGGTGTAGCTTATCAGACAAATGGCAGACACAATCAATCAGCCAAGAGACATTAGTATCGCAGACTCTTTTCAGGTATCAATCACTCACATCCTTCTTTCCATTCACAGTTATAAACAAGTCAAACCTGATTTACAGAGGAGGGTAAAAAATCAAATCAACAAGTCAGGCAGCAAATACCTACGATCATCGTTTTGAATGAGCTTTTGCATAGATCAATTAGTGAGACCTAAAAAACACTAGTAAAAACAACATACACTATCTCAGTAGTAGTCCATTTCTTAAATTCAAGCTCTTCTAGTACTGAAGCTTATGAGCAACAGCACTGTAATATCCAAAGACCTTCGATTTTGATCACATAACAAACTAACCACCAAAATGTAAACTGATGATAACACTGACGCAGCTATAACATTTATATATAACAGGAAGATAACACACTCTAGTTGCAAAAGCAAAAATCATGTTAGCTCCAATGATTTCAACACACTTCAGAGTAAAACTGAACTGAATCCACTTGACAATTAAACTAATTACTATTATTATTATTACTTCTTAAAAAGTAGTCTTCTCCATTTCAAATCACTTTATCAGGATTATCAAATATCCCAAGTGCTTAGAAAAAAAAAAAAAACCACAAAACCAACAAACTTATTCCTTAGTTCTTGTTTTCTATTTGGAGTGAGAAATGGCACAAATGGAAAAAGATCCAATAAGCTGATAAATAGATTTCATTGATGAATCACAGCTGAAACACAGCTGAATCCAACCTTGTAGAAGAGTTCATAGTGACACCAAACCAAAAACCAGCAACTGGGTTTTCTTTTCTCAGGGATCACACATGAGTCTCTAAAGTGAGGCCAAGCTCACATACCCAAAAAGGAAAAAGCAAAATTTCAAAATGGGGTTATGCTTTGGTGACTTAAACAGGCAAGCTTTGCTTGAAAAACAGGCTTCAAGGACCAAAAAGGAAAAAGGGTAAGTTGAAAATTGCAATGCAACATATCCAATTGAAATTGAATAGACGAATTATTAGGTATCCTTACAAATGAAAATCAGAATCTAATACAACCATTGTATCTTTAGAAACCAAAATCAGAATCAGAATCTAATACAACCATTGTATCTTTAGAAACCAAAATCAGAATCAGAATCTAATACAACCAATATTAAGTATCTTAAAACCATTCAATCAAGGATCAGAAACGATCGTCTATGTAAGCACGTGAAAGAATAATTTCCCCTCGGTGGCAGCGAATCCGACTACTGTCCCTTCAGAAATACTCCTCGACTGCACCACTTTGAACCAGCTTTTTATGATAACCGCATTATTGTTGGGTACCAGAGTAACAAAATGATAACTCACAACTAAAATAAGAGATGAGAAAAGAATAGGAATTGACACACAATATTTTAACGTGGAAAATCCTCAACTGATAAGGGAAAAATCATGGGCAAGACCAGAGAAATAATTTTACTAAGTGAAAGAAAATTACAACCTCTCTCTAATTATAAGGAGAGAACAATTACACTCTCTCTTATAATAGGAGAACTCACACTACTAATATTTCTAACTCTCTCTAAAAGGAATTACAATTGTAGTTTGGGATACAAATGCTTCTACCGAAGGCCTCTATTTATACTGGAGATTGAACCTGCACCGTAATAAATTTTTGGCAATTTGGCACCGAAAAACAGTTGGCAGCTACCTCCTTTTTTTGACTAACAATCTCCCACTTGAAGATTATGATTGAATTTAATCATATCTTCACACTAGTCTTTGCCACTCCATATGTTGCTTACGTTTCTGATAGGCCAAATAAGGATCGACACCATACAAACTTGTTTGTATTGATAGGCTTCGTCATAACATCTGCTAGGTTATCTTTGGTGTGAATCTTCTGCATGTCCACGCTTCCTTCCTCTACTACTTCTCTGACAAAATGGTATTGAACACCTATGTGCTTTGTCCTGGAATGAAAAGCTGGATTCCTTGCAATGTGCAAGGCACTTTGACTGTCACAATACACAGTAATCTTCTGCTGCTTGTGCCCAAGTTCCTCTAATAGCCTTTGAATCCAAATAGCTTCCTTGCATGCCTGGGTAGCTGCCATGTACTCCGCTTCTGTAGTAGATAAAGCTACAACAGTCTGTAATTTGGATAACCAGCTCACTGCCCCTCCTGCAAGTGTAAACACATAGCCAGTAGTAGACTTTCTTTTATCAAGATCACCTGCAAAATCTGAATCAACATAGCCCCTGACAATAGATTCCGATCCTTCAAAACATAATGCAACATCCGAGGATCCTTTGATGTATCTAAGGGTCCTCTTAACAGCGTTCCAGTGCTCTCTACCAGGATCTGCCATGAACCTACTAACCGCTCCCACTGCTTGTGCAATGTCTGGTCTTGTACAAATCATGGCGTACATAAGGCTTCCCACCGCTGATGCATACGGTACTCGAGACATTTCCATCCTCTCTGCTTCATTGCTAGGACTCATACTTGAGGATAACTTATAATTGATAGGAAATGGGGCAGAAATTGGCTTACAGTCTTGCATGTTGAAGCGCCGCAAGACCTTCTGTAAGTAATTCTTTTGAGAAAGCCAAAGCTTCCTATCTTTTCTGTCTCGGTGAATTTGCATCCCTAAAATCTTGTTTGCAGGTCCCAAGTCCTTCATATCAAACTCCCTAGCCAACTCTGCCTTCAATTCTTGGATTCGATCTTTGTTGGGGCCTACCACCAACATGTCACCCACATACAACAGCAAAATGATGAAATCATTATCATCAAACCTATTGTAGTACGTACAATGGTCTGAACTCAGTCTGTTGTAACCAAGGCTAATAATGAAGGAATCAAATCTCTTGTACCAACATCTTGGCGCCTGCTTTAGATCGTACAGAGATTTGGTCAACCTACAAACCAAGTTTTCTTTTCCTTGTTCTTCAAAGCCTTCCGGTTGGAGCATATATATCTCCTCTTCAAGTTCTCCATGGAGAAAAGCAGTCTTTACATCAAGTTGCTCAAGATGTAAATCAAATGCAGGACACATAGCCAGAACAACTCTAATTGTTGTCAATCGAACAACTGGTGAGAATATCTCATTGAAATCAACACCTTCTTTTTGAGCATATCCTTTGACCACCAGTCTTGCACGATATCGTTCCACTTGATCATTGCCATCTCGTTTGATCTTGTATACCCATTTGTTTCCGATGGCTTTTCGACCTTTTGGAAGTTCAACAAGTTCCCATGTCTTGTTTCTATGCAAGGCTTCCATTTCTTCATGCATTGCTGCCATCCATTGAGAAGCATCCGAATTGCTCAAAGCCTCTTGAAAGGTTGATGGTTCTCCCTCTTCAGTTAGAAGACAGTATGCATCATGGCTTGCCATGACAAACTGTGAGTGCCAACTTGGTTTAGATTTTTGTCGTGTTGATCGTCGAAGACCTCCTTCGTCATTGACCTCATTTGGTTCTTGTTCTTCGTGCTCCTGTTCTGCTTCAGAAAAGTCATCTTCTCCTGACATCTTCTCTATCTGCACTATAGTAGTGTCTTTGGTAGTGCTGTCATTTTTCTGCTCACTCTGCAATTCCTTTTCTCCAAAAACTACATCTCTGCTAACAACAACCTTGCGGGCAGTGGGATCCCACAAGCGATACCCCTTAACATTGTCAGCATAACCCAAGAATATACATTTCCTGGATTTTGGATCCAACTTTGTTCTTTCTTGGGAGTTGTACATCACGTACACAGGACATCCAAACACATGTAAGGAAGAATAATCAGCTGGTTTGCCTTTCCACATCTCCATCGGCGTCTTTAAACCAATCGCTGTTGATGGTGATCGATTTATCACAAAACAGGCGGTTTTAACTGCTTATGCCCAGAAAGATTTGGCTACTTCTGTTGTTCTCAACATAGCTCTTGTTCTATCTAGGAGAGTTCTGTTCATCCGCTCTGCCACACCATTCTGCTGAGGTGTATGTGGAACTGTGAATTGTCTTAAAATACCCTCTTGTTTGCAGAATGCTAAAAAGTCACCATCTACATATTCTCCTCCATTGTCTGTCCTCAAGCACTTAATTCTTTTTCCAGTTTCAAGCTCCACTTGTGCTTTGAATTCCTTGAATACTGGAAATACATCTGACTTCTTCTTAATTGGGTACACCCACAATCTCCTGGAATAATCATCAATGAATGATACAAAATACTTTGCTCCTCCCAGGGATACTTCTGGTGATTCCCACACATCCGAATGGACCAAGTCTAGTATGTGTTTGCTTCTAGTAGTTACTTTAGCAAACTTCAACCTATGTTGCTTACTTATCACACAATGCTCACAAAACGGTAAATTGACCATTTTGAGCCCAGGCAGGAGATTACGTTCCGCAAGGACTTTCAGGCCTCGTTCTGACATATGTCCAAGTCTACGATGCCACATCATCGTTGCTTCTTCTTGACTTGCTGCTGCAACTGATGCATCTGCTTCTTGCAACGTATCTCCCAAAAGCATGTATAGATTAGCTGTGATCTTCTCAGCTTTCATCACTACAAGATTGCCTTTCACTACCTTTAAGATCCCACCTTCAGTATGGATCTTGCACCCGAGATCATCCAATTGCCCAACGGACAATAAGTTCTTCTTCAAGCCCTTCACATGTCGTACCCCTTGAAGTGTACGAACAGTACCATCATACATTTTTAATTTGACAGTACCGACTCCAGCAATTTCCAAGACATGATCATTTCCCATGAACACAGATCCTTCCGAGATAGGCTCATAAGTGCAAAACCAATCTCGACGTGAAGTCATGTGCCAGGTTGCACCTGAATCCAATATCCAACAATCATGAAGTTGTCTTCCGCCTTTAGAACTAATTGCTGCTTCACTATACAGAACTTCTCCATTATCTGAGGTACTGGCAACGCAACCTTGAGAGGTTGATGCTTCAAAATTCTTTCCTCCACTCTTCTTGTGCCAACAATCTTTCTTCAATTGCCCTCTCATGCCACAATTGTAGCATTTGATGTTCTTCCTTCTTCGAGACTTTTATCTACCATGATTTTGACTCCCACTAGAGCCACGTTCCGTTGATCTGCCTCTCGTCATCGTTAAAGCTTCTGCTTGCTTGGAATTTTCCTGCCTATCTTCCTTATTCTTTCGCCTGGATTCTTCTTCAAGAATAGCTCCGGCAACATCATCAAAGGTTAGACGGCCAACAATATTATTGTTCGTAATTTTGATGATGAGTTGATCATACGAATCTGGTAAACTCTGAAGTAGAAGTTCCGCCCGCTCATTTTCTTCTACGTTGAAATCTAACGCAGAAAGTTGAGCGAATAGAGTATTCAGATTGTTGATGTGGTCTGTCACCGAAGTGGACTCATTCATTCGAAGAGTGTAAAGTTTCCTCTTTAAGAATATTCTGGTGTGAAGTGACTTGACCTCGTACAATTTGTGGAGAGTATCCCAAATCTCCTTCGCGGTCTTCTTCTCCGCAATACTGGACAAAACCGAATCCGCCATTGCTAAGTGCAAATTGGCAACAGCATTGTCATCCATCTCTTTCCACCTTTCATTAGTGATCTCCGCAGGTCTGCCTTCAATTGCATCTTGACAATTGTCCTTCCTCAAAATTGCTTTTATCCTCAATTTCCATAGGGAGAAATTATTCCCGTTGAACTTCTCAATCTCGTATTTTGCTGCCATGGTTTCACACTAAAGAACTGACTTACACAACTTCCACCGTATATAGTACCGCCTACTGGAACAGTGACTGTAGACCGTGAACCAGTGTATCAGGTAAGTTCCCAGGAAAAAGAGGTGGGTCACCAATGGACACGCTTAAATACCAAGTCTTTCCTTAGCCAGAACTTTCCTAGACATGCACTTTCACACTACCTCACTCTATATCCAGTAGCAAGAATAATTCTTTTCTGATGTGGTAGATCAGATTATACCGCAACCACAGAGCATACTAAGAATTTTTCTCCGGCACTATACCAGCGTACCAGCATGTATTGCAGCGGAACAATATCAGAACCTATTGGCTCTGATACCACTGTTGGGTACCAGAGTAACAAAATGATAACTCACAACTAAAATAAGAGATGAGAAAAGAATAGGAATTGACACACAATATTTTAACGTGGAAAATCCTCAACTGATAAGGGAAAAATCACGGGCAAGACCAGAGAAATAATTTTACTAAGTGAAAGAAAATTACAACCTCTCTCTAATTATAAGGAGAGAACAATTACACTCTCTCTTATAATAGGAGAACTCACACTACTAATATTTCTAACTCTCTCTAAAAGGAATTACAATTGTAGTTTGGGATACAAATGCTTCTACCGAAGGCCTCTATTTATACTGGAGATTGAACCTGCACCGTAATAAATTTTTGGCAATTTGGCACCGAAAAACAGTTGGCAGCTGCCTCCTTTTTTTGACTAACAATTATTACCTACGACAACGCTCAAGGAGTGAATACTTTGGCTATCCACGTCGTACAACTCAATAGGAAAAGTAGCAGGGAGATCAATCATCTGTGAACCCAGTACCTTTTTAAGGGTACCCAACACCTGCTTAGTAGCCAAATGTAATTCACCGGAGGTTATGTCGTTTCTTTTGAGGAGTTTTACAAAATTTGGATTGAAGTTATCGGATGTAAAACCAAGAAAATCCCGTTTCTGTAGGGCCACATTACCGGCCGCTGGCGCCACCGTTCCACTGCCACCCGCCGCAAAACCAAGAAAGTTGCCAGCAGAACGCGCCAGCGTCACCGTGCCGCCGTTCCCCGCAAAGCCAAGAATATTTCCGTCAGCACCCGCCGGAAGAAAGTTGCCGGCAGAACCCGCCGGAAGAAAGTTGCTGGCAGAACCCACCGGCATCACCGTGCCGCCGTGCCCCACAAAGCCAAGAATATTTCCTTCAGCACCCGCCGGAAGAAAGTTGCCGGCAGAACCCGCCGGAAGAAAGTTGCTGGCAGAACCCACCGGCATCACCGTGCCGTCGTGCCCCGCAAAGTCAAGAATATTTCCTTCAGCACCCGCCGGAAGAAAGTTGCCGGCAGAACCCGCCGGCGTCACCGTGCCGCCGTTCCCCGCATAACCAAGAAAGTTGCCTGCAGAACCCGCCGGGGTCACCGTGCCGCCGTGCCCCGCAAAGCCAGAAAAAGGAAGAAAATTGCCGGCAAAACCCGCCGGAAGAAAGTTGCCCGTAGAACCCGCCGGCGTCACCGTGCCGCCGTTCCCCGCATAACCAAGAAAGTTGCCTGCAGAACCCGCCGGGGTCACCGTGCCGCCGTGCCCCGCAAAGCCAGAAAAAGGAAGAAAATTGCCGGCAGAACCCGCCGGAAGAAAGTTGCCCGTAGAACCCGCCGGCGTCACCGTGCCGCCGTGCCCCGCAAAGCCAAAAATATTTCCGTTAGCACCCGCCGGAAGAAAGTTGCCCGCAGAACCCGCCGGGGTCGCCGTGCCGCCGTGCCCGGCAAAACCTAGAAAGTTTCCGGCAGCACCCGCCGGAAACGCAAGAAAGTCGCCGGGACCCGTTCCACTGCCGGAACTCTCTTCATTGCCCGTGTTCATTGTGTGGATTGTGTTTGTGTTAATAGAAAATTCAAGTCGAAATATTGTACTGTGATTTACGTATATCATTACTTTTATATGTAGATATAGATAGAAGATAGACGACGCAGTGAGTTCCTTTTATCAAATTAATATTAAATATTAATTATTTTTATTAAATAATCAGATTATTTATTTTGAATCATTAAATATCATAGCTTCGTGTTAATACTAAATTTGAACATTAAATATCATAGCTTCGTGTTAAATATTACCGATGCAAAACACTTACTATTGTGTAGTATTTATTAAAATTTAAAAGGTATAAAGTTTTTTTTTTTAAAGAAAAAGGACTATAAAATTGTATCCTGAAAAGTTAAAATAATATTTATTAGAAATATTAATAAAAAAATAATTAATATTATATTAAAAACTAAATTTAATATTCATTTTGAGATTTTTTTTTTTTTCAAATACAACACCCATCTTATAACGAAAGAAGTATATGATCAAAGCAGTGGTGTGTATGGATTAGAATCTAATTATAATTAATTAGATTGAAGTACATAGGCGACACCATCTTTATACATAACATATAGTAACAAAAAGGAGAAGAGTATGACGTGGTGGAGGTCAGCTAAATATATTGTCTGTCAAATCAAAAGCCATAGAGTATGGAAGCACGAGGTATTCAGTATAGGACGTACTCTAGGGTGGAAGATTTACGTAGAGTTTAGTAGAAAAAAATGAAAATGAATAAAAATGTGAAGAATGAAAAAAAAAAAAAAGATTATTTGAGTGAGATGAAAAAGAGTATAATAGAGATGAAAGATTTAAATTAAAGTAATTTTGTAGATAAGAAAAAAAAAGAAAAATTTTAATATTAAATAAAAATATATTATTATTATTATTTATTTATTATTATTAATATTCTTTTATTATTATAATTTTGTATTTAAATTTTTTTTAGTCCTTGTAATTTAGTATTTTTTTTCGTTCTTTTATTATTTATTTTGTTTTTCATCTTTAAAACGATTTAGATAGCGCTTTGAACAGTGAAAAAAAGTACTATCTAAACCGTTTTAAGAACAAAAAATAAAATAAACATAATTTGTAAAAACTAAAAAAAAATTATAATGATAAAAAATAAAAAAATATTAAATTATAAGAACTAAAAAGATATTTAAATCTTATTATTGTTATTAAGAAAAAAGGGTATGAAAAGGAAAAAAAAGGACATAAATAAAAATAAAAAAAAGGCGAGGATAACCAATTATGCATTTGCATAATCGATTATATAATACAAAAAGTGAGATTCTGCTACCTCTCTCCTTTGCTGTGAGTATGCTCGTCCTTCTCTCTCTTCACTTTCAGCCTCTTTCATACACTGTGAAACCTCCTTCCACTTTTTCTCACGATGGAGAAGCGTCACTAAGAGCAAAAGTCCTTTGTCGCACGGCGGAGGAGCGTCACTAGGCTGTCTTACAAGAAACTCAAGAGAGAAGGGGTCATGCGTGGGGACGATGACACAGTCAATTGCAAAGCTTTCCTGAATACCCTCAAGGACACTGTTATGTAGTGGTGAATAAGTTCGTCTTAGATCTGATGTCATTTTCAAGATTCACAAGGACCTCGATCTCTGTTTGCTACCAAAGAAGTCCAATTGTTCTAGACGGCTGACTTGTTTCAAGGTCATTTCGTTGTTTGAAGAATTTCTAATATCAAAGGTTCGTGAGGCAATTCATATCTCAGATTGCTGCCAATAAAGCCAAAGGCTTGAGGTGGTCGAGGCTGATTTGTTTGACATTTTCCAACATAAGAAGTTCGTGAGGCAATTCGTATTTTGGATTGCGGACAATAGCTATATTCGAGATTCTCCACCTTGTTGTATGGCCGACTTATTTGAGATTCCTTATCGTCGGGTATTCGTAAGGAATGTAAAAAATACATGTTGGAAGTAGGGTAACTTGTGGCAGAAATTAAGGTTATAATATCATAGAATGGCAACAAGAATCTACAAATCTTTTATGCTCTTTTCCATTCTTCCTCTGAAGGACAATACTTGTAATTTTCATCAACCAAGTGTAAGCTTCCAAACACACGTTGATATTTAAAAGCACTTTGAAGCATCAAATAAGTTGAGTTCCGTCTTGTAGGAACATCTAAACACAAGCCACTTGATGCATTAATGTCACCAATTTTTTCAATGCATTTTTTAAACTTGATCATTCTACTCTCTGAACGTCTCACATATTTGATGCTATCCCTAATTTGATCCAAAGCATTTCCAAGTACCTTCAATCCTTCTTGAACAATCAAATTTAAAACATGTGCACAACAACGGACATGATAGAATTCACCATCACACACCAACCACTTTTGCAAGACAAGTTGACTTTTTAAAGTCCTTTGCATAACATCATTGGCAGAAGCATTATCCAAAGTGATAGAAATTTTTTTTTCTCTATTTCCCAATCATGCAAAAGTTCATTAATTTTCTTAGACAACTCAAAACCAGAGTGAGGAGGAGGCATATGACAAAAGTTAAGAATCTTACTATTTAACTTCCAGTTTAAGTCAACAAAATGAACAATTAAACATATGAAACCTTCAGTATTACAAGATGTCCGTAAATCAGAAGTCAAGCAAATCCTACTAGGAATGGCAACCAACTCTTCTTTAATCTTGGTCTTGTCTCTCATAAAAATTCTCAATATATCACCCTTGGCAGTATTTCTAGAAATTGGAATTGCATCAGGATTCAAATAACTTATCCAAGCCCTAAGCTCTGGATACTCAACAAAATTGAAGGGCAAACCACACCTAATCATTAGATTAGAACACAACTCACGTGATACCATTTGATCTATTTTTCTTGGCTTCAACTTTCCTTGCATGTCTAAAATCATTTGATCCACATCTTCAGATTTGCTTTTCTCACATTTGGCAATATGACGCTTTAAATGAGAAGTCCCATATTTTTTGCCACCATTTACATAATTTTTTCCATAACCATTACACTTTGCCCTCTCTTTTCCATCCTTACCCACACCAATCTTAGTGTAAAATTTCCAACATTCAGATGTTATGGACTTAAGCTTGTCCTTATTAGGTTCAACACATTTAGATTCTTTTTCAGCATCCTCAGCCTTAATTTCATCATCACTAACTTCATCACCATTACAAGGGGGCTTACTAATTGACTCGTCCATTTTGATTTCCAAATCAAAATCCTGTTTAAAATTAAACAGTTTAAATTATATCAAAATTTCAGTTTGCTAAGAGTTTAAGACAACCACTAACACTAAAGCATTTTAGTTTCAGGGAAAATTAAGAAACACAATTAGTCAATTACATATTCATAATAAATTAATAATACTAATTATCATAACACTCACAACTCAGAAGACAACACATAATTTCTTTGGGGAATCCAGTCACAGAGCACAGAAAAAAGAAGCACACAACAACATAATTTCATAGACTATCAACTCACAACACACTCTCATTATTCTTCCAATTGATTCGACCACCAAACAAGCATGAATCATCCAGCAAGAAGAGAACCAACCAACAAGCACAAGCACAGGCTACCATGGAAGAACAATAGTAAATAGTACCTGATGCGCGACGGTCCACGGATGGGAAAGAGATGCAACCACGAGCGGTGACGCCGGTGAGGTGAGGTCGTGAGGGGCAGCGGCACGACGAGCAGTAAGGTGAGGTCGTCAAGGGCAGTGCCGACTCGTGAGTGAGTCGCGGACTCGCGAGGTAGAGAGACTGAGCTGAGAGACCCGAGAGGCGCGAAGAAGGAATAGTCGTAGTTAGCACTCGCGGCGCCGACGAGACGAAGACGAAGTGAAGTCGCGTCGGGCCACCGGCATCCCAGTTGGAACTTGGCACGCGAGTAGCGAGAAACGGAGAAAGGACAAACAGAGCAGAACTAAGTGAGAAGTGAGAACCCTAGTCCAATAGTCCCTGCCCCTGGCTAAACTAAAAGTCTAAAACTAAATTACTAAATTAGAATTATTAAATAATAATATTAATTATTAAATTTAAAATATAATTATATAATATTTATTTTATGTTCGTCGGGCCAGCCCGGCCCGCCCCGCCTCTGACCCTGCGGGTTGGCGGGCTAGGCCGGCCGGGCCTAAGCGGGCCAGTGGGCCAAAAACCCCACCCTGCCCCGCCATTTTTACGGTGAGCTGGCAGGCCGGCCCTCCTGGCCCGGTCCATTTTGCCATCCCTAGCAGCAGCTCAGATGATTAACAAGCAAACATCTGTCTGATGGCAGAGACAGAAGAAAAAGTTGAGGTAAAAACTTGTTCTGAATCTGAAAACTCATCTAGTTCTTCGTCAAACGATGAAGAAGAGATGCCTTAAGATGTTTTACTTTAGAATTGTCATATGATCTCTTAGCAATGCAAAAAATTTAAACAAAAACTCAAACAATCTGTTTGCAAAATAGAATTGCTGAAGGAATCAAATGCAGAACTGGAAGAAAAAAATCAAAACTCTGGAAGAGAGTCTAAGTCAAACCAGTACTCCCAGTCAAACAGACGATTCATCTATAGTTGAAAAGCTAAGGGAAGAAGTAGTCTGTTTAACCAAGGATTTTGGGAAGTTTTTGAAAAGTTCTAACACACTCACTATTCTTTTAAAATATCATCAACATCCCCATGATAAATCTGGTTTAGGTTTAGAAAAAGATGCATATGCTTCTACTCAGTTTGACCCAGACAAATGTGACTTCTGTGGAAAGTCTGGACACTCCAAGTTCAGATGCATACACAAGAAGAAGCAAATGTCTAAGGACACTAATGTTGCTGGACCCAAAGAGATTTGGGTACCAAAATCTCAGATTATTCCAATTTCAAATATCCTTGGTAGGAAAAGGCAAGGGTTTGAGCTGGTACCTGGATAGTGGTTGCTCACGACACATGACAAAAGAAAGGTCTATGTTCCTAGACCTAAAGCTAGTTGAAGGCGGAGCAGTTGCCTTTGGAGGCATGGGGAAATGACGCATCTCAGGTGTAGGAAAAATTGGTATGTCCTCCCTAACCTTCATAAACAATGTCCTATACGTTGAAGGTCTAAAGTATAACCTTCTAAGCATAAGTTAATTATGTGACAATGGTTATATAATCTCCTTCAACAAGGACAAATGTATAGTCAAAACAGATGATGGCAAGTCTGTCTTCTTTGCCAGACGACACAATAATCTGTATGAAATTGATCTTATAGATCTTAGCAAGCAGAAGATAACGTGTCTGCTATCCAAAGAAGATGAAAGATGGATTTGGCATAAAAAACTTGGGCATGTGAATCTGAAACACATTTCAAAAATTTCGAAAAAGGGTTTAGTAAAAGGATTGCTTGAGATTTATTGGAAAACCCATCTTCTCTGTGAAGCATGTCAAAAGGGGAAATAGATTAAAACTTCCTTTAAATCTAAAAATGTTGTTTCCACCTCCAGACCGTTGCAACTCTTACATATGGATTTATTTGGTCATACTAGAACGTTAAGTCTGGGTGGAAAGAAATATGGCTTAGTCATTGTAGATGACTATTCAAGATACACATGGGTATACTTCCTAGGCCATAAACATGAGTCTTTTAAGGTCTTTGAAATATTGTGTAAATGAGTTCAAAATGAAAAAGGGCTTTTGTATTTCTAGCATCAGAAGTGATCACGGAACTGAGTTTGAGAATGCTAAGTTCAAATCTTTCTACGAAAAGAATGGGATTTTCCACAAGTTCTCTTCACCAAGAACACCTCAACAAAATGGGGTAGTTGAAAGGAAAAACTGAACTCTGCAAGAGATGGCAAGAACCATGCTCTGTGAGAAATTTCTTCCTAAACACTTCTGGGCAGAAGCTGTGAACACTGCTTCTTATGTTCAAAATAGAGTATTGATCAGACCTATGATTAAAAAGACTCCTTATGAACTATGGAGAGGAAAAAGACCCAACATTGCTTACTTTCATCCTTTCGAATGTGAGTGTTTCATCTTAAACACCAAAGATCAATTAGGAAAATTTGATTCTAAGGTGGATAAGGGTGTCTTTTTAGGATATTCCGATACATCTAAGGTTTATTATTGTTTTTAATACAAGAACCTTAGCTATAGAAGAATTTATCCATGTTAAGTTCAATGATGGACTAACGTTTGATAGGAGACTATCAGATCTTGAGGATGATTTTGCAAATATGCATATAGGTCCATCTGTAGCACCAAAGTCAAACGAAGCTCAACCTACTCAGGAAATTCTTCCTCAGATTGAAGGAGCGTCTGACTCTCAACCACAGCCAAGAAACTGGAAATTAGCAACCTATCATCCATAAGAACAAATCATAGGAGATCAGAAAGAAGGCGTAAAAACCAGATCATCCTTCAGAGATCAAGCATCTTATGCCTTCATCTCAGAAATAGAGCCAAAAATGATAGACGAAGCTCTGACAAACGATGACTGGATCTTAGCCATGGAAGAAGAATTGAACCAATTTACAAGAAATGACGTCTGGACCCTAGTTCCCAAACCAAAGAACAAAAACATCATTGGAACAAGATGGGTCTTCAGAAACAAATTGGATGAGCAAGGAAAGGTGGTAAGAAACAAAGCTAGATTAGTAGCTCGAGGCTATAATCAACAGGCAGGTATAGACTCCACAGAAACCTTTGCTCATGTAGCTAGACTAGAAGCTATTAGAAATCATGCTTGCTTTTGCTGCTCATAAAAACATTAAGCTTTTTTAAATGGATGTTAAGAGTGCCTTATTAAATGGATTTACTGAAAAAGAAGTCTATGTTAAACAACCTCCTGGTTTTGAAGATTCCACTCTTACATAACACGTTTTCAAACTTAAAAAGGCTCTGTATGGTCTGAAGTAAGCACCTCATGCTTGGTATGACAGACTGAGCTCTTTTCTTTTAGAAAATGGCTTATGAGAGGAAAAGTAGACACTACTCTTTTCAGAAGAGAAGTGGGCAAAGATTTCATTATAGTTCAAATTTATGTAGATGATATTATCTTTGGAACTACTAATGAAACTTTATGCAAGGATTTCTCTGATTTGATGAAAAATGAGTTTGAAATGAGTATGATGGGATAACTTAAGTTCTTCTTAGGATTTCGGATCAAACAAGATAGCAAAGGGATTTATATTCATCAACAGAAATATACAAGGGAGCTTCTTAAGAAGTTCAAAATGGAAGACGCTAAACCAATTAAAACACCTATGCATGCTTCCAGTCCCTTGAGCAAAGACAAATCAGGTAAACCAGTAGATCAGACGATCTACAAAGGTATGATTAGCTCACTTCTCTATCTTACAGCCAGTAGACCTGATATTATGCATAGCGCCTGTCTGTGTGCTAGATTTCAGTCAGATCCTAAAGAGTCTCATCTTAAAGCTGTTAAAAGGATCTTACATTATGTAGTTGGTACCACTAACCTTAGTTTGTTCTATAAGAAAAATCAAGATTTCAGGTTAATAGGATACTGCGATGCAGACTACGCAAGAGACAGAGTTGAAAGAAAAAGTACAAGTGGAGGATGCCACTTTATAGGACCCTATCTCATTTCATGGGCTAGTAAGAAGCAGAACTCAATTGCCTTGTCTACCGCAGAAGTTGAATATGTGTCTGCTGCAAGTTACTGCTCACAACTGCTATGGGTAAAATATCAATTAGAAGATTACTCTAGTTTCGAAAATAATATACCTGTATATTGTGACAATACTAGTGCAATCAATTTATCAAAAAATCCCATACAACATTCTAAGGCAAAGCATATTGAAATCAAATATCATTTCATTCATGATTATGTTCAAAAGGGTGTTTTCAATATTAAGTTTGTAGATACAGATCATCAATGGGCTGATATCTTTACAAAACCTTTGTCTAAAGAACATTTCGTCTGTATAAGGAATCATCTGCATATGCACGTGCTTTCAGATTAATAATTACATTTCATCAGACGATACCCTTCGTCTTATTTTCTTCATTAATCTGTCAGAACTAATGTGTGCTCAAGTGTACAGACGTTAAGGTGCTCACGCTCTCAACAGTTATAAGTCTTTTCATTTTTCACTCAAAAACGTGCGCTACCCTTTTCACCATGATGAGACAGTTTTCAAAAAGTATTTAATGATATTAAAACCGCTCTTTTTATGACGTTCTATCTCCTCTCTCATCTCCTCTGGTATAAAAGGACGAAGTGCCTAAATAATAAGGTTCCTTTGATCTTTCTAATCTCTCTGAAATTCTCTAAGTTTCTCAAAGACTTCAAAGATCAAAACTTTCTCATCTCTTCTAAAAACCTAATCTTTCTATGAACAATGGAACCAAGGAAGCAAATCTCATCTTCTGCTACTCCACTCATCTACAACATGGATGAAGCCTCTGCAACCTTTCCAGAAGAGCTTTTCATTCCTGGAAAGTGGGCAAATCTAAAGGAGTTGGCAAAGGAGGGATTTAACGTTTTGGACATGTTCACCAGAGCTGGGTGGACCAACTTCATTGGAAAACACAGTGTTTGGTACCATGGTCCATATGCCCTCTTCTGGGGGACAGCAAAGATGGAGGATGACCAATGTATCAAGGGAATGATTGGTCAGACATTAGTAGAGATCAGCCCTGCAACCATAGCTAAGGCTATTGGTTGTGCTAAAGAGGGTCTAGTCTTTGACAAAGACTAGGAGAAGACCATCACTCAGGAGACGGTGGACAAACTCCTCTATGATGGGGTGAGACCTATAGATGAAGCCCCCAAGAAGAAAGTTGTAGCCATGAAGATCTTTCTTAGGCTGCCAACATGACCCATGTCTGCAGACTCCTTCACAACATGCTCTTCAATGTCGTGCTCCCAAGGACAGGGTCAAGGGACCACGTGAGCGAAAGGGACAGATTCTGCATCTATAACATAGTCATAGGAGAGAAGATCAATCTTCCAGATCTGATCTTCTATCATCTGGAGCAAGCCTTCAAGGACAGATTCTCCTATAAGAAGCAGAAGAACCCCATCCCTTGTTGCATGTTGTTCACTGAACTAATGAGGGATGCTGGTGTTGATTTAATGGAGTTTGAAGCATCTGGAGGACCCACACAGGTAACAGGAACTACCATTGTGAGGATGGGTATCGCTCACAATTTCCTGAATGGGTGAAGAGGCTAGGAACCAAAGTGAAGAAGGAGCCCATGGAGGAATCGTCTGACGAACCTATGTCTATTGTAGAAACACAAACTCTACTTCAACCCAAACTCTCACAGACTAAACCAACCACCAGACACACCCAACCTCCCTCAGACCAACCCAAAAAGCCAAAACAACAACCATCTTCAGACCCTCCATCATCCCTAAAAAGAAAGGTTTCAGACGCATCATCTGAACCAATCCCTGAACCTATACTCAAAAAGCCATTCACCAAAACTACCAAAATTAGCATAGTCACCAAAGCCAAACGCACCACCTCACCTGAACCCCAAACAGCACCTCAAACCGAACCTCAACCTGCACCTTCCAAAACCCAAGGATCAAATGTTGAGATTCTTGATGCATCTCTCTCTAAATCCCAAACCTCTTCCAAACCCAAGCCTGCACCCAAGCCCAAACCTTCATCTTTTCCTCCACCAACTGACAAAAAGGAAGCGGCAGCCATCAGAAAAGCTCAGGAGCTGTCAAGAAAGGAAGCTGCTAAAAAGGCAAGGCTAGATAAAAGCCTTGAAGAGAAGCAACAGATTGAGATAGACCAATCTGTGATAGAATCTGTCAAGACTCTATCAACTGATGAACAAAAAAGGAAGGATGCTGAAGAGGTTGCAGCCCCTCTAGTTGACGTTGCAAAAGACGAAGCAATGAAGGAAGCTGTTCTTGAGTCTATTAAGACTCTTTCTGAAGAGGAATAGAAATGTGCAACCATTGATGAGCTAGGGAGAATTGAGTCTACCCTAATTCAAACAGCTGAAATAGCATCTGCAGAAGAGGCAAACAAGCAAATGGCACTTCAGACGCTCATAGTAGATGAAGGTGCAGACGAAGCTGAAATTGCATAATTAAATGAAGCCCTTCTTCAGTCTGCCTTAGAAGCAAGCGCTCAAGGTTTGGAAATTGGAGAAGACCTTGTTGAAACTGATGACCCTGGTCCATGTGCCATCTACAGACCAGTAACTGAAGAGGATGAAAGAAGAGTAGATGAGCACTTGGCACAATCTGATGCTGATTGTGCCACAAAGCAGATGGTAATTTATGGTGGCTCGTCATCTGAACTTTAGACTTAAACTGATGAAGACATGCAGACTTTGACTGAAGAAGAATTGTTCAGACACAGGAGATAGGGGTGTTCACCGGATCGGGTAACCCGATTACCCAACCCAATCCAACCCGACCCGATTAGTTCGGATCGGATTTTTTTTTAGTTCGGGTCAAACCCGAACACAACCCGATCCAACCCGTTAGTATACGGGTCGGGTAACGGGTTTGCATTTTGAATCCGTGACCCGACCCGACCCGACCCGTACTATAATTATATATATATATATATTATTAAATTAAAAAATACAAAACACTATATATTTTTGCTAATTTTTAACCACACATGAATTATATTTATCTTTTTTAATTTTTTCTATTTTTTGTCTTGATTTTGTTTATGTTTTCTCATGCTAATATCTATTTAAAATAAAATATTTGTATTAGCATTGAAACCATTCATTTTGTTAATCAAATGTTGTCACAATTTGGTCATTTTGGAGGACATGTAGAAATTATATATGTGCAAAGCTCTAGGCAAAAACAAATTGTTGTTCTAAAAAATTCTAATTTTTACAAAATAAAAAATATTTTTTAAATGCCCTGACCCGATCAACCCGACCCGATCCAACCCGTTTTTGAACGGGTTGGATCGGATCGGATTTCGCAAAAAAAATGCACAAACCCGATCCAACCCAACCCGTAAAATTTTGATCGGATCGGGTATCGGGTTTGGCCAAACCCGGCCCAACCCGACCCGTGTACACCCCTAACAGGAGATACGCTGCAAAGGCCACTCTTTCTCTGGGGTACATATACGGAAGTCTAGCCCTGGACTTTGCTCCTAAGTATAGAGGCTATGACTGGATCATCAGACGCAACCCCAACATCCCACTTCCTCCAGTGCAACCACCAACAAATCTAGACGTTAACGTCAAATACTATCATGGATGGAAGTGACCCAGAGTCAATGAATGGGAACGTTACAATAGGGAATGGAGAAGGAAGGAAATCTGCACGGATGAGGATCAAGCCTTCCTGCTTGATTCCATCAACTTTGTAGAGTTGTGGAAGAAAAATGTTCCTGGGATTGATCCTTTCAACCTTCCCAACTATGAAGTCCTACCAGAAGACGAACTGCCTGCACTTTCATGCTACAAGGAGGAGCCTTAATTCTGAATCTTCCCTCCTCGACAGACGACAGCTCCAAACCCAAACTCCCTTATCTTCGAGCACAATGCGCGTGGCAGACTCAACTATCCTCCTGAGGCCTCTATCTGGAGAAGACTCTCAGTACTCACAGATGAGGTACCCTTTTATGAGCCTGTCAACCTACAATAGATGATGGGTATGCTTGCATATCTCAATGTGATTCTTCCCTGGAATCATGCTGAGTCAGGCCACTCTGCTTACACTGAAGATCTCAACTTGGACGATCCTGAAGCAAGTCTAACTTTCAGACTATGAGAATCTTCAGACTACTCTGTAGAGTTGCGTATGAAGCTGCAGACGTACAAGGAGGAGATAAAGAAGAGGCAAAATTCTCAAAATCCTTAACTCGACCTTGGCCAAAGTAATTTGACTTTTGCCTCAACCAAAGTAATTTGACATTAGCCTAAGCCATAGTATCTTCACTCATGTCTTGCCCAAAGTATCTTTACATCTGTGTTGGACAGAGTATCTTGAACTCATTTTTAGCCTTAGCTAGAGTTTCTTTACCTCAATTTCAGCTTCAATCAAATTATCTTCAACTTGGCCTCAACCAGAGTTATTTGACCTTTTGTTAGTCAAAGTAATTTAATTTTGACCTAAGTTAGAGTATCTTCATCTTTACCTCTACTAATAATATACCAGTAAGGTTATTATACCTGTACACTACAACCGACCTACACTTGATCAAATATAAGGAGCTATCTAGTATATTACTTGGATAGTAAGACTGTTAATTTTTCTTATGGCTCGCAAATAAAGAGCTAGTGTTGATATTTGTTCTGATCATAATTATTGTTCGTAAACAAATTAGATTATCATCATGCTTCGCACAGGTAAATAAGCATTTATTTGAATTATTTTATAAATGATCTCATATTTGAATGCATAGGAATAAAAATAATACAAAAATAACAAATGATATTCTCGAATATATTTTATTTTAATCAGGTATTGATTAAATTATAATAATCTATTTTTAATAATATAAATTAAATTAAAACAATGTATATATTAAAATCTTTTGATTTTAAAAATTCATCAAGTTGATTAAATTTTATTGGCAATTTCTAAATATTTTAGAAAAATATCTAAATAATTTATAATTATATTTAAATGCAATGAAGCATATTCAATAATACATATAGCTATTAAATACTTTGAAAAACATAAAATTGTTGATGGTGTGGTGGACAATGGGAGTTCAATTCCAAGGCAAGATTGTTTATTTATTTCTTTTTTAACGAAAATAAATGAAAAACAGAAAACCTTTTAGAAGATAAAAGAAGCTAAAATGGACATACGAGAGAGAAAATATGTTGTAATTTCCAACTGATACACGTGACTTCACTGTGAAAAAAGTTGTTATCCAATACTTTGTCTATATGTTACATCCTCAAAGATCTTCACCGTTAATTATCTTATTATTATATCCAAGGGTCCCAAAAACTTTTGCACAGTGCAAGATATGAGGACCTCTTGCACGCTAGAATCTGTCCATAAACAAAGTGTGTATTTGGTTTATGGTTATAAAAGCTTCAAACAAGATTTTGTGTGTTCCTAGGCACCAAACAAAGAAACAATACACTTGTTGCTTTTTAAAAAACGATGGTTACGTTTTTCCAAATGGTAACCCAAACACACTGAAAATATTGTTCCGAAAATTACTTTTGAAATAGTGTTTATCTTGCATTTTAAAAAGTCATTTTTAGAATTATAAAAACAAGGAAATTGCACTTCACAGTTCTCACAATTTGATTGAAATATTTTAAGTGTACTACGAAATTGAATATGGGATTGCAATGAAACAAGATTAAGGTGAAATTTTAGTCTACATGTTTAAATATTAATTTAAGTTTTCTTTTTTTAGTTCTTGAATTTTGAAATATTAAATTTCAAGGACTAAAAATATTTTACATGTAAATTAAAATGTTTAAATTAAAAATATATTAAATTGAATATAGGAACTTTTAAGCATAAATATGTTTCTAATTCCTTTAATTTACATGTCTTATGGTTTTAGTCCCTATAATTTTTTGGCTTAATTGTTGTTTTAGTCCCTGAAATTTAAATTTGCTTTTTTTAGTTCTTGAACTTTGAAAATCGCTCTATTTAGTCCCTCCTATGAGTGTGCGTCAAACGAAAAATAGATTGACAATTTGTGATAGTTTTTAGCTACTAGAATTTGGTTTTTAATTTTTAGCCATCAGAATTTTCATTTTAAAACTACCACAAATTGTCAATTTATTATTCATCGTTTAGCGCACACTCATGAAAGGGACCAAACAGAGCAATTTTCAAAATTCATAGACTAAAAAAAAAGCAAATTCAAATTTAAGAGACTAAAAAACAAGATCCCCAAATTGAGGGGCTAAAACAATAATTAAGCCTAATTTTTTTCTTATGATTTTGGTCCTTATAAAATTTTATTTTACAGTTATACTCATTGTCACTATTTGGTGATGAAGTGGCAACCATCTATTGGAGTATAGATATAATGTTTTTTTTTTTAAAATAATAAGGACTAAAATGAATATTTTATAAAAGGGACAAATATTGAAAGTTTACACTTTTATAGGGAATAAAAAGTAGCATTAAGGACAACAACAGTAAAATAAAATTTTATAGAGACCCAATTTGTAAGAAAAAAATTATAAGGATTAAAAGTATATTATAAGGACTAGAAACAAATTTAAGCCTACTTTAATAGAGAAAATTGGTTAGAAAGGTTTAAAGAACAATGTAAATATGGTGCAAAGAATAGGGCTTATATGTTATATATATATATATATATATATATATATATATATATATAAGGATATTTTTGGTATAAAAGAGTGGGTATATTGGATTCTCATTGGAATAGAAGTTATTTTCTATAATAACTACCTACTTCCACTTCATTTTTCCACATTTTTTTACTTTTATTTCCAATTAAATAATTTTTTTTGTGAAATTACTAATTGTCAAATAAATATGCTCATGAGAATAATATTCTCATGCATAATATTTTTAGGAATGTAATTTGCGAGAATATAATTTTATTTCTTGAATTAAACACCCTCTAAGTAATATACTAATTCCTTTAAAAAAAGTGAGGAAGTGCATTAACAACGCAATACCAAACACAAGAAGGAGGTTTTTTTTCCTAATATATGTGTGTGTAAATATATGGAACATTTTAGTATAAATAGACTGCTCCTACAATTAGTATAGAGGAATTCAAACATCTTAGCTATTAGTTCCTCATCTTTTAGCTTCATAAAATTCCCCAGCCAGTCCATTATAGAAATCTCCTCACTTTCATCCACTCTAATAGTAATTGAAGACGCATACCACCATCTCCTAACCTCCTCACATGTCAGTAGCGCATGTGAAACCATTTTTGTAACACCTTCATTTTCGTTTTTCGTAATTAATTGTTTGTTTATTCTTAATCTTATTTTTGAGAATTGATAAGTCCAAATAGGATAATAAAATATTAAATCATATTATTGTGACTGACATTTTATATTCTATATAATTGAAATTTTAATAATTATTCCAGATGAAAATCTGAAATAACTATTAGAACGACAATTATACAGGATTATCAATATTTGTGGCAAACGTGAGGATAAGTTTCAAATAATTATAAATGATTATTTGAACTTAAAATCATGTTTTATAGATTAAAATAAGGGTTGGATAATTTTCTCGAAAAAATTAGAGCTTCTTGAGAAAATTATGTAAAACAAATTAGACTGTCTAGCAAACTATCAATCAGTATAGGATTAATATCAAAACTTGATGAAACTGACAAAGTCAGTTCATATTTAAGTCACACATATAAAAATATAATTTATGGTAAAATTTGGTAATTTATAGAACTAAAACGAAATTAATGTGAATTATTTACTAAAAATACCTAACTGATTCAAAAATAATTACAAAAATATAATTTTAAGTCATAATAATTAATAATGCATATATTTTAAGGGGTTAATTATGTTTTTGGTCCTTGAACTTTTTTGAGTTTTCACTTTTAGTCCCTAAACAAAATTTTGACTCATTTTAGTCCCTGAACTTTTTTCCTTCAATGTTTTTAGTCCCTGAACTTTTTCAGTTAATGTTTTTAGTCCCTAAACTTTTTATTTGACCGGTTTTGGTCCCTAAACTTTTTTATTTGACCGATTTTAGTCCCTAAACTTTTTTATTTGACCGGTTTTAGTCCCTAGACTTTTTAGTTGACCGGTCAAATGAGGGACTAAAACCGGTCAAATAAAAAAGTTTAGGGACTAAAACCGGTCAAATAAAAAAGTTCAGGGACTAAAACCGGTCAAATAAAAAGTTTAGGGACTAAAAACATTAACTAAAAAAGTTCAGGGACTAAAAACATTGAAAGAAAAAGTTCAGGGACTAAAATGAGTCAAAATTTTGTTTAGGGGCTAAAAGTGAAAACTCAAAAAAGTTCAGGGACCAAAAACATAATTAACCCTATTTTAAGTCTCAAAATTTTTTAGTTAAAAAGCTAGAAGAAACACAAATAAAATTTTACCTGTGTAGATCCATTGCCAAAAAAAATTTTCTCAGCCTTTCTTCTCTCACTAACACTCCCACTCTCACGTGTTCCTTTTCTCACACTCACAAGTCAGGCAACTTCTTGAGCAAGTAAAGAAAAAAAAAAGAATAATAATAATAATAACTAAAATTAAAATGTCTCTTCTCATCCGCTTCTCCTTCACTTTTTCTCTCACGACCCATTCTCTTCTCTTTGCCTTCTCTCTTCGGTTCTCTCTCTCTCAACACTCCCATTCAGTTTTCTTCTTTCTTTCATCTTCCTCCTCTATAAAAACATACACAAAGCCTCCATGGTTGAAGCTTCCAAGCTTCCCAAAGCCTCATTCTTTCACTTGCAAGCAACACCAAGGACCTGAAGCTTGAAGCTTGCATCCTCTCTTCTCCTCCACCGAACGAAACTCACTTCCTTGGTAAGGGGACTCTTTGTGAATTCACCTTTTCTTTTCTGTTGAAATATGGTTGAGGGTTGGGGGTCTCAACCACAACATGCATGCATGCCTCTTTAGGCTTGATTGTGTGGTGTTTGAGTTTGAAATTGATGAAAAATGGGTATTTGATTCTCTTGGCAGTGGTTGTGTGAGTGTGTATGGATTGATTATTTTTGTTTTTGAATCTCTAAATTAATTGGGAAGGCTCCTAAAACAAAGGAGACCATGCCCAAATTTTATTAAAATTGTTTGACAAGGTTTTCAATGTGAGATTCACCCCAAAACCCTCACTCTCTCATTCTCACAAAACACAAAACTTAATCATTAAGTAAGAAAACAAAAGCTCTCTTCTCTCTCAACTGAACTCCCCAAAGGTGAGGGAACTCTCTTGTGGACTCTTTGCTTTCTTTTTTATGTTGAGAATATGGTTAAGGGCTGGGGGCCTTAACCATAGCATACATGCATGCCTCCATTTCTGAGAATTGTGATGTGTTTTAATTGTTTTTTGAATTGAAATTGGATGGGTGGTGTTAAATTCTCTTTGGCAGTAGTTGTGAGCCTTTGCATGTATGGAGTAAGTTCATTTTCACCTTGTAATTGGAATGAAAATGGCCCTGGAAACAAGTGAGGTTATGTACCATTTTCTCAAAATGGTTTTGATCAAGTTTTCTTTAAAGGTTAACTAAAAAATTGTTGGCAGTGGCTGTATATTCGTTTAGCATGGAACAACCCTCACTGTTTTGCAATTTTCGAAAGATCTAATCATTATTTTTTCATGAAATTTATTTTGAATGAAAACAGACACAAAATGCAACAACTTTTGTGTTGACACATTTGAATAATAATTTCAGCTTATGGTTCATCCACGGCTCGAAAGTGGACTGTCCTGTTTTGGGGTTTCGCTGGAACAGGGCTCAATTTTTGTTAAAATTCTACCTGTGTACTTAATATTTTTGAAATGTAATTAAACCTTTAAAAACTAGACACAATAATATTTTTAACCATGTATATTACAAAAATTACCAAGCACAATTTCTAAATTAATTTTTCAAAAAGAAACAGAACAATGGTTTAGGACCCTGTTTTGAGTCAAAATTGTAGGCTGTTAGGAATATTTTTACTGGGAACAATAGAAAATGAATTTGGAAGCAAGAAATACCGTTTTGGAAATATCAAGATGTTAGCTTTAAACTGTAAAAAGTTTCATTTATTTTAGCTTTGGGAAGTGGGAGAAATTTACATTTCTTTGAGTTATGTTCATTGAGCACTCAAAATTCAGGGCTGCTGACTTAGAAAATGTTTATAAAATTCTTTTGATGTTGATTTTATAAGTGGGATACCTTTCTATAAACTAGATTTCAATATCTTCCATTTGATATAAAAAGTTTTAAATTCCGAGGTCAATTGCTTGTTTCAGTGAGAGCTCACATTCAGTACTGTCAATGAAAATTTGACTAAATGGTCAAATGTGATTGTTAACACTTGTATTTTTGCCATTTTACCTTCAATTAATATTTTGATTTTTGTGAGATAATGGATGGAATACAGCCACTATTATGATTTATTCATTCAAGTCTCAGGGAGGAAAACCTTGAGTATTTGATATTTAAAAGTGTAATTTTCTCTGTTTTGGTGATACGGTCTGTTGACTGTAATTTGAATCTGGTGGTGAAATTGTTTGTTCTTGTGATGCGTTTGCAAGACTCGGGCGCGAGTATTTGTGATACTAGAATTTGATTCTAGTGATTATGGCAAGATCGCCATTGAACGATAATGATAAGTGAAAATTCAACAGAGAGTATTATTAATTAGCTTCAAGACTTCATTTCATTTTTTTTAGGAATTAATTTAATCAACTCTTTATTTGTATGCGTTGGACATAGAAATAATCTTAGGACCTTTGCGTGGAGGAATAAATGGTAAGTTAACGGTTTATAAAATCGTAAAGTTTTGAGAGAGCAAGGAAATACATAAAACATAATAAAATTGTCTGAATTGTGGTGAGAACCAAACTAGGATGGAACCTTCAACGCCAAGTCGTGTGAGACGATTGAACGAATTTGTTCGTGGACAAAGCTTGAATGGACAATTGTGGAAGAGGTTGTGTGGGGGCTTCACCTGTGGTGAGCGATATGCTCGTGAGGAATGGGGTCGAAATGTGTGACCACTGTGGTGGTGGATAGTGGATCTCCGTATGGTATGTCGGGGACATACGTTGTGGAAGACCGTCGTTCAGTACCTTTGGCAGTGAACCCACACCGACCTATAAGAGATGAATCCGATGATAGGGAGTGGTTGAGGAGTCAGTCTTCAGAGATTGGATGACCTCACAGAGTGGTACCTGAGGTGTGCTCACTGACTTGCTGTTTCTTGGGGATCTGGCGCCGAGTTTGTGGTCGTGCTTCCATAGTGCCGACTTGGCAATCCCGACAAATGCGAGACACAACCGTGTTGGTGAGAGCCCTGCCATTGTACCGTGGTGAAGGGTGTACTCCCAGCAAGTCATCCGACTTAAAAATGTGTAAGACCACTGAGGTCTGGGAGTTCCAGTGGCAGCTGGCCAGTGTGAAATAATTTACAATAATAGCTGTGAAAACGAATAGGTTTCGGGTGTGACCGTTAGAGAACCACATCATGATGGCTATTAGGATTGTGTATGTGACTATCAAGTTATTCTATGTATACTGCTTGAAGAAGCAGAGAGTTCACCCTCTGTTTATTTTTCTTTTAGGAACTTGTGGATGTCATAAAGATGTTATCTTCATCAGCTTCTTCACTTTTCGTTTGGAGGTTGGTCTAACATGCAGGGTTGGGTTAAGAGATGACTGCTCCGAGACTAGGTTTTCCCTTTTTATGTATTTGAATATGGGTAGACTTAGGTTTCAGATTTGTGGTATGTACATTCAGTTTTCGTACTCTATTACCCTATGTATTTGGAATACCCTTTGGAAATGTACATATTACTATTACTCTGGAAATTATTTGGGTTATGAAAATCTCAATTTCATGTATATATGTATATTTTATAGCCAGAGCTATTTACTTTATTTATTTTGTTTTACTCGCTTTTAAATGTATACTTATAATTGAGGCGGCGATATTCAACTTCCGCAATTAATAAATGAAAAGTTCTAAAATTTTAGTAAAATTTCGATCTATGTTTTATTAACTTCACAGCTTTTGGAAAAATTAAAGTTAGTTAACATGCCTATTGAATTAAAATAAGTTTGTAAATGAGAATATATGTAAACCCGGATTTAGGGTGTTACTGTAACACCCTCATTTTTATTTTACTGTTTGTAAATATTTTTCTATAAATATTATGAGAAATTATGTACTGTATTTTATAGAAAACTTTCTGTATATATTTTCATAATAAAATTAGTACAGTTTTATTCAATAAAATTTTCTGAATCTTTCGATATTTTCGTTTTTGTTTGAATTACTTGTTGACTAGACAGTTGTGTCAGATATCTGTCTAGGATAAATTTTTCTATGTAGCATTTTAGATTAAACTGTAATCTAATAAATAGATAATTGAATATAGATTTAAAATATACACAGTTGAGAAATTAAAATGATAATTACGAATTGTTAGAATTTTCTAAAATTTAGAACTTTGAGAAATTATTACAAGAAAATTTTAAGGTATAAAATTAAGATAAAATTTGTATGACACCTATGGAATTTTCTATTAATTGTAGCATGTCTAGAATAATTATTAACATTGTTTAACTAAGAAAAATAAAAATAAAAGTATTAGCCAATTAAATTAAGACAAATAATTATTTTTAATTTAATTAAATTAAGCTAATTAGACTTTGATTAAGAGATAATTAAGACACTAATCCAAGGTTTTTGATACTGAGGAATTTAATGGTGGTGTTAGTTTCTTAAAATTCTAATTAGTTTGTAAGATAATTAAAAAGTCCTAAAACCTTCTAGAAGACTCTACAATTGTCTACATTTTTTGACTAATTGACAACACACGTAGCAACTCACCTAAGCAAGGTGTATTGGCCGTCCAAGTGGGCTGGAAATATCAACCAATTGACTGCCCTTGGACCAAGGCAGCTGGACGGTTATATAAAAACAATTGGGTGGGAAAAATTTCTTAAAAAATGAGAAACCAAGGCATAAACAAAAGTTCACAAAACTAGCTCTCCAAAGTCCCCAAAACCGTGAGTTGTCCAGTAGCTGCCCCCTCCATAAAACTTCATCTTAGCTTCCAAAATCAAGAGAGAAACCAACCAAAACCTCACAAACTTTAATATATATTCAACCAAAGAGAAGAATTTGGGGAAAAAACTCTAAAATTTCAAGAAGACAAGAGAGAAAGGGAGAAAGGGTTCAAGGGTTTTCTTCATCAAACTAAGGACCCTAGGTAAGGATCTTGGCATTTAATTTCAACCTAAACAACTTGGAATTAAGAAAAAACATGCCTTGAGGTTTAAATTCAAAATTTAATCAAGAACCATGAAAAGATGAAATTAATTTAGGATTTTTGTATATTTGATGTTGGAAGTTTGAAATGTGTGTTTGAAATAATGTTTTGTTGATTTTATGATGTGTTGTGATGGATTGAAATTTTGATGGTTTGTTCTTGATTGGAAATGCATAGTTGTTGAAGAAAAAAAATTTGATATGATGTTGGAACTTGTTGTAGGCCATTCGGCCATGGCTAGAATGTAGAGATACCATGTGAATTTTTTAAAATAACAAATGGCAAAATAGTCATTTCACATGTAAGGACACATAGGTAATTTTATAAAAAGTTTAGGGGCAAATTAATAATTTATAAAATATTGAAGGGTAAAATGGTAATTTCATATGTTCTAGAAAAGTTAGGGGTAATTTTGAAATTTTAAAAAGATCAAGGGCAAAATAAAAAATTATAGAAAAGAATAAGGGTAATTTGGTAATTGTACATTTTGAGGACATAATTGGAATTTTAGAAAAAGATCAAGAGTAGTTTAGTAATTTTACATAGTAAGGACCTAATTGGTATTTTAGTAAAATATTAATGTTATAATGGTAATTTTAGAAAAGTTTAAGGGTAAAAATGTAATTTAGAAGAATGTTTAGAAATAAAATAGAAGAGAATTATAAAAAAATAATATATATATATATATATATAAGCATTTTTAAATTTTATATTTCTTTATGTGATTGTTTAATATTATTTATTTACTTATGAATATTGTCATATTGCATAAACATGAGTCTTTTTGGGGGAAATACAAAGATAAAAAGATGGATTACCAGGACTGTGGTATTTCAAAGATATAAAAAAAATGAAGAATGATTGATATTGGCTAATTGGGATTGCGGTAGTCAAGAATTTAAAAAGATGATTGAGAATGACTAACCGGGACTCAGTAGTCATGAGAAATTATTTGAAACGGTAAAAAAAATAAAAAAATGGGTGAGTAGAGTAAGTTAGACAAGGCTGTATAGTCTGTGATTATATAGTCTGTGGGGTGAAGGATATTGGCAATCCCACAAGTGGCTGAAATCTGGACTGAGATGCGGTCGTTGGGGCTTTCCTGGGCATTCTGAGCTCCTAATTCTGTTTAGCTTATTTGTGTTTAGTAGAGGCTGATAGCTGAATTGCAGTAAGCCTGTCTTTACTAAACACTCAAAAGGAAAAGTCTCCATGGAGCAGGGTCAAAATGATTTTGAGTCAAAACTGCATTTGCATAAATCATACTGTATTTACTTTATTTATGTGATTTATTAATTATTATATGAAATGTATCTGTTTGATATTGTTTCTAATTGTATGAGAAATTAAATGCCTGATCCGGTAATATTCTGGCCCTAGATTCTAGGAAAGTTTAATTGCAGGTGAATGAAGAATAGTTAGAAGAAAAAGAGGCAGATATTACCAGAGCTGTAGGATGGGTAATTTTGGGCAGACAATAGTTCTGGAAAAATTTAGTAGTGTTTCTAGAAATTTTAGTAATATAATTTTGAATATATTTTGAATTTTAATATAGTGTATTGGAAACTTCTATGTATAATGTAAATTAAATTTTAAAAATTTTCATTTTACGAAATTAGATAAATATATAAAAAAATGTATAAAGAAATTAAATAGTTAAATTAAATGTAATCTAGAAGAGGGTTACATTAGTGGTATCAGAGCTCTGGTTATGCATCTCTAGGACTTGTGAGTAATTGGTCTATTATGTGTTTTACTGTGTTACTCTGATTGAAATTGTTTGTTTTATATAAACTGTTTGTTTAGTTTGTTTGTGAAGAATAATATGGGAAAAAGGGTAGTAACTAGATCTGAAATTTTAAGACAGGTAGAAATGGCAGAAAGGAGAAGAGGAAGGCCAGTTACAAATCCCAGAGTTAAAATTGATAGTGTAGCTGAGATGGCAAGAGCCATGAGGGAGATGGCTAATGCAGTGACCCATCAGACTTAGATATTGGCTAATCAGGCAACAGCTCAGCAGCAGCAACCACCACCTGTTGACAAAACCACTTTGACGGATTTTAAAAAGCATTATCCACCTTATTTTAAGGGAGAATATGATCCAAAAAAAGCTAAAGAGTGGGTTTAGAATTTGGAAGATATTTTTGTAGCTATGGAATGTGCAGATGATAGGAGAGTATCACATGCAGCTTTCCAACTGCTTGGTGATGCTAGATTGTGGTGGAAAGCTACTCAGAGAATGCTGGAGAATAGAGGAGAAGTGATCAACTGGGAAATTTTCAAGACCCTGTTTCTTGAGAAATATTTTCCAGAGATTGTTAGATAGGCTAAATAGGAAGAATCTATCATTTTAACTCAGGGAAGTATGATTATTCCTGAGTATACTGCTAAATTCGAATCTTTGGCAAAATATTCTAAATATTTGCAGATCACTGGAGATGAGCAATGGAAGTGCAGGAGGTATGAGAAAGGATTGAAATATGAAATTAAAGAGGTAGTGGTTCCATTGAGGATTTCTGTATTTCCTGAACTAATGGATCAATGTAAGGTAATAGAAGATATAAAAAGGGAGCAAAGATCCAAGATGGCTGGATATGCAAGTAGGGGTAATTTAGGAATAGGAGGTCCTATGTAGAAAGGAAAAAGTATTCAGCCACAGAAACCATATAGTAGGCCCCCATAATGGAGTTCTGGAGGAGGAGGTGGTACAGGTGGCTTTAGACCCATTGGAGGAGTAAGTGGAGCTGTGAGTTCTCAAAAATCCCAGTTAGCATTTAGATGTTGGAAATGTGGAAAGGGACACTTGGCAAAGGATTGTACTCTATCTGGTTCAGTTTGCTTTAACTGTGGAAAATCAGGTCATATATCTAGAGAATGTTATGCACCTAAAAGTGATCAGGCTGGGAGAGCTTTACAGACCCAAAAACCTGCAGCCAGTGGAAGAGTTTTTACCTTGAGTGGTGCTGAGGCTTCACAGTCTGAAGATCTAATACAGGACCAGGGACAAATGGAAGGTAAGTCCTTGACTGTATTGTTTGATTCAGGTGCTACACATTCATTTATATTTGATGACTGTGTTAGGAATATGAGTTTAGTTGTGTCACCATTACCCTATACTTTGCTTGTTTTTGTACCTACTTCTAAACCAACCCTAACCTCTAAAATATGTTTGAATTGTGTTATAACCATCAGAAATAGACCATTTGTTGTGAACTTGATTTGTTTGCCTTTAATTGACCTTGATGTGATATTAGGAATGGATTGGTTAGCAGCCAACCATATCCTAATAGATTGTGCCTCTAAAACTCTAATTTTTCCCGAACCTGATGTTTTTAGACTTAAGCCTATCAAACCTAAAGAAATATCATTTAAAAGTGAAATTCAAAAATACATGTTATCATCTCTTGGAACTAAGGAAGATAAAATGGAAATAGATTTTGTGTTAGTTGTAAGTGAGTATCCTAAGGTGTTTCCTGATGATGTTCCTGGCCTGCCTCCTGAAAGAGAAATAGAATTTAGTATAGACTTGATGCCTGGTACTAGACCAATTTCTATGCAACCATATAGGATGTCACCATTAGAATTAACTGAGTTAAAGAAACAATTGGAAGAATTATTAGAAAAATAGTTTATAAGGCCTAGTGTGTCACCATGGGGAGCCCCGGTATTATTAGTTAAAAAGAAAGATGGAGGATCTAGGTTATGTGTAGATTATAGACAATTAAATAAAGTAACTATAAAGAATAAATATCCTTTACCTAGGATAGATGATTTAATGGACCAACTTAGAGGAGCAACAATTTTCTCTAAAATAGATTTAAGGTCTGTGTATCATCAAATTAGAGTTAAAAAGGAGGATATACCCAAGACTACTTTTAGGACTAGGTATAGGCATTATGAATATCAAGTGATGCCATTTGGAATGACTAATGCTCCAGCAGTATTTATGGATTATATGAATAGGGTGTTTAGACCATACTTAGATCATTTTGTAGTAGTATTTATAGATGGTATATAAATATATTCTAAGAATAAAGAAGAACATGAAAATCATCTTAGAATAACATTACAAACTCTAAAAGAAAGAAAATTATATGCTAAGATGTCTAAATGTGAATTTTGGTTGGAGGAAGTAAAATTTTAAGGACATGTAATTTCTAAAGAAGGAATAAGTGTGGATCCTTCTAAGGTAGAAGCAGTTTTAGAATGGGAAAGGCCTAAAATAGTAACTAGGATTAGGAGTTTCTTAGGATTAGTTGGATATTATAGAAATTGAAGGGTTTTCTAAGATAGCTGGACCCTTAACAGAATTAACTAGGAAAAATCAACCTTTTATTTGGAGTGAGAGTTGTGAAAAAAGTCTTCAAGAATTGAAACATAAATTGACTACCTCACCAGTCTTAGTTTTGCTCGACCCAAATGAACCCTATGAGGTATACTGTGATGCCTCATATCAAGGGTTAGGATGTGTGTTGATGTAGAACAGGAAAGTGGTAGCTTATGCATCTAGGCAGTTGAGACCACATGAGAGGAATTATCCTACTCATGATTTGGAGTTAGCTGCTATAGTTTTTGCTTTGAAGATTTGGAGACATTATTTATATGGATCCAGATTTGATGTATATAGTGATTATAAAAGTTTAAAATATTTGTTTGACCAAAAGGAATTGAATATGAGACAAAGAAGATGGATGAAGTTTAATAAAGATTATGATTTTCAGTTAATGTATCATCCAGGGAAGGCTAATGTAGTAACAGATGCTTTAAGTAGGAAAATTGTACATATGTCAACTATGATAATTAAAGAATTAGAATTAATAAAACAATTTAGAGATTTGAATTTATGTACAGTTAAGAAAAAGGATAAAATTCAATTAGGAATGATTATTATCACTAATGATTTTTTGGAAAAAATTAGGAAGAAACAAGATGTAGATGAATTTATTCAAGAAAAGAAAGGATTAATAGGAACAGACAAAGTAAAAGAATTTAATTTAGGAATCGATGGAATTATTAGGTTTAAAAATAGAATTTGTGTACCTAACAATCAAGAATTAAAGGAATTAATTTTGGAGGAAGGACACAAAATAAATTCGGTATTCATCCTGGAGCTACAAAAATGTATAAAGATTTAAAGGGGATGTTTTGGTGGCCTAGGATGAAGAAAGATGTAGCAAAATATGTAGCTAGATGTTTAACATGTCAGAAAGCAAAGATTGAACATCAGAAACCATATGGCATGTTACACCTTTAGAGATACATGTATGGAAATGGGATAGTATATCAATGGATTTTGTGGTAGGACTACCTAGAACAAATAGGAATTTTGATACAATTTGGGTAATTGTAGATAGATTAACTAAATCAACACATTTTCTTCCAATAAATATTAGGTATTCTTTAGAAAGATTAGCTTAATTGTACATAAAAGAAATAGTTAGATTACATGGAGTACCTACTAGTATAGTGTCTGATAGGGACCCTAGATTTGTTTCTAAATTTTGGAGAGAATTCCAGAAAGCTTTAGGAAGTAAATTACATCTTAGTTTAGCATACCACCCTCAGACTGATGGTCAAACAGAAAGGACTATTCAGTCATTAGAAGACCTCTTAAGAGCCTGTACATTAGAAGAGAAAGGAAACTGGGAAGATATATTACCTTTAGTAGAATTTACTTATAATAATAGTTACCATTCTAGTATAAGTATGGCTCCCTATGAAGCTTTGTATGGTAGAAAATGTAGGACACCATTGGTATGGTATCAGGATGGTGAAAATCTATTGATAGGGCTAGACATCATCCAACAAACAACGGAAAAAGTAAAATTAATTCAGGAGAAAATGAAAACTGCACAGAGCAGACAGAAAAGCTATGCAAATAAAAGAAGAAAAAGCCTTAGAATTTCAAGGTGATCATGTATTTTTGAAAGTCACACCAATAACTGGTGTTGGCAGCGCAATAAAGTCTAAGAAACTAACTCCTAAATTTATTGGACCTTACCAAATCCTCCGAAAAATTGGACCTATGGCCTACCAAATAGCCTTACCACCCTTTTTCTCAAACCTCCATGATGTATTTCATGTGTCACAACTAAGACAATATATCTCAGATCCTTCACATGTCATTGAGCCTGATCAAATACAAGTAAAGGAAAACCTAACATTTGAAATAAGGCCTGTTAAGATTGAAGACAGAAGAATCAAGTACCTGCGAGGTAAAGATATTCCTCTGGTTAAGGTTATTTGGGATGATATCAGAGGTGATGCCACTTGGGAATTAGAGGAGAAAATGAGAGAAGAATATCCTCATTTGTTTGTATAGTTGTATTAGAAATTTCGAGGACGAAATTTTTATTAGTAGGGGAGAATTGTAACACCCTCATTTTTATTTTACTGTTTGCAAATATTTTTCTATAAATATTATGAGAAATTATGTACTGTATTTTATAGAAAACTTTCTGTACATATTTTCATAAAAAAATTAATACAGTTTTATTCAATAAAATTTTCTGAATCTTTTGATATTTTTGTTTTTGTTTTAATTACTTGTTGACTGGACAGTTGTGTCAGACAGCTGTCCAGGATAAATTTTTCTGTGTAGCATTTTGGATTAAACTGTAATCTAATAAATAGATAATTGAATGTAGATTTAAAATATATATAGTTGAAAAATTAAAATGCTAATTACGAATTGTTAGAATTTTCTAAAATTTAGAACTTTGAGAAATTATTACAAGAAAATTTTAAGGTATAAAATTAAGATAAAATTTGTATGACACCTATGGAATTTTCTATTAATTGTAGCATGTCTAGAATAATTATTAACATTGTTTCACTAAGAAAAGTAAAAATAAAAGTATTAGCCAAATAAAATTAAGACAAATAATTATTTTTAATTTAATTAAATTAAGCTAATTAGACTTTGATTAAGAGATAATTAAGACACTACTCCAAGGTTTTTGATAGTGAGGAATTTAATTGTGGTGTTAGTTTCTTAAAATTCTAATTAGTTTGTAAGATAATTAAAAAGTCCTAAAACCTTCTAGAAGACTCTACAATTGTCTACATTTTTTGACTAATTGACAACACACTTAGCAACTCACCTAAGCAAGGTGTATTGGCCGTCCAAGTGGGCTGGAAATCTCAGCCAATTGACTGCCCTTTGTAACCCCCTTCTTCTCTAATGTAACCCATTCTAGATTTTGTATTTAATTTAACTATATAATTTACATTAAAATAAAAGTCTCTAATACATTCTATAAAGTTCGAAATATTTTCAATATTTTATCACTAAGATATACAGAACACTACTACAAAATGATAATTCTTTTATAATTGTCTGCCCAAATTTTCCCATCCTATAGCTCTGGTAATATCAGCATCTTTTCTTCTAACTATTCTTCATTCACCTGCAATTAAACTTCCCTAGAATCTAGGACAAATATTACCGGATCAGGCATTTAATTTCTCATACAATTGGAAACAATATCAAACAAATACATTTCATACATTACTTGATAATTCACATAAAGTAAATGCAGTATGATTTATGCAAATGCAGTTTTTGACTCAAAATCATTTTGACTCTGCTCCATGGAGACTTTCCCTTATGAGTGTTTAGTAAAGACAGGCTTAACATTACGCACTGTAATTGGGCTATCAACCCCTACTACACGCAAATAAGCTAAACAGAATTAGGAGTTCAGAATACCCAGGAAGGCCACCACGACTGCATCTCAGTCCAGATTCCGGCCACTTGTGGAATTGCCAATATCCTTCACCCCACAGACTATATAATCACAGACTATACAGCCCTGTCTAACTTACTCTGCTCACCCCAAATTTTATTAAATCATTTCTAATGTATCAAAATCATTTTTCATGACTACCGCGGTCCCGGTTAGTCAATATCAATCATTATTCATTCTTAATCTTGACATTCCCCCCAAAAGACTCATGTTTATGCAATATGATAATGATCATAAGTAAATAGTATTAAACAATCACATAAATAAATATAAAATTCAACAATTAACATTATAACATTAATATTTTACTAAAATACCAACTAGGTCCTTACTATGTAAAATTACCAAAATACCATTAATTTTTTTTTCTAAAATTCCAATTATGTCCTCAAAATATTAAATTACCCAATTACCCTTATTATTTTCTATAATTCCCAATTTTGCCCTTGATCTTTTTATAAAATTCCAAAATTACCCCTAAATGTTCTAGAATATATGAAATTACCATTTTAACCCTTGAATATTTTATAATTTACTAATTTGCCCTTAATCTCTTTATAAATTTCCAAAATTACCCTAGATGTTCTAGAATATATGAAATTACCATTTTACCCTTTAATATTTTATAATTTACTAATTTGCCCTTAAAATTTTTATAAAATTCCCAATGTGTCCCTACATGTGAAATGACTAATTTGCCCTTGGTTATTTTTAAAATTTTCAGATAGTAACCCTTCATTTCTTGCCATGGCCGAATGGCCTCCAATAATTTTCCAACATCATATCCAAAACAACCATGCATTTTTCAATCAATAACAAACCAATCAAAGTTCAATCCATCACAACACATCATGAAATCAACCAAACATTGATTCAGCACATATTTCAAACTTCTAACATCAAATTTATAAAAACTCTAAATTAATTTCATCTTTTCATGGTTCTTGTTTAAATTTTTTAATTTAAACCTCAAGACATGTTTTTCCTACTTCCAAGTGGTCTAGGTTGAAATTAAATGCCAAGATCCTTACCTTAGATCCTTAGTTTGATGAAGAAAAACCTTTGAATCCTTTCTCCCTTTCTCTCTTGTCTTCTTGAATTTTAGAGCTCTTCTCCCAACTTCTTCTCTTTGGCCGAATATATACTAAAGTTTGTGAGGTTTTGGTTGGTTTCTCTCTTGATTTTGGAAGTTAAGATGAAGATTTATGGAGGGGGCAGCTGCTAGACAACTCACGATTTTGGGGACTTTGGAGAGCTAGGTTTTGTGAGCTTTGTTTAGACTTTGGTTTCTCATGTGTTTTTTTAGAAAATTTTCCCCCACCCAAGCTTTTTATATACACAGCCAGCTCCTTAGTTCAAGGCAATCAATTTGGCCAAGATTTTCCAGCCACTTGGACGGCCAAAACAAGTTGCTTAAGTGAGTTGCTAATTGTGTTGTGAAATAGTAAAAAATGTAGAAAATTGTAGAGTTTTCTAGAATGTTTTATGTAACACCCCAAAGGGGTATGTACCTTTTTCCTATTTATATTACTAAATTCCAAAAATTTAGAATATAAGGATATCAGAGTTTACTACGCGGAAAATAAAACTTAAAACTTGTCTAATACAAAGCTCTTGGCACTTATGTGCCATACAAAACATAATCCAAAAAGGGTACATGAACGTAAACTAACTCCTATACATTGGGAGATACACAACTATAATTATCCTCCTTCATTCAATTAGCTCCAAGCTTCTCCCTTGAACTCGTCCATCTGCTAAACCTGTAAAAACATGAAACTAAAAGGGATGAGACATAATGTCTCAGTGAGTGCTCCAAGACTCTAGGTTGACTCTCTATTCTAGAGATCATTTTCTTAACTCTCATGGCTTCTCATGTCTTTTCTTGATACTCATACTCACAACTATAATATCAACATCTCTTCCTTTATCCCCAAGTTATACAATTCTATACATACACATAGACAGATGCCAATCAAGGAAAAGAAAAGAAACTAAACTTTTTATACTTTGAAAATACTGTACATAGTTATCATAATTTATAACAAAAGTCAGTTCAACAATAAACACCAATATCATAGCTCAACCATTTAAATAGTTCATACAAAATAAACCATCACCGCTCATCATCATGAGCCATAACCATCACAACCCCATTTTATGTAACACCCCTGGTCGCCAACCTATTGGGTTGGGCCCCAACCCTCAACTGACCGCCCTAGGAGCCCTCCAGGTCCAAGGCCCAAGTCCTTGGCTACCTGGCGACAACTTATGACCACTAGACAATCTTAGTCGACAAGACTGACTCTACTCCATGGAGTTTCGACATCATATGAGCGGTCCTCATAGGCCCCATCCCCTACCATAGTCTCACCTTTGACCATTCGGGGAGTCCCTTGAGCCACCCTGTGGAGGAAGTGTGGTTTTATCGAAAATAGACAAGTGCTATAGTGGCTTACCTCTGTAGGTTTGCAAGACCTTACATCTATAGGGATTCGCCCACTTGGCTATTCTATAGGCCCGTCGTTGGCCACCACGAAACCTCCGGCACTAGGTTGAGAGCCTACCTAGCACCCTCAACTTACGTGCCTACCCACATGCTTGTGCACTAACTGTGCACACCTATGCACCAACTGTGCATATACAACATTCGGAATATTTCTATGCATCAACTATGCACACACCGTATTCCAGCGGCAAAGCATATTTGGAATCCCTTATAGTCTGAGATACGGCACCTCCGTACTCGCCATCTCTAATGGCCCGACTTAAGGGTCCAAATATATCTCAACAACATCAACCATCCTCAACCACAACAATAATCCATCCCCTATACGCTAAAAGAGTCACTAAACCTCTTGGGAAGTAGTTCTCAACACTCCAACACGCCATTCGGAGTCAAAACATAGGGGTGGTACTTGGGAAGTCCCACTAGGCGAGACCCCCGGGTCGCTTTAGTGGGCCGGAGTTCTGGCGTGAAACTCACCCTCCCAAGTATACCATTTTTCTATAGAAGTCTTCCAAAGGTCATAGCTAACTCATTTCTAACATATAGGGATGGTTCCAACACATAGTTCACTAACATCGTCATCATCATCTTTCCAAAATCATACTTATTAATATTTCATTTCAAATTCTTAAAACATTATAATCTTCTCAATGTTATATTCAACAAATAACAATTACATTTCTTCATGTACAAATAATATACTTCAACTTAACATAATATTTATAATTCAACCTATCATTTATCCATCTCACAACATCATCATCAACAATTCATATACATTCCAATAATAATACCTCTACCTCATCAAAATATAATTATTACAACAATAATGTAACTACCTTACCATAATATAAACACCTCAAGAACAACATAATCATCTTATAATTAAACATATTACATTTGTATAAATATTTAAAATCATTTAAATAATAAAGAAAAATAGATATTTTAAGAGAATTTTAAAAGAAATTAAGTTCCAGCCCAGCCGGCCAAAATCGCGGCCCAGCCGGAACTCCCCTAAATTAGTTTATTTCCTCTCTACCACATTTCGGCCCAGCTGCACCAAGTTTTGGCTGGGCTGAAACTCCCCTAAGCCCAGCTGCACCAAGTTTCGGCTGGGCCGAAACTTCCCTGGAGCTTATTTCTCCTCTGCCCAATTTCGGCCCAGTTGAACCAATTTTCGGCTGGGCCCAAACGCAAATGGGCTGCGACCTGCGAGCTCCATGGGTATCAATGGCATACCCACTCATCCCAATCATACAAAATCAAATCCTAAACACTTCTATTACATTTCCAACCGATTGATTTACCCGAAAAACCACTTAATCAATCAAAATCACCAAAAACCCAAAATCTCCAAACCTAAGGTTCAAAAGAGAAAAAGGGGAAAACATTCAAATCAAAGGGATAGGAAAGGACTAGGGGGAAACACTCACCTCCCGGGACACGTAGAGATGAGTTCCCAGCACTGGGTCTTCAGATCTCTGCTCCATCTCCTCCTTCCTCTTCTTCCTCTCCTTCTCCTCTTCTCCTCCTTCTCTCTACCTTCCTTTCTCTTTTCTTCTTTCTCTCTCTAACTCTCCCCCTCCTTTTCTATATAAATTGTGGTGTATGTGTGCGACTTAGTGAGCCTTGGCCCTCCTTGGGTCTTGACTTCCCATCTAGATCCTATTATCTCATTCCTGACAACTCCTATAAAAAGGTAACTATTATTAATAATACCTAAGGGTATCCTTTAACCATTAAATATAAAGGATATTCCATAAAAATGTATCTTTGTTATTTATTTCTTAGGTCTATAAATTAGGGATATTACATTTTAGGGCTTTTTAATTATCTTACAAAATAATTAGAATTTTAAGAAACTAACACCATCATTAAATTTCTCACTATCAAAAACGTTGGAGTAGTGTCTTAATTATCTTTTAATCAAAGTCTAATTAGCTTAATTTAATTACATTACAAATATTGAGTTGTCAAATTTTAATTGGCTAATACTTTTATTTTTATTTTTCTTAGTTAAACAATGTTAATAATTATTCTAGACATACTACAATTTATAGAAAATTCTATAGGTGTCATACAAATTTTATCTTAATTTTATACCTTAGAATTTTATTGTAATAATTTCTCAAAGTTCTAAATTTCAGAAAATTCTAACAATTCGAAATTAGCATTTTAATTTCTCAACTGTATTATTTTTATTATGGAAATATGTACAGAAGTTTTCTATAAAATATAGTACATAATTTCTCATAATATTTATAGAAAAATATTTACAAACAGTGAAAGTAAGGATGTTACACCCTTGGACCAAGGCAGCTGGACGGTTATATAAAAAAAATTGGGTGGGAAAAATTTCTTAAAAAATGAGAAACCAAGGCATAAACAAAAGTTCACAAAACTAGCTCTCCAAAGTCCCCAAAACCGTGAGTTGTCCAGCAGCTGCCCCCTCCATAAAACTTCATCTTAGCTTCCAAAATCAAGAGAGAAACCAACCAAAACCTCACAAACTTTAATATATATTCAGCCAAAGAGAAGAATTTGGGGAAAAAACTCTAAAATTTCAAGAAGACAAGAGAGAAAGGGAGAAAGGGTTCAAGGGTTTTCTTCATCAAACTAAGGACCCTATGTAAGGATCTTGGCATTTAATTTCAACCTAGACAACTTGGAATTAAGAAAAACATGTCTTGAGGTTTAAATTCAAAATTTAATCAAGAACCACGAAAAGATGAAATTAATTTAGGATTTTTGTATATTTGATGTTGGAAGTTTGAAATATGTGTTTGAAATAATGTTTTGTTGATTTTATGATGTGTTGTGATGGATTGAAATTTTGATGGTTTGTTCTTGATTGGAAATGCATGGTTGTTGAAGGAAAAAAAAAATTTGATATGATGTTGAACTTGTTGTAGGCCATTCGGCCATGGCTAGAATGTAGAGATACCATGTGAATTTTTTAAAATAACCAATGGCAAAATAGTCATTTCACATGTAGGAACACATTGGTAATTTTATAAAAAGTTTAGGGGCAAATTAATAATTTATAAAATATTGAAGGGTAAAATGGTAATTTCATATGTTCTAGAAAAGTTAGGGGTAATTTTGGAATTTTATAAAAAGTTATAAAAAGATCAAGGGCAAAATCAGATATTATAGAAAAGAATAAGGGTAATTTGGTAATTGTACATTTTGAGGACATAATTGGAATTTTAGAAAAAGATCAAGAGTAGTTTAGTAATTTTACATAGTAAGGACCTAATTGGTATTTTAGTAAAATATTAATGTTATAATGGTAATTTTAGAAAAGTTTAAGGGTAAAAATGTAATTTAGAAGAATGTTTAGAAATAAAATAGAAGAGAATTATAATATATATATATATATATATATATATATATATATATATATATGTATAAGCATTATTAAATTTTATATTTCTTTATGTGATTGTTTAATATTATTTATTTACTTATGATCATTGTCATATTGCATAAACATGAGTCTTTTTGGGAGAAATACAAAGATAAAAAGATGGATTACCAGGACTGTGGTAATTTAGAGATATAAAAAAAAATGAAGAATGATTGATATTGGCTAACCGGGACTGCTGCAGTCAAGAATTTAAAAAGATGATTGAGAATGACTAACCGGGACTGCAGTAGTCATGAGAAATGATTTGATACAGTAAAAAAAAATTGGGTGAGTAGAGTAAGTTATACAAGGCTGTATAGTCTGTGATTATATAGTCTGTGGGGTGAAGGATATTGGCAATCCCACAAGTGGCTAGAATCTGGACTAAGATGCGGTCGTGGTGGCCTTCCTGGGTATTCTGAACTCCTAATTATGTTTAGCTTATTCGCAGTAGAGGCTGATAGCTGAATTGCAGTGCGTAATGTCAAGCCTGTCTTTACTAAACACTCAAAAGGAAAAGTCTCCATGGAGCAGGGTCAAAATGATTTTGAGTCAAAACTGCTTTTGCATAAATCATACTGTATTTACTTTATTTATGTGATTTATTAATTATTATATGAAATGTATCTGTTTGATATTGTTTTTAATTGTATGAGAAATTAAATGCCTGATCTGGTAATATTTTGGCCCTAGATTCTAGGGAAGTTTAATTGCAGGTGAATGAAGAATAGTTAGAAGAAAAAGATGCAGATATTACTAGAGTTGTAGGATGGGTAATTTTGGGCAGACAATAGTTCTGGAAAAATTTAGTAGTGTTTCTAGAAATTTTAGTAATATAATTTTGAATATATTTTGAATTTTAATAGAATGTATTGGAAACTTCTATGTATAATGTAAATTAAATTTTAAAAATTTTCATTTTACGAAATTAGATAAATATATAAAAAAAATGTATAAAGAAATTAAATAGTTAAATTAAATGTAATCTAGAAGGGGGTTACAGTTACAGTTTCAACCTTGGTTCCACACCTTGGACAAGTTGGATCCAACACCATTCCCTTCCTGATCAAGTTTTGTCTTACTAGTACACCATTCTAACATATTCTCCATACAAACTGGTTACATTTTGGCTGAGTTTTAATCTTCCATATATTCTTCCACCAATCCCCTGGAAATCTACTAGGCCCCCCAACCCGCAAAAGTGTACTTTCTTTGGCTATCTTATATCCTATTTTGACATAATATTTCCCATCTACAGTCAGCTTCCATATCAGCTTGTCTTCCCTCTAATTTAGCCTTAGGGGTATTGAGAGAATATGACTTCTTTCTTCTTCTGAAAACATACTTATGACCATTGGTCTATTCTAGTTTCCAGTATCTCCATCTATTAGCTCAGTTACCCTCATGTTTTCATTGTCTCCCCTTAAGCTTGGTCTCAGCCTGTTGTCATTTATTCCAGAATCCACTTATCTCCCCATACTTTCACCTGTTGTCCATTACCAATCCTCTATATCATCCCCTCCTTTATGATTGGCTATGCTGACATAATGCTTGACCATACATAACTTGGATTATGGCATTTATTTATTTCCAGAGGATGAGATCTCGGGTAATATTTTGCTCTTATTACTCTTGCCATCAAAGATTCTTCAAAATGAATTAACCTCCACCACTGTTTTGCCAAAATCGCTTTATTAAAAGCTTATACCATTCTAAAACCTAGGCCTCCTTCATTCTTTGCTTCTGTCAACTTATCCCACCTTAACCAATGAAGTTTTCTACCTTCTACTATGCCTCCCCAGAAAAACTTAGCAGTCATACTTTCAATTTGGTTACAAATAGACACCGGAAGGTTAAAACATCCCAACACATGGGTAGTGTTAGAGTCTAAGACTTTGGACGATGTCCAACCCCTCAAACTTCGGTTTTGATGATAACAAAGGAGATTAAATTTTGAAGTATCTAATGCTTTATGTTTAAGTATTATAGGTACCACCCCATCCAATGCCTCAATGGTATTGTATTTCTTAAGCTTAAACTATATATCCCTATGTGTTTATCGCATCCAATGAGTAACTGGAACTTTTTTTCTAAGTATAAATCCAGTGTCCAACGCTTTGTAATAAAACAAGAGTCCTAGGAATTGTGAAAACCAGTGTTTAAACACAACGTCCATTTGAGAAGCGTCCACTCGTTTATATAACCTACACAACCTTTTCTATCAAACATTTATATAACACATCCATTATGTTAGAGAGTACACTTAAGCTTTTCGATACTAATTCTTTGGAATGTTCTGTTATTCCCTCTCTTCTCATATGTGATATTTCATTTGAATATTCAAAAAGTGTACCGCAGAAGATAGAAAAACTTCTCTCTGCAAAATCGTACAGTAGTGGAGGCGCTGCATGTACTGATGTCCCCTCTCTCTCTCCACCCTAAGCTGATATGTGGTAATGGTCATATGATTGTGAGAGAACGGTTATTGGCAAAGGCTCGAATCCCACAACGGATACCTTCACTCAGCTGCCTATAAATAGAGCATCAAGCTCACAAAGGAACCAACGAAGCATTCAAGTTTTTCAAAGAGCTGGAACTCTGTCAAAACGTTTGGATGACCTACACTTGTACAAAAAGAGCAACTTCTTAGCTTTGCTAAGTTACTTTGTGTATTCTGTTTACATTGTAATATCTTCTCTGTGAGAGTTTATTTGAATCTTATAATCAAACTGTTTGTTTAGAAAGCCAGGAGTGGCTTAGTGACAAAGAATACTTGGGTGTTGCTTCAATCTCAGGGGGAGATTAAAGGTGTGCCGGAAGTGGCCTAGAGAATACTTGTAGCCAAAAGTGGCAGGGTAGATAATACTTGTTTGTAATCAAAGTTTAGATTAGTGGAACCCTTCAAAATGTTATTTTTGAAGGAGTACTGGACGTAGCTCAGGTTGAGTGAACTAATATAAACCAAGTATTTTTACTCTATTGCTTTTAGCTTACCAGTTATCTCTTGTGTTGTTTCTTTGCATTAAACGCACAAGTTTCTTTATAAACTTATTTGCGAAAAGTATTTATTTCTCGCTTGGACTACAAGTTGAAAACATAGTTTCATTAAACTGTTATTTTGAACTATTGGACAATAACTGCAACTCTCTGTTTAACAAGTTCCTTGTAAAATCTAAGTTGAGATATCTCCATCTTTGCAAAAAGTTTTAAGTTTTTATCTATCACACTATTCAAGCCCCCTTCTAGTGTGTTCTCTGCACTTCAGGTAGGAATAGCTTGCACTACAGCCTTAATCAGGACTTCCCTCCCAACTCTAGACAAACTTTTCTCTTTCCACCCCTTCAATTTCTTACACACTCTTTCCTTCACATAGTTGAAAATCTGTTTCTTTGATCTACCAACAATAGTAGGGAGCCCCAACTATTTGTCATGACTCTTTATTGCATTAACACCCAATAGTTGTACTAGCTCATTTTTCCTGGAACTTGGCATATTTCGGCTACACGAGAGTTCAGACTTTTGGAAATTAATTTTTTGTCCTGATGCTTCTTCATATTTTAGCAGCACTGATGCTATTTTCCTTGCTTCCTCTACACTGGCTCTTCCAAAAATCACAATGTCATCTGCAAAAAAACAAGTGTGATATTGTGAGGGCTTTAGAACATATTTTTATCCCATGAAGCGTGCCCTCCTAATTAGCTTTTGTGATCATAGCTGCCAGATTTTCTGCACACAGAGTACACAAATATGGGGACAGAGGGTCCCCTTTTCTCAAACCTCTTTGTGGCTTGAAATTTCTCCCAGGCATACCATTAACCATTATAGAAAAAGATACCGATGTGACACATTCATTATAACCTTTGTGAAGCTTTCTGGAAAATCCATTTGCTATAGAGTTACATATAGAAAATCCCATTCAATTCTGTCATATGCTTTTGACATATATCCAACTTCAACGCCATCATCCCCTTCCTCCCATCGTCTTCTTCTTCATGAAGTGGAAACATTCAAATGCAATCATATCATTGTCTATGATGATCCTATCAGGGACAAAAGCACTTTGGGTCTCACCAATCACAGCAAGTAATATCAATTTCAGCCTATTTGCCAAAGTTTTTGTAATGATTTTAAACATTACATTACATGGGCTAATTGGCCTAAATTCACTTGCATGTAGAGGCTTTTTGACTTTTGGGATCAGCACTATCAAGGTTTTATTAATATCTGTGGGGTCCCTTTCACCATTCAGAACTTCCAACACTAGTCTTGTCACATCCTCACCTACAATGTGCCAGAATTTCTGATAAAACAACCTTGGGTTCCATCTTCACCTTAGGGGATGCATTTGAAAAATAGCCTCTCTAGCATCATCCTTTGTAAATGGACTACTCAATGTTTCTTTCATTTGATGATTCACCCTTTTCTTCACAAGGCTAGCTACTTCTTCCACATTATGAGGATTTGATGTTTGGAACAGAGTTTCAAAATGTTTTGTCAGTACATTTTCAATCAACTCTTCCTCCACATAGAAATTCACTTCATCATCTTTGATCTTGTTAATTTTGTTTGTGGCCTGCCTTTGGGATAATGTGAATTGAGATAAAAGCGCAAGTTGGGGACCATGTCCTCCTAAATACTCTTGAATCTAGTTAACAAGATATATCCAATGTAATTTGTGAATAAATAATGGATGTACTTAGTGTTTCTTTCACAGTTTATATCACTTTTTTTTTTTGTGCTGATCTTATCATTTTATTGGTTTGATTACATAAGGTAATATGAATATGATAGGTAATTTATATGAAGTTTAGGTAATTGTAATGGCTTAATTAAAGATTATAGTAAAATTAAATATATGTATAATGAATATTTAAATTAATTATAATGTTAATTATTAATTTTAATTATTTTACCATTAATACAGAAGGTAATGTTGTATTTAATTAAAAACAATAGACATTATGTTCAATTTCAGTAATTTGTTCAGGTCAGTAGAATTTGTCCCTATGATTTAAGTGGACTTGACTTGAGAGTTGAGTGAGAAGCTATTTTTGTTTCATCAATTTTAGACATTGTTAAATCGTGAGACATTGTTAAACCGTGACAACATACTTAAGTTCAAGCCAATCCAGAGCAAACAACAGCCACTGGGGGATGAGGTGGCAACAAAATAGTTTGACAGAAGTGATGACGTGTAAATTTGAGAGTATTTCGAATGTGCTTATGCCATATATTTTATACTAAATGATAAATAAAAAAAATTAAGGAAAATAATATTTTATTTTAAGTTATTTATTGTGATATAATAAAATTTAACTTTTTAATAGTTAAAAACAATATTTTATTGTGTACTTAAGATGTTGACTTTTGAAAAGAACAAAATTGATCATATCTCCTAATTAATAAATTTAATTTTTTTAATTTATGCTTTCTAGCTATTATGTGTAGGTATATAAGTGCATGGGTGAGAGGGAATAGTATAGAAATATACCAATATCAATTGGCAAAATCAAAGATCACAGACATAGACATAATGTGTAGATGAATTCATGCACCCCTCTTGCTTGTTTTTACAGTACTGTGTTTGATGAATGGGTCGAGTTTTGCATATGATTCTTTTGAACCCCACTCAAATGACATCGATATCAACATACTATTTCTTTCCATTTTCAATGGTATGGCCCGTAACTCACCAACAATACACTTCAAGTACGACAACGAATTTTGGCACATGGAAAAGCTTTCTTTAGATTATCCAATTTACGTCGAAAACTCGTTTTAATGTATTGGAGCAATAAGTGTGTTTTTTTTCTTTGCATATGATCGTAGCACAGAAGGTGGTATTTAATCAAAGATGTAAGTATGCCTAACAACCACTTGCATTAGAAAAAATGATAATGTTAGAAGTATATTACAGTTTTCAAATTCAAAAGAAAATAAAACTGAAAAATAATAATAGCAAGTAAAGCTAGCTATCATATTCTTTTAATAAAACAATATCCTAATTTGTACTTTGAGAGAAAGCTACAAGCCTATAAGTATTTGTTTCTTTTTAACATGTATAATGCCACTGTAAAACAATTTTGATAATTTAGGTACTATAATTTGAGTAAACTTATGACTTCATCCTCTATAAATTTTAGTCATCAATTTAATCTCTCAAAGCGTCATCAATCATAATAGTCTTTTTTTATATTTTATTACTAATTTAGTTTCTCAAAAACTTTCTTTTTTTTACTAAATTATAGCATCTTAATTGTTTTTGAAGATTTTTTTAGTTTAACAAAATTTGATTTTCTTATCTACTTAAACAATTTAAACAATTTTAGACATTAGTTATTTTTAATTGAACTTTTTTTATCTATAAAAATTGAATTCAGGTACCATACTGCTCAACCAACTGAGTTAGACCTCTTCGTATTTTTAATTGAATTTAGTTTCATATGAACTTATTGAAATTTCAAAGGTGTCCATTTTCATGTTTTCACAACAGTTTTTTTAATCAAAGTTAATATTTTCTCATAAATAATTATATGTTCAGTTTTTTGAGTAATGTTGAGTAAGTCTATCTTAAAGATTTTGATTTGTGATGAAAATAGAAGTCGTTCAACAACGAAAAATATTATATATAGATATTTTAAAACATATATAATGTGTCTTATGTAGTTATCACTACAAAAAATTTGACTTGTAGTGACTGAAAAAAAAGTCACTAGAAGTTGAAAATAGTAGGTATATGTTAATTAGACATTGACCAATGGACGTCCAGCTCGTCCATTATGAAAGGCATATAACAACTGCTATTTGACTGTCTATATAGGATTTTAACTGTCACTAATTTAGTGTGTCTAATTCAATGTGTCCATAGGTAAAAGTAGATAATATATATATAGGAAATATATCTACTGAGAGAGCTTATTTTATATGACAGTGAAAGATATAAATATTGCCACTAGATCTTATCTTGAATGATCAAGATTAAAACACATCAAGTCATATGAGTTTTTTAAAAAGTCATATGACTTTTTTAAGTGGTCACATAATATTAAATCTTGACCTTCCATGTATGATTATATGATCCAGATTTAATCCTCTCACTCTCATATAAGATGTCTTCCTCTCATAAAATATGTCCTATATATATAGGACATACTTAATGTTATGTGACCACTTAAAAAAGTCATATAACTTTTTAAAAAATATAGACATTTTAAATAATAACTCAAATTAACCAAAATCTCCAATATGTGCATTACCTCCACTCAAACTGAGATTCATGGCAATGTGGATCTAACTGGTCCTAAGGGGATTCCTCTGCTTCTAGTTGGATGAATTTAGCACCTACTATTTTGCTAGTGAAAGTGGCACTCTATGCGGGCCCAGATAGATGTTTTCTTCCTTCGTAGCCTACACGAACAAATATAATTAGCATACGCATTGACTTGCCAACCAGTTTCAACATCTAAAACCAGAAAATTATAAGTCTCATATACGGAACATTTCTTTAACTGAGATTGACCTAGCAAATAGCAATACGCTGAGTTTTACTGTGCATGCTTAAAGACAGTTTTAACTCTGATTGTGATGATTTTCTTATAACAGTAGCTTCCTCCATCTCACAACAAAACTCATGTCTAAAGTCTAATTGTGGAGGCAAGTTATTCCTATTATCCAAGTTAACCTTTGACAGGATTCTATCTAGTGACACTTGCCAAGAAAAAGGACACAATTTTGAGGGCAGTGATGTTTTTCAAAAAACAAAAAAAAAAAACTGAATTTAGTACAAAATCCATCAAATATGAGATTGAGAAAATACCATAACGAAAATGATGATGACATTATAAAAAATGTCAACATGCTCACACAAGGCGTAGGCATGAATCAGCTACATAGAAATGACAGAAAAAATTTCAACCAAAAAATGAAAATTACAAAGCATGGAAGTTTAAGAAACAAAAGAAAAATGTAAACCTGAAAAGAGAGAGAAAGAGAGGAATGTGTGTGCCTAAAATATAACAAAATGTCAATATGCTAACACAGAAGCCAGGATGTGACATACTAGAAACAATTCCATGATGATAATTCTTTTTCTGCTTAACAGTTGTGTACATATGAAATGAGGGTACAGAGAGAAGCTTCCTGACCTTCTCTATCATTTCCATTGAAAGAACACCTTCTTTGGTGAATTCAACTATTGTTATAGTAATAATCATTCAATTGTTAGCTATTATGTCTCAATTATTGTTATTTTTTTTATCCGTGGAAATCAAAGATAAGTACGGGAGACTTACAACAATTGACGCACCCTGTTCAACCAACTGAGCTCGATTCTCAATTATTGTTATACTAATAATCATTCAATATGTTTTGGTCTTTGGCATTGGCCATATAATAAATAAATAATTAATAATGAATGACTACGAAAATGAACTTAAAATTGACAAACTAATATTAATCAAGATTCAATAAGTGCAACATAAATAACATATTGCACAAGGAAGTAAAGTCACCTAGAATGTAAACTACCTTTATTAGACAACCTAGCATTTGAACTATGTCCTTTGTAAGGTTTCCAAGTCTACAAGCGATCGAAAAGAGACATTTGCATAAACAACAAATCACTGCCAACTAAAAAGTAACGACAAAACCAACCAATGATTATAAACAAGGATGAGCTTTGCCAGCTTAATCAATTTCAGTCGTCTTCCACTGATTCTTTCAAAGCCAAACAAGGATGAATTGCGGCTTTGTCCTTCATAAAGGATGAGTACAATTTCAGCACTATCACTATCAGCATCATGCTAGCAGATCCCTAATATGAATCAATCTAAGAAAAAATAATCACAAAGTTAGTTAAATTTAAGGATAAAAAGCAGTGAAAAATTGGATTCAAATTGCATATATATAAATTTAAGCTAAAATACACTTTGTCTTTTATATTTTCGATTATATTTATTTTTGCCTCTTATATTTTAAAGAGTTAGATTTAGTTCTTTTTTTTAAAGTGAGTCAAAATAGTCCTTCTGAAGCAATAATCGTTTTCAAATTTGGAACACAATTTTGAACTCTTTTTTGACTGATTTAAGACGAAATTCATACCATTAAATTCACTTACATAAAAACTATTAAACCCAACTGATGTTCGAATCAAAAAGGGCCTAAACATGGTAAAATTCACATAAAAAATAATCTCATGAACAATCGGAAAATAATATTTTTAATTTATAAAATGTAATTTTAATATAATTTAAAATATTTTGAATTAAATTGAAAAGGTTAAAAATATCTTAAAAAAAGATTTTGTTCAATAAAACAAGATTGACTTAAATCTTAATTTTTTTTTTAAATACAAATTTTATTATCAGTATTTGAAACTATATAAATGATTAATATATAAATGATTTCAATTTCGATTAATATATACATATCCGTCAATTAAAAAGGGAACTATATGATTTTATTTGAAAATATTCAAAAAAGGCTAATGTTAGTTTTTAAAAATATTATTTTATAATTTTATTTAAGATTATTAAAATCAAAGATGTTGGTCATGTTAATTTTAAAAAATATAATATAATTTTATTATATTTAAAATTTGAAACTGACTGAATTTAATATAATAATTATATTGGATATTTTAAAAAGATTCAAATTTTATAGATAGATAGATAGATAGATAGATAGATAGATAGATTGATTGATATCATATATTGCACATATAATTGAATATATAATATAAAATCAAATTAAATATCAAATAATAATAATAATAATTTTAAAATTGAAAAAAAATTACTTTAATTAAAATATTAAAATATATATTATGCTTGTTATGAAACATTCAAAATATAATTTTAAAATTTCTATTTAAATTTAGAAAGAAAATTAATCATATATTAAATGTCTTATAAATATTAAGATTGTGATTACGCTAATCAATAACTAATTAATTGATTATATTGATATCAAAATTAGAAATGTCACCAGAATGTGACATGTGGACAACCAGTCCTAGTCAGCAACTGTGTTTTATATAATATACTAGATAGATTTTAACCCGTGCAACAGTTTAAGATTTTTTATTTAGATTTTGTATTATATGTAATGTAATATGTTATATTTTTATCTTCATACTTCAGTAAAAAAAAATATAATTTCACCATAATAATTTAGATATTAATGTGACATTAGGTAATGTTCATCCTTGTGAATTAAGTAAAAATTTTCTACTTGTTTTTATAAATAAAAAAATTTCATCCCTATATGCTATATTTTATATATAATTTTTATTTTAATATATTGGCATATACATATCAATGTATAAAAGAAAATTAAAATTTCTTCAAAAATTAAAAAAAATCATAAATAATCTATTTAAGCTAGAACATAATAAATAAAAAAATTATCTGCTTAAAAATAAATTTTAGACACTAATTTATGTGGAGAAAATAATAGTTATTATTTTGATATTTGATTTTTTATGTAATTAAATATATATTATTTATGTAAAAGAAATATTAACTTTGATTGGGCAAAAATATTTAGTAAAAAAGTTTATCTTGTGAATTGAATGTAACTTTTCTACTTGTTTTTATAAAAAATATTCATCCGCGTGTGTTATATTTTATATGGTAAGTCAAGTCTAAATTTCTCTTCATATTTTTATGAAAAATATTCACCCTCATTTATCATATTTTCTTATACTTTCTATGATTATAAAATAAAGCATTTAGTAAATGATTTAAATCATGAAAGAGATAGTCATAAAAAATACATTCAAATTTTAATTATTATGACAAATTATCTTAATTTAATTATTTGACTCATAAATTATCTTCCCATTTTAATTACTATGATCAAAAGTTGTCACAAATTGATAATCTCTTATTCCCTGTTTGACTCACACTGTGGAGAGGGACTAAAAAGAGCATTTTTGCAAATTCCAAGAACTAAAAAAGGAAACTTCAAATTTGGAGGACTAAAAAAATGACTCACATTTGAGGGACTAAAAACATGTTTAAACCGAAAAAAAAATTATGTTGTGTGTTATATTTTATATAGGTGATGCACAGACAGTATAAAAAATTTTACACCGTCATCCAATCACAACCCACCATGTATCGTAAGTTTGTTGAATTTTACAATAACCACCTTAAAAGTCATATCAATGGTAATTTATGATTGGTTGACAGTATAAAATAGTTTTACACTGTTAGTGCATCACCATTAAACTCTATACTTTATGTGGTAAGTTAAGTCTAAATTTCTCTTAATACTTTCATTTAAAATATTCATCCTCATTTGTTATATATTTTTTTCATACTTTCTATGTTTGTAAAATAAAACAATCAATAAAATATATAAATCAGGAAGAGACAACCATAAAAAAATATATTCAAATTAAAATTACAATAATAAAAATATATAATTTTACCACAATAATTTAGATATTAATGTGACTTTAGCTAAATTGTCCAACCCCGTGAATTAAGTGAAAATTTCTACTTGTGTTTATAAGAAAAAAAAATATTCATCTCTATATGTTCTATTTTATATATGATATTTATTTTAATTTATTGGCACATATATATCAATGTATAAAAGAAAATTAAAATTTGCCTAGGTAGAAGAAATTTAATAATGAATAATTTATTTAAGTTAGAAGATAAAAACAAATAATTATTTGTCTAAAAGTTAAATTTTGACACTATTTTTTTGCGAAGAAAATAGCAATGATTATGTTGATTTAATTTGATTATTTTATGTAATTAAATATATACTAATTATGTAAATGAAATTTTAACTTTGATTGGACAAAAATCTTTAGTTAAAAAGTTTATCATTGTGAATTCAGTGTAAATTTTTCTACTTATTTTTATAAAAAATGTTCATCTCTGTGTGTTATATTTTAAATATTTTATATGATAAATTAAGTCTAAATTTCTCTTTAAACTTTTATGAAAAATATTCATCTGCATTTGTTATATTTTTCATACTCTCTAAGATGATAAAATAAAACACTCAATAAATTATTTAAATAAGGAATGAGACAATCAAAAAACTACATTCAAATAAAAATTATTATAATAAAAAATATAATTTCACCATAATAATTTAGATATTAATGTGACTTCAGTAAAATTGTTCTTCCCCGTAAATTAAATGGAAACTTCTACTTGCTTTGATAAGAAGAAAAAAATCATCCCTATGTGTTATAATTTATATATAATTTGTATTTTAATATATTGTCATATACATATGAATGAATAAAAGAAAAACTAAATTTTTCCAGATAGAAGAAAATCATGAATAATTTATTTAAGTTAGAAGATAATAAATAAAAAATAAATAATTATTTGTTTAAAAACTAATTTTAGATACAAATTTTGAATGGAGAAAATAATAGTTATTAAATATATATTAATTGTGCAAAAGAAATTTTAACTTTGATTGGATAAAAATATTTAGTAAAAATGTTTATTGTTGTGAGTTTAGTGTAAATTTTCCTACTTATTTTCATATAACAATTTGTTATAATATTTCAAGAAAACACTAACTCCCATTATTAGTTTGAAGATATAAGGACAGATATATGTTTAATTATTTTATATTATTAGTTAGGTGATTAGTTAAAAGATTAGTATTTGAATGAGAATTTCCCTTATTAGATTTAAAATCAAGCTCAAGGTGATGGGTTATCATATAATTAATAGGTAGCAAAAATAAAAAACTTGATAAATTACAAATAAAAATTCACAAATTACATTAAAACTTGATAACATAATTTAATCCAAAAGAATATATCAATATATCACTATATTTAATAAAACTCTTTGTATTATAAATTAATTATTGTTAAGTTTAGGATTTAAATAATTTTGTATTTTTATGAACAATAACTATTCAATAATTGTTGTATTATGAATTAATTATTTGTTAAGTTTAAGATTTAGATAATTTTGTATTTTTATATAATTTGATATATGAATTGATTACATAATCTATTAAAAATATTAAAATTAATTATATAATTGTAGCATTAATGCAATTTAATGTAATCCACTAATTTAGCTTATTTATGAAAGTTACACAATGCTAATTAAGATTGATAAACAAATAAAATTACATAAAGGCCTCTATTTTAGGCGGAAAAAAGAAAATTACATAGATAACCATGACTTCTACTTTTATATATATAAAGAAAAGATATAGCAAACTTAAATATGTAATCAATTACTTTAAAATTAATAATATATTGAATAATAATAGCGTGAATAATATGTAATCAATTACTTTAAACTTAATAATATATTAAAATTAATAATTTTGTATTTTTATTTAATTTGATATCTCAATTACTTTAAGTTTAAGATATATAATCAATTACTTTAAAATTAATAATATAAAGATATAGCAAACTTAAATATGTAATCAACGAATAAAATTACATATTCATATCAAATAATAATAATAATAATAATAATAATAATAATAATAATAATAATAATACTAATAATAATAATAATAATAATAATATTTTTAAAATTGAATAAAAATTACTTTAATTAAAATATTAAAATATATATTATGCATGTTACGAAACATTCAAAATATAATTTTAAAAATTTTATTTAAATTTAGAAAGAAAATTAATCATATATTAAATGTCTTATAAATATTAAGATTGTGATTGTGCTAATTAATAATTAATTAATTGATTATATTGATATCAAAATTAGAAATGTTATCAGACTGTGACACGTGGACAATCAGTCATAGTCAACAACTGTGCTTTATATAATAACTAGCTTAATAACCCGTGCCCTACACGGGTGTTAAGTTTATAATTTATAATTTTATAATTTTTTTTAAATTTTATATAAGTATATATTAGTAGATATGTAAATTTATATATTTACTAATATATATATATATATATATATATATATATATATATCAAAATCAATATATATTTAAATAATTTTATATTCACATCTTGTATAATTTTAATTTATATAAATATTTAAAAAATATTATCCTTATAAATATATTTTCATTTGTATATAATATATAAATATAATTTTAATAAGAAATATTAATAGTGAATATTTTATAGTACACTTTATAATTATTAGTTTTTTAAAAAATATTTTTCTACCATAAAAGAATGAAATGACTAATATTAATTATAAAAAGTGATTTGGGGATATATGAACTTAAAAATTATAATAAAAAAAATAAGTTATGAATACAGAGATAAGATAATGCATATATAATAATATTATTGATCTTATGGAAAATAATTAAGTCCTCTAAGCATGTTAGCTAAGATTTAATTTATAATCATATGCATTAAAAACAAAACTTTGTAGATACATACTCAATGTACTATTATTGGATACAACCAATACTGAAATAACACATCATTAATAATATAAACATGGAGAAAGAAAAGGACAAAAATTTCAATACGTGTTAAGTTGGGTTGGTACCCGTACCTTGACGAATATATTTTGAACATATGTGTAAATAAAATTCACTTAATCATATTGACTTAAAAATACTATTTTTATGATTAAGATCTATTTTTTTTAATTGTTGATTGATTATTCAAAGATAAAATTTAAAGAAAAGAAATATTAAAATTAACTTTGTAAGGGCTAGAATAGAGATTTTGAAGAATCAACAATGGAAAAATATTTTTTTCATATCAAGAATAGAACTAAGTCGCCTTAGAGTTTGACATGATTTGTAAAAACAAATAAAAAAAAAAAATAACCACACTAAAAACATATAATTTTTATTTGACATATAATTGTTAATAACATAAATATTAAGTTGAAAATTGATTCAAGTTGAAATTTGATTTGATATATTAATTGAAATACATAAATTAAAGTTGTTAGAAAATAAAAAATAAAAAATAAACTTTTATCACCTGATATTAGCCCATTAGTAAAAGCTTTATCCTAAAAGATATTTTTTTAGGCGATCCTAAAAGATATTTATTTACAGGATTTAATTTATTTACATTTTACATTATTTTAAGTATATATTACTCATTTTATTTATAGTAATATTTGTGTCCATGATATTGTTTCAATTTTTTTAAATGATTTTTAAGTTAAGATATTTTCATATTATATGGCCTAATTAATTTGATTTTAAATGTTAAATCAATCAAATTCATTTATCTAAATAAATTTATTATAATGATATTAGTTTTTCACTTTTTAAATTTTTTAATCTATAATAATATAAGATAATATTTAAGTATGAATAATATGAAACTTATTAAGTAAAATACATTTAATTTTTTTTGTCTTAAATTGAATTATATTTCAATTTAAAATATAAATTTATTTCAACTAATTAATTTTATTTATTTACTTATTTTTTACTTTTTAACTATCTAAAGATAAGTTATATTATGTAAATTATATCTGCTGAATATATTTGGATTTAAGTGATTGAGATTTAGTACAATTTTTTCACAAATTAAATTAAATTAAATTAAAATAACTAAATTCACTTAAATTCACATTTTCTTATTTTTATTTGATATTTCTTTATGATACTTGTATTCTTTAATATGCATTTTAAATTCATGAATTTTATTTCTAATAGAGTCAAAGCCTCTCATGTAAAGTGAGTTATTTGTGAAATAGTTGTTGACTTTCAAGAGGGCTCTCACTCTGTTGGAAGAAAAACATAAAGAAATACCCCTTATGAAAAAAAAAAAAAAAGGTATATAAGTGAAAATTATAAAAAGAGAAATATAAAAAAAGACCAAATCTTGTTTTAATAATATAGTAGAACTTACATTTTGTATTATTTCAATAGTTGAGAGTGAAGAAACTCTAAAATAATATCAGTGAACAAACTTTTTAACACCAAATATTAGGGGGAAAAATGTAAAAAACATTCAAATAGAATTGAGAAGAATAGAACATTACCTTGGAGAAACAACAAAATATCTATGAATTTGTCTTTCTTGTTTGTATTTATCCCTCCATTAACACTGAAATAAATAAAAAAATATGTCAGCAATATACTACTTAGAAAGAAACGATGATCTTGTCAAAAAAAAAAATATACGATGATAAAAGAAATAAAAAAATATGTCAGCAATAATATTTAGAAAGAACGGTGAAATGAAAAATAACAAAGTATAAGTAGATATTTATAGGAGATTTGATCAAATAGTTTTTTTTTTTAATGAAATTCAAATGATGCGAGATTTTTTTAGTTTTAATTTGATTATGCTTTAAGTTTAAATTAAAATATATATTTGTATTATCAATTAATTTAAATCAAAATGTATATATATGTGTTACCGTATTATATTAAATCAAAATCTACATAATTGAATAATTAAATAATTGATTGATAATGATATTTGATTTTTATTTTCTGATAATTAACAAAAGGTTATCACAATTATAAAAACTATTTCATAAAATTTAATAATTGATTACCATATTATATAAAATTAAAATCTATTTAAGATTTAATTGATTAATTTAATCATAATATGTTCCCATTAAATGATCTTAATTACTATATTTAATATGATTATGTGCATATTAAAAAATAAAATAAAAAATCGATAAATTTTTAGAGTTGATTACTATATTTAATATAATTAGGTGAATATATGAATTAGGAAACAAAAAAAAAATCGATGAATTTTAGGTGAGAAAAAATGAATATGGTGATGCCAGTGGCAAATTGAAATTGAAATTAGAATTGATTGGTTTAGACGTGTGTGCTTCTGAGTTTTATAACATTTGATTTTTTGAATTTTAAAATATATTTATATATCAAAATCAATATATATATATATATATATATATATATATATATATATATTTAAATAATTTTATATTCACATCTTGCATAATTTTAATTTATATAAATATTTTAAAAATATTATCCTTATAAATATATTTTCATTTGTATATAATATATAAATATAATTTTAATAAGAAATATTAATAATGAATATTTTATAGTACACTTTATAATTATTAGTTTTAAAAAAAAAAATTTTCTACCATAAAAGAATGAAATGACTAATATTAATTATAAAAAGTGATTTGTGGATATATGAACTTAAAAATTATAATAAAAAAATAAGTTATGAATACGGAGATAAGATAATGCATATATAGCAATATTATTGATCTTATGGAAAATAATTAAGTCCTCTAAGCATATTAGTTAAGATTTAATTTCTAATCACATGCATTAAAACAAAACTTTGTAGACATATACTCAATGTACTATTATTGGATACAACCAATAATGAAATAACACATCATTAATAATATAAACACAGAGAAAGAAAATGGCAAAATTTTCAATACTTGTTAAGTTGGGTTAGTACTCGTACATCGACGAATATATTTTAAACATATGTGTAAATAAAATTCACTTAATCATATTGACTTAAAATACTATTTTTTATGATTAAGATCTATTTTTTTAATTGTTGATTGATTATTCAAAGATAAAATTTAAAGAAAAAAAATCTTAAAATTAACTTTGTAAGGGCTAGAATAGAGATTTTAAAGAATAGAAAAACATCTTTTTCATATCGAGAGTGGAACTAAGTCACGTTAGATTTTAACATGATTTGTAAAAAAACAAATAAAAAATAAAAATAAATAAAAAAACCACACCAAAAACATATAATTTTTATTTGACATATATAATTGTTAATAACATAAATATTAAGTTGAAAATTGATTCAAGTTGATATTTGATTTGATATATTAATTGAACTACATAAATTAAAGTTGTTAGAAAATAAAATATAAAAAATAATTTTGGAACATAAATAAACTTTTATCACCGGAGATTAGCCAATTAGTAAAAGCTTTAGAGTTTAATGGTGATGCACTTACAGTGTAAAATAGTTTTACACTGTCATCCAATCATAAAACACAGTTTAAATGACTTTTAAGATACTTTTATAAAAGTCAACAAATTTATCATAAATGATAGATTGTGATTGGATGAGTGGTGTAAAACTATTTTACACTGTTAGTGCATGACCCTTTTTCTCAAAGCTTTATCCTAAAAGATATTTTTTTAGGCGATCCTAAAAGATATTTATTTACAGGATTTAATTTATTTGAATATATTAAAATATTGATCATGTTCAAATTTGAATATGAATATGAATTTAAATTAGTGTTATCAATATGAATTAAACAATTTAAAATTTCAAATCATAAATATCTTAAAATATTGATAATGTTCAAATTTTATTATCATCCACACATGTATATATAGATATTGTTTAAATTATCAATTATATATTTGCATTATAAAATTATGAGATAAAAAAATCTAATTGCACAATTTCTTTATTTTAATTTGTTATAATTTTGATTTTGAATTTAAATTAGTGTTATCAATTAATATAATTAAACAATTTCAAATTTCAAATCATAAATATCTTAAAATATTGATCACGTTCAAATTTGAATATTAATATGAATTTAAATTAGTGTTATCAATTAATATGAATTAAACAATTTCCAATCATAAATATCTTAAAATATAGATAATGTTTAAACTTTATTATCATCCACACATGTATAAATAGATATTGTTTAAATTATCAATTATAAATTTGCATATAAAATTATGAGATAAAAAAATTTAATTGCACGATTTCTTTATTTTAATTTGTTATAATTTTGAATTTGAATTTAAATTAGTGTTATCAATTAATATAAATTAAACAATTTAAATTTTCAAATCATAAATATCTTAAAATATTGATCATTTTCAAATTTGAATATGAATATGAATTTAAATTAGTGTTACCAATTAATATGAATTAAATAATTTAAAATTACCATAAAAATAAAATCATTTTCATTTCGGTGGGAAAGGAATCAATATGGTGTTGCCACGTGGCATCAACCTACGTAACAAAACCTTCTTTTATATAATATAATTGATAATTGATAATGATAGATAGATATAGATAAATAGATACAGATAGATAGATATATAGATAAGAGTTATTTGGTTGAAGAAAATATAGAATGAAATAAAGAGGAAATATTTGAATTAAAGTTGTTTAATAGATAAAAAAAAAAAAAGATTTTTTTATTATTTATTAAAAGAGATGAGACGTGTGACATTATTAGGAGGGAGGAGGCACTCTTGCAGGGAGCACCCTAGCAATACACAGAGATAGAGGCATTTCCGCAAACTTCACCTCTGTTTTGTGCGGAAGATTTCCAACCAAATCACTGCAAATTTCTTATTTCCCTTGTCTTCTTTCCTCTTCCCTCCTCCTCCCCTCTCCTTCCCCTCAACCAAACCCTCCCTTAAAGATTTACTCTATTTATATTACGAATTGTAATCACTTATTCCATCGCACTGCATTGCTAAAAACCCTAACCCTTTGGCAAAGAAGAAGATGAAGAGGAATGGCGCTCTCTTTCAAACCCTCCTCCCCGACGAGTTGATCGGAGAAATCCTGTTGAGGTTGCCGGTGAGATCTCTACTGCGTTTCAAGTGCGTGTGCAAGTCATGGCTCTCTCTTATTTCCGATCCCCAAATCGCCAAATCCCATTTTGACCTAGCCGCGGCACCCACCCACCGAGTCCTGAACTTCATCAACGATTTCCAAGTCGATTCCATAGACGCAGATGACGATTCTGCACAAGTAGTCCTCAACACCCCACTTCCACCACGCGCTGATCCCAGATATGCACTCATTGCAGGCTCTTGCAGAGGATTCGTACTCCTGGAACTCGTTTCGTACTTGGTTTTCGTCGATCTCGTCGTATGGAATCCATCAACGGGTCTCCTGAAACGAGTTTGCGATAATAATTTGTTAGAGATAGATCCGCATCTATGCGGCATTGGTTATGACCCATCAACAGATGACTATTTGGTGGTAGTTGTAACACTGCCTCAAGTCCGCAAGCCACAGACGGACACGGTGGTCAATTGTTTCTCTATGAGGACCAATTCATGGAGCGTCACTGAGAGGCGTACTGTTGAGTATTTTGATCACGATCGTGAGGGGGAGTTCTTCAACGGGGCTATTCATTGGTTGGTCAAATCCGACGACGGTCTTCGCTTGATTATTGTTGCATTTGATGTGAGGGAAAAGAAATTATTAGAGATTCCGCTACCGCGTGATTTATCTGCTGCTCGATCTGAAACATATCATATACATCAGTTGACTTCAATGGGAGGATGTCTGTGTTTCTGTTTGGTGCGTTACTGGAATAATGGGAATAAAGTGCATGAAATGTGGACCATGAAGGAATACAAAGTGCACTCATCTTGGACCAAGTCATTTATTCTGTCTACTAGTACTGATCTTCGGCATCTCGAATACCCAATATGCTTCACCAAAAATGGTGAAATTTTGGGGTTGAATGGATATAGAAAATTACTGAGAATTGATGACAAAGGTGAGGACCGCCCCCATGGAAAGTACATGAGCTCTTCGGGTTTAATAGAACAACATGCTTTATATACAGAGAGTTTGCTATCACTCCCTGGAGACGACTTTGACAAATTAAGCCAGTGAAGATGAACAACATTATGTAAAATGCCAAGTCATGTACGCAGAATGCATGCATGATACATGATTTGATTCCTTATACTCTCCTCTTCCTAGTCAACACTACAAGTTAGCACATCTTGGTTTTGGAGTTAGTACTTAGTACATGCTATTTAGCATCTTTGTCTTTGGGCTGAAATATAATGGGTGAAACTAATTAAGTTGTGATTGAATTTGTCTTGCATGTCGTTTCAATTAATTTGTTCCTTATACTGATACCGATGTTCGTAAGCCTTTCGTCACATGTAATTTCATGATATCCTTGAACATACATGCCTGTGCAATGAATGAATAAATCATAGCTTCAACAAAACTTTGCTAATTTTTTCATTCATATTTTCTCTTCCTATGTCCAAATTTTGTTTATCTGCATAATCTTATGAGCATAAGACAGAAAACTAACATAGTTAGCAAACTTCATCTTTCTATGTGGACTGCCTATATGAAAATTATACTTAATTGTGGGCTTGTAGGGCCTTGGATTGTTGCATTTTATTCCTACTCTGCACTTTGGGTTAACATACACAGGGTTGTATGATGGACAAGTGGTGGATGGACAGTGATCCATCCCTCATCAATTTCAAATCCGTTGGACCAAATTAACATTTTTTGTGGGTTATGGCCAGGGCTGTCCAAAAGAAAATCGAACTGAACTGAATTGGTGGTTAACCAAACTGCACTGTACGAACCAAACTGTTTTTGATAAAAACTGAACTGTACTAACTGGTTGTTTTGATTTGTGAATTTCTATCAGAAGTATCTTGTGCAGAACTGGTTGATGAAAATAAAAATGGCAATCTTTGGACCTATTTCAACTCCTTTGTGTCAGTTAATAATCCTTTCCTTTGCAACATGTTCTGTTTCCTTTACATTAAACAATCCTTTGCTCTAACCATGATTTCTGTCTACATGAATATCACTCTCTGTTTATTATATGGCTGAAACCTTTACATTTGAAAAAGTCTTAACTTCCTGTAAACGGATATCTCCATCAAGTTTTGAAATTTGAATACCACAGCCAATATATCTGACTTAATTGGGGCTGTTAACTATGTCTGATACTGCAAAACCAATGTATAAACTTCATTGTAGTGCTCTTGAATATTTCTGTCTACTTTTGGGAACAGTAACTGTATTTTTTAGTTTTGGCTAACTGTGTGGAGTATTGTCTATTTATTTTTCAAAATAATATGATATTTAAGTATGGAGAAGTAAGCCTACTGATTATGATTGTGCTGAAAATTTGAAGGATTGTGTTAGGACCTAGGAGTTGACCCATCAAAGCAGCAGCACATGGACCTATGATTTTGCAAGTGTATGTATTAGAAGGGGTAGGAAGGGAAACAATCAAAATTAGGGGGTTGAGTTGTTTGTTAGCAGCTAGTGGGAAGGGATCTGTCACGTGTAAGGATCATTATAGGGAGGTAGAAGTTGGAATATGTGAGGAAGATTTTGGCATTCTGTTATTTTCTTATATAAGATGCATAGAAGTACTTTGCGTTCTCTGGGATTACAAGGGGAATAGTTTTCCTTGTAGTGTTTCTGTTTACAGTAAATAATATTATACCTCTTCCATTTCAAATTCTCAGTCCCTAATGTTTCTGTTATCTGACCCTTTAACAATTTAAATTTTTTTTTTTTGTAGGTTCAACAAATCAGAAACTGCAATTTGTCTTAAAATTAGTCTATGCTTAACCTCTTTTGTTTTATTCAAAAACAGTTCAAAAAAGTTTGGTGTATAGTTGAGAACTGTTCGGTGCAGTTCAGAAAATAGTTCAGTTTAAACTTGTGGGATGCAGTTCACAAATTGTTTCACAGTTCAGTTCGGGAGAACTGGTTTTCTAGTTCGGTTCAGTTCTACAACAATTCGGTTCAGTTCATTTTTTTGCCTACCCATAGTTAGGGGTGAGCCCACTATCTAGTTTTTCAATTACCACTGTTTCTAGTACATAGAAACCCTCCTTGGATCAAAAGCAAGTGTATTTACTATATTGTGACTAATTTCTTTGGGCAATTGTCATTTAAACTCTCCCCAATTACTAACCATATTCCATTTTTTCTCTTTTTTTTAATGTAAATTTACTTAAATAACCTTATATTTTTTCCCTGTTCAAAGATCACTCCTCGTTCATTGCTACGTGTTTTTCTTTTCCTTTTTAAAAGTACAATTTACTTGCTGTCTCAACACAGAAACTAAACAACTATTGATATAACACTCTTCAGTCTTCACAAATATCCAAGTATTATGAATCACAAACAGTAAAATAAAACTTTAAAATTACATGATACCCTGTTAAGGTTTCTGATCAACCACACTTGGTTGCTAAAGTAGTGCCTTTTGACAAGATTGATCAGCTAAGGAAAAAGAGCTTAGAAGCAAAGACAAGTTAGAAATTTCACTGCACATGCAAATGGAACGGTAGATTGATATATTAACTTTACATGTCATGTATAATGCTACAGGAGTCTGAGTAATCCTTCTAATTAATAATGCTCCATGTCATAAACAAGCTTTCCATTTTACAAACTTGAAGTTTTTATGTCATGTTAGAGCATCCATGTCTCAGAATAATGCTCCATTAAGGAGATTTATTAACTTGTCATGTTAGAAATTTTCCATGTCAATGATTTTCACAAATTACCAAAATTGATTTATAATGGCAGAAGGATCATTAGAAGTTGAACTGCAGGATTGTTCGTGAAAACAGACGTGTGTCTCACCATCCAGAAGCACACGTACATTCAAGACATGCATTAGTGTTTGGAAGCATTGATTTTGAAGCTATAAGTTTCTCATTATCCTCTAAAATTTTCAAAGAAACTCAAAGAAGATAGTGTGTCCTAGTCAAAGAACAAGCAACCAGAAGAAAGAAGATTGAAGCACATTGCACTGCAGTTACAACGGCATCTACAGAAGATATGTTGCAGAACAATCTTCAGAAAACTTCCTATGGTTCAAATTAAAAAATCATAAGGAATCATGAAGACCAACAGCTAGCACTCAACGTGTTGACATGAAGACTAAAGAGTTTATTCTTTGAGAGTTTTGGTTATAAATTTAAGGCTTAAATATGTTTCTGGTCCTTGATATATTAGCAAATTTTGCGTTGGGTCCTTATTAAATTTTTGCCTTGTGTTGGGTATCCAATAAACTTTTTATTTTGCTTTTGGTCTCCTAAAGCACGCTTTAGATAGTGCTTTAAATTGTTTTAAAAAGTGGTTTAGATAGCACTTTAGGGACCAAAAATAAAATAAAAATTTATTGAGGACCCAACCCAAAGCAAAAATTTAATAAGGACCTAACGCAAAATCTGCTAATATATGAGGTATCTGAAACATATTTAAGCCTAATTTTAAATATGCCAAACATGAAAGAATAGGACATTGTATTGCTTGTTATAGACTTAGGCATATGTGTGATTAGTTTTAGAACTTAGTTGATGCCTAGTGATAACCAAAAAGTCTGAACAAGTCATTTTGTATTGATTATTGAGAAACTTACTATAGTAATCATAGTTGTGAAAATCGAACCGGATCGGCCGGTCCAATCGGTTCGGCCGGGAACCGGTGCTCTAACCGGTCCGGTTCAGCTATTGGACCAGTCATGCAATCAATCCGGTTTGATCCGGATCAATCCAGTTTGACCCGATCGGGTTTGTTAAAAACCGGTGACCCAGACCCGATTGACCCGGTTCTGTTTGAGTTTTTTTTTTTTTTTTTTTTTTTTTTTTTTTTTTTTTTTACAATTCTTGTAGTTACATAGTTATTTGGAATTCTTTCCATAATACTATTTCAAATTTGAAACCATGGCAAAAGCTAATTGCTAAATAGTATATAATATAATATAATAATATGCTCTTATAACACATTTTAATTAAATTGTTAATAGATAATTGCTTAATATTATATAATAATATGCTCCTATAATATTATTTTGATGTTGATAAGAATATATAATAGCTAATTATTATTATCTTGATCTTGATATGATTTAATATTTATGTGTTTTATACATCTTCAACATACTTGTTCATGGTCCTCCGACAATTTTTATACTTAGATGTGAAAAATAACAAGAGTTTCCTTAGTAATTTAATGATAATTCCCAAAAAAATAATTTATAGTAACAAAAGATTATGTAATACTTATAGTTTAATCATAATTGATTTTAATTTTAGAGTATGAAGTATGAATTGATCACATTTTGTTAGCTATATTATATATATATTTTTAATTTTTTAATATATACAGGATCAAACTGGATCAATTAGTGATCCACCGGTTCGACCACTGATCCATCAACCCAGTGCCTCTACCGGGTCGATGATCGATCCAGTTTTCACAACACTGATAGTAATCAATTACATGTAAAATGTAACAGATTACAATGTATCTCAATTATATGGGAAAAGCTAAAATACATTGTGTAATCGATTACCACATGGGATAATCGATTATATAAGGCATTTTAGACTTAAGACTTGTTTCCAAAAGAATTTAGCAAAGTTTCTGTTTTAATCGATTATGCCACGGTTTAATTGATTACTATAGTTACTTAAAGTTGTTTCAGAAAGAAGTTGAGCACGATTTTACAGATTACATGGTCATGTAACAGATTAAATCGAACTCATATCACTAAAGAAGATCATTAAGAACAATTTAACAGGTTACATGGTTGTGTACCAGATTAAATTGATTCTTGCTTAGAACCCAGGTGCCTCAAGAACATTTTGACAGACCATGTAACAGATTAAATATGTTATATCTTACAAAATTTATAAATAGAAGCACCACTCTCTCTCATTTTCAATGCTTTTCAGAAATTAAAGATTTTCATATTCATTGAGAGATGAGCATAAGAAAGGTTCTAAGGCTATTTGATCTTTATCATCTTAAGATTGAAGATTCTCAACGAAGATCAATGGCTTGAAGACTTGGTTGGTTCTTGAAGAGCTTAATAATTTAGATCTTCACTACAGGTGAAATCGTTCTATAACCTTGATCAATTTTGAAGTTTATTGGTTTCTTTCAGGTCCTAGTAGTAGTGTTCTATTAGGGGTTATATCTTTCTTTTCTTGTAGGGTTCAAGTTTAGAAAGTTGTTTGAATTTCTTGTGTGCTGTGTGATTGTAACCTTGAAATTCAATAGTGGAAGGTTTTACTAGGGTTGTTAGATCAACTAGATGTAGGTCCTTGGACTGAACCAATATAAATTCTTTTGTATCTTTCTTTCATCAATATTTTCTTATCTCATTCAAGTTTTCAAGGTTGATAATCTAAATTAAAAAGCAACAAAGGTTACCATTTGGAAAAACGTAACCAACGTTTTTTAAAAAGCAACAAGTGTATTGTTTCTTTGTTTGGTGCTTAGGAACACGCAAAATCTTGTTTGAAGCTTTTATAACCATAAACCAAATACACTTTGTTTATGGATGGATTCTAGCTTGCAAGAGCTTCTCATATCTTGCACCGTGCAAAAGTTTTTGGGACCCTTGGATATAATAATAAGATAAGTAACGGTGAAGATCTTTGAGGATGTAACGTATAGACAAAGTATTGGATAACAACTTTTTTCACAGTGAAGTCACGTGTATCAGTTGGAAATTACAATATATTTCTCTCTCATATGTCCATTTTAGCTTCTTTTATCTTCTAAAAGGTTTTCTGTTTTTCATTTATTTTCGTTAAAAAAATAAATAAATAAACAATCTTGCCTTGGAATCGAACTCCCATTACCACCACACCATTAACAGTTTTATGTTTTTCAAAGTATTTAACAGCTATATGTATTATTGAATATGCTTCGTTGCATTTAAATATAATTATAAATTATTTATATATTTTTCTAAAATATTTAGAAATTGCCAATAAAATTTAATCAACTTGATGAATTTTTATAATCAAAAGATTTAATATATACATTGTTTTAATTTAATTTATATTACTAAAAATAGATTCTTATAATTTAATCAATACTCGATTAAAATAAAACATATTTGAGAATATCATTTGTTATTTTTGTATTATTTTTATTCCTATGCGTTCAAATATGAGATCATTTATAAAATAATTCAAATAAATGCTTATTTACCTATGCGAAGCATGATGATAATCCAATTTGTTTACGAACAATAATTATGACCAGAACAAATATCAATACTAGCTCTTTATTTGGAAGTCATAAGAAAAATTAACAATCTTACTATCCAAGTAATATACTAGATAGCTCCTTATATTTGATCAAATGTAGGTCGGTTGTAGTGTACATGTATAATAACCTTATTGGTATATTATTAGTAGAGGTCAAGGTAAAGATACTCTAACTTAGGTCAAAATCAAATTACTTTGACTAACACAAAGGTCAAATAATTCTGGTTGACGCCAAGTTGAAGATAATTTGATTGAGGCTGAGATCGAGGTAAAGATACTCTAGCTAAGGCTAAAAGCAAGTTCAAGATACTCTGTCCAAGACAGATGTAAAGATACTTTGGGCAAGACATGAGTGAAGATACTATGGCTTAGGCCAATGTCAAATTACTTTGGCTGAGGCAAAAGTCAAATTACTTTGGCCGAGGTCGAGTTGAGGATTTTGAGGATTCTTTGACTAAGGTTAAGACCAAGTTGAAGATACTTTGATCTAGGTTGAGGTCAAATTACATTGGTTAAGGCAAAGTGAAAATACTTTAGTCGAGACGAAGTTGAAGTTACTCTGGCTAATGCAAAGTTAAAGACACTCTAGTTGTGACCGAGTTGAAGATACTCTGCCAAAGGCAAAGGTGGAGATACTTTGACGAGGTCGAGTTGAAGATACTCTGCTCAAGGTAAAGGTGAAGACATTTTAGCCAAGGCAGAGGTAAAGTCATATTGGTCGAGACTGAACTAAAGATACTCTAGGTGAGGCAAAGGTAACGATACTTTGATTGAGCTAGAGGTGAAAATATGTCTACTTAGGTTAGGCTGAGGTCAAATTACTCTCTGGTTAAGACAAAACAAATTCGTTCTTTCTTTTTCCCTACATTATTTGGACCTAAATAAATGAGTATATAAGGCTTAATCATGGGTAGGGTAAATTATCTACTCATGACATAACCTTATAACAAAATTATCAAATTATGTTCTTTTTTTTATTAAAAATGCTGCGATTGTTATCTAATTTATTCAAATTATATTAATTAGTTAACTTTACTTAATTTATATTATATAACCCAATATTTGCATAATCTCTCACTCAAAAACACACACAGACACACACACACTATATATATATATATATATATATATATATATATATATATATATATATATATATATATATATATATGAAGAGGAATCAAATTACATCCGTGTAACTCTAGAAGAGTTACACCAATCTTCATCCATTGATTTAATTTTAATCCAACACTTCTAATAAAATCTATTTATATAAATGGTATGTAATCTCTTAAATATTGCAAAAACAAACTTATCTATTCAATTGTCAATTATACTAAAAATTTGCGATCATTAATAGCCCAAATTTTCTTCCACTACTCTTTTTTTTTTTTACTCCATATTTTCCGCCATTACTCTGAATAAATATTTTAGTAACCTACTTGGAGGAATACATGTTGAATGAAAATCTCATCAGGTTTGGTGCAATGTTTAATATGACATGGATGATTTCTAAGTTGGATTCAAAATGGAACTTGGTGGTAACGTGTACTTGGTATTGAATCTAGGGTTTGGTTGTGGTATGATGATAATAATATTATAAAAGTAATGATCAATTAAAATTGATTAAATAAAATTGCCATGGTAAATCGCTAGAGCTCTAATATTTAACTGAGTCAAAACTGCACTTTTGATGTATGATTCCCTTCAATAAGCAAGTCAAAATTTCATAGTTTTTTTTTTTAATAGCCAAAAGGATATAATTTATTAATAGGTTTGGTTTTGTCACAAGTGTTAACAAAGTCAAACTAGAAACAGTACATCATTTCAAAATTTCATAGTATAATTGATTATTGAAGAGATAAGTTTGTTTTCCCAATATTTAAGAGATCACATGTCATTTAAATAGATTTTATCAGAAGCATTGGATTAAAATTAAATCAACGGATGAGGATTGGTGTAACTCTTTTAAAGTCACATTGTGAGGTGTGTGTGTGTTTTTTTTAGGCCTTTACTCTCCTTACTCTCTCTCACATTCACTCTTATTTGAATATTCTCTTCTCATAAAGTGATGAACTTCACTCTCTTAGCACACATATAATATATCCTTTTATGTTTTTAAATTTTAATATCAATTGAATGATTTAACAATCTTGTATATCTTTTTATACTTTTAATTTTTAATATTCAAAATTCAAATATGCTCTTAACACAATTCTGATTTATCATTTTATACTTTTAAATCAACATAGCGGTTTAACTTAACTTTTTATCTCTTTCAACCAACCATTTCCAACATCTTTAGTTCTAACTTGAATTTTAATGTTTCTTAAAAGAAATTATCAATAATTAAAAATAGGGTAAAATATGTTTTTGGTCCCTCATTTTATCTTGATTTCTGTTTTTAGTCCCTCATAATTTTTTTACTGTTTTTAGTCCCTCATAAATTGTTCTGTTATGTTTTTAGTCCCTCATAAATTGTTTTGTTCTGTTTTTAGTTCCTGATGTTAATTTCAACTGTTAAGTGATAACATGACAGACATAAACCATGTGTGTGAAAAATTTCTAATTAAGTTTCTAACGACTTTTAACCGCTACAAATTTTTTGGCGGTTAGAAATGTTTACTTTTGTAACATTTCTTGTGATTTTAGAAAATCTGGTATTCGATGTTTTGATTTTTTTATTATTTTTTTAACATTTCTGACAGTTTTAGTTTGCCAGAAAATTTGCAGTAGTTAAAAATCACTAGAAACTTAAACAGAAATTTTTCAAGCACAAATTATGCTCGTCACGACATCACTTAACAGTTAAAATTAATGTCAGAGACTAAAAAAAAAAGAAAATAATTTTTGAGGGACTAAAAACACAGAAAAAATTTATGAGGGACTAAAAACAAAAATTTAGATAAAATGAGGGACCAAAAACATATTTTACCATTAAAAATAACAATATATCAAAACATAAATCATTTATCATATAAAATATAATTTTGATGTTAAAATATTTATTTATTTACTTATTACATATTTTAATCATAATTTATATATTTACAAAAAATTATTTATTATAAATTATAAATTTTAATTGTACAAAACAAACATGTATTTTTTGTAATGCACAGACTAAACTACTAGTAACTTAATTATAACAATACATGAATATTGTTTAACATACTTTTGTGTGTACAATAATCATAAATTCATAAACACAAAATTTAAAAAAAAAAATTATATATACAATTATTCAATAAACAATAAGTCATCAATTTTACTATATGTAAAATATTTATCTTAATGTTACATGGTCAAATAAATGTTAAACATGTAATATAAAAATTAAATGAATAATTTAAATACATTAATATTTACCAAATAATTCATAATTATTTTCAACTTCAATTAAATATATTCACTTGCGTGGGTTCAACTCTCAGTTTTGCACCTGCCATATACCAAGAGAGAAAAATATGTTGTAATTTCCAACATATACACGTGATTTCACTGCACGGTGCAAGATATGAGGAACTCTCTTACACGCTAGAATCCGTCTTGTTTATGTTAAAAGTTACAAAAAGTAACTCAGTCCATCATCTTTCAGGAACTGCAGTATAATATATATGCCTAACAGCCACTTGCATTGGAAAAAAAATAATGATATCAACAGAAGTATATTACAGTTTCAATTTCAAAAGAAAATAAAACTGAAAAATAAAATGATATCATATCTTTATTTCAAAAGAATTCCGCAAGTATTAAACTGAAGGGCAACACTAGAAATAGGCCTGAAGGCCAAGTCTAAGGCTGACTAAAACATGCGCAGGGGAAAAGATTATTTGGTTGCATCCAATGAAGTAGTTTACAGTAACAACACACAACTTATACAAACATAAATATCATCAAGTTTTACCGCTATTGGATCCCCAAGTGAACACTTCCCCACCCCCATCCCCCACCGAGTAGCAATAACCTTATGATGCTTAGCTGCAGCAATTTCCATCACTCTGACAATTGTCCAAAAGCATGAACAGATTACAATGAAGTTCAAAACAGATAGTCTAAGTATGTAACTATAGGTAAAACACTAGCGAGCAGTAATATGTTTCCATTTGCTAGTCCTGTGAGATTTCTAACATGACTAGTTAATAAAAATCACTATTTGAAAGAAAAAAAAAATGGTTTTTACTTCTAATTTGTGCTTTAAAGGAAAGCTACAAGTACCTGCTTCTTTTTTACATGTATAATGCCACCGTAAATCAATTTTGGTAATTTGTGAAAAGCTTTGACATGGAAAATTTCTAACATGACAAGTTAATAAATCTCCTTAATGGAGCATTATTCTGAGACATGGAGGCTCTAACATGACATCAAAACTTCAAGTTTGTAAAATGGAAAGCTGGTTTATGACATGGAGCATTATTAATTAGAAGGATTACTCAGACTCCTATAGCATTATACATGACATGTAAAGTTAATATATCAATCTACCGTTCCATTTGCATGTGCTGTGAAATTTCTAACTTGTCTTTGCTTCTAAGCTCTTTTTCCTTAGCTGATCAATCTTGTCAAAAGGCACTACTTTAGCAACCAAGTTTGGTTGATCAGAAACCTTAACAGGGTATCATGTAATTTTAAAGTTTTATTTTACTGTTTGTGATTCATAATACTTGGATATTTGTAATGACTAAAGAGTGTTATATCAATAGTTGTTTAGTTTCTGTGTTGAGACAGCAAGTAAATTGTACTTTTAAAAAGGAAAAGAAAAACGCGAAGCAATGAACGAGGAGTGATCTTTGAACAGGGAAAAAATATAAGGTTATTTACATTAAAAAAAAGAGAGAGAGAAAAAATGGAATATGGTTAGTGATTGGGGAGAGTTTAAATGACAATTGCCCAAAGAAATTAGTCACAATGTAGTAAATACACTTGCTTTTGATCCAAGGAGGGTTTCTATGTACTTGAAACAGTGGTAATTGAAAAACTAGATAGTGGGCTCACCCCTAACTACAGGTAGGCAAAAAAATGAACTGAACCGAACTGTTGTAGAACTGAACCGAACTAGAAAACCAGTTCTCCCAAACTAAGCTGTGAAACAATTTGGTGAACTGCATCCCACAAGTATAAACTGAACTATTTTCTGAATTGCATCGAACTGTTCTCAACTATACACCAAACTTTTTTGAACTGTTTTTGAATAAAACAAAAGAGGTTAAGCATAGACTAATTTTAAGACAAATTGCAGTTTCTGATTTGTTGAACCTACCAAAAAAAAAATTTAAAACTGTTAAAGGGTTAGATAACCAGTGTTGTCAAGATCGCGAGTAAACTCGCTAACTCGTACGATCCTCGAGTTTTGGGGGGGGGGGGGGGGGGGGTCCACGTGCTAACTCGCACAGGGGATCGTTAGCTTTGCGGATAGCGAGTTACAACGGAAAATCGCCGGATCGCGATGCGTTTCGATCCTCTTTCCTGAGACGAACTAAGACGCTCTATTCCTCTTTGCGATGAGTGTGGTTAGACTTCCATGGCCGTCGTCGTCGCCGTTGTCGCTGCCGCCGGACGTTGCGACCGATGTCACCATCGGTGTCGCCGTACAATGCCGTCGTCGTCACCATGCGTCCTCTGTTTTATTGTGTTGATTGTTTGCGGCGTGAAGGTGTTGGCTAACAGAAGGAGTGATGGGTGGGTCGGGTCTTTAGGGTTTCAACTTTCAGGGTGTTTTTTTTAACCTTTTCTCTTTTATGATCTGTTGTACCTTGGGCCTCAACTTGTGTTGCTTCCAAAATTTGAGTCCAACATGGGTGGGTAGTTTACTATTATTTGTGAACTTTTATTTTCAAATAATAATAATAAAATAAAGAAGAAGAAGATAATTGTATTAAACAATATAAATGTTTTTTAAAGCATAATAATAATAATAATAATAATAATAATAATAATAATAAACAGCATAATATATAATATAATTAGTCAAAAACAATAATAATAAAAAATATAATAAACTGACTAATAAGTGTAATAAAAACTAAATAAAACATAATATAATTTTGTGTTATGAGTTATATTATGAGTTATGAGTTACTTGTCTATATTATTTTTTATGTATCTGCATGTCTGTAAACATAATTTTGTATATATACATAACTCTTACGAGTCAAGTTACGATCTTCGAGTTATGATTTTTTACCCCCCCCTTCCGATCCTCAAGTTTGACAACATTGCAGATAACAGAAACATTAGGGACTGAGAATTTGAAATGGAAGAGGTATAATATTATTTACTGTAAACAGAAACACTACAAGGAAAACTATTCCCCTTGTAATCCCAGACAACGCAAAGCACTTCTATGCATCTTATATAAGAAAATAACAGAATGCCAAAATCTTCCTCACATATTCCAACTTCTACCTCCCTATAATGATCCTTACAAGTGACAGATCCCTTCCCACTAGCTGCTAACAAACAACTCAACCCCCTAATTTTGATTGTTTCCCTTCCTACCCCTTCTAATACATACACTTGCAAAATCATAGGTCCATGTGCTGCTGCTTTGATGGGTCAACTCCTAGGTCCTAACACAATCCTTCAAATTTTCAGCACAATCATAATCAGTAAGGCTTACTTCTCCATACTTAAATATCATATTATTTTGAAAAATAAATAGACAATACTCCACACAGTTAGCCAAAACTAAAAAATACAGTTACTGTTCCCAAAAGTAGACAGAAATATTCAAGAGCACTACAATGAAGTTTATACATTGGTTTTGCAGTATCAGACATAGTTAACAGCCCCAATTAAGTCAGATATATTGGCTGTGGTATTCAAATTTCAAAACTTGATGGAGATATCCGTTTACAGGAAGTTAAGACTTTTTCAAATGTAAAGGTTTCAGCCATGTAATAAACAGAGAGTGATATTCATGTAGACAGAAATCATGGTTAGAGCAAAGGATTGTTTAATGTAAAGGAAACAGAACATGTTGCAAAGGAAAGGATTATTAACTGACACAAAGAAGAGTTGAAATAGGTCCAAAGATGGCCATTTTTATTTTCATCAACCAGTTCTGCACAAGATACTTCTGATAGAAATTCACAAATCAAAACAACCAGTTAATACAGTTCAGTTTTTATCAAAAACAGTTTGGTTCGTACAGTGCAGTTTGGTTAACCACCAATTCAGTTCAGTTCGATTTTCTTTTGGACAGCCCTGGCCATAACCCACAAAAAATGTTAATTTGGTCCAACGGATTTGAAATTGATGAGGGATGGATCACTGTCCATCCACCACTTGTCCATCATACAACCCTGTGTATGTTAACCCAAAGTGCAGAGTAGGAATAAAATGCAACAATCCAAGGCCCTACAAACCCACAATTAAGTATAATTTTCATATAGGCAGTCCACATAGAAAGATGAAGTTTGCTAACTATGTTAGTTTTCTGTCTCATGCTCATAAGATTATGCAGATAAACAAAATTTGGACATAGGAAGAGAAAATATGAATGAAAAAATTAGCAAAGTTTTGTTGAAGCTATGATTTATTCATTCATTGCACATGCATGTATGTTCAAGGATATCATGAAATTACATGTGACGAAAGGCTTACGAACATCGGTATCAGTATAAGGAACAAATTAATTGAAACGACATGCAAGACAAATTCAATCACAACTTAATTAGTTTCACCCATTATATTTCAGCCCAAAGACAAAGATGCTAAATAGCATGTACTAAGTACTAACTCCAAAACCAAGATGTGCTAACTTGTAGTGTTGACTAGGAAGAGGAGAGTATAAGGAATCAAATCATGTATCATGCATGCATTCTGCGTACATGACTTGGCATTTTACATAATGTTGTTCATCTTCACTGGCTTAATTTGTCAAAGTCGTCTCCAGGGAGTGATAGCAAACTCTCTGTATATAAAGCATGTTGTTCTATTAAACCCGAAGAGCTCATGTACTTTCCATGGGGGCGGTCCTCACCTTTGTCATCAATTCTCAGTAATTTTCTATATCCATTCAACCCCAAAATTTCACCATTTTTGGTGAAGCATATTGGGTATTCGAGATGCCGAAGATCAGTACTAGTAGACAGAATAAATGACTTGGTCCAAGATGAGTGCACTTTGTATTCCTTCATGGTCCACATTTCATGCACTTTATTCCCATTATTCCAGTAACGCACCAAACAGAAACACAGACATCCTCCCATTGAAGTCAACTGATGTATATGATATGTTTCAGATCGAGCAGCAGATAAATCACGCGGTAGCGGAATCTCTAATAATTTCTTTTCCCTCACATCAAATGCAACAATAATCAAGCGAAGACCGTCGTCGGATTTGACCAACCAATGAATAGCCCCGTTGAAGAACTCCCCCTCACGATCGTGATCAAAATACTCAACAGTACGCCTCTCAGTGACGCTCCATGAATTGGTCCTCATAGAGAAACAATTGACCACCGTGTCCGTCTGTGGCTTGCGGACTTGAGGCAGTGTTACAACTACCACCAAATAGTCATCTGTTGATGGGTCATAACCAATGCCGCATAGATGCGGATCTATCTCTAACAAATTATTATCGCAAACTCGTTTCAGGAGACCCGTTGATGGATTCCATACGACGAGATCGACGAAAACCAAGTACGAAACGAGTTCCAGGAGTACGAATCCTCTGCAAGAGCCTGCAATGAGTGCATATCTGGGATCAGCGCGTGGTGGAAGTGGGGTGTTGAGGACTACTTGTGCAGAATCGTCATCTGCGTCTATGGAATCGACTTGGAAATCGTTGATGAAGTTCAGGACTCGGTGGGTGGGTGCCGCGGCTAGGTCAAAATGGGATTTGGCGAATTGGGGATCGGAAATAAGAGAGAGCCAAGACTTGCACACGCACTTGAAACGCAGTAGAGATCTCACCGGCAACCTCAACAGGATTTCTCCGATCAACTCGTCGGGGAGGAGGGTTTGAGAGAGAGCGCCATTCCTCTTCATCTTCGTCTTTGCCAAAGGGTCAGGGTTTTTAGCAATGCATGGAACAAGTGATTATATAGTTCCTAATATAAATAGAGAATAATAGATTTTAAAATTATCATTATCATCTATTTATCTATATCTATCCTTTTATATCTATATCTATCTATCTATATATTATGTAAAACAAAGTTGTTGATTAAGACTGGTATTATGAGATAATGACACTTGTTGATAAGGGGAAACTTTTAGAAGGAGTGATAGATTTATTTTATAAATTAAAATTCAACAAAATATTTTTATATAAAATAAATATTTAACAAAAGATAATTTTTTCATGTAATCAAAGAGATATTGTAATAATAAGTCAGAGTTCACTACATATTTCTAAAAAAATAAAAACTCAACAAAAAGGAAGACATGCTCAAAAGAAAGTTACTATAGGTTAGACAGGAAAAAAATTATGAGAGAATGACACTTGTTGGTGAGGGGAAAACTTTTAGAAGGAATAATGTATAATATATAATAGATAGATAGATAAATAAATAATAGAAATATAGTATAGTAACTTAGTCCATAACCTTTCAGGAATTGTGGTATAAAGATGCGACGGATTCTAGCATGGGCAAGGTTGTCAAGTCTCCCACGGTGGGAGAGGTTTTTCAGTTGTTGGATATATTGTTTTTAAAAGGGTAAAATATGTTTTTAGTTTCTCATTTTATCTTGATTTCTGTTTTTAGTCCCTCCAATTTTTTGTCACTTTTTAGTCCCTAAAAAATTGTTTCATTTTATTTTTAGTCCATGACATTAATTTCAACTGTTAAGTGATGTCGTAGCGAGCAAATTTTGTGCTTGAAAATTTTTTGTCTAAGTTTTTAACAGTTTTTAACTACTATAAATTTTCTGGTAGACTAAATTTGTCAGAAATGTTAAAAAATAATAAAAAAATCAAAACTTGGAACACCAGATTTTCTAAAATCACAAGAAATATTAGAAAAGTAAACATTTTTTACCGTAAAAAATTTGTAGTGGTTAAAAGTCACTAGAAACTTAATGAGGAAATTTTCACACACAGTTTTTGTTTGCCATGTCATTACTTAATAGTTGAAATTAACGTCAGGGGCTAAAAACATAACAAAACAATTTATGAGGGACTAAAAGCAAAACAGAACAATTTATGAGTGACTAAAATAGTAACAAAAAATTATGAGGGACTAAAAACAGAAATCAAGATAAAACAAGAGACTAAAAACATATTTTACCCTTTTTAAAATTATGGATGATTTTTTTTTGTTTTGCTTTTTTCTTTTATTTATCTTTTCCTTTCTTTCCTGATTTGTCCCATTCCCCTCCTCCTTTCTTTCTTTTTTTCGCTATTCCTTAAATCCTTACCCTTCCGGGGCTACCACTACAAGCTTCAACCGGGCACAACATTGTCCCCCATTGTCGACATCGACACACGTGGTGTTGCTCCTTCATCGTCCCTCCCTCCAGCCCTGACAACCTTGCCTCCAAACCTTGCCTTCGCAAGCTCAAACCTCACTCCAAACCCAAGTTCTCCCTCCTAACCTCCCCCAAATTCTAAATCATCGATTGAATTGACCCTCGTCGGATCCTATCCCCCATCAACGTCATTCCCGAGACCTCACTGGATATGCCTCAGGCACAATCTCTAACACCGATTGTCGGCAACAAAAGAATTAAATGTGTTTCATTAAATATGCAAAACCTACCAGTCAAAGCAATTTACTGAATCATGACCACTAACTAAGGAATAAAAGGTGACAAAGGCTAGCATGGTCTCCCACTGTGGGAAAGAGTTTTTACATCATTAGATCACTTGTATCAGATTTTTGATCTGCCTCCATGAAGCCCCATTGTACACCTATGTTTAAATCGAAGCCCCAATGTTATTTTGCACCTTCAGATTTGCAAAGATTGAAGCTACAGGTTTGAAGGAAGTTGTCGTCGGAGGAGAAGGCACTACTGTATCTAGGTCTCCCACGCTAGCCTTCATCATAAAAGATATGTGTAGGATCACAACTCTTCCGAATCTTATCTATAACTAGTTAGTTACCATGCAAATGCCTCGCTTGGTTTCTATAGACTTTTTTTTAGGTGGCATATGTATATAATGAATTTATGTATATTTAGTATCTAGAGAAAGTATTTTCTATCATTAATTGGGTTTCAATGTTTTGCCGCTACTACTTTTTTTTATCAGGATTTTAATGGTAAACTCTCAGACATCGGGCTGGCAAAGTATGGCCCTACCAATGGTAGATCCCACGTAACCACACGAGCGATGGGCACCCATGGGTCATAGTTATGCAGCCCCTGAATACATTGCCACAAGTATACAATATGCTTTCTCTACTTTCTTAGTTTCTTACTCAAATGCATAGTAATTTTATTTTGTTTTTATTATCTCATGTGTTCAATTAAGATAATAATTAGATAATTATATTAGTATGGGTGAATAATTCTTTAGAAAGTCAGTTTATTAAAGAAAAACTATAGAAAACTTAAAAAAAAAAAAATGGTCTTTGAAACCAAATTTGGTTTTGACAGTCAGTTACGTGTAGGAAAGGTGCTGACATCTTACGATGTCCATCTTAAGACAGTTGCCTCTAATTAAATATGCAAAATTAACGTAACTTTAAATTTATTTATTTTACCCCACAAAAGAGAACAAAGCTTTTTTTTTTGTTTCATATTTTTTTAAAAATGGAAATATTATTTATTCATTTATTTGTTTGAAAAAAGGAATTTTATTATTAAAACCTATCTTCAAAAGAATTGTGCAAATATTAAACTGAAGGACAAGTATAAAACATGTGCAAGGGAAAAGATTATTTGATTGCATCCAATGAAGTAGTTTACAGTCACAAGCCACAATTGCTAAAACACTAGCAAGCAGTTCAACTGAAATATGTTTCCATTTGCTAGTCCTGTGAAATTTCTAACATGACAAGTTAAAAAAAATCACTATTTGAAAAAAAAACTGTTTTTGCTTCTAATTTGTGCTTTGAAAGAACGCTACAAGCGTACGAGTACTTGTTGCGTCATTTCACAATTGGAAATACTCATCATTGTTGCTAACTTCTTCCACAATGCGTAGGAATACAGCCTTCGCATTCGAAACCTTTGTCAGAATTGATTATCGTTGTATACTGGACTTGCCGAGAAGTAGTCATTAAATAAGCAGAGATGTCCTTCACGATTCCTTTGTATATGAGTTCTTTTACGAGCATGTTGCTTAGAGCTACTACCTTCTTCTTCCACACATTTATCAATCAATTTTTTAATGCACTTATGTTGTAACACCCTAAATCTGGGTTTTACATATAATCCATTTATTTTATTTTACGTTAATAAAACATGATCAATTTGTTCAATTTTGCATTCGTTGGAACATGAAAGAGACAAGTAATTAAACAAAAATAGTAGTAGATTTAAAACATTTTCAAACTCAACTTGCAGTAAAATAATTTATCGCAAAATCATATTTTATAAAAGTCGCACAACTCTTCTATCGAAAATAAACATTCATTTTAATAACATCGTAAAATAGATATAAACAAGGTGTGCCTCCGTGGCCACCCAAATATACATATATAAATAAGTTTTTGAGAATAAGGGTTAAAAGTGTCTCACGCATAGGACCATTATCATGTACAACCTCAGTCTAAAAGTAGTAAATACACTGAAATAAGAAAATAGATGACTGAAACAACATACAAAATTTCTGAATCTAGGCCTACCCATATCAAAATACAAAAGAAAGGAAAAACCTATGACTCAGAGCAGTCATCCCTAAACCCTACCCCTATGTCATACTATACCCATAGAGAAAAGATGTCAGAAGAATCTCTAGCAAGACCCCTGAGAAGAGATCTCATGGCCCTCGTCCATGGGATCCTCCTCAGGGTCCTCCTCCGGATCCTCCTCAGGGTCCTCCTCCGGATCAGAAGAAGATGAGGATGACGACTCAGAAGTGTCTAAAGAAAGCTCCACGATCTCCACCGACGCAGTATAACGATAGTACGGTGGAGTAGGCAGAGTAAACCATAAAAAGAAGTCGTAGTATGTCGGCTGTTCAAACTGGCACGTGAGTGACACCACCCCAAAATGCACGTGGCCCACGAAGTGATCCTCGTAGAGTACCCCATCGTGGGTCTAGTGACCCTCAAACGTCACCACCCATACCCTCGTGGAGGGCCTCTGCTGCGCCATCGATATCTGGAAAAAAATGTATGGAGTGAGTCCCTCTCCTCGACTAAACTAACAAACAAATGACTGTCGGTCTCAAGCAACATACAACAATCAACTATCTTGCAAAGGTGCTCTCACGAGTCCCACTCGAAGTTCCTAACCTATTCTACTATTTCTCTAAATCATACCATCTCAACACAACTCGGGCCCGCTGCCACTGGAACTCCCAGAACTCAGTGGACTTACACAATTTAAGTCGGATGACTTGCTGGGAGTACACCCTTCACCACGGTACAATGGTAGGATTCTCACCAACACTGTTGTGCCTCGCATTTGTCGGGATTGCCAAGTCGGCACTGTGAAAACACGACCACAAACTCGGTGCCAGATCCCTAAGAAACAGCAAGTCAGCGAGCACACCTCAGGTACCACTCTATGAGGTCATCCAATCTCTGACAACTGACTCCTCAACCACTCCCTCACATCGGGTTAATCTCTTATAGGTTGGTGTGGCTTCTCTGCCAAAGGTACCGAACGACAGTCTTCCACGATGTATGTCCCCGACATACCATACGAAGATCCACTCTCCACCATCACAGTGGTCACACATTCCGACCCCATTCTTCACGAGCATATTGCTCACCACAGGTAAAGCCCCCACACAACCTCTTTCACAATTGTCCATTCAAGCTTTGTCCACGAACAAATTCGTTCGACCGTCTCACACGACTTAGCGCTGGAGGTTCCTTCCTCCTTTCGGTTCTCACCACGATTAGGACAATCACAATTTATAAACTTTCAATCATATGTGCATATTGCACATTACCCAATCATGACCCACATCATGATCTTAACTGTCTTACTTTGTTTTATTGAAATCTTCACCCACTCTCACGTTTTATGCTTACTTAAGTCATTTTGTCCAAATCCATGCAAGGGTCCTAGATTTCTTTCTAAGTCCATTATCCGATGTCCTCTGTGTGCATAGGAAATTCCTAGTTATTAACCCGTAATATTATTAAGTTCCCACTCTTTAATTATAATTAGTTCACTATTACACATAGTGAATGTCATTAATCACTAGAGTACTTTCTAGTATCTACAAGTGTACTCCATTTGGAGTTCACTTGCTCCCACACAAGAATGAACTATTCTTGTCCCCACAACCACAAAACATTGCAAACAAGTCACATGCACAAGAAAATTTCAGCACTCTTTGCCCGAGGATCACACTCCTCCCGGTCTCCAATTTACAGTTAATAACATAATAATCATTAACAAACAATAATCCAATAATTCAACATAATCCATTAAACAACATTACACACACATTTTCAATAGAAATTTCCCTTTTGAGGTGAAATGTCCATTAACAAATCCAACGAATGATATTAGGCACAATTACACAATCACACAATCACACCATTAAATTTCATGCATATACCTATAGTTGTGCACACGTACCAAAGATTATTTAACTTAGCAAATTAACTTAGAATTTCGTGAGATTTTACAGAGAAATAATACATGACACATATTTCATTATATAATTTTTTTCTCCCAAAAATTCCACCCATAAATATTATTTTGAATTAATTATGGTTGCTGGACAGGCTCTGTAAAATGCACTTCTACATTTTTGATAAATAGAAAATCAACTCTGTTTTCTGTGTCCCTTCACAGGGAATGTCCCCAAAATGTGGTAAAACATATGGAATTTTCTCAGCACCAAATTCCTACCGAAAATCCCCTTTTTATATTTCTAAAACATTATTGCTCCAGAACAGAGTTTTCCATACAAAAATGTAAATAATTACAAAAAGCCTTTATAAAATTCTGAGAAAATTTATAGGCAGTTCAAATAGTCCAGATAGTGTTAAAAAATTTTCTCAAAGCAAAATTCTCATAAAAAAGATATTTTATACATTTAAATACTCTGCTGTCCAGTTTTTCTGTTTTCACAACATTAATTTCCTAAAAATGCTTCCCGATTTTTTCTGACTTTAAAAAAATTCATTAATGACCCTCATAACATATAAATCGAATTCATGATCCCAGTTTTCGAAAAAAATATCCCAAAATTTTATAAAATTCGAAACATCCCCTTTTACAGAATCAGTAACATTTGAAAATAATTCCAAAAAAAATAGTTCCAATGCTCATAAAATTCTGAAAAAAATACCATGATATCCAGAGGTTCCAAAACATAGGAAAACATCTTTACATTGCAAAATAATGCACGAAAATATTTTCGAAAAAATTGAAAACAGCTGCAGTGCACAGTTTACAAACAACACATTTCAACATGTTTCACATGTTCTTGAGACACCCATGGTGTCAAGAGACTCACAATCAAATGAACAGCCCAAAAACATCAAGAAAAACAAGAAATAGCTTAGGGAAAATAGAAACCCCTCCATACCTCTTTGGCTCCTTACTCAAAAGAAGAAAATTGGTGTTATCGGGTAGCCCTTGCCCTCCTCAACAATATATCCGAATTTAATCGGTGGAAACTTTGATTTGGGTACTTGAATCTTAGAGAGAAGTGGCAGAATTTTAGAGAGAAGGAGGAGAAAATAAGAGACTTAGGGAAGAAGAAAAGTGAAAATGAGAGAAAATGTCTCTTGCTAGGGTTTTTAAAAAGGAGGAGAGAGAAAAGTGAAACTTTTAAAAAAATTTCCCCTATGTCCTTAGCTAGGGTTTTGTTTGTGTTGGGCCCACATGGGCCCACTAGGTCTAGGGTTAGGGTATTTTCCAGTTTAGGATTTTGGGTCTCTGCGGGATTTGGTCATCTGATATTTAATCAACGAGAAAAAAGATTTTTAATTCACTCTCATTCTATTTAATATTTTTCTAAAGCATAATTAATTAATTAATTAATTAATTAAATCTTCACTAAATTTATTTTCATCAGTAATTGTATTTCTTTAATTATTCAAACACAGAGAATTGATTTAACAAAGAAATAATTAATTAAAGCTATAAATTATGTACTTGACTCTAATTCACACAAATTTTAATTATTTTCATTTATTTAATTATTTTCATTTAATGAAAATAATTCCACAAATACTTAATCAAAATCATACCACTTCACACATGATAGACATAACGAGTGTAAATTTTTTAGGATGCTACATATGTTGGGCTCGAATGACATTTAACTCATATTCTATAAAATTCCAATCGAGCTCACCATCAGAATGTGAATCATAAGGATACAAATTGGTGTGATACAAATTGAAAATATTAAGACAATATATAAGGTTCAATAACTAATGTTATCTAACGGCTAGTTTGACTACCAATAGCTACTTTCACTCCAACGGCTACTTTGACCCCAATGACTACTTTGATTCCAACAGCTACTTTGACCCCAACGGCTACTTTGACCTCAACGGCTAATTTGACTCCCAACGGCTACTTTGACTCCAACGGCTAGTTCAACCCATGTTTTTCCTTAATTATTTTGCAAAATGGTTGTGATATTGAAGTTGTGCCTCTGTCATCCCAATTGTATCCTTCATGAGAGTATTAAACTACTTCAAAAGTAGCTCTCGCTCTTTTACCTGGACTTTAGTCTCCTTAAGACGTCTATAATCTTCTATTTTTGCCAATGCCTGATTCAACGACTCTTGCATTGCCTTGATCTCTACGAGGTCGGAATTTGTTTCTTTAGATTTTGCTTTAATCTTCCTTTTTGCCATTTTTGTTCCCATATGACGTTGTAAAGGAGATGATATTGGGTCAAATTCGTAATTTGTTGTCGTGTCTGATTGAGATGATGACGTGTATGCCCCTGAAGCTGATGTCTTTGTTCTTTTTGAAGAACCTCCACCGTACGTTGCAAGCCATTTAGGCTCTTTCCTCACTAAACGCCATACATACTCATATTTGAATGTTTCTCCTTGATTTTGATTAAAAATGGCAAAAGCATCATTCATGATATCATTCTCAGAGCTCCAACTTTTCTTCATTTGGACAGCTTGTGCGTAGCATCCAAAAAACTTTTGAACTACACCATTCATCTTTGACCAACGAGCTTTTAGTGCACCTATTCCCCTTTGTCGTTCATCAACATGATTTTCGTTATAGTAATCTTTGATCCTTGACCAAAAGCCATCGGCCTTTTGGTCAGCCCTAATAACTGGGTCCTTTGAAACATTCATCCATGCTTTAATGAGTAGTATATCCTCATCCATTGTAAACCTTTGTTTAGAATTTGCACGACCACTCAAGCTTCCATCTTCATTGATTCCAACATTTTCCAAGTTAATTTGAGAGGAAAATGAAGGAACTTGAGACTCTGATACGGATCCTACCGGTGTTTGCACTTGCTGATCAGAGCAATCTCCACCACTACTCATTGTTGAAGCACCACCAAGCATGACGAGACTAGTTGTTGGGAATGAAAAATTCATTACACTTTGGCTCGACATTACTAATGGATTACTCATATATGGCATATTAGGTGGAAAAAAAATTAGAGAATGGAAATTGGGAAATTTTTCTCATGTTTGAATTATTTGGAGAATTTGAAGATTCAGGAGGATTTTCATCATTTTGAGCATTTGCGGGTTGCCAATTTTGCATCCAATTGAAGAAAAAATTAGGATTATATTGACTGGGATCTCCAAGTTATGTGTACAAAGGAAGGATACAAGCAAGAAAATTTTAAGAGAACAAATAGATGCAATTGAAAGGATTATTGTGTGAGAAAATGTTATCAAAATATTACAATTTATACTAAGCAAATTAACTGTTCATTTTTTTACCGTTACAAGGAAATGCAACGGCTATGTTAAGCGGTAAAAAAAAATTGATTGATAGAACGAGTAATTGTAAAAAAAAAAGAAGATAATATGTCAATTTAATTACTTGCACCAGTTAATTAAATTTCATTGCAGGATATAAATTTGCTTTGTCAAAGTAAGTGTTTTCCATAAATTCATCTCCAAGCACCATGTATAAATCTATCTAAAAAATGAGTTAAATTTAAAACATAAAATAAAAAAATATTATAATCACATTTTTTTTTACTACGGCTCACATAATGGAGAAGAGAAACTGTTTCTCTGTCTAGCAACCCAACCATAAAGTGGCCCCCACACGTTAGCTCTCCAATGGTTGAAATTTTACTTTTGAACTTCTCTTACTGTTGGTGTCAGCAGAGAAACTGCCGATGGAGGTGCTCTAACGTGACAAGTTAATAAATCTCCTTAAATCAATCATGGAAAGTTATGACATGACATGATATGGAATGTTTCTGACATGGAGGCTCTAACATGACTGAAAACTTCTACAAGTATCTAAACATGGAAAGCTGGTTTATGACATGGTGCATTAGTAAGTAGAAGCATTACACAGACTCCTGTAGCATTATACATTACAAGGAAAGTTAATATATCAATCTACTGTTCTCATTTGCTCTGTGAAATTTCTAACGAGTTAATAAAAATCACTATTTGAAAAAAAGAAAAAAAAAATTGCTTCTTGCTTCTAATTTCTTTTTCCATACCTGATAAATCTTGTCAAAAGGCACTACTTCATGTAATTTTAAAGTTTTATTTAACTGTTTTTGATTCATAATACTAAGTAAATTTAAGTAAAAAAAAAAAAGAGAATAAAGGAAATGTGTTTAGTTATTGTGGATAGTTTAAATAGCAATTGCCCAAAGAAATTAGTCATAATGTAAATACACTTGCTTTTATCCAAGGAGGGTTTCTGTGTACTAGAAACAGTGCTAATTGCAATACTAGGTAGTGGGCACACCTCTAAGTCCTAACCCACAGAAAATATTGATTGGCTCCAATCCACCACTTATCCACCATGCAAACCTGTGGTAAAAGTATTTTAACCCAAAGTGCAGAATAGGAATAAAATGCAACAATCGAAGGCCTTACAAGCCCATAACTATATTAGTTTCCTGTCACACTCTCATGCTCGTAGATTATGCATATAAACAAAAATTGGAACATAGGAAGAGAAAATATAAATGAAAAAATTAGCAAAGTTTTATTGAACTATAATTTATTCATTCATTGCACATGCATGTATCTTCAAGGATGTCATGAAATTACATGTGACAGAAGGCTTATGAACATCAAGATCAGGATAAGGAACAAATTAAGCCAAAGACATGCAAGACAAATTCAATCACAACTTGATTAGTTTCAACCCATTATATTTCAGCCCAAAGATAAAGATGCTAAATAGCATGTACTAACTCCAAAACCAAGATGTGCTTACTTGTACTGTTGACTAGGAAGAAAAGAGTACAAGATAGGCTAAGGAATCAAATCATGTATCACGCATGCATTCTGTGTACATAGGACTTGGCATTTTCCATATGTGCATGCGTGTTGAAGAGTAATAAATCGGTGAAAAGGATTGAAGAGTGTTACATAAATTAAATATTCATTAATGTTGTTGATCTTCACTTCTCAAAGTCTTCTCGGGGAATGTTAGCAGACTCTCTGTATATATAGCTTGAGATAAACCCGAACTACTTGCGTACTTGCCATGTTCGTGATGCTTAAACAACTCGCCTTTGTCATTAATTCTCACTAATTTGCTACTGTTATCCAATCCCAAAATTTCACCATTTTTGGCGAAGCATATTAGGGAAAAGAAACGTATAGAAGGATGATAACTAGTAGGGAAAACAAATGACTTGGTCCAAGATGTACTTTATATTCCTTCATGGTCAACATCTAATAACATTATAATCAAGCTGGATCTACCAAGTGCCTTTTCACTGTTCTATGAACAGTAACTCATACGTGTCATGCTATCCTTTGGTTTCCATGTTTCCTTGCTCAAGCAAAGCCAATTGCTTCATTTTACTGTTCCTTGAATAGTTGGTATTCGGTTGGGTCCTCCAGTTGTGCAATCCTTTGTGGTTTTTTTTTTTTTATGGTTATTGATTTTTGGTTTTCAAGATTTTATGGGTATTTTTTTTGGTTTTACCTATTTGGCTTATTCCAGTTTTGAATATAAATTTTTTATTTAATATACTAACAAATTTATAGTTTATAGGATAAACAATGATGTCGTGCAGAGTGGCTAACATTTATCTACTCGGTTTTTTTTAAGTCTTTTAAGTAGTTTTCCTTTTATCTTTGCTTTTATATTTATATTTATCAGTTTGTTAGGATCGTTTTATCTTTCCTTTTTATATAGATATTTATATTTATCAGTTTGTTAGGATTCTGGTAGCATTAGAATTTATCCTTCCTTTTCTTATATATTCGTATCAAAGACCTATGGAGGAGGGATAATTTTAATGAAATTTTGAGAACCTTTCTCAATTTCCCTGTGTCAATCCCTTGGTATTCCTTGAATCAACGAGTTATTGATATTTAGAATCATTCCATCACGTACGCTGCATCAGATTGGTATCAGTAGCCTGTTCGTTCCTGCATAATGCCACCAAGGAGACGTGCTGGTAATGCCAACCTTGACGACGTACATCAGCGGGATGAGATCGCCCAATTGCGATTACAGTTTGAACAATTGACGCAACAATTGACTGCCCTCCAATAGCCGGTAAATCAACATGATCAATCAAATTCGAAAGATGATGATTCTGCCATTAATGACAACCCATTCGCTCACAACATTCAAAATGATCGTCGTTGGGAAGCAAGGTTTAAAGTTGATATTCCTGAATTTCATGGTGACCTCCAAGCAGATGATCTCCTGGATTAGCTAAACACTATTGAGGAAATTCTAGAGTTTAAAGAGGTGCTAGGCAATCGTCGAGTTCCTTTGGTTACCATGAGGCTCCGCGGAAGGGCACAAGCATGGTGGCAACAACTCAAGAAAGGACGAGTACGTTCTGGAAAGGCTAAGATTACATCCTGGGAAAATTTTAAGAAGCATTTAAGACTCGCGTTTCTTCCATATAACTATGATCAGCGATTCCAACTCATTCACCAGGGAGCGCGGTCTGTGGATAATTACACCGCTAAATTCTATTCCTTACTCGCACGCACTGAAACTGCAGAATCACCAATCCAACTTGTCTCCAAGTACATTGGTGGCTTACGCATACAACTCCGAGATGTTCTTAACATGTTTGATCCCGTGACAATATCTGAGGCTCACCAGCGGGCATTACAGGCTGAAAAACAACTAGCCCGTCGCATGGCACCTAGTCCCGTTCTCAGTTCTACTACCCAACCACACACACGTGTTGAAACACAACCCACTGCACCCATATAGAAACGAACCACAAGAGGAATTCATTGTTTTAAGTATGGTGAGATGGGCCATCGTCAAGCAGAATGTTGCACAATAAATCCTACCAACTGAGGACTATTAGCTAATGATCTTAACGAAGATATTGCACCGATCTTTGACACTGAAATTGAAGCTAATGAAGATGTTGAAGACAAAGTCGTACAGGGTGACATAGGTCCGTTGTTAATGCTGCAACGTACTTTCCTCAATTCCCACAGCATCGAGGATGATTGGCGTCGTACCACTCTTTTCACCTCTACATGCACGATTGCAGGAAAGGTTTGTCATTTTATTATTGATTCGAGCAGTTGCGAAAATGTGTTATCAGAAGTAGCAGTCCAGAAATTAGGCCTTACTACTGAAAAACATCCAAAACCATACAAGCTTGCTTAGCTGAATAAGAGTACTGGGGTCACTGTTTCCCACCGTGTTTTGCTCTCTTTCTCTATTGGGGCTACCTACACTGATGAAATATTTTGTGACGTGGTACCTATGGATGCTTGTCATCTTTTACTAGGTCACCCTTGGCAATTTGACTGCTCTGCTATTCATGATGGTCATGCAAACATGTATTCCTTCCTGTTTCATGGCAAACAGATTGTGTTACTACCCAATAAGACTCACACCATTTGGGACAATATCACTCTTTTATCCCGAGCTCCCTTTGAAAAGGCTATGCTAGAGATGGAACATGTTTTTGTGCTCCTTTCTAAACCTATGGATGTTGTTTCCAACACTACCACTAACATTCCCTCTACTGGCCAACCATTGTTGGAGGAATTTGTAGACATTTTTTCGAAAACACTACCCCATACTTTACCACCACTTCGTGACATTCAACATCAAATTGATTTGGTTCCGGGTGCTTCGTTGCCTAATCGACCCCATTACAGAATGAGCCCCAAAGAACATGAGGAAATTCATCGTCAGGTGGAGGAATTGTTGGCTAAAGGACATATTCGCGAGAGCCTTAGTCCTTGTGCTGTCCCAGCTTTATTGACTCCAAAGAAAGATGGTACATGGCGCATGTGTGTGGATAGTCGTGCCATCAACAAGATCACAATACGCTATCGTTTTCCTATACCACGCTTGGATGACCTCCTTGATCAGTTAGCTGGTGCCATAATATTCGGCAAAATAGATTTAAAGAGTGGCTATAATCAGATTCGGATCCGACAAGGCGATGAATGGAAGACTGCCTTCAAAACTCGTGAAGGGTTGTACGAGTGGTTGGTGATGCCGTTTGGCCTTTCTAATGGCACGAGCACATTTATGCGTGTCATGAATCAAGCATTGCGCCCATTCATTGGCAAATATGTTGTTGTCTATTTTGATGATATACTTATCTATAGTGCTGCTCCTGAACTACATCTCCAACACTTGCACGAAGTTCTACTGCTCTTACGCAGGGATAAGTTCTATGCCGCTGTGGAAAAATGTGTTTTTATGAATGATACTGTTCACTTTGTAGGGTATGTGGTTTCTAAGAATGGTCTTGTTGTAGATAGTTCCAAAGTTTCCGCCATAGATCAATGGCCCCAACCTACTTCCATTCCTACTGTGCATAGTTTTCATGGTCTAGCATCCTTTTATCGACGTTTTATACCTCATTTCAGCAGCATCATGGCACCCATCACTAATTGCATGAAGAACACTAAATTCACCTAGACAGCTGATGCCTCGACTGCCTTCATTGAGATCAAACAGAAGCTAATTATTGCACCGCTATTAGTACTCCCTGATTTTTCTCTACCATTTGAACTTCACTGTGACACTTCAAAAACTGGTATTGGTGCTGTATTGAGTCAAACCGGACGACCAGTAGCCTATTATAGGTAGAAACTTTCAGGTGCCAAGCTTCGTTACAGCACTTATGATGTAGAATTCTATGTTGTATTTCAAGCAGTCAAACATTGGCGCCACTATCTCTTCCAACAAGAATTTCTTCTCTTTACTGATCATGATGCTCTTAAATATATTGGTAGTCAAGATAAGCTTTCGGCCCACCACGCATCTTGGCATGCTTATTTGGAACAATTCACATTTGTTATCAAGCATATAGCTAGAGTTTCTAATCGGGTGCCCAATGCTTTAAGCTGTCGTCATAACCTTCTTACTGAGATGCACATTATAGTCCCTGGGTTTGATTCTTTTATGGAACTATATATTAGTGACCCCTTCTTTGCTGCAATACTGCTCAACATACAACATGGTGAGCACACAGATTTTGTTCTATAGGATGACTTTCTTTTTCATGGGCTCAAACTTTGTATTCTGACATGTAGTTTGCACTTAAAAATTATCCAGGAATTGCACAATGAAGGTCATGTGGGTCGTGATCGCACCTTGCATCTCGTTTCTAGTTCTTATTATTGGCCCACAATGCACAAGGAGGTACAACGATTTGTGGACCGGTGTCGTGTTTGTCATATGGCAAAAGGTACATCCTCTAATGCCGGATTATATCTGCCCCTTCCTATTCCCACTCAACCTTGGGCAGATATTAGTATGGATTTTGTGCTTGGCCTTCTGCGTACGCAGCGTGGTAACGACTCTATCATTGTTGTCGTTGATCAGTTCTAAAAAATGGCACACTTCGTTCCCTGTAAATGGACAACATATGTTGTTCAGGTTGCAAAACTTTTCTTTCGAGAAATCTATTGTTTACAGGGTCTACCCGCTTCCATCGTTTCTGATCGTGACACACGATTCCTAAGCCATTTCTGGCGAAGTTTGTGCAGATTAGCTAACACTTATCTCAACTTCAGTAGCGCTTACCATCCGCAAACTGACGAACAGGCTGAAGTTGTGAATCGATCACTTGGTAATTTACTGCGCAGCTTGGTTAGTGCTAATATTAAATCGTGGGATGTTAAGATTTGTCAGGCTAAATTTGCCCATAACCATGCGGTTAATCACAGCATTGGGTACAGTTCTTTTAAGGTTATCTATGGCATAGTTCCACGTGGACCACTGGACCTGTTGACACCCCCCGGTAACATATGCATACATGCTACAGCTAAGGAGTTGATTGAACAGCTCCGCGAGATACACCAACAGACCCATTTGCAGTTAACCGCATCTATTGCCAAATACAAAGCACACGCTGACCAAAAATGCAGACATGTGGACTTTTCAGTTGGTGACCTTGTTTGGGTTATTCTGACCAAAGATCATTTTCCAGCCCATGAATATAACAAACTTGCTGCTCGCAAGATTGGACCCGCTGGAGATTACTGAGAAGATCAATCAAAATGCTTACCATTTGCACCTTTCTAGTCACATTCACACCTCAGGTGTTTTCAATGTGAAGCATCTTATACCGTTCTCGGGTGACAACACTTCCGCTGATAACCCCCTATTAGATTTGAGGGTGAATCTTTGTCATCTGGGGGAGAAAGATGTCGTGCAGAGTGGCTAACATTTATCTACTCTATTTTTTTTTTTGATATTTTAAGTAGTTTTCCTTTTATCTTTGCTTTATGTTTATATTTATCAGTTTGTTAGGATCCTTTTATCTTTCCTTTTTATTTAGATATTTACATTCATCAGTTTGTTAGGATTCTGGTAGCATTAGAATTTATCCTTCCTTTTCTTATATATTCGTATCAAAGACCTATGGAGGAGGGAGAATTTTAATGAAATTTTGAGAACCTTTCTCAATTTCCCTTTGTCAATCCCTCGGTATTCCTTGAATCAACGAGTTATTGATATTTAGAATCATTCCATCACGTACGTTGCATCAATAAACTGTTTTTGGTCCATGAACTTTTCGACATTTATGGTTTTTGTCCCTAAACTTTTTGAAGACCGGTCAACGTCCCCCAACTTTTTTTTCCATCATAGCTTTTAGTTCTTTCTGTCCATTTTGACCGTTAAGTGATGACGTTGCGTTATTTTAATTATTATTTTATTACATTTTTTTATGGTTAAAAACCGCTAAAAATTACTTAAGCAACTTGTTTGAAAGGTCTTAAACATATTCATTAGCCTAAATCCAAATCCATAAATGCTATAAACCAAATCCAAATTCAAGCAAAAAATCCATGAGCCCAAATCCAAATTCATCCTAACATAACACAATTTCAAATACAGATTCAAATACAAAAATAATTATCCTCAAATTCAAATTCACCCTATAACAATTTCATATTCAAACACAAAAATATTATCCCCAAATCATAACAAAACTCCAATTTTAGATTCTAAACATGTACGAAGCAACAACAAAGCATCACGCTATAACATTTTCAGATCTAAACAACAACGTCAGTGACCTTGACGCTCTCCACAACAACGTCGACTCCGTCTACATCCCCCGCCACGAAAAGAAAAAACGTTGCATCAAAGCCATGGAGTATGCGATGAAGAAAGGGGGACTTGAAGCTTTAGTGCATGGCCGAGATCGACGCGATTCACCATGGTCCTAACTCTGTTCAATGGCTAATCCTTCACTCATATTCTTCAGCCAGATTCGAGGTCCCCACGACCAGATCTACTACCGCCAGAGCCAGATCTGCGATCTCCGCGACCAGATCCTGTCGTGCATGTGGCCATAATCGAGCATTCCGTGAACACAAATTGATGCATTTCTTCCTTGACGAGTTTGACTTGTTGCAGTTCAAATCAAATAGGCTTTGCGACGGAGAAAACTCGCCGATTGGAGATGGCTTCACCGCCGGGAGCGCCATCGCGACAGAGATAGTTCGCAACTTGGAGATGGCTTCGCCATCGGGTTTGCTCATTTGCATTTTAGCTCTTAATTAGCTTTTAGCTCCACCAAGTCAAAAAGGAAACCTTTTTCGGCTTATTGTTAGCAAGTAATCTTTAGAAAGAATCAACAAAGAAATTAAGTGAAGGGCTAAAATAGGATATATGATTTTGCAATTTCCACCAAATTGCGAGAATACCAAGCGTCCCTCTCCCTCTCTTTCTCTCTTTATGTTCATGTTGCTTTGTTGGAAAAAATCTTCTACGATTTCTAGAATTATTCACTGGTAGAAAGTTTGTAAATAATAAGTAGTGATTAATTAAAAAGATTGTTATTAATATATTTTGAAATTAGAAAGTTGATACACGAAAGTAAAATTTTGAATTTGGATTTGGCCAAATAAAATCGTGACCAAATAAACTTTTCGATTTAAAATTTTTCCCAACCTCTTCTTTGATTTTTTTATGTGGTAATGTCAATTGCTTGTTTAATGATTTTTTTCTGTTTGATTTGTTACTTTGAGTATTTTCTTGCTTGCTTGAGTTACCTGGGTATGAGAGAAAGGGGTCATGACTATGCAAGTTTAACTTGAATGAGGATGAAGCAATTTGTGGGGCTAAAAGCTGCCACAAATTATTTAATCCTTTTAAAAACTTAATTTTTAGCCTTTTTTAGCCGTCAGAAAATGAATGGATAATAAAATAATAATAAAAACAACGCCATGTCATCGCTTAACGGCAAAAATGGACGGAAAGAACTAAAAGCTATGATGGAAAAAATTTTGGAGGACATTGACCAGTCTTCGAAAAGCTTAGGGATCAAAACCATAAATGTCAAAAAGTTCAGGGACCAAAAACATAAGGGGGTGTATTCAATTAAGATTTGGAAGGATTTTAAAAGACTTTTTTTTGAAAAAAAAAAAGTCTTGTGGTATTAAATCAGGATTTTTAAAAAAGGTAAAAAAATCTTATGGTATTCAATCAAGACTTTCAAAAACAAAATTTCATGACAACAAGATCCGGTATACACAATTGAATGATTATTACTATAACAATAATTTAATTCACTAGACAAGGTGTTCTTTCAATGGAAATGACAGAGAAGGTCAGGAAGCTTCTCTCTGTACCCTTATTTCATATTATAGTGTACACAGAACTGTCTTGATTTTTGAATTGCCTTTGATTCATGAAATGGTGTTCTTGATGAGTTTTGAGCTTGAATGTGCAATCTTGGAATGGTGATTGATGAAGTAAAGGTATGATTTTTTGAATGAATTTGATGTTGTGAGTGTATCTTTGATGTTGGGTACTATTTGAAACATTAAATGAATCCACTAAGATTTCAAAAATTAGAAAAAAGGAAGTTTGGGGAAGAAATTGGTGCTTTCGCGTATTGGTTATGCACAATTTGCTGGGTGAAGTTTTGAATTCATTGGTGTGATTTTGGGCCAAACTAACTATACCATGCCCAAATACTTATTTTTTTCGGGTCTCCAAATTTTTTTTCATGATTTTCTCATTTATATATTAATTATAATAATTATTTTTCTTCAAAAGCTAATTATCTACTTAATAAATCAATTTTATGCTACATAATTGCTAATTTTGAGATTTTTTTAATTTTTACCCTTAAAAGAAAACTTTCTAATTATAATGGAGTGATTAAAAAAATAAAATATTTTAATTCATCATTTTGCACCTGTAGTTTTTATTAATTCTAAAAAATTTCCCATGATTATTTTTTTATTATTCTAAACAACATTTATAACTTAAAAATGATTTATAAATACTCGTATCTATTTTTGATAATTTATCCTATTTTGTTTATTTTAAAGATTAAACGATCATTTTACTATTTTTAGGGCATTGGTCCAGATAAAGTATTAAGAATCTCAACTAGATAAAATTAACTAATATGAACATAACTATAGGAATAAGAATTTTGAAATTCCCAACATTCGGTTCTCCAAAATAAATTGAATAACTAAAAAAACAGTTTAAATAACTAAAAGTATAAGCGCTACAAAGATGTTGGGGAAGGGGAGATAGCTGGTTTGATTGCTGGGTAGTAGCAATTGCTGAATTAGTACAAAAAGCACTGAATTCCCCAATAATTTTGCAGAATAAGGGCCAATTAACTCAGGTTATTCTTCCAAAGACACAATTCATGAAACACCTGGTGTTAATTAGAAAACATGGGGGATTTTTCAGAATTCAGAAATTAAAACAGAACGCGAAATACAATTAAAACAAAATTAGATTAAAACCAACCGAAGGATCCAATGCTTCGATAAATTATCATGGTTCCAGAAATTGAAAACGAATATGTGAGCATGCAACCCAATACAAAATCATGAGATAATCATCTCGCATTCGTTCAAAAAAAATCAAGAACACAATCTTATTCCTCAATTTTAACGAATTCAAGCACAAATCGTATTGAAGCAAGTAATCAATTGATCACTGTGAAAGGATTAATCAATCCTATCCCTAATCCCAATTGAATTTTCCAAATATCATCATAATCATGCATGAACTCTGAAAATTGATAAACAGAAAAAGGGGGAAAAGCATAGCTCATAAATTCGAAATTGAAGCATAGCAGAACTCAAATTTATCATCATCATTGAGAGCTTCAAACACAAAATGCAGAAGAGAAGAGAAAGGGGAAGAAGGAAGAAGAAGAGAGAAAAAGAAGAAAACCCTTGATTCTCCATCTGAAAAATTAAAAATGTAATCTAAGTGTTGTGTTTACAAAAAGAGTAAGTATATTTATTACGTGGACACTAATTAAAAATGTGGACTCTGCTAAAGCATCTGCAGCCCACTCACTAAACTACTAAAAACCTATTAAAAAGTCTAATTGGGCCATTAAACACAAATAAAGCCCAAAAATGCAAAATTGAAATTTCCAAGTGCAGGGGCGCCACTTTGCAGCCCATTTTTTACCCTTAAATTTTCTGAATTGGCCCAAGCCCGTGAGAGATAACTTTGTAGATCTATTTGTTATCTTTCCAACAAGACCAGAATCTCCTTAATCAGAGCTCGGAGTCAAAAGTTATGACCTGAACAATAACACAATGTCACAATGAGAAAAATTACGAAAATTAACAAAAGTTGACATTTAGGCCCAATGAAGCCCATTCTCACAAAACTCACTTAAGAGGATCAAAATCAATCATAAAAACATATAAAATATGTGAAAAATGGAACACTAATCAATGATCAATTATGCTCTATCACTGGGAAAGATGGATTAGAAATGTAATTAGATTGGAAGAAACGAACCAATTATGGAAGTATCATAATTCTAGTGTACGTGAAGTAGAGACGTGAAGCCACAAACATGTCCCAAACAATGTTAATTTCTTGTTCAACCCTAATGTAAAGTGAGGGGTAGCATGTTTAATTGAGAGGTCATGAGGAGACACATTTTAATTCGGGAGGAAGGGATGGGAACAAAATTTTGGGTCAGATAATTTTTGTCCGATAAGCATAGTATTTTGATAGTTTGGGTGTTAATTACTATTCTAAATATATTTGCATATAGGTTTCAGCAGTCACAATTTAACAACCATTAGTACTAATTAAATTTATTTAATTAATGATATCTTTAAATCTTTTTGAAAATATTAGCCTACAAAGTTCAATTTGCATTAAAGAAACGATGTTAATAAAGTGGATTTCGTTGTAACACTTAAATCATGTATCATGCATGCATTCTGCGTACATGACTTGACATTTTCCATCATGCATGCTTGTTGATTAGCAATAAATTAGTGAAAAAGGATTGAAGAGTATTAGATAATGTTTTTCATCTCACTGGCTTAATTTGTCAAAGTCGTCCCTAGGGAGTGATAGCAAACTCTCTGTATATAAACCATGTTGTTCTACTAAACCCGAAGAGCTCATGTACTTGCCATGGGGGCAATCCTCACCTTTGTCATCAATTCTCACTAATTTTTATATCCATTCAACCCCAAAATTTCACCTTTTTTGGTGAAGCATATTGGGTATTCGAGACGCTGAAGATCATTACCAGTAAACAGAGTAAATGACTTGGTCCAAGATGAGTGCACTCTATATTCCTTCATGGTCCACATTTCATGCACTCTAGTCCCGTTATTCATGTAAAGCTCCACACAGAAACACAGACATCCTCCCATTACAGTCATATGATACACAAGATATGCTTCAGATTCAGCGGCAGATAAATCACGTGGCAGCGAAATCTCTAATAATTTCTTTTCCCTCACATCAAATGCAACAATAATTATGCAAAGACCATCGTCGGATTCGACAATCTTAGAAAGTGGGTTATGGGCCTAACTCAACCCTACAAAACTGGCTTGTAAGGTGAGGTTTGCACCTCACTTATATACACTAATTTGGGCATATCACTAGTCGATGTGGGATCTCCAACACACCCCCTTCACGCCGAGGACTGGACATCTCGAGCGTGATGTTTGCAGGATTGGACATCTGCGGGTGGTCCGATAGCGGCCCGATAGCGGGTGGCACGATAGGTCCACAACAAGACACAATTGGCCCAACAACAGATCGCTAGGATAGGCTCTAATACCATCTTAGAAAGTGGGTTATGGGCCTAACTCAACCCTACAAAACCGGCTTCTAAGGTGAGGGTTGCCCCTCACTTATATACACTAACTTGGCCTTATCACTAGTCGATGTGGAATCTCCAACACACGCCCCTCACGCCAAGGACTGGACATCTCGAGCGTGAAGTTTACATCTGCAGGTGGTCCGATAGCGGCCCTATAGCGGGTGGCACGATAGGCCCACAACAAGGCACAATTGGCCCAACAATAGATCGCTAGGATAGGCTTTGATACCATCTTAGAAAGTGGGTTATGAGCCTAACTCAACCTTACAAAATCGGCTTGTAAGGTGAGGGTTGCCCCCCACTTATATACACTAACTTGGCCTTATCACTAGTCGATGTGGGATCTCCAACACACCCCCCTCACGCCAAGGACTGGACATCTCGAGCGTGAAGTTTACATCTGTGGGTGGTCCGATAGCAGCCCGATAGCAAGTGGCACGATAGGCCACAACAAGGCACAATTGGCCCAACAACAGATCGCTAGGATAGGCTCTGATACCATCTTAGAAAGTGAGTTGTGGGCCTAACTCAACCCTACAAAACCGGCTTGTAAGGTGAGGATTGCACCTCACTTATATACACTAATTTGGCCATATCACTAGTCGATGTGGGATCTCCAACAGATGTCAACACTGTACACAACATCCAACCTTCTAGTTCTATCTATATCAGTTCAAAAGCAACATATATAAAAGTAGATTTTAAAGTACAATTTTTTATTGGGCAATGTGGTGGCCGAAATATGGCTTCTATATATATGTTTACTCTTATATGTTTGTTGCATGTATGCTTGAGTAACTTTAACACATTCTCCATGCCCATTTGATGTTGTTATGTGTTGCATAAGAAGTAACAATTTGTTAGTTTTGACAAATAAATCTCTAACTAGTTTTAAAATTGTTATGATAAGAACTATAGTAAAGGAAGGAGCTAATAATGTAAAATGTTAAATTATTTGGTAAAGAGGTCCACTGTTTTTTCTTCTTTTAAAATATCTTTGAGATCTGGACTAGTGATTTAAGATCAATTTTAGAATGTGAAATTTTTTTTATTTGATTTAAAGAAATATAAAAAGGAAAGAATAACAACATGAATATCAGACATGAACATACCAATGGAGTTTTCCTTTTGGAGTCTCCAATGTTAGGATCCAAACCTGCTCTTAGAAGCTCCTCAAGAAAAGTGTAACATCCTCATAAATAATAATTATGATAAAAATAATAAAATGTAATAATGTCTATTTGCTCTATAATATCCTTATAATTGCCTTTTCGGTGTTTTAGTGCAGTGTGTGCATTAGAGTAACTTATAGAGTATAGACCCAATGCTAACTATATATAAGGCCCAAATCCATTCCCTTCCCTCCCACACTTAACACACACACAAACAGACTTTAGAGAGGAGAGAAGAAAAGAAGAAAGAAGAAGGAGAAAGGAAGGGAAGAAGAAGAAGGAGGAAGCTAGGGAATCCACACCACCCCACTCATCATCCTTAGTCCAAGGGCCTTTGGTGAGTGTTTCTGTACCCTTCTCTATCCCTCCATTTGTTGCTTGGGTAGAGATTATTGGTGGGTTAGGTTCCTTCCATTGGAAAGGAGCTCTAACCCCCAATCTTTAGGTTTAGTGTGAGAGATGCATAAATGATAGTCATCTTGCTTGTTTGGAATGAGATTCATCATTAAATTGCATTAATGTGAGGATTTGGGTTGTTGGGTAACATTTATGGTAAAGGGGTTACGCACAATCACGACCCTTATGACTTGCAGAGTCGTAGACCATCGCTTAAGCAAGCTATGCTTGGTGCTTAAGCGAGGAGCCCCTGGAGATGGAAGTACTCTCTGTGTTTCTCGCTTAAGCGTCAATTTATGGCGCTTAAGCGAGGGGTTCTGGCACTTAAGCGTGAGAGTTTGGCGCTTAAGCGAGAGGCTCCAGGGATCAAGTTCAATTGCAGTACTCTGACGCTTAAGCGTAAGTTTTTGGCGCTTAAGTGTGGTACTCTGGCGCTTTAAGCGCCAGAATTTGGAGCTTAAGCGCGAGGTGCCAAGGTCAGGCTAACTTAAGCACAGGATTTTTGACTTAAGCGACTGACCCCTCGAACAATATGTTGAGTTCTATCTTTTCCAAGTTATTTTCTTTAATACACTTTTGTATGTTTAATTAATGAAAGAGGGGGTTCCTTTGGGGATCAAAGAAAGTGATATATTTTGATAAGTTAAGCATGCAAATGAAATGATTTGCCCACTTCAGAAGGTAGGCAGGATCTTTCGTCACTTCCTACCTTCCTAAGATGTGGCATAGCTCCTCGGGTCAGAAAAGGATAATACGAGGCCATATCATAAAAGAAAAGGGACGCCTTTCAATATATTGAGCTCAATAGATGTCGTAGGATAGAAAAAGGATAAAGAAAGTTAACTTAAATCATGCAAAGTAAATGTTAAGCTTATGTCAATAGAGATGTAAAAGTGGTATGAAACCTTACTTCATAGTACCTTTAAGGATGATGTAATATTATGATGCATGTCTTTAACACTCATTGAGACCTTGTCTCATTAGTTTAGTGTTTATGTTCCAGATTAAACAGGTTTGAAGCACAGAGATAAGAGGCCTAGAATATATTATGTTTATCTATCAATATCTTTATAGGTTAGTTTTTGTTAAAGAACTCCCTATGTATTCTTTTGGCATATGTTCCCATACATGAGAATTACCTTTTGTGTATATGATGTAATTACTTGAGAATGATGTAGATCCTTGAACAGTTATACTCTTGAGTAATGATGTTTATATTATCCGTGTTGATGACTAAAATGTACGCTAGAGGGTAATACCCCTTTAGGGTGTTACAAAAAGTAGCATTGCCTATGCTTGCCACAATTAACAAGTTCACAGCCATGTTAAATAAGTTTGGAAAGGGAAAAAAAAACTATGGAAGAGTCTGCTTTGTCATCCTTTAGAGAAGCTCCTAACTTTCTCTTTTCTCTTGCTTCCAATTGTGATGCCAGCTTATTTGTTTTCCTCAGACCCTGGATTGCAATAGCCAGTGCTTCCTTATTGCTCTGAGTTCTTTTCAAATGCTCAACTAAGTTGCTTCTCTCTTATGCAGTTAGTTGCCTCTACATGTTCAAGGTTTCAGTCTCATAAATGACAAAAGTAACACTGCACATAGTTGGGATTTATGATATTTTACCTTGTTGGGATTTTTCACATAGTTGTTAGCACTACATAGAAGCAAATGATCTTGTCATTTGCCAAATATATACATTTTAAAAAATAACTCAAATTAACCAAAATCTCCAATTTGTGCATTATCTCCACTCAAACTGAGATTCATGGCAATGTGGATCTAACTGGTCCTTAGGGGATTCCTCTGCTTCTAGTTGGATGAATTTAGCACCTACTATTTTTCTAGTGAAAGAGGCACTCTATGCGGGCCCAGATAAAGGTTTTCTTCCTTCGTAGCCTACACGAACAAATATAATTAGCATACACATTGACTTGCCAACCAGTTTCAACATCTAAAACCAAAAAATTATACAGTCTCATACGAAACATTTCTTTAACTGACATTGCCTTGCAAATAGCAATACGCAGAGTTTTACTGTGCATGCTTAAAGACAATTTTAACTCTGATTGTGATGAGCATCTTATAAAGTAGCTTCCTCCGTCTCACAACAAAACTCATGTCTAAAGTCTAATTGTGGAGGCAAGTTATTCCTATCATCCAAGTTAACCTTTGATAGGATTCTATCTAGTGACACTTGCCAAGAAAAAGGACAAAATTTTGAGGGCAGTGATGTTTTTCAAAAAAAAAAAACTGAATTTAGTACAAAATCCACCAAATATGAGATTGAGAAAATACCATAATGAAAATGATGATGACATAATCAATAATGTCAACATGCTCACACAAGGCGTTGGCATGAATCAACTACATAGAATTTACAGAAAAATTTTCAACCAAAAAAGGAAAATTACAAAGCATGGAAGTTTAAGAAACAAGAAAAATGTAAACTTGAAAAGAGAGAGAAAGAGAGGAATGTGTGTGCCTAAAATATAACAAAATGTCAATATGCTAACATAGAAACCAACATGTGACATACTAGAAACAATTCCATGATGATAATTCTTTTTCTGCTTAACAGTTGTGTACACTATAATATGAAATGAGGGTACAGAGAGAAGCTTCCTAACCTTCTCTATCATTTCCATTGAAAGAACACCTTGTTTGGTGAATTCAATTATTGTTATAGTAATAATCATTCAATTGTTAGCTATTGGGTCTCAATTATTGTTATTTTTTTTATATGTGGGAATCAAAGACAAGTATTGAGGGTTTACAACAACTCACACACTCTGCTCAACCTACCGAGCTTGATTCTCAATTATTGTTATACTAATAATCAAAGACACTAGTTTTGTACAATAATCAACCGTTCCTCTTTAGCTATTATTCTTATTAAGAATTAATGGTCTGATTTTTTATTGTCATTGAACAACAAATGTACATCTAACTAGTGTTTTAGTGTTTTAGGTTGTGCATTGCATGTGAGGATGGAAAAGGAGAGAGTGGAAGAGAATAGATGAGAAGATAAATATGTAAAAAATATAGTGGAAATAAAAGTTATTTGATTGAAGAAAAAATAGGCTAGAATAAAGAGGAAATATTTAAATTAAAGTTGTTTAGTAGATAAAAAAAAAGATTTTTTTTTATTATTTATTAAAAGAGATGAGACGTGTGACATTATTAGGAGGGAGGAGGCACTACTTGTAGGGAGCACGGTAGCAGTACACAGAGAGAGAGGCATTTCCATACACTTCACCTTTGTTTTGTGCGAAAGATTTCCAACCAAATCAGTGCAAAATTCTTATTTCCCATCTCTTCTTTCCTCCCCCCTCCTCCCCCCTTCTCCTTCCCCTCAACCAAACCCACCCTTAAAGATTTTGTCTATTTATATTACGAACTATAATCACTTCTTGTTCCATTGCATTGCATTGCTAAAAACCCTAACCCTTTGGAAAAGAAGAAGATGAAGAGGATTGGCACACTCTCTCTTAAACCCTCCTCCCAGACGAGTTGATTGGAGAAATCCTATTAAGGTTACCGGTGAGATCTCTGTTGCGTTTCAAATGCGTGTGCAAGTGTTGGCACTCTCTTATTTCTGATCCCCAATTCGCCGAATCCCATTTTGACATAGACGCAGCACCCACCCACCGAGTCCTGAAGTTCATCAATTTCGAAGTCGATTTCAAGACGTAGATGATGATTCTGCACAAGTAGTCTTCAATACCCCACTTCCACCACACGCTGATCCTAGATATGCACTCATTGTAGGTTCTTGCAGAGGATTCATACTCTTGGAACTCGTTTCACACTTGGTTTTCATTGATCTCGTCGTATGGAATCCATCAATGGATCTCTTGAAACGAGTCCAGGATAATAATTTGTTAGAGATAGATCCACATCTATTTGGCATTGGGTATGACTCATCAACTGATGACTACTTGGTAGTAGTTGTAACACTGCCACAAGCCCGCAGGCGACAACCCGACACGGTGGTCAATTGTTTCTCTTTGAGAACCAATTCATTGAGCTACACTGAGAGGCATACTGTTGAGTATCTTGAGCGCTATAGTGAATTCAGTCAGGAGGAGTTCTTGAACGGGGCTCTTCATTGGTTTGTCTCTTAGAAAGTGGGTTATGGGCCTAACTCAACCCTACAAAACCGGCTTGTAAGGTGAGGTTTGCACCTCACTTATATACACTAATTTGGCCATATCACTAGTCGATGTGGGATCTCCAACACACCCCCTTATGCCGAGGACTGGACATCTTGAGAGTGAAGTTTGCAAGATTGGACATCTGCGGGTGGTCCGATAGCGGCCCGATAGCGGGTGGCACAATAGGCCCACAACAAGGCACAATTGGCCCAACAACAGATCGCTAGGATAGGCTTTGATACCATCTTAGAAAGTGGGTTATGGGCTTAACTCAACCTTACAAAACTGGCTTGTAAGGTGAGGGTTGCCCCCACTTATATACACTAACTTGGCCTTATCACTAGTCGATGTGGGATCTCCAACAACATCTACTAGAGTATGTATGTGGCTAGTTGATTGTTTTTTATATATGATTTGCTTTTTAGGGAGTTAATCTAGCTTCTGCATTAGAAATTTAAAAAGCATTATCCAAGCTACCTGACATGGAGCCGTTGCTTACACTCATTTTCCACTAGATAAAAATTATTGTGCACAACTATGTGTGATATTTATAGGGACCATACTAATTGTCACCATCTTCTAAAGTATTTATGCACCTTGATTTTCATGAATATAGTGAAGCTCGTGGAAAGGATGCTAATAAAGTGATTGTGTGAGGATACAACTAAGAAATGGTGTTCTCCGACTTAGGGGCTCAGTCCTTTATCCTGTATTTTCTTTGTAATTCATAATAATAGTAATATAGAAGTTCATTCGTATCAACTAAAAATCCTATTATATAAGGTAGCTTGTTGATAATAGTATATACTGACTGGTATATGATAATACCGTTTGGACTCCATTACATGTTGATAATAGCTTGTTGATAATAGTATAGTGCTCTTTCTATGATTAACCTTTATGAAGCTATGTTAATTCAATGATTGTGAAAAAATTGACGAAATATTAGCTAAAATTTATGAAATATTAAAAAAAGTAAAAACGTAATTAATTAAACAGTATTAAATGACAAATGATAATTAAATGGCAAATGATAGTGGTGGATATATATATATATATATATATATATATATATATATAGGTCGTATAGAGGAAGTTATCTTATATGAGAGTGAGATCATTAAATCTGGACCATATAACCATACATGGAGGGTCAAGATTTAATATTATGTGACTACTTAAAAAGTTATGTGACTTTTTAAAAAAACTCATATGACTTGATGTGTATTAATCTTGATCATTCAAGATAAGATCTAGTGGTCAATATGTATTCCTCTCACTCTTATATAAGATAAACCCTCTCACTATATACATATATATATATATATATATATATATATATATATATATATATATATATATATATAATCTACTTTTACCTATGGACACATTGAATTAGACACACTAAATTAGTGACAGTTAAAATCCTATCGAGACAGTCAAATAGCCGTTGTTATATGCCTTTCATAATGGACGAGCTGGACGTCCATTGGTCAATGTCTAATTAACATATACCTACTGATTTTTAACTTATAGTGACCTTTTTTTTGTCACTACAAGTCAAATTTCTTATAGTGATAACTACATAAGACACATTATATATGTTTTAAAATATCTATATATAATATTTTTCGTTGTTGAACAACTTCTATTTTCATCACAAATCAAAATCTTTAAGATAGACTTACTCAATATTACTCAAAAAAACTGAACATATAATTATTTATGAGAAAATATTAACTTAGATTAAAAAAAAACTGTTGTGAAAACATGAAAATGGACACCTTTGAAATTTCAAAAAGTTCATATGAAACTAAATTCAATTAAAAATACCAAGACATCTAACTCAGTTGGTTGAGCAGTATGGTACCTAAATTCGATTTCTATAGATAAAAAAAAGTTCAATTAAAAATAACTGATGTCTAAAATAGTTTAAATTGTTTAAGTAGATAAGAAAATTAAATTTTCTTAAACAAAAAAAATCTTTAAAAAAAATTAAGATGCTATAATTTAGTAAAAAAAAGAAAGTTTTTGAGAAACTAAATTAGTAATAAAATATATAAAAAAAAAGACTATTATGATCGATGACGCTTTGAGAGATTAAATTGGTGACTAAAATATATAGAGGATGAAGTCATAAGTTTACTCAAATTATAGTACCAAAATTATCAAAATTGTTTTACAGTGGCATTATACATGTCAAAAAGAAACAAATACCTGTAGGCTTGTAGCTTTCTCTCAAAGTACAAATCAGGATATTGTTTTATTAAAAGAATATGATAGCTAGCTTTACTTGCTATTATTATTTTTCAGTTTTATTTTCTTTTGAATTTGAAAACTGTAATATACTTCTAACATTATCATTTTTTCTAATGCAAGAGTTAGGCATACTTACATCTTTGATTAAATACCACCTTCTGTGCTACGATCATATGCAAAGAAAAAAACATACTTATTGCTCCAATACATTAAAACGGGTTTTCGACATAAATTGGATAATCTAAAGAAAGCTTTTCCATGTGCCAAAATTCGTTGTCGTACTTGAAGTGTATTGTTGGTGAGTTACGGGCCATACCATTGAAAATGGAAAGAAATAGTATGTTGATATCGATGTCATTTGAGTGGGGTTCAAAAGAATCATATGCAAAACTCGACCCATTCATCAAACACAGTACTGTAAAAACAAGCAAGAGGGGTGCATGAATTCATCTACACATTATGTCTATGTCTGTGATCTTTGATTTTGCCAATTGATATTGGTATATTTCTATACTATTCCCTCTCACCCATGCACTTATATACCTACACATAATAGCTAGAAAGCATAAATTAAAAAATTAAATTTATTAATTAGGAGATATGATCAATTTTGTTCTTTTCAAAAGTCAACATCTTAAAAACGTACACAATAAAATATTGTTTTTAACTATTAAAAAGTTAAATTTTATTATATCACAATAAATAAATCAAAATAAAATATTATTTTCCTTAATTTTTTTATTTATCATTTAGTATAAAATATAAGTTATGGCATAAGCACATTCGACATACTCTCAAATTGACACGTCATCACTTCTATCAAACTATTTGTTGCCACCTCATCCCCCAGTTGTTGTTGTTTGCTTTGGATTGGCTTGAACTTAAGTATGTTGTCATGATTTAACAATGTCTAAAATTGATGAAACAAAAATAGCTTCTCTCTCAACTCTCAAGTCAAGTCCACTTAAATCATAGGGACAAATTCTGCCAACCTGAACAAATTGATGAAATTGAACATAATGTCTATTGTTTTTAATTAAATACAACATTACCTTAAGTATTAATGGTAAAATGATTAAAATTAATAATTAACATGATAATTAATTTTTTTTTAGTGCAAAGGTTTGCAAGAGCATCAAAGTAGGGCCTCATAATCCCAACTAGGTTGGCACCATGAGGACTACCAATCCTCTGCCAGCAAACCAAATTTTATTAATATAAAAAAAACAAAGAAACAACCAACATGGGGGGACATAAAACCAAAATCCATGGAGAACAAAATTTAGCAAAACCTATAACAAGGTAGTCTAAGCATATCCCTATGGAAGGAATCACAAAGAAAAGATGGGATGGAGTCCCACCAAGAAAAACCAGGATCACGAAAAGCATAGTTAGCAAGAGCGTCAGCACAATTGTTTCCTTCACGATAAATGTGAGAGATTGCAAACGACATTTGTTTAGTAAGAGCAATGCAATTTCACCATCTCGTTTTTAGTTTCCAAGCCACCATATCCACTTATTTGAAGGCTTGAACCACAGACATAAAGTCACATTCTATCCAGAGCATCCCCCATCCTTTTCTATGTGCTGTCTCAATGACAAATATAACTGCTTGTAGTTCTACATGAAAAGCAAAGGAAATTGGAAGAGATTGAGAAAAGTAGCCTAATAATTCACCATTATGATTTCTAAAGAGGCCACCACAAGCAGCTGGACCGGGACATCCCTTCGCAGCACCATCTGTGTTGGCCTTAACCCAACCAACAAGAGGTGGATTCCAAAAAACCTCAATAATCTTGGGAGCGCGTCTTTTGTGCCCCACAATGTGAAGCTGTCTAAAAAGAATGACTTCCTCCACTACATTAGACATAGTTCCAGAAGAAAAATTTCCTGTTATCGACACTGCAGCAATAACTCTATTCAAAATATTATATTTTGTCATAGGGCTGTCATGAAAGCGGGCTTGATTTCGGCTATGCCAAATGAAATTAGAGATATGAATCACCAGTGAAATATAAACGTCCTTAGCTTGAGAGCTAGTTGCGGTATGACAGATCTCCAAAAGCCTTGAGGGAGAAGAGACATCAAGACGACGTTGGAGAATATGACCCAACCATGTCCAAAGATCAGAGGCAAACGGACACTCCAAAAATAAATGATAAGAGGTTTCAATGCATGATCCACAATGAGAGCACATTGAAGCAAAAACTAGACCACTTTTATGTAAATTATCATCAATAGGAAGTCGATTAAGAATCCACCTCCAAAACATAGAAGATTTCGAAGGAGGAATACAATTACGCCAAATAATTTTACTCCACCCAACAGGTTGAGTATAAGGTTGATAGTAGCGTATAGCATCTTTAAAAAGGAGTAGACCTGACTCAGAGGGAGACCAAACACGTTTATCAGCAACATCATCAAAAGGAATAGAAAAAGCCTTTATCTCAGGTACCGAATGAGGGAAGCTCTGCTAAAAAACTTGAGGAATTCTCCACTGTTTATCATGAATAAAATCTGACACTGTGGCTTGGAGATTCTGCTGAACAGCTGCAGGAATATTTAACATATCCGTGACTGTCCTGGACATCCATTTATCTGTCCAGAAGGAAATAATTCTGCCATCACCAATTTTCCATGTTGAGTTATCCAAAATGACTGAGATACAAGGCTTAATACCAGTCCAAATGGAGGATGAAACATGAGTATTTTTAGGAACTCCATTTTTAAAGAATCTACTTCTGCAAAAGGAAGCCCAATGAGAACCTGAGACAAATAAAGACCAGCTAAGCTTTAAAAGAGCAGCCTTATTAATCAGCTTAAGAGGTTGTATCCCTAACCCTCCCGAATCCACTGGTTGGTAAAGAGTATTCCATGCAACAGTAACCAGCTTGCGTTTTTCCACATCTCCCGTCCAAATAAAATTGCGGATCCACAAGTCAATGGAATTCAAAGTTTCCGATGGCCAAGCATAGATATGAAAGCTATAAAGAAGCATACTTTGGATAATAGATTTAACTACCTGAATCCTGCCCATGAAAGAAAGAAGAGAGCCTTTCCAAGCCTGCAACTTAGCTCTAACTTTATCAACAATAGCTTGCAAGTACATCTTTTTGGGTCTCCCTTGGAATAAGGGAACCCCAAGATAATTAAAAGGGACAGAACCTTGAGAAAATCCCAAGGATTCTTTGATTGCTCTCAAGCGACTGCCTTCATGCATTGAATAAAAAGTGCATTTCGAAATATTTAGGTGCTGACCAGAGGCTTCTCCATACTGTTGAAAAAGAGACATTAAGCTGTGCATGTGTTTTTTGAGCCCTCTACCAAAAACCAATATATCATCCGCAAAGAAAACATGACTAGGGGTGCAAATATTTTTAGGACCAGTGATCGGTTTAAAAAGTCCCTGTTCAACAAGCAAAGAAATACCCCGACTAAGGACATCTTCTGCCAAACAGAAAAGAAGAGGGGAGAGAGGATCTCCTTGACGGACACCCCTCTTGCAGGAAAAAAAACCAGCTGCCTTCCCATTAACAGAAAAACTCAACTTTGCATAATGCATAATAACATTAATCCACTGAACAAATTTATTGTCAAACCCAAAAGCTTGAAGGGCCTGAATTAAAAAATTCCAATCTAGCGTATCAAACGCCTTACGCACATCAAACTTCATCATCAAGTTACCTCCAAGAGTGCGATGTTTTAGAAGGTTCACTGCTTCAGATGCAACACAAATGCAGTCACTTATTTGCCTTCCTTTCACAAATCCCCTTTGGTGAGGGGAAATAATTTTTGGAGCAATTTCTACAAGTCTATCAGCTAAGACTTTGGTGATAATTTTAAACTAAAAATTCACCAACGCAATAGGACGGAATTGGTCTATGTTATCAGCTTCTGGAACTTTTGGTATCAAAACCACCAAATTAGAATTCATGTTAGGCAAAATCCATCCTCTTTGAAAAAACTGAAGTACCGCTTGAAAAACATTATCCCCCACAATGTGCCAGTACTTTTGAAAGAAGCATCCTCCGAAACCATCTGGGCCAGGCGCCCCATCACCATTCATGCTAAACACAGCGTTTTTAACTTCATCTCTGGAAGGAACATTCATAAGAAAGCAATTATCCTGTGATGTAACCAAAGCTGGAATGGTACGACTTATCAAGTCATTTGTTTTGCAATTATTATCACCTTCATAAATGTTAGAAAAAAAACCAAGAACCTCATTTTCCAAATCTTCTTGAGACTCCAGCAGTTGATCCCCACGTCGAAGAACAGGCATCCTCTTAGAAGCATGGCGAATCTGGGCAATCTTGTGGAAATATGCAGTATTACGATCTCCTTGACAATGCCATTTGATACTTGCCTTTTGTTTCCAAAAAGTCTCTTGCATGGACAACGCTTTCTCTAATTCAAGCTGAGCTTGAAGCTCTTTATCTCTTAGGTCATCAGAATAACCCAAAGAACTAATGTCATTCTGCACAGCATTAACACTATCTTGACATATTTTGACATTATCATGAATATTGCCAAAACATGATTTATTCCAAGAACAAAGGGCATGTTTTAAAAGCTGAAGCTTTCTCCCCAAAACAAACATAGGACAGCCAACAATAACTGGATTCCACGAAGAAGCAATAATATTTTCGCAATCCATGTGTTCCATCCACATCTTCTGGAACCTAAAGGGAGAAGGACCAGGTTTAGCACCTCGCTGGAGAGACAACAGTAGAGGGGAGTGATCCGATTGCATTCTGGTAAGAACAGAACAAGAGATAGTATTCCAGAAGGAAAAGCTAGCATCATTGCAAAACGCTCTATCTAAACGCATGTCAATGTGCTTATTTCCACGTCTACCATTAGACCAAGTGTAAGAAGTTCCTAAAGAAGGAAAATCAACTAGAGAGCAAGCATCAGCCCATGCTCTAAATTCTGAGCAAGATAAAGGGAGAGGAAGACGGCCACCTCGCTTTAATCTAAATTCTGAACATGATAATTAATTTAAAAATTCATTATACATATATTTAATTTTACTATAATCTTTAATTAAGCCAATACAATTACCTAAACTTCATATAAATTACCTATCATATTCATATTACCTTATGTAATCAAGTCAATAAAATGATAAGATTAGCAAAAAAAAAAAAAAAGTGATATAAACTATGAAAGAAACACTAAGTACATCCATTATTTATTCACAAATTACATTGGATATATCTTGTTAACTAGATTCAAGAGTATTTAGGAGGACATGGTCCCCAACTTTCCCTTTTATCTTAATTCACATTATCCCAAAGGCAGGCCACAAACAAAATTAACAAGATCAAAGATGATGATGTGAATTTCTATGTGGAGGAAGAGCTGATTGAAAATGTACTGACAAAACATTTTGAAACTCTGTTCTAAACATCAAATCCTTAGAATATGGAAGAAGTAGCTAGCCTTGTGAAGAAAAGGGTGAATCATCAAATGAAAGAAACATTGAGTAGTCCGTTTACAAAGGATGATGTTAGAGAGGCTATTTTTCAAATGCATCCCCTAAAGGCACCCAGTGAAGATGGAACCCAAGGGTTGTTTTATTAGAAATTCTGGCACTTTGTATGTGAGGATGTGACAAGACTGGTGTTGGAAGTTCTGAATGGTGAAAGGGACCCCACAAATATTAATAAAACCTTGATAGTGATGATCCCAAAAGTCAAACAGCCTCTGCATGCAAGTGAATTTAGGCCAATTAGACCATGTAATGTAATGTTTAAAATCATTACAAAAACTTTGGCAAATAGGATGAATAGACAATGCTATGATTGCATTCGAATGTTTCCACTTCATGGAGAAGAAGACGGTGAGGAGGAAGGGGATGATGGCATTGAAGGATATATGCCAAAAGCATATGACAAAATTGAATGGGATTTTCTATATGTAACTCTATGGCAAATGGGTTTTCCAGAAAGCTTCACAAAGGTTATAATGAAATGTATCATATCGGTATATTTTTCTGTAATGGTTAATGGTATGCTTGGGAGAAACTTCAAGCCACAGAGAGGTTTGAGACAGGGGGACCCTCTGTCCCCATATTTGTTTACTCTGTGTAGAAAATCTAGCAGCTATGATCACAAAAGCTAATCAGGAGGGCACACTTCATGGGGTAAAAATATGTCCTAGAGCCCCCACAATTTCACACTTGTTTTTTGCATATGACATTGTGATTTTTGGAAGAGTGTAAAGGAAGCAAGAAAAATGGCATCAGTGCTGCTGAAATATGAAGAAGCATCAGGACAAAAAATTAATTTCCAAAAGTTTGAACTCTCGTGAAGCCAAAATGTGCCAAGTTCCAGGAAAAATGAGCTAGTACAACTATTGGGTGCTAAGGCCGTAGAGAGTCATGACAAATACTTGGGGCTCCCTACTATTGTTGGTAGATCAAAGAAACAGATTTTCAACTATGTGAAGGAAATAGTGTGTAAGAAATTGAAGAGGTGGAAAGAGAAAAGTTTGTCTAGAGTTGGGAGGGAAATCTTGATTAAGGTTGTAGTGCAAGCTATTCTTACTTGAAATGCAAATAACACACTAGAAGGTGGGATTGAATAGTGTGATAGATAAAAACTTAAAACTTTTTGCAAAGTTGGAGATATCTCAACTTAGATTTTACAAGGAACTTGTAAAACAGAGAGTTGCAGTTATTGTCCAATAGTTCAAAATAACAATTTATAGAAACTGTGTTTTCAACTTGTTGTCCAAGCGAGAAATAAATACTTTTCACAAATAAGTTTATAAAGAAACTTGTGCATCTAATGCGAAGAAACAACACAAGAGATAATTGGTAAGCTAAAAGCAATAGAGTAAAAACACTTGGTTTATATTAGTTCACTCAACTTGAGCTACGTCCAGTTCTCCTTAAAAAATAACCTTTTGAAGGGTTCCACTAATCTAAACTTTGATTACAAACAAGTATTATCTACCCTGCCACTTCTGGCTTCAAGTATTCTCTAGGCCACTTCTGGCACACCTTTAATCTCCCCCTGAGATTAAAGCAACACCCAAGTACTCTTTATCACTAAGCCACTCCTGGCTTTCCAAACAAACAGTTTGATTACAAGATTCAAATCAACTCTCATAGAGAGGTTATTACAATGTAAACAGAATACACAAAGTAACTTAGCAAAGCTAAGAAGTTGCTCTTTTTGCACAAGTGTAGGTCGTCCAAACGTTTTGGCAAAGTTTCAGCTCTTTGAAAAACTTGAATGCTTCGTTGGTTCCTTTGTGAGCTTAATCCTCTATTTATAGGCAGCTGAGTGAAGGTATCCGTTGTGGGAATCTGAGCCTTTGCCAATAACCGTTCTCTCACAATTATATGACCGTTACCACGTGTCAACTTAGGGTGGAGAGAGAGAGGGGACATCAGTACATTCAGCGCCTCCACTACTGTACGATGCAAAGAGAAGTTTTTATGTCTCCTATGGTACACTTTTTGAATATTCAAATGAAACGTCACATATGAGAAGAGAGGGAATAACAAAACATTCCAAAGAATCAGTATCGAAAAGCTTAAGTGTACTCTTTGACATAATGGACGCGTTATATAAATGTTTGATAGAAAAGGTTGTGTAGGTTATATAAACGAGTGGATGCTTCTCAAATGGACGCAGTGTTTACACAATGGTTTTTAGAATGCCTTGGACTCTTGTTTTATTGGACGTTGGATTTAGACTTAGAAAAACAAGTTCCAGTTACTCATTAGACGCGATAAGCACATAGAGATATATAGTTTAAGCTTAAGAAATACAATGCCATTGAGGATGATACTCAAATATAAAGCATTAGATACTTCAAAATTTAATCTCATTTGTTATCATCAAAACCAAAGTTTGAGGGGTTGGACATCGTCCAAAGTCTTAGACTCTAACACTACCCATGTGTTGGGATGTTTTCAGCTTCTGGTGTCTATTTGTAACCAAATTGAAATTATGACTGCTAAGTTTTTTTGGGGAGGCATAGTAGAAGGTAGAAAACTTCATTGGTTAAGGTGAGATAAGTTGACAGAAGCAAAGAATGAAGGCCTAGGTTTTAGAATGGTATAAGCTTTTAATAAAGCGACATTGGCAAAACAGTGGTGAAGGATAATTCATTTTGAAGAATCTTTGATGGCAAGAGTAATAAGAGCAAAATATTACCCGAGATCTCATCCTCTAGAAGTAAATAAATGCCACAATCCAAGTTATGTGTGGTCAAGCATTATGTCAGCATAGCCAATCATAAAGAAGGGGATGATATGGAGGATTGGTAATGGACAACAGGTGAAGGTATAGGGAGATAAGTGGACTCCTGGAATAAATGACAACAGGCTGAGACCAAGCTTGAGGGGAGACAATGAAAACATGAGGGTAGCCAAGCTAATAGATGGAGATATTGGAAACTGGAATAGACAAATGGTCACGAGTATGTTTTTAGAAGAAGAAAGAAATCATATTCTCTTAATACCCCTAAGGCTAAATTAGAGGGAAGACAAACTGATATGGAAGCTGACTGTAGATGGGAAATATTTTGTCAAAACAGGATATATGATAGCCAAAGAAAGTACACTTTTGCGTGTTAGGGGGCCTAGCAGATTTACAGGAGATTATGGAAGAATATATGGAAGATTAAAACTCAGCCAAAATGTAACCAATTTATATGGAGAATATGTTAGAATGGTGTACTGGTAAGACGAAACTTGATCCGGAGGGGAATGGTGTTGGATCCAACTTGTCCAAGGTGTGGAACCAAGGTTGAAACTGTTTCACTGCGCTACTGACATGTGAGGAGGTTAGGAGATGGTGGTATGCGTCTTCAATGACTATTAGAGTGGATGAAAGTGAGAAGATTTCTATAGTGGACTGGCTGGGGAATTTTATGAAGCTAAAAGATGAGGAACTAATAGCTAAGATATTTGAATTCTTCCATACTAATTGGAGGAGCAGAAATACTCTGGTTTTGAAGGAAAAATAACTCTTCTTCCACAAGTGTTGGCTCGGGCAGAGATGCTACATATGAGGAGTGTGGTGGAAACAAGGAATGAGAAGAAAAATGAGGAAGTGCGGTTGCCCCCGCCTATGGGAAAGATAAAAGCAAATGTTGATGCATCAGTACTGAGAGAAAAGGGAACATGGATGGGTGTTATTTTTAGAGACTCATAAGCTAAAGTGATTGTAATGGCTACTCATTGGGAGGAAGAATGCTTCCAACCCCAAATTGCAAAAGGTTTTGCGGTAAGATGGTGTATTAAAGTAGCCAGTGAGTTGTCACTCAATCAGACAATTATGGAAACAGATTGCCAGGACTTTGTAGCAGCATGGAAAAAAGAAAAGACGATGCAATGTACATACTTAGCTAAAATTGTGAAAGATTGTAAATAGTAAATAGGAAATAGGAAAGAATTTTGGATAAAGCATGTAAATAGGTTGTTCAATAAAGTTGCTGACTGTCTAGCTAAAGTAGTTTTTCAGACTTTAGATAGGATTTGGCTCAAAGGGTCACCATCCCAAGCCAGCTATGTTGTAGATCATGATTTGAGGATTGTGCCGGTCCTGTTTAATACTTAATGAATACATGACTTTCGTACAAAACACACACACATACACACACACACACACACACACACACACAAACCGCACTAGCCTTTTGTTTCCTTAATACCTTATTCCTTCACACATCTTTTTTTTAACTAAATTAAAAAATATAAACAATGCATGCCTTGTTCCAAAGTCAATACCCTAAAAGGTTTGGCTATTTATGCCAAAAAAGAAAGTTTTTCTCTTTTGATAGCCATATATTAGGGAAAAAAAGTCCTTGACATGGTTAGCACAAGCATCCTGAGGCCCTCTTTTGATTGAAGTGAATTATATTTTAAAAATACTCATTTTATTTGTTCATTATTTTATCTAGAACTATTTTTTATTTTTTATTCATTTTTAAATTAGGCTAATTTGGCCCATTTGCCCAGTGGCCGAACATAGGGTCGGGCAGGGCCTAAAAATCACAACCCGCGAGAATATGGGTCAGGTCGATGTAACACTGTGTTTTTCCTAATTGTGTGACTAAGTGTTTTAATTAATTGTGTGACTAATTGTGTGGCTAGGAAAAGAAAGATACAATCCCTAATAGAACACTACTACTAGGACCTAAAAAACCTTATTTCAGAAACCAATAAGCTTCGAAATTGATCAAAGTTATAGAATGATTTCACTTGTAGTGAGGATCTAAACAATTCAGCTCTTCAAGAACCAACCAAGTCTTCAAGCCATTGATCTTCTTTGAGAATCTTCAATCTTAAGATGATAAAGATCAAATAGCCTTAGAACCTTTTTTATGCTCTTCTCTCAATGAATATGAAAATCTTTTATTTCTGAAAAACATTGAAAATGAGATAGAGTAGTGCTTCGATTTATAAAATTTTTAAGATATAACGTATTTAATCTGTTACATGGGTAATGTAATATGTTAAAATGTTCTTGAGATACCTAGGTTCTAAGCCTGTTAAATTGTTCTTAATGATCTTCTTTAGTGATCTGGGTTCGATTAAACTGTTGCGTAATCGATTAAAAAAGAAACTTCGCTAAATTCTTTTGAAAACAAGTCTTAAGTCTAAAATGCCTTATGTAATCGATTATCCCATGTGGTAATCGATCACACAATGTATTTTAGCTTTTCCCAGATAACTAAGATACATTGTAATCTATTACATATTACATGGAAATGATCACTAGGCATCAACTAAGTTCTAAAACTAATCACACATATGCCTAAGTCTATATTAAACAATACATTGTCACATCTTTCATGTTTGGCATATTTAAAATTAGGCTTAAATATGTTTCGGGTACCTGATATATTAATGGATTTTGCGTTAAGTCCTTATTAAATTTTTGCTTTGTGTTGGGTCCCCAATAAATTTTTTATTTTGTTTTTGGTCCCTAAAGCACTATATAAACCACTTTTTATAGCAATTTAAAGCGCTTGCTTTAGGGACCAAAAACAAAATAAAAAGTTTATTGGATACCCAACACAAAGCAAAAATTTAATAGGGACACAACGGAAAATTCTATAATATATCAAGGACCCAAAACATATTTAAGCCTTAACTTTAAAACCAAAACTCTTAAAGAATAAACTCTTTAGCCTTCATGTGAACACGTTGAGTGCTAGCTGTTGGTCTTCATGATTCCTCATGATTTTTTAATTTGAATCATGGGAAGTTTTCTAAAGATTGTTCTGCAGCATGTCTTCTGTAGATGCCGTTGTAACTGCAGTGCAATGTGCTTCAATCTTCTTTCTTCTGGTTGCTTGTTCTTTGACTATGACACGCTGTCTACTTCGAGTTTCTTTGAAAATCTTCAAGGATAATGAGAAACTTATGGTTTCAGAATCACTGCTTCCAAACACTAATGCATGTCTTGAATGTATGTGTGCTTCTGGATGGTGAGACACGCCTATTTTCTCAAACAATCCTGCAGTTCAACTTCTGATGATCCTTTAGTCATGTTTAGCTTCTAATATCTATCCCTTGACTAAAGCTACCCCCAACATCATGCTTTTGATCATACACAACTTATGATATCTGCACTTTGACCCATATTACATGATTGTCTTTCTAGCTTTTGAATCGCTTTTCTTCTGGTAGTATGCATAATCTATGTCTTGAAAAGCTTCCACTGTAGGCCTATGCTTCACACATTCTCCATGTTTCTAAATTAGTCCTGTCTTATCTAAGAACACTCAAAGCCACCATTAGTGGTTAAATTCATAATACTTTGAGTTTTGCTTCTTGATGGTTTGTCATCGTTAAAACATTTGCTTCTCGATAGACTTTGTTTCAACAAAATACTGAGAATATTGGTTCTTCTTGTAACACGCCACTATTTATTTTATTATATGTGTATGTAAATAAGTGTTGTGAAAATGCTTTTAATTAATTAGCTAAATAAATGATAATTTGGGAATATGAATATGGATAATAAGAATTGGGTTTTTATGAATAAATAAATAAATAAATAAATATATATATATATATATATATATATATATATAAAAGAATGAGTATTTTGTTTGAAGTCTTGAGGTAGGCCTTTTGTGTGGAACACCGGCCTTTCTTTTAGGAGCACCCTCTTTTGATGGGCCTTAAGTCTACCCTCCAACGGTATTTAAGGACTATCTTAGTTGTCTCCTGACAAAAAAAAAAGAAATAAAAGCTTCTTCTTGCCTCTTTCTCTGGTTGCATTGGCCTGTTGCCTTTGCATGTTACTATAGTAGAGCTATCACAAGGGAACACGCGAGAATCAACACTACATTCATGAGGGAAGAACTATGGAAGCACCCCTGTAGCATCATTTTCTCTTCGCTGCGTTTTCTTATCTCAAGGTAGGAAAGGGAGTGGGTTTCTTCTTATGGTCTGTATGGCATTGGCCATGGGTAGGGGAGTTCTGAGTCTTGCATGTTGTGTTTTCTGTATGATCTGAGTCTCGCATGTTGTGTTTTCTTTATGATTTGAATCTTGCATGTTGTATTTTCTGTGAGATCGGTGGACGGCCTGTGTTGTTTTATTTTGGGAATGGGTCTGGGAGTGTTGGTTTTCGTTTCTAAACCTTAATGACCCTAAACGCTGTTAGCTTCTCCTACATCCTCGTGGTCTGGATGGGTTATGAATGCCAGGAGTTCTGAGTCTTACATGTTGTGTTTCCTGCATGATCTATGGTTGTTATGCATAGATTTGTCTTAAGAAGGGTTTTCTGAGTGTTAGTGTTGTGTATAAAGCCTTTGAAACATGTGCTTGGGTGTTTGGGATCCTTTGGGAGACCTTGAGTCCTACAGAAAAGTCTATTACTACATTCCTTCATTGTACCCAACACCAGTGTCCAGTGACCCAGTGTCAAATGACACAAGTGTCAAGTAACACCAGCGTCCAGTGACCCAGTGTCAAGTGACCCTAGCGTCCAGTGACACCAACATCCAGTGACCCCAGCGTCCAGTGACACCAACGCCCAGTGACCCAGTGTCAAGTGACCCCAACGTTCAGTGACACCAACGTCCAGTGACCCAATGTCCAGTTACCTCAACATCCAAGACCCAGTACTGTTATGCAATGTGAATGTATTGTATTCGTCTCTTATGTATTGTTTATTGTAAGGTGTGATTGATATGTTGTGGGATGAACTATATAACTGAGCAAGCTTGTTTGATTTGTGAGCGAATAATGCATGAGTATGAAGTGAGATAAGAGGTTTCGTCAGATGCCATTGAGACAGGTGACCTAGCCTATGAGAGGTGAGGATGGGCCTGGGTGGTATCATGACTGTGAATGACCTAGCTTGCTAGAGGCGAGGATGGGCTCACTTAGTGTAATGTACATTCATGAGGAATCTGTCATATAGTGGAATGTTTGAGAGTTAGGTTGGGGTGGAATAGACATGGACTGCAAGGTGGAGGTTGCGACACGTTTAGCTTGGACCTTGGGGGTGAGCGTCTTAGTGTGGAAGTTCCAATGGCTCTTGTTGATCCCATGAGTTGGGGCTTCCTTGCAACACTAAACGACCTTAACGAGCCACTGGAGGACACCATTCTAGGTAATGCTGTCTACGCGAAGGCATCGACGTCGATGAGCTTCTTATGGGTAGACATGTGCTCCTGGACTATTCCAAGAGGTAGAGCTGGTACCACATGGCATACAAAGTAGCGTCTAGGGAATGTTGCATCACACATGCATTGGTTAGTTTGTCGTTGGACGATGTGATATGTGAACTTCATGAGTGAGTTACATGACGTAGTCCTTAATTATTGATTACATGTGATTTATCTGCAATTGCGAATGATTTTTACTCCCTTTCTTTGTTGTTGTTCCTGCTGTTTGTGTTTAGGCTGATCTCCATTTGCAGGTGAGGATCATCCAGTCATAGAGCACGACATGGGCGAAGAGGCTTAGCCTCTCATGCTTAGTTTATATTTCAGTTGGGACTTGTGCTCTGATAGCTGTGACGTCGGGGTAGGGTTATATGTTTATGTTTTCTTCTTTCATTTGTTGAATATCTGACTTGATGTATGGCCTTTGGAGTGCCACTCGTTGGACGCACCTTTTGTATTTTATCTTTTTTAGCATTGGACTGCTAAGAGATTTGTGCATGTGAACCCTTTTCTCGTGCGAAAGTTCTTTCGAAAGTTTGATAATTCCTAGTATAAACTCTTATTTATTTGTGCATTCTCTTTTAATAAGAATATTAGGGGTAAAGGGTGTCACACTTCTCCTTCCCGTTGCAAACAAAATACTTTGTTCTCCTGCTGCAAACAAAATATCACTGAACATATTGATTCTCCTTTTCTTTCTCGCAAGCCAAATATGCCTCTGTACCTATAAATAGATTAATATAATACCCTTCCCCTCTATGCTTCCAAACTAAATATGACTATACCCAAAATAGAATACCCCTCTGACCTCTCCCTTCACACGAGCACAATTAGAAGCAAAGTTAATGGGAGAAAATTCCAGTTCAAAGAAATATCATATCTTCTTAGTCAGCCATGGCTTTTTTTAAAAAAAAAGGAGAAATTTCAAATAAATACCATCTTGTCTTAGTCAACCATGGCATTTTCGAAAAATAGACAAAAATCAATAAATTCATGAATGTGGTTTGAAATTAGTATAATTACCTTCAATATTAACTTTAAACAAATTATTATAAAAGTTAACAAATTCAATATATATAATATTATGTGATTAATTGATAAAAATAAATAAATTTATTTATAATAGAACTTTATAGTAGTTGAAAATATCCTTGATTGTCAAGTGTGTTTGGTATTGTGTTGTTGATGCACTTCCTCACATTTTTTAAGGAATTAGTATATTACTTAAAGGGTGTTTAATTCAAGAAATAAAATTATATTCTCACAAATCACATTCCTAAAAATATTATGCATGAGAATATTATTCTCATGAGCATATTTATTTGACAATTAGTAATTTCACAAAAAATTATTTAACTGAAAAATAAAAGTAAAAAAAATGTAGAAGAATGAAGTGGAAGTAGGTAGTTATTATAGAAAATAACTTCTATTCCAATGAGAATCCAATATACCCACCCTTTTATACCAAAAATATCCTTATATATATATATATATATATAAAAGATATAAACCCTATTCTTTGCACCATATTTACATTGTTCTTTTAACCTTTCTAACCAATTTTCTCTATTAAAGTAAGCTTAAATTTGTTTCTAGTCCTTATAATATACTTTTAATCCTTATAAATTTTTTCTTACAAACTTGGTCTCTATAAAATTTTATTTTACAGTTGTGGTCCTTAATGCTACTTTTTATTCCTATAAAAGTGTAAACTTTCAATATTTGTCCCTTTTATAAGATATTCATTTTAGTCCTTATTATTTTAAAAAAAAATTATATCTATACTCCAATAGATGGTTGCCACTTCATCAACAAATAGTGACAATGAGTATAACTGTAAAATAAAATTTTATAAGGACCAAAATCATAAGAAAAAAATTAGGCTTAATTATTGTTTTAGCCCTTCAATTTGGGGATCCTGTTTTTTTAGTCCCTTAAATTTGAATTTATTTTTTTCCAGCCTATGAATTTTGAAAATTGCTCTGTTTAGTCCCTTCCATGAGTGTGCACTAAACGGTGAATAATAAATTGACAATTTGTGGCGGTTTTAAAATGAAAATTCTGGCAGCTAAAAATTAAAAACCAAATTCTAGCGGCTAAAACTGTCACAAATTGTCAATTTATTTTCCGTTTGACGCACACTCATAGGAGGGACTAAATAGAGCGATTTTCAAAATTTAAGAACTAAAAAAAACAAATTTAAATTTTAGGGACTAAAAAAAATAGGACCCCCAAATTGAGGGACTAAAACAATAATTAAGCCCAAAAATTATAGGGACTAAAACCATAAGACATGTAAATTAAAGAAATTAGAAACATACTTAAGCTTAAAAGTTCCTATATTCAATTTAATATATTTTTAATTTAAACATTTTAATTTACATGTAAAATATTTTTAGTCCTTGAAATTTAATATTTCAAAATTCAAGAACTAAAAAAAAGAAAACTTAAATTAATATTTAAACACGTAGATTAAAATTTTACCTTAATCTTGTTTCATTGCAATCCGATATTCAATTTCATAGTACACGTAAAATATATCAATCAAATTGTGAGTACTGTGCACGATTAGGTAAAGTGCAATTTCCTTGTTTTTTATAATTCTAAAAATAACTTTTTAAAATGCAACATAAACACTATTCCAAAAGTAATTTTTGAAACAATATTTTCAGTGTGTTTGGGTTACCATTTGGAAAAACGTAACCAACGTTTTTTAAAAGGCAACAAGTGTATTGTTTCTTTGTTTGGTGCCTAGGAACTTGCAAAATCTTGTTTGAAGCTTTTATAACCATAAACCAAATACACACTTTGTTTATGGACGGATTCTAGCTAGAGTGCAAGAGCTCCTCATATCTTGTACCGTGCAAAAGTTTTTGGGACCCTTGGATATAATAATAAGATAATCAATGGTGAAGATCTTTGAGGATGTAACGTATAGACAAAGTATTGGATAACAACTTTTTTCACAGTGAAGTCACGTGTATCAGTTGGAAATTACAACATATTTTCTCTCACGTATGTCCATTTTAGCTTCTTTTATCTTCTAAAAGGTTTTCTGTTTTTCATTTATTTTTGTTAAAAAAATAAATAAATAAACAATCTTACCTTGGAATCGAACTCCCATTACCCACCACATCATCAACAGTTTTATGTTTTTCAAAGTATTTAACAGCTATATGTATTATTGAATATGCTTCGTTGCATTTAAATATAATTATAAATTATTTACATATTTTTCTAAAATATTTAGAAATTGCCAATAAAATTTAATCAACTTGATGAATTTTTAAAATCAAAAGATTTTAATATATACATTGTTTTAATTTAATTTATATTATTAAAAATAGATTCTTATAATTTAATCAATACCTGATTAAAATAAAATATATTCGAGAATATCATTTGTTATTTTTGTATTATTTTTATTCCTATGCATTCAAATATGAGATCATTTATAAAATAATTCAAATAAATGCTTATTTACCTGTGCGAAGCATGATGATAATCTGATTTGTTTACGAACAATAATTATGACCAGAACAAATATCAACACTAGCTCTTTATTTGTGAGCCATAAGAAAAATTAACAGTCTTACTATCCAAGTAATATACTAGATAGCTCCTTATATTTGATCAAGTGTAGGTCAGTTATAGTGTACAGGTATAATAACCTTACTAGTATATTATTAGTGGAGGTAAAGGTGAAGATACTCTAACTTAGGTCAAAATCAAATTACTTTGACTAACGCAAAGGTCAAATAACTCTGGTTAAGGCCAAGTTGAAGATAATTTGATTGAGGTTGAGATCGAGGTATAGATTCTCTAGCTAAGGCTAAAAGCGAGTTCAAGATACTCTGTCCAAGAAAGATGTAAAGATACTTTGGGCAAGACATGAGTGAAGGCCAATGTCAAATTACTTTGGCTGAGGCAAAAGTCAAATTACTTTGGCAAAGGTCGAGTTGAGGATTTTGAGGATTCTTTGACTAAGGTTAAGACCAAGTTGAAGATACTTTGATCTAGGTTGAGGTCAAATTATGTTGGTTGAGGTAAAAGTGAAAATACTCTAGCCGAGTTGAAGATACTTTGATCTAGGCTGAGGTCAATCGTGGAAGTGGAAGAACAAGTACCAGATTGTAGAGCTGCGTTGGTGGCTTTTTTTCCCTTTTTTTTTAATTATTTCTTTAAATTGTTGGTTATTTGTAATGGATTGTTGAGGGATTTGTAATGGATTATTAGGTTCTTTTAATGGATTATTTCTCTTAGAGCTGTGTTGGTTTCTTGGTAAATTTACTACTGCATTTCATTTGTATCTGTTTTGTTGTTAACCAATTACAGTTTCTGAATGAGTTTGGGATGACAATTTGAAATTGCAATACATATTATACATTTGAAGCAATGTCCAGGGAACTGCATGCAAGGTGATTGGTGAAATGCTTAAGTGTGGCATGCACCTTGATATTGTGAGTTTTGCTACTCTGATAGATTTTTTCTTCAAGGTGGGGGATTTGAAGGATGCACAAAACTATTTTGCCCATATGACCAAGTTTGATGTTTTTCCTAATGCCTATATATTAGAGCCCAACTCTCAAATTGCAGAAAAAGCTTCATTCTTGCATATGTGATATGGATCCCATACATAGAACTTATTTGAATTATAGCTACTTCTTTTTCAGGCATATGATCAAATCCCAACTTTGTAATTCCTTGTAAACCCAACTCTAATATCTCAAGTTGTTATAATCTCATCTAAACCAATTTGTTATTCTTGTATTTTATCACTTCATTTACAGTCTTTTTTTTATGCTTATTCTTTTTTTTTTACTCTTTTTATTGTAAAGATAACTAAGTCCCTTCTAGAATTTTTCAGAATGAACAAATAAAAATGAACACAAGAAAAGAATGTGAAGCAACTGATGGAGTTAGTTGCCTATCAAGTTCTTAAAAGATTTTTTTTTCATAAATGAAAAAAAATGCAAGGAAGCAACGACCATAGACTCTAGTCTAATAATGCAACCATATAGCAAAAAAGTAAACCCCAACAAGCATTGCAATTTTTGCGCAATGTGTAACCCCCTTCTAATAAAACATAATTTAATTCTTTAATTTATATTATATATTTATTTAAAAGTTCTGATATGTTCTCTTACAATCCAAAATATGTTCTGTAATTTACATCACTAAAATTTACAGAAACATTGATACAAAATGATTATAAGTCATACAAATATTGTCTACCCAAAATAGTCCCATCCTATAGCTCTAGAATTTCTGCATCTTCATCTTTTAACTATATCTTCAGACACCTGCAAATCAAACTTCCCTATAATCTAGGGACAAAATTTACCGGATCAGGCATTTAATTTCTCATATTTAAAACAATTTCAAACATATACATATCATATAGTCATTAATCAGTCACATAAATAATTAAGTGTAGTATGATTTATGCAAATGTAGTTTTGACTCAAAATCATTTTGACCCTGCTCCATGGAGACTTCCCCTTTGAGTGTTTAGTAAGAAACTGCCCTACCATTACGCACTGCAATTCAGCTATCAGCCCCTACTAAACACGAATAAACTAAACAGAATTAGGAGATCAGGATACCCAGGAAGGCCACCACGACCGCATCTCTGTCCAGATTATAGTCACATGTGGAATTGCCAATATCCTTCTCCCCACAGACTAAATAATCACAGATTATACAGCCCTGTCTAACTTATTCTACTCACCCAAAAACAATAATTTCTTCACCAATGGTTTCCCTCCCAAGTACTCCTACTCGGCTAAGGACGTACCGCTCAGAATTTCTTCACAAGTGGTTTCCCTCCCGAGTACTCCTACTCGGCTAAGGACATACCACTCGAAATTTCTTCACCAGTGGTTTCCCTCCCGAGTACTCCTACTCGGCTAAGGACGTACCACTCGGAATTTCTTCACAAGTGGCTTCCCTTCCGACTACTACTACTCTAGGCATCATCCACCAACTATGATCATCCAACCCTCCCACAAGTAAACCTATGCTCAACAAGAATCTACAGTTAAGAACACTCAAGTACTCGGTCAACCCCACCAATAAAAACAACCGTTCACAAGACTTGTTAAATAAGTCCTTACAACACACGATGTCGTCTCCCTTAAACACACTCGGCAATAAAGTGATGCATAAACATAAGAATCCGATACCAGAAATAAAACTCGTTTCATTAATCACAAAAAAGAAACATATACACTATCATTAACAAAACATAAAAGGCTCTAATGGCCCAAAAACACAACAAATTTCACTCGGCCACTTCCTCCTCAGCCACGGCCTCAGCATCCTCCCCAGCATCGTGGGTCTCCTCGTCAGCCCCTGCATTTCCACCATTATCTGAAACCGATGGACGGAGGGGGTTCTCAAAAACCGCATCCTCTGGAATATCATCGAGATGAAGCAATCTGCCTTAGTAGACGTCCTTCTCCATGTCGAAGATACTCGGATCCCAGACATCGTAAAAATGCAATATCTATCGAATACCATGGAGGAACCCAGCCTCATGCTCTGCAAAAATTTTCTCTTGTGTCGAAGATATGAACTTCTCCTTTGCGACACGCTCAACATCCCTCTCCTCCTCGGCCCGAGCTAAACGCGTCTTCAACCGCTCAATCTCGTCTGCTTGAAGCTTTGCGTCCTTCTCGGCCATCACTACCTTGGTCTCCAAATCATGAACATGGGCCGAGAGGTTCTTCACTTCATCCTTCAGCCGGCCATTTTCGTCCGCCAACACCATATTAGCATCCAGCACCTGTTGGTTGGAAAGTTGGGCCTCCTTCAAGCTTTTCTTTAACTTGTCGGCCTCCTTAACTGGATGCATGAACATGTGATGAGCAATGGCGGCGGCCCTCGCTTGAAACTCACAATAGGCCGACCAGTTGGTAGCAGCATCGGCATTACTCAACAGTTTCTTGCCAGTCTCCAAAACATCACTGGAGCTGACCATCTTCAGCCGGAAGTCCTTGGAGAGGAAGCCCTCGGCGGTCATCGCAGTAACGGAGGCCAAAGACCCCGAAGCCGAAAAGTCAAGCGTCTTTTGCTTCAGCTTCCTCGTCTTGTCCTCCTCCGAAGTCTCACGGCTTCGGTGCCTTTTCTTACCATCCTTGTCAAGGCCCTTCTTTTCCCCGGCCGGAGGGAGTACAGTGTCCACCGGGGGAGGCCTCGGAGTCGGCTGCTTCTCAACTGGAGGCACTACCACCGCGCCCGAAGTATTCCCCATAGCTCGGGCTCGGTTCTTCTTGGCGTTTTGGAAAGATAGGACATCGCCACCAGTATCGGCCATAATCCCTACAACCAACAACAAACCGTCAGACATAACAACCAAGTTACAATATATCAGATACGAAAGAGCCGAGACCTTACCACACATATTGGCTAGGACAGTCGAAGAATTAAATAAGGCCACGAGCTGCCTAGCCGGAAGCTTTCGGGGAAGGAACTCAAGGAAGAGGAGGTCCTCACGTTCCCTTTCGGTCATCATAGACTTGTGGAATTTGTTATAATGTCGAGGGATTTCCTCCCAATAAAATGGAAAGAGGGGCTTCCCACTCATATCGTAGAAATGGTTAGCCCCTATGTTTGGCCTGACTACTACCTTGAAGAACCCAGTTTTAAAAATTTTATACGACGAAGTAAAAGGTTGGAATAGAGGCCTCTTCGGCTTCCTTATTAAAGACACCCACGAGCCACTTTTGGGTCGAGTGCAAAAATAATATAAAAACACACCTACTGAAGGCTCTATAAAATTAAAAAGACAAAGGGCTCGGAAGGCCTGAAGTGCAGCCCTCCCATTCGGGTGCAGCTGAGAGGGTGCTACATTCAAAACCCGAAGCACCCCCATCGTAAAGCCGTCGAAGGGAATCGTTACATGTAACTCGCGGAATATGCAGTCATACATGTAAAAAGAAATCCCTTTTAGACTCGTCCTTCCCCATGAAGACGAATTCGGCATTGGCTTCACGCCGACAACATTGTAACGCTATGGGACACAACTCATCCTCAAGGTTGGTCGACACATTTACATAGTTAACAAAGTTGGTCACACTACGCTTATTGTCGTACCGAGACCAATATGACCCGACCTCCCCATTAACCCACGTATACCCTTCCAGGGTAATCGACGGAAACACCTTTTTCCCTTGAGTAACCCGAGACTTACGTTTCGGCTTCGGGCTAGAAACAACCTCCCCAGCCGAATGGGATACAACATTCTCAACCACCTCCTCTTGGACGGAAGACGAAGAGGGAGACGGCAAGGGGGAGGAAGAAGACGAAAACAATAAAGAAAAAGACGATGAAAAGGCCGAAGACCCATCGCCAGAATCACTACCCGAGGAGGATGACCGAATGTCGACCACCGCGGTTTCCCCCGAAAGCTTATGACCCAAAGCACTCATAATTAAGAAAAGCAAAGAATCGAAAGCCGAACACTCATACCTTAGTGAAGACGAAAGAAAAATGAAACAAGAAGAAGAGTATTCGGCCGACAGCAAGAATTCAGAAGAATGATAATAAGTGACTAAAGACGACATCCTCCACCATTTATAGGACCCAGGTCCATAACGCTCCAAAGGTCACGAATACTGACAACCGTTAGATCAACATCGATCCAACGGTCCACGATCATCAAACACTTCGTTTCCCCCAACCCAACGGCTCTTTTTTCTGACATTATGACAAGAATACGAAGAGACACAACGAACCGTTTCGAACAACTAGACAAAACCTCTTCGTCATAATCTTTTCCTCGAGGCTGGGGGGCATGTGTACCAGGGGGTATTCGGCACCCTCATACTAAGGGGTATTCGGCACCCCTACATATACTGAGGGTGTATTCGGCCATACATTCTGCCGAATACTCCCACCCTTGCTAATCGAGTATAGTACCTGTACAGCTGGCCGAATACATCAACCGAACACCATCAAAGGGGGGTTCGGCATAATAATAGAATGTTGTCCATTAAAAGGGCTATTATCACACTAATTAAAGATTAGGATGGCGATAAATCCTCTTAAGTAACATGGGTCAGACATCAGAAGGAAGACACAGGCCCATATTGGCCCCAGGCCCATTAAGACAAGTATAAAAGGAGGTATAACCCTAGAGGTAACTTCTTCTGATTTCATTTATTACAGACATTAAATGCTCTGGGCTGAACCCTGACTTGAGCGTTGGAGTATCTCTTGCAGGTACCCACCCTCTCCATTTCCTATAATACAGAAGGGTTCGGACGTTACCAAAGATTGAGAAGCAACTACGTCAGCAAGGAACTACGTCACTCATCTCAGACAGGAACAGTTTCAATTTTCTCTTCATCAATTTCTCAATGCAATTCTTTGAATAATAATTGAAAAGAAAAGGCAAAATAGAAAAATAATCACATTACAACTCATTATATTAGTATTAGTATTTGATGTCCGTCTATTCTGTTCCTGTTTTCTCTCAATATTCTTGTTATATATACTTTATTACAGAAATTAGATGAAATATGCTTTTATTATTGGCTTTAATACCCAGGTATCTATTTTGGGAATGAAAATGGTGAAGAGACCGGCTTTGATACTGAAATTATGTTACACATTAGGTATCTTACAATTATAAAATGGTTCTATAGATAAATAATGCATGCTCAATGAGTGTGAGCTATAAAAATATATGAATTACAACAGAGTAATGAAGGTTGATGACCTTAGTTTTCTTCTAGAGTTGTTTCTAACTAATTTCTGGATCTATTATTCTCTGATAAAAATAATTTCTATGCCAGATTGATCGCGTAGCTAGTTTTGCATTTTAGATTGCTCAGAAGCATCAAAGGAAACTTTGCTATGGTTGACAAAGTCAATGTACTAGAGGTACTTGTTACTGGATTAAGCTATGTTATTCACAAATAATGTGAAGTTTTTTGCAAATTGTATTACATGTGTAGAGAAAAAAAAGTATTGAGTTTAAAACATGTAAAAACAATATCAGGCATGATATTTTGTGTTGTAATTCTAAGGAATAGTGCTACCTTGTGTGTTTCTTTTTGTTTTTTCCCCCATTTTGGTGGACAGATTTTCAAGGCTGAGTTCATACGTCCTCCATGGTTCACCTATGACACCTGTGACTCTGCATGCCTTTGAGCTTATCTCTAAATCTCAGGGCCTCAATCTTAGTAGTCTTTTTAAGAAGCAAATGGTATGTGTGTCTTTATAAGAAAATGAATTCATCTGCTGCCTCAATTGGATTCTGCTGTAGATTGATGTTGTCAAATCGAATCAACTTGTTCTTGAAGTAAATAATGTGGCATTTAATGAGTAAAGGGAATATCTTTTGCTTCTCTCTCTCAATACTAATTTTTAACGTCAGGTGTGTGATGCCTAATATATCTAATGAGTCAAGCTTAGTTTAATTCATGAACTTCTTGTTTAAAGTTGGTGATATTATTTTGAGACATTTGGTTTTTGTTTGAATTTGTTGGCTTTTTGTTGTAATCAGACTATGTTCTTGTTATCTCAATTAATTGACAGGTTTTCAAATTATGCTGCCTCTAGTACTGAAGTAAGTCTTATGTTCTCTTTATTTTAAACAATATACATCATATGCCCTTTATTTTATACATCTGTGAAGTTTACTTTATTTTCATATTCTCATTTGTCATGCATTTGGCAATAGCTTGAGAAAATCTGCTTTCATTTTACATGATGTGGATGGCATGCTATACAGCCGTGCTTGAGATTTGAGAACTTAATTGGAATGTTGTGGCATTGATTGGGTTTAGTTAGTTGTCTCTATGAATTTGTTAATCCCTGTCATCCATTCTATTTGTTCTTTCATCAATCCAGCTCCAATGTACATCCTCAATGTGTTCTGTTGTGTTTTTAGATATAACCATTAGCAATTTCCCACCATTCTGTTATGCTTGCTGTAGTGAGATGATAAGTAAGCAATTGAGCACTATGTTGCCTGAGTTCTATTTTCCTCCGTTATGTATGAATCTATTCTACTTTCCCCATCACAAACTTTTCACTCTTCCTCATCACTATGATCATGTTTTTCAAATTTTTTAGATTAATAACAACTACCTATTGTCCCTAGAATATGTCACATGCATGTAACTAACCTAATACATTATAGATTATTGCAGATAAAGGCTAGCTAAGGTAACATTGCCTAGTAAAACAGAAGTTCAACAAACCTTGTTGAACCAATCAGTGTTAAAAAATGCCCTTTTTTTATTGCCTCCTTGTAGACTGTTTACTAATATCCCAATCATATTTGTGGTCAATTCTTCTGGATCTGGGTTTCAGGTATGTCTTGCAACATAAATTGCAATGAACTAAGTGTACCTTTCAGGTATGATTTAAAAAAGTGTATATTAGAGTTGTTGTATAAAGAGAAGATATGTATACTCATGTTAGTTTTGGTCTCGTACATACATAATATGCAGGTTTTGATTACAGAAATTTCGAAATAAGAGTTGTAACTCTTTTTTTCCCTAATAAAATGGGATAAACCAAAAGTAGGTTTTTTTTTTGTCAATAATGAGGTTGCTAGCATATATCTACTGTTCCCACTTCCAACTACGTTCTCTACCCTATATTAGGATTTGTTTATATATTTAACTCTGGACCATACTACATTAAGTACCAATATTTCTCATTATCTCCTTTTCCTTTTCTTTATATTTGTTCGAGAACAATTTGATTTAAAACATAAAGCAAGCCAGCAAAAAAGATTTCCCTTTGATCACTAGTATATTTTCTATTTTTCCTTCGTGTAGATTTATGTAAATATTTATTCTTTGAAAAATAAAGAAACAATCAGAGTGGAGTAGTTAAACAAAATATTTCACAAAATAGAAATACTTGTTTCCCCCTTCATTGACAAATCATTAAGTTAAGATTCTAGTCAAATATATGGATACTATATCTTTACATATTCGATTTACTTAACTTATTTATTTTCGGCTAAATTACTCTTTTGGTCCTTTATCTTTATTTTAGGTTACAATTTGATCTTTTATTTTTTAAAAGTTACAAAATGGTCTCTTAAGTAATTTTTTTTATAGCATGTTTACCCTATAAGTAATGTATTTTTTATTTTTTTTGGGATAAACATGCTATAAAAAAAATTACTTAAGAGACAATTTTGCAACTTTAAAAAGATAGAGAACCAAATTGTAACTTAAAATAAAAGATAAGAGATCATTTTGTAACTTTTAAAAAATAAAGGACTAAATTATAATCTAAAATAAAGATATGGGACTAAAAGAGTAATTTAGCCTTTATTTTCTTTAAAAAATTATTAAAAATACTTTTGACAATAACAAAATATTTTTGCAATCTTAAATGTACGGATAGTTTTAAAAATGAATTGATAAGACATATCTAACTTTTTTAAATGGTAAGACAATAAGATAGATCTAACTCAAATTAAATTTACCAGAAAAAGATTTGATAAAATTTGAATTTAGAATTGGACAAAGTGAGCAGTGAAAGAAACTAGTTTACATCCTTTTTTTTTTTTTTTTTTCAATTGGTTAAATAATGTAAGCACCTATACATATAATTTAAAAAATAAAAATAAAACTAAGATTTACCATTTATTTATGCTTTACACGGAAATCATCATTTGTCAATACAAATGTTTTCGGATTTTAATAAGTAATTTTTTTTTTAATGGTAAGAGATTATGATTTAGTGATAAGCTCTTCACCATTTTAAAATTTAAATTGTGAAAAGGCATTATTATGAGAAATTTATAGTTATAATTGTTAATTACGTGAGACATTATAAAAGAAAATAAACAAAATCCGAGCTATGGGGATTAAATATAAATATTTATATATTATTAAACAGTTTGATTGAAGTTTGCAACATTATTTATACTTACAAGAGTTTATAACGTTTGTTTTGGCCAAATCTTGTTGGTCAAGTCCATGTGTGCTGTTTTTGAAGGTGAAGCCATCATGGGGCTACTATATGCCATACAGTGGGCAGCATCCTTGGACATGACACATGTCATTTTTGAACTGGATTGTAAAGGGTTAGTGGACCTTATACATGAGTCCAGATCTGATTTTTCAGAAGTTGGACCATTATAGCTGACTACAAATATTTTCTTTCTGTTTTTTCAAACTTCTCTGTAAAATTTGTTAGACGACAGGCAAATGTTGTTTGCTCATAATCTAGCTAGAACAGCCACTAGATATACCAGTTCACACAATCATCAAATCATATCTGATTGTATCTACTCTATTATTATGAATGAAATGAGTTAATTGTGTTTCTGTCAGAAAAAAAAAAAAAAAACGTTGATTCAACTTACATATTAATATTCTGTATCATTAATGAGCATGTTGAATATATGCTTTGATGCTCGGTGTGGATATCAGTGTTTTAAGAACTGGACCGGTCATCGAACCGGTCGAGGTACTGGATTAATGGATCATTGGTCGGACTGGTGGGTCACTGGTCGGACCGGTTTGACTCGATATATATTAAAAAATTAAAAAAATATAATATAGCTAACATAATTTAATCATTTAATACTTCAAAATTTAAATTATTGTCATTATAAAGTATCTAATATTCCAAATAAGAAATGACAATACAAGTCCATGAATATGTTTCATACACACAAAAAATAATAAATAAAATTGAAACACATCATTTCAGCATTTTTTTAAAAAAAAAAATCATATCACAACCCGGTTCAACCCGGGTCACCAATTTTTTCAAAAACCGGCCGGTTCAACCCGGGTCGTACCGGGTCAGATGCATAATCGATCCTTTTATCGAACCGAACCGGTTATTCCACCGGATTTCGGTCGGACCGACCGGTCCGGTCCGGTTCTTAAAACATTGGTGGAGACATAGTTTGATTGAATATATTATGTATCATTTCCAAATCATCTATTTACTCTATAATCTATAATCTATAATAAAAAAATGACATGAGCATGATACGTGTCACGTTTTGATATGTTGTTTTTCTGTTTTTCCCGCGCAACTCTTTATCTCGCGCTTTCTTTTTTTTTTTTTTTTTTTCATTTTCTCGCTGTTTGTGCCATTCAGCTCTCTGCGCTTGAGTTTTGCTACTATCTATTTCTGTTTTTTTTTTCTTCACGTATTCAATGTCTCCCTTGGGCGGGCCTTGGGCCTTGGGTGTGCGTTCCTTTTTTACTACTCCATGGCAAAAATAAAAAACTCTCCAATATGTACAGCAGAGTTTACCCTTAAATTTAATTTTTTTTTTCTTTTTAATACACTTATTTTTTAATTCATATAATTATATATATTAAATTACAGTGAATATATTTTGGAAAAATATATAATATTATATTGTCATATAAATTAAAGAATATTTGTGTAGATTAATAAAAATATATTAATTATAATATTTTTAAATCTTTTACGTTGATAATAACTAAACAAGTAGATAGTTGCAGATATAATAACAAATGTGAGACAAATTAATAAATGTGAGACAAATTGTTCAAATTAATAAATAATATGGCATAATATTTTGAATATAATTGAACTTCCTTATTTTTTTCAGATTAAATTTATTTGTGTTATTTTATCTAATAGTAATTATATTCTAATTAAAAGCAGGAAACTAGTTATTCGCTTAACTACATCCTCTATTTTTATATGTTAAATTATTATTTGTGTCCTCTGAATTCAAATATAAGTAAAAATACCTATTTTTACACCAATTAAAGTTATTAGTTAAGTTCATTTAATTTTCTTGATTTTATAAAAAAAATTACAACTTCTAAATTATCCTTAATCATATTTACTAAAAATGGTGTTCATATTTGAATTAACTTGAGGATATTTTTAAAATAATGACATTAAATAGGGTTTAATTATTTAAAATTTGCATATATTTCAGTCCACCAAATTTGGATTTTTTTTTTATATTTGAGTCCAGGGTAGTATTGTCTTAAAGAAGAATATTAGCACCATTATCTTTAACACTCTTTATTTTTTACTTAATTTTATTAGAATTCACAAATTTTGATGAGTTTCATTTCTAAACTAGGAGAAACACTCGTTCAATCATCAAAATTTGTGATTTCGAATAAATTTTAGTCAATAATATAAAGTGTTAAAAAAGTGCTAAAGAGAATGATACTAGCAATCTTTTCATCTAAAATCATAATTTGGTATATATATATATATATATATAAATTTGAGAACTATTTTAATATAAACATAGATATCACCAACATGTTGTTGGTCCGAATGGTATGGGCTTAGTCCCCTTAAGCAAGGTCCCGGATTCGTGGTTAACTAGGTTCCCTGACAGAGATTAGTCATAAGTAAAACTGGTGGATACTTCGCACCAACGTCATAGGTACCAAAAAAAAAATATATCAATGTGACCTGTGTTATTACACAGGACAACAGACTAGTTATCACTACAATGAACCTCACACTCAATATACCCATACACCACAGGTAGGAACACACAAAGATTCAGCAACTAAAAGCAAAGTAAATCATAAATCGTACCAACTAGCAATAGCAAACAAATGACTCATTTCGACTCTAATGTTGCTCCAACAAAGACAACGACGTTGCATTAAGGCTGCTATCAACCACTGAAACAACCTGCTTACAAAGTCACACCAAATGCCAAAAAGGCCTGCAACGGTGACACCAATCCATGATACGCCCTCCGGACGAACAATAAATGCATTAAACAAGACACAAATGCTGGCCTAATGACGCCGCAATAACAACTAACTGGCTTCCAACTAACAGACTTCGTCTCCACAACTAGCGTCGTAACACCAACCTTAACTAACGGACTTCGTCACCCCAATCAGATCTTAAATGAGGGTAATATGGACGATGAGGTTCCATTGTAGAAGATGTTCAAGAACTCACTCACATCTGGTTGAGTGTAAAGGAGGAACCATAAATGAAAATCGCTACCTTAGAGAAAAGGAGAAGGCTAAAAATCGGGGTGGTTTTGGACCCAAATTGCTTTTCCTAAAAAAGGCTGAAAAGACTTGTCACTGACCAATTAAGAATTGACATGTACTGACGTGGCAACTCAGATTACAAAACAAACTGTTGATCATTATTAGGGGTAAAATATAGTTGTTGTCGGGACGAAGACAATGCAAATGATTGACGACATGGCTCCATCTCTTCGTTGGGCATGGTGTTAGGAATAGAGGTACTGGGTGGTTGTGGTGTCTTGCTCCTTCATGCATGTCGTTGCTGATGATGTTGTGCTTCGTGGTGTTCATTTGCCATGTTGTTTGTAGCATTGTTGTTGGGTTGTGGTCTTAAGTTCGTTGCTTGTACCGAATTTGCATGGTACCATTCAAGGTATTCATGGGTGTGATGTAGATGTCCTTGCATAGGCTCCCCTACCAATACACCCTTTCTTTTCTTTCATCCCAAAACCTTATCCACTTAGCATGTTTTTCTTGCCAATTCTCGCTAGTGTGTCCTTGCATGTCCACTTTGTGTAATTTACTTAAGTTTTTTTGGTGGTTTCGGTAGATCCTGGCGTAATCCAAATTGGAGCTTTACCTTGTCTGTTTGTTGCCATACAACCAATGCGAATTGAATCAATGCAGTGCATGTAGTCTATATGTGTGAATCGTTGAATGCCTGTGGTGGCATGGATTTGACAAAAGCAACATACGACATCCAAATGAACTAATATATTAACAAAACAATTAATACATTGCAAATGTTCATTAAGTGCTATAATATTATCTTATAACTAATTAAAATATATTTAATACCTGATTAGGTCTCATATTATCAATTCTTGTTCTCAAACTGATAAGATCGACATAAGGAGTTCCAGAAAAATGTAGGCCACCCCATTCCACCTAACAACTAATGGATACGTTGGTTGTCATTGGCACTATGGTGCAACGAATGGCATGCGATACCATCCCCAGGATTGTAACAATGATGCATACCCACCCATGCATTTAGCATCTACTTCTAATGCCTGACACATTTCTCTGTAAAGTGTTGCTAAACAAGCGGAGCCCCAGCTGTATCTACGAGCAAGACTAAGATTAGTTAACAAGGTTAAATGCATTAGGTGAACTTTGTTACCTGATTTATCAGGCATCAAATCAACCCTAGAATGTATGCTCTACAATGAGCTTCTAATTGGTGTCGTGTTGGTTGTTGTGGCAAATGTGGAATATTTTCACGCAACCATTTTAGTTTGATCGTCAATCCTACTATTCCATCACGTTTAGGTGGAACAATGCCTAGATAAGTCTGACACATCTCTTCCTAGTCAAAATAAGTTGGTCCAGTCACTGGTTTTTCGTCTACACGCAGTCCTAGTTGAAGTGCCACATCTTTCAACGTTATTGTACATTCTCTCACTGGAAGATGGAAAGTGTGTGTTTCAGGTCTCCATCTTGATATTCTCTTAACTCTAACATCTCCAACATCATCTCTGCATTTGCAAAGTCTATGTCTTCCTATGTAGGCTCATAAGTGGAAGACCTTGCTTGTAACGCCCATTGTTACAATAACAATCCATAGTAAAATATTCTTTAAAACATAAATAATATAAAATTATTGAAACTACAATGGTCCAAAATATGTCAAATATTATAAAATAAGATTGAATGAATAAATCCTTACATATATAAAACATTATTCTCAAATATGGGCATCTAAAAGAGTGGCGGAACTAACCGCATCCGACCCTCTATTCTAAAGATACTAACCAAAATATAACTAAAAAGAACTAAGCCTTCAAGTCTCCGTCGTCTCTACAGTTTCTTCCTCGTGCTCTGAAAACAACAGTGAATAAAACAAGTTCTAAAAAGGTTTGTAAATAGTGTTGTTCTCAGCCGGTGCGGTGATCCGGAAAAACTCAACCATGGTACCCGCAAGAATTTAAAATAATATATATATATATATATATATATATATACACACACACACACACACACACACACTCCAATAGAAGCCAAATTAAGACAACCACAAATCACACTCATATCATTCTCATTAAGGTAAATATTTCAATAAATAAAATTAACACCTCAATACATTTAAATAGATATCACAAACACAACTTAGTGATTTCCAGAATCACTAAACTAGACTCTTTGGTTCCCAGAACCGGTGTGGATCTCAGATTCGTAAAAGGTCTATGAGCTCATATCCATGCAATGGTGTCCCACTGCCTTCCCCATCTTAGATGGAGGTATCTAAATCTCTTCCCCATCCCAGATGGAGGTATCTCGTATTCAATTTTCAGAATAAAATATACACCGTCACCACTTCCCAGAAGATGATGACTAACTCACACATAATTACAAAACATCATCCCAGATAATTATCAAATAAATCCTCTAATTTCATGCATCCAATAATTCCATACACCTAATAACATTTCTCATATCACATTACGGGTACACTAACATCTCAGTTTCGAATAACAATATGCAGCAACACAACATACAAATTATATATATCAATGTGCAAACAATAATTAAAATATAATAACAGAATTTCACAAATTATTCGAGGAGTAAAACTGCTGCAGTGCTTAGTATTCTACATAATCTACATAATCAAGGCAATTTCAATCATTCGAAAATCATACGCATGCATGAACGATCACCTATAGTTCAGCTATAAAATTTAGAATTCCACTAACACCAAATCCCTCTAATCAAGAACCAAAAGATTATATCTTTCAAGAAACATACCATGGAAGGTTTTAAAAGATAAATGTTTTACTCACCTCTTGAAGCAAAGTAATCTACGGTCTTCGTTTATTCTTTCTCTTCTCTATCTACTACGTCAACAAGATTCACTCTATGTCTTCTTCTCCCGAGTCCTCAAACTATCTACTAATTTTCTGTTCCCTAAGAGACTAACTATGTAATTCTACGAAAGGAAACTGTCGATCCTTATATAAGTGCAGTTGTATGTGATTAAGATTAAATAGCATAAGATTTATTTTAGCAGATTTGGCTTATCAAATCTTTCTTTATCTTTTCTACTTTATTATCTAGATTTATCTCATTATTAGCATTATCTACTATTTTCTTTTCTTTCAAGATATATTAAGATAGAACATGATAAGATTTAAATCGTTATCGAGGACCAATTCAAATTATATATAATGAATATTTTATCTAAACTAGATATATAATATTATATCATTACTATATTAATTATCTTTTGCATTCTTTTGTAGTGTTAGATAATCTTAACAATTCTTATATTAATCACCTAATCTTATTATTGATAAAATAATTATTTAACTTGATAATATTTAATATATAGTAACTAAATAGAAATATTTTAATTTAATTATCTCAATCAAAGTTATTATATCATAATAAAAACATTGCAAACAATATAATATACTAAGATAAGATTTCAATCCAAATAAAATAATATCATAATCAATTCAAATAACATATCATGATACAACATTCTAAATATAATATCATATTATATCATAATAATTCAATCCTTTTAATTCAAATAAATTCTTATACTAATAATTTTTATACTAAATCTCATAACAATTTAATCTTTTAAATCATATTAAATTTCAGGATGTTACATTGCTTGTGGTGGTTGACGAATAGTGCGATGCGGTGTAGGTTGCGACTGCAGTTGAGGTTGTCGTTAAGGTTGTGGTTAGCAGTGTCGATGGCTGGAAGTCTTTACTTGTGTGTGTTAAATAGTGGCCAACAACTCAATACACGTCAACTCAGGATAATATTCAAGTGCATCAAACATGTTTCTCACATCATCATCCTCAACCCTGAAAGATGTATAATGAATATGGTCTCCAAACTTTGCCATTGGACACCAATAAGTAAGTTTAAAGACCATATGCCCAGGGCCACCATTCATTTTTCTTAATATTGTTTGCTTAAAAAAATGGAGTGGACTTGGACTGACTCTGTTGATTCGCATGGACCTTGAGACATCACTAACAAAGGATGGCCCTTCATTAGTGGTGACGATTTCGCCATTGCAATAAACAATGACAAATGTCAGAACTCAATGTATTTTTTTGAAATAAAATTGAACACGTTAGATGATTCAGGTTGCAAGAAAATGTGTTGTAAATAACTTAAACGCATACCTTGGATATTTATAAAGGGTTCAAAACATACAAAATCAATCTGGGTTATTGTTCATGCATGACAACAAGCCGCCATAATTTCATTGATCCATGTCGATGGTCGAGATCTTGCAAATTCAAATGTCGTTACTGTTCACGTGTGTTGAATTTTGCAGAGATCGATCTTTTCTTGCCAGCCAATTGAGCGGCTAGGATTTCATCGATTTGTGTCAACGGTTGAGATCATAGGAATCTAAAGATGTTACTATTCATTCAACACGGAAGTTGCAATAATCCGTCTGGCCATGATAGAGAAAAGAAAGGCCACGATTTTATGGATCCGTGTCAACAGATGAGATTGTGGGAATTCAAAGATGTTGTAACTGTTCATTCAACATGGAACTTGTAGTGACATGTCTTTTCGCGACAGACAAAAGAGTGGCTAGGATTTCATTTATCTGTGTCAACGACCGAGATCACAGGAATTCAAATGCCACCACTGTTCACGCGTGATGAAAGCTGTAGAGATCAGGCTTTTCGTGGCAGAGGAATGAGCAGCCAGGATTTCTCTGATCCATGTCGATGGCCTAGATCGCTCAAATAAATTAATTCATCAAAGAAAATAAAAGAATTTCGAAAAAAAAGGTGAGAAATCGAGAGTGCCAAACCTGATTTCTATACTGCAAAACAAAAAAAATAAAAAGGGTAGTGTGAGTTCGGGACTGTCAAACCCGATTTCACACTACGAATAGTAAATGTTACTAGTTGGGTAAATAATTGGCAAAGGGCAGCCCCGGCCTGAGGGTAGGCCAGAGGGGCGATCGCCCTAGGCCCTCAATGGAGAGGGCCCAAAAATATTTTTTGCTTTGGTATTTCTAAAAAATTATATTACAACTTCTCAAATTTAATTTTTAATTTGTTGATTTCAAATTCCAACTTTTTAACAATTTGAGGATGCAATTTCTATCAAAATATTAAAAGAACCTCCACCGTTTTCTTAATTATGATAACGAGAATAATTATTTCATCTTAAATCAAAGAAGGGATGAAGAGTGGTACTGTCATACAGTACTAAATAAATAATCTGAATCTGATAGTTAGATTAGTGGATCGAGTGACTCCTAACTCTTTGACTCAGTTGAAATTTTTTTCTTTTTGGACGACAACAATTCCGATTCCGATGTGCAACTGGCACTGCGAGGCACATTCGTTCATAGCTTACACAAAGCCTGCCGGTATGTGCTTGAGACTTAAGTGCTTCATTTTCCATTATCCTTAACTCCTTGTCACCTTGGGTGTTGCTATAATTTTCTATTATCACCGTTGCTATTTATAGTGTATCTTGTTTTGAAAAAAAAATGATAACATTTATAAATAATTAAATAAAATAAGTTATTGGAATGAAGAAGAATAGAAGATGTGGCGGGTAGAGGAAGAAAAAAGATCTTATCATCACTGAAAATGGATTATGGATGACATGACCAGGTGTTGAGGAATGTGAAATTTAGAATTTGGTGTCTGTGCCTCATTTGGTCATTCCATATTTGCATTGTCATGTGATATAGCATTAGCCGTGTGAATGTGATATAATGGGAATAAGGCTTAAAGCCTTCAGGCTTCAAATATTACTCTAGTTTTTTTTTTTTTTTGACAGATAAAAGAAAAAATAATTATACTTTAGAGAAATCTAGCTACTTTATATATAATATATAAATATATAAAAAGAAAACCTAGTAAAAAGTAATAACATGAGAGAACTTTTTAATTCGGCCATACTTCACAGGATAGGATGATTGTATTTTCTTCTTTTATAAATTATTAGTTCAATAGTAATTTGGGCTTTTGGGGTCTCATTTGGATGAATTTATTTATTGAAAAAATTATGTGTAGTATTTTAGGTCAATTTAGATAAATTTATAGTGATAAAAAAAATCTAGTTAAAATATCATTTGAAATTTATGGCCTAATTTTCTCATCGCATAAAATACATCTTTTTTATATTATTCAGATAATGTAATAAAACATACTATTTTTAATAAAACTACGTGTTTCATTCTTTTTATAAAATATGTGTTAAAATTTTTAAATACTTATATATAAGGACCCTTTCCTATTGTTTCGCCCGGGCACCTAAAATGTTAGGACCGGCCCTGGCAAAGGGTGCCAATAGGGGAATTAATTTTTTTAATGTTGCTAGTCGTGAAAAAAGTCACTAAGTGCTAAACAATTCAAACCTGGGCTAGGGGTGGAAGTAGGCCGGGCCGTCCGACGAGGGCCTATGGCCTGGCTCGTTTAAGGCCTGGCTCGGCCCGGCTTGTTTAGCAAAAAGGCTAGGCTCAACCTTTTTAAAAAGCCTTTTTAATTAAATGAGCTAGGCCATAGGCTTTAAAAAAAGCTTATTAAGCCTGACGGGCTGGCCTGATTAGCAATAATATTATTTTAAATAAAATATTATTATTAATATGATATATAATATTATAATTATTTTAATGAAATTACAAAATTATTTTAGTGGTTTAACGATTTGAATCATTTTAATGTTTGAAATATGTTAATTCCTACATGCATAGATGAGTAGTAGGAATATGTACTCTTTTCTTTTGGTGAAGCTTAAAAGGCTTTGGTAGTATGTCATGTGTAATGTTTGTAGGCAAGTTTTGGCCACATCTTTTGCTTTAAAATTGTCTTATTATTTTTAATGAAAATATTTGGCTTTGTTAAATAAATAAAAAAGTAAATAGGACTATAATGCATCCAATTTTGGATAATATTGTTTCACACTCTAATACTTCAGCGCATAATAATTTTACTATTGGACAACAATTTTTTACACTTCTTAATGTGAAAACGGGCCTTTAAATAGGCTAACGGGCTAGGCTGAGCTTATATAAAGGTCAGGCGCGGGTCTAAAAAGTAGGTTCATGATGAGTAATAGGCCTAGGCTTAAGTTGTAGAAATACAAAGTAGGTCAGACCAGGCTTAGGTAGGGCCTAGCCCATTTCCACCCCTAACCCGAACTGTTGGCATAACCCACTATGCAATTTACGTTTCCGTAAGCTTACAGGTGACATGACTATTTTGTCACTTCTACCTATCTACAAGTTTTCCCTGATACCACGTGTCGCTTCCTGGTATTACCTATTTCCCGCTCACTTCATCACTTACACATAGAGCTGGGCAAACAGGTAAGCCCGCCCATTTGAGCCCGCACTCGCAAAACCCGCAACCCACATAACTTGCCCTGCGAAGCCCGCAATTTAAACGGGTTAAACAGACGGGGCTAAAAAGCCCACAATTTAAATGGACTCAAAAAATTAAAGCTCATATACTGTGCAGGCTACGGGTTATGCAGATATATAGCCCGCAGGCTCAAGCCCAAATGCCTAGCTCTACTTACACAAACCCTTCTTTCGCTCTCTTTTTTAACTCCTATTTCCCTCCTCCTCTTTTCCTTTCTGTCTTTTCTTTTTTTATATATCTCTTTTTTTAAAATTTCCACGGCTCCTCCTTCTAGGGGTGAGCAAAAAATCTGCACCCACTCGAACCCAACATATCCAGACCAAAAAGGGGTGAAGCGGTCGGTTAAAACGATTTTTCGGGTGTTCAGGTTTAAAACATCGATTTCATTTGGGTTTTATCGGTTGGATTCGGATTTGAAATTTGGATCCATCGGAACCCAAATCCGACCGATCATATTAGTTTATTAGCATTACGATAGATACCGCCCTACATAAAAGCTTCTTTTTACTATGGGCTTTTCATTTTTACCATAGCCTAGCGCCGCTGCTCCCTCTTCAGAGGGATTAAGTTGAGAAATGCTCGACAATAGATCCAAAGCAGCCTTGACATCTTCAAAGATTTGCTGCTCAGTGTACAAAACCAAGATATGCTTTTTTCAATAAAAGAAGAAGTTTAAGAAACAAAGGAAAATATGATTACAAAGAATTAAGAATTAAGAGGATGAGAAATTCCCTTTACAATAACAAGAAAATGTAAACCAAAGAGAGGGAAAAAAACATTAATGGTGCAAAGCTGCCCAATCCTCAACATACCCATAGGGGAAAGCAAGCTAGGCCTTAACAAGGAAACTGTTGAATTTAACATCATAAAATGATGATGGCATCATCAGTGACAGTTATCCATCTCAAAAAAATAGAAATATGACAGTGAAAATTATCAACATATTTTTGGCACCTCTGAATTAGCTTCAGCCTCCTGTGTACATATTGCACGCAAGCAATATGTCACACACAATTGATGAGCAATGGAAGTCTTATTGGTAGATTCCTCACCAGAAATCTTCTTCTGCAGAATAGGAATTAGGGCTAAAGCTTATCCAAAAGGACTTCTAGGAAAAGAAATAAGAAAAAAAAATGAAATGAACTTCTCCATAAGCTAAAATTAGCTTATGCATAAGCTAATTTATAAAAGCTCTCTCATATAGCTTCTCTAAAAGATGAGAGAACTTCTACAAATTAGCCTAACATAAGTTAATTTGAGCTTATGGAAAAGCTCATTGCATTTTTTCTTCTTATTTTCTTCTCATAGAAGTCCTTCGGATAAGCTTACCCAAACAGGCCCTTACATCATATTAATGGCATATACATCTCCAACATAAAATACTTTACAGATAATAGACGTTAGATACTTGAGGGAAAACCAAGAAGAACCAAACAGCTTACCATAATAGTTATTGCATCTGACAGACACTGAATGCAGTCTTTGAGACCATCTATGCCCCTAACCCTAAGTGCCTTTCCCTTTCTCACAAGAGTTTGTGCCTTTTGAAAATGATCGATTAGGTGGAGTGTTATATATATCTTCAAGAAGCATACCTGTGATTTTCATTTGCATTTTTTGACATAGTTTTGTGTGTTTAGAATCAAAACACATTTCCTCGTATGCCGTAAGCTCCTAAACAGGCATTAAGAAAAACAAAAAAGACACAACTGAAAAACAGGACCAATACACAAATTTAAACAAATGGCAGCAAAAATATGATGAAATTTCTACGCGAAGGAAATATCCACAGAGGCTGAACCTGCTCAAGGATCATGGCAGTATTCCTTGAAGACAATATAGTGGAAGATGATTTTAGCAGGCAGACTAAGGTACAATAATCAGTTGTCTCACCCACCTGCTCAGCACGTCTACATTTTATCTGCATAACATTACCATACCGTACAACAATCAGTGAGACTGAAGAAGTAAACTTAATCAGAAACAGGAAGCCTGCCAAATACTTAAAAGTAAATGCTTCTAAAATGTTACCTTTACCCACTGCTTTATTACAGGTATAGGTGCTGGAAGCAGTGCTCCAGTTTTCAAGGATCTCAATCATCATTTCCTCTATACTTGAATTGAGGACGTTATTCTTAGTATCTAAGTAATCTAACAGAACAGAAGTTCCGGTGCAAGCCTTCATTACTTCATCTTTCAAAGCATCTTCTGACATATTAGCACCATTATATTTGATATAGAGCCATGAAACTTTAATAGACAAGTTTAGCACCCCTGAAGCCTGCAAACAAAAAATATGACATTCTTATTATTTACTTTCAGGTACAACTCTCGCATTTTCATTCTTCATTCATGACCTAAATATTTGCATTTCTTTAATTTTGCAGAGTCAAAATCAATGGTAAGAAACTAGAAATCTTACACAACTGGAGATGCTTTTACTCAGTGTATGCATGTTTCCTTACAGATATAACACTTCTCAACCATTCATTCATTACTAATTACTGCATTTTTATTTTTTGGAACCTATGAAAAATTGAAAACTATTTTGTGCCCTAGAAAGTAGTTCTTTGATTCAGCTCAAAGTAGAGTGCACCTTTAGTACAAGTAAGTTGTTTGCCTCATTTCAACCCAAGCGGCCTTTTACAGCAGGCATGGTAGAGTTAAAAATCCAACTCATGGACCCTTACTAAATATCCAAAGCTTTCAGGCTAAAATAATCGTTTAACAGTATGTACCAAATAAGATTCAAGGAATGGTTATATGATATCTATATTCCAATCCTCTTACTGATAGCTAAAAGCTTCCATCAAGTGATAAAGCTTCTAGTACAATATCTCTTTTACAATATTGGTTTTCCAAATCCATGACCAAGAACACATGAACTTCTTATGTAAACATGTCGAGAAGCAAACATATGTTTCTGTGAGATATTATCATTAAATGGAATATTTTCAACAAAAAAAGGGAATGGGATACCACTTCATTTGTGAGGTTTTTGCCCAAAACTACAGCAAACTTGTGGAAATGAGATCTTATGTGGTCTGATCTTGTTGCTTCAATCCACTTGCTAGCAAGGAAGCCCTTGATTAATTGTTTGCTCCCCTGAAACAGGGACAAAAACCTAATTAGCTTTTTAAAACACAAGATTCATCAATATTCTGGCATTCTGCTAATAGTTCAGAAATTCAATAATTTATTGTTTAGTGGGAAAACCATTATAGTAGAAATATGAGCATTTCATGGCAACAAGGAGAACCTTGACATTATGATTGGTTCTGATAGATATGGTGAAGGCTGCTAGAAGTGTATGAAGCACTCTGATACTGTTTTTACCAAATTCATCTCCTTTGTTTTTAGGCATAAAGCTGCAGCCAGGAAGAAGTGAAATTTAGATATTATCATAGAAAACAGCACAATATGAAATAAATAGAAGGTTTCATCTTTCAAACTTGTTGAAATATTTTATATATAAACCAAATAACAAAAAATAAGCTCTTAGAAACTACTCTTCAATATTAATGTCACAAGTGAAAATTATAGTGTAGAAGAGAACAGATTCACTGGATATACCTTGTACTAGAAAGCATATGACAAAGGATATGGAATGCATCTTGGACAGTGGACATCATAGTCATAGTGGAATCATCATACACTTAGGTAACTAGCACCTTTTCTGCATCAATTGCTTTGATAAATGGTTGGCATAGAAATTCCAACGCCTCTCTCAGCTTTCCATCCAAACTCAATAGTGTGCATGGGTAACCATTATGACATTGGTCTTTTACACTGGACGACACACAATTACATCGGCTGCAGATATGTAAGGAACCAAGCAATGGTGGTGAACCCTGTTGTATTTTCTTGTTTTCCAATAAAGTTCCCACCAAATGCTTAAAGTGGGAAGTGTCAGAGGGTGCAAGCTTTCCAGTTCAGGACCTCAGGAGCAATCCAGCAGCATAAAGCCTCAGCATTGAATAAGTGGATGTCTTAACCTGCCCAGCTACTTCAATCAAAACGGAATACAAAATGTGGAGAATAGCAGCGTAAATGAAAAACATACACTAGAAAACCTTGATAGAAAAATACCTGTTTGAAATGTTCTGCTATTTTGTTCAAATATTCTGCAAATGTACTATCAAAATTTGCAGTTTCACATTTATTCACACAGTACTTTATAAGGTCAACAAACTCTACTTCACTGCTTGCTCCAATGACCTTAAAGGATAAATATAATTGATGAATATAGGAATCCAGGGCTTCAACCCTACTAAAAAGAAGAATGAACAAAATAAGCTATAAATGAACCTTTAATTCATCGATGATCCAATGCAGTATATCGGTGATACGCTGGATATGATCACCGGAAGTTCAAATAACAATCTGCATATGGCCTTGGCATTATCATAGAGTTCAATTCTGGCTGAAGATCTTGCGCACTCGTTTAGTGTCATACAGCAAAACAACTTCACCAAACCCTTGTCGGGAAATGGCTTCATCCAGATCAAATGTACAGTGCAATCCATCAAATGAATTGCCAAACTCTTGCGCACCGCCTTAAGAAAACTGGCATTCAATCCCCTGAAACAATAACTTGTATAAATAGGAAATGTAATAGCTCAGTTCAGTCCAAAGGATATGAAAGGGTAGTTGTTGTGGCAAAAACAAGACTAACACCTAAACAAAAACTCTCCTAGAGAGCATTAGAAAGTTGAAAATAAAATAAGAGAAAGTACAATAAGAGAATCCCTCAGAACTATTGTTTATAATTTTCAAAATGTTACACATGTATAATTTTCAAAATGGCACAATAAGAGATACCCCAGACTTGTTTTGCTAGACAGCTAGCAAAACTAATTACTAACTCGTAGCTAACAAGAAAGGGGCACAAGTACAATCCAGCTCAGAGTTCAAGCATTCACAGAGAAGCAAAATACATAAATTACAGGCAACAACGACCCGGAGCCAAGGTTGTACTTCCTCCACAGTCCCAAGCATTTTCCTAACATTATTAAGTTGGCTTCACACTTCACTAGGTTCAGAACTACATTAACTACCAATTTGAAAGAAACCTCGCGTTTGACATGCTCCTCATCTGCTTCAGGAAGAAGATGCTTACTGCTACTAGTCTTTGAAAGCCAGCTTAAAATTTTGTTTCCCTCAACTTTGGATTCCGAAAACATTTTACAGTCATCGAAGAGGCAAACCATCAACCTTTCTCTATGAAGCTCGACCTTGATGGGATTGAGGTTCAACAAAGAAGCTACGTGTTCGAAACAGTCCAGGCATGACCTGAAAACTTTTAACAATCCCTGCTTCAAGAACAAGTAATCGTTCGACTTGAAAAGTTGGTTGACTCGGCTTGGGAAGTCAGATAAGTGCTCATCCAGGAAGAGATGGAACCCCTGGACAACTGACTGACTTAGGATTTTGTCGCAGGATTCCGTGAGTTGGCAGAGGTAATCAAAAAATCTGTTGTAGAGGTCATTGGAAAAAAATGGAAGGGAATTGCAAGAACGAAGATCGGAGATGAGAGATTGCGTGGTAAAATCCATGGGTAGAGAAAGTTCAATGTACCAAAGTAGAGAGAAGAATGAAATGGAGAATGAGAGCTTAAATGAAATGGAGAATGAGAGCACCAACAATACGATCTTCTACCTTCATTTGAACACGTCGTCGTCTTTTTGTCAAAACGTTTCAACTTCCTTCTTTTCTTCTTCTTTCAGAATGTAAGAATCATGCATAATGTATAATGTATGATGTGGCATTTATATATATTTAATAATTCACCGTGAATTTTGCCCTTTATTTCAAATTCACCGTGAATCATATTTAATATTTTGCATTGTTACTCATAACCGATTTTGATGCAATTAATTGAAATCATTATATTTAAATTAATCATGGTTAGGTATTTAAAATTTGGTTTAAATACCTTTTTAGTCCTTGCAATTTAACGTTTTTTTGCTTTTCGTCCCTACAAATTTTTTTTTTGCTTTTAGTCCTTGCAAATTATGTTTTTTTTTTGTTTTTCGTCCTTAAAGTGGTTTAGATAGTGCTTTGAATAGTAAAAAAAGCGCTATCTAAACACCTTAAGGATAGATAACGCTTTGAACAGTGAAAAAAGCGCTATCTAAACCATCTTAAGGACGAAAAACAAAAAAAACATAATTTGCAAGGACTAAAAGCAAAAAAAAAAAATTGCAGGGACGAAAAGCAAAAAAACGTTAAATTGCAAGGACTAAAAAGGTATTTAAGCCTTAAAATTTTAAATTTTTGTTACTTTTAATTGTACTTTAAATTTTAAATCAATCAGGTGATTCAAATCAATTATATAATTAAATTTTAAATTTTAAAATTTAAATTTCTATTGCTTTTAATTGCTCATAAAATTTTAAATTTAATTTACTATTTTTTTGCATTTGAAATTACCTTTTTATCCTTAAAATTTTTGGGCGGAAAATTTTGTGAGCAGTGTATATTCCTTTAAGTAATAAAGGATAAAGGATATATATATATATATATATATATATATATATATATATATATATATATTATAACCATGATATTGGTACGTATTATTCATTGCCGGAAGCAATGACTAAACTCCATCGGGACCGTGAGCACACACAAAGGTGGGTACCCCTCTCAACATGGTTTACTCCATACCCAAAGTGGCCTCACTTAGATTCGAACCTTGGACCACTTGGTTAAGGGACACAAGCCGCCACCACGAGACATATTATATATTATTTAATAACAGTGTTTTAGTTGGGTTTATTGAAATTTTTACTACCTTATTTATATAGTTAGTAGATAGAAATATAAAATAAAAAATTATATAGCACATCGAGAAATCTTTGTAGTTAAAAAATAGAATTAGAAAAAATTATAAAAGAAATATTAAAAAAAAGATAGTATTAGATAAAGAAGTGAATGGAAGTAGTTATAGAAATATTATGAGTCTCGATAGCTACAAAAATCAATAAGATATTAAAAAATAGAGTTAGAAAAACCAATAAAAGAAATATTAAAAAAAAGGCCAAAAGATTAGAGTCTATAAAATTTGAAGAAAATAAAACTATATTGCACATCGAAAGAAATTTAAAAAAAAAGATAATTATAAAATAAATTAGAAACTATAAAATTAAAAAAAAAAAAAAAGATAAGAGAAGAGGTAATGCTGTAACTTTAAATTTTCTTAATATTAACTTTGAAAATTGAAAAGTAAATTGAATTAAGGATTTGAAATTATTAATAAAAGAGAGAAATCTTTAGAGTTAAAAAACAAAGTTAGAAAAAACTGATAAAAGAAATATTAAAAAAAAGATAGCATTAGATAAAGAAATGAATGAAGGTAGTTATAGAACTATTGTGAATGTGAGTAGTTACATAAATTGATAAGAGAAATTATAGAAAAGGTAGAAGAACGAGATGCATGTTAGGAAAGTATTCAAATAAGAGTGATTGTGAGGGAGAGTGGGGAGAGTGGAGCAATGATAGCACAAATAGACTTGCTCATTTATATATATAAGGAAATTTTATAAAATAAAAAAGCAAAATTTGCAATGAAAGTGAAGATTTGGCTCATTTAGATTAGAATCGTTCCCTCTTCTTTATGTATTTTTGTTTCCACTCCTCTTCAACGTTCTTTCATCCAATGAGAGTTGTCACTGAAAATAGTCATAGCCTTACATACGTTTTGTATGCAGTATGCAATAGACCGCAAGTGTGTGATCGATAAAATTTTCTCATTCATTCCTCTCAATACTCTCGAGTGTGTGTTCTTTCTTATCTCGAACAAAATGGTATCAAGAGCTTCTTACAATCCAAGACATGTGTGTGAGAGAGCATCTTTTGTTTTGGGTCAAACAACATTTTTTTTTTGCACAATTGTCCGTTCTTGATGGGAAAAATTGGGAGAGGTGATGTGCACAAATGAGGAAGTACTTAATAAATTATAAAGCCACATTAACAAATTATTATAAATTTGTTGTTAGTTGGCACAGATTTTTAGGGTGTGGCTAAATGTTAAATTAATGGTTTGTGAAGGAAAGGAAAGAAAAAAAAATTCTTTTTTTTTTGATAGAATAATTTTTTATTTATTAAAAGAAAATAAAGATAAAAATATGTGATAAAATGACTAATAAAAATTCCATTTTTTGATTGAATTGTGATGAATAAAAGAAAATTATAATTTTTTTTCAGTTTAATGGATAAAACAAAATAAAAATAAAAATAAAAATAAAGAGAAAATAAAAAAAATGATACATAAACTAAAAACAAATATTTGCTTGGTGAAATAAAGAAATAAAAAAAATAATGATTACATATATATTTTAGTGAGTATATTTTAACTGTGGTGAATAAAATAGGTTCTAAAATTTTCATATTTGTTCAGTTTAATAAATAAAATAAAATAAAAAATAAATAGAAAATAAAGATATGCTACAGAATCAAAATTTTAATAATATTTGCTTGGTGGAATAAAAGAATGTAATAAAAAAATAAAATTGCTCATATATTTTTGGGAGTAGAGCATATGACAAAATTGGAAGAGATATTTCCATTTTACAAACTAAAAAAAAATCATAAAGTCACATGTAAACATGTTTTTATAAACTATCTATTAAAAATCCAATTATTACTATTTTAAATTACCTGTTCTTGTATTCCGTAATTTCCTTAAGATTGGTATTGATAGACATTTTTGTGCCATGAAAAGCATTGGAGACACCCATATTACCTAAAAATAACAAAATATAGGGTTATTTTATATAAAATATATACATTAAAATAAGAAAATAAGTTACATGAATTATTAAAATTTTAACTTACCATTAAAAGTCTTCAATTTACACAATTGAAGAATCACTACAACAACATCATTTGAATCATTTTTTATTAGGTAAGAATTCATCTCCTCAGCAAATTCTTCCCACAAAGTGCATACAACCCTATTACTCCTAATGTAATAAAGATTAAAAATTAAAAATGGATATATATATATATATATATATATATATTATATATTATGTAATAGATGTAAAATATAAAAAACAAAATAATTGATATATTAAATTAAATTATTACTCCAAATCTTCCAGTATGATATCCATTACTTCCTTCCTTCCACCATTTGTGTTTATGTCTTTGATGTCAGTCTTTTCAACCGCATAAAATTTAACATGTAAGCCAAAATTTAAATCAAACCAATAATGTAAAATAAGAATGTAAACAAGAGATTATTTGGTATGAATTTATTGATTTCTTAAGCAAGTATGATTTTGGAAGGAAAGTAGTTGTGTTGAAATTTTAACTAGCTCCTGTGATCTTAGAAGTGTAGGAACTTGGAATTGAAATTTTAACTAGCTCCTGTGATCTTAGAAGTGTTGGAACTTGGAAGCTAAAGAAAGGATTGTGAGATCCTGACCATTATGCTGAACATGGTGGAGCTGAGCCAAAAAACCAGAGGGTGTATTCACTTGTTATTTGGATATTTTCTCATTCGTATGCCAATAATTGAGTTTGACTGGCAATTCTTAATGTAACTAATATACTGGTTCAGATGAAACCCCTTGGGAAAATATGTGTACCCTGTTAGAGGGCTCAAGCATTGGAACAAATCAATTGTTTAACATATTAACTATTAAGATACTAAGCCTGAAGAATTTAGCTGACAGTAACTTCTCTTTGTTGCTAAGTTTGTGGCCAAGGTTGTCAACCATGAGAGTTTAGGTTTAGGTAAACTCAACTCTAGTAGGCTTGACTATTGAACTTGTAAGAGTTTACATTCTTCAAAAGTGTTATTAAAAGAAATATCGTTCTATTATAGTACCTCAAACATAGTTTTATAACATATCCATAATTTTATTATTATTTAACTTTTCAAATTAGTAACATAGCAAACAAAAGTAATTAAGTAAAAAATTCACATTATACTTAGTTAGCACTGCATTGTTTTGTAGTTTATCAAAATCAACCATAACTGTGCATTTTGAGGCCAAAACCAATTGTAAATATAGTCTTGCAAGCTATGTTTGACTATAAGAGTGTTCATGTGTGGTTTAGCTTGCTTTTGTGCCCTAGGATCTAATAACTCTGACAACCATGCTTGAGCTGTAGTCTATGTGGTGTGAGTGTATGAGGGCAAGCCTTAGGATATGGAAGAGAAATTCCATTTTTCCAAATGTGTCAAAGCTTTGGAATCAACTTTGTTGATGTGGAAAATGAAAGAGTTACTCATATTCTCATATGTTACTAAATGCATGTATTTGAAGGGCTAATTAGGCTCTATGTTTTTAAAATTCAGTAACTGATGTGTCTTTGTCAAAGATTATTGAGATTTCTATAAGCTAGAACTAAGAAATGTTCCAGCAAGTATAGTTGTTCATTTTTCATGTTGCTCTGTTAATGTGAATCAATAGTTGGAAGAGGTTTTTTCATCATAGAAGTTTATGGTGTTATGTTACAAAGGCCATGTTTGGATTGATGGAAGAGATGAAACTGAGTGGGATGAAATGAATGAAACCTGTTGGAATGCATTCCATTCCATTTCATCCGATGCCCTCTTTCTCTTTCCCTTCAATTTTGAAGGATATGGTATGGAATCACCCTTTTTTTTTCCTTCTTTTCCATCTCATCATAAACTATCTGGACAATGAAATGGTAACTCCATTCCATTCTATTCTACTACATTCAATGCATTCCATTCCATTTCATCTGATGCCCCTCTTTCTCTTCTCTTCAATTTTGAAGGATATGGTATGGCTTTTTTTTCCTTTCTTTTCCATCTCATCATAAACTATCTTGACAATGAAATGGTAACTCCACATTCCATTCTATTCTAATCCATTCCATTTTGTTCCATTTAATTCTACTCACCATTTGATATACAAAAATGGCCCTCTTGGTGGTGGGGTTGATCTTGGATGATTAATTTAGACAAGAAAACTATTTGAATAAGTGAATATCTCATCCATGTATATGAATGTCAATAATTTGTTTACTGAGTAATACTTTCTATAATGACAAATTCCATCTGGATAAAGGGAGTGTATTATTTATTATGTCTTAAAGGTCTCAACTCGATAATAATGTTCTTATTTCAGGGAACATATCTTCATCACAAAGAAATCAAAGCTGCAATGGGTGTAAAAATCACTGCCCGGGTACTTCTTTGTGATATTAAACCGACCTCTTTTTATGCTATATTTTTTTATCCAATTGTCTTATGCTTATGAATATCTAAGCTTTGGTTTTATTTTGTGTTTCATTCAGGGGCTTGAACATGCCATTGCTGGCACTGATTTATATGTTGTGAAGCCTGATGATGATTGAGAAGACATTAAAGAAGCAGCCATGGAATATATGCGGTCAGTCATGTTCAGGATTGATTGGGCCAGCGAAGGTGTTTGTGTACAGGCATCTACCCTTGGCTCCTTGGAAGCATTACTGGAGTTTTCAAAAATTGGTCCATACATGGGTATCCCTGTTAGTGGTATAAGCATAGGCCCTGTACATAAAATGGATGTAATGAAGGCCAGTGTAATGCTTCAAAAGAAGAAAGAGTTTGCAACAATATTGGCATTTGATGTTGAAGTTACTCCTGAGGCTAGGGAACTGGCAGATGAATTGGGCGTGAAGATATTCGTTGCTGATGTCATTTATCATCTGTTTGATCAATTTGAAGCTTATATTGACAGCATGGAGAAAAAGAGAGAAGCTGCTGATGAGGCAGTCTTCCCATGTGTTTTGAAAATCACACCAAATTGCATTTTCAACATGAAGGACCCAATTGTTTCGGGAGTTGATTGTTTTGTTCCCATTTTAAACAATTGATTTCAATATGGAGTCTGAGTTTGGAGGAGATCTCCACTATTAGAATTGTCTCACTACTACAAAAAAGGCATTTAACATCGGTTATTTTAGGCTTTTAACATCGGTTATTAACCGATGTTGTATCGAACGATGTTGAAAGTGGACAACTTTCAACATCGGTTCTTGAACCGATGTTAAAATACAATACAACATCGGTTCGGAGCACAACCGATGTCAAAGGATGCCCACATAGTGAAAATTATGTGTTGAAAACAACATCGGTTTTTGCCAAAACCGATGTTGTTAGGTGACAAACAACATCAGTTATCCCAAAACTGATGTTGTTTGTGCCAGAATAGTCAAAATATGTGTTGAAATCAACATCGGTTATGGCAAAAACCGATGTTGTTAGGTGACAAACAACATCGGTTGTCCCAGAACCGATGTTGTTTATGCGTAAACAACATCGGTTCTGGGACAACCGATGTTGTTTGTCACCTACCAACATCGGTTTTTGCCATAACCGATGTTGTTTGTGCGCAAATAACATCGGTTCTGGGACAACCGATATTGTTTGTGCACTAACAACATCGGTTTTTACCATAACCGATGTTGTTTATGCAGTTTTTTTTATTAGCGTTCTGTTTTAGATTGACCCAAACCTGTAATTTCAAAGAAAAATCCAGACCCAGGCAATTTGTATAATTAATAATCAATTATCTATGCTTTATATTATTATAAATAAAATACTAATTAATGTATAAACAAACATTAAGCAATATATCCAATATAAAAATAGAATCCATTAATAAGCTAACATTCTACTAATTTGTTCAGTGCTTCATTTCTAACTCTCAAAAAGTATCGTGCCCACTGAATGCGAATATCTTCAATTGTCGTTGCCTCCAATGGTTGAGAATCGCAAAATGTCTACATCATATATAAACAAATGTTAGTTAATCACATCGAATATTAATAGTTATAATAAATGAAACTTGTTAAAGTAAACAAATATATTACCGTTTCCCAGTTATCCCTGAATCCCCCATGGATGATGGTCCACATCCAATGCATGACATAATAGCCACACTCAGTGCCTCCGCTTTGTAGATTACACTAAATTCAATATGAAATTTAATAGTGTTTACGACAAATTATTGTAAAAAAAAAAAAAACTAAGTAAACATTTTGGATATTCAAACATTGGATCAATTACTTACTTTTACATTTATCCAATCAATTTTCTTCGATTTACTTTGTTGGTTACCTTGCAAGCCCTTTAAAGCACTGGTTAAAAGAAACATGCAAATATAATTGGAAGACCAAGATATTCATGTATAATAGGTTCGATACAATCAATTTGTTACAAATTTAAACGTACCCTATAACTGTGGCTTTGATGTCTACATCGGGCTTCTTGTGTAGGGAACAAAACCAAACAACAACATTGGACCTAGGACAAATAACCAGGAGTTGCCAATGTTGGCTGCATTGGAAAATAGTTATTAGTAACAATGCAATCATTATTTAAATGCATTTATTAATGAAATTTGACTTACTTATTTAAGTAAGCTCCTAGGTAGACTTCTTTTTGAGATTCATGTATCCATCTTTGAATGTAATTTTGAGCATGATCTCGCGTATTCCCTGATCTCTGTATGCTCTGAGGCTCAAGGAGTCCATAGACAGAACCATGCTCGAATTCCATACATAAGTCATTCAAAAACCTATTTTTGTTCAAATAAATGTAAATTGTTAATCACTTACAATTAAATAGGTAATTGACCTAAAATTAAAATGTACTTACGTCATCCATAACTGTATAACACTGATATTAAGATATTGATTGCCACTCAATATCTCCCCAACATCACTATGATTTATGTAGATGGGGAACTGTTCATTATGTACCCCAAACAATCTCGCATCCCACGACACCTGGAAAGGATGTCTGAAAAGTAACAGGCTAACCTGTACCAAATTTAATAATGGATCATCATCAGGGACCGACCTATCATGAGGTTCAACTGGTTCCTTTGGTCTCTGTTTACAATCCTACACAATTAATAAATACAAGTTAGTTGTAGTCAACAATTTATTCTATTCAATTGTATTGATTATACCAAAAAATAAAATCAATTAAAGAAGCTACCTCCCGTGCTACCTCCAATGAAACATGCTTCACAAGATGAATCGGCCATGCAATGAAGGTGTTTAGGGTGTCCCCCACTAATTGAACCTCATTAGTCGGTAAAGGGACTCGAGCAGTAGCATCTAGAACCTCTTCAACCCCCACCTTGACCATATCATCCGTCAAACACGTGCGGTGTATGATTGAAGCCCCATGATAAACTCTCCCAATGGCCACCAAGCGGGGAGGCTGCTCATCAACATAGAAGCCACACTGATCAGCTGTTGTGTCAGTGCCAGGCTCCTCCCCTGAGGGATCAATATCAGTACCAGCACAACTCCCCTTCGTGCTAACACGGGCACCGGAAGGAGCTACATATGGGTGAACATGCTCAGGCGGCTGCTGGGAGGTCATCTGGCTCAACTCCATTAACAATTCTCTCTTTAGCTCATCTTTAAACTCCTCTTTTAACTGCTCTCTAAACTCCTCTTTAAACTCCTCTCTGAAGCTCTCTTTCAAGCTCTCTTTCAACGAAGCCACAAGCTCTGCAGTGATGGATGAAGAAGTATGCGAGCCACGTGATAGTGGTCCAAAGTAATGGTTAATGGTCACACCAACTCCAGCAGCACGAACACGACCACCGTGCTCCGATCGACCAATAGTAGTGGTCAGTATATCCTGACGTCCATGGGGAACAAAGGTACCCTGTATGCACTGCTCCTCTAGGGAATCCTACAAGCAAAAAAAGATAAAGGAGTCAACTTGTGTTGTTACTATATGTAGTTACATTTTAAGCTGCATAATAACTTACAATCCTATCAGCAACTTGTTGTGCTGCCTCAGATGTCATCTGCCCAGAACGTTTTGTACGGGCCTTCTTCCACTTCACATGTCGTTTAATGGGAGATGGAGGATCAACTACACTTGTACTCCCAGATTCAGCAGCTTCAGCCTATTTTTTCTTCATCTTCTCAGCCATCATGTTTTCCTCAAGCCATTCATAACCCCCACGAGACATCACATGTGGCATGTTGTTATGTTTCTGGATTTCTTGAGCCTTCTGTCTGATTTTCTGTGAATAATAAGACATACTTTCAGCAAAATAATTAATCAAATTTTGATATAGACAAATTAAAAAACATTGCCCACAACTTACCTGCCAAGCAGAAGTATTACGGCTGGCTTTAAATTCCCTCCACATGTCCTTCTCAATGCCAAATTTTACACAAGGAATGTCATCATCATCCTCATGTACCTCTTCCTCCTCATCACCCTTCTTTTTTTTTTAAGTGCATATTTCCTTGTAAGGTCTGCCTTAAACTGCCTCCATCTTGTTCCCACATGGGAAATAATTTTCCTCCTAGCCTTGGACGCTTCTGGAATATCAAATTATTCCTTCAACAGAGAATCGTATGTAACAGTCAATGACAATAATATGCAAGTTAAATACATACAATTACTATAACATAAAGAGTTTATTGAAAATACCAGAATGTCCTCCCAAATCATGTTCTTCTTAGTTTCCGGCACATGGTGCCAATCTTGATATGTAATATCAACCCTGTCTCGGGCAGCAATCCCCAAATAGGTCCTGAAATGTGATCTATTTGGACCTGAAGCTTTCCCAGTTGCAGGATCGACATCAACTCGTGGCTTCTCCCCAGACAAGCGTTTAGCAGTGAATTTTTTGAGTCGTGTGGATTGTCTAGTCCTCCTGGACGTAGACTCAGAAGGAGCTGATGACTCAGGATGAGGGGAACCTGGTGGTGTACCCATGTGCCTGTTCAAACAAACAAAAAATTAAGTGTTATTTGCAATTGTACAAAGTTTATAAATTGTAAATGGAGATAAAAAATAAGTTGACAAAATTATTAAGTATACAATAACATAGACATTACTTATATATAACATGGTTAGGTAGGAATGTTCTCCCATAAGCCTTCATCATGATCATGACGATTTGCGTGTACGCCATCCTCCTCATTTTCTTCAATGATGGTAGGCATACGTGTGTAGAAAGAGGGAGGCTCACAAATATCAAGTGTTGAATCATCATTTTCATGAATAACACCGCTGGTTCTTCCTTGTAGAACCACTGACCACCTTGCATTACAGGGATCTTCGACATAAAACACTTGTATTGCTTGTTCTGCCATGATGAAAGGCTCGTCCTTATAAGCAACCTTTGTAAGGTCTACAAAAGTGAATCCCAAATCATCAGTCTTCACACCGGTGTTGCTATCAACCCAATTATACTTAAAAACAGGCACTTTGAAAATAGTATAATCAACCTCCCAGATTTCTTCAATCACTCCAAAGTAAGACATGGACCCCAATTTGGGGTTGTTATCTTTTGCACTAGAAAAGTGTTCTGATTCAGCCCGAAGACTAACCCCACTGTTTTGAACTGTACTCTTGTCATCTTGTGACTTCGTGTAGAATGAATACTTGTTGATATCATATGCCTTCCAAGTTGGAACATTTAGCTTAGGCCCATTTGCTAACCATTTTAACGTTTCAGAAGGATCATCAAGAGCAAAAATGGTGTCTTTAAACCAGTTTAAGAAAGTTTTGTTATGCTCAATCAACACCCGATTCTTGTTCATTTTTGGGTGATTTGCCTTCACAAATTCTTTGTGTGCATTTATGTATGGGGTCACCTCATCGGTATTATTCAATATATACAAATGTGCTTCATTCAGTGCCTTGAGACCCATGGTTACAACAAGTAACCCTCGTGTACCCTTACCTCTCACTCTATTCTTGTGACGAGACTCAGGAACCCCGACAGGTTTCGTCTTCTCCATGTACTCTGAACAAAACTCAATAGCTTCTTCTGCAATGTACCTTTCAACAATGGATGCCTCAGGACGGTATTGATTCTTCGTATACCCTTTTAAGATCTTCATGTATCGCTCAATTGGGTACATCCACCTTAAATAAACGGGTCCACATAATCTAATCTCCCTCACTAGATGAACAATTAAGTGAACCATGATGTCAAAAAATGAAGGAGGAAAATACATCTCCAATTGACACAAGATAATAGCAGCCTCATTTTCCAAGTCATCCAACTTTACAGGGTCAATTACTTTGCTACATATTGCATTGAAGAATAAGCACAGGTGAGTTATGGCAACCCTGACTTTGTTAGGCAAGATGTTTCGTATCGCCACGGCTAGAATTTGTTGCATCAAGACGTGGCAATCATGAGACTTTAATCCAACTAATTTGAGATCCTTCATCGATACAAGACTCCTTACATTTGAAGAGTATCCCTGTGGCACCTTAACATCCCGTAGACACTGACAAAAACTTTTTCTCTCTTCTCTGGACAAAGTATGGCATGCTGGGGGCAAATATGTTCGTTTACCTTTTGACCTTGGATGTAACTGCTCACGTATACCCATCTCAACCAAATCTTGTCGAGCATTCAGACCATCCTTTGTCTTGCCTTTAATGTTAAGAAGCGTGCCGATTAAAGTATCACACACATTTTTCTCCACATGCATAACATCTATACAATGTCTAACATCTAGATCGGACCAATATGGAAGATCAAAGAATATCGACCTCTTCTTCCATATTCTTTTCTCACTTGCATCCTTCTGTTGCGTCTTCCCAAAGATATTTTGAATTTCCTCCACCCGCTCATAAACCTGCTTTCCAGTCAAAGGTATCGGTGCACTTACATCCTCTTGTCTTCCATTGAAAGCTTTTTTCAATCGCCGATACGGGTGATATGGTTTGAGAAATCTCCGATGCCTAGTGTAGACTGTCTTTCTTCCATGCTTGAGTTGCACGTAGCTTGTGTTTTCTTCACATATAGGACATGCGTGATGCCCCTTAACACTATATCCACTCAAATTCCCATATGCTGGAAAGTCATTAATGGTACAAAATACCATTGCACGCAACTTGAAGGTTTCCTTGCGATTCCCATCAAAGACATCAACCCCTTCGTCCCACAACTTTCTCAAGTCTTCAATCAACGGACTTAGATAAACATCAATGTCATTTCCTGGCTGTCTTGGACCCGAAATCATCATAGACAACATAATGTATTTTCGCTTCATGCACAATCAAGGAGGCAGGTTGTAAATTACTAGCAAAACAGTCCAAGCCTAAGGTTTCTTGACTCTTCCCCGAAATCTGGAAATAAATGATTAATATTGTCCCACTGGGGAGAATCAGCCGGATGCCGGAGCAATCCATCACATTTTCGACTATCTGCATGCCATGTCAGGTTTTTTGCGTCATCTCCATTAGCAAACAATCGTTTAAACCTTGGAATTATTGGAAGATACCAACACACCTTTGCTGGGGACTCTTTGTTTGTGCTTTCATCACTACCACACGCGTCATCCTTCAATTTGTACCGTGACACTCCACACATGGGGCATTTATGCATATGTTCAAACTCATTTCTGTACAATATGCAATCATTAGGGCATGCATGTATTTTCTGATACTCCATACCCACAGGACACAGTATCTTCTTTGCCTCATAGTTATTTTTCGGCAACGTGTTATTTTTTGGAAGCATCGTTTTCAACTCCTCAAGCAAATCAGTGAAGCTTTTATCACTCCACCCATATCTTGCCTTCAAATTGACCAAAGTTAACACCGCTGACAACCGTGTGAAGTTGTTGCACCCTAGATACAAAGGCTTTTTCGAATCACTTTCCAATGCATCATACAAAGGGGCATGTGCTTGATGAAAAGACTCTTGTCCAACATCTCGGATCATATCCTCTAATCGATCTCCCATTTCAACATCAACAACAGACTCAGTTTGGGACACCGTCGGCATGTCTATGAATTCACCATGCCATATCCATCTTGTATATGTTTGAAGAATCCCGTCACAGAGAAGATGTGTCCTTATGTCGTCCACGACATGTCGTCTCCCATTCAGACAGTTAAGACAAGGACAATAATATTTTCCCCCCATATTTGGTGAATTTTGTTGAGCAAATTCCAAAAACTTTTCAACCCCATTCTCATACTCCTCAGTGATGCGAATAGCTTTCATCCAACTTCGATCCATCTTTCCTTTTCTGTGATACTCACAAAATTATATCATGCATGACGATCTCACTTTTTCATAAAGGTGTGGCCCTATCCCATTCAGGAAGACATTTTTTATACTTAATTTGTACGTAGAGGTTAAGCCTCTTTTGTTAAATTTGACGAAATTTCAGCAGCATTTCGCATTGATCTCCAAGTACACGACAAGAAAGCAGTGACATCAATTCCACCACAATCAAGTATGCACTTGGAGAACAAAACGAAATACACTAAACCGAAATTTTGTCAAATTTAACAAATGAGACTCAACCTCTACGTATGAATCAAGTATAAAAAAATGTGTCTTCCCAAACTGTCCAAACGGACAATTCAAGATTCAATACAATGATTAATCCAAACTTTCCGTATTAATCATTGTATTGAACCTCAAAAGGGAAACTAAGGTTCACTCAAAATGCTTAACTTGCATATAAAATAATACTCATTAATTACACAAACAACTTATACAACATTATTATAATTGTAACAAGCACTGAAGTGTTAGAATGAGATACGTACCTGAAAAGATGCTCACTAACAATAACAAAGAATGCGGTGATGACGGTGGACACGACACAATCTCTGAAGGACAAGAACAACACCAACACAGGTACTCAATGCTCACTGCCTGTAGGTTAAGTTATTACAAAAATTATCATAATTATGATAATCATAATTATCGCAATAGAAATATTAGTTACAATGATAATTACATTTAATACACTTCAAACAGATTATGCGAAGCATACAATTCATAGATGACTGTAATTGTTTTAAAGACTAAAAACGAACATTGTCCTATTCGGAAGGACTTAGAACATATTTTAGAGAAGGCTTTAAACTTAGAAAGTAGTACCAAAAGATTAATTCATTTAATTATCCACACTTTGAAGTTTCTTCCGTTTTCAATCATGGCAGATATGGAGTAATGGCAAATACAAGAGTGTAGAACACAGAGCAGTGACAAATAAGAACAAGAGAAGGATTTCTTATGCATTATTTTTTTGCCCACAGGATGATGTGGAAGTTGAGCCCCTTGATCATATGATAGATTCTCATAACCCCAAGTTGTACCAGAAAGTCAGGTATGGAGATTATTTGAGACAATCTATGAAGAGAAAAATGGAGGGAAAAGCACACATAGATGTGGCAATGATAGAGGATTCTGAATCTGATTTGAGGAATAAAGATGAATAAGAGAAGAAAAAGGCCCAATTAGAGAAATTGAGAATAGAGAAAAAAGTTTAGAAGTACTCTCTCATGCTGATTTATCAAAAGTCAAATGTGTTTGTATAATAATAAATACTACTATCATCTACATGAACTAGAGTAGAGTCCCTACTCTCTACTTAATGCAAGTCCTTGTCACTGAAATTTGGATTTCATTCTGATCCAACTTCTGTAATTTCTTCAGTTATTAATTCCACAAAGCTTGCAATCCTCATCTCAAGTTATCCTGAGAAGCATGGTACGTACTTTCCTTTATGAATCAAATCTAAACCAATTTAATCATTGATTGCAAACTTTTCTTGACAGTCACATCAATTCAGGGTGGACTGGAGTGAAAGGGATAGAAAGAGAAAGGTTAAATTAGAATTTTGTCCACTTATTCTTCCCTAAATTCCCAAACAAAAAAAATCAAAATTTTCCCAAACTAATCTACAATGCAGGACAAGTATTATATGTCAAAATTTCCCTAAATTGATACAAAATGTACAAATAATTTGGACCAACAGACAGCAACAAACATGCGCAACAGACAGCAACAAAATGTTCCAAGTAGTTAACATTCAAGAAATTGCCAAATATGCAGGCAGCAGCAACAGAAAATGCCAATTCCAACAGTTTGCAGAGAAGAACACAATGACATTTGTACCTGTTATTGGCGCGTGACAAGACACTCTTGCGAGAAGAACAATGGTGACACGTTCGTAAGCAGGACACCTAGCAATACTGACAATGGTTTCGAACACCTTGCGAGATGAATAATCATGTTACGGTTTGGAACAAACAAGAAAAATCATGTTAGGGCCATGGTTTGGAACCAACAAAATGGGGAAAATGTTTCGTACCTCAATGTCACAAGCCACACCGACAACGGCGAAAATGTAAAAGGGGTTTAGCAATGAAGTGGACGACGAAGCAATGGAGGCACGACAATGGCGAAAAGGAACGTCGTGGAGGAGTCTGAGAACGACGAGGTCATGGTCGCAAGGATTTCCACAGAAGAAAGAAGGGTTCAGGCGTGAAAGGGTTCAGGCGCGAGTCTGTGAAAACAAAAGAGAAATGGATACTTAACACATAGATAACATCGGTTATGAGGTATAACCGATGTTAACGAAGACGAATGACATCGTTTCACTAGAAAACCGATGTTAAATGCCTTATTTGTATCTCCTATCAACATCGTTTCACTAGAAAACCGATGTTGAGCATCTCCTATCAACATCGTTTTCTAGTGAAACGATGTTGATAGGATATTTCAACATCGTTTCACACATAACCGATGTCAACATGTTGCTTATAATTTCAAAAATGCCACCGCATTTCCATTGACATCATTTTTTGGTCAACCGATGTTGATCCAGCGATGTAAAAACGCATTGTGTTAAATCCAAACAAAAAACCATACATTACTCACATTCATCAAATTCTAAACACAAATCCTAAGAAAGAGTGAGAGCAAAGAGACTTAGGGCAGAGAGCAGGGTGAGTGAGGGCATAGAGCAAATACGAACCTGCGGCCACGAAGGGGGCAGGAAGCGGCGGACACGGCAACGATGGAAACTCTGCGGCGTTGGCGGCACAAATGGTTCACGAGAGAGGAAGAATGTATGAGTCTGAAGTGAGAGTGCTTGGGCGCGAGGAAGAAGTGAAGTCACAGTGTTTGAATTAAAAAATAGATCAACATCGGTCTCTCATATAACCGATGTTGAGGACAATTAACCACATCGGTTATATTAGAAACGATGTTATATAAGTTCCTTTTATTTACAAAAATGCCACCGTGCATTTTTGACATCGCAATCGACATCGGTTATATGAGAACCGATGTTATATAAGTTCCTTATATTTACAAAAATGCCACCGCGCATTTTTTGACATCGGTTCTCAAATAACCGATGTCGATTGGACGATGTTGAATGCTTATTTTGTAGTAGTGTCTGTCTTTAGCTATGACACATCAAACTGGTGGAGCTGTCATACAGACTAGTATAAACTAAATGTAGCATAATCTAAATGTAGAACTGGAATATTGTGCCTGATCCTCCTTATCAAGCTACATAATTTATCAACTTATTTTTTTTTATCCATTATGTATCAGAAAAGACTGTTGAGCTAGAATTTTTTTGTCCAAAGGATAAATAAAGGGTGAGATTCTTTAGGTAACACAACTATTCATTTCCATTTATTACTCATTTATTATATTTGGGGTATCCGCTAACTTGAGCGTCAAAGTGTCTTTGTAAGTACCCATTCCCGCCATATCAGAGAAGGAGCTCACCGGAGGAAGGACAAATACTCATCAGCATACAAGAGAAGAAAATTACCCTAGTACCCCCATGCAGGTACATTTTGGCGCCCACCGTGGGGCCGGGGTAAACTTTCCTACGGCCTAAAGGTTATAGTAATCACTCGAAACAAGACAATCATGGAAGAAGGGATGCGAGAAGGAGCGCAAGCAGGTGCGACTTTATGGTCGGACAATGATCATGAAAGATTTGACCACTCTTCGGTCATCAAGGAGTCACGCACTTGGCCACATGAGTAAGAGTCAACACTCTCAAAACCATCCGACCACTTATTGACTCACACGATGACCTTCCGTTGCGCCAGTGGTATACAATATGGCATCCGCATAACTGAATGGTTACTCTAATTGACACTAGTATAATATTATCATATTATAATACTACCTACAAGTATCATCATGCTTTGGGATGAAGTACCTTAAGATAGAAGGCAACAGCCGAACGATGCATCCGACGACTTAGTCTCCTATAGCACGGTTTTATTTTTTCAACTCTCATTAATTCATCTTATTATTTTTGTATACATAAGAACGTTGTATGCATTGTCAACCCATTATATATCAGAATTGATGTACATCTGACATGTTCCAATTTTAAATTATATATATCTGAGGCGGATAATGAAAATATTTTTGCCTTATTATATAATTAAGCTTTCAAGCTTGCACGTGAACTTCGTACATTATATTCAAGGTGATTGCATGATGAAAGGATGACATGACTATTATCAATGCATGGTAATAAAATTTCTTAAAAGGATGACGTAGGGTCTCAATATGCATGCACATCTACAAATTACATTTATGAATTGGCAATTAAAGTTTTATTTAAAGAGAATACCCCCTGGGTATATCTCAGCCTACTATATATATTGCTTTGCATGGCCACCGGAGAGGAACACCCGTCACGGAACAAAACAAAGAAGAGTTATCTTATTTAGTTATTATTATTGCTAGTATGAGTATGATAATTTGCTGCCATTATAATTAATATCGCAAAAGGATTGTGCCGAGAGTATGGCACAAATCTCAATTACAATTTCAGGGGTGATGACGAGGTGGCTCAATGATGAGGGTTCGGTTTGGCAGAAAATTGTTGATAGCTAAAGAAGTTTCATCATGAGTTTCTAACGCAGTACGTCAGGCATGATTGTTAGCCGATTCAGAAGTCATTACAAAACTTGTCGCCGAAAGAGGCCGAACATGCTCTCTCCTTTACGGTGTGTATGGCAACGAGTTTTTAAGGAAATTTCTCACGGCACCACCTATTTACGAGAAGCATAATACCGAGAAAGACTTGAATGTCATGTGAATTTTTATAAGTGCAAACGGTGCTCGAAAAATGCCGAGATCATGTTACAACATCATGAACATGGACTGAGAGGTCGTCTTTGGCTTCTTCAACTATACTCTCATTCTATATCTCAGCCTCCGTTTACCTTGTGGGGGTATGGTATAGTCACCGACCTTCCATATCAACAAGGAATTCGCTCACAGTTCAACTGCGACCTGCGAATGTTAATAACGGACACATATCGGGTTGCAATTGTGTTCCCTTTGTGCATTTGAGGGGGATTAAATACTGGGGCGATCTACACGAATGGGCCACAAGCACATCACATAAGTGAACCTGACACCACCTTCAACCCAAAACCTTAAGGCATTAGATTTGTGGGTCTTTCTCACTTATATGTTGCTTAACTAGCCCATTTTTACCCAATGTGGGACTTCACCTTCACACTTGTACTCCAACAATCTCCCCATCAAGTGTGAGTCTCTTTCACACCACGAGTATCCAATGATGGCGCCTCCTCCATTGGATCCATCGCCAATCCATCTTACTCGTCTGAGCCAGTTACCTGGTCGAACCATCGGCTCTTATACCAATTATTGTGCATTCGAGGGCGATTAAATACTGGAGAGATCTACACGAATGGGCCACGAGCACACCACATAAGTGAACATGACACCACCTTCAACCCAAAACCTTAAGGCATTAGATTTGTGGGTCTTTCTCACTTATGTATGTAAAGTCTGACATCCCATAAAGCCGAATGACTAAACCCCCATAATTAAGTGGAGCTATATAACCTTGAGTTTCTAGCATTCGATAAACGTGCTACCATTCACCACCCTTCACCATCCAAGCGCTGTGTATTTAAGCCCACAATAACAGCATTATTCATGTTCATAAGCTTGGACTTGCCCGACATGTTACGTATAGAGGACAATTGAAACCGAGAACATCACGTGACACTTGTATTCTACAATTCCATCTTCATATCTTCGATTTACTGCTACTACTATGGGGTAGTGGAACGAGCCACATCCTCTTGTTGCAAAGCCTTGGATTTCCACTATGTGATGAAATTATCCATCGTAGCACACCAATGGAAAATGGATTTTTTCCGAAAAAGGTGTCAAGGAGATGATGACCATGCAAAGCATTGGTGAAGTATCAGGATGCTAAATACAACGCCAATGTGCAAACATGCCAACTTCATAGGATAGAAATCATTTGTGTTTAGACTTTTTTTTTTTTGATAGGCAAATTATATATATATATATATATTATATAGAGAAAGAGGCTTAGTACAAGAGGCTATACGAGATGTACAGAGTATTTCCCCAAAACTATGCCTATAGTAATTGATCACCAAATAATTCAACCCGAGAGAACTATATTCTTGAGTAATTTATAAATTACTTCTTGACCAAAAGACAATCCAACAGAAGCATTCACCAGCTGATACAGGGTCTCGGATTAGTGCACCAAGATGCAAAGTTCACCCCTGGTTTGAAGCCAAATTTGTATACCATCCATCTCCAAGTTAATGATTTAATATGAAATAATAGACCCAGATAATCCACCTTGCCATTTCTGAAAATAACAGCATTGCGCAGCAACCAAATACTCCAACATGTGGCATGCCAAAACATAAATTTAAATCTCCGTGCCTTCCTGCCAGACATACAAAACCCCATTTGTAAATACATTTGTATAATGTCATATGGAAATACAAAATCAAAGCCCAACTACCTCATGACTCCAGTCCAAACATTTTGTGAAAAAGGACATCCCACAAATAAATGGTGGCAATCTTCCACTGTCGAATTACAAAAAACACAGAGTTGTTGTGAGGCTTCAATAACAACCCCTCTTTTCTGTAGCTGAACTTTAGTAGGCAGTCTATCAAAAAGCAGTCTCCAAGAAAAATTCAAGACCTTTGAAGGCACCATGTTTTTCCAGAAAACCCTAAAGATTTGCTGTAATAGAGTATCAAAAATGGTTAATTGACTATTATCCAAGATGATTTTATAAGCAGAAGATACCGAAAAATTGTGTGAAGCATCACCCATCCATTTCCAAGAATCTGGGACCTCTCATTTCATATTAACAGTTTGTAAATTTATACACAGGTCGATTAGTAGCTCCTCCTCCCAGGTAAACAACCTTCTCCTCCATATCCACCTCTATTCTCAATTCGCAGCCCCCTGGTTATTTTGTCAACAATCATGGAATTCTTATCCTCTGCTAACTGATACAAGCGTGGATAAGAGTCCATTAAAGCCGCGTTTCCCAACCACTGATCCGTCCATAAAAGAGTTGACTGACCATTTCCGACTTCCCTTCGAATATTTGCCGAGAGCCAGTCTCCTGGGCACAGAGAGTTATAATCAATGGACATGATATCCTTCCATCATATAGAATGATACGCTGAAGAGGAAGGAGAAAGAGGTGGGAATAACATTTCCCCATATCTAAAGCGAATAATTTTTTTTCCAGACTGCAGTATTATCTACTGCTAGTCTCCATCTCCACTTTTCTAGGAGGCTGATATTGAAAGCTTCCAAGTTTTTAACTCCCAGACCTCCTTTTGACTTGGGCAAGCATACTTGTTCCCAACTAATCCAAGCAATCTTTGGGGATTCATTGGCTCCATTCCAAAGGAATCTTCTCTGTATTCTTGAGAGTTTTTGAATAACTTTATTTGGTGCCTTAAAGAAGGAAAAGAAATATAAGGGGATGCTACTTAATATCAAATTGATCATGACTATCCTCCCACCAGACGATAAGTTTTTTCCTTTCCAGCCTGCAAGTCTCTTTTGGAAGTTAGCAATAACCGGTTCCCACGTAGATGCTCTTCTTGGGTTGGCGCCTATCGGTAGACCAAGAAACTTGAAAGGGAGATTGTCAACCTTACAGTGAAAAAAACATTCAGCCGCCTGTAGAAAATGTTGACCCACATTCACTCCATATAGATTGCTTTTATTGAAATTTACCTTCAGTCCATAGGCTAATTCAAAGTTGCACATGACTGCTTTGATGGCCCACAAGTTTTTAAAGCGCACTTCACCCAATAGTAACGAGTCATCAGCGTACTATAGAATAGAGATTGTTGTATCCTGATCCAGGGATATACCTCTATACAGTTCCTTTTGTGTTGCGCTTCCAATGAGACCCGTCAATCCTTCAGCCACTAATAGGAAGAGGAACAGGGCCAGAGAGTTCCCTTGTTTTAGTCCTCTCCGTGCTGCAAATTCCCTGGTAGGACTGCCATTGATGAGTACCGAGATATGGCCCGAACAGACAATTGCTTTTATCCAAGAGTGTCACTTATCACCAAAGCTCGTGCGATATAGCATATAATCCAAGAAATCCCAGTTTACAGAATCGTAAGCCCTTTCAAAGTCGATTTTGAAAAGGAAACATCCTTTGCGTGATCTCTTTGCCTAGTCTACTGGCTCGTTGACAACCAATATACCATCTAAAATTTGTCGTCCTGGAATGAATGTTGTCTGCTCTTGTGATATTATTTTACTAATGACCTTCTTCAATCTGATAGCCAACAACTTTGAAATGATTTTATGAAGACAACCAATTAAAGAAATTGGTCTGTATTCATTAAGAGTCTACGGGTTGTCCTTTTTCGGTACCAGAGCAATAAATGAGGAAGTAATAGATTTAGGCAAGGTCCCATTTCTAAAAAAACTCCTGCAAGCAATCAAACAAGTCAGTATGAATGATGTCCCAACTTTCCTTTATGAGATTGAAATTAAGTCCGTCTGGGCCCGGACTTTTCCCACCCTCACATGACCAAACTGCAGCCTTAACTTCAGAGAGCGAAAAAGGAGCTTCCAGCGACTCCTTATCCTTATTCGGTAATTGTTTGAAAGATATACCATCAAGATTGGGTCTCTGAAAGAGGTAGTCAGTAAAAAGAGTCTAAAAGTGATTTACCATAGCCTCTTTAACCCCAGTAACATCTTCAACCCATCCCTGATAAGTATATATTGCAACTAATTTGTTTTTCCTATTTCTTCTCCTCATACACTGATGAAAGAAGTGTGAATTCATATCTCCCTCCCTGGCTCACCTAATCCTTGACTTTTGAATAATGGCGCTCTCCTTATACCTGACCAATTTCTAGAATTCCTCAAGTAATATAGGTCTTTGCTCTGCTGCTACTGACCCATCTTCAATTATCTGTAAATCCAGAGCATTCAGCTTATCAACTTTGGCATTAATTTGTAGATCAATTTTGCCAAAAACCTCTGTGCTCCACTTCTTCAGAATTGTCTTAAGGTTTCTCGTCTTTTCTTTCACCATAAACAATTTCCACCCATTGACTACTGGTTAACGCCAAGATTCCGCCACAATCTTATTGAAATCCTTATGCTCCAGCCAATAATTATAAGATTTGAATGGCTTGGGCCCCCAATTTATCACTTCATTCTTCAACAAGACAAAACAATGGTCTGATACTTCTCTTGATCCTATCCATTGAGCACTCACACCCCACTTTTCAACCAACTCTGAAGACAACAAAAATTTGTCCAACCGACTCATAGAAGAGCTGTCTGGGCTGAACTAAGAGAATTTTTTTCCCAGCACAGGGACCTCTTCCAATTTCATGTCTTGGATGAACTCTGCGAACTCCTCCATCTCCACTCTAGAGTGATATGTGGATCTTCCTTTCTTCTCTGTTGCACTTTTTATTGCATTGAAATCCTTACCTATACACCATTTATTGAAGCTGAGACCTCTTCTAGTCATAAATAAGTCCTTCCAAAGTTTCCTTTTTCCTTCCATGGAGCAAGATGAGTACACGTTTACCACTACATAGATATCTACCGATAAACCCCAATCCACTCTAAAACCATGAATGCCATCACCCTGAAAAGAAAATATTTACTTGAAAATACCTGTCCGCCATACACATAATAGACCTCCTGCTAGACCTGTTGATGGCTTCATTAACCATTCATAATCAAAGCCCCCCCAGATCTCCCTGATCTCCCAGCCTTCTAAATGTTGACATTTTGTTTCCTACAGTGGACAACAATCCACCTTCGACCACTCTATTAAGGACCTTATTCGGCGCCTCTTTGCACGGTCTCTCAACCCCCTTACATTTAGGGATAGGACTTTCATCAATACTATTGATTCACCCCCTCTCCCATCCTTTGCCTCCTTATCTCTTTTTTCCATGGTCTGAAACTTATTGATGAAAATATCATCATTACCAACACCCCCAACTCCTATCTGTTTAGCTAGATCCCATAGTTGTTTCGCGTTCGCTGCATAGGAATCTTCCTTGTTTCTTTGATTACAACGGATAATATCTGACAGCATAGCGTCATGCAAGGAGTGAATTTTTACGTTGGGTAGTTGCAGCCTGATACCTGTCCTTATGAAAGAGAGCATGAGGTCCTGTTTATGACATTCCTCCCGCCGCACTGATTTCCATCTAAACTATACCTCCTATGGACCACTTGAAAGGTCGATTGTGTAATGTCGTTACGCCCAGATTTGGGCGGTGTGTCAAGTTGAACTTTGGAAGTAGATGGTACCGTTAGAAAGGGTAGGGCAGAGGAGGCGAGATGAGAAGTACGGACTAGCTCTTGTGAAACGGTGGGCTTCGTAAGAGGAGAGACCCGAGATGCATCATTCCTACTCCCATTTATCCCATGGAGTTTTGCTAGGCCGGCCCATATGTCTTCGTGTTTACCTTTCCCACGTGAGATATAGTTTTTCCCAAAGTTACCCCCATCTCCTGTTGCGCAGCCACCACGGGTTGTGTATTTTGAAATTCAAAATTTGAATTCAAATCCAACTCACCCTTTTCCGCTAAAATATCCTCAATGTCATCTTCCTCTTGTGAATGACCTTCTATGGAATCTTGTAAATCCTATGAGTCTGAAGATTCCTTCTTCCTCCTTTCGACATAACAAACAATTTGCTCAGTCCCCTATTCCTTCTTCAGATAATTTAATAACAAAGTTATCATCGCCAATGTGAACTTTAACTGCGTAGTTGATATGATCCTGGGTTTTAGTTCTAATGACAAAGCGGGCTACATCCAGGCGTTCTCGCATGTTGGTCACCTCGTCCACGTATAGAAACTCGCCATACTGTTAGTTGCTATAATTACTTACTTTTTAAGTGATTTTTAAGGCAATTATCTATCTTTTTCTCTTATTTGGAGTGTTATTTTACTCAATTTGCTTTAATTTCGTAATTTGGTTAATATTAGTTTAATTTTCTAGTTTTATGGTTATATCTTACTAATTTACCCACTTTTTGTAGAAAGAGGAGATTGAAGGTGTAGAACACATTTTGGAGCTGCATTCTGATGTTTTTGAAGCATTGAAGGGTCATCTGCAGTAGTATTCTGATGCAGTAGCAGAATTTGCCAATCAGCCAAGCCAGATTTCTTGGCTGAGCTATTTGTCACTTGAAGAAATTCTGCACATGTATATAAAGGGCTGAGTAGTCTAAGGACTCACTCCCATTCTGTTCTGTAATTTTGTTTTGTATTGTTCTATTGGAGAGAAAAGTTCTCTCCTTTGTTCTTGGTGTTCTTCTTCATCTCCTTCCCCTTCATGTGTATTTTGCAGCTGCTCATGTCCATGAGTGGCTGAGTTCCTCAGTTGTAAGGGGTTAGATGTAACCATACTCAGACTCTCTTGTATCTTTTGATATTTTTACATATATATTCTGCAGATTTGTGTTTAATGTTAGTATTTTGCTTCTTTACTTAAAGCTTGTTATGGAATGGCCACCCATAGCATGATCTTTGGACATGATTGTTGTTGGGAAACACTTTTATTGTCTAGATCTGAAGCAATATACCTCATGAACTTTGTGTCTAGGAATGGAGCTTAGCCTATGAGTTATCTTGTGTCACTAGGCTTAAAGCTAGTTTCTTCGTTAAGTTGTTGAGGGATCAAGGCTTAGGGAAGGAACTAAGACTCTCTGCACCTAAGGGATTAGGGCTGAGAATGTTTTTATTGGCTGATTTTAACATCTAAATGCAAATGGAATATGTATTATGCGTTAATGCAAGAGGAGAGTAGAATTTGGTGAGATCTAACCCCTGCAACATCTTTATATATATGTTTTAACCTCTGTTTACTGCTGTGTTATGTTATAAAACCATAAAAAAATATCATTTTATGTTCTGTTATGCATTAGATCTGCTTTAAAGTTTCACAAAACCAACTAAAGTTTGTGTTTTTACTGCTTTCTTGTGAAATCTGTTTGGCTTAGCTAATATCTGTGTGAATATTGCCTATATTATGTGAGTCCCTTGGGAAAACGATACTTGGACTTATCCATTTTACTACTTGTGCGATTTGGTACACTTGCCAATCCATTAACAAGTTTTTGGCGCCGTTGCCGGGGACTTGCGTCTCAATATTAGGCAATTTCATGCTTTTATTATGTTAAGCTTTGTTCTTTTATCTTTTTGTTTGTTATGTTTTTATTTTGTTAAGTTTTTTTTTCTTGTGCTCACCTGTACATTCTAGTTCTTTGAGTTTTTTTTTTTTTTTTTTGCAGTAGTACAACAAGGAAGAGAAGAAATTAGATGAGCATAAAAGTCAAGAAGCAACTTTGTCCATAACTCTTTTGCCACCTATCCAAAAAGAAGAAGAAATCATGGCAAAAGAGGAAGAAATTCATCAACCAAGGAGGACACTTAGTGATTATGCTGCTGACATGCGTCTAAAGTATTTTAATACCATTGCAAGACCTGAAGTGCAAGCTGACAATGTGGAGATAAATCCAGCTCTTATTCACTTGGTGCAAAACAACCAATTTTTTGGACTTGTTCATGAAGACCCCTATGCTCACTTGACCAATTTTGTGGAAATTTGCAACACGATGAAGATCTTTCAAGTGCATGATGATGTCATCCGAATTGGTCTCTTTCCATTTTCTCTTAATGGGAAGGCCAAAGATTGGTTCCGATCATTTCCTCTGAATAGTGTTATGAGTTGGGATGAGCTAGTAGACAAGTTTTTGAATCGATTCTTCCCTCAATCGAATATCAATCAAAGGAAGGTGGCAATTTCTACCTTTGTGCAAGGATGGGATGAGCCATTGTGTGAAGCTTGGGAACGGTTCAATAGCTTGTTGAGAAAATGTCCACCTCATGGTCTTGATAAAGGAGCACAAATCAATACTTTCTTGGTGGGGTTAAGGCCTTAAACTAAGCTCCTTCTTAATGTTGCAGCTGGTAGCAAGATTATGGGGAAGACACCCGATGAAGCTAGAGAGATCATTGAGAATATGGCTTCAAATGATTATGAGGTCCAACATGATAAAGCTATGGTGCAAAGAAGAGATGTCCTAGAGATGAATTCCCAAGATGTACTCTTTGCTCAAAACAAGCTCCTCACTCAACAATTAGAAGCACTCACCAAGCAAATCTCAAGGATTCCACAACAACTTCAAAGCTTGCAAGCCACTTCATTAAGACCGCAACAAGTCTTAAGTTGTGAGTTATGTGGTGGTGGTCATCAAAGTGGTTAATGCATCATGCCATTGGGTTCCCAAGAAGAGATAAATTATATGGGGAATCAAAACTGTCAAGGAAATTATGGTAGCATTCTTTACTCTAATTCTTTCAATCAAGGGTGGAGGAACAATAACAATTTCGGATGGGAACAAGATATCAGTTCTTCAAGTGGATCACCTCATCAAAACCAACAACATCAACCTCTTCATCAAGACCATACTTTTATGTTGGAAGAGACTCTCAATCAATTCATGCAAGTCTCTATCACTAACCAAAAGAACACAGATGCTTCAAAAAAGAACCTTGAGGTACAATTGGGACAATTGGTGGAGCAACAAAGTGGATCATTTGTAGCCAACACGGAAACTAGTCCCATGGAGCACTTTAATGTCATCATTGCAACAGGTGAAGTGAGTAAAGAGAAAAATGAGAGTGAAAATGTTGTTGATGAGAGAAAATATGAGAATGAGAATAACATTGATAAAAATATTGAGAGAGATGAGAAGAGTGAAAAGAAAAATGGTGGTGAGGGTGAGAAGTTGGTGGTGAAAAATAGAGAAGAGTCGAAGAAAACTAAGAGCCAAATTGCAAGAGAAGAGAAGAAAGCCTTAAGGAGCCCTCCCATCAAGAACCTTCCTTATCCTCATGCTCCAACAAGGAAGGACAAGGATAGGCAATTTACACGGTTCCTAGAGACATTCAAGCAGTTGCAAATCAATGTTCTTTTCTTTGAAGCTGCTGAACAAATGCCATCTTATGATGATGAAAGTATGTGTTTTCAATTGAATGTGCTTGATGAAGATTTTGTGGACAGTAGGAAACAGTTGTATATCTCCTCTTCCCTTGAAAATCCTCTTAATGATGCAATTGAAGCCCTTGATGAGGAGGAAGAAAAGGAAATTGAAGAAATTGTCCAAAGTCCCGATGTTCTAAAGGAGGTCCCTCCACATGAAGTTAAAATTAAAGACTTGAAGAAGGAGGAGAAGGCGGAGGAAACAAAGCCAAATGATACTTCATGGACTCACTGGACTGCATTCAAAGCACCAATTGACTTGTCTTCCTTCCAAATGGTTTATGGAGAGAAAAAGCTTCAACAATTGCATGAGTTAGAGAACATAGGGCTTGATGCATATGAGTACTCCAAATATCATAAGCAGAAGGCAAGCTGAAATTCAAATGGTCAGGTCCTTTCATCATCAAGAAAGTCAAATCCTATGGTGTTGTTGACTTGGAGGAGGACCTTTCATCAGGAAGAAGCTGAACTGTCAATGGACAGAGATTTAAGACCTTTTTTAGGGGTGAAATTGAGAGGCTAACAACAATTCTGCATCTAAGTGACCCTTGAGGTCACCAAATGTCAAGCTAATGACATTAAAAGAGCGCTACCTGGGAGGCCACCCAGTTTTCTTGCCCTTTTACTTCTGCATTCTGCATTTTGAATTGTTAAATTTAGTTTTTTTTTTTTTTGGTGAATAAATTGTTAAATTTAGTTAGTTATGTGTTTTGATCATTTAGAGTTCATGTGTTTGATCCTTGTGTGAATTTTGTGTGTTGCTTGTGTTAATTTTGTTTCTTTGTAATGTGATCATTTAGAAGCATCATTCTGCAGTTGCATATGTTCCATTTCTCTGTTACATTGCAGTACTTAGGCTCAATTCTGCATAATTCGCATTTTGGTTATGTCTGTTCAATTATTACTCTAAAGTGACTTTTGGCTCAAGCCACTGATACTGGCTCTAAGCCAAAACCACTGGAAGCAACAATTTCATTTCCCTGCATTTTTTAGTCAAGCCACGTACCATGGTTGAGCCAAAGTCCACTTTTTTCAAACCCTCAGATCTTTTTCGAATTTTCCCACCTCCCAAGACCTTTGACTTTTACCCATAACATCTCCACTCAGTCCCAATCACCTTTTTCAGTCCCGTTTCCCTATACCCACCACTGTACGTTTCCTATTCACCCCTCATTTCCACCAATCAGATTCTTTCTTTCACCTTTTCCTACCTTTTCCCCACACCTTTACATCTTTCCCTAGGCTTCCACCCCTTATACTACCCACTCATTTCTACTTTTTCATTCCCATCATACTTCTGAACTACAACTTTCTTCATCCTTCAACTCACCCACATCATCTAGACTGTGACCCTTCCCTCTCAGCCTACTCTCCATCTACTCATCCATCTCCACCTCGAGCACTACCTTACTTTGCCCACTTGTAAGTGTTGCTTCTGTCATTCCCTTTTCCTTTTCAGTTTAGCACTCCCATCTCTTTTCAAAAAAAGATCCTAGGGTTCTTCTATTTTGCTTTTCTATTCTAGGTCTGTAGAGAGTTTTAGGGTATGCACCATTTGCATCTCTGCACTGTCATTTTTCTTTTTCTTTTTCGTTTTGATTTTCGTTTCAGTTCTTGAAGCATGTGTATGTTTAAATTTTTTTTCTGTTCTTTTTATTTTGTTGTTTTTATTATTAAAGTTTTAACCTTTTATGTTTGGGTTTTCTGCTTTCTCCCCTTTTTCGCTGACAAAGGTCAAAGCTTTTGCTAAAACCTTCTTTTCTTTCTGTTGTTCTGAAGCTTCCCTTGAGTGGGTATGTCTTTTTCTACCTTTGTTTGTTGAAAAAGTGCAAACTTTGTGTGTTTTTTCTTCTTCTTTTGTTTGTACAGTTTTGGGATATCTTTCCTTGTTGAGTGTAGGCACGTGCTTATTTTCCCTTTCCCCTTTGTGTTTTCTGTTCATCTTTTGGGAAACCTTCTTTTATTCCTTTTGTTTTTAACCTTTTAGTTTTTGTTCATATTTTTTCATGCTAGGATCTGTGTAGATCTTGTCTCTTTCGTTGCTTTTGGGACCACTGATGGTTCAAGTTCTGGTTTTTCTGAATATTCTTCGAAGGTTCTTATTTTCTCTATGTTTTAGGACCACATTTTGGGTCCCTGTGCTATTGTGTTTTGTTTAATATTTTCTGTATATTGTTGCTAGTGTTTGGGAAGCACATGGGCCCTGTTGTGAGAGTTATATTTTTCCCATAAAGCAACCCTTTGTCTTTGTCTTTTTCTTTTTGTTTTTTTTATTCACGTGTGTTTTTCTTTGACTGAGATCTGGGACCACTCTGTTTTCCTTATTTATGTTGTTACTAACACTTGTTGGAACCACATCTTTTGAAAAATCTGAGTAGTGCATGATAAGTGGATTTTGGCAAAGCTGCCCTGCGGAAGCTAAGCCAAAATCGCTACACATTTGAGTATTCATGTTCTGGTTCCTGCACATGTGTGTAACAAAATCCCTTTGCTGTTTGTGGATCCTCGATTATCCTTTGAGTTTATTGTTAATGTACTGGTTTGTTTTTATTTTCTTTTCTTACGTGTTGTGTTTCAATTATGTTTTGTAACTTATGTTTCAAATTATTTTCTGTTTCTTGTTCTTATTTTTGTCACAAACTTATCTCATTTCTTGTGTTTTCTATTTTTTTTTGTTTCTTTTCTGTTTTGTAGCATGGCTCTTAAGCAAAAGCAACCTGTTGATGCCACAGTTGGCCAACCCCTTTCGAATTTGAAGCTATGACTGCATGGCCTGGGGACAGACCTATCTTTTTGGGGGGGTGCAGCTACTACTGATGCTGCTGCTAGAGATGATGCTGCTGCCGAGGCTGAAGACCAAGGAGCTGCAGTGGGAGATGAAGCCATGGTAGAGAAGGAAAGCGAAGTAGAGGAGGAAGGAACTGAAGAAGAAGAGGAGGAGTTCGGCAATTCTGAGGCCGAAGAGGATGATGATTTTTGAGGGGGGATTTGTGTGTTTAATCCCCGTTTTATCAGGACAATTTAATTTTTTGCTTTTACAGTTACAGTTTTTAATTTCAGTGCATGGTTAGTTACTTTGTGGGTTTGCTGTTAGTTTAGTTGTTATTTTGGTGATGTTGGCCAAGGCTCATTCATTTTCTGAACTTGGTATCTTTGTTTGTGTTTGCAAGTTTAATTTTAATGTTGTGGTTGTTCATGGCCTTAGAAAAATCACATCGTACGTTATCCTTGCTTGCTTTTCGTGTTGTTTAAAGAAAAATGTGTTTACAAAACCATGATTTGAATGATTTTTGTGGCTGCACGTTTCATTAGCATAGCTTGGATGCATGTGTGTTTTTGAGAAAATGTTTCAAGCAAAGCATGATTTTGATGACAGGTTTGAGAATGTTTGAGAAATAATTTTTGTGAGTTGTGTGATTCTCAAATGATTATGAGTGCCACCTTTGGCACCACACTTGGTTTTGAACAATTCTCTTGTGATGATTTTTGCATGTTGATAAGGAAATGATCATGGTCATTTTGTTGATGTTTGTGAATCCTAATGCCAAAAAGCCTTCCCTTTTCACTATTATCCTTTTTTGTGTAGCCCCTTTGAGCTTTAATTGAATTGAATTTCTTCATTATAACCCAAAGAGCCTAAAAGAAAAACAATTCACTTTCCCTACCATAGAATAGGAGAGCAATTGCATGTGTTGGGTTGAGAATAAGTTTGGGGGAATTCTTGCATGTAAGGAAGAACTTGGGAACAATTGTGGGTCCCTCTCATGAAATTAAAAGAAGTGTCACAGCTGTGTTTGTCTTATGTTCTGTAATTTCCATAAAAAAAAAAGAAAAAAAACAAGAAAAACAAGAAAAGAAAAAGAAAAAGAAATAAAGTTGTGATTCTTGTTGTAATTATAGTGGCATGTCTTTGAGCTTAATTTGAGAAATGCAAGGAGTTGGTATCTTTGCCATTGTGAGAAAATAAGAGGGATTGGGAAAATCTGAAAAATTCATTGATTGCTCTCTTTATCTCATGGTGTTTTGTTTATCTAGAAAAACCAAACTCCTTTCAAGCCTAGCCACGTTTCAAACTTTGATCAAGTCCTTGTGATCTTAATTTGTGTGCATAATTTCATTGCATTGATAAGGAAAGCAAAATTGATTTGTGGTTTCCATTGTGTGTTGACTGTGAGAGAATTCAACACCTAAATCAATTGGTGTTTGAGTGAGACACTTGAGTGAAGAGAATCAAACATTCTTGGATTTTGTCAAATTTTGATTGTTATGCTTGTTTCATTTCTTGAGAAATTTGGGTTCTTGCATCCTTGTTATGGTCTCGGTATAAGCACCATGGTTAAATTTGAATCATTGGTTTGATGCTTTTCAAGTTTTAAATGGAAACATGTTTTGGATTTGTTAGGATGGGATTGATCTTAGTCCATGTTTCTGTTTTAGTGTTAGTTATTTTCAGTTTAGTAAGTTAGTCAGTGTTGTGTTGTTTTTATCTTTTGCTTGAGGACAAGCAAAACTCCAAGTTTGGGGGAGTTGTTAGTTGCTATAATTACTTACTTTTTAAGTGATTTTTAAGGCAATTATCTATTTTTTCTCTTATTTGGAGCGTTGTTTTACTCAATTTGCTTTAATTTCGTAATTTAGTTAATATTAGTTAATTTTCTAGTTTTATGGTTATATCTTAGTAATTTACCCCACTTTTTGTAGAAAGAGGAGATTGAAGGTGTAGAACACATTTTGGAGCTGCATTCTAATGTTTTTGAAGCATTGAAGGGTCATCTGCAGTAGTATTCTGATGCAGTAGCAGAATTTGCCAATCAGCTAAGCTAGATTTCTTGGCTGAGCTATTTGTCACTTGAAGAAATTCTACACATGTATATAAAGGGCTGACCCTCATGTATGACAGTAGTCTAAGGACTCACTCCCATTCTGTTATGTAATTTCATTTTGTATTGTTCTATTGGAAAGAAAAGCTCTCTCCTTTGTTCTTGGTGTTCTTCTTCATCTCCTTCCCCTCCATGTGTATTTTGCAGCTGCTCATGTCCATGAGTGGCTGAGTTCCTCAGTTGTAAGGGGTTAGATGTAACCATACTCAGACTCTCTTGTATCTTTTGATATTTTTACATATATATTCTGCAGATTTGTGTTTAATGTTAGTATTTTGCTTCTTTACTTAAAGCTTGTTGTGGAATGGCCACCCATAGCATGATCTTTGGACATGATTGTTGTTGGAAAACACTTTTATTGTCTAGATCTGAAGCAATATACCTCATGAACTTTGCGTCTTGGAATGGAGCTTAGTTCATGAGTTATCTTGTGTCACTAGGCTGAAAGCTAGTTTCTTCGTTAAGTTATTGAGGGATCAAGGCTTTGGGAAGGAACTAAGACTCTATGCACCTAAGGGATTAAGGCTGAGAATGTTTTTATTGGCTGATTTTAACATCTAAATGCAAATGGAATATGTATTATGCGTTAATGCAAGAAGAGAGAAGAATTTGGTGAGATCTAACCCCTGCAACATCTTTATATATATGTTTTAACCTCTGTTTACTGCTGTGTTATGTTATAAAACCATAAAAAATATCATTTTATTTTCTGTTATGCATTAGATCTGCTTTAAAGTTCCACAAAACCAACTAAAGTTTGTGTTTTTACTGCTTTCTTGTGAAATCTGTTTGGCTTAGCTAATATATGTGTGAATATTGCCTATATTACGTGAGTCCCTTGGGAAAATGATACTTGGACTTATCCATTTTACTACTTGTGCGATTTGGTACGCTTGCCAATCCATTAACACATAGCAAGATCCTAGTAGTTTGAAGAAGCTCTCTGACCATGCATGTGGCGGAGCCCCATAACATTTTACCCAGACCAGTCTCTCATTATCCATAGTGTTTATGCTCCATCTTGTAATTTCTTCAAACCATTCCGAGACCCACTCAAAGTTAATATTTATATAGTCAGCAACATCCTTCTCATCATCAGTTTCTAACAGGACCAATCTAGTTCCCATCGGAATGGCCCTAGTTTAGACATGCAAGGATGTCGGTCTTTCTTTCTCTCAATCCAGGACTCTATATATAACACGGTGTACAAATGATGAGGAAAAAGATCTAGAATACCATATAGAATCAAAAAGGGAAGGGAGGGCGACATACTACAACAAATTTCTCATCCCTTGTCATGCCACCTCATCTTATGGCTTCAAGTTGATAATACCAGTCGCAACGGCATTCGTCATGAGAGATGTGTGGTTCTTCAAACTTTTTTTTTGTTTATATATATATGTGTGTGTGTGTGTGTGGGGGGGGGGGGGGGGGGGGAGGGCAGAGCTGATTGCAATATATATGTCACATTAGCCGAGACACTAGGGAGCGTAAGGTCACTTTTCTATTTTGTCGTTGAAGATCCAGCAAATGCAGATTTTTGAAAGGAAAGAGCATGTATGCATACCATAACCATTGCATAGGTCATTATGTGATTGTAAGATAATATTGTGTTTCATTTTTCTTATATAAATCAAAAAGAATAAAAATACAATAATAATCCTCTTTTTCTTATAATAATAAATAAAATATCAAAAAATTATTCTTGTTTCATTTTGAGGGGTAAAGTAAATAATTTTAAAGTTATTCGAATTCACACATTTAATTAGAGGTAACCGTCTTAGGACGGACGTCGTAGGGTGCTAACACCTTCCCTACGCGTAATTGACTCCTGAACTCGAAATCTGGTTTCGAGACCACTTTTTTAAAGGTTTTTCCGTAGTTTTCCTTTATAAATTATGGTGGCGACTCCTCTGATTTTAACATATTTTTTCGCCGTCCCACTGAGACCCACGTTGCGACAGTGTGTGTTGTAGCCATTATATTGATTTCTTCTTTTTTTGATAGTGATAAATAAAATTCTTTTTTTCCTTTCTTAATTCATTTGTGGTTTCAAATAAAAATAGTCCTTTTAACTCATTACTCATGCAATGGTTTGTGGCATTAATTGAGTAGCAATTCTACTTTTAATGTTACTTAAATCCTAAAAGTGCATAGAATAACCATTTGCTATCTTAAACTTTTGTGTATGAAGTTGTTTTCATTTAACAAAAAAAATAGATAATAAAAAATAAAAAAATATTTTCTTTTTGGGGTAAAATAAATATTCATAAAGTTGTATAATCTTGCGCAATTAATTATAGGTACCATTTTTTTTTAACGGGCATTGTAGGGTGCTAATACCTTCCCTACACGTAATCGGCTCCTGAACCTACCTTTGATTTCGAAGACCATTTTTAAATTATTTCCAATGTTTTCCCTCTACATAAAATATTGGTGGCGACTCCATTTTTAAATTATTTTGGTGTCGTCCCCGTCATGACCCTGGTTGTGACAGCATCCATGTAGATGACACATGGCAACCACGTGGATGACACATGGCAATCGTCAACTGCCACGTCATCACTAGAGGTGCCACGTAGGCACGGGCATTAGAGATAACGGAGGAGAGTTAACGACATGACTAATTTGTCAGCACCTCACACTTTTAGTGACCAAAATGAATATTTACCCATAATAAAATGAGAGCCGATCATTTTTAGTATCACGATATGTTGTCCTAAACAAATAGAAGGAAGAAATCGAAAAAGAAGACCATATGGGAGACCTTCAATTCTAATATGTTGCTATATAGAGACATAAAAATGTCTCTAATGAAATAAAAATGGAAAGAATGTTCAATATATTGGTCGTAATTAGCTTAATTAATTCAAATTATAATATATATCAATCGTAATCACCTTAATTATCATAATTATAAAATTTGTGATAATAAACCAAAAAAAGTTGCCATAATTTGATTAATGCTTTTTTATTTGAATTTTAAATTCAAATGAACATTTTTTTTATCAAGGCAATAGAAGAGTGTTGCAGAATGCATTGCACCAAGAAGTTGGCATGTGGCAAAAGTTTTCTCGAAAGTGGGTGGAAAATGTACAATATATAGAAGATATAGATATAGATATTGATTGATTTTAAATCTTTTATTATCTTTTAAGGGCCTATTTAGTGGTCAGGATATGATAGGATATGATAATTATCATATATCTTGTTTGGTGGCCAAGATAGGATAGAATAGAATAACTATCATATCATGTTATAATTCGTTGTTTATTACGCCGATATGATAACATTATCGTGTTGTTTATCTTATCACTAGTATGGTGACCCATATGATGCACGGGCTTGTTATTATATTTTAAAATTATAAAGTTGTTATTTTAATTTATGTTCATTGCATATATTATTTAAGAGTTTTTTACTTAATTATTTCAAAGTTATAAAATATAAAATTTAATATAATGATTACAAATAATTAATCTAAGTTTTAGAAAATTTCTTAATACACCATATATTGTTATTTGTAACTGAATGATAGTATAAAACTGTTTTATACAGCTAGTGTTCCTTATACTGATACTGATGTTCGTAAGCCTTTTTGTCACATGTAATTTCATGATATCCCTGAACATACATGCATGTGCAATGAATGAATAAATTATAGCTTCAACAAAACTTTGCTAATTTTTTCATTCATATTTTCTCTTCCTATGTCCAAATTTGGTTTATCTGCATAATCTTATGAGCATGAGACAGGAAACTAACATAGTTAGCAAACTTGATCTTTATATATGGATTGCCTATATTAAAATTATACTTTATTATGGGCTTGTAGGGCCTTGGATTGTTGCATTTTATTCCTACTCTGCACTTTGAGTTAACATGCTTTTACCACAGGGTTGTATGGTGGATAAGTGGTGGATGCACAGTGATCCATCCCTCATCAATTTCAAATCCATTGGACCAAATTAACTTTTTTTTGTGGGTTAGGGCCAGGGCTGTTTAAAAGAAAATCAAACTGAACTGAATTGGTGGTGAACCGAACAGCACTGTACGAACAATACTGTTTTTGATAAAAACTGAACTGTACTAACTGGTTGTTTTGATTTGTGAATTTCTATCAGAAGTATCTTGTGCAGAACTGGTTGACGAAAATAAAAATGGCCATCTTTGGACCTATTTGAACTCTTCTTTGTGTCAGTTAATCCTTTCCTTTGCAACATGTTTTGTTTCCTTTACATTAAACAATCCATTGCTCTAATCATGATTTCTGTCTCAATGAATATCACTCTCTGTTTATTATATGGCTGAAACCTTTACATTTGAAAAAGTCTTAACTTCCTGTTAACTGCAAGTTTTGAAATTTGAATACCACAGCCAATATATCTGACTTAATTGGGGCTGTTAAGTATGTCTGTTACTGCAAAACCAATCTATAAACTTCATTGTACTGCTTTTGAATTTTTCTGTTTACTTTTGGGAACAGTAACTGTATTTTTTAGTTTTGGCCAACTGTGTGGAGCATTGTCTATTTATTTTTCAAAATAATCTGATATTTAAGTATGCAGAAGTAAGCCTTACTGATTATGATTGTGCTGAAAATTTGAAGGATTGTGTTAGGGCCTAGGAGTTGACCCATCAAAGCAGCAGTACATGGGCCTAAGATTTTGCAAGTATATGTATTAAAGGGGTAGGAAGGAAACGATCAAAATTAGGGGGTTGAGTTGTCCATTAGTCAGCAAGTGGGAAGGGATCTGTCACGTGTAAGGATCCTTATAGGGAGGTAGAGGTTGGAATATGAGGAGGATTTTGGCATTCTGTTATTTTCTTATATAAGATGCATAGAAGTGCTTTGCGTTCTTTGGAGGAGCCAGTCTCTGTTTACAGAAAATAATATCTCTTCCATTTCAATTCTCAGTCCCTAATGTTTCTGTTTACAGTAAATAGTTTATATACCTCTTCTGTCTGACCCTTGAACAGTTTTAAATTCAATTTTTGTAGTTTCAACAAATCAGAAACTGCATTTTGTCTTAAAATTAGTCTATGCTTAAACTTTTTTTTTTATTCAAAAACAGTTCAAAAGAGTTCGGTGCAGTTCAGAAAATAGTTCGATTCAAACTCGTGGGACGCAGTTCACCAAATCGTTTCGCAGTTCAGTTCGGGTGAACTGGTTTTCTAGTCCGGTTCAGTTCTACAACAGTTTGGTTCTGTTTTGCCTACCCCATGTATAAAAACATATTTATAGGCATTTTTGGATACTGGCCATTAAGTTTATACTCGGAAGTATGTTTCAGGCTAGGAACTTAGGATTTTGGATATTTGACAAGTTTGGTTGCTACAATCCTACTTGAGTAGAGCAGGTTGGTGAGAAACACATCATTCATATTTTATAAAAAATTCCTATTTATTTCTTCTGAAATTTGTTGGGAAGCTAAACACATCATCTCGCACCGTGAAGACTACCGTTGTTCTTATTTATGCATACCATTCATTGTTCATGTGATAGGATCTTAACAGTGTTACTTAGCCTGTGGACTGTGGTAATCGTTTAACATTCATGGAGTGTGGGGCAAATGGTTATTGTGGAGCATCCTAATAGATTTAACGAATGATAATTAATAGGTCTTCAAAATTTGCACATAACTTGGGCTGACTGTGGTTTTAATTTGGATCATTAAAATGTTAACAGCAGTGAAGCTTAAGAAGAAATGTATAGTGTAATTACATCTAAAGGATTTAAAAAAAATAATTATTTGTTCAAGATTTGTTTTGAAATGAAAATTTAGGAGTAAAATTGAGATGTTTGAAGAACAAATTTGAACTTCAAGATATTACATGCAACACCAGTGTTATTAAACCTGGACCGGATCGGTCGGAAATCGAACCTATGGCCGGTCTAGTCAGGTCATCAGATCATATATGCTTGTCAATCGGTGTGATGTTCGATAAATCGGATTGGACTAGCATAAAACAACGACTCGGCTTGTGGTTGAACCACTAGAAATACTCCTCAAAGCCGTTTGTCTTAGATTTGCAAAAATTAGCAACCCATTAACAAAGAAGCAAGAAATAACAAGATAATGGATGAAATATCAAATGTGCAAAAGAGAAGAAAAAAAATCGCAAGAGAAGAAATAAAACGCCAGAAGCAGGAAGAAGAAAAAATGACAAAGACAGCAGCATGTTGAATGGGTGTGGCGGCTCATTCGTGTCTTCACATGTGTATACAAGGATTTTAGGGTTAGTAGTAAATGGGCTTCAATATTAATAACTTACGCCAAGGACTTAAAACAAAAGTTTTGATATATCAGGGATCTAATGAAATGAAAAAATTTATTAGGAACACAAAACAAAAATTGATCATTTATCATGGACCTAAAACATTTTTTTTAATGAAAACCTACCTTTGTGATATGATATTAAAATTGGACTTCACCTTTTTTTACAGGCTTTTTCAAATAGGTACTCCATAACATTCCCACATTCGTGAGGCTGGCCATTCCTTCCACGGTTATGATTTGGTAATTTTAATACTTTAATATCACGTCTTACAATAAATCAATATTTTCAGTTCTGTTTCTTTTGTTAATATTGACTTTTTTTTTTTTTTGGTTTCAAGTCATTTAACACAATGTTACACGTGTATCTAATATTATTTTTAGATTACTTTTTTGAAATATTTTTTTTAGTTCATATCTTTTTTTATTTCTCCAAACTTTTCTGAAATTCATAATAGAAGAGGTGCATATGTCAATGTTTGGATAATCCCAACATGTAGTTCAGTGTGTGACGTGTAGGGGTATTCATATTGGTTGGTTGGCTCAAGGGGTAAATTAGTTGCTTTGATCGTGGTAAGCTAGAAAGTGTACAAAGGGTTATTCTTACTTTTGTTATCTTAGTCAAGCATGTGAAGTTAATGATCTAATGCATTGTTGAGATGAGTGATAAGTTAAGGGATGTGTTGATGTTGTTTATGGGCTAATGGCCAAAAACCTGTCTTAAGGTACTAAGCAGAAACACAAGTATGATGAGCCAAATCTAAAAGTAGATTTCTGCATATATTTTTGGTAATATAAGGATTGTCACATGTTTTAATGAAGTTGGTTTTTGCATTACATATGTGTTGCATATACTATTTGGTCATTCATTTGAATATATGAGGGTGTTTGATGGCTGGTGCAAATAGGACGAACATATAGTGACATGTCATACATTATGTTATATGCAAGTGTGTTGTATTGGTGACATTCTTATTTGGGATGATGTCCATTCAAACACTTGGGGGCTATATTGCCCACAGTTTGTGAATGGTTAATATTAAAAAACTATGCTTATTGTGGATATTTTTTTCTTTTCTTTTGTGCACTTTTAATGTTGCAGTGGTATTTTTTGGTTATGCAAAGTGCACAGACCATCAATGGTCTACTCATAATAAAAGGAATGCCAATGAAATGTATAAATGGCTTCAAGTACGGATTCTTTTGTGAGTGATGCATAAAATGTGTTCACTAAGGGCAAGCGTACCCTATGTAGAGTAACAGAGGACTTTAAGTCTGGATATCAAACCCAAAGGACCAATCGCGTTCCCAAATAATTAATTTCGCAAATAATCAAACAATCTAATTTTAAAATCAAATTGAGAGGAATGATGTTCAATTATTTTTTTTCCAAAAACTAAGAACTAAACAGAAAGATTAATATGAGAACAATTAAAATAGAAAACCAAGGACTATGATTTTGCATGCACCCTCTTTTTCCCCCAATTCTAATTTCAACAAAAATCCTAATTAAATTAATTGTCAGTGACCTCTTAAATTCATTAATAAACAATTGATCATAGTTTACTAACGTTGTTTCCCCTAATTTAATTCCCAATTGATCATAGGTGAACTAATTTAAGGCAAACGATAAATATCAAAGAGGTTGATTAATAGGATTAATCTATTGGAAATTCACATAATAAGTTTGATCATGCAAATCGTATGAATTCAATCACTTTACAGTTCCATTAATCCCAAGCAATTGATTGCAGAAAAGGGATTAATTTAAATTCAGAATGACTAGTTCTAAGAACAATTAAAGCAGTAGAGAGATTCAATAACTGGAAAACATCGTGAATTTCATTGATAATCAAAATGGGGTACAAAGGGATACAATTACATCACAATCCTGGGCTAAGAGGACTAGTCACTCACTCATGTTCATGAATAAACCAAATAACTCAAAGTAAGACAGAGATTATAAAAGGAGAAAATTTTTTACAATGACGATCCTAATGATGATCTCTACGTTCTACAGCAACTTAGTGTCTCTCACAGGACCTCTTTTTTACTCAGAACCCTCAATTTCAGAAATCAATATATATAAAATTTACGAATCCAAAAACAGCTTTGGAAAATACGTGGCGAAACAAAATTGTTTCTCAAGCATTGGATGGCACATGTCATCATTTCATGTTTCAGAATTGTTTGGTTCGGTTACAAACCAAATTTAAATTCAAATCAATATATATAAAATTTACGAATCCAAAAACAGCTTCGAAAAACACGTGGCGAAACAAGGTTGCTTTTCAAGCATTGGATGACACGTGTCATCATTTCATGCTTCAGAATTGTTTGGTTCGGTTACGAACCAAATTTAAATTCAAATACATTTAAGTCCTATTAAATACCTACCTTAATTATAATAATTGTAGACAAAATTATATTTTTATTAAATATGTAAGTTTATTTTAAATTAATTATCTTATCAAGTGAAAAAAAATATAATTATAAGATAAAATAATGTCTAGAATTAATTTAATTAATATTTGAAATTATTTTAATGATAATCAATATAAATAAATATAAAATACAAATATTTAAAAATTATTTTTTACTTAGTTATAAAATTTTAAGATTTAAAGGATTTAATTTAAGATTTTTAAATTACAGGGACTTGATTAAAGTCTTGATGGAACTATAAGGAATAGATTAATTTAACCTAATTAAAATTAATGATACATTTTACAAAACATAATCAGAACAAATTAATCAATTACATCATACATGACAACATGAAAAATTATACTAATAGTATAGTTACTAGAAACAGCACAAGTGGAATTTGTTTGACGTATTAGCAAGTAGTAAGTATACAAGACGAAAATTGTGCCCTTCATGATGTTGAAAGCTCAGTTGAAACTGGAAAAGAGGAGTTAACATAAAAAGAAAAAGCAGCAAAAATAAATTGCAAAAACTTTTCCTTAAGAATCTGTCCATCCTTAAAAAATATTTTTTTATGCTTCTTAGTACCAATAGTTTCTCTACTTCGAAACTTTTTTCAATCATTTATAGGAGAATTGAGAAGGAAGTTCTCAAAATTTTGTTCATTTGCTGGTATGAGTAATAATTTAGAGACTTCTAAGCATAGTTTTCTTGTGGATGCTGGCTGTAGAGGCAGCAAATCTTCAAGAGACACAGGGTTTGAAGGGACTATGTGGTAGATATTCTTGAGAAATGGAAGAAGCACAAGAGGGAACTTGACTTTGGTAATACTATGGTGCAAGTGATTCATAAATTTCTTGCCAAGGGCTCTTACTGAGATGTATGACTAAGACAACATACAAATCCGCAGGTCTCAGAAACACATTTTCAAAAGATTATTTTAAAAAAAAAAGTTGATTTTGTGGCTTCAGGCTGGCCATCAAATAGAATTATTTCCTACTACTGTACAACTACAGTCTATTGCCCATTATCCTTCTCTGCACTGACACCTGAAAGAATTTGGCAATGGTCTCTGCAGCAAGTAAAGCCCATTCTAAATTTACTCTTCACCTCACTAATCTTCTGGAAGGGCTTTAGACTCTGACAACTAGGAGATGGTGCACAACCTTCATGTGTTGGAGCTCATATGCATCATGCCCTTTGATTACCCTGAAAATGACATTTTTCTTGATAAGAAAAAATGGAAACTGTTGAATAGATGAGTTTGAATGCGTCAACTAAGTCTTATGCTAAATCTTTATACCAGACCATATCACATGGTCTACTTTTACTGCCAACCTTGAAAATATCACAATGATAATATGAACAAATAAATCAACATCTTTAGGAATGAAATTTACTTTTATATATGTACCACCAATTCTCTTCTCTACTAGCAACAGAGGAAATAGAGACAATAAAGAGTATAGTGACAACAATATCATGCCAAATCAGGTTAGTCAATGTTTTCATCTGAAGTGTGTTTATGTTTGGAATAATGATAAATCATAGAAAAACAAAAAATAGACTAGAGCAGAAAATTATATGTGTAGAATATTTTTACACATATAGTCCTCATCTATCATCATATTTTTATGATGCATTTTTCTGAATGCATAAAAAAGAAAAGAAATATAGTACTCCTAAAATCAAAACTAAGAAGGTAATAAATCATCTTTCAGCAGTATCTTGCCCCTTAGGAAACAAATTATTAGATTTTCCTTTTCGTTTGTAGCGTGGTGTTGAGGAAGCCAAGGTAGTGATCACTTGTCTTGTCTGGGCATTTTTATAACTTATGAAAATTTAACATGAAGACATATTAACAATACGAGGTAATGTATGGATCAATATTCAAAAGAATGCTAGAGCCAAGAGAAATATTTCTGTATTTCAATAATTGATAAAAAAAAAAAGGTTGTTGTGAGGTAAGGCATGAGAGTAACGAGGATAAGATCTCTGGCGAGGTTCAGCGGTTGTGTGTGACTTGGGTGATCGAGGGCCAAGATAACCCGCAGAACAATTGCCCCAAAGTTGGTATTATTTGAAGGAAGCAATGTCGGCTTAAGAGTAAGGTCGAATTGACCTCCAAAACAGTTGTCTCCAAGTCGATATTGTTTGAAGAAAGCAATTCCAGCTTAAAAATCTAGAGGTCGAAGTGACCTCCAGAACAAAGGTGAGCTTTTTTCTTTACTACTTACAAAAATCTAGATAATACCATTATAAGACTAAAACATTCAAATTTAGAATATATGTTCCTAAAATTTAGGTTTTGGAGCCTAATTCAATCCCACAAAACTGACTTGTAAGGTGAGGACTGTCCAAGCTTTGTAAGCTTTATTTAAGCCATATCTCTAGTCAATGTGAGACTAATCCACCACCCTTGAGGCCGCACTTAAGGCAGGCTAGGGGTGTGAGGTGACCACAATTAAGGCAACTTTCCAACACTCTCTTTCACGCCCAGGGCTACCATCTTGGAGCATGGCAAATGAAGGTGGCCCAACAATAGATCTAGGATAGGCTATGATACCATTTTAGTATTTAGGTTTGTTGGCCTAACTCACTCCCACAAAACTGACTTGTAAGGTGAGGACTGCCTAAGCTTTATAAGCTTTATTTAAGCCATATCTTTAGTCAATGTGAGATTAATCAACCACTCTTCAAATTGCAATTAAGGCAGGTTGGGAGTGACCACAATTAAGGCAGCTTTCCCACATCTGTGACCCTGTAACTCAACAAACATGCAGACTGACAACAGTAATAATGTGCCTAACATTTCTTGAAAATTACCTCAATCATCATCTTGGACTAGGGTATTCCTTACTAGTAGTAACAATATGTGCAGACTAGTATCTTCCTTGGTAGTTTTTGAGTATGCTTGCATACTATTGTCTTTTGAGTAATCATTACTTGTAGTTGTTTGTTTAGAACTTAGTAGGTCCATATGATAACTTCAAATTATAATAACTTGAATGTTGAAACAAATATAAGTTCCTTTTTTCTGGATAATGAAACTTTTATTAATAAAGGGAAAAGTTAATTTGACCACAAGATGTGCCCAATTCAAGAATGCATCATAAAGAAACTGCTTCATAGCAGTAAGTAGCTACCCCAATACAGAAATATAGAAAACCAACGCAAGTGAACAACACTGTAAATCATCTAATAATAAAAATTCCCATATATATAAATAAAATAAACACACGCACGCACGCATGAATATCAGACCACAGACATTGCTCCAAGTGAGTATGTCATGCCATGATGCCAATGACAAAAAGATGTGATCTCCGCTAGTCAACATAAAACAATTTTTAAAAATGTGATCTATTTTTAAAGATTAACGAGAAACTTAAAATTTTCCCCCTCAAACGCCACTTTAACAGAAAGATTTCATTGTAAATTACCACAGTAAGAAAATACCTCTAATGATGTGAAGTACAACCCGATTCCATTTGTTTAATGAAATTGAGACATTGCACAATTCCATTTGTTGAATGAAACTGTTATATGTCGAGGTGCTTATTGGGCTGACCCCAAATCCTTTCAAAGACTCTTGCACAACTACTTGGTAACCAAAGATTTGTGCCTCCATTGTAACCTGAATTTTAAACCATGTTAGATTTTTGACTATGCTATTCAGGAAGTCAGAACATCTTTGGTCGTACACCACGCACACTGACACATGATCTGATTCTGATGATTCTAATACAAATGAGTCTTGCCAAAATTGATCCAGGTACATGCTAACAATGTCCCTTTGACCTTCACCCTCATAATCACTTATAGGGATGTTAAATTCATGTCTTATAAATTTGTATACGTGTCTGCAGTCCCCAATGACAAAGCAGAAAATGAAGCCCCACTGAGGGGAAGGTGGAGCAGAAGAGAGATCAACAATTATATAATCATTTCTTGTCTTATACTCCAACCACTGTGGAACACTGCTTCCTGGATACCCCGTAAACAGCTTGATAAGAATGAAACTCGCAACCATAATCATTGTAATTTTCAACATGATCGTGATTGGGTGAAGATAGGTGGTGGTTTGCGAATTTCATCACGTTGATTTGCGCGTTCAACCCAATAGCTGATAGAGAATGTTCGTCCAAGCTGCAACAATGCAAGAACATAACCCGTTTCCTATTTTCCTTTAATTGTTCAACAGCCCTTGAAGGAAATAATACAGTCTTCAATGATTTGCTGTGATTGCCATCTAGAGTTTCAAGTGACAGTGGAAGCTCTGGTATTATTTTAAGGGATGGGGGAAGCTCTAGTAGATTTTCCATTGAAGAGATCCACCTGACATTTATAGTTTTAAGGTATGGCGGAAGCTCTAGTAGAGTTTGAAGTGATCTGCAGTTGCTGACATTTAGAGTTTCAAGGGAGAGGGAAAGCTTTGGTAGAGTTTGAAATAATATGCAGTTGCTGACATTTAGAGTTTCAAGGGACAGGGGAAGCTCTGGTAGAGTATGAAGTGATCTGCAGTTGCTGGCATTTAGAGTTTCAAGGGACTGGGGAAGCTTTGGTAGAGTTTGAAGTGTGCTGCAATAGCTCACCTCTAGATGCAGCAGTTATGTAAGATTGTTGAAGGATGAAGGTAATCTCTCAATGACACTTCCTTTTAGATATAGCGATTTGAGCTTGCGTTGATGTCCAAATGATGAGGGAAGTGCTTTCACCTTCGTATGTGCTACTCTCAGTTCTTTCATATTCTCTGATATCAATGAGAATTGCGTCAGATTCAGGCAAAAATCAAGGTTGAGATAACTGAGGCTGCATAAATGAGAATTGCTTGTGAGTATGGTAAGGGAGTTGCAGTTCTCAAGGTCCAATTTCTCAAGTTTGAGAGAGAAAATAGATGGATGCACACTAGTCAACATAGAACAATCCCTGAGAACCAGTACTTCAAGATTTGAGGCTTTTGATAAATCTGGCAGCTCCTCTAATTTATCAGAGCCATTGAGGTCAAGTACTTTTAAATTCACCAGATTTTGCAATAAAATGAATCTAAATGTTGATATCATATGAGCTAAATTAGTTAAGTTCGTATACCTTGAATTAATAGAAAATTATAACAGTGAGACTCGTATATTTACCTTCACTCCATTCCAAAGTTTTTCCATGCTGCCCCTTTTCAATTTCAATATTACAAGTTTTTTGCCAGAAAAATTCTGTGGAAAGGATTTTAGAGGGTAATTCTCCCAACAAAGAAATCTTAGTTCGTTTTCCAAAAATTTAAGCCCTTCAGCCACAAAAATAAGTTGATTGTAGCAATCATCATAATCATTCTGAGAAATTTCCAGAAATTTTAGTCTGCTTATCTTAGCAAATATGTGAGGCATTAACTTTTGCTTAATTTTTGGCAACTCAATTCGAAAGCTTCTAATCACCTCAGTAATCTGCCATCAATGCAGAAGAAACATTTTAAAACATTTCTAACAAAAAAAATCAAATGTTATTGAAAAGACATAATATTTAGTTCAACTTTAACCTTGTCATTTTCCAATGCTTCATAAATGTCATCAGGATCCCACAATCGACTGCGTCTTCCAGGGTCTTCAATAGATTCTTGACGAACAATCTCCCAAGCCATTTCTTGTAAACTATCATGCATAGATATAATATTATTCTCAGAGAAAGTTACAAGAGCTTTGTCTTTCAGCCTTCCTAACTCAAAAGCCACTGAATTATCACTTTCATTATCTTTCAATAAAGATTTAAGATCGCCCACATTTACCGGTTCATTTGTCCTAAGAAAGAAACATGCTTGATCTAGAAAAATTTGTTGCCCTTTGCGATCTAGACCATCATAACTCAGTTTCATTATTTCATAAACTTTTGTAGGAGGCATTTTTTTAAGCTTGTCTAGCATACTTTTCCATTCTTCCTTATCTTTTCCATGAAGAAGACCAGCCAAAACTTTAACAACTAATGGAATGCCTCGAGCACAATCGACCACCTTTTTTGATAGCTCATTGTATTCCCTTTCATAATCACTTTCGTTAAAGGCATTCAAATTGAAAAGTTCAAGTGCTTTGTTAGAACTGATTGCTGTAAGCCGATATATTTTGTCAGCTTTGTTAGCCCTAAGCACTTGTTCATCTCTAGTTGTTACAATTATTCTACTACTTGATCCAAAAATATCAAGAGTTCCCAATAGTTTTTCTAGGTGTTTTGAATCATTCAGATCATCAAGAACAATAAGAATCTCCGTACAACCAATTCTCCTAACAATATCTTCGAGCAATGAATTTGGTGTGTCAATTTTTACATCTTCTCCTAATAGTTTAGAAAATAAAATTTTCTTCAAAGAAATTAATTCATGTTTGTTTGATTGATCTCTTTCATTGGCTAAAAAATAAGAACCATCGTATTCATGTCGCAATTTATTAAATACTTCTTTTGCAAGAGTTGTCTTGCCAATACAGGCCATACCCCAAATTCCAATAAGAATAGTGTGTTTTGGCCCTTTCCTTATCCATGATTCTACTGTTGCAATTTTTTCATCAATTCCAACGAGTCTTTTTGATTTAATTGGGGGTTTAACCAACCTCTTCAGCACGAGATTGACAATTGCTTTAACCAGCTTAGCATCATTCCTATATCACACAGAGACAGAGAAAGTGTGTTAAAATCAATGTTGTTAATGTTTACTCAATTATTTGGAAGAGTTCGTTGAGGGCAGTAAAGGGGTTGGGGGGCTCAGCATGCATGTTGGAAATTTTCCTTCTTTCTTAGTGGGGATTCCTTAAGAGTCAAGTACTAAAATATAAATAAAGGTGTTTTTGTTTGATGTATATAGAAATCTTTTTAAAAGAATATAATTTAGAAACTGAATATATTTAAATGTATTATTCAGTTGTAATTTAACCACTAAATTTTATGGACCAACAAAGCATGGTTTGTCCCATCAAAATTCTAGCATAGTGGCATTGGCTAAAATTATACCATGGGAAAGTAATAATTGATAAGCATATATTAGCAGATTCTGATGACATGCATATACTATACATGACTTGCATATACTACACATAACAGCTAGAAAATAACTGATAAGCATATATTAGCAGAGTCTGATGACATGCATATATTGGAAAGTAATAACTGATAAGCATAACTAATAAACAATTTAAAAATAAAATTTTGCAATGTAAGCAACCACGTTGTGATAACATGCATATACTATACATAACAGCTAAAAACTATTGAAGATTTATGGAGAAAAAAGAGCTTACAAAAATTCTGAAGACACAATTCCTGATATTTTAGCAGATTTATTCAAAGCATCCCTCCAGATTTGCACCTCAGTCTTGTATTTTCTTCCATGCTCAGCAAATGCATTTTTGTAACTCCCCGATTGATGTCCTACATCTGTGGGTTCTACATGGCAGAAAACAGGGATTACAATACGCCCATATTTTTCTCTGCATTCAAGTATTTTCACAAGTTCTTTTAAACACCAGCTAGAAGAAGCATAGTCTGGTGAGAATATGATCAAAGAAATGGATGATCCTTCGATTGCTCCAACAAGTGATGGCCATATTTCTTCCCCCTTGTCAAGTTTATCATCTACAAAGGCATTTATTTTTTTCACTTCAAAAGCCTCACTTAAATGACTAAGAAACCCTTGACGGATGTCCTCGCCCCTGAAGCTAACAAAAACATCATACTTTATTTGAGGAGATTTGTTGTCTGACATAGGTTTTGGTTTTTCCTCTACAGTACCATTCAATTTTTGAACCAACCGAGAGATAATGAAAAACAACACACAGAGAAATAAACAGGAGACAAAGAAATGCAACATATTCAATTTCCAAAACAACTAAGAGACAAAGTATGGTAGTGTTAGATTGGAATAAGTGCACTCTGGATCTTTCTGTATGAGCCACAAGGTGTTGGGTACCAGAGTAACAAAATAATAACTTGCAACTAAAATAAGAGATGAGAAAAATAAGAATTAACACTCAATATTTTAACGTGGAAAACCCTCAACAAATAAGGGAAAAACCACAGGCAAGACCAAAGAAATATTTTTACTAAGTGGAAGAAAATTACAACCTCTCTCTAACTATAAGGAGAGAACAATTACACTCTCTCTTACAATAGGAGAACACACACACTACTAGTGTTGCTACCTCTCTCTCTAAGATTACTACAATTGTAGTGGGATAAAAAGATGAGCAAAATGCCTTGCTATTTATAGGCAAAGATGGGAGCTCAAGCATTTAATGCATTGCAACAATTTTCTACCCTCCAACCAATTTTACAAGCCTAGCTAAGTAGAGCTAAAATTTTCATCCCTTTATTTTTTACTTGCATGCCACAAAAGTGGCTTTAGTCCACGACTTCACAATCTCCCACTTAAAGCTACTTTTGTGAGTTTTCAAATATCTCTTTATCTTGCCATTTCCTTGCTGCTTACGTTTCTGATAGGCCAAATAAGGATCGACACCATACAAACTTGTTTGTATTGATAGGCTTCGTCATCACATCTGCTAGGTTATCTTTAGTGTGAATCTTCTGCATGTCCACGCTTCCTTCCTCTACTACTTCTCTAACAAAGTGATATTGAACACCTATGTGCTTTGTCCTGGAATGAAAGGCTGGATTCCTTGCAATGTGCAAGACACTTTGACTGTCACAATACACAGTAGTCTTCTACTACTTGTGCCCAAGTACTTCCAATAGCCTTTGAATCCAAATAGCTTCCTTGCATGCCTGGGTAGCTGCAATGTACTCAACTTCTATAGTAGACAAAGCTACAACAGTCTGTAATTTGGATAACCAGCTCACTGCCCCTCCTGCAAGTGTAAACACATAGCCAGTAGTAGACTTTCTTTTATCAAGATCACTTGCAAAATTTGAATCAACATAGCCCCTGACAATAAATTCTGATCCTTCAAAACATAATGCAACATCCGAGGATCCTTTGATGTACCTAAGGGTCCTCTTAACAGCATTCCAGTGCTCTCTACCAGGATCTGCCATGAACCTACTAACCGCTCCCACTACTTGTGCAATGTCTGGTCTTGTACAAATCACGGCATACATAAGGCTTCCCACCGCTGATGCATACGGTACTCGAGACATTTTGATCATCTCTGCTTCATTGCTAGGACTCATACTTGAGGATAACTTATAATTGATAGGAAATGGGGCAGAAATTGGCTTACAGTCTTGCATGTTGAAGCGTCGCAAGACCTTTTGTAAGTAATTATTCTATGAAAGCCAAAGCTTCCTATCTTTTCTGTCTCGGTGAATTTGCATCCCTAAAATCTTGTTTACAGGTCCCAAGTCCTTCATATCAAACTCCCTAGCCAACTCTGCCTTCAATTCTTAAATTCGATCTTTGTCGGGGCCTACCACCAACATGTCATCCACATACAACAGCAAAATGATGAAATCATTATCATCAAACCTATTGTAGTACATACAATGGTCTGAACTCAGTCTTTTGTAACCAAGGCTAATAATGAAGGAATCAAATCTCTTATACCAACATCTCGGCGCCTGCTTTAGACCGTACAGAGATTTGGTCAACCTACAAACCAAGTTTTCTTTTCCTTGTTCTTTAAAGCCTTCCGGTTGGAGCATGTATATCTCCTCTTCAAGTTCTCCATGGAGAAAAGCAATCTTTACATCAAGTTGCTCAAGATGTAAATCAAATGCAGCACACATAGCCAGAACAACTCTAATTGTTGTCAATCGAACAACTGGTAAGAATATCTCATTGAAATCAACACCTTCTTTCTGAGCATATCCTTTGACCACTAGTCTTGCACGATATCGTTCCACTTGATCATTGCCATCTCGTTTGATCTTGTATACCCATTTGTTTCTGATGACTTTTCGACCCTTTGGAAGTTCAACAAGTTCCCATGTCTTGTTTCTATGCAAGGCTTCCATTTCTTCATGCATTGCTGCCATCCATTGAGAAGCATCCGAACTACTCATGGCCTCTTCAAAGGTTGATGGTTCTCCTTCTTCAGTTAGAAGACAGTACGCATCATGGCTTGCCATGACAAACTATGAGTGCCAACTTGGTTTAGATTTTTGTCTTGTTGATCGTCGAAGACCTCCTCCATTATTGACCTCATTTGGCTCTTGTTCTACATGCTCATGTTCTGCTTCAGAAAAGTCAGCTTCTCCAGACATCTTATCTATCTGCACTATAGTAGTGTCTTTGGTAGTGCTGTCATTTTTCTGCTCACTTTGCAATTCATTTTCTCCAAAAACTACATCTCTGCTAATAACAACCTTGCGGGCAGTGGGATCCCACAAGCGATACCCCTTAACATTGTCAGCATAACCCAAGAATATACATTTCCTGGATTTTGAATCCAACTTTGTTTTTTCTTGGGAGTTGTACATCACGTACACAGGACATCCAAACACATGTAAGGAAGAATAATCAACTGGTTTGCCTTTCCACATCTCCATCAGCGTCTTTAAACCAATCGCTGTTGATGGTGATCGATTTATCACAAAACAGGCAGTTTTAACTGCTTCTGCCCATAAAGACTTGGCTACTTCTGTTGTTCTCAGCATAGCTCTTGTTCTATCTAGGAGAGTTCTGTTCATCCGTTCTGCCACACCATTCTGCTGAGGTGTATGTGGAACTGTGAATTGTCTTAAAATACCCTATTGTTTGTAGAATGCTAAAAAGTCACCATCTACATATTCTCCTCCATTGTCTATCCTCAAGCACTTAATTCTTTTTCCAGTTTCAAGCTCCACTTGTGCTTTGAATTCCTTGAATACTGGAAACACATCTGACTTCTTAATTGGGTACACCCACAATCTCCTGGAATAATCATCAATGAATGATACAAAATACTTTGCTCCTCCCAGGGATACTTCTGGTGATTCCCACACATCCAAATGGACCAAGTCTAGTATGTGTTTGCTTCTAGTAGTTACTTTAGAAAACTTCAACCTATGTTGCTTACTTATCGCACAATGCTCACAAAACGGTAAATTTACCGTTTTAAGCCCAGGCAGGAGATTACGTTCCGCAAGGACTTTCAAGCCTCGTTCTGACATATGTCCAAATCTACGATGCCACATCATTGTTGCTTCTTCTTGACTTGCTGTTGCAACTGATGCATCTGCTTCTTGCAACGTATCTCCCAAAAGCATGTATAGATTAGCTGTGATCTTCTTAGCTTTCATCACTACAAGATTGTCTTTCACTACCTTTAAGATCCCACCTTCAGTATGGATCTTGCACCCGAGATCATCCGATTGTCCAACGGACAATAAGTTCTTCTTCAAGCCCTTCACATGGCATACCCCTTGAAGTGTGTGAATAGTACCATCATACATTTTTAATTTGACAGTACCGACTCTAGCAATTTCCAAGGCATGATCATTTCCCATGAACACGGATCCTTCCGAGATAGGTTTATAAGTGCAAAACTAGTATCGACATGGAGTCATGTGCCAGGTTGCACCCGAATCCAATATCCAACAATCATGAAGTTGTCTTCCGCCTTTAGAACTAATTGCTGCTTCACTATACAAGACTTCTCCATTATCTGAGGTACTTGCAACGCAACCTTAAGAGGTTGATGCTTCAGAATTCTTTCCTCCATTCTTCTTGTGCCAACAATCTTTCTTCAAGTGCCCTCTCATGACACAATTGTAGCATTCGATGTTCTTCCTTCTTCGAGACTTTGATCTACCATGATTTTGACTCCCACTAGAGCCACGTTCCGTTGATCTGCCTCTCGTCATTGTTAAAGCTTCTGCTTGCTTGGAATTTTCCAGCCTATCTTCCTTATTCTTTCGCTTGGATTCTTCTTCAAGAATAGCTCCGGCAACATCATCAAAGGTTAGACGACTGACAATATTATTGTTTGTTATGTTGATGATGAGTTGATCATACGAATCTGGTAAACTTTGAAGTTGAAGCTCTGCCCGCTCATTTTCTTCTACATTGAAATTTAACGCAGAAAGTTGAGCGAATAGAGTATTCAGATTGTTGATGTGGTCTGTCACTGAAGTGGACTCACTCATTCTAAGAGTGTAGAGTTTTCTCTTTAAGAATATTCTGGTGTGAAGTGACTTGATCTCGTACAATTTGTGGAGAGTATCCCAAATCTCCTTTGCGGTCTTCTTCTCCGCAACACTGGACAAAATCGAATCCGCCATTGCTAAGTGCAAATTGGCAACAACATTGTCATCTATCTCTTTCCACCTTTCATTAGTGATCTCCGCAGGTCTGCCTTCAATTGCATCTTGACAATTGTCCTTCCTCAAAATTGCTTTTATCCTCAATTTCCATAGGGAGAAATTATTCCCGTTGAACTTCTCAATCTCGTATTTTGCGGCCATGGTTTCACACTAAAGAACTGACTTACACAACTTCCACCGTATATAGTACCGCCTACTGGAACAGTGACTGTAGACCGTGAACCAGTGCACCAGGTAAGTTCCCAGTAAAGAGAGGTGGGTCACCAATGGACACACTTAAATACCAAGTCTTTCCTTAGCTAGAACTTTCCTAGACATGCACTTTCACACTACCTCACTCTATATCCAGTAACAAGAATAATTCTTTTCTGATGTGGTAGATCAGACTATACCGCAACCATAGAGCATACTAAGAATTTTCTCCGGCACTATACCAGCGTACCAGCGTGTATCGCAGCGGAACAATATCAGAACCTATTGGCTCTGATACCACTGTTGGGTACCAGAGTAACAAAATAATAACTCGCAACTAAAATAAGAGATGAGAAAAATAAGAATTGACACTCAATATTTTAACGTGGAAAACCCTCAACGAATAAGGGAAAAACCACAGGCAAGACCAAAGAAATATTTTTACTAAGTGGAAGAAAATTACAACCTCTCTCTAACTATAAGGAGAGAACAATTACACTCTCTCTTACAATAGGAGAACACACATACTACTAGTGTTGCTACCTCTCTCTCTAAGATTACTACAATTGTAGTGGGATACAAAGATGAGCAAAATGGCTTGCTATTTATAGGCAAAGATGGGAGCTCAAGCATTTAATGCATTGCAACAATTTTCTACCCTCCAACCAATTTTACAAGCCTAGCTAAGTAGAGTTTTCATCCCTTCATTTTTGACTTGCATGCCACAAAAGTGGCTTTAGTCCACGGCTTCACACAAGGTAGGTAAGTAACTGGAAGGGAAAAAGGAAGTTAGAAATGAAACAGAAACATGATATCTACAACAAGTTCAAACGAGGAAGGAGGAGGATGTCATATGACAAATACATGAATAGCAGCTTCTTCTGGATAAGAAAGCTTCCAAATGAAGCCTTGTTCTTCTTCTCTTCCTTTTCTTTGACCAAAAATGAATAATTGATGGAGATCACAATACCAAAGTGATGCTTTGGGTGATAGGGGTTCAAACTTCAAAGTAACTCTTGCACGTGTTTGTTGGAGCATCATCTCGTGGCCATTGTGTTTTACAATAAAGATGGAAAAAACAATTGAGTTTTAGCTTTACAGCCCAGAACTGCACCTACAATTTATATAATACTAATATATATAGATTAAACTCAATAATGGATCTTGGAAAATGAAGGTGCAAACAATCATAGTGCAGATACGTGATTTGAATGGGTCCCATAAGAAAGAAAAGTGGAATGGCTGTAAAACTTATATCCATATCCAAAAGATTCCACGAGCAAATGTTTGTCTTTGTGCTGCAAGCAGGTCATCAAATAGAATTTTATTCCCTCCCCCTTACCTACTGCTACCTGCGGAAAAAAGGCATTTTCACTTGACAAGTAAAAATGGGAATGGTTGAATAGATGAGTTTGAATGCCTCAAACAATTCTTCTGTCCAGTCTTCAATTCTATATAGCAGACCATATCAATCAAGATAAACAACCTTAAAAATCATGTTTTTGTGAATGAAGAATCCCGGCATGATGTGGCAGTCACTAAATTATTTTACTGCCTCCATATTTTACCCTTTCTTGCGAGCAGAAGAGAGAATGCATGGGTTGTAAAAGATAATTTTTGTTAATAATAAAGTAAGATTTTCTTGTGATTGATATGATTAATTTGTAGATCTTATCCGGCATATTTTTTTACTTTTTGCCTCCATTTTTTAGCATTAGACCATTCTTGTGTTTCTACATGTTAGAAAGGTTTACCATCTGCTCAAGGGATTAAAATATATGTTCTTTTCTTTTTAGTTGCCTAGGAGATGGATTTCATTGAAGGAATGTTACATTTCAATTATTATTCCTAACTCATTGGAAATACCTATTGGTAATGGTAAGGTTTATTTCACTAGGATGCAATGCAATAGATGTTTCTACAATTTCATTTCACATCAACATCTTGGTGATTTTACTTCAACAAGAGGCAAGGATTTAGTTTGTACCACTATCCATCAATGTCCGATGGCGAACCGCCAATCTGATTGCATTGATCAATTTGTAACAAACTCCATTTATTTTGTACTTATCAGTAAATTATATCTGCTATAACTACTTTTGATTGTAAACGTTCTGCATCACTGATATAGTGACTTGTATTAACTTTGGCACAACGACTGGATGGAAAATTTTACAAGTGATAGTTTATGGCTTTTGAATATGGATGTACTGTATGTGTATTGGTTTCTTCTCATAGCTTTTCTTTGGTTGAAGGCAGAGAATTTGACAACCAGACCAGAAATTTGGAGTAACCTTATCATATGTATAGTACTCCTTTTATACCACTTATGTGGTATTTGAAATGTTATGTCAGGAAAAGAAAAGTTATGTGAAAATATCAAATACTGCATTTTATACGAAGTATTTGAACTGCTCATAAAATATACCAAATTCACTTTGTTCACTTGAGGGGGAGATTGTTCACTTGTGTCAAGTTCCTAATGTCTTAAGATTTTAGGTTGAAAGTGGTGTCAAGTTCACTTATGTGGTGTGCTCAAGGTCCATTAGTGCAGATCTCCCCAGTATGGAAAAAGCAGTTATTTACATACATGAATGTTCTGTCAAATAGTGCATCTGAATCTGATGACCAAGAACAATCGCATAATGCAAATTCAACTCATGGAGAAATCAACTTCTTTTTTTTAATAAATTTGGATCAACTTCGTTTTATGTTCCTATTTTGTTATGAATAGAACTCTAGAAAAAAAAAATGTTATCATGAATGAAGACAATGATTACTCTTTTTTATCCTCAATGTGCTTCATTTTGATTTAGGAAGCAGGTGATTGATAATTGTATTCTTTTGTTTAATTTAGAAGACAATGATTGAGAGAGAGATGCAAGTCAATGTATTATCTTTCCTTTGAAGTTTTAGTCACCATTGTAATAGTTCCATTGATTTTAAATGATTGTAATGTTAGTTCATTGCAAAACAATAGAGTTGCTATTTTTTTTTTCTCTGAAAGAAATTATTTAAGCAAAAGAAGGTAAGACTTCTTTTAAATTGGAATGAATGGGGATGGATCTCAGATCCCTTTTGATGTGAAAGACATCCAAAGATGCCCATTTTTGAGAAACTTCAATGAACCTACAAATTTCTCTTTCTCTTCATCAAAATTCTCCAATTCTGTAAGTTATTTTTATCTTTGTGCCATTTGCACCTATTTTATATCTCAGCACAGTAGTCCCAATTCAGCTCAATATTTTAGAATTTAGATAACTGTCTTCATTCTCAATGTTAAGGTGCATGGAACCAAGGGTCCTCCTATATTTGACATTGAGTTTAAGCTATATCTTGGGAAAGATGGAGTCATTCCCCTCTTTGAGGAGAAATTATTACATGTTCCAAGATCATCATAGTTCCAACTTCCAACCAATTTACATAGGACACGTAATTGACTGTTATTAGTTATTAACTCTTTTTTGTAAATTAAAAATTTCAGTTATATTTCACCGGAAGATTGATAAGACCATACACACATGGTGGTTTGGAAATTTAATAAATTCTCCTCTTTCACAATGGCACGAAAAATCTGCCTCTGTTAGCCTCAGTTAGGACTAAGTGGCCAATTTAGTTTTGGGAATTTTTCTGAGAAATGGAAGAAGCAGAAAAATTCCAAACCATCATATAAAAAGGAAGAATTTTGTCACAGTGTCAGGTAAACATTTGTTTATTTATTTATTTTTCATTTTGTTTGACATGCTTAGAAGTATGTTTGGTAGAATGGAAATCCATTGTGACATTTAGTACTTCCTCATGAAATTAGTTCCTGGGAGGAAAAATGTAGTATTCCTCCGTTTCTAAACTTTTTATGTTTAAGATTAATGCACACAGTTTAAGAAACATTTAATACTGCTTACAAACAATATTTTTAATCTAAAATATTCTCATTTAATATCTATGATGAAAGAAATTGTGAAAATTTTGGTCATGTTAAATAGGAATATATGTGGAAGAGAATAATTAATGAGCCTTGAAATGTGTAAAACATCAAGAATTTAATAACAAAAACAAGAAGAAGCTAAAACATCAAGAGTTTAGGAACGGAAATGAAGCATGCATCAATAACCCAGTTGTCCCTCATTTTTATTTACACCCATGTGATTAGCAATAATTTTGCTGTTAGTGTCGTGGATCACAGGGCAAGATTTTGACGTGCTTCATAACTTTCTTTTCAGGCATTCTTCAGAAGTCAGTTGTGATGCACTGATGCCTAGACCAGCAATGGCATTGACCATTGCATTCCCTTTATATCCATTTGTTATCTGTGCTGTAAATAAGATAAGACCTTGCTGCTATCATTGAAATATTAATAAGATAAGGATTATTCATTTGTTTTATTTTCGGCTAAAATATAATTTTGGATTTTCATTTTAATTTTGTTTTATTTTAATCTTCTGAATTTAAAAATTTATTTTTGTTCCTTAAAGTGTCTCTACTTGATCAAATTAGTTCTTCAACCAATTTTTTTATACTAACGGTGTTAATTTTAGATGACATAACAGATACTCATCTGATGTAACATCTTTTACAGTTTGTCATGCGTTATCAAATTGAGCAAGTTAGGATAATAAACTGATAGACAGATTAACTTGATCTAGATACTTTAAAGGACTAAACTAAAAATGTATTTTAATCTTTATTTTTTTTTTGTATAAGGTCCATATAGCAATTTTGATGGTTATCTTGTGTTAGATTGACTTGTCAAACTCTATCAGCATAATTCTTAAATTGGAAATAACCAATTTACCCTCCGCATGCTCCGTTACCTATTCTCAAGATCTGTTTTGGTGTTGACTTTTGGTAACTGGTAACAAACACCCCTTGTGGTGTCTTCATTGGCGTTTGGAAAATTATTACTCTATTTTTATCAAACAGCTTTATCATGAGTGAAGAGTTGGAGAAGAGGTTCAACTAGAAAAGAGAAATAATATGTGAAGCAAAACTTACTGTTGTGAGATTTATGGAACACTGATTCTCTTTTGACTATATGTGTTTTCTTTCCTCTTGTGCCACTTTTCCCCTTATAACTGATGTTACAAAAATAGCAAATATAGCTGATATCGTCACCAATTGCGGAAAATTTAAGAAGCCAACAGAAGTGAAACGTACCGTTTCAGTAAGTGCATGGAAGTGAAAAACAAAAGTTTAAAAATAGTAAAAGAAAAGGAGCCAAAGCCGTACCCCATTTTTGATATATAATTTTTTTTGCTGAAAAACAAATTGATTGATGATGAATTAGAAGAAAATTGAGAAGAGGAATATATTTCTTTTATTTTAAAAATAGAGGAATATATATATTATTCTACCATATGGTGTGACATGATTGACAGATAATTTTATTCTCTAAAATATGTAGTCAGAATTCAATTCCAGGTTCATGTGCATATGAAAAAATATCTGTTGGAATTTGGAAGATATCAATCCCTTAAATGAATTTCTGTATCTTAAGGGATTAATCATTGGCTTCACATTAAAAAATACTATATTCACTTATATATATATTAAGAAAAGGACAGCACTTACCGTAAACTGCAAATGCTTGCCAGATTTTTGAAGACAGCGCAACATGTCTTCATTCAAGAAATCTTGGAAGTAGTTAAGTAGCTGGTAGGTCTCTTTGGAGTTTTTTTTATTTTTTTATTTATGATATTATATACGACATCAATATTATATTATTATGTATTCATTCAAGAAATACCTTTATATATCAAATGCTTCATCAACCATTATTATTTATTTTTATTTTTTATTACATTGTATCATTTATAAATTTTTTTAATCATATTATATGAGCAAAGGTTGATGACTAATTTTTCTATAAAACTTAATTAATTATTTTTAATGAAGTCTCTTCTCTTACTCACATTTTTTTCATTTACAATACTCAAATTTAATATTTTATTTAAAAAATAAAATCAAATTCTATTCGAACTATAGTTAATTATAACACTACTATTTCTCTCTTTTCTCTCTAGCTATTAAATTATATATTTGATATTCATATTCACCAATCTTCTATTCTTTTACCTCAGTTAACATAGGAAATTACATGTGACGTGCCTGCTTTTTTTTTTTTTTTTTTGACTAAGTGTGATGTGTCTGGCTGCTACCCATTATCACCAGTGTCCTTCGGTGTGATGTCCCACACGTGATCCACACACTTTAGACTTTGGTGGATCCTCACCTTACATCTCCCGGGAAAAGACAATTTCACGATTCAGTAACTTCTGACTTTAATGCCAATCTACATTAATGTCTACATTACTTGCCAAGCCTAATTTACACTAAATTTAATTTGATTTGCTCCTTGCTTGACCCTTCTTCAGCTAAACTCCAAGATGTGTTGGTTAACACTGAACATCTAGCTCATGGGTAGTTGGTACCTTCCTCATACAATTTGAAGTGGGTTTGTGGCTGGAATTGAAGAGTTTTTATCAGTTAGTCATCTTTTTTTGTCTCTAAGGATTTGTTCAAGCTCTAGTTGTTTGTGAATATAAATATAGTCTTCTTTGTTTTGTTGTTTATGTTTTTGAGGTGAACCGTGCTATGCAGCAGAACCTTCTTATTGATCTTTAGTCAATTTTGGTTAATAATTGGAGTTTTGCATGTTTTTATCATTGGTGGGGTTTGGAGTTTAGATTGATGAGTGTGTGAGACATGTGGGGAAAGGGTTCTATGAGTTGGATTTAGGTTGCATGGCATAGAGAAAACAAAGAGGCAAAGAAGTTGGAATTGGAGATTCAGATAAGATAATCTACCTGTTAGTCTCATATCTAAGGAGTTAAGTCCTTTTTGACAGTGATTTGAGGCTCTCTGGTGCTGCTGCTATCAATAGCTTTGTGTTATTGACAAAATTCCAGATCCAAGGTTTTATAGCCAGTGCAAGGGTCTTCAACTGGTTTGTGTTGTGTTGGTAAGAATATTCAATAGGAAAACCATAAAGTTTTGAAGGTGAGCACTGTGTTTGTTTGTGTGTAAAAGGGAACTTGAGGAGAAGTACTTATAGTTTGATGAGGGTTAAGGCTTTGGCTATGGCATTAGAAATCTGAAGTATTCTATATGGGTACGAACAAGACTATTGTTTGGTTTAGGAGGGACCTTAGAATTGAGGACAATCCTGCATTAGCTGCTGCTGCAAACGATGGTTCTGTGTTCCCTGTCTATATTTGGTGCCCCAAAGAGGAAGGACAGTTTCATCCGGGTCGAGTGTCGAGGTGGTGGCTGAATCAGTCTCTTGCTCACTTGGATAAGTCTTTGAAATCGCTTGGAGCTGAACTTGTGCTGATCAAAACTGACAGTACTCTTGAGGCTCTTTTGGAATGTGTAAATGCAATTCAAGCAACAAAAGTAGTGTTTAACCATCTCTATGGTAAGTGTCGCTGTCCAAGAAGATAGCTTTTTATGGAATTAACTTTCTTTGTTAAAGGTTCTTGCCATATTTGTATCGCTTCCTACTATTATTTAAGTTGAGGAAGCAAGTAGGTTTCTATTAAAAAATTGGATTGAGCTTAGAACTTAACGCCAAGGTGGAATTTCTTTTGACTGTTTGCTTTGTCTTCTATATATGCTTTATACTACTATATATTAAATGACGGCCTAATGCAGTGCACTAGGCTCCCACCACTGTGGGGTCTTGGGAGGGTTATATTATATGCAACCAGAGGGATTGTTTCCTTGTCTAGAAGCCAACCTTACAGTTATGCCAACCTTCATCCTCATTAAATAATCATATTGTTTTATTTATCAAAGTAGTTAGTTTCAGTGTGGAATTCGAATTGTGTTGTACATAAACAAGGTAGAAACCTGGCTTTGTATCCGTAAGACTTAAACAGATGTTTGGATGAGATGGCAGCAGAACACAAAACTATTGAATAGCTAATGTTAAATCAAAATCATGTTTTTCTATACAGTTTGTATTATATGGTTGAAGTTGAAAAATTATCTAATTACACATTTGATATGACAAAAGCAGTCTGCAATTTTACAATATGACAAGCATGGTTTGTAGGAGAGCATATGAGAATATCATCTACTGCCATCAGACATTTTATGTAGGCAAACATTGTCTATCTTCATGACAATAAATGCCTATTTTTTCCAGGCTTGATATAGAGATAAATGTCAGGTTAATTCCTTGCTGTACACCAAGTACCAGATATAATAGGTTATCTGTATGAACTTTAGCTTTTTCATTGATCTACAAATACTTGCAAGGTGTACAGGTGTACATGTAGCTAGCATGAAATCCATTCTTTTGGTACCAGAACACTTATTTACAAATCATATAGCAGATAACATAAAATATTTGTGCGAACCTGTCTGTTTTTGTTGAGACAGAAATTCTTACTAATTTTATATGTTGCAAGATTTATTGGGATCCTTAGTCCTTGCATTTTGGCCTATGTTTCAATAAAATTATTCGATGTATCGACTGTACTCTTTCCTGTACTTAAAAGTGTAAAAGTATTAAAGAGAGGAGTTTCATCTTGAATAAAACAATAACAATAAAAGTCCTGTCCTATTAGGTGAGGTTGGTTACATGAATCGCACAATATCATTAGAATCAGTTAAATACCAAATTCTTAAAAATATTATTTACCATGAGATCCCTCTTAACAATTTTCTCCAATGTCCTTCTTGGTCAACCTCTCCCCCTTTTCATAGGACTAGAAACCATGCAATCTATCTTGAATACTGAATAGAAAATCATTTAGTTGACACTTCATATGATGCTGCAAGCATTGATAGGAGATAGTGAGCAAAAAACAGAATTTTTTATCTATCTTTTCTCAGTTCAATGCTATATATTTGATCAGTATTTCTTTTGCCAGATCCGGTTTCGCTTGTTCGTGATCACAACATCAAAGAAAAGCTAGTGGAACTTGGTATAAGTGTGAAAAGCTACAATGGGGATTTGTTGTTTGAGCCATGGAATATATATGACGAGACCGGACATGCTTGTACAACCTTTGATCCCTTTTGGAACAGATGCTTGCATATGCAAATGAAAGCCTTTTCACTTATTCCTCCTTGTCAATTAATTCTAGCTGAAGGTACGACTATATTTGAGCTACTATGATTTGATTGCTTCTTGATAATATGATAATTGATATCAGGTATTTACTAGAGTTGAGATATATTAAAACCAATGAGAATTTGAGCATATATAATATCTGCTTGTGGCAACAAGCAGCTCTGTGATGATGTTGTTCTGTTATTATACCATCCTGTCCACAAATTGTCATATATTTGTACACATGAAACACTGAGATGAGATTTTGTTTCTCCTCTTCTGTTGATTACAGGAAAAGTTGGGAAATGTTCAATTGAACAACTAGGTCTTGAGGATGAATCAGAAAAATCCAGCAATGCATTATTAGGAAGAGCATGGTATCCAGGTTGGAACAAGACTGACAAAGCTTTAACAGAATTTGTTGAACACCACCTACTTCACTACTCCAAAAACAGGTTAAAGGTTGGTGGGGACTCCACTTCACTCTTGTCACCATATATTCATTTTGGAGAATTGAGTGTGAGGAAAGTTTTTCAGTTGGTGCGTGCCAAGCAGATATTATGGGCAAATGAAGAAAACAGCACTGGAGAAGAGAGTGCAACTCTTTTTCTCAGGGCCATTGGACTTAGAGAGTACTCGCGCTATCTTTGTTTCAATTTCCCATTCACCGTAGAGAAGCCACTGCTTGGGAACTTGGCATATTTTCCTTGGAATACTGATCCTGCCAACTTTAAGGCTTGGAGACAAGGTAGGACTGGCTATCCTTTGGTTGATGCAGGAATGAGAGAACTATGGGCAACAGGATGGATACACAACAAAATACGAGTCATAGTTTCCAGTTTTGCTGTGAAAATGTTGCTCATACCATGGCGATGGGGAATGAAATATTTCTGGGACACACTTTTGGATGCAGACCTTGAAAGTGATATCTTGGGCTGGCAGTATATCTCAGGGTGCTTACCTGATGGGCACAAGCTTGAACGCTTGGACGATCCTGCGGTATGTCATGTTTTCTTGATTGAAAAGTTTTACTATTTTCTATGACAGTAGGATGTAAGTATTTGACATTCATAGTTTAATTTCTATTCATTTAAAGCTTGTGTGATCAACATAATCTATATAAAATATCACAATATGTTGTATTTGATCTTTCTGAACTGAAACTTCTTTCTTTGCTTTATTTTGTTTTCTTTACTTCCTTATGTGTCAACTTTCAAAATCTGAGTTTGATAAGACAAATTGCTTCCTAGATTTATGTTGTCCTTGTGTCAGTAAAAATATTATAGATTTGCATTTCATATTTTCTTTAATGCATATGATATCTGGGGAAATTTATGAGTTCGTATTTACTTTCAAATCTTTGAAGTGACTATCTGTTTTCTGCTTGATATAGTTAATATGAGCTTTATTCATACATTAAGGTGGGGCATGCCAGTATGTATGCTCAAAATCAAATTCTACTGTTATTATTCTATACCAAATCATGAACCAACTATCCAAAACCTTAAGTTATTAGGTGAAGGACAATAATGGTTATATATTAAGATAACTAACAAAATCGTCTTTTGGTTAAGTTGTATATAATAAGGAGTAAATACTACTCATTCAAAGCATAGGAAAATTCTAACACATTAGAGATAGTACTCAGACTTCTCTATTTTTGTCTCACTTTGTGAACAGATTCATGGGGCTAAATTTGATCCGGAAGGTGAGTATGTTCGTCAATGGCTGCCTGAGTTGGCAAGAATGCCAGCTGAGTGGATTCATCATCCTTGGAATGCACCCCTTACTGTGCTAAGAGCGTCAGGAGTTGAGTTAGGTCAAAACTATCCAAAACCAATCATCGACATAGATCAGGCAAGAGAACAATTGACTGAAGCTATATTCAAGATGTGGGAAAATGAGGCAGCTTCAAAAGGGTCTGGCTCAGAAGAGAGACATGAAGTTGTTGATGAGAGTGAAAGTTTGGCCATTCCAAAAGTTTTCTTGAAGGGCAAGGCTCCCCGTGCCACTTCTTCATCTAATGATCAGAAGGTGCCAACACTTCAGAATCCCCAGAGTGATCCTCCTAGTAGAAAGAGATTAAAATGTACGGCAGAGGTCGAGCAGAAGCATAATAATTCACAAAATCTTAGCAAGGATACTGGGGTGTCAAGCATTGATCAAGAAGTGTCCTCCACAGCTGAATCTTCATGCAAGAGGCAGAGTTCAAGCACGTCTTCATTCTCTGTCCCACAATAGTGTTCCTCATCTTCTAATATGAAGTGCTCATGGCAAGATCTGCTGGACATGGAACATAGTTCAAGCAAAGATGGTAAGTATAACTATATTTGCAAGGGTCTTACTAAGGAGTTCCTCAGGAACATTTAATAAACTATTCAATGTTTTCACTTACTTAAAAAAGCAAATGTTAAATTATTTGTGTTTATGTTTTTTTAATATATACTTTCAACTCGTATTTTCTTAACCAGTACCTTGAAGATACTGATTAGCATTTGTGATATTTCCAAAGGGAAAAGAAACTAAAAGATAGTTTTAAACAAAGCGCAACTCTAGGACACATGATTCATTGAATAAAATGTTGATGCAGCATTAAGCATGTTCATTAGTACATAAAAGATTCCAAACCATTTGGATTTATGTCCTATTTATTGAAAATATATATATATATATATATATATATATATATATATATATATATATATTTCTATTGGAAGATGCCCAATGAAGTTTCTTTTGACATCTTTGTGGGCATTGGTATACTGCTAATAATTAATAATTGCAATGCAGGAGCTATGGGAGGGTGATGCTGCTTGCAGTCATAAATATAGTATTAGTTTAGTTACACTTCTCACTAGGGAAAACAAAAGATCCATATTCCAGTACTGCAGTTTAATGTGTTATATATGTTCTTTAATTTCCTATATCCTCTTCCTGACATTAATGTATATATGTTTAATTTCAATAAAGGCTCAAAAGATTTTGAAATCCAAATAGAATAACACAGGATTGAAACATCAGACAAACATATTCACCTGCTTCCTATGGTTATTTCTTCCTCCTCAACTCTTGCTTCCTGAGTCTAGCTCTAGCCTGATCTCCCATTGCTCTTTGGAAAGGTAAGAGTAAGTACCTATCTTTTTCTCTTCCTTTGTCTGTTATGATGGTTTATCAAATTTTGTTAAGTCCTTTATAGCTTCTCTTCATTCTCCTGTTATTGCTACCATTGTTACTAAATCCTTATCTCATGAAGGATGGCATATGATTTTATTGGATAAGATGCATGCTCAAGAACATGATCAAACCCAGGATTTTCTACGTCTATCCACTAGTATAAAGTCGTTTGGGACTTTTTTTATAAATCTGCCACAGTTCCAATTTTTATTTATAGGAATGCCACATTTTCACTTTTATATGTGAAAATGCCACACATTCACAGTGGCAATGGGAAATCGGGTTGCAGCCAACCGATTTCCCTGTTTAATTATGAGTTTTTTTTTATAAAAAAAAAAAAGCTATAAGAAATTGGTTGCCCCAAAACCGATTTCTCAACAGCCTTTTTTTCTTCTTCTTCTAATTTCCAGTTTCTATTTTTCTTTTTATTTTTTATAATATTTGGTAAAAATATTCTAATTAATAATAATAATTAATATTTCGCTTTATTTTTTTAAATTGATTTTCAAAATGGTTATTTAAAAATACATACGAATTTTTTTTTTATATTTTGTTAAATTATTCAATGACAAATTACATTGAAAATATAGATGACGGAAAAAAAAAATACATGGAATTTTTTTTATATATTTCTTAATTATCAAAACACAAATTTGTATAGTTATATTCATTTACATAAAAAGTACGGTAATGCACTATTGTTCAAACTAAAAAAATACATATGCATAATAAAAAAATAATAAAAACTTACCATAATGGAAAACTTTAAATACCTTCACAGTTCTATTTCACCCCAATTTAACAATTGTTTTTTAAAAAAACACAATAACTATTAATTATTATTATCAAAATAATTCTTTAATAAATATTAACAAGAAAATAAAAAAATAAAAAAATAAAAGCAAAATGGAAAACCAAATTTTTTTTTTAAAAAAAAAAGGCAGTTGAGAAATCGGTTGGGTGATACCCGATTTCTCAATGCCATTGTAAAGTGTGGCATTCTCACACATAAAAATGAAACTATGGCATTCCTACAAATAAAGATAGGAAACTGTGGTAGATTTATAAAAAAAAGTCGTTTGGTTGTAGATGGTTTTACATTATGAGGATCAATCCTCATGGTTATGTGGCTTGCTTACAAGCCAGTCTAGTTGCTAAGGATTGTGCTGATATCAATTATTCTTACACATTTGCTTTAGTTTCTAACTTGCTTCTATTAATAGCTAGCCACGATTGGTGTTTGCATCAATTGGATGTCAAAAATGCCTTTTCTTACAGTGACCTATAGGAAAAAGTGTATACGGAGTAAGTACTTCAGCAAATTGCTCATGGGAAGAATGGTAAGGTGTGTATACTGAAGAAACTACTGTGCCCTTAAACAATATGGACTTAGTTTAGAGAGTTTAAACTATGTTGCAGTTTGGACATCAAAGAAGCAATTTTGATTTTTTTTCTAACCCTCTAATAAAAGTATTGATGTCTTTCTAGTACAGTGTATGTAGATAACTTGATTACTATTAGGAGTGATGAGGTTGAAATTAGAAGCCTTAAGGATTTCTTTCAAACATAATTTCAAAACAAGGATTTTAGTTTGTTAAAGTAGAGTATTTCTTAAGTATTGAGGTGATAATTTTTTTTTTGCTTTACTGGGGGGCCAAAAAGGCCAAGAACAGACCACAAAGAAATGAGGCGTGGGGACCCAACATGTTAGCAGTCCCAAACGTATAACATCATTGCCATACTGGACCAAGGATTATTATAAATCCTGATGGGCCTTTGTTATTGGTTATGTTATTTGTTGCTTTCCCTAAATGGGTTGCTGCTGTTTTAAGCCCAAAGTCATTAGGTTTTTGTCTTATATTTAAGTGTAATTGTTCATGGAGAACATTCATGATGAATGAATATTGTTGTTTCAGTTTCTCTCGTTAATTTCTTTTCAGCACTTTTATTGCTTATTAGGAACCCTAATTGGAATGTTGGGAATTCTTCTTAACATTTTGGTGCTTTCATCCTTGTCTTTATGCCTCCCAAACCCAACAAGGAAAAGGAGATGGAGGAAACCCTCCAGACCATTACTGAAAAACTGAGTATTTTGCAGACTCAGTTTGAAAACCAACAACAACTCCATGACAGTCGTCACCTGTCACTCCAACAGTCCATGGATTCTAGGCAAGAAGCACTACAGGCATGCTTAACCGGGCTTCAAGACCAACTATCATCCATGAATCTGATGCAACCCCTGGGACCCCTACCATTTGGTATGGGACTCTCTAACTTCTGTTCTACTTTTCCACTGGGTTTTAGACCACCTACCATTACTTCCCCTCCTTCATCTCATGTGTCTCCTAATCCCACCCACCAAACACCTCGACCTAACCCTTTACCTCACCAAGCTTCTTCCACTACGTTCTTACCCATTAAGTGCTTCACAGCAGCTCAAATGCAAGAGCGACGAGCTCAAGGCCTTTGTTACTATTGTGATGAAAAATTTATCACTGGCCATAAATGTAAGGCTGGACGGTTTTTGCTTCTAATGGCTGACGACGATGACATGTTGGAATCTTCGTCACAGGAACTCCATGCATCAGATTCTCACATTAGTGATGATAGTATCCATTTCCAACTCTCATCGCAAGCAATCAGTGGCCACCCTTCTCCTAAATCATTCAAGTTTCAAAGGCACATTGCAAACTTGCTAGTTATGGTACTGATTGACACAGGTAGTTCTCATAACATTCTCCAATCACCACTTGCTACTCATCTGCACCTTAAACCGCAGCCAACTCCAAAATTTTCTGTCATGGTCGGAAATGGTGCTCACATTAGTTGTACAGGTGTTTGTTCGCAAGTGCCACTACACTTACAAGGCTATGATTTTCCTGTTGATTGTTACTTATTTCCTATTGAGGGTGTTGACATAGTTTTGGGACTTGATTGGCTTTCTACCTTGGGCCAAATTTCTGCAGACTTTGCCATCCCCAGCCTTACCTTTGCGTACCACGACTCCTTTATCACCCTCACTCACCCCACTCCCACTACCCCATCACATTCTTCATATCATCAAATTTGTCAATTCTTACACTCTGATTCCATTGCTTCCTTGTATTTATTGACATTTGATGTTACTTCCTTACCCTCCCCACAACTCTCCCAACCTTTAGACACCGACCCTACTTTCTCTCAATTACATAAGGAAATCAAAACTATTCTTCTCTCTTATCCCACCCTCTTCCAATTCCCCAAAGGCCTTCCCCCTCCACGACCACATGACCACTATATCCCTCTCTTACCCAACACATTTCCCATTAATGTCAGACCCTACCGTTACCCATATTCACAAAAGGAAGCCATGGCTGCTATCATACAGGAAATGTTGGAGCAAGGAATCATTGTCCCCAGCCACAACCCCTATTCCTCTCGCGTCCTTCTCATCAAAAAGAAGGATCGCACTTGGCGATTTTGTGTGGATTATCGCGCCTTGAATGCAGTTACTGTCAAGGACAGATTTCCTATTCCTACAGTGGAGGAATTATTGGATGAGCTGGGATCTGCCTCTATATTCTCTACAATTGACCTCAGATCCAGTTACCACCAAATCAGGGTCTTTCCGGAGGACATTCACAAGATTGCTTTTCGAACGTGTGATGGGCATTACGAATTCCTAGTTATGCCTTTTGGGCTTACTAATACCCTTTCTGCATTCCAGTTTGCCATGAATGACCTTCTCAGACACTTTGTGTTAGTATTCTTTGATGATATTCTTATTTACTGTAATTCAATTTCTGATCATATTACACATTTACACTTAGTTTTAAAATTGCTTGTTTCTAATCAATTTTATGCTAAGCTTCCTAAGTGTGTCTTTGCTGCGAATACTGTTCAACATTTGGGTCATGTTATCTCATCCAACGGTGTGCCCCCTGATGCTGAAAAAGTTCAAGCTGTACTAAACTGGCCATTGCCACGTTCACTCACGACTTTGCGGGATTTCTCGGTCTTATCGATTTTTATAAACGTTTCATTAAACACTACGCCACACTCGCTACTCCTCTCACCGAGTTGTTAAGTTCCACTAAGTTTCCTTAGTTTACATGGACGGACCAGGCCACAGGGGCATTTACAAAATTAAAAAGAAATCATCACAAAGGTTCATGTGCTTACTTTGCCAGATTTCTCCCTCCTTTTTGCAATTGAAACTGATGCCTCTGCTGTGGTGATTGGAGCTGTTCTCATCCAAAGTGGTCACCCCATTGCCTTCTTCAACAAGAAAATGAATCCTAAGCTCCAAGCTTCTTCTGCCTATGTCAGTGAACTTTTTGTTGTCACAGAAGCCATAAAAAATGGCGTCAGTATTTGGTGGGCAGAACTTTTCACATATTCACAGATCAGAATAGTCTAAAAAATTTGCTGACCCAAACAATCCAAACCCCAGAACAACAGAAGTGGGCTTGTAAACTACAAGGCTATAACTTTGAAATTTTCTACAAACCTAGGAAAGCTAACACAATGGCTGATGCTTTGTCTCGACAATTTCATAAGCCCGATCTCTTATTTTCGATCACTTCCTCCCCAGTTCTTGCCTTGTTGAATGTGTTGCGTCGTTACTACTCTTCTGACCCTGCTAGTATCGAATTGTTGTAGGATTATTCCACTGACCCTATCAAATAGAGGTCCTCTCGTGTCCAAGATAGGCTGATATGGGTTCACAATCGCATTTTTGTTCCACCAGTTCAGGATCTTCGTCAGTCTATTCTGACAGAATACCACTCAACACCTCTGTCGAGACACTCTGGTCTTCAACCCACTCTGGATAGAATCGCTACTTCATTTTATTGGCCAGGCTTGTATACAGAGACCAAAGAATTTGTTAAGCTCTGCCCCCTGTGTCAATAAAACAAATAACTGCCACAGAAGAAGATAGGATTAATTCAGCCATTACCAATTCCTAAACGAGTATGGGATGACATAACAATGGATTTTGTTACTCACCTTCCATCCTCTTTTGGACACACCACAGTGTGGGTAATATGTGATCGTCTCACCAAATATGTGCATTTTGTGGCGTTGCCAATCGAGTTTTCAGCTACTGATCTCTCTTCGCGCTTCTTTGTGGATATATGCCGTCTACACGGGCTTCCCAAAACCATTACCACAGACCGCGATCCACTTTTCTTGAGCTCATTTTGGAAAAACCTGTTCAAAATCCAAGGAACCAAGTTACAATACAACACTGCCTATCATCCGGAAATGAACAGGCAAATAGAAGTTATGAACAGAAGCTTACAGACTTACCTCCGTTGTTATGTAAGTGACCAACCTCGCCTTTGGTTCAGGTATTTGCACCTTGCAGAATATTTGTTCGATTCCGCTTTCAATTCCGCCATCGGCATGACTCCCTTCCAAGCTCTCTACGGGAGACCCCAGCCTTCGTTACGTGACTACACGCCAGGTTCGACACCCATTGATGCTCTCGACGATTCCTTGCGACTACGTCAATCAATTCTGTAGGAACTGAAGGCAAATTTAAAACAGACTAGTCAAAGTATGTGGGATCAGGAAAATAACAAGAGGAAGGACTCCAGTTTCGAATCGGGTGATTTCGTTTGGCTGCGGCTCCACCCTTATCATCAACAATTAGTTGTTCGACATGTATCTTAGAAACTGGCAACACTATTTTGGCCCTTACGAGGTGCTCCGTCGGATTGGTATGGTCTCCTACAAGCTAGCTCTGCCCCAGGACTCGAAAATCCACCCAGTGGTCCACATTTCCCTTCTGCGTTGTTACCATGGCCCCCAACCACCATCATTTCCTCGCCATCCCCTCTTATATATCCAAACCTTTCACACCTTTGTGGAGAAATCTCCTCTCTCTCACCAAAAATACCAACCTGTATCTAACCCTTTGACCTCACCCTTAGACACAAGTACACCAATATCTACCACTTCTGCTCTCTCCTCAACCCATGAGATTTACCCTTCACCCTTAGATTCAAATTTAATTCAAAAATCCCTTCCCTCCTCATCTACACCGTCCATTCCTCCTCCTCGGCACCCCCCAACCACCCTTGCCACGTGTCCAACCTCCTTTGGCCATCCCCTACCCAACATCTTTATTTCCTTCTGACCTTAGTCAAATCACACTGCCCCACTCCTCACTTTTCCCAACCCCTCCAGCTGTATTCCCATTACCCATTCCTTCCAACTCCCCACTGTCTGATCCTCCTTTTTCCTCACCTACTAAATCCCAACCACCCACAACAAACACAATCAGCACCTCACATTCCCCTCCTATCACACCGTGCCACGTGGACCTCAACCTTGCGGACAAGGTTGCTCTTGCAGGTGGGAGTGATGTTAGCAGGTCCAAACGTATAACATCATTGCCATACTGGACCAAGGATTATTATAAATCCTGATGGACCTTTGCTATTGGTATGTTATTTGTTGCTTTCCCTAAATGGGCTACTGCTGTTTTAAGCCCAAAGTCATTAGGTTTCTGTCTTATATTTAAGTGTAATTGTTCATGGAGAACATTCATGATGAATGAATATTGTCGTTTCAGTTTCTCTCATTAATTTCTTTTCAACACTTTTATTACTTATTAGGAACCCTAGTTGGAACATTGGAAATTCTTCCTAACGCAACACCTTTACAATCATCCTGTAATAGAACTTCCAATCCCCGAGGGGATGAGAAAAAGTAACATCGTCTAAGTTCCAAAGCATGGGAAGCCAACCAATCTGCTGCCAAATTCCCTTCACGATAAACATGACTTAGACAAACTTGCCAATCCCTTTGGAGCCATTCATGAATCTAAATGATAATATCAGCACAATTTTGCAGCACATGAGATTGTTGAGGACTAGTAATTAAATTTAGGGTAAAATATGTTTTTAGTCCTTATACTTTCGTTGAATCTTGTTTTTAGTCCCCAAACTTTCATATCGTACAATTTAGTCCCTGAACTTTATAAAAATCGTGTTTTTAGTCCCTGGGCTTACTTCCCTTTTTTTGCATGCTTTTTAACTTCAGGTTGTAAGAAGGGACTAAAAACACAATTTTTATAAAGTTCAGGGACTAAATTGCACGATATAAAAGTTCGGGGACTAAAAACAAGATTCAATGAAAGTAAAAGGACTAAAAACATATTTTACCCTTAAATTAATAGCTTCCTTGAGAGTCACTTTCCAAACAGACTTTCCAAATGCAGGCCATAAAAAATAGCCCACAACTCAACATTAGTCGACCCCCTCTGATTCATTGTAACACATCTACCAGACACCCAACTACCCAAATGATCCCTTAACACTGCAGCTGCCATCCACATTAACCTTATAAGCAATAATAATATCAGCCTTAAAGGGAATATGATTGAAAATCAGATCATTCTTACTACCTTTCCAGATAAGATTGCCCAGTCAGCGTGTTTTAAGCATCTAAATTGGATCGAAACCAATCCTTTAAAGACTGATTTGGGACAAGCGCATTAGATTGGCCCCTTCTAACTAAGTTCCAAACAGTTTTAGATGAGTGACAATCTCTCAAGAATATTACGCTATGTTTGGTTCATATGAGAGAAATAGGGTAGATGGAAATAGAAGAGAAATAATTTGAAAAAGAAGAAATGGAGTAGAAATAAAGTTGTATGTTGTGTTGTTTGTTTTAAGAGAAATGTGTGAGAAATAGAGTAGAAATAATATTGTAAAGTTGTTTGGTATAGATGAAATATGGATGAGAGAATTAAATAGACACACAAAAATCGACTATAATGCACAAATAATCGATTAAAATGCAAAAATAATCAATTATGATACACAAATAATCGATTAAATTGGTACTGTAACCCTTAAAATCGATTATGATGTACAAATAATTGATTAAGTTGGTTAAAAAAATTGATTATTTAAGTGAAATAATCGATTTTTGTTATTTGAAATGATTTTTGAGAAGATAGAAATTTTGTAACTTAACTCGCTTCAAACTCTCTCATACCAAACTCTTACAATCCATTTCCGTCTTCAGCTTTTTAGTTCCATCTGCTGAACCGAACAGAGCCTTAGAGTTGCATAAGGGGCATAAAGAGCAATCAGTCATACCACTCCTAGCTCGAAGGTAGTTTGTCTTCATACCTCCATTCAGAACCTTCCACAGAAAAGTTCTAACCCTGTGTGTGCGTGAATAGGATAAGAGAACATGATAAGAGAATCATAGTTATTAGCTATAATCTTATTCAATATTTGGTGCACACCTAGTTATAACAAACCAGATGATGAAAATATATAATATAAATTATTTCCAAATGATAAAATTACGAAACAATGTAAAAAACTTTTACATAGTCATTCGATCACAATTCATCATGTATAATAAGATTGTTGACTTTTACAATAACTACCTTAAAAGTCATACCAATGATGATTTGTGATTGGTAGACCGTGTAAAATAATTTTACATTGTCAGTATATCACCATTAAACTCTAAAATTATTGTTTTGTTAAATTATATAATTTTCTTAAAAATTAACTTTTAATTTATATTTTTAGAAATTATGCAAATTATAATAAATTATAATTTTAACTAAATTATACAAAATTATATTTTATTTATGTTGATACTTTTCTTTAAATTATAAAAAAAACTTATATAAAATTTTAAAATTATAATTAATATTTAAAAATATTTGAATAATAATTATTTAATTTTTAATATTTTAGTTAATAATATATTTTAAATTTATGTGTCAAAATTATTATAAATATATATATATATATATGAAATATGTTGAATAAAAATTATAATATATATTGTTATATATATGTATATATATATATATATATAAAAGAAATATAAATTAATTTAAATATATACGGCTCCTGTGAGAACACTTTCTTATGTGAGAAAATCACAACAACTAGTAACAACCACCAGATCAAGATTAAAAATAATAGATGGTTCAGATTAAAATATTTAAAAATTCAAATTAAATTCTAATATAACCATCAAATCTTTAAAAGATTTGCCAAACAAAAATCATATCTATAAAAGATCTCAATTATCACGTCCTAAAATATTTCAATTATATATCACGTCACTCTTCTTCAAGATTATCGTTAACCCATTACCATCACCATGATCGCCACCACCTCCGTCGCTATGGCCGTCGTCGCTACTGTCACCACCACCGTCGACGTGTTGATACAACATGACTGTGTTCATGTTCTCTTCTAAGTTGATACAAAATGCATGCTTCCAACTTGTTTAATTATAAGTTTTTAGTAATTATTTATACAACATGCATGCTTCTAAATTGTTTAGAAATTATTTTCCAATAAATAGATAACATTGGATAGAGTTATTGTATCCATAATTACTAACATGTCGTTAGTCTGAGAGGAATTGAGCTTGGTCTTGTTAAACAAGGTTTCAAATTCAAGTTTTGTAAATGGAAAAAAAAAACGCAAAAAGGAGGGAGACCCCATTAAAAGTAATTAGTCAGGTGTTGGGATTTTGGCAAGACTACCAAATCGCTTAAGTAACACAGTGATAAGTAAGTATCATCTCCACAAGGACTTGTGTGATAATTGGACAATTAATAGCAATTATAGACTACGAGATTTAAGAGTAATTGAGTAACCAAAATTAAAGATAATTGCATAAAAGTAAAGAGTTTAAAGGAAGAAACTTGGTTTGATAATTCTGTCGAACAATTGATATGCATAGAAAATGGGATCCAAATCAATGAAAGAAGTCCGTAGGGGTTTAACTTCATCAAATCATCCTAGCATGCAATCACTAATGTTCTTATTCAAATAAACATTTGTAATTATCAACCCACAAATTTTATTCAAACCTTAATCTCTTAAGCGAGAGAACTTAAGTCCTTTGATTTCACTATCAATCCCTTTTTGTTAGTGTAATCAAAGTACTTGCATTAAAATAAGGGTTTTAACGATGCCTAATCCTTTTTACCCTATCCTTAGGCATAAACATTATGTTGTCCTCGTAGTCCATTGTCACGATCAATCACGAACCATGAACTAAAACATGTATGGTCTCGAACAGATTAAGCCTGAGACATGTGAAATCACACTATCCTCAAGGACTTATCCGTGTGATGCGCAAGTCTCCCAGGATTTAACAGGCTCTTCCCAAAATTAATTTGAGGCAACAGAACTGACAAGCTTTCTAATGAGAATAACCCAGGATATCACAGTGAAAACAAGAGAAGAGATGTGTGAAAAAAAAACTCTATAAAACCATATGGAATATATGTATTTATAATGAAAAGAATAGGGTTTCTAAGACCACCAAAGACTAAGTCAAAGATAAGGTGAAACCTAGTATAACTGACCAAGTCAATAAGACCAAGTCAAACAAAATATCTGTTTTTAATAACAATAAAATAATTTAAAAAAGATTTTCTATATTTAATTAAATAGAAATGTTAACCTTTTGAAATATCATCAAAATATACAACAATCCCCCACATATTTCAAAAGGTTAAATAAAAGGTTTTCAGAAAAATATAAGAAATTCCTGGGTTCTCTTTCTCTTGGATGTAATGCATCGAACCTAATGTAGCAAGCTATTGAACCAGACCTAGACTGATAAAACTTAACACACAGCGTAATGGGTGTAGCAAGCTATTGAACCCAAAACACTTGACGTATGTTAGCGGTCTACCAATCACACTACACCCCCACATTCCTTGCTATTATCGTTGTGGTGCGCTAATAGGCCATGCGCGTGCCTGGTATTCATGAATGCTCTAGAGATTTTGCCAGGATCTCATACAAGTGGCCCCACTTGACACTCATATAGGTGATTTCATCAAGTGTATGCTACAAATCATACACCGCCCATAAGGGATATGAAAATCATTAAAACTTTAATGTCAAGCTTTCTCACAAACACTTAAAACTTAACTATAAAGTTTAACCTCTCATTACTGCAGTGTCTAACACTTTCTCACACCATAAGAAGGGACTAAAAAAAGAAAATTAATAAAAATCAATTTTAGTGCTAGCAGAATTAACAAATGACTTGTTTTTCCCATTGAACCTTCTTCATGGGATCTCCAATCACAAAGGTTGGGTTACCATCATTTGTTTGTTTTCAAGTGACTTAATAAAGTTCCATTCCCCTCGATGTTTCATACAATAATTTCTTCTCTAGGGGTTTAATTTTGAGGATCAGCCAAATCCATTTTTCACTTCACATAATCAAATATTTTTATCTCTTAAGAAATTACTTTATTACATTATTTCTTAATTTATATTCTAAACGAATATTTGCTTAAGTGATTTTTTCAACCACTAAGCCTCATAATCAACCATCTCCAGATTAATAAACTTTAACTCAATTATTATTTGTTTGGTTGATCTCTAAGTAACACACCACAACCAAGTGCAATAGCACAACCTCTAGTGGATTTTGTCTCATATGGATCAAAGATCCATTTAACATCACTTTATTTTATAATACAATGGAAAATCACTATGTTCAATATCATACTTCATGGCGCTTCTCAAGTATCTCATTATATAAATTTTGTAATATGGAGAGCTCACACTTAATACTACAGTCAAGTAAAATTAATTATTCAAAATATTGCCAACAATTCGCATATTACAAATGACGGTTGCTTTTAAAAACTAAAGTCAGAGAACTCACGTCACACATGATCCATTTAGGTATTATCTTATGACAAACATTAGGATTTATTCTCAACAGACCAATAAAAGCATACTAAATTATAAATATTTCTATCAATATTTTATACTTAGTCTCCCTCTTGACTAAGATCCTGCAAGTCTCATTTCTCCATTTACATGTTCTTCTCAATAATTATTGTCACTAATAATTTATAATTAACGTAACAAATCAAATATGACAATTGAATGGCAATTGAAGATCAACACAAAATAATAGCGCAAGCCATAACATTTAAATTGAAATCACCACGGCATAACTATAGCAATTAATAGGAGTAAACAATAAACACTTTTATACCAATTGAATATTAAAATATGACAATTAAATTTAGTAAATGAATTGCAATTGAATAACTCAGTAACGTTGAAATATAACATTCAAATAGAATGAGTAAATATAATTGCAATATAATAACGAGAAAAAAAACTGATTAAATACGAGCATTCGATCAATATTTTATTAACATAATAAAGCTATTCAAATAAACCTGATATATAAGCATCTATGATACATAATATATGAAATAGAAACGCTGCTAAATTAGAAAGTTAGAATTCTATAATCCTCGAGTAAGAAAGATATACTCAATCACCTGCCCAAAAAGCGGTGACAAAACTTGAAAACTTAGAACCAATTTCTCCTAAATCATATAATAAAAAAAAATGCAACATCTCATAAAAATGATACATATAAAATCAAATAAAACTTCAAAACATATTGGTTCTAAGAGTGGATCTCGTCTAATTCACGATACTAGTATTCTCGGTATTATAAAGTTATTAATTCTCTTAAGGCTTTTGTCTCAACACATATAAAGCCTCTCAATATTGTAAAGAACCACTGCCATCGCCAACTTTCTAACAATATACACAGCACAAAACAAAATTGAAAAAGAAGGCATACCTGCATCATTATATTTCAAACCACAGTGGGAGGAATCTCGTTATTTCTCCCAGCAATAGAACCATGAACCGCTTCCCCACCGCTCAAAATACATAACAAGTAGAGAGAAATGCAAGCAAAAACATCCCTTGCCTCACAATTCTTCATGCACAGTTTGCACATGCTCCTCACCATTCTTTGTTTAACGGTGGGCATATAGACAATCTGGGAAACAACCTCCCACCCCCAGTGTCACGGTGTCATTGAATATTCTACAAGGATTCACATCACTCTACTTCTCTATCACCTTCTCACTATCAAAAGTAAATTTCTATTCCGAAAAGCAAAGCCATGAAATTCAGCGTTACATAAGACTGACCCGTAAAACATTGGCTCTCCTCCTTTTGGGAAAATTGCAACGGCTCTTGCCATTGACAAGAAAATAATAATAATAATAATAATAATAATAATAATAATAATAACAGAACAGATTCGTCTCGGATTCTAGAAAAAAAAAATTAGTGATTGACTAAAACAAAAAATTACCTAAAGGATTTCATAGACAACATAAGTCCTTGAGATTGTTGTCCTCATAGTCCATTGTCACGATCAATTACGAACCATGAACTAAAACATGTATGGTCTCGAACAGATTAAGCCTGAGACGTATGAAATCATACTATCCTCAAGGACTTATCCGCGTGATGCGCAAGTCCCCCAAGGATTTAACAGGCTCTTCCCAAAATTAATTTGGGATAGAACTTACAAGCTTTCTAATGAGAATAACCCAGGATATCATAGTGAAAACAAGAGAAGAGATGTGTGGAAAAAAAAAACTCTATAAAACCATATGGAATATATGTATTTATAATGAAAAGACCCAAGACCAAGTCAAAGATAAGATGAGACCTAGTCTGACTGACCAAGTCAATAAGACCAAGTCAAACAAAATATCTTTTTTTAATAACAATAAAATAATTTTAAAAATATTTTTTTATATTTAATTAAATAGACATGTTAACCTTTTGAAATATCATCAAAATATACAACACATTATTGGGTGTTACCTTCAGTTCGCAATTCAATCAAATTTCCCAAATTATAATTGAATGAAGAGAATCATGCAATCGGATGATCAAGCCAAAAACAAGCATTAGGAATAGAAGAGAAGCAATAACAATTTTTTTTATTGAATAATAAAAACAGTAATTACAAAGAAATAGATTTGATTACATTAAACCCAAACGAATGATGAAATTAGCTACTCATAGTCATAAAAGGTGAAAATCTTATGAAGATATAATCCGATTTAGCCTTGAGCATGGAAGCCATCACACAACCCTCTCTTTGACCTAAGCCTCGAATATCGTAATTTCATAATGTTTAGAACAGTGTCAGAGGTGCCCTTATAAAACATTCAATAGGCTTTTAGAAATGGGTTTTTATTTTCATTAAAGTTCATTTCCAGGGTTGAGCTTAAGCCGTCCCGCAAATGGAGGCACGCTTAAGTGCGACCAGCGTTCTCCAAGTCCTTTTTTCTAATGGTTGGCTTAAGCAAGCCCTCATTTGAAGGGCCACTTAAGCCAACTAAGTGCGTCCAAAAATCTTCTTTTTCTTCTAAATTGGGTGACAGTAACAAATTTCCTACAAAATAACATCAAACAACCAAAGATCAAGTGTAAAAAAATTAGAAAAATAGAGAATCCCAAATAAACTAAGCTTTTATTCAAAACTTAACTAAAATGAATGCAAACAAAGCTCTCAGAAGCATAAGAGATATCACATAATTACCCTAAAATTACTACAAAAATGTAGGTATAGAGGGCAATTATCATCAAGTTATTTAGTGGAGATTAGTTATAAGTAAAGTTGGTGGATACTCTACACCGATGTCATAACCCAAAATTATATCAATAATTCATGCAGTTTTACATATGAAACGTGTTCTAACAATTTCAAAACCGATCGAAAGATCCAAAGTTCACACACTAGTATCATATCTTCGTTTTGTTGCAAAGAAATGGCAAAAAGGAAAGGAATAATAAATTTCTTATAATTAGTTAATTACACAATGATTGAAAATTTAGAATGATAATGACATTATTATGAGTAATATTAAAAATTTTAAATTGTCAATTAATCCGAAGTTGTCTTTGATATAACTTTTTAAATAATTATTATAAAAGACAACAAATTTATTATACATGACGAATTGTGATTAAATAGTAGTGTAATAAAGCTTTACATTGCTAAATACATATATTATTTATTCTTATTATATTTAGCTAACAAATAAAAGTACAATTATCATGTATCTATTTTAAACAAACAAACCAAAAGAAAGAACGAAAAGCATACAAACTGTAATTGCTTTAAAGCTCTAGCACCCTGAACCATGCAGCTACTACATCATTGGTGTAAACATATCACAACCAAAACCCAGTATTAAAATGTACAAATATCACAATTTGAACCACGTTGTTGAACACAAACTTTTAACTTCAATCAAACAGGAACTGTCCTAGCAGACACTGCATGTTCAGCATCATTTTCATCATTCTCCCCACTCAACTCCTCCAGTGATTTCCCCTTTGATTCAGGAACCAGCAAGGTGAACAACATCCCAATGAAGTTGATCACACCAAGCACAATGAGTGAGTTCTTAATCCCAATCCCAGTAGGGTACCCTGCATCAGTCTTGGAAGGGTCCTTACTTTGTGAAGCATATAGGAACCCAAATGCACCCACAATTGCACCAGCCTTTCCTGCAGCAGCAGAGATTCCATGGCAAGTGGACCTTATCCTTGCAGGGAAAATCTCTGCTGGCACAACAAATGTGGTGGCATTTGGACCAAAATTGGCAAAGAAAAAGGTGAAAGAGTACATCACCACAAACCCAATTCTGTTTTCTTTCTTAGTCCAATGATCATATGGTATAGCCAAAGCAAACATGAACACAGTCATGAAGAAGAACCCCATCAATTGGATGGCAAAACGGCCCATGTAATCAATAAATGCCACTGTGAACCAGTAACCTGGCACAGTACTGCACAGTGCTATAAGTGCTTGTGCTCTTGCAATCTTATACACCTGCAAGAAAAATTAAAATTAGTGTAGGAATAATTTATAGAGTTTAATGGTCATGCATTGATATTGTAAAACAGTTTTGTACTGTTAACCAATCAAAAATCATCGTTGGTATGATATTTAAGATAGTTATTGTAAAAGTCAACAAACTTACCATACATGGTGGTTTGTTGAATGATAGTGTAAAACTGTTTTATGTTATCAGTGCATAGCCTTTTTTCTCTAATCTATTTGTAATTTTTTCAAAAATGTCACTATAATTTTTGTGACTTCAAAGAAGAAAACAATTTTCATCACTAAATTTGGCTACTAATTACTACCTCTGTTCCTTTAACTCTTGATGTTTTAGCTTCTTGTTTTTGTTCAAAAACTCTTGATGTTTTACATATTGTAAGTCTCATTAATTATTTTTTTTCACATGTATTCCTATTTAACATAGCCTAAATTTTCACAACTTTTTCTATCATAGATATTAAATGAGGGCATTTTAGACTAAATGTATTATTTATGAGTAGTATTAAATGTTTCTTAAGCTATTTGCATTAACCTTAAACATCAATAGTTTAGGAACGGAGGCGGTAATTGATTTTTTGCAGTACCTCATGGATTGCATTCATTTCCTTTGCTGGAGGGATCCACCCAATTGCACTGAAGATGTCCTTTTGGAAAAGGTTCTGGCTGTAGAATGCTATGTCCAACAAGAACCAAGTGGTGGTGGTTCCCACCAAAGGCAGGCCATGGCGTTTGACAAATTCCTTGGTGAACAAACCATACTTGTTGCTTTCACTCTCTGCCAATTTCTGCACCTTCTCCTCTTCAGCTTCAAGTTCCACTTGCAACACCTTAGACATGTCCACAGCAGCTTGTTTTGCATTCTTGGCCACAAGGGCAGTGTAACGTGCTGTCTCAGGCATTTTCATGCGCCAGTAGTAGGTGAGTGCAGCTGGAACTGCACCACACATCAAAACTATTCTCCAAACATAGTCAAATGCAGGCACAATGGATGCTTCAGGATTCTGTTCATAAGTAGGAAGCTTGTACTTTTGGTCATATGCATATGAAACAATCAAGGCCACTACTCCACCAGCCAGGATTCCAAATCCTTGCATTGCAAACACAGCGGCTATGAACGCGCCACGTGTCTTCTTGTTGGCATATTCAGACATGATTGTGGCAGAAAGAGGGTAGTCACCACCAATCCCAAAGCCAAGCCAGAACCTGAAGAAGCAAAGTGTGGCCATGACACCCTTTGGAGTTGCCCCAAAGGAGAGCCCTGAGGCAATTGAGCAAACCACCATGAGAATAAGAGTTAGGCCATAGACTCTTTTTCTCCCCATTTTGTCACCAAGCCAACCAAAGAATAGTTGGCCAGCTAGTGTGCCACACAGTGCAACACCAGTCACAGAAGCTTGAACTCTTGGAGGAAGAGTTCCTGGCTTTGGTGCACCTGGTTCTGTGTAATATAGCCTCCCTAGCAGCTTGGTGACTAGGGAAATGCAGAAGAGATCATAGGCATCAGTGAAGAAACCCATTCCAGCTATCACAATTGCAGTGAAGTGGTACCATTGTGTCTTGGCCACATCAAGTGCATTCAACACTCCCAATTGTCCTCCAGCCATTACTAAAATTGCTGGCTTCTGTTACCTAAGTAGAGACTAAAAGTAAAGCTTCCTGCATAAGTACAAAAGAAGAGTTTAACAACATTTGACTATATATACACCAACCAGGTTAATATCTATAAGCAGGCAATACAACATTCTTTTTTTCTTTATTCCTACTACCTATATGAATGAAAAGGAAAATAATTCTCGGACATCATATGTCAATCTATACCCAAAAAGAGAAATAAATAATAGAGAAAAGTGATAAATGTAATAAGTATTTGATGTGATAAGAAGAGAGAGATAGAGACAAATAAAATGTGTCAATGAAGTGTTTGAAATATATGAGTGTTCAAATATCAATTACCCGAATGAAAATCACATAGAAATTTGGGATTCTGACAAGTGTCTAAAGCTTATTTTTGACAAAGAAGTTTGACAAATCTTAATATTGAATATATTTATAATATATAAAATCTGAAGCAAAAGTCATAGGTGACACATAAGCATAAATATTTTTATTATCAAGCCATGTCAGCATAAATATTATCTATTATGAACATTCTCTATATTTCATATTTTCTTTTATTTGAATATTTTGGTTTCTACACCTTTTAATTGAGTACAATTATTCATAAATTAATGACTTTAATATTGAAATTCAAAATATAATCCAATTAAGAAAAAGATAGAAAACAGCATGAAGAAAACATGTGGGTAAAATATGTTTAATCCCTATAATTCCTTTGAATCTTGTTTTTAGTACCCAAACTTTCATATCGTGCAATTTAGTCCCTAAACTTTATAAAAAAAAAAAAAAAACATGTTTTTAGTCCCTTCTCACAACCTGAAGTTAAAAAAAATGTAAAATTTTAAGAGTAAGTCTAGGGACTAAAATTTTTTTTTTTTTATAAAGTTCAGAGACTAAATTACACGATATGAAAGTTTGAAGACTAAAAACAAGATTCAATGAAAGTATAGGAACTAAAAACATATTTTACCCAAAACATGAATATTCTGTCAATAACTAGTATCAATTTTACTATAATATTGATCTTATTTATCTCTTTCTTTTTCATCAAATGTTGCAAGACACGCCATCGATGCAAATTTCTTTGAAAAAAGCTATGAAACAACCTTGGATGACATGGTTATCAAGATCTATCTTTATTTGGAAGAATGAATTGATTTAATATTTGATTGCAAGACGAAATTCATGATTACTAATTAATTTACTATGTTGCTCTAAAGTGTATAGCAAAATATATACTAGGATGATTAATTTTTGTCATTTTATTTTTAATATTTGAAGAATTATGATTCTACATATTTAGAGTCTTTGAAATGATCACTAATATAGTATAGTTATGATGAATATATTAGTTAAAATATTTTATCATTTCCTAAATGTTAAATTCATGATAAGTAAAGTACTTAACGATTTCCAGCCAAAAAAAAAAAGTACTTAACGATTCTTAATTTATATTGAACTAAAATAGAATTGACATAATAAATATTAATTATATGAATTATTATTTTTTTGAGGTAAATTATATGAATTATTTTTTATGACTTAATTATATCTCATTTATTTATTGAATTATGTTTCAATAAAATATTAATAAATAATTTATTAGTATTTAAAATTTGTTTGACTTTTATAATTTTATAATTAATCCTATCCTGTAGAATGCATGATTCTATACTTAATTAATACTACCTCTGGTCCTAATTATAAATAACAAATTGACTTTTTTTTGTCCTAATTATAAGCAACAATTACTAGTTTTTTAAGTAAATTTATTTTGTACCCTTACTTTATTGTTTACTTTATTCCCTATACACTATGACAACCACTTAAAACAAAAGGTGTTTTTGGAATAAAAATTAAATTTATGGCAGAATTAATTAAAAAAAGTTATAATAATTATTTTTCTTGGTATTGATGATTTGTCCTATATTACTTATAATTAGGACCAGAGGTAGTATAATAAAACATGAAGAAGAGAATATATTGTGTAAGAAATTAACAATCTTTTGCGGTCGTTTGGAAAAAGCTGTGGCTAATTAATTTTGACCTTTGTGAAGACCGATGTATGAAATGGATAAACTACTCTTACTTTGGAATTAAAAACTTTACTGATGGTCATATATTCAAATGCACTGACTCTTACTAAAATATTAATGTCTTCCATATCAGTTTCAGAATCCTTATAATATAGATGTGGTTGAATCTTCAAGTCTACTTGAGGATACCATCACACTGAGAATTTGGAATAAGAAATGGCTTTGAAACTTCCGGGAAATTTGGTTTTGGTTATTTGAATATTTTCTGAAATATCTTGACGAATTACATGATATAGATGGTGAGGTAAGGAATAATTGACCTTGTGCGGGTTATGGTAACTTTTTTCACGAAAAACAACACCCTAACGATGAAATCATTCTGTGCTAAACTCGTGAAGAAATTAGAGAAAGGAAACAAAGAAATGAAATGAAAATATAGACAAAAGGAGAAAGGCACAATAGACCATTTCTTTTGTTTGTTTACATTTGTTTCACTTCTAGGAGAACTACTACTATATTAAGGAGATATAGCTCAATTGGTTAACATGATGCATGAATTATTGTAAATTTTTTTATACCTGTTTTTGACTTCTATGAATAAATAAAAAGGAAATTACTACTATAGTAGCATGCAAAGAGTGTAATTAATTAACATCCCAGATGGAAAGTCCAGACTTCAATGGTGAAATAATTTTAGTTTGTTACCATTA